>OW964182.2:5000000-6250000 GCA_943136025.2 Agrotis puta
GTATGAAGATAACGTTAGATAAATTATTATTTTCATCGTTGATATCCGAGTACTAATAACGACCTTAGGTCATGTATTCTTTTGAATACATTTGATGTTAAAAATCTGGCACACGATTTTTTTGAAGTTCAGGCTGTAGAACTCTTTAGCTCTCCGCAATCAAATGGGTTTAATTTTCTTGGCTTTCGTCCAAAAACTCTGTAACTTCTTACGTTTTGAAACACTTGTATTTTTTTCTGGGCGAGCGATAATATTGAAATTCGTTCTTGAACGAATCAATCATTCATTTTGATTAATTTTAATACTGTATTGATGACAAAAAACTGACTTGATAATATTTAGAAGGCTGAAATGAGAAATTGCATAGTTTTTCGAAGTGATTTATGAGTTTGCAGCATGATTCATTGTGATGTGTGGATGCGTGAAAGTATCTAGATCGATGTTCACATCATAACACTGCGTTTGAAGAGCGGTTATTCACTCGTGACCGAATTAATTTCTATTGCTAATCATAACCGCTAGTCTTTGCAGAGATGATTAAACACGGCTTTATTGACTAGAATATTCACTTAAATAGAATAGCTCATTTCTACAAATTGTCTCATTCAAGATAACCAGTAATTTATTCTTGCTCGTTATCTGGCCGCAATTTAAAGAAACTTACGAACTTTATCATTGTAAATGTAAATAAAAGTAATTTGTGATAGTAATAGAAATAGTATGGTGCATAGGGGCAGTGACGCTACGAAGGGGTAGGTGTGCAGCGTGCAGCATTTAATTAAGGCGGTGGGTGCGCTTGGTTCGCGTGCCGGCCGCGGTGCACTTCCGGCTCGCCCCCGCGGCGCTGCGCTTTTTCCTAGCGGCCGGGGGAGGCCGCGCCGTGCAAGGAAAGCGCGACCGGTCGTCACCCGCGCTGAGGAATTAAAATTTTTCACGTAAACTGGTTTGATAGCGCGTACGGTGGCGGAGTGGGGGTCGCGAATACGCGCCACGCCGGTCATTAGCTGGATCGCGGCGAGACGCGCGCGCGTTCCGACCTCTTGCGTACGCGGTGCTCCGAACGTACACGCCGCACACATCCGTCAGATGTGTACACACACGCGATGTCGTCTTCGATTGATTGGCTGATGTGATCTTGTGCTTTAGTGTGAAACAAAGTTCATAATATAAATATTATAATTATAACTTATTGAAGTGTTTTCGAGATTCCTTTTTACTTTAGTCGAGTGTTGTGGTTAGTTGGGTAAAAATTTGGCTGTTTTTGGGATTAAAATGTTCAAAGTGTTTACCAATAATAAACTGCAGAAATACGAAACGATAGTTAACTAATTAAAGTGCAAAATACAAAAATATGCTTATGATTTTCTACGATATTTTATCTGTAGTAAAAATCATCTTAAAAATTGTTATCATATCACTAAGCAACAGTTCATTAAATTGTGATCATGTCACCGCATTATTATTTGGACCGCGACACTAATTTCATGCAAAACAAACACGGCGTGCGATAAGCGGCTGAGAGCGGCGCGGGGGCGGTCGCCGAAATTCCCTTATCAAACGTTTAGCGCAGCTCAAGGTCACGCGTTATCACTGGCTCGCGCGTCGCCGATGGATTCGTTCCGTGATTGCGCGCATCGCTGCACTAATCATATCGGTGCATTTGAAAATTTTTGGACCATAAATAAATGAATGTAAACTGACATAATGGAAATAGCTGCAGATAATTGAGAAATATTATTGTAAAATATAATTAATTATTATTTACAGCTAAATGCAAATATAACGTTCTTATTTGTATTAAATTAACAACATTCATTAAAGTTTATTAATGTTGATATTTAAACTACATAGATACAAAAATAACTGGGAATATTGTTTCTGTTTCTACAGTTTGATTCTTATAATTTAACGTCAATAAAAAAGTTAAAAACATCATAAAATAGTTCTGAATGAAACCATTCATATAATATTATGGTGCATAAACTGCGAAACTGCGTCAGGTATCGATTTTAATCCCAAGAGCAAGCAAGAATTTTATTATGGGTAATTGTTTACAATAAGGTGTGCTAAGGTTCGTTCCGACGTAAATCTGTTTCAGCGTGTGTGATGTAGATCGCGACCTAGTTGCGCGTGATTGAGGATAAAACAATATAAATAGCTCGTCAACGCTAGTGGACGTGAGCGGCGAGAACTAACCGCCCGCGTAACACTAACTAGTGCGTTACGGACAGTGTTTGTGCGAGTGAAGTGCTCACGAGATCGGATTAGAAGTTCAGTGCGCAAGATTAGCAGGAGGCGCGTAATGCGGGCATGATGCGGCACGCGGCGAATGCGACATCGGCTTGGACGGCGCCCGGAGAAGTCTGGGAGTACGTCAGCCAACTCGTCAGCTCGTACCACGACCAACATGATTGCCAGGTGCTCTACCTCTACCCCTCTAGCTAGTCAAGTACATGAGCACTCGAGCGCATCGATAATAACACAACACACGTGTGACTCACGGCTCACGTCGGTTATTAACGCTTCTTGTAATTCACATGTTAGCATTATACAATATACATGCACAAGACCTAGTTAGCGTCGTGGCTGATAGACAATTTATGAATACCTTTTTGATTAGTTGAGAGCTCGCTTCAATTTCATCACAGACGTTCTCGTGTGTTTAGTTTTTTCCACTATTAGAAAGAGTCTTGTTTATTTCAAAAATATTTTTAACAACGCTTAATCTGAGAGTTTAAATTGCATCATTTTCTAACTGTTATTTATGATTCGTATGTAAAACATTCATTAGAAATGCGCATGATTTCAGTATGTTCTTCTATTTTTATACATTTGAGTTTAAGATTATAGGATAAAAGAATAAGAATAAAACTATCAATTAAACTTTTAAACCAGCTCAGTTCGCGCCAAAATATTAAAATCTCCAAAATTCGTTATCAAAAGTTCGTTAGTATATACATAAATTGGACTTCCCTAAATCGCTCTTGCAAATCCAATAATAAATCACTTATCAGTTAAAATACCTCCTGAGGTTAACTAACAGTGATTTTGAATTCTGTATGTTGAACTTGTTTGTCCAAATGGAAGCGATAAAGTGCCACGTAATAGACAAATCAAACTCGGTCTATTTGACCGTGAAATTGTGATCGACCGAGCGTGACCACTTCGCGTACTTAACTATGGAACGCACTCACATCCACTATAAATAGCTGGTCTTTATCGAAGATAACAGATTCACAATGCAGCCGTTAAGATTTACAACAAACCAACGTAAAATTATCTTGTCCAATCAATATACGATAACATTTTCACTTTATTATCGCATAATTTAAGTGTCACTGACATCTACATAGTTAATTAAATCATGGTGATACTAATTTGAAAAATAAAAAAACATTTCAATCGAGAACCAGTTTTTGTTCTCACCGAGAATTTTATGTGAATTGCTAATAGAAAACGTAATACCAATTTATGTTATCGATGGAAAAAATGTGACCGAAGTCAAGGTCGCCACGGTAAATTATTACCATTTGGTAACCTATTGTAACGTTTAAAATAACAAAACTAATCTATGAATGTGGGGCCGCCGGAGTAGAAACTAGTAGGATATCGGAATATAAGCAGTTACTGTTTAATAGCAGAGTGAAGGCAATCCTGATTGATGTCGTACGCCGTTAAAGCCCTGCTTGATCTTATCTTACCTATCTAATGGGTTTAACGAGATTACGGTACCCATCCAAGAATTTACATAATATTTCCTTGATCGCTGTGCACCTGGTGAGACTTCTGTAGGCAGGAAAACTGACAATTATTTTGCGAATAGTCAGTTATTAACAAAGTAAAATTTAAAAAATACTTTTTTTAAAGTAGTTTTGCAACTTTGGCCCCGGGATTGCCATGCCATAAATGTAGAGTACGCAACTCGTTGCGTTATCCAAGCACTACATAGCAAGTCTTCATTATGCATACTTCAGTATTCTTTTGTTCGATGGAGTCGTTGTTTGTCATTGAGAGCGATCCCGCCGTTATTACAACGATCTGCTTTAATGACCGATTACGCAACGCATACAGTTTCATCTAATGTAGGCGATGATTCAATGCAGTTTGTTCATGTACGTTTATTCTTGCCATCGCATGCTTGTAGTGACGTATATTGATTAATTGTCTACCTATTAAGCTCGTCAATGTTGCTACAATTAAGTACAATAAAGATAATTTTCCTCTCTGATATGATAATGATACAATAGGCGTCGTTGTGTATTTGTAACTCTAAACGTTAACTTCGTAAACAAATATTTATATCGTTATTAGTAAGTGCTTCGGGCGCAGCTATCATATTACATAATTCATGGTCAACAAAGATCATAATTAGCACATATCAATAATGTTGTTGCAGTCGATGATAAACACATTGACGTTTGTTTTATAATACAATCATCAATTATGGCAACACCGCAACGTGGATATAAAAATGATTATGCTGACGGGTTATAGACGACATTTCATCGAACGATGCTTGCATCAATGCCGCAACAGCATGTGGTTGTATTGCATTTTGCGGTATTTGACGAGTGTTGAATTTGCAGACGCGCTTATGACGACGGCGGGAGGCGGCGGTAACATAAACCGGTTGGACACCTTTGTCGCCGTGCACCACCGGCTTTTGGTGATATCCGCAAAAAGTGCGCAATGGCATGTGAAGTGAGTTTGGTTGGTTCTTAATCGATGCGCAGATACCTCAGTTAACGACCACAGTCGCTTGCTATACTCGATCTCATTATACAAGGCATTGATTTGCTGGAATTGCTATTTGAACCGGTTGGATCCCTGTCTATTCCATGCACATACTTGTCTTATATTTACACGAACGCGTTGTATTTCCACTTTCCTGAACGCGAAACGGATAATGATTCTATTGGGATGAGCTATTTGGCCGAGTATGTATTTGCTACTTCTGGCGCCAATTGACGACATAAAGAACTTAATAGCTAAGGTTATTCAAAACCATAAGTTTAACGTATTCAACGGAACAAAGACATATTTTTCATGATTACGTTTAAACGCTTTATAGCAGTGTTGTTTGCGTCAACAAGTCGTATGTTGACGCAAACAACACTGCTACGTATTGTTTTGGTGAATTTAAGGACATTGATGGTATTGGTTTAATTGCCAGTGTTATTACCTATTTAACTGCAAAATTCATAGTTGCAGTGTGTAACGTTTTAAGTAAAGTGGAATAGAAATCGCATGATGAATAAATTAATTGTTAGCGACTGCATTTTGCGTGTCCGTCACGTGTTGGACTCGGAGTCTCGGTCACATCGATTATATGCACCAGCGCCACAAACTCATATTGAATCGACCTCTTTATAAATAATTCGCCGACCCTCATAGGGGCCTGTTGTATTAATAATAAACGCGTTCAATCAGGCTCGTCCTTACGTGCCAATTAAATATGTATAAGGGCATTCTTCACTGCGTTTCTTCTGACCATTATCACAGATGTTGATGATTTTGTATTTCATCATAATACTTTCTCTTATTATTTTCGAAAAGCTTTTATCTTGTTTCGAGTTAATTGAAAAAACGCAATATAAATTTTTGAAACGAATAGAGCGCGACAATATCTATCATTCCTTTTTAATAAATAAATTGTATTTGAGGTGAGGTCATAGCGATAGCGATGCCCTGTTCTGTTAAAATTGCCATACTTAGCGACCATGGGCCCAAATAAGAGTAGTTCAATTATTATTAAATCACTTCATTGTAAAGTGATAGAGAGGGAATCTTAATTCGTTCAGTCACGGCAGAAATTCTTCATTTGGCGGTTTACCTAATAAACAACTATATTTACACGTAAATGTGAATAGCCACAACTTTAATCAACCTGATTTAGAAAATAGTAAAAAATATATCAGCACATACGCGGCATATTAATAGCTGTCATTGCACAAAACTTGTTTTCATGCGATTAGATAAATAAACAAGTATTAAACAAGTATTGCGTATTGAGAACAGTGAGAAGGGTGCACCGGGAATCGGGATAAGCCGGTCCAACGGCCGTCTCACCATGGCATCGTCGTTTAATAAAGCCCCCGCGACAACTGCATGCTTTAACAGGGCTGTCTTACAGCCAACCTCACATCAGCGACCCTGAAGTCCATCCCATAAAGAAAGCAAGCTTTGATCAATGGACTTGATAAAATATGAAGGAACATACAAGTTTTTATTAAAATGTGAGGCTATTATTCATTTTCAATGTTGAAAGATTCTAAGGAAGTTAGTATTGATAATATTAACTGAATATACATTTCATAGTAATTTATGCAATAAAAGCACCTGTAATACGGAGCTTGGCGACGGTGATCCAGCCCTGGCTTCCGATCGGGTAATGCAAAACGAGACTCGGGAATAAATCGTTTACATGGTTGTCGGCGTAAACTGGTCCCGCTGGTCGCAGCGCAACTCGGCGCGATACCACACGGACGTAGGAAATCACATTCGATTACCAATAGTCATTGTAGATATGCTTTGATAAAACTATACTTAATAAATTATTAAAATCTTAATTGACCTTAGGATTAAATGCACATTTCACTTGAGTAATCTAAAGATTGAGAAAATTGTGGGACGTGTTAAATTAAATAATAAAGCTGATGGAGTTCTGACTAATCCATTTTATTTTAGTTGGCTCGGAATAAAAGATGCCGCATCTGAATGTTGCGTACGCACAACGTTGGAATACATTTGTGTGGTCGGTACGGCATGTATTCGCGGCAGTGGCGGTCTTATCTCGCCATTAGAGTTATTACCGTCTGGTATCTCGCCCATCGCACCGCTTCGATTGTTTCTGAACGCGCCATAGAGCCGGGCGCTACCACCGTAATTGACCACTGTTTACTTCCACGACAAGGTCTTATTTTATAAATGATTTTGCGGTTTTTTGTTGGCTTTCAGATATTCCAAGCTAATAGGGAAGTATTGTTAAAGAGGTTTGTGTTTATCTTTGGCTTTTTATTGCGTTTGAGTATTCAGATTCATCTCCACTTATGCTATGCCGGGCCCATATTATTATGTACTTCAAAGTGCTCATTCCAACGATTGCAAATTACAGATTTGATTTTACAGACAAATGTTTGCAGATCAGATGTTTCGAAACTTGATTGCCTAACATGGATGAATTGAATGTATTCAATATGACATTAGTATGCATTCGTGTTATTTTAGCTAAGCGTCTACAAATTGACGTTAAGTCAGTGAAGAGCAATGGTACCGATAACATCGGATAATCGTCACCCACGCAGCGTTTTGTCGATTGCCGCTGTCTCGTTACTTATGATCAGGGGAACAATGAGATGTTTATATCTCATGGCTTTAATTTCACAGTTTCAGACGCTTTCGAAGGCAATTTGAAACTGACATCACCATCTAAAAGGTCCCATTAAAATCTTCATCTGCTTTGTAAAATACTGTATACGAGACGCGAAGTGTATTTTTTACTAAGGATACTGTAAACATTTTAGCTCCGAACTAGCATCTGTTACTCTTGTAACCCCACCTTGGCATCTCTTTATTGAGAATCGAGATGAGCGTCGCTTCTTCAAATTTTTAAAATATTTACTTACTCATTGAATCATTGTTGCTTTAAGTTTGTTGCCCTGACACAAAAGGTTGAAATAATTAATGCAATTTAAAATAAAACAAGAATGGTACGTCGATAAAGTTCTTAAATCCATCAAAGGAAAGGTAAACAATAAAGAAAAAAAACTAAACTTAATAAAAAGCGTTTCATCGCAGGCTTCTTCAGTGTTGTTCGGCTTCCCGTATAACGAAATCGAATTACAACAGAATCTATTTTATCAGTGTTATTTATACAACATTAAAATGTAGACCTAATAATCTAGATGATCTCGTTACCAACATAGGTCGCTTTAGCGTCCTTGGTAGTCGCGCATAGCATCGTCTACTCAATTAGTGCGGGCGGTGATCGGAACCGGCGTATCCGCGTGTGTTGGCTTGTATGCGTGGGAATGCCTTAGCTGCATTGCTCCACACCCTTTTTACACACCACAAACAGGGCGTTGCGAAGAACCTTTATGGCTCAATTTGTAAGCCAGTAGGAGTCGTAAACGAAAAGGTTAAAGGTAAAAATCATAAATCTCATCATTGGTATGAAATACTGAAAACATTTTGTACTCAAGATTTAGATATTCTTTTTTTAAATGAATCTGCATATTGGCTATCTGGTGTTGGGCTATCCTCAGAGGTCAATTCAGATTTCTTTAGAAAAGTTAATGCTGAGCAGCATTGAACATTGCATCCAATCCAATTTATTACGTTATATTAAGTTCATTGCATTATAATATTTAGCTTAAGTAATCTAATAATACAATTTCATTCAAATATTATTTGGTTGATAGCAGTGTATAAAAAAGTGCAGTTTTTCGAGTCTTTGTTCTTTTATTTTGTTTCTAATTGGTGTTCACTGAGCCATAATACTATGGTGTACTGCATAACTCTTATATTAGCGTACATTTCTTATTCTCGTGTGAGTGAACGTGTTTTAATTCTCAAGGAATTTGGGATCCTTGCCAAGTATTCATGAAGAATTTGTGCTATTTTAAATCAAAAAATTAGTATCGCATTTTGATGAGAATTTAAATTCTAGTCTGACACATATTTTACGAACAGAGTTTAATGTTGTGTTTGTCGTTTGGCGTATCTGAAAATACTTAATTTTTGTATTTTAATTTATTACATAGGGACTTGACTTCGAAAGACATTTTTGGGATTAAAAAAATATGAAACGTTTTTCTTTCATTTTTTTTTGCGATTACACGCTGTGAAATGCCTTCGTGAACTATCGGTTAGTTTCTATATCATCACAATCAGAGGAGTCTAATCAATAAGCATGCAATCCAGAAGCTCGTGTGAACGTAGTTACTGTATACAAAAGTTGGTAATGAAATGTTCGTGTAATGTCAAGTTAAACCAGAGCTCAGTGAAAGCCGCTGAAGACTCGCGGCGCTAAGTTGGGGCAGGTCGGGTATTCTTACGGCTTCGCGCTGATTGTAGGTGTAACTTTATGATCGCACGCTTCTTGCGCGCTACTATTGTTCTAATGGGCCCTCAGCCCTCGCTCGCGCCTCTCATACTAACACCCGTCTCGTTACTCCGACTTAAGGTCACGCGTTCAACTTGATCTTGCCGATTTTCTACGCTTATATGGGAATTGTTTGAACGACGACGTTGTCGATTATTTTTAATCCAACAGATTGGTACATTTTTTTATTTATTTAATAGGTAGGCAGTTTATTCAGTTTTTTCTGGACTGGTCCTCTTGTATTTATAATCCAAGTAAAAAAAAAAGTTTAAATTTTGCATTATTGCGAAGTTTCATCGTCTCTGTCAATAAAACCTCAGGATATGCCTCATATACTCTCGTCTGTGTCACACACACCCACACCACAACCTTAATTGGCGCTTTGGAGGAAATCTTTATCCTCTTCATAAATTTCAGTTTACTCCAACTTTAAAATAAAGAGTTAAATCGGTTTCCCATAAATATTGATTAGGTTTTATGTAGAAGTATCTTAAAGCAACGAGTGTCGACGACCTTAATCGTGATGCAGCTATCGCAGTCAATTAATCTTGCACTTCTGTGACTTTTGACGTGCCGTCCTGATTCCGTGTTGCAGTGACGAGGCACGGCAATATTTTACACATGATTAGAGCGGCGCACACTGGCACTGTATGGGTAAGCAAATTGCACCGAAGCGACGCGCAGTCACGATCTGAACCTCGCGGGAACCCGGGAGAGTTTCTAGAGAATTCCAACGTAAATGCTACACAGATATTAATGGCGGTATCTCCACCGATACACACTGGCTCGACTGTTTTAACGACTCAACGTTTCCATGACTTGATCCTTTTATGAACTTTCTAATCAAGAATGAAATAAAAGTTAGGTATGTTGACGACTTCACTGTGCCCATTTTGAATTCATATTTATAATCCATTAATTAAATTCTCACCGCGTTCATAATGAGCGTTCTATCCGTGAGGGCTTTTTTTTATCAAGGATGTCAGTTATTTTCTTAGCTAATAAATGCAGGTCGGTAGATATTCAAATGAGACGTCGTTCTTAAACAGATTGTATCGCGTAACGGATAAGGAAGTCGCGGGCTGCTATCATATCATCGACAAGTACGTTGCCACTGTGCCTTTGGGTAACAAGTGCATTCGTCTTAGGTACAATTTATGAAACCCTTGTTTGACCGTTTTGCAAACCAGAGACAAAGAAACATGATTTAATTTTTTCTTTTTGTTAAATTATATGAAGTGAACTTCTTTATTTGTAGGATTTATAGTTATTCAGGATTCAGAAATCAATCTTCAATTCCTTTTTAAGCAATATAAAATCAGCTCATGGATAGAATAGAAACTTGCTTGCCTGTGCAAATCCGCTGTGCAATAAACTTAAATGTAATTACGATTTCCGCGCGGAGCTTATCACTATTCCGTTATTGAGGAGGTAATGTCGATGTTAAATAGGAATGTAATGTTTTACATAAATGAGAATTAACATCGCCAGAGTCTCAGTTTATAGTCTGATACGCGTCAAATAATAATGAAAGTTTATTAAAACAGCCTTCTTGACTCTAAACCGCACACTGAAGCATAACAAACACGCCTTCGACTAATGCACGAGTGTTATTAAATGTTGGGGTATTATTACACGAGGTTTTCCGTTCGTTTCGCACCCTAAATGTGTATGCGTTAATTAAGTGCGACCGGGATCCGTGGCGGTAGATTGTGATTGCAGGTATGGTAATAGTGCGCCTAATTCCGAGTCACGGACGGATCGGCGCCGGCGCGGCTCACAACGCGTTCTATGTGAAGTGCGCCCGACTGGAACGGGCCAACCCTCGGATCATCGTACAAAAAGTAAAACAAAGCAACAGAAAACCCACGTGGGTCATGACAATAAGTTCACTGTTTATGGGGTTTTATCAATACACCATTAATACAATTGTGGTAAGCTACCGAAGATTTGTGTTTGACATGGTACGTTTTGTGGCACTACCTGATGGGACGGATGTTCTTCGATTATGGTTACAAGACGCTTGTTATCTCATAGGTTGTATTTTTTAATGTTATGAGGTATCTTTTGCTATGTGTAAAATCTGAAAGTAAGGCCACCATCATAAATCCAAACAAGTTGTCTATAATATTCATAACAAAACAATAACGTATTGGCGATTTGGTTTCTTTCTGGAGTTCTAGTTCCTTCTGGATGAGGTCGCTCCTTAGCCATTCTTAGGCGTCATCTTTGCTTTTGGGCTAGATTGAACCCAAGAGCAAACTCATTTGAGATAAAAAAAAAATGTTCCATAAACATGTCGTCCATTACAGAACTGAAATAACTTGATTTAGCACGTTTATTACTTACAATTTATAAATAGACGTATCGTTACCTTCGAAAGCTATTATTCTGTATTGAAGTCTGCGAATCCAGTATTGATTTCTTTAGTCGGTGGGTGTAATTAAGTCCTAGGTGAGTTCCAGTAAGCATATTTGGCAGATTACGCCACATGGCGTAGACCTTCAGAAAAACCGTTTGTTTTTCCTTTCCTGCAATCAAGTAGCTAAAAATACCAGTCATTAATTCAAATAATAACGAATTGATAAATCATGTTAAATTCTCAAACATACCTACGGGTCAGTTTATGAATGAATATTTGGAATTAATTTTCCTGTTTCGCTGTCTTCCTTTTAGTCGTTTAAATACATTAATTTTGAAGTGTATCCGATAAACCCACAAACAGTATCATGTTTTTATTTGGGCACATCGCAGGCTCCCAGCAGTTGTGTGCACAAACAACGTGACAAAGCGAATGAGTGACATCACGTCTCACGAATGTCTGTTGTGAATGACTGACTAAAATGTACATTGTTTTATTAACGATTATATAAAACAGAAAGAAGAACAGATCCACATGAGGTTTACTTGACGGTTTCCTTCGCCTGTAATAGAATCCATAATAATTCACTTTGATTGGTTCAATTACTTAATTCACTAACAAGCGTTGAGCTCACAACACAGCCCACGCCTGGATGTAACGTATTTCTGGACTTGTTTGACGATAGCTAGCGTTAAATAATGCCCTATAAATCATATTGAAATAGAATATTTTTGGGATATTAGTATCCCTGTTCAGAGGCGACCCGTTGATAGGAATCTGTATTGGTTGCTAACGCCACCTCTAAGCACGGACTTCCCGCCCGCAGTGTGATTTATTTGTTAGCTTCTGACCGCACCCGTTCGCCAGCCTCCATTAAATTAATCTCTTTAATCCGGTCGCTAGGTCAGTGAAATTTCAGAAGTTTAACATATGTTTCCAAGTCATAACAATTGCATTTAATGATTAGATACTTCGATTAAATAGTCGTACTAGCTTTTAGAATAATATGCAATTTTTGTGGCGTTTAGGAAGGTTTGGGCTTGAAACGTAAAAAGAAGTTCATTGACAAGTTTAATTAATAATGTCGTCCAATTAATCCCTACTACGTACTCGCTAAAAAGATTTATCTTATTACGTCAGTCACTAGTGTACGGTGCAGACACTTTTATCTTGTACGTATACCTGGATGATTTTATGACATGAACTGTTGCGCACACTTCGTATTACATTACTCTTGCGGTTTCTCCACTTGGTACAGTATATACCTCGTTGTTGTACATACCTATAATTACCTACTTAATCAAGTGATCTCTGAAAAATAATGATGTCATTATTCGTTGCGTCCCGTCTGAGTTCCAGTGAGTCGTTGTAAATGACCTTCACGCTAACCGGCACATGTGGTCGGTTATATTATAATAATACTTTTTTCTTGGTCGATAATGTTAAGAACGTCTAATTATAAAGATATGATGCCATTTTAATCAAATTAGAAGCCGTTGTGACACTGACATCAATCAGGGTGTTTGTTACAATCTCGATCATTATTATGCCTAAGACTTGCCATGTAATAGATAAGTTCTACAGATAATGGGTTACACTTGAATCGATTAACGATTTATCGGAAGGAAGCCAAACCGATTCACCAAAGAAGCGTGAAATTTTGATTAACCTCAGATAATACGAAGCGCACATTTGCCTAACACCACATAACACTTATTAATAATACTCATGTAATATGACGTATTACTAACCAATGAAGAAGGTGCTATGATTTTATTAATTTCTAGATAGAAAACAGGTTTAGCGTGTAAGCGGCTCAGATGTTTTATTTGTATAGTTTCATGTTTGTGTAGCGTCATTAATTTAGACGGACGGCTAGGAAGTTCTGACGGTGCTAGCGTTGTAATAAAACTTCAACGTTACGTGGCTCCGGGTTTAAATAACACGAAATTCGCGTTTAATGTAAGCAGCAGATGGACACCTATATAAATTATTGCCTCTATGTAGACCGTGCTAACTGATGAAAGTTGTAAACGTGTCAGTCATTTCAATGAGCTCGAAAACTTTCAGTATATTAATGTGACATACGCTTCTTCAACATAATATAATTTACAAACCGAGCATCGCACTAATGAATTCACACTTGAAATATTTTGGGGTGAATAAAGAGCTACCGTTCACTGCTTCTGCTAAAGAAGGTTGTTCGGTCGAATCAATTATTTTCTTAACTCATCATTCTTGAAGATATCCGGTACAAATTTAAGTGGTCGTAATTGTGGTGGTATTTATTTTTATACATATCGCGTGGGTTCCTTGTTGAATTATATGGCGTATGCAAGTGCACTGCAAATTACTCTTATTTACTTACGCGGGTTTACCAGGACGTATCCATTAGCTGTCTCGGTACGTCATCTTGTTTGTAAAACGTACACGTCTTCCGTCTGAGGATATGTTATTGTTCTGAATAAAATCAGCTAATTGATGTATTTTGAAATCTTTGGCGTATTCATTGTTTTTGCAAATAAATGGTCATTTGGACTCTTAAATAATAAAAATGACAGATTTATTTAAAAACAGTAAGTAAACAATATGCAGTAATTGCTGAAGTATGTGCTTTTAACATAACTATCCGTTTGCGAACTGCCGTCTGCGATAATAAACTTACCCAATAACTGTATGAACTCTTACTTCACCGGATGAAGAGCAGCTGATGCATACCGTCTTTTTTGTCCTACTCCATCAGTATTTTATTATAAAACTTCAGTTTTCATTTTACACTTACAATACCTCTGATCATTTAATTAAAACTTCACACATGTTCATGTCCTTAATAAATTGGATCCATAAAGATAAGGTAATATTTTAATTATATTCTGTTGTGTCGATATAGTTTGCCGATATACATAAAATAAACAAACAAAAAAAAAATGCTTTTATCTGGTCGTACCCATGGACATACAAACCTTACTTACGATTTGTTGGGTAGGTAGTCCTTTTGTCCTTATATTATTCTTGTTTTATTTTTTGGGTCCGCCGAGCAATGCGCTTTGTTGACGTGATGTGTATTTGCATATACCCTTGACTCAACGACTGCCTTGTCAAATGTAACTTCATTGTTCACTTGATGACATGTTCATAACATATCATTGCTAAGCTTGAACAAAATCTAATGTAAAACAGCAAAGTTTGCGGTCATTATTATTAAATCCATTGGCGCAATATTTAGCATCTGCTATTACCATGAACTAGCCATATGCCACAAAAAATAGTAGCAGACAATGAGGTTCGCACATTCGAAAATATCGAGGTGACTGAACCCGTGAACAGAACATAGTCAATCGTTTTTGTTGATTTACAAAAACTTCTTTAAATAAATTGCCCTGAGCAATGAGATATATCTTTACAAGCGCTCGCTTGTTTGTACTCGATATCATTTGAACTCAAATAGGTGGCTAATGGCACCGAAGTAGCAGCCGCTACGTCATACGTTATTATGTGAAGGACGTGGAGATTCAATGATACGTAATTAAGATAGTAGGTATGTTGGATTGACAGGAGAGGTGTTGTTTGGAAATTAAAATTATCAACTGTCATTTTTATTTGTATAATGTTCTTATTGTTGACGTAAATTAATCATCGGAAAAACATTCTTAACAGCCGAAAAAAATATATAAACCGAATTTAAAAGCGTCTACTGAGTTGCTAACAACGCCCAAGATTAACATGATCTATCTATAGCAGTCTAACGAATACTCAAGTATTTTGCTCGATAGATTTCCATCAGAGGCGAATGGAAATATTTTAATTTATAGAGATAACCGTCGATACGTATCATGAATATAAATGAGTCAAGACAAAAACAAGATGTGTCTGAAGAGAAATAATAAGAGGCGTTCGACAGCCACGATCGTCTAGCCGCCATCGTCCTTGAGTGCAGAAATCCTTGATGAGTACAATCAACCGCCACCGGATAGTCGTCTCCGTTCAGGGCTGCCAATTAATATTTTAACTACATGTAAGGCAAGTTGCGGAGTCTATTTCAATTCAACTTGTTTAATGTCCACTTGTTGCGTAAACTAGTTATGTTTATCTATTAGTCATTATGAGTTGCTTTTTGACGTTTTGCAGTGCTTCTCGCAATATTAATGTAGCTCCGTCAGTTAGGAATTGAACTAAATATTAAGAAAATATTTATGAAACTCTAGGCATCGCAGTGCAGCCCTAGATTACCGATATAGCGTAGGTGCTAGCAAGTGTGACGACAAAAACTAAAACTGAAAATAAATGTGCGCGAAACGCCTATTAGCGATGAGGTCGCTGGCAATACTTGCTCAAATGCGGACCACTAGCCGTATTTGTAAATAGGTGATTATACGCACCTCGCCGTAAAATATCTTAACTGTGTTCTATACGTGTTGTTCGACTGTTACAAAATATTGCTCTTGTTATTGGACGCATATTTCTATACTTCTTTATTTTGCTGAAAGCAGCTGCGTTCTATTATTTGTTATCATTTAATTTTAATTCCTATCTAAATGGTCTTCATCATAAAACATGTCCAAATACTATATAGTAAGAGCACACATACTTGTACCTAATGCAAATATTCATAAATTATTCCAATGTAGATTACGATTGCAGAGATTTCCGGTAGTCAGTATTTATCTCCCCATACATCCAACCATCTATGTAATACGTTTTAATCGAAACGAGTACGTAAATATGTCACGTGTAAAATCCAACCGCAGCTTAAATTGAATTTAACTCGAGCCACGACCTGTCAACTTATCGAATATAAATTCTCTTAATAATCGTTACCAATTACGTGAGCGTTCGGCCTCGTACCGCACTATCAATCTTTGCAGAAATGCTGTAACGAGCGATTACTACGAAGGATTAAGATCTTTTTGCGGTGGCATGTAAGGGAGAAAATGAATTGTCGAATGGGACTTTGATTGGTCTTTTTGGTCCGTGGCAACTTCGTCGTGAGGCGCGCCGGTCGGTCCGCCGCGCCGGCACCGCGAGAAATGTTAGACGTTATGAAACCATCGCTGACAAACTGCAAATAAGAGTGGCCCTAACTCTAAATACTAGACAAGCTCGCCGGTCTTTGTCGCCAATTGCATAAATATGCACTAATATAATAAAATAGAATTTAAATCAACCGCACAATCGTGCAATACCTCAACAGAAGTTTGTCAACAGGGTGATAATTTGATTATAATGTATTTGTTCGTCTCATTACAACGTGACGAAATATTTATCAAATAATGAGAATAGACAGATCAAACTGTTACACATGGTATGATTCACAAGAGGAAAACCAGTTATGTCTTTAAGAAGAACGAGTTCAATAATTAGAGTTGTGTGTTTGTACGAGATGTTTAAGTAGGTACCATTATTTGGCGTTACTAAATTGTAGATCATTGATGAAAAGATTCAAACTAATTGGAGAATTATTCAGAAGCACGTGGTACACTACTTTAAATAGGGACTTTTTGCTATACTTGTATGTATCTAGATTACAATAAAAATCTAAATTTTAGTGGGTCAGAGCCCATTCGTACCCTGAGATTCGCACCCTGTGCCCACTCGTACCCTGGAACTTTTGAGGGGCCCATTCGTCCCCTGAAGAATATTTATTTTTATTCATTCTTCTAATATAAGTACATGTGTATGTGTATACTGCAGCTTGGTAGTCCTGATACAGTCGCGCAGAAAAGGGTAAAATAAAAAATATAGTAATTCGGTAGATATAATGTTTGTTTCAAATAAGATTAAGTTTAATAAAATGCCTCTAGGCTCTAGGCATTAAGCCAATCTTCAAAATAATTAATGAACTTTTGGTTTCTTGTACATTTGTAAATATTTAGCAAAATCTATGATAACTATAATATGTTTATGCAGTAAAATAAAACTGTGTAACTGTTTAATGCGCGCGCATCTGGAGCGCACTTACCAATGTAAACGCAATTTTAGGAGCAAAACAGAATTAATGTTAGAACGTTCATTATTTTTGTACATTAAAAGGGTGACAACGGCTCCACATTGAGCTAAAACGAAACACTTAGAATACAAGAACATAATAACATCCACTAATATGATAAAATTATAATTGCGGATAAAAAATCGCTATACATATTTAGGAGTAAATAATTTAGTTTTGACTTTTTAGTCAAAATATGACTGTAGTATTCTACCATAAAGTGAATTACCATCAATAATAATACTAATCATATTCCAGGATTCAAGTGAGATAATTCGATTCAATTATGTTAAAAATATTATTATTATAATATTAAGGGATTAAATATAAAGACCACCATAAAATACTTTGATACCCTTAATTCTTTTACCAAAAATATATACATAACACCAGAAAAATAAAGTTCATAATTTCAATAGCACTAGCTATTTTAGTCACGTCTGCACTTCAAATTGTAATCGAACACCAAATGTAGTACTTAAATGATCACCAAATCTAAACGAGCAAATTAATGGGCTATTTCTGCCTAAGTAAACCACTATGATTGCCATAAAATGTAGGCTTAGCAAAGAAAGCATTAATTGCGCTGTTGAGCGACTGGAAATACAGCTCGGGATTTGCTGGCACCCCGACTTGGCCAACTTAGGTTAAAAGACTTAACTCTCAACTTAGGTTAAGAGGATGGCGGGGTCTTTCAGACCCCGCCATCCTCTTCGTGGTTATTTTTATTTTAAACCACCCAGAAGTAGGAGCCCCACGAAGCGGGGCTCCGTCGACATGCTACTGCCAATGTGAGCTCCTTATACTCTCCTCATTAGTGCAATTTCGAAGAAGAATCGGGATTTTGTCCATCGGTATTTTAAAATTCGGCATTTTGATACGTACCCAATAATTTGGTGTTCATTAACTATTTTTGGGTTAACAATGATTTATTTGGAGTCAGTTTGCTTAAATAGGATAGCGAGATGTTAAAACTTTGGCTGTAAATTTACATTTAAAATGCGGGTTTAAATTTTGATGATCATTTACTATTTTTGTCTGTTAATTGTTACTATATCTGGTCGGAAGTTAAACATAAGCCTAATATTAACAGTACTGTTTATTTCGTTAAACGAACTTCATTTAATTTTATTAAATGAAGTTCGTTGACCAAAAACACATTGAACAGGCTCGTATTTTTGTCACCGAGAATTACATATTATTGTCACCGAGGCAGCCACAACATACAAACAAAACACCTTATCTATTTTATAACCCGTTTTTTTTTAACAGGCCATTCGTAGAGAGACAATATTACATCGTAAGCCTATCGACAGGTTATATTATTATCATGACGGATTATCATTGATCAAAGCTCTTTTTTCAATGATCTGTAATGATTTATTAAATTAATTCCGTTAATAAACTTTTCACAAGTGTACTACGTTAACCGTTTCTTATGTAAAATATTGCTAATTTTATCTCAGGGGACCGATAGGCACCTGAATAGGTGCCGAATCTTTAACTTATATTGTATATATATTAGAGGGTACGAATGGGTACCTTAAAAATAATATTTTTTATTAAAATATTAACTGGTCCCCTACCAGGAGACCAATGGGCACCTATATAGGGGCCGAATCCACAACTTTTATGCTGGGGGACGAATTTTAGGGTACGAATGGGCTCTGACCCATTTTAGTCAACAGAAAACTGACCCCGCAAAAGCGAATATTCTTATTAAGTATTGATAGAAAATTGTTATGATAAGTGTTGGAACAATTTTTTTTAAAGATTGTTATTTCAAAATCTTTGTAGGTACCTATTAGTGTTTGTTCAGTATTTTTTGAATGAATATGATTATGACTAATAGTACCTAACAAATCACTGTCACCTGCTGAAGCTTATTAAGCTAATTTTCCAATGATACTAGCCTCAGCTTTGCATAATATTTGCAGAAATTAGTGGCAACGTTCCTTACTGTTTTTATGTTTAGTTATATCTTTATTAATTGCTTATGACTTAAACATTAAAACAAAATTTGTAAATTCACATACCAGCCTACCATTAATACCTTGAGAACATATATTTTTCGTGTATTGTAAGTTTCTTGCCACACAACAATATCTGACGGCGAGTCTCGGAGGCGCGACGCTCGACAGTCTGTCACAGTCAAGTTCACGGCCTCTTCGGCTCCTCGGCCAACGTTCCGCAACATTTCCTCGTTCTGTCTCGTTACTCCGTATTTATCATCGCGATATATTGTATCGAAAGCATTGCAATTGATAGCCTTGTCTCGCAGCTTACTTACAACTCTCAATTTATTTATTGTACTTTTATTGTTTTCTGATCTCCTTCAATTACTGTAGATAATTTATACATAAGTAAGAACGCTTTATAGTTCCTTGTTACGATTGTAGTAACACGTTCCATCACGGAACGCCTGACAACGAGGTAGTTTTTTTGTTACTTACGTCTATAATAAATTATAGTCGATTTGAGTGTGTCGATGTTATTCAGTCATTTGAAGCGCTCCAGTGTATTGTTCTCGACATTTGCGCGGGGTCGATGACCACATTAAGGAAATGTTTGCCGATCTAATGGCGAAAATGGATTTGTCATAAAGTTGCATTGTATCCTCTTACTATACGTATAAGTACGAAAACCGTAGGTATTGACATTTACAGCGTTACAAGAATGTTTTGCTCTTTTGAGAACGGTAGGTATGAAGTAGTAGGTCTTCTTAAAAAATGCCGTTACGCATTTTAAACTTATCCGTTCATAGAGTTGACCGTAAGTTACTTCTGTATAAAAAGTTGTTTACCAGTTCTCTCTTCACAGCTTTTTTTTAAACTGACGATTAATTGGACTCTATTCACGAATAGTTTGTCAGTGAACGACGGCGAGGTAATTTGACGTGTTTCACAATTTGAATCCCTAATCAATTATTGTAAATATACAAAACATTATCGACGCGGCACCACATTTTCCGTTTGTTTGGCGTTGGCTGTCAGATATAAATCTCCGTAGATCACGAGGTCGTTAATGTGATATTCGTGTCGGCGCCGTCTCAGATAGGTACTGTTATCCCATTGTCGATTCAAATGTTCCGCGCTTTCATATTTGTCTATGTACAGCTATTGTAAGATTTAGTTCCGTGCAAGTCAACAGATCGATATCTTTCCAATACATGTACTTATGGGTAGCATTACGAAGCTTTTAAACGTATTTGAATACTTGTGCGATTCCTATCTCAGAGATCTTAGCGCGATAGTGCGAGTTAATCTGAAACAATTATTATAATCTTCGCTTTGTACAGAAATAATTATTGTTATTGTCTGATTTAAAGACATGACTCACATAGTAGCTGTTCTGTGTTAACGGTAGTTTTTTCGATAGCCTCACGCAATGAGCAGTTGCAAATTAAGGTATTTTTGTTTTAAGTCATAAGTACTTGGGGTAATTCTTACCTGTGTTGTCTACATGGTTGTGGGAGTTAGGGTCCGTACTCGGTAGTTTCCGCTGTATTTGATATGCTAGCCGTGATAAGACCCGGCGGCCACGCGACACTTGCTCAACCCCTTCCAGTGCCGAGGGTTGGTCGCCCTTCCGCCTTATTGATTAGCACCCTCGGAGAATTAACTTAATGGTGAAAATAACACACACGTCGCCATACTCGTGGAATACAAGCTAGCGTGGTAACAAGGTTTTTTTTTGTACAAAATATTCTACCTGAATGACCCTGTGGCGTTCACAATTTATTTCAGCGAAAACAAAAGAATAACTAGTCAACATATTTTTTTTTTTCATTGTGAAATAATGAACGGAGTTGTACACGAACTTTATATTTGTAGCTCTTCGTCAGCTGAAATGTTTATTCTAAGAGACAGAAAAATTACTAAGTCTTCTTAAAAGTTTCATTAGCATTTTATGAACGTTTTCGTCTTAAACTAACTACCTAAGTTATGAAATTGCCACCGGTTCATTAGACTCTAACGGATTCAAATGCTTATTGAATTTCTGCGAACCAAGTAAATGTTGTTTGATAGAGATAGGGCCATTCCCTATTATTAGTTTATAGTAAACCGTGCGAGCGCGAACCAGTTACACCGATCGAGCCGTGTTAGTTAAATAATACGAGTGTGTTGTAAATCCCTTGCTTTCATTGTACTATCGAGAATCGTGAGCAGTACATTCATTCTTGAAAAGGCAATCTGGGAATAGAAGGACAAATACATGCACGGTCCACATAATCGTTGCTGCATGCCTATGGCTCAACTCCAGACTAATTAAGTGCATTATGGCCGAAGTCACGTTTATATTGCAGAACATGTCAAATTAAAGTGAACTTTACAAATGTATGTGTTTATAAACACTTTTGAAACAATGTAAATTGTTAAGTGAATAAATGAATAAGGCTTCGATTGGTGATCGTTAAATTTTATACAGCTGTGTATGAGATCTGAATGGGTACTTACGAGTGTTAAGGTGTGTATTGCGGTCAGCGAGGAACTTACTCGCAGCGTTGCGTCACCCAGCTGTCGGTACTGGTTGCGCCAAATCAATCTTGGGAGCTAATCGCACCTCTCGCCGTCCCGTTGAAATAGTTTGCAATATCAAACTACCACAATTACGTTCGATTCGACCAAAACAAGTACAGCTAAGTGCGTAATACATAATTGAAATAATTTCGTGATTATGCTATTTGGTTTCATAAACCAAATGTACTTCCAAATTAAAGATGGATGTGATTTGTTAACAACTGCGCAACATAAGAGTATTAAGAATGCAATATTTTTTTATCTTTTTGCACTAAAACATACTTTTTCTTTTGTTATAGTTCACATCGGGTGCGGTGGAGAGCGCGGCGTGTGGAACAAGTTCTTCATCGTCAAGCTCGTCATCGTCGTCATCGTCATCGTCTTCATCGTCATCGTCGTCGGACTCTGATACCGCTGACGCTGCTGGCGGCTCTGCGCACGCCTCGCCTGATGACTCTAACGCTGCCCTTGCGGTCGACTGCCAACTGCAGGTGAAGATCACGTATTAATCAATCTTGTAGGGACCTTACACCGTACATCACTGTCATTCACCCTTGTCCAAATTTATTTGGGTTTAGCATAACGCTTCCACGCTATTAGTTTGATGGCTCACGAGTAACTCTCTTTGTAGCCATTATCATGTTTCACACGGTCCATCTATCTTGTATGGTATTTTCTATTCCTACAGCTATCCACATTCTTACTCAAAACTTTATTTGCGGCATTTTTCACTTTTATTTATTTTTTGTATGTGCCGCATATGTCAAATACGTTGAAATAAATTAGTTTGTCTGACTTTTAAGGAGGCCCCGAGAGCTGTTCCAAATGAATATTAAAAGATATTTCCACTAACAACTAGGTCGTCAGACACGACCCGAGCTCGCTGTTAACAGTGCATAGATAGGTAGCATAACGTTAGTCTGTGTTTACCGTGTCTATTTGGAGCAGTATACTGAAATATATTTTGCAGCTCATCGACGATGCAGACCTTGCGGAACTATTTCCAGAACAAACATCGAGCGCGCCGGCGCAACAGCCCAATTTCTCGACCTTTGCTGTCCACAACGCCGCGCCGGATAACGACGACAAGTCCATTGCTGATAATGGTAAGCGTTCTTTAATATGTTCACTTAAGATACTTACTTTCTACCAGTAAATCTTCAATGTTATCAAGTTAAACATTTCAGGTGATGGATCCAGTAGTGAAATGGAACTTACGCCTCAGCTGGTGACAGCTGCAATACAGAGGGCAACAGCCGATTCCTCAGGATCGGAAAATGAGTGTTCTAACTCTGATACCGGGCATCAGAACACCACACACTACGCTTCCAGCCTGCTGCAGCAATTCGTGCATCAAACACAGCTGCTGAGCAATACGGCGCCTTTGACATCTATTAGTACGGCAGCAACGACTTCGTTATCGTGTGGATTAAATCCAACTACAATAGACGGTGTTGGGACCATCAGTGATTGTGTACTCGGACAAATAAATACTTTGCCTGAAATAACACCTATAGCGCCAAACTTCTTATCATCAAGTCAGCACTTGAGTCCTCAACAAACAGAAGAGCTCTCGCAAAATTATAAAGATCTTGAAGAGATCACTTCTGTGACGGATTCTGTGGATATATCGATAACCAACCCACCGAGTCTTGAAGACTGTGTCGATAATAATGATTTCATGACGTTAGACATCACTCAAGGAGGATCCGAGCTAGGAAGTGCCAGTGATTTGTTGAAAAGTTCTCCCATCACTGTAGTCGGTACGGATTTAAATCATTTAAATCACATTGATTCTCAAAAGTTAGATACAATCAGTACGAATTCAGTTGAATCTCAAGAAGACGTTAAAAATGTTAAAGTAGAATCTAGAAGAAAAAGAGGCAGGCCTCGAAAAGTAAGAAAAGCAGATGAATTTGAAAACAAAGGAATGGAATCTCACAAAGCATCGAAGTCGGTAGTTAACGTAATTAATTTTCACAACAATAACGATCCTCCAAATGTTTCTCCAGATTCTGGCATTCTGTCGAATCACAACTCACCCACACATTCTCCGTTGCGGCGGCACGAAGTCGATGAAGGCCACAGTAGGTTAGGAAGGAAATCTATTCAAAAAGAGAACACCACAAGAAGAGCCATGCGATCAAAATCCAAAAGTCGAAGCCGTGCCCAGAACAGGTCAGATTCTAGCGATTGTGATTACCAGAAAAAGAGAATAGAGAATGAAATCAAACAAATCAAGACAGAAGCACCATCGCCAGTTCCGCTCAAACAAGAACAAAATAAATTTGAAAAGAATAAGAAGAATGATCATAAGCTGGATATAGCTGCATTAGATAGAATGTTATATGCTACGGACAGGGTATTGTATCCGCCTAGAAAGAAAGTGGGCCGCAAGCCGCAAAGTAAAGCAAAATCTACAAAGAATACTCCCAAAACTTTAAAGGACAAGAATCAGTATGACTCTGCTGATACAGACGACGACTCCGCGCCAACCAACAGGTCGGTGTTGTCAGGGGTGTATGCCAAACGTAAAGAACTAAATAGTAAACTAGCTAGCTTACCGAAAAAGAATAATAAAACGTTTGGTAACACTTGGAGAGATAATCAAAGTGAAAATGAAGCAGCTGCAGATGATCCATTAGATCCTACTTGGAAACAAATTGATCTGAATCCTAAATACAAGGATATCTTATCGGGTTATAAAAGTGACCACGAATTCAAGCCGTACAAAAGTTGTAGTCGCCTCATAGAGTCGGGCTACAAGAGTGATTACGGCTGTAGATCTGGATATAAAAGTGATTACTACCGTTCGGGCTATAAAAGTGACCATAAGTCCGGTTACAAAAGTGATAAATCGGGATATAAAACAGACAACAGTGTTAGGAGCATGCGGAGGCGGATGAGAAAACTGAAGAAGACTAGGTCAGTAAGAGATAGGTCATACTATAAAAATCAAAAACATTTTGTATCAGATCAGGAGATACTGGCGTTAACAAATAAAACATTTAGCAGCTTAACATTAGGTCACAGTTCTAGTGATTCTGAATGTGAAACTTACTTGAGGAAACCCAGTGCTAGCCCAAAGTATATAAGTGTTTGTACGAAATATCCATTGACATCAAAGTACGACTTTGGATTCTCTAAAATGAGCCAAAAGCATGTGTTAAGACTAAACTCGTCAGACCCGTTTGCCCCAGGCCCAGTGTTTAGTGGTTTACAACGACCCGTAACAACTTGTAATATCTTCAAAGTGAGTAATAACAACAATAATAATACTCTCCTCAAGTCGCCAAATAAAGCTAGCCACATCGGGAAATCATTGCCATCACTAAAACCAGCATTTACGCATAAGTTTGGATCGTCACCTATTTGTATAGCTGCTAAAACATCAGGATCAAAGAAGGACAACGATAACAGTTTCAAATATTTCCCGAGAACACTATCACCTAAGAACCGTAAACAGTTAAAAAACGGAAATACTTCCTTTTCGAGTGGATCGAAAAAAGAGGTATCATCTAAACCACTTCCGAGTATTTTTGAAAAAGCTAAGAACAGCTATGTTCCAAACAAGTCTTTAACTAGAAATGTTTTTCTGAACTTTAAGAAACCGCATATAAAGCCGTCTTTCCATATAAGAAAGCATAGGAGAACTGTAGTATTAGCTCCACCTAAGATTAATTTGAAGCCCACGGAACGACTTTCAAGAGTCACGGTTAAAACTGAAAACAAACATCATCGACACAGGAGTAAACGGCGACATCGATCTAGATCCGTTTCCAAGTGTCGAGAAACTTACACAAAAGCTATAGAACTAGTGGATCAAAAGTTTACTCAGGATATGGACAATTTAATTTCCAATTTTATAAAACTATGTCAAATAGCGCCAAAATTATTGCCGAAATTAACAAACGTCGCACAAAATCCTCTTAAAACCACGGAAAAGACGTCCACAGAATCAGCGCCTACTAAAGTAGTGAAAAGAGGATCGAAAAAACGCAAAACATCAGATAATCAAGAAATCGCTACACCTACTTCTAAACGGAGGCACAAAAAACAATTAGCAGAATCTCAGAACAAAGGTGGTAAGGATACTAATGAGCATAAATTGCCCCTCAAAAAGCGACATTATCACATTAACTCTTCTACTGGAAATTCTTTGAGTTTGAGCCTGGTTACATCAGAATTTGATGAGAACTCGAAGAACGGCACCAGTCCAGAAAAGTTTTTATGTACCGAAACTGATTGTACAGGAGATGTAACAAGCAATACATCTGAAGATTCACCTAAACTGAAAACACCGCCAGAGAAAGGTAAAAAGAACAATGATAACTCAAAAACTGCTCAGATTACCAGCTCCCAAGAAAACAAAAATCAAAATATTGACAATGCATTGAAAAGTGCAAAATTAAGCGGAAGTACAGTTGGAGATAACTTTTCCACGAAAGAAGACGATAATAATCATACTCCGACAAAGAATAATTCTACCAATGGTCTGAGCGCAACTGATGATGAACTATCCATCAAAAAACCTACTGCAGAACAATCAGAACTTTCAAAGAAGATATATGAAACATCTGAGAAATTGAAGGCGGTACATAAAATGGTTCACGATTTAGAAAAATGCCTACCTAAATCTAAAGATGGTGAAGCTAAACCAGAGTCTTCTAAACTAGAAACAAATAAAGTTTCTTCACCGAGATCTGAAAATAAATCATCACCTACACGTCATTCCGCTCCAATTGTAACACCAAAGAAGCGACATAGACTTGAAGCAGAAAAGGTTATATCACACTCGAGTCTAGATCAAGTTGTGCAGTCTTTGTCTAAAAAGCTATCAGAAGACAAACCTGTTACATCATCAGATACAAAAGAAACCAAGGATGTTAATCAAAATAGCTCCAAGGAAGATTCTACAGAGACTGAAAAGTCTGATGCTTCAACACCGAGTACCACGTCTTCAGCAAACAACACAACCATTGATCCATTAAAGAGTATGTCTGCTCGCTCTTTATACAAAAGCTCCATCCCACCAGCACAAAAGTCTGAAATAATGACCCGAAAGAAAAATAGATTAGAAGGTCTTACTAGTAATTTAGTTTCTAAAATAAATCCAAGTGCAGCTACTAAAGTTTTAGATACATTGTTAAATAATAATATACGTAAATCTATAGAATCTCGTATCTTAGAAAAAGAGAAAAATAGCACAGACTCTTCAACTAAAGTGACTGATGAAAAGCATAAAAGCAAAGAAACATCACAAATTAGCACGAGAGCTACAGTTATCAAATCTCCAGTGTCGAAGGGCAAAGTAATAGACACGAAGAAGTCAAAGGCGTCAGAAGCACAGGTTGAACCATCGATAGTTGTCAATATTGATAAACCAACAGGCATATTTGAACCATCTGTTGATTTGGAAGAACAGATTCCAAAATCATCAATCTGTGTGAGCAATATTATATCTGATGCTAATAAAACTAAATCAAAGACAAAAAATAGCGATGCAAAATCTACAAACTCTTTATTAACGCCTATTGATACAGAGTCCGAGATACCGCTGGCATTAATTTCAGAAACACCGGACCCTATTATTAGGCCAAAAAGGGGAGAGTCTATCGCCGCAGTAATATCTGACAAACTCCAGGAAACTGGTGGTCACAATTTGCGACAGACTAAGAGGAATTTGACAACCGACAATGAAGATGCCAATGATACCAAGAAAAAGAAGAAAACTAATAATATTTTAAGAGAGAGCAAACTAGTTTTGCCAGCTAGGGTTTTAGTTCCAAAAGTTCAAGCGGAACGCCTAGCCATCACAGATACTACAAAGAAGATCATTTTGAATGCCAAAAAGTCAGAAGCAAATGACTCTAGTGACAGTAGAACAGTTGAATCATCAAAGAAGAAGCCTAGGAGGCGCAAAGCAATCAATAGAACTGGCTTCCCTAGTATTAAAAGGAAGAAGAAGAAAGTTGAAAGCAACATTACCTCCGACAGTCATTTCACTTCTGATACTGATAATAATTCTTCCGCATTCGAGCGAGTGCCGAAAGACGGCGAAGCAACTAGTAGTTTCTTGGAACGTACTACTAGCAAGAAGCCCGAACTAAAAGTAGTGCTAAATAAGGATGAATGTCCTAAACAAGGCAGGTTGACGGTAGTAGCTCTTGAGAAATTACAAGGCAAAGAAGTCCCAAATGATAACAATAACAAAATAAGCAATAATACTGAAACTGTAGTTAGTGAGAAAAGAACAATGAATTCATCCATTCTCAGAGCTCCAGCCCTCCAGCTAAAGAGTAAGACTGAGAAAGAGGTTAAAAATCACATCAATAAATGGGAAGTACTCAGTGAGACGGATAGTATTCCCTCTCTGGCTAGTTCCCTAAGCAATGATCCTGAAGACAGCATACCCTTGAGCCTTTTGAATTTGAAACCCGACCGACCAGTCAGTCGTCTAGATAACTTAGAAAGAATGAAACGTAAGACAAGAGCAATGTCACCTTCTCATGAAATTGAAGAAATATTTTCAAAGAGAAAAGTTGTCGAGAGGAACTGCAAAATTGGTTTGAGGCCGAAGTCCAGTCTTGCAATCTTATGTCCAAGTGAGAGACGGCAGACAAGAAGCTCAGATAACACAACTGAAGAACCTAAACCAACCAAGACAAAGAAAACTGAAGCTAAGAAAACAGTAGTTGAACCTGAGAAAGTTATTGAAAAAGTTGCTGAGAAAATAACTAAACCTGTTGCTATAGCTAATAGAAGAAAGTCGAGGTCTTGTCAAGTAAATAAGAAGAGAGAAGTGCAGTCAAGTTCTCGTGAGAGTTCCGTTGACACTATTGTGAGTCGTAAAATCGATTCGAAGTCTCGGGAGCCATCTTTGGATACCCTCGAAAATGATCCTCTACCGCTCAATGAAAAAGAAATAGATTTCGAAAAGAGTATTGATGTTTTATCCAAGAATATAATTTGCAAGAAACGGGTTGCCTCATCTCGCGACGACAGTCCTGCTAGCAGTGTGGACAACAGGGACAAACCTGTTATATCAAAAAGGAATCCGCGGCTTCGGAAGAAATTCTTGGCCGCTGGATTGTTTTCTGATTACTACAAAGAAGAGTAAGTATAAACATTTCATTGGTTACTTGGATATATTAACTTTTTTCATTGTACTTATTTTTCTTTGATATTTCAGTCCCAAACCGGAAGGGAAAGGAAAGAATTTGGTAACCCAAACAGAATTCCCGCCTGGATTGTTGGCTCCGCCGCCATATTGTGAGCGTTGGGTCCGTCGAAGGTTGCAACACTTCTCTTTGCCTTACGATATTTGGTGGCAACAACATTATAACCAGCCAGTACCATCATGGAACTATAAGAAGATACGCACAAGTAAGTGAAACTTCGAACAAAGTAGGCTAAGATGTACCAATGTAGATGTCATGATACTTTAGTATTTCTTAAATATTTATTTTTATAAGTTTTGTTTGAAATAATTTTTTGACATTATAACAAATTTTGTGTTTATTCATAATCATGAAATATTGTTCCAGTCTTATCTTAAATGTTTGTTATTTCAGACGTATACTACGACGTGAAACCTTCGGCGGAGGAATGTGAGAGTGTGGCATGCAACTGCGCTCCGTCGTCGGGCTGTAACGAGGACTGTATTAACAGATTAGTGTACGCGGAGTGCTCCCCACAGCTGTGTCCTTGCGGGTAATTTCACTAATACTAAATGTAGTTTATAAATATTTACTATTGACTGCCTCGTTAGTCTACTGGTTGCAAGCGCGCCGCTGAGTTGAGATCCTACCTTCTACACCGAAGAAAGTTGATTTGAAATGAATCAATCTCTTGCGATCTTGATTTTTAACTTTGTCTGTAACCAATTAACGACCGAATTTGCATATCCGTCGAAGAAAATGGAACGGGATTCGGATTGAGATAGAGTTTTATTAATTAGAGGCTTTGGAAGAAGTATTGGGATATTCCTTTCTGGTTTAGTTGTAAAATATTTGCCTTTTTAAACTTGAGGCTGTATTTTGAGCTAAATTCGGATAATATGCGTTTCCTGTAACACTTTCGCGAACGGTATAAAATTATTGTTTGTTATTGCCAGCGATAGGTGTAAGAACCAACGCATACAGAGACATGAATGGGCTTCGGGCTTGGAGAAGTTCATGACGGAGAACAAAGGCTGGGGCGTGCGGACTAAACACAGGATCACTTCTGGAGACTTCATACTGGAGTATGTTGGAGAGGTCGTTTCTGATAAGGAGTTTAAGGTTAGGAGAAAATTATGTAATTTTAGATTTCACTAATGTTCTCACTACTACTTTAAATAACTAATGGTCAAATAACGAGGCTTGTTTGATAATTAGTGAAACTAACTATTTGTTCAATCCTGTAAATTTTGTAATCCTTTTTAACAATAGCAGTTTTACAATTTTGGAAAAACAACTGTCCTTCATTCTTTATCAAAAGGCCCTGACTTGGTTCACAACTTTTGTAAAAACAATATCCACATATTTAGTGGTACCTGTAAGTCGTGCGTACAACATTGGTGCCAAATATTATTTAAATTCTATCAACCGCTTAGACGTCAAAATGTACACAAGTACTTGAAGTACTTAGGGTTCTGTATTTTTTTTAAATTGCCAGTTCAATTCTCAGCCATCCTGAACATGTTTTATGTTTACAGGAGCGCATGGCCACCCGTTACGCCCGCGACACACATCACTACTGCCTGCACCTCGACGGTGGACTCGTCATTGATGGACACCGCATGGGCGGTGATGGCCGATTCGTCAACCACTCCTGCCGACCCAACTGTGAGATGCAGAAATGGACTTCCAACGGTATGTGACTTTCTGAGTTTCATCATCATCCATCATCATCAGCCTTAAGACGTCCACGGCACAACATAGGCCTCTCCTTAGAACGCCATGTCGAATGGAAATTCGTCATTTGCCGAGTTTCTTAGCTGGCGATGAATTCGCTAGACCACCGTAGAAACTTTCGACGCTGAGCCATACTTCGTAAGAACTAAAGCGTGCAATAAGCCCCTTCAAAAGAGCAGCGTGCGTGTAAAATAAAGAAAAGCGCTTTCTTTTTTTTGTACTATTAATATTGTATATTTTATCTAAATTAGCTGTATCTTTCTGGAGCATAACACCAACAATTCATTGTAATATGTTACATAAGTTCTTTCTCTCAAAGTTCTTTTTAGAAAAGTTGAGTTGTGACTTAATAACTAATAAGGAATTTCTGTTTCAGGCACCTTCAGAATGGCTCTTTTTGCCCTTCGAGACATTGATCCTGGTGAAGAACTCACCTATGATTACAACTTTTCCCTGTTCAATCCTGCTGTGGGTCAGGTATGTATCACAAATTATTTATCAATATTTCAAGTTTGTTTAGCACAGTATTTAAATCATATTTAACAATTACAGCCCTGCAAATGTGACTCGGAAGACTGCCGCGGCGTGATCGGAGGTAAATCTCAAAGAATAACTAAACAACCAGTGAAGACTCAATCACGGACACCATCGAACGCATCCAACCAGTCGCAAGGTTCCAACGGGAACCAACCACGGGTTGGTCGACCACGCAAAGCCGTCAAATGTAACAAGAAGTCCGAGCAACAAGCAGTTAGTACGTGCGATATCAAGACGATGACCATACTCAAGTACCAGCAACATCTCAACAAGTTGTGGCAGGAGCCGCAGATGAAGCCTCTCACTGCTAAGGAGAAGAATATCGTTAAAGAGCGACACTGCTTCCTTTTGAGGAACTTGGACAATGTAAGTATTTTTTCGAGGTCAATCATAAGCTTTTGGTAATGCTTTTTTTAGGAGCCTGATATAAACTAGTGTCATGGTAAAAAAGATATAGAAAGAAACAATATGTTTTTGCATAGCAGTTAGCTGGTAACATTACATACATTTTGTGTATGGCTCCATGTTATTTGTAAACATCTTATGATGCACTTATATACTTTTCGTTACCACCTTGTACATGCATCTTTTCGTTGGTACAATTCCTCATGAGCGTTCTACCCCAGGTGCGGCGCATCCGTGATCGTATGAACCTGGCCATGCCGGGCTCCCCCCCGGCCTGCCCGCCCGCCCCCTCTCCTCCTCCTCCTCCCGCGGCCCCCGCTCCTCCCGCCCCCTCCTCCACCTCCTGCACGGTGGACCCGCTGGCGCCGGCCAGCAGTGTGGACGAGGCCGGTGCGTTAGCGAGACTGCGCGCGCTGCGTGACGTCAGCAGGGTGCCCAAACCAAAGGATGATCCTTCGCAGCCGCGCGCGCAACGTCTCAACAATGTCTTGAAGGCCATCTGTCGGGCGCTGAAGGAACTAAAAGGTAAGCTTATGAAAGAAAAGTTATTTGGACTAGCACGGGATATTATTAATGTTCCAACTTATGTATAAAAGAATCAGGTATGCAAGCACGAAGTTTTAAACAATTTTCGTGTATACTTTAGGCATGCTTAATGTTTCATGCATTCACTTTTCAAAGAGTTATGTATGCAGACACATATACACAACATTAGAAAACCGATTTATAATGATGATAATGAAGACTGATAGACTTTTATACAAAAAGTTTTTTTTTTCAAATTGACCACAACTGGTTTGCAAGCTGTTTTGGGTAGTAAATTACAGCAGCCGTTCAGATATGTTCAAAGTAACTAAATTACGTTAATTGAAATGATTCAATGCGATCGTGGGCATGTCAAGTAATTGTAGCTAATAGATTGCAAAAGCCATTCTTAATTACAATAAAGACATTCTAGCTACAATATTTACGTATTTTCAGACGAAAAAGACCGGCCGTTATCATCACAGCTAGTGCGAGCTAAAGCCGAGCGCGGCAAGGTACAAGAGTCCGGGCCGGCAGACCTCGCGGCCATAGAGAGTGAAGTGGAGGCGGGACATTACGACACACTCGCTAAGTTCGATGCTGATGTCAACTCGCTGCTGAACGCTATCATGAGAGAGAATGGCCGCCTTTCCACTTTGGGCTCTGCAGCCGCGCAGATTAAAAAGGTAAGAATGGTCATTTTTATACTTAGATACGCTAAATAGAATGTTCATTAAAATAATTTTACTTGAAAAGGCCTATTTTACAGGAAGTTTTCTAGTTTTGCTTATAACTAACTAACTTTCTGATATGTTTAGAACCGTAGTACCTTTAAAAATATGCCATAATTACCCGACTACGGCAAAGCCAAAAGGAGGGTTATGATTTTGACCGGTATGTATGTTTGTATGTATGTATGTATGTTTGTATGTATGTATGTATGTTTGTATGTATGTTTGTTTGTTCCCTCATAACTTCTAAACTACTTATCATTACATGACAAGTGAGGTCTCCTTAGAAGCGTCTCAGTTGTCCGCTGGTTATAGGGTAGGTGACGTGTCACCAAATCCAATATGGCGCCCTCTAGGGGATGAGAAGTCGTTACCGAAAAAAAAAAAATTTACCCACATTATTGACATGGGTATCAAATTAAAGGGCTTGATGAGCACATTTGAAATATTAATACATTACATAGCTTTTACTAGCAAATTTTCTGTTTCTAACGGTGTTAACATGGGTATCAAATGATAAATCTTAAATTCACAACTCAGAAACTATACATATAACATAAATTACTTACATCAAATAATATAACCCCAAAATAGTGTAAATAAAAATTAGTTAAAATAACTAAAACCCGACTACTAAAAAATCGCGCACTGAAAAGTATAAAACAAGAACAAGCCGTGGTCGGATGCCACCTGCGGTTGTTTCACACAATCTTTATTGGCTAGGTGGCATACGACCACGGCTTGTTCTTGTTTTATACTTTTCAGTGCGCGATTTTTTAGTAGTCGGGTTTTAGTTATTTTAACTTATTTTTTATTTTTAAAAAGAAAATGCTCATTTCAGCAATTCAAAAGTCGCTTTTCAAAGCTGATGTTTTGCAATCTCGATGTGTTTTCAACCCGAGTAGGTACAGCATTTTATTATTTTATAAATTTGTTCTTGTAGGTATACAATTCGGCCAAGTCGGATTATGCGGATATGTTGACCAAAATACTTGGCCCAGAAGAATCCTTACCACCTGGGTTCCTGCAGAAAACTAAGACTGGTGAGTGCTGTTTTAAATATTCCATTCAACCCGACTCTCTACCACAATTTTTGCTTGGTCAGTCCTAGGCTTGGACGTTGTTACGAGAGAGTTTAGGTCGAGATGTTGAAGTAGCGTACACACTTTGCGTGGGAATTTAACCAATATAATCTCTTTATTCACATTTTAATGCACATAATTCGTTGAGCATCCTCTCATACATTTTTGCTTATTTATTTGCAGAGGAGGTAATCATGTGCATCTGTGGACTGCACGTGGAGGAGGGACTCATGGTGCAGTGTGGAGGCGCGGGCTGCGGCGTGTGGCAGCACGCGCGCTGCATGCGCGTCACTGACACCAGCGTGCCGCACTACTGCCACCACTGTCATAACAACAAGGTACGTCTGTGGAGGAGGGACTCATGGTGCAGTGTGGAGGCGCGGGCTGCGGCGTGTGGCAGCACGCGCGCTGCATGCGCGTCACTGACACCAGCGTGCCGCACTACTGCCACCACTGTCATAACAACAAGGTACGTCTGTGGAGGAGGGACTCATGGTGCAGTGTGGAGGCGCGGGCTGCGGCGTGTGGCAGCACGCGCGCTGCATGCGCGTCACTGACACCAGCGTGCCGCACTACTGCCACCACTGTCATAACAACAAGGTACGTCTGTGGAGGAGGGACTCATGGTGCAGTGTGGAGGCGCGGGCTGCGGCGTGTGGCAGCACGCGCGCTGCATGCGCGTCACTGACACCAGCGTGCCGCACTACTGCCACCACTGTCATAACAACAAGGTACGTCTGTGGAGGAGGGACTCATGGTGCAGTGTGGAGGCGCGGGCTGCGGCGTGTGGCAGCACGCGCGCTGCATGCGCGTCACTGACACCAGCGTGCCGCACTACTGCCACCACTGTCATAACAACAAGGTACGTCTGTGGAGGAGGGACTCATGGTGCAGTGTGGAGGCGCGGGCTGCGGCGTGTGGCAGCACGCGCGCTGCATGCGCGTCACTGACACCAGCGTGCCGCACTACTGCCACCACTGTCATAACAACAAGGTACGTCTGTGGAGGAGGGACTCATGGTGCAGTGTGGAGGCGCGGGCTGCGGCGTGTGGCAGCACGCGCGCTGCATGCGCGTCACTGACACCAGCGTGCCGCACTACTGCCACCACTGTCATAACAACAAGGTACGTCTGTGGAGGAGGGACTCATGGTGCAGTGTGGAGGCGCGGGCTGCGGCGTGTGGCAGCACGCGCGCTGCATGCGCGTCACTGACACCAGCGTGCCGCACTACTGCCACCACTGTCATAACAACAAGGTACGTCTGTGGAGGAGGGACTCATGGTGCAGTGTGGAGGCGCGGGCTGCGGCGTGTGGCAGCACGCGCGCTGCATGCGCGTCACTGACACCAGCGTGCCGCACTACTGCCACCACTGTCATAACAACAAGGTACGTCTGTGGAGGAGGGACTCATGGTGCAGTGTGGAGGCGCGGGCTGCGGCGTGTGGCAGCACGCGCGCTGCATGCGCGTCACTGACACCAGCGTGCCGCACTACTGCCACCACTGTCATAACAACAAGGTACGTCTGTGGAGGAGGGACTCATGGTGCAGTGTGGAGGCGCGGGCTGCGGCGTGTGGCAGCACGCGCGCTGCATGCGCGTCACTGACACCAGCGTGCCGCACTACTGCCACCACTGTCATAACAACAAGGTACGTCTGTGGAGGAGGGACTCATGGTGCAGTGTGGAGGCGCGGGCTGCGGCGTGTGGCAAAGACAGGGTCTGCGCCTTATGTCCAAAAATCTGGTATCTTTGATCTTGCTGGATTTTTTTCATACCCAGACATTTGTGCACTATTATATATCTCGCGACATAAATTAATAAATATTCCTTTCAACCCCAGGTCGACCGCGAAATACCTCTAGACGAGTACACAGAAGAAGGTCACCAATTCTACCTGTCTCTAATGCGAGGTGACCTGCAAGTGCGACAAGGAGACACCGTGTACGTCCTGCGCGACATACCCATCGATGAGAAGAACCCTGACGTCAGTCAGAAACATGGCGACAAGGCGGACAAGCCCGACTCGTCTAAGACAAAACGCGTAGATAGAAAGAAAGTCAAGAATATTGCTAAGGGAAAAGATAAGACTGAAGATTCGACACAGAATAAGGTTAGTAAACACTACTGTAGTGAATTATTTTCATATAGCTTCCGCCCGCGACTCCGTCCGCGCGGATGTCGGTCTTCGCGTGGATGGTTTATTTCCCCATTTTGAGTAACTCTGACAATGACATCTTATAAATATTACAGCGCTGAATGCACTGCGGGTAATGCAACGTGTGTTCGCGGTTCTACAGAACAACGTCTATGAATAAAACTGAAAAATAAGATTTTTTTCTACGTATTTTTCCAGGATAAAAAGTATCCTATGTTATGCCCAGGATAATAAGGAATAATTATACCAAGTTTCATCGAAATCGAACCGTTAGTTTTCACGTGATGCCTGCACAAACAGACAGACAGACAAAAAATTTTTTAATCATATATTTGGGTTTGGTATCGATCCAGCAACACCCCCCGCTATTTATTTTTTCAATATTTTCAATGTACAGAATTGACCCTTCTACAGATTTATTGTATGTATAGATAATTGTTTTTCAACCGCGTTTTATAAACGCCATTATGTCGAAGAAAAAAATGCGTAAGTTGCAGCCATCCTCAGTCTGACATCGGAAAAAGTTACTTAACTTGATCATGTTGCCAAGTGTTGCTTGACCTTGGTCACCCATTCTGAGAAGATGTGCTACCATCTGACGGCTAACTCTACAACCGTGCGTGCTCATTAGTCAAATCAAATAGCGCACTGCCCTGGCCGGTACAGATTTTGAAACATCCCATTTTACGAAATCACTCATAGATTAATATTCATAATTTTTCTATGGCTTTTACTGTCTTTAATCTTTAAAAGATATAAAAAAAAAATAGTAGAAGTGGTGAAAACCTATATCCAATTATATGCTAATAACCATTGATTTATTCCAGGAGGGTGAGGTCCGTAAACACACCTACCAGACCATCGGTGAGATATCCGTGTCGGAGCTGGACATCTTCCGCGTGGAGCGACTGTGGAAGCACAAGGACACGCAGGAGCGGTACGTGTACGGACATCACTACCTGAGGCCGCACGAGACCTTCCACGAGCCCACTAGGAAGTGAGTACTCTTCTTCATCTGCATAGCATAGTCCTAATAATACTCTACTCCAATCTAGCAGCATGAACTGGAAAAACATCTTTAAATAAAAATAATCATAAAATTATTGAACCAGATGCAGCTAAATACCGATTAAAACTCTGGTTTTCAGAAATTTAAGTACATGTTTCTGATATGTATCAATTTAAATATCTAAAATTATTGTTAAAGGTACGTATTACAGAACGTCTATCAAGACTCAAGCGTTACTTAAAACTAGTTTCAACCAATCAAATGGCTTAAATCTAGTTTTAAGTAATGCTTGAGTATTAAGCGACGTTGTATAATGCGGGACAGTAATAATAAATTAACTGCAGTTAGCCTTATTTATGTGATGCAAGAAATTGCCTGACAGTCGAATGCAAGTTTAATTACATTGCGGTATTTGTTTGATCAACTGAATTGATTGTCCATTGATATAAGTCCGCAATGTAGTCGGCATGCAACTCGCATTTAAATTCTCGCAGCGTGTAAAATCATGTCTTGTCATCTAAGCTCAAGTCCATTCTTAAACGAATGTAATATTTTTCTACCAGGTTCTTCCACAATGAGGTGATGCGGGTGCCGCTGTACGAGGCGGTACCTATTGAACTCGTCATGTCGCAGTGTTGGGTCATGGACCTCAACACTTATTGCAAGGTAATTATCAACATTATTTATCTAGATATATACTTAGGCAATGCTCCCGAACATAATAGAACGGGTTACGGGAGCTTTATGAATGTTCCTGAAATATTTTTCAAACTGAAAATCTATCTACTTGGTAAATCAGCTATCTACTTTTGTGTGATAGAACGTTGATTTTTGATTGACCGTTAGTGACAAAATATCCGTTAGTATACCATTGAATTGTAGTTTCAAAAAAATATTAACGATTTGTATTAAAATGGAACTTTTTTTCTCCCTAGGGTCGCCCAGTGGGCGCGGCTGAGGCGCACGTGTACATCTGCGAGCTGCGCGTGGACCGCGGCGCGCGGCTGTTCACGAAGGTGTCGCGGCCCAAGTATCCCATCTGCACCAGAGAGTACGCCTTCGACCACTTCCCGCACCGGCTCAAGATCACGCGCACTTATGCGGTATGTAGAGACGAGCGTCTTACGTAGGAATAATGTATCTCGGTCACAAAATTATCCCGATCGTTCGGTCTGTGACCAATCAACGACCGTGTTTGCCAATCACAGTTAAACAGATGTCCAACCACAAAGAATCGTCATGGAATACGGATTTAGATTAGGATAAAAATATTAGTTTCGGGCGTTGGTCACCATAATTGGTAACACTGTTCTACCCACTTAGTATAGGCCCTTTGTGCCATAATTTCTCTGACTTGGGTGTTTTTTTTTATTGATGGATGTTGATTCTAATGTGTGCATTATTATTGCAGCCTCACGAAGTGTCACCTGAGTATCTGAAAGGAAAAGCAGCTAAGAACGCTGCTGCAATTACTGAGAAAAACAATAAAACTACAACGAAAGAAGTGAAAAAGAAAGTGCCCGTCGTTAGTGCTACGGATGCTGCTGCTAAGGTGAGATAAGTATTTACTGTTTTTTTTCGCGTACTTAATATTGGAACACTAACTTTTTGTATTGTTAGGTCTATGAAGGTTATTCGGTGCGTTTGCTGTCTGTTTCATGATTAACCTGTGGTGGATTCTAATATTATGGATCAGCTCTTCGTATCATGATAGCGGCCTGTCTCCTAGCTGTATTGTACTAAACCATCTCTATATTACAGAGTGTCAGCAGTGCCTCTGGTACGGGAGGTGCGGGCAGTGCGGGGGGCGCGGCCGGTGCAGGAGCTGCAGGAGGAGGCGCGCGCTCTGCCCAGAAGGAGCGCGTGAACGGCATCGCGCGGCGGCTGCTGGCGCGGCTGGGCGCGCGCGGCGCGGCGCTGGACGCGAGCTACCTGCTGGCGCCGCGCCGGCCGCGCCGCGCGCTGTCCTGACGCTGCGTCTGCTGCGCCGCCGCTGACTGAACTGACAGGAAAGAACTGACTGGACCGACATAAGGAATGTGCTATTTTTGCAAGCTGGCATCCGACGGTCCGGGGCAGCGCTCGGGGCCGCTCGGGGCCGCTCGGATGTAATCTCCCGTTTATGTGTTACTTATGATTTTGAAGGTTCTTTTATTTAAGTTTCGTGCTCCGCCGCGATGTTGTAGTGCAGTATAATTTAATTATTGTTCGACCCGATTCCCTAACTTAGACTTAGAGTACTGCGAATAGTTATATTTTTACATAAGAGGAGCGAGAGGAGTATTGTTGTAGTTATTTATACATGTAACTGTACGATAAAAGTGTAGGCTAATGAAATTATTAGTTAACGACCACTGGTGCGAACTGATGTTGAACGTTGAAGAGTTTTAATAGAGGTTAGTTACAGAAGTGTTGTTTGGGAGGTTGTTAATTTAATATTAGTGATTAATTATTATTATTCTTTTTTTAATCATCTTCCGCTAGATTAAGAGTTAGAGGAAGTAGATTATGTTTCAATCGTCTGGTCATTTAAATACGTGCTTGCAGTAGCAGGGCAGGACGCACACTCATGCCTTACGTCACGCACTAAAATCTCTCTAATTTTTATACTTTGGTTAATATACGTTGTACATATAGTAGCGTTTAAGGTGGTTGGTTGTTTTATGTTAAAATCAAGATGATAAATAATATATTGCTTACTGTACGGACCCTATGTTAGTCCTCTATGAAGTCTCTGCTTGTTTATCTTGTGCACGTGGTACGCGGCGCGTGCGCACGTCTCTCATGCTAAGCCTTGAAATTGTGATCATGGAGAACAAAGTTGTTTTTGTTTCTAATTTATTTGTAAAATACTGTTAGTTATTATTCTTTTCTTAGTAACTTAACTTTTCAGTGATTTTTTTTGTATTATTAAGAAACTCTTTTTATAGTATTTTCCTTTATTTTGGCTTGTACTAATTAATATTTTTAATTGTAGCAGCATATGTTGAGGTCATTTGGTCCCAAAACCTAGTACAAATGTTCATGAAAATCATTTATACATAAATTTAAAAAAAAAACTTTTCATCGAAATGAATTTACATTATGTATTCTACAATGGTATAGTAACTTACTGCTACACCTCTTTGTTATTAAGATTCAAAATAGAGTGCACTTTTAGACAATATCTTAGATCAATAAACACTAAAACCAGATACTTGTTAAAAATGATTGTTTTTCGCTTGCACTTGCACCTATGTCTCAAAGAATCTTTGCCTTATAGTTAAGACACAATCAGTCTACCATTTGTACCACAGATAGACATAATATTATTATTCCCGTTAAAATATCCGTGAATTTATAGTAACAGTTAGTTAATTCAGAAAATTCAAATATGTACTTAACTAGTGAAATAAATAGTTTACAATAGTCAATAATAGTGTAGGAATAAGATTTACAGTTTGATTGCCTTTTTTTGTGTATAATGACTACACGTAGAGTAAATTTTCGAATGATTAGCATTCGTGTGACAGCCTAAATCCTGAGCCAACTTCAATTAATCGAATTTTGGGATCAAAATTATATTTTCTTTTCCAATTGACATCAAAATTATATTGATTCTCTTATACACGTGTAAATAGTTTGATTTTAGAGATATATAAATCAATTTAAAATCGTAAAGTATTTTTTTTTCTCATTAATTTAAATGTATTTTTGTCACAATTAAAACTTTGTTAATGAACTTGATAATGTTTAATTCAAATGTATTCAAACTATTTACACATTAATCAGGGATATTGAAGTGTTATAATAAATTACTTGATATAACGAGCAGCTTTACTATTTATATGTTTTAAGATGCCATTTGTTGTAACTCATGTTTAAATAATAAATTAAATTGGATCAAAACTTAAGTTTTTCAATTGTATTTTCTTAGCCATGTGCCAGACAAGGAACTCTGAAAGCATATTTTTCATGCAGAAAAAATTGTTTTCAAGTAATGCCGCGTAGACACCGAGCCTACGAATGGGTCTTGCTGGCCTTCGTTGGTCGTGTATGGACGGCTTACCGAACGCCAACAATGGGGTGAAAAAGCGCCAATTTCTCACGGTAGGTGGCGTCTTTTCGCTGGTACCTGACGAACTGTCAAAACTTAACACGGAAATTAATAATACACGTGTTGTTATGTATGCACAATACAAATAATGGTGTAAATATTCAATATCTACCTAGCTACGAGAACAGCCTGTTGTTTTAGCTTTCCTTTTGCCCAACTCTTCTTTTAATTGAGCCACAGTCAACAAGGAATACATTTTATTTTACGAAAGACACACAGTAATACCAAATTATTTTATTTTGTAAACAAAGTATGATTGATGCATAACCTCAAAGAGTTGAGGACAGCTGAATGAGGTACCAACGATTGTCGCGCCATCTGTAATTGACATTGCCTTCGCCACCCCACTGTTTGTTGGCGTTTGCCGGCAATTCGAAGCGTGGCGGCAACATCAAATCGAACTCTGTGGTCATGTGATCAGCAACTTATCAATATTTGTGAACTTTTATAATCATCGTTTTCTTGCCGTCATGCCAAGAAAGTTAGGGTTAATTTACATTTTAGGGTTCCGTAACCAAATGGCAAAAAACGGAACCCTTCTAAACTCGTCATGTCTGTCCATCCGTCCGTATGTCACAACCACTTTTTTCCGAAATTATAAGAACTATTGAAACTTGGTAAGTAAAATGTATTCTGTGAACCGCATTAAGATTTTCACACAAAAATAAAAGAAATACAATACATTTCGGGGTTTTTCATCAATCCCATACGTGTGGAATATCTATGGATAGGTCTACAATTTTGTTTGCGCGAGAGACACTTTCAAAGTGATATAATGTGCGTGTCCCCCCCATATTATTATTTAGGCCCTGCGCAGACGACAGACTATCCGTGACGCACTTTTTAGTCTGTGAAAATAGAACCTATGCAATTATATGCAGTAACGCACACGACGCGCAAAAAGTCCGGCGCACAAAAAATCCGCGTAATTCGGGTAGACCGCACCGCGCCCGCCGCTCCGCACAAAAAGTGTGTGAAAAAAATTGAACGTTTGCTTCAACGCGCGCTAACGCAGACGGCGCACACTTTGGTCGGCAATCTGCATTTGCTAGGGGTGGACGTAAAATAAATAGCAACTCATCAAATGTAGTAACAGTTATAAAATTTGAAAAAAAATGTTGTTTCAGATTTTTTTTTTTTTTTTTAAAAACATTGCCCCACACTAGGAATTTCTCCTGTTTCGTGGGTGCTTTTACAAACATATAAACTCACATACACAAACGCCCAGACCCGAAGCAACTACTTGTAGATCGTACAAATATTTGCTCCGTGCGGGAATCGAACCCGCGACACGTAGTGCAGCAGTTCAATCGCTCACCCACTGCACTAACCGTGTCGTCAATTGAATGTTTAGTATGGAACTGTCCCTTCAGGAATCTTTCCGAAAGTATAGGATGTACCCAAAATTCTCTATTTCTTCTTCTTTTTCTGTACTCCATGTAAAAAATAATACTTCGCGATCTCTGCACGATTTCAATAGCGTCTACGTCCCTACAGCTCTGCCGACAAAATGATCGAAGATGTGCGTCGTGTGCGTTAAGTCTGTGAAAAATCCGCGACCGACTTTTTGCGCGCCATGCAGACTTTTTGTGCGCCGCAGACTCGATCGCACAAAAAGTGTGCCGTCTGCGCAGGGCCTAAAAATTCCAAACGATACGTAGGCGCAGAAACCATAATACGCAGGCATAACTACGACAATGTTCGTAGTGGTATGTAACGTGCGTCATAACAACGCATTTAGTTTGATGCTACCCTACGCCCGCCTTTACTTTCCCATGAACGCTTGCTGATACCAGCAGTTCGAGTCGTATGTCTGGCGTCTCGTAGACTCGCTTTGCTAGTAAACAATGGCTTGGCTATTCATTACAAGCACGTGTTCTGTGATTTTTTCCATTGGTAAGCATCATAAAAACAATGAAAGTCTTCATCTACCATTTTCGTTATATCGAGTTGTCTGTTGAACATCGTCTCCATATTAATTCCCTTTATGGTAAAAAAATAAATTTTATGTTTTAATTTATTTATTTATTAACACTTAATACATAAGTATACATTGTAACAAAGGCTTTTCCTACCAGTGGATCAGAGGGTGATGCAGAGACAACGATAGGTTTGAGAAAGAAATTAAACCTGTAACGAATATGGGGGACCAGTATTGCTGCGACAGCACTTCTACTCAGTGCCAAAAATATGGGTGTGTTAACAGTGCTCAGGAATAGGGCGCAAACCGCAGGAAGCCGCAGAAATAGCCAGACCAGAGCGCAGTTAAAGAAGCTCGCACTGGGTGCATAATAGGCTAGTTACAACACTGCATTTGCGTGCTGCTGGAAACAAAAGATGTCAACATGTTTACAACAAACTCTATCATTTAGTCATTATTCGAGGCACTGCCTACCAAACCTACCAAATTTAGGCATGGATTAACATTGACCTTAAACAGTAATTCATGTTTACGATTTGTCCGGGGCTGCGACGGCCACTCCTCTACGTGGTTGGGGTCACTCGTAACGAGAAGATTGGGCGCGGCGTCCGCCCGTATGATACACGCAACCTTACGCTGTTTACTTCATGTCGTGGGTCACGTAGGTATGCACGAGATCCGTGAAGCCGTTGACTCTGACTTCCTGCAGTTCTAAATTTTAAAATACCTTGGTCAAATATGATTGTGACTCGAAAAAATAAAAAAAAACAAGAGGCGTTCTGTAAAATCGAAAGATATAGGATACTTGAATGTTTGTGTCTTTTAGGTCCATGCCCCGTTGGTCTGGTGGTCGCAAGCGCGGCTGCTGAGCGAGGGGTCCTGGGTTCGATTCTCGGGTCGGGCAAAATGTATTATTGGGGTTTTCTCACGATAAGCCGTTGGTCCTGCGTCTGATCTCTCTCCGGTCGTGTCGGTTGCCGTCCCATCGGAAATATGAGAGAAAAGGAAAATAGAGTGCACCTGTGCCTGCGCACACACTTGTGCACTATAATATGTCCCGAGCGGTTTGGCTAATCTCCGTTGAGATTGGCCGCCGTGACCGAAATCGGTCAGGAGGACTATTATTATATTTTGACCAAAAGCTCAATTCACACCTTTGAAGTTGGGACACCTTCACTTCGCTCGCTATCATTCTTCGTGATAGTATGATTCCGATTTTGGCAGCACACAGCTTTATTAAAAACTTACATTTAAAGCCAACAAGTCAAATATAGCAAGAAAGATTAATTCTTGCAGGTGTTTCCTGAAACTCCGAAAAGCAAACTTAGTAGGTCTTACGAGGTATCTGTGGAGGTATCTCAAGAGAAGTTCACACGAAAGGAGATCACTGGCATGTGAATGAGTTGCACTACCGTGAACCAGAACAATAAAGCTTGCATCCTTCATTTGGGGATGTTTATCTAGATAGAAATATTTAAGAAATGTGTCCACCGCGCCGCGGACTGTGTGAGCGGATGCGGATGATTGCTTGAGTCGAGTTGCGCACTTATTATCTTAATAAATTCCCTCTCAATATAAACCGAGACTTTAATGTGGGAATGTATTTCAACACAACCGAAAATGTCACAGTTTATCATCATACTTATATTGTTTCAAACTACATTGTAGATTATTTAAATAGTAAATAGATAATTGTTTAACTCTCAATGAACACATTGAACACGTCTGCGATTAGTTACGAGTAAGGAAATACCTAAATAAGACAATTATACAAAACAATAGATTTTACAAATAGTATGAAACTATCTTGTTTAAATCTTCAAACCATTTTTCTACTTTCCATATTTGTGTAGTTTCACAGGGAGATAATCACTACAGAGTTCAGAATTTGGTAGGGTTATTTTTCCAGATAAGGAATTTCTCCTGTATGGTGGGTGCGTTTACAAACATTGAAACTAATACCCAGACCCTGAACAACTAATTGCAGGTCATACCAATATATGTTCCGTGCGGGAGTAGAACCTACGACAAGCAGCTGAGCACAACCACTGCGTCAAGCATAAGTAGCATAATCAGCCTAGAATGTTTGATGTAGATGTCACAAAACCTTAATTTTTTTTGGTTCTAAGACATGCCTCACATGTTTTTCTTTAATGCTTTTGAGAGCAGTGCGCCCATAGTCCCGTCACTGCTTGTAGATTAGTCTACAAGCCGGGACGGGATTGTGGGCGCACTAATTTCATGGCTTTTCGACATAAAATGATTAGTCATTTTATGACGAAAAGCCATGAAATTACAGTACCCCGAGATATACGTGTTTTTCACTCGCCCGGTCACTGAACTGAACGCATGAAACTATCATTAGCACGTGATATTGTCAGACTACTTCTTTTTCAGTTGGAAATCCACGCACATCCAGAAGATGAGTCAGTCATAAAACATACGTCCTAGGCAGTAATTGATTGATTGACCAAAATGACGTATGAGTAATGTGGTTGTTATAATAAAATTATTTCATAAAGTGAAATGATGTAGGGTCGACGGGGCAGGACGTGCAATCCTGCGCTATTACTCAGTCAACTATTGAACTGGCCCACTGGTAAGCGGCCCGACGACAGACACACTCCTGTGTTCAAGTACCAAGAGACGAACGCGTATATCCTAAATTTCAATACAAAATTTTGTACTGAATATATTAGTGTTATATTGTGATTATATCCGAATTACGCGGCATGAAAACAATTCCAGTGGTGTATTGGAACTTTCGCCATCCGAGTGCAATATCATCTTTAACTACGGGAAGTGAAAGAATGATCTCGTAAGTTTCTGCTGGCATTATTTGTCACCGTGCATGTTTACGAATCAATCACGGCAGCTGAACAAATAATTTTTGACTTGTTTTGTAAGATACTTCGCAAATTTACAATATCTGTGGCGCTGCTGTTTATTTTTGTAATGATTTGTTTGTCTTTAAAGTTTTTAATTATCATCAGTCTATTTAAATACTTATTAGTCAGGTACCATTTTTAATAATTTGTGTCCAAAAATCGGTTTTTAATTTAATCAGTTTTATATTAAGCTGTTATAATGCAGCTGAGTACAATTAAACTCTATAAAACTACCTCATTATTATAATTACCCTCTACTATAGTTCGTACTTATGTAAATGTGTTATATTTGTCAAAGGTAATGAATTAAGTAGTAAATAAACTAGATCACTTAGTAAGTAGGTAGAATTTACGTTCACATGACGTAGGTATACCTATGATACACTATGTTGTTATGTACTAATAATTGCAGTTAATTTAATAGATATAGGCCTATTGCATGAGTCACGGGAGTGATACATGAGATTCTCTCTTATATTATATACTTTAGGTAATAAGCACATCCATTTTACGTTGTGTGCGCTGTCATTGCACCTCCTTGCAACCACAGTATTGGGGGCCATAATATCTGCCAATTCTTGCTAACTAGATGTTTTAATAATTATGCTCGGCTTGTTCTTTATATTAGAAATTCAATCAAATTTAAAAAGGTTGTGGTGCATGTTTAACTTGACTTATCTAGTGCGGTATCTACTCAACCTTTTGAAAAAATACGGTAATTAATATGGTAGATATTCTGCGCCCGAAAACTGCTCTGGATAGTTGGTGTGTGATAGCTTTCAGATAAAATCTACACACAGTATTTTTAATTTACGGTCCCGTATTCAGTGCCATAACCAGCATTTAATACACCCAGTGCAACCTTCTTTAACTGCGCCTTGGTCTGGTCTGGCCATTTCTACACCCCTCTAAGATCTGCGCCCTGTGCCTGGCCGTTGGCACACAACTATTTTTGGCATTGCCCGTACCCTTGCCCGTCACACCGTTACCTTTAGAAAAAGCGAGAGCGCTTACTGTTCCTGTAAAACAATCCTTGATGAATGAAAGTTATACAATTATTTATCTCCTTTTCAGTCATAAGTACAATAACACAAACATACAATTACTTCTAATACTTACCACGTTCATAATAAAATTATCTTCAAAGGAAGCCATTGTAAACATAATCCCCAACGTGATTGTTGTTTGTTTAATTTTAATTATTTAATTCATCACACCTTAGTTTTGTAAATAAACGTCATATCATATCAATTAATCTTGTTCAGTTATAACTCGATTTTAATGTTTGTGTTTTTTCGATGGCAACACCTTTTTAATGAGTCCTCTTGCCTGTGTAGAGCGGAAGGGACTGCTAGACTCTCGGATTTTACTATAAAAAGGAAAACTGTTAAACACCTGTTAAACACTTGTCTTTTTTTTTTATCGTGGTAAAATCATCAAATGAGTCCTCCCACCCAGGGCAGGGCGGCAGGGACTGTCAGACTTGTACTGACTAAAATCCACGGTGTCCTTCACGAGCCCTTTACGTACCGGGGTTACGGTGATGGGTAAGTCCCGCGACCCCGGCAGGCTCTGGCCCTCTACAGGCCCCGTCAATTTACTGACACTCTTTAAGGCGCGCGTGGAACACAACGCGCCGTCGACCCGGGCATGGTCCATGGTCGGACAGCAAGTCGCCCATTACTCGCTGCCCGCATGCCCGCGCCTACGGTGGCCGGAGATCGTCCTGTGACGTCCGACGCCGTGGGCGTCTACCACTGCGGCTGGGATGGAGGGAGGACGCTGTCCTCACCCTCAGGCGGCTAAACACTTGTCTAAAAAAAAAAAAAAGTGTAACTGCAAATCGGAACTTATATCAAGGCCAAACGCCGACACTTTTTAACAAGTGTTCAACAGATGTTTAACAATTTTTGTAGTAAGACGGTTACTGACTTGTTACCACCCAGTGCCTGATGTAGACTATCTATGTGCCAAATTTCAATGAAATACGTTCAGTAGTTTTTGCGTCAAAGGGTATCAAACATACATTTATCAATCCTTTTGCTTTATTCATAATAGTAGTATAGTATATCTGGATTCTTGGCCTTCCGCCTTCAATAATAGGTATTCCAAAAAACTATATTTATTTATAGCTGTCTCGTTAACCTTCTTTTCTTATTGATCAATGAGGTGTCACTGCACCGAATTCTTTGGAACCGTGAAAGTTACACTCAATTCCTTTTGTCGAAAAATAAACGACCAGATAAATTCAAGGTCTCATCTCTGGGATGAGTGTAAGGTTCCTCTATTTCAGTTCAATTACAGTTCTGGAGTTCAAAACAACAGGAAAAACAATCGCATCAACTTCCCACTAATCCTGCCATTCCCAGAAGATAGATCGCAATTCCAAGAACACACGCTAACACTATTTGTGTGTGATCGCGTGATAGAACTGGGCGGACGCAGCAGTTGATGATGGCCGAAATCGGCGCACACGCAGCCGGAACACTTGACACTGTCGTTATTGATAAATTGCCGCGACGTCAATTTGCTGCTTAATCTGTCGCCTGACGCCTCGAGTGCAGCCTCACTGTCAGTAACACTTCTCTCGCTAATTTTCCAATGTCACTTTGTCAAGATAACAATAGCTGCAACATGCGTTATATTTTTAGAAGAAAACTAGTATCTACCCGCGGCTTCACCCTTATGGATTTAGTTGTTTTTCTAGCAGATTGTAAGACTGGGATAAAATATACGTAATCCTATGAATTAAAAGGTTGAAGGATACCCGTTTACTACAGTTTAGCATTTTTTGGCAGTATTTTATGAAGAGTAAATGTTGGCTATTGGATCTTAGGAAAATTGTCCCATTCTCCTTTTAAATTTAATTACCTGCGACCATATTTTTATAGGCAACCTTGCGGATCCATATCAGTTTCTTTATTATAAACTATAATACTTTTATTTGGCCAGAATAATTTATGACCGTAGAAATTTTGCAGTCGGATCTCGGACGAAGAAGACAATACAAATCATTATAGCTGGTTAAATCCTCTTTTTCTTGGAAACAATCTTACCCAGAAACATTACATCTGTGGAACTAACGATGTCTTCCTTACTCCTCGGTCTCAGAAGTATAGTAGGTACATAGGTACCTTAACAATATTATTATGTTATCACGCCTTTCCTGTGCGACATCTCAATTTAAAATAAGTAAGTCGTTAGACGTCTCTCTATCACTCGTAGACATGCATCCTGTTAGTCTATTGCAATGGTGTTAGAATATACAATGGCCTGCAGGATATTTCTCTATTGTGCCTATTCAAAGTAGGAAATGACAAACAGGAAAGTGATGATATGTGGGTCAAAGTTTCAGTTAAGCTTGTCGGAAAAAGTGGAACGAGATTTTGTTAAAAACAGGGTAAACTCGCAAAAAAAAATGAACGTAAAATCTTGTTATATAGGTAAGAAATAGAACACGATGATTATTCTGAACCTCGTGTTCTATTTTTTTTTGATTAAAGAGGACCACTTTAGGTCCTCTCTGTTTTTTTTATTTGTTGAAAATTTTCCGAAGAACTGAACAGAGTTTTAGGTACTATTAAGTATTCTGTGGTTTTAAGCGCAAAAATTTATTGGGGGTACACATGTTATGTTGAAAAGGCCAAAATTGTACTTCTATACTAAAAAATAAGCTAAAGTTTACTTTTTGGCGTTGAGAATTATTATTAATGTTTAATTTTTTTTTTCTTTTTTTTGGCTTGGTAAAATCATCAAATGAGTCCTCTCATCCAGAGCAGGGCGGGAGGGACTATCAGACTTTTACTGACTAAAATCCACGGTGTCCTTCAATAGCCCTTTACGTACCGGGGTCACGGTAATTCGTTAGTCCCGCGACCCCATTGATGTTTCAATTAGATGAACTGTCCTGTCTAAGAAGCAGTGACACAAAAAGCAGTCGCTAGCGAGAGATAGCCTAAGTTGGGAAGAGAAGATTGCTTAAAAGCTTGGCTTGACTTGGTAGAAGCATGATCATAGACATCATAGAATATTTAATTTTTAATTGGTTCGCAACAAAATATCTAAGACAAAAGTCAGGTTTAGGCAGATTGCTTACGTAATACATGACCTTTTTAAGATCAAATATTTTCGTCTCTCTTTGTTTTATTTTAAGTAACACCAAGTTGAGGTCGAAGGAGTGCATAAAAATGCATATAAATTGCATTTATGTTATTTAAACAGCAGTCGAATACTTATGAACTTGATAAAACGTGCTTAAAATTATCGAAAGAGCTCTCATCATTTAGAAAAAAAAACGCCACAGCTGTTTAAATCACAGAAATGCAATTTTATGCAATACAATTTTGCATGCGTATTTTTCATCAACATAAATGATAGTTACGCATGCAAAATTGGATAAGGCATTGCAAAAGAAAATGCCTTTGAGTATTTCCTTTTTCACAGCCTGTAACGGCAAGGTAAATATAATTTTTAAAGTGACGTTTTTCAAAATTGGTGAAAAGACAATATTGATATGTGTGAAAATCATTGCAAGGATTATTGCCAATAGTTCGAGCGCTTAAAATAAAACTGAGAATAAAAATCTTTGCCATTTTTATAATTTAACGAGTTGGCTGTTGCACTGAATGTAGAATAAATTCAGTACAAAACCGTGTGAAATAAATACATTTTAAGAAGCTAGTTAATTTTCATAAAGGGACTTTTTGGTGACGAGACGAGTTAAAAGCGTCGCGGCGTCGAGGAGATTTTTAATGTCCTTTTATAGTGTTTATTCTAAGAAAGTTTTCTGATTAGTTTTAAAAAAAAGCTTAAAACTCAAGCTTATTAATGGTCTAGTTATTTAGTATCTCACATAGAAGAAAACACGAATCAATAAAACTGTTTTTGAATACTAGCTGTAGCCTACAGTTTCGCCCCCCTCCTCTGCATTAGAATTCGTCAAAATCTGTATAAACGTTTAGACGTGAAAATGGAACATGCTTAATTAAACAAAACATACACACAACATTCCCATTGATAATGTTAATAAAATGACCCTCAAAAGTTATTGTTTCTTGAAACATTATTTTTTGCAATTTTGCCTTACTACTTACTTAAGCGCTTTTGCCTTTAATTAACCTCTTGTTATGTAGTTAAAAATTTTCGTTCCCAACCAAGAAATTAAGCCAAGTTCAGACTTTACGTCCAACATCCGTCATTTTGACAAACGACATCATTTCACGAAACTACAGCAGGAAGGTGTGATCTGTATCAGTTGTTTATATTAAATGTTTTCGGCGCATTGTTTACACTCGTAAGATAAGCGGAAACATCTCTTAAAATGCACACGTCGAGGGTCCCAACTTCCGTCACGCCATCTGCCAAATTCCTTGATAAGGCAAGCCATTGTAATTATGTTCTCGGACGAATATTTCATATATCATATCATATAGATACGAAGGCAGGATGTCAAAAAACAGAATCAATAAAACCTGTTTCCATAATAGTGAAATAAAAGAAAGAAAGAAAATATTTGTTTATTCTGGACAATAAATAATATGCTAGCCCTATGTAGACTTACATAATAATATATACATATGTAATTATACACAATGATACATGTCTAATAATTTATAATAATATTGATTTGATAAACTGCTATTCAGCTCTCTTCCTCTCTCCTAATTTTTGCGTACCTGACAGTGTCCATATTGTATCTTTAACTTGTTTTTATCATCTCTGTAACATATGGAATGCAATTAAAACTGAATATTAAGTATTAATATAAGTGGATGATATTCTGTGTTCAAATCCCGGGTTGGACAAAGTAGTATTCGTTTTTTCTAGCAGAAACCCCGGAATCTGCTTTTATGGACATTAGGTAGGCACATCCCTGCCTAACGCTTTGGTGGTTACAGGTTTGAAATTTTGTTGAAATTGGATGTTTAGTAGGAGGACTGAAATGATTTAATAATAACTAGTTTAATTAATATGTTCAATTTAGATGTAAATGTGCTGCCAACTGTAGGCAGCAACTTCGGCCGCGTGTAACTCGAAATGGTATCCCAGGCCTTATTCGAGCCTATAATCCGTACCTATCCTAGCCAAATTGCAAAATCCGTTAAGCTATTTTAACGTGATTGAGTAAAAATAGATTAATCTATCCATTCGTTAAACTTTCGCATTTATAAACATTCTTTGTTCGATGTTTTCAAAAAAGAGTAATTAAACGGTAATTATATCAAATGTTTATAATTTCTTCTTTCTAATCAGAGTTCATTCACGAAACGATGTCAGTTTTTTTTTTACAAGCAAGTTCCGGGGTTATAATATTACGGCGCTGAATCCACTGCGGGTAATGCAACGTGTGTTCGCGGTTCTACAGAACAACGTCTATGAATAAAACTGAAAAATAAGATTTTTTTTCTACGTATTTTTCCAGGATAAAAAGTATCCTATGTTATGCCCAGGATAATAAGGAATAGTTATACCAAGTTTCATCGAAATCGAACCGTTAGTTTTCACGTGATGCCTGCACAAACAGACAGACAGACAGACAGACAAAAATTTTTTCATCATATATTTGGGTTTGGTATCGATCCAGCAACACCCCCCGCTATTTATTTTTTCAATGTACAGAATTGACGCTTCTACAGATTTATTATACAATAGTATAGATAGATTCAGCTGTGGTTACTATTGTAAAAAAACTGGTTGCTACTAAAACTTGATTCAGCCTCGATATTAGCTAGAATTGGATTTTTTTTTATTTTCAATGGGTTTGCTCTTGACCTTAGTCTAGGTCAGGAGTGACTAAGACAAGGTCGACAATGGAACGAGCTTACCCAGAAAAAGTTTGTTCACTCTAACTTTGAAGAGATTAGGGTTGTATGCGTTCGGAGACACAGTCGCAGGCAGAGAGTTTCACTCCTTCGCTGTCCGCATTATAAAAGACGTTTGGAAACGCTTAGTGCGCATTGGTGGAATAGCAATAAGGTAAGGATGGTAATTTACCGTGCGTCTAGATGTGCGATGATAGAAGGGGCTGGTGAGATGAGGTCGTGGAGTTCTTGGGCACACTCTCCGAGGTACAATCTGTAGAAGACCGACAGGCGGGCAACCTTGCGGCGATGACTCAAGCTATTGAGCTTGGCATTCACCATTTTTACGTCTCCAACGAACTTCTTAGCTCTGCGTTCCACTGAGTCGAGAGCGGTGAGTTGGTATTTAGCTGAGCCATCCCAAAGGTGGCTACAATACTCCATGCAGGATCGGACTTGTGCTTTGTTCAGAGTTAAAGGCTGTCCAGGCGTGAAGTACCGCTTCACTCTGTTTAGGATGCCCAGCTTTTTGGCCGCAAGTTGAGCTTTGAATTCAAAGGTGGCGCCAAGAAGTTGAGACTAGAAGTCAACTCCATGCCCAGGAGCTCGAGTCGGTCATTCACCGGTACAGATGCAACCCGAAAAGTAGGAGTTTGGTCCAAAAGACAACTTTTTGCGGAAGACAAGCCTGCGTTTTGGTGGCGTTAAAAGAGACCAAATTCAATTAATCACCCCACTGGGAGACAAGGTTTAAGGTATAATTTGTCCGCTCAACCATGGCCTCGCTCAAGGAATAAACTTCATCGCCGGTGGTTTTTGCGCTGGACAAGTATCTCTCTGAAACCGTACTGTCATCTGCGTACCCAACAATACCAGATTGAAGTAGGTCATTGATGTGCAGCAGGAAAAGAGTTGCAGAGAGAACAGACCCCCTGAGGAACACCGGCATCGAAACACCGGAAACGACAACTCGGATCGACTGCTCACTAAGGAAGTCTGATATCCAGCTACAAAAATCACCTGGGATGCCATAAGCAGGAAGCTTGCTAAGTAGACCAGCGTGCCAAACCAAACCGCAAGTGCTTCACCGTGTCTCTCGATGGCTTCGCCCCAGCAGTTCGTGACATCGAGAAACACTTTTGTAGAATAGTAAACAGGTACGACGTATAACAAAGAAAACCTTTATTTTCATGAATCGTCGTCATAAAAATATCTAGTGATTACAACAAAAAGATACCAAAGTTTTCTTAATGATATCAACTCCATTCTTCGCCATAATTTATTGAAACAATGTGTTTTACTTTTTTTGTTTTGGTAGCCAGCTCTTATCATTAAATTTAGGGCTACTTAAACGGAATTAAAACAGTGTTCGTAATCATTAAACAAATATTTCAAATGTTTAAAGAATGATCAAGACTTTTTATCACCAAAATAATACGTAGATACTGTTTTGTCAAATTCTTTGATTTATGAATAGCTCGCGTGAGCTTTGTTGTGTATCCTGTAGTACTTTTATATTAGGTTCATAGTAAACCAAAGTCATGTGACCATATACAGTATTGATAGCTAAAAGATTCTACAGTTAAACAAGTCATAACAACTTTCTAAGTACTTGTGGCGGCTCCATCATCAAAACTCAACCGTAATAATTACAATTTTAAGTTTATAAAAATGCTAAAAAAACCTAAACTGTGCCTTTTGCTGTCCTCGGTCCGCAGTCACAAAGCAATCGGTAAAAACCGGTTACTAAAACCCACCCTGGGTTTTAGTAACCGGGTTAACTCGTACTGACAAAATGACTAGTACGAGCCTCACTCTCCCAACCTCACGAAAAAAGGAACATTATCAAACAAATTGCTAAATATTTTCACAGAAAAAAAGAACGCAATTCAGCTGATAAGTTAACCATGCTCAGATTTAGACAGATCTTAGGTCGTGTTCAAGTGCATGAATGAAGTTATTTTGTTCCCTTGAAATGTAATAGATCGATTAAAAATGACAAGTTGGAACCTATTTAGCAGTTTATTTAACAATGGCTGCCATTGACTGAGTTTTAATTAACATTTATTCGTTCTTAATTAACTTTATTGCAGTGTCACTTTGGGGGTCGATTTAAAAAGAACAAAAAACTTCCTTTACTTTTACACCATATTTTGTGTTATAGGTAGGTATACCGACTTCGGGGTCGCGGGACTATCTCATCGTAACCGTGATCCTGAAACGCAAAGAGCTATTGAAAGATCACCTTGGATTTTTGTCAATACACGTCTGACAGTCCCTCCCGTACCGTCCTAGGTGGGTGGACTCATTTGATGATTTTACCATGATTAAAAAAAAGTAAAAGAAGGTTAACCGACTAGTCAGGGAACCCGACTGCCTGGCCATATTCATAGTCGGTAAAAACTCCGATTTATTGGCTTCAGTGATTGAAATGGGCTACATCTTTAAAAACGAATTACTTAACTGTACTTACATGAAACACTATGTAAGTAGTAGTAGTTACTATTCAATACCACGTTTCAGATTTCGCTTTTAATCCACCAAAGACACTTTTTTTAACAAAAACGAAAAAAGTAGGATAATTCATTGAAAGTAAAAAAAAGAAACATAAAATAAACATGCAAAGTTGTAAAACAAAATAAGTTATTTTAAATTCGATAACTTTTACATTTTGTACATTGTACATTTCGGAAACTCCATATTTGTCTTTGTTATTTATTTTCGGAGGTGTCAAATGCCTCAATTAGTGACGGTTTTTATGTAGCACATAACTTCTTACAATTTGAGAGAAGCGGTTGCTCAGTGGTCAAAATTTGAACAAAAAAACATCAGCATAAAAAGGGGTACTAATTTTTAACTTTCTGACGGAGCCCCCCTCGGGTCACGGGTCACGGGAGTGTCTCATCAGGTGGCCGTGGCCCTGGAGCGTAGGGGAACAGTGTATAAGACGGGGACGCGAGGTATAATGCGGACATACACTCTTTAGGCATACTTAACAACGTAACGTAACTTAACTAACGTGGCGCAAGCGCCATCAGGACGTCATTTACAAGCGGCCATTAAAAAGTGACGTCTTGTTGGCGCTTACGCTACGTTAGTATTGTGTTAAGTTTGTGTTAAGTGTGTGATTGCCCATCATACCTCACGTCCCCGTCTTATACACTGTTCCCCTAAAGGGGTTGAGGCATCGCCTTGAATTTTGGTCGGTACGAGTCTGTCCCACACTTGCCGGGAGGGCTCATTAAAAATGTTACCTTTAATGATACTGTCATAATAATTTCATGTGCTTGCCCCACAAATCACTTTATGCGTTAAACATATTTAGGTAAAACATCGTTTCATCTCTGTCTTCTTCAAACGATTGACTGAAACAGCACATCTTTGTGATGCAATCAGACTTAACTATTTATAACAGCAACTATTTATTTATTCTTCATAACAGCTGTCTTTAAAACATCGAAACCAAGGATTCCAATAAAAAACTGCCCTCGATGTCGTTGTCAGTCGAATGATACGTAATTGTTTAATGACCAAGGTACCTGTAGGTCTGAGTAATTTATTTATCGAAAGAACAATCATTATTACCTAATTAATTGCTAAAATGCGACCTGTTGAAATTCTGTGCCCCTTATGGACAACAGGAAGCATTATGACATGTGCCTGTGTGTACAGAATCTACTACCTACTTCAAAACTGTTTGTCAAATCCCCAGAAACCTTCGGCTTAGAAACGTTTTGCTGAACGTCGACGTAACAAATCTTCATACAAATAGTATTTAGGTGTTTTGCGTAGTATTTACGTTAGGATCGTCGATGTTGATTGCTCGAGGCCTGTCGCTCGATATATAGAAGAGACACCGACGTTTGGCCCCACACTCCTTCGAGAGTGTTCTCTGAGACGACCACTCTAGCCTTAAGTTCACTTTCTCATCTTTCATCCAAGTTTTCGTTCATAGCCACCTCAGTGGCGGAACACCTTCACCTCACGAAGAAGCAGGAGAGGCACTACAGGCCGACCGGTAAGTGAACCATAATAATTGCGTCCTCACGATCCTCACACAGACTACTGCCCGACCATTAGCACTGACTTAGTCAGCCGCCAAATTTTATACCAACGTGTCAACGTTTCGTGTCGTATCTTCGTCAAAATGTAAAAAAAAACGTTCTGAAATGTTCCCCTTTTTGTTTATAATTAAGTGATAAATATTTATTTTGTTTTTCAACTCTTTTACAATGACAATGAGATAGGTACTTTGATGCCCTACGCTTGTGAGAGCACGTAGGAGCTGCGAGTAGCAAGTGTGTCCTATTTCAACGAGTGATCGTTCTTCATTATCCATCATTACTTACTTAGTGAGATGAATCAGATGAATGTAGGCAGGACCTTATATTTCCTTCTGGAAACTAGATATTTCGTGTTCGGTTCACTGTATGATTTTAATCGCTCATTATTTAGAAAACATGATAACAGTGATGTTAAAAATAGTCAGGTGATATCAATGTTTTAATAAATTCATAAAAATTACGCTTTTATTTGCAACGAGTAAATAACAAGTTGACCCGACCTTTGCGGAGGTGTAAAGTGCTCCTTAACAGGTTATACGCATTTACAACGCACAACTAAACCAACCGTTTTAACAATACTGAATGACCTGATTCAGATTCTGTCTCGAGACTTGAGACGCAGTTTATCTGACAGCATAATTAAATGTTAAGTCTTATTCAATTTAATAAGTATCTTGACCGTCAAAACAAAATAATCATAACGCTGGTTGTTGAAAAAATAAGTTGAATTCCCATGACAAAAACCGTTAAATAGAACTTGTAACGTGAGAAAATCGTACTTAAAGTTTACACGTTGCAAACAGTTAAGAGCTGATTGAAGGTACCTACTGATAAAATGATAAACGACGTATTATTTCCTTTAGTTAATTGTACAGAAGTAATTCTATGAACTTCGTCTATTTTCGCCTGTTTATCTCGTGTTGATACATGTTAAAGTGGCAGTTCGGTAGCTGAGAAACGACAGCATCCTCCGTACTATCTCTGATCAACAATCTCGAGCTCAAACAGGACAATAAAGGCAAACAATGATAAATCACTGCGACACACATCGCTGAGTCAATATTCTCGTTTCCACTGACGACATAAAAATATGATAATCAATGTTTTTAGTGCTAAAATTAGGAAGTGCTTGCGTCACCTTTTGTATGCAAAAAACTGTATTACTTAGGGGTTGAGCTGAAAAATCTTGTATATTTAGATGTAAATTTCGAATGTTTGTTATTGTCAATTACGGCAGCATTTAGCTACATAAGTAGTATAAATGGGAACCACAAAATGTTAACGTAACTCACTATTGTCCAAATAAAACTGAAACAAACCGCCTCTTCAAAAATTCATGAATACTACTAGATCATCATTAACATCTTATAATGTTCCAATTGCTGGGACACAGGCCTCCTCTCTCCCTCAAGAGGGAGTGAGCCATAATCCACCACGCGGGCCTAGTACAGGTTGGTAGATGTCACCTGTCTTCGAATTGTTGGTTCTAGGATATGTTTTCTCACGATATTTTCCTTTATATTACTATATCTGGTTGTGTTATATAGAGATACGATGCTACAGATATTTACGTAGTGCTAAAAATTCACACAGCCCCAACAACTATTTTTGTTCACCTCTAAGAAAATACTCTACACGGTGTGTTTTTAAAATTTATGCAAAAATTATGCATGAATCGTTAAGCTTGTAATATCTGTCGTCGAAATACATACTTCCTCATATTAATTGACATGTTCATACATTATTTTCGAAATTATTAAGACGTATGTAAAGATTTTCCTGTTACTATTAATACGTACAAAAACCTGTAGGGTAAGGCCATCAAGTTACTGTTTACCTGTAAGATTAAAAAATGAAGCATTAAAAATGATAAAAGGGTTAAATCGCATTATATCAATGCGATTTAAACGAATTTGCAATTCAGTTCGTGTAACATTATGATAATTTTATAGATCAACACTATAACGCCATCTTGAAACGCAATTTAGCGTGGCCTACCTATCAATTGTCTGCTCTGAAAGTGTGTCTAGGTGTCTACAGTGTTACAAAGGTATTTTGGCACTTGGATGATATTTAAGAGGTGTTGTTAGTAAAATTTGTTAAATTAAAAAAAAATAGGGACTGACACAGTCTAATTAGTCTGTCAGTTAGATAATCAAAACTCATTTGTTACATAATCTAAAATTACGGAGATAAGACGCTTTTAAAATTGGTAATACGTCACAACTTTTTTTTTTTCGTGGTAAAATCAAATGAGTCCTCCCACCCAGGGCAGGGCGGGAGGGACTGTCAGACTTGTACTGACTAAAATACGTCACAACTTAGTAATTTTATTCGAGTTCTGTAGTCACGAGCAACCGAGTTTAGATCTTATATCTTTGTAATAATTCATTAAATAAACAAAAGAAAAAATACATGTCCAATATTTTTTAAAATTCTAAATGACGTCATAGTTAGATGTGCAATTTATTGCTTATTGCTCTCTAACTGTCTTTGGAACAAAACGGCTGCGTTAGTCCCTATTTTTAAACCACGCCAAAAGATCCGTGTACGTAATTACTGGTCTATTTCGCCAATATTACTGCAACTAATAATTGACCTAATAGGATTCTAATTAGTCATTGCATAAGCACACGATGTTCTAAGCGGTCGCAATACCGACTGATCGCAATGGAATTAAGAAAATGGTTCAGTTCAGAACAATAGGCTAAAACAGCTGTACTCAAAGTGTGTTCTGCGGAGCCCTGGGGCAAAGCCTTTGTAGGGGCTACTAGTATCCACAGATACTAGTAATATTAAGAAAAAATCACCTCTATCTATCAGTGTCCCGATTCAGACTTTTTTAATGCATTAGATTACGGTTCGATTCCTGCGACCAGGATTATTACTTTTTTTTAAAATCCAATGATGCAGTTTTAGTTTTCGTCAAAATCGGTCTCGAAACTACTTTCAACGTTTTCCGATATTCCTCATAATTTCAGAAATAGCCACCCTCGCCCAGTTAAAAAATTCACCCTGTATGCCATACTTTTTATTAAAGAATGCACGTAACTTTTTCGTTTTTTTTTTGGGCTGCCGTGCTTCGCTTTTCAAAAGGGTTCCGCCACCAAAAAAGTTTGAGAACCGCTGGGTTAGAGCTAAACACTTCTATACCCTGCGTTTCAAGCTGTAATAAATTAGTGAGACTGTAATCGTTGTATAGAACAGTTGCAGAATAATTAATAAGGATTCAAACAAAAAATGGAGCGGAATCATAAACGGCAGACATGACTTGTGTTGTAATTTTTATTTCTGGTTTGGAAGACATCGTGCAGAATTTATCAGCATCCTTGCTTCCTTACATACAAAAAATGAGACAATTAGATCCTAAGAAAATAGTCTTTGTTTTTTTTTTCATAAAATTACGTATAGCAGTGTTTTCCAAACATTGTGCCGCCGTGGCCCGGTAATTTTAACACTACCTCTCCGTGACCCACTTAACACTTATAAATCCAAACTAGGCTTAAAAGGTAGTTAACCCATTAGGTAAAGTAATATACGTTTATTAATAGTAAAATAACCTACAACCCGGTATTTTATTTTGATGGCCAGGTAGCGGGTCGCGACCCGGCAAATGGGAATCGCTGACATATAGTTTACAATGTTATAGGTTTTCCCTAGAAGGCAAAAAAACGACGGATCTATTTAGATTAATTAATTCCATTGTCACATAAGCCATTACATGTGCGGGTAAAGTTTTAAGAAGTTGAAGAATAAATGGGCAAATTAATGTGTTAATTATTTAGATATCGATTTAGCACTGCTCCCAAAATATTCCAAAACGATAGAGAATAGGTAGCGAGTTTGAACTATTTTCTTTTCATTTTGAAAATAATATTAAAGAATATAATGTAGGTTTAGTGGTAGTAGTTTTAGAGATCATGTGCGTAGGCTAAATCTGAAGTCTTAGAATTTATTTTACGTAAACGGGAACTTTGACGTTAATTTCGTCGAAAAAATTAGTTTCTTGTTCGTACACTAGAGGCGCTTTTTCAATTGTCAATACAATAAGCGCAGTAAACAATTCAAGTTCGCTGTAAATAAAAGACAGATCTTGTGATATGGCCTCAGAACTATTTCTTTAGGAATTACTCCCGTAATGTGGGCGTCCTTACAAACATTTAAACTAACATACACAAGCACCCAGAATCGGAACAACTACTAAAAGGTCATACAAATAATTGTTCCGTGTGGGAATCGTACCCGTGATTTCCAGCGCTGCAGTCGACTGCTCAGCCACTATTCGTGCCGTCAAGCACATATTCTTTTTTTTTTAGTAAAGTCATCACCACACATCATCAATGAACACTACCCTGGGCGGAACAGAAGGGACTGTCAGATTTGAACTGACTAAAATCCACGGTGATCCTTCAATAGCCCTTCAGGTTCCAGGGTCTCGGTTACCTGTTTAGGCAGTCCCGCGACACAAAATAATGTTCTACATTGAAAATTGGTACCTAAAGTTTGTGTAATATTAAATCACAAAAATGTCCTGGAAACGTCATTTGAGTGCAAAAATATCTGTGCAGTAGTATACAGCCAAAATATAGTCTTTGTCATACATTTCCTGATTTCATTATACCTATTTGTGACATGTATCTTGGAACATACAAATGTAAAGTTGGATAATACGATTCGTTCTTGACAATTGGCGCCGGCGCCACGATACTAGACATGCAAATACGAACTTACTACTCTCAGATTTGCATACTCGTTTATTTATCAAACAATATTTTAAATTGTCACCCATAAAAATGACCCAAAATTTATCTCAACTTGACACTCGCTAGAGAAAGTCTAGTACAGAAACAGCTTTCTAGTAAAATATTTTTAACTGACTATGTAGGTAAAGATAGCATTTGACATGGGTATATAATAAATTCCTACCAGCATAATGTGTAGTCAGTAGTTGTAGTTTGTGGTTCTTTGTTTCTTCACGGCAAAGTCGATTTTGCTTAGGTAGGTATGTAAATATCGATCTCAGTCTACGTATCTATAACGGTAAATACTCACACTCATGGAAAACTGCGCATTTGATAACTTAAACACTGCGGTATCACTGCGGCATCACTACGGAGGGACTCTGCGGACTAAGCCGCTACGGGAAAGCTACGCGAGCGCCATACCACTGCTACAACAACCTTACGCGAGCGCTACGGCAAGGCTACGATAGCGCTACGGTAACGCTACGATAGCGCTACGGTTACGCGACTGCTACGTCACCGCTACAGCAAGAACTTTGCGCTACGACACCGCTACGCGAGTGCTACGGCTACGCGCGGATACGCGTGCGCTACGCAAGTTATTCGCAGCTAGAGCCTGCTATAAAACGTGCACTAAAATAAATAATTGTTCTTAACCGCATGTTTGCAATATCGTATAGCATACTAATCAAATGGTAAATCCATTCTTAAGTTCATTACAAGTAAAATCATTACTAATGCTGTATTAAAATATAGTTTGTTTTTACATGTTATTGTAACAATGTAGTTAGAGATTAAGTAAATTGATGGCCACGAGGCGAATATCATTAAAGTAATATTTATACATTTATTTAGTAATAAATGTTAATAGTATGTAGATACGGTTGAAGAAATCAATCCTGAACATGAAATTACCTTAGGAAAACTATTTTACTACAAACTTTCATTTTAATACAACGCGGTCCTGGAAAGTCAGTCGACTCTGAGATCCTTTCGCTCCACGTAGGGTCTTAACTAAAAGAAACGATATATAACTTATTTGTTGAAACCACGTGTATAATTCATTGTAGCTACTTAATTATCAAAACCGTAAAACTTATTGCTATTTACAAAAACAAAGGCTAAGTAGCTGCCACTCTTCTTTAAAACAACACTATAAACTGAAACGCAATGGCACTTACGTGTCAATTAACATAAACAGAGCTGTGGTGCTGTGGCGATGTTCCTTCATTGTAATTACCACAAAAACTGTGAGTAATAACAAACAGTGGTTGTATTGACAACTCACTCGCGAATTAATAGGAAAAGAGTTCGCTGAAGTTAGCCAAAAATATTTAACTTTGCCTTTCGCTGTTTTCTTGTTACTTAGACAGATGGAGGCCTTTTTTTTATCGTGGTGCCCACCCAGGGCAGAGCGGGAGGGACTGTCAGACTCATGCTGACTAAAATCCACGGTGACCTTCAATAGCTCTTTACGTTCCAGGGTCACGGTAATTCGTACAGTCCTGCGACCCCGGCAGGCTAGATAGATAGAGGCCTAGTATACTCGTATATACAATACTCTAGTCCTTTTATCGAAATCACTAATTTTATAGCGGTTCCTAAGTTGACAAACTTAGAAATCCCTAAAATGATTCTTGAGATACTGGCCTTTTTTTTTTTACGTGGTAAAATCATCACATGAGTCCTCCTATCTAGGGCAGAGCGGGAGGGACTGTCAGACTCGTACTGACTAAAATCCACGGTGTCCTTCAATAGCCCTTTACGTACCGGGGTCTCGGTAATTCGTGAGTCCCGCGACCCCGGCAGGCTTTGGCCCTCTACAGGGGGCCCCGTCAGAGATACTGGCCTGTTAAAAAGTAACCTGTTGATTTACCCGTATTATAATTAGGACCATCTTTTATAGAATTATTAATTTATAATCAACCACAATCGGGAACACGAATTGGGTCATAAAATGATTTAAAAAATAATCAATTAGGCTGAGCGCAGATTAGATCACAAAAGTTTTATGACAGATTATTGAAAATAATGTTACACGTCACAAGAGCTGCAGGCAGAGAGGTTTGACTAAAGACTGTCGGCTTCCATTGTCAAAACTGTTTAGCGACGACACCCTTTTTTCATTGGTGAAGTTCATTTTAATACTTAAAAAGATAAACGCAGAAAAAAGTGTGCGTCACATCATAGTAAAACTAGTTTTTTCGTTGAGCGCTGCGTGGTGTATACAACCGTTTCATTTGAATTTTGGAACAGTATGTGAGACAAATCTGTTTCAAAATTATCCACTCACATGCCTAAGATGTCAAAAGGAGGTCTTTTTTTCTCCAATACTTTACCGCTTGCCAATAAGCTACGGACTGCTCTAAAATCTAGCTTAGAACACCTAGTCACGTAATACCAGTATCATAGCGATAGCCTTCACCTTGCTGGCCCATTCCCGCTGGTCAGGAGCACGTTGTGGCCTTGCGGGATCATTCCCGAGGTGTCCCGAACACGTGCGGGACGTGTGAGGTCGGGTTTGATCGATAGTGGCTAGTTAAAACAGCTTTGTACTACGTAACACGAGTGGAATGATCGTGAACGTTGACGAACGAAGGAGGTTTTGCTCCTTCTTCAAAGTGCCAAGTTAGGTTCACGGGACTGACTCATCAGATATCCGTGACCCTGAGCCGTGAAGAACTGTTGTAGGATCACCGTGGATTTCAGTCAGTACGAGTCTAACAGTCGCTTCCGCATCCTGGATGATGATTATTTGATGATTTTAACACCTAAAAAAAAGAAGTATTAAAGAGTAAACAGCTGTCAGCAAACTGATAGGGCCAAATGCCTGCTGGGGTCAAGGGACTGTCTTAAAATATTTCTACGGCTCTGGAACGCAAAGGGCGACTAAGGAACAGGGTGTTTTTTAGCCAGTTAAGTCTCACAGTTCCTCCTGTACCATACGAAGGATGGGATGATGAACAAATGGGTCGGATGAACTTAAGGTGGCAAGAAATAAACAATTAACTTCAATAAATAAATAATGATAAGTCAATTAATAATTTAAAAACTATAGGGGTTAAGGGGAAGCACCAGTCGATAGGCTCGGCAAACATAACTACGTATCGGTAAAAAGTAAATATTATCTCAGTGCGACGCTTTTTATTCGCATGAGAAGATATACGATCACACAAGTGTTTGTTCATTTTTTCACTGAGATACAAAAAATAAGGTACCTTATTTAATTATTTTAGGTATTTCTTTCAAGTGTACACCCTCATCGAACATGGTGTTTTTTTTGGTTAAAAGTAATTAAATTATTTATAAGCCCTTGTTCAGGAGTCGACGTCTTCCGGCTGATGATGATGATGTTGAACAAAGTTATAGTATTTATGTTTGTTTATGATTAGATAACTTTTGTTTCTATCACTAATAGCTATTGCAATTGTCTAAAAATGTCCCCGTTGTGGGGAGACAGGTCGTATTTCTGTGAGAGGGGATTGGAATATAATATACCACATATGACTCAGGGCGGGATCAGAATTGACATTATTAAAAAAAACAGGTACAAAACTCCAAGCATCCAATTAATTGTTCCTGTTTCATAATCTTTGTAACAATGTCTATCTATACAATAGTAGGAAAGGTTAACGGATCGTTTAAATAATGTAGTAATAATTTATAATCATCGCTCATTCTACAATCAAGTCCTTCGAGGAAGCTCTAGTTTATGAGCCAGAGTATAAATTATAATTTGAATTATAAATGATTTACGGAACATAAATAATTAAAACAATTGCGGCTACCGTAGGTACCTACCTAGCTACTTAGGTATACCTATACCTAAAAAATAGCCTGGATTTTCCACTGTAGAAAAAACAGCACACGACCATTTACTATTTGAGACCAGTTATGTCTTCTTTATTAGAAAAACTACCTAATAATTAATTGTATTAAAAATAAAAGTAATGCAGTAGGTACCTGCGAGTACACAGTAGGTAGCTAGCTTAGTTTTTATTAGCTATGCGTCTTGTTATACCCAATTAAATACACTTTTTTCTTCACATGTACGAAAAACATCAACAAATTGTGCTAATAAACTTTGCGGTTATGATTTCACGTTTTCTTATTTCTATGAGATCATACCACCATTTTATTGTATGTATGGGAAACTTTCCGGTATAATTTATAGGTATATATTTTCATCGTACAATAACTTTTACATCACTTTTACCAACCTAGGAATTGTGATAATTTTGAATCCCTTTTGTAATAATTTTTGTTTACATTAGTTTTGTTTACCAAACATTAACTTTGTAATCAATAACCAGTTCTAATTAAACATTCCTCAGATTCTTACAATTAATTAATAATCTCGTCAATAAAGATATTATCGATAATTATGGAAATAGATCCGCAATAATGAGTTAAAATAAGGTTAATGTCTCATTAACAAATCAAAAGGTTAGACTGAACATAACCAGAAAATCTTTATCGTGGTAATTATCGTCATGGCGTGACCAACGCTGGGACAGTTACATCTAATAGCTTATCAGTTATTAATCTCAATAACACACAGCCTAGGATTGTCTTAACTATTGTTCGTATAAATCAATGCTAAAAACTTCAATACTAAACTGTTGATTAAGTTTCCTTTAAGCCATCTATTATTTATGACCTTCTGTCAATTGTGTTGTTCGCAAGGTTGATTAAGAAAAATTATCGTCATTAAAGATGTCAGTCGATTAAGTTTTAATCTGTTTATCTAGTTAATTATTTTATTCAGTTGTCACTGTAGAGAAAGAATAAGAGTGCACAAAAAATGTTCAATATAAATTTAACCTTCTTAATTTGTATTTACCTAGATTCTATTAAGGCAACCACTTACTTAATTTACTTCTCTTTAATAACTTAATTTGCAACTAAATAAAAACCCAGCTTTGCAGCTATGAAAACTTAAAAAACATTTCCTGTAACCAAACGAACAGGGAAATCTGTTTATCACGTAATAAACGATTTTGGAAACCCTGTTTTTTTTTTTCTTGCCTTATATATATGACCTACCAGGTACAACCGTTTCACACATGTATGTTATTACAATTCGTAATTACTACTTTATTGTCAAATGTACGTCATAACATATTATTTGACAGCTGTAAACACACTTGAAACCACATTACTTACGTATTCTGGCCTTTACTGTAGATTAGGTATAACTGGTAGTTTTTTAAACCTTGTGTCGCTTGGTCGCGGGACTTATGAATTGCCGGGATCCCGGAACGAAAAGGGCTAAAAAAAATCTACGGTGTCCGTCAGGACACCGTGGATTTTAGTCAGTACGAGTCTGACAGTCCCTCTCGCTCTGCCCTGGGTGGGAGGACTCTTTTGATGAAATTACCACGTAAAAAAAACCCTCGCGTCGCTATATGATATTTATTTTTGGTTAGAGTAAAACATTGACACTTTTAAAAGTAGTCCGTTTAAAAAAAAATAAGAATTTAAAAATTCTCTTATACTATAAATAAAAGGTGAAGGTAAAAGTTTTAAATAAATAAACATGGTTTAAAAATAAAGTCGGTCTCCTAAACTATATAAAAAAAACAGTTGTAATTTGGGATACTTAGGTATATCAATAACGTGTTTGAAATGCAATGACCTTACCATGAACTTGACAATATTATGAAAGCAAATATGCTACCTACTTAGAACCTAACACAGTCGTGAAATGCTTCTTAATTATTTATTCTTCACCGATAAATTGTAAACGAAAATATACCAAACTTGTGGCTAAGAGTTATTTACTTTAATGCATAAAACCATTTATTTTGCACTACCTGCGGCTCTATGTTTGTAAACCACTTATGTCCACTAGTGAGCACATGTTTTGGCGCAAGGTATCCTTTTTACAAAATAGGGAAATACTGACACGTATACGAAAAAGTTCGATATAGAGGTTCGAACTCAACCAGGCGCACTTGTTTGTGTAATTTATTTCATCACCACTGCTCTCAAAACGGTGAAGGAACACATTGTGAGGCAACCGGTATGTCCTAAAACAAAAAAATCGAAGATATGTGACATCTACAGTCCCACACTGGGTCCGCGTGGTGGACAACCCACCCATTCCCTCACAGACAGGACACCTGTGTTCCAGCAGTCGGGACATACTTTTTTTTTATCGTGTTAAAATCATCAAATGAGTCCTCCTACCCAGGGCAGAGCGGGAGTGACTGCTAGACTCGTACTGACTAAAATCTACGGTGTCCTTCAATAGCCCTTTACGTTCCGGAGTCACGGTAATTCGTAAGTCTCGCGACCCCGGCAGGCTTTGACCCTCTAGAGGGGGTCCTGTCATTTTGCTGACACTCTTTGAGGCGCGCGTGGAACACAATGCGCCGTTACCCGGGACTTAATACATTTTTTTTTTATATCTGAGCTCTGGTTCTGCAACATTTTTTTTTGCATTCTTTTACATTAGTAGTAATTATCCATTAGTTCGATTTAAAATGTAGCCCAATTGTGACACATGAAAGTAAAAATTAATTGAGTAGTCATAAAATTATAGTCTAGTTTATTTTAAGTGGCGCCAGGTGTCCATGCATGACAGATAAAAAATAATAATTTAGTAGAGATGTTTTTTTAGGGTTCCGTAGTTAACTAGGAACCCTTATAGTTTCGCCATGTCTGTCTGTCTGTCTGTCTGTCTGTCCGTCCTCGCTTAATCTCTGTGACCGTTAGCACTAGAAAGCTGAAATTTGGTACCAATATGTATATCAATCACGCCGACAAAGTGCAAAAATAAAAATTGGAAAAAAATGTTTTTTTAGGGTAGCCCCCCTATATGTAAAATAGAAAGTGATTTTTTTTTTAATTTCAACCCTAACGTGTGATATATCGTTGGATAGGTATTTAAAAATGAATAGGGGTTTACTAAGATCATTTTTTGATGATGTCAATAGTTTCGGAAATAATCGCTCCTAAAGTCAAAAACAATGTGTCCCCCCCCCTCTAACTTTTGAACCATAAGTTTAGAAAATATGAAAAAAATCTGGAAAGTAGAACTTTATAAGGACTTTCTAGGAAAATTATTTTGAACTTGATGGAAAGAACAGTTTTTGTGCAAAAAAAACAAGAAGGTGGTACAAAATTCCTGGACTAAGTTTGTAGTATAATCAATTATTTAATCATATATACAAGCATTTTTTTTAACTTCGTTTACGTATTTCATTATTCTGAACGTATCTTCTTTCAAACAAAAAAAGAATTATTGAAATCGGTTCGCGCATTCCAAAGTTATCAAACGCATAAAATGTTAAGGTAAAAACCAGTTCATAAATGGTTCGATAGATGGCGTTGCGTAATGACGTCAATTTTAAAAGTCGATGTCTTCGTGCTTTCATGACCTACCTGTGGTAAAAATTTGCTACTACTTAAAATATATGTTCTTAGAGTGCATAATCGCTACCTGAACTACTTACTCTTTTCGATTAAAATAAAATAGCTATTTGATAAAGGTTTGTGGGAAATTGTTATTGTGTCTTTTCAAATTTATATTGAGGGTTTTATTTTTTAACTTGTACGGGGACAAAAGTGGTTGATAGTCGTCGAAGTTTTGGTTATAAATTAGGTTTTGGGTAAAATTAACTTCTTTTGGGGATATTGATCATATTTATTTTGTATGTAACGCAGTTACTTGATACGTACACCAGCTAATTTTTTAACACACAAGTTTAAAAAAAGTTTGTTAACACTTATTGTAACGGACGGGAAACTACGGAACCCTACACTGAGCGTGGCCTGACACGCTCTTGGCCGGTTTTTTTATTTGACATACCTTGTAGTTCATTTTTAAACTGCTCGTAACAGCATCTATCTTCTTTTTATCGTGATAAAATCACCCACCTATGGGGCGGGACTTGGACTGACTAACATCCACGGTGATTCTTCAATAGCCCTTTACGTTCCAGTGTCACGGTTACCTGATGAGACAGTCCCGCGACCCTGGCAGGCTTTGGCCCTCTATCTGATAATCCTTTTTGTATATTTTGAAATTGCTGGCTACATTATGCATCTTCTTAAACTTTATTTTGAAACAGAACACCGATATTAGGGTGTAATTTATCTATAATATGTATGTATTTAGAAATATATAAGTATGTTTATCAGTTGTCTAGTACCCATAACACAAGCTCTGCTTAGCTTGGGACTAGATGGCGTTGTGTGATAGTTGTGGAATATTTATTTATTTATTCAGAAATGTCTCTTTAAAATACTTAGTGAATACGAGCATCTTATGCCATGACATTTACGTTGACGTCGGTACTTAGGTACTTGATAAAAACTTAGGTACTAAGAGCTTTTTTAAAGTTGCAAATTATATTTACAATCCTAATTATTGACTTTACCAAAACCTTTTTTCCGATTTTTGTTTTTTTTTTAAGTACAATTTTAATGATTTATTATCGTCGCGTGATCTAATAGGTACATAATATCGTAAATAAAATATAACATACACATGTTGATGAATAATCAATTAATCTTTGAATATCTTATATGGTTGACTAACTGTTGTGAGCGGTTTCACTCGCCTACATAGTCAAAACATCGACTACATAGTCGATTTTTCAAGCGGAAACTTTGTACCGGGTTATATTTGTTTGTGCCTCATCAAGATCCGGTCAACCTTTATAGCGTGATTGTATAACAAACATCCAAGGAATAAATAAACATAGTTTGACAGGCCTGTTGGTCTAGTGGTTAGTGACCCTGACTGCTATGCCGGAGGTCGTGGGTTCGATTCCCACCCAGGACAAATGTTTGTGTGATGAGCACGATCATTTGTTCTGTGCCTGGGTGTAATTTATCTATAATATGTATGTATTTAGAAATATGTAAGTATGTTTATGAGTTGTCTAGTACCCATAACACAAGCTCTGCTTAGCTTGGGACTAGATGGCGTTGTGTGATAGTTGTGGAATATTTATTTATTTATTTATAGTCGTCCCCCTTTTCTGAAGTAAAGTTTTCCTGCGTGAGTAGTAAGTTGTTACTTTGTAGTATGAGATAAAATAGCAATAACATATAATATTTTTGTATAATTAATTAAATACAATTCTTATTTAAGTTGAGTGAATAGAGTCACGTTTATGATTTTAATTCAACTTGATTTTACTAAAGATACGCGTGTGATAATTTTCTTATGTAGAGTTTACAAGCTGAGCTTGAACGAATGTAATTAATATAATGTATAAACAAGCAAAACGCAAATAAAAAATATAGATTTAATAAATATAGTTACTGAGAGTTATGCAACTTCGTAACCATTGAGCCAATATTTGTTTTGAGTTTACGATATTCCGGCAATGTTGCAAGTGCCATGATCAAATAAATTTAAATTGCATAACTAATCGGAGGATAAACGTTACCTATGTGGCCATGAAATCATTACATAAACATGCCAATATTCAAATAAATAAATATTGGGCAACAACAACAACTGAGTTACGTTAAGAAATTAATTGCTGTCTGATTAAAATCGCGAAATAATCAATTTCCTGAAGATGAATGATGCAAAGATGACACCTTGAAACAAAACGTTTTTCCTATTTGCGAGACACAAATCATTTAATAGCTCGCGGAACTAAACTATTGCAACCTTAAAATAAGTTAATTATCACAAACAATATGAGAGTGGGGCGGTGGTCGGCAGGAGGTGCAAAACTGTAGTCGCGAGCCTCTAAGCAGCACAATCCCGCGCCGCCTCTGTCCGAGCACACGCCTCGCGCCTCTCGCCCGCGCTCCTCACTCGACCACAACAAACAGTGCGCCACAGCCTCCCGATCTCTCGGCTCCTGTGATCCCCGGAACCACATTTCCCCCTATGCGGACGTTCGAAACCGGAAGTGTCGTGAAATGTTTCTCAAAAGTGTTATTTGACGCGAGTTTTCACTACTTTTTGTGACGTTCATCTTTACTCTAGACTTCATGAAAACAATGCTCATATTTGGAACTTTTGACTGAAAACTGTTTTTTTTTTTGTATTTTAATCCTGCACTACTGTTTTGGTAAGTAACTGATATCAAGTTATTTTTTTTTCGAACACGTAACGTCTATTATAAATCTGCTTGAAATATTTAAACTGAATGGTTCACTGGTCAGCTTCTCACACATGTAAAACGCAGTAGGAACGAAACAAATTACGTATACTATCGGTGCTATGCAATGTATTTGGTTACTTGTATGCACACTACAATCAAAGTAACCGCAACAATTACGTACTTAATAAGAAACTGCAACCGCAACAAAAAACTGTGTAAACAATATGAGTAGGTACAAATAAGAGTAAAACAATATACGTCATATCAATTTAACGTGTGTGTTTGTACGGTTAGTGTTCCATACAGCATCAACAACCACGGTATCAAACATGAGACTCTTGATTTCTTAAAAATTCAAGTGCACAGGATACTTATATAACCGTAAAAAAGTGACATCTCAAAAAAACTACACCCTGTTGGTAATTTTCTTTTTACTCTTTTTTTTCATGCTGTTAATAATGTATATATAATGTTTTTTAAATGTGACGTCCTACACATTCTTTCATAAAAAAATACAGAGTGACCTGTTATACTTAAATAACGTAATGAATAAGGCTGTGAGGCACATGTTTCTTCTATTACTAAACCCGCGTTATACCGGCATGCAGTTGTCACACCACTCCTGCGGAAAATTCGTCGTACTACATTTTTAATCTGATGTTATGACATAGACACTAGCGCCGCGTCAAAAGGACTTCAGTCATGACGCGGGCTATAACTGCCTAGCATAGCGATTCATAGACAAGTGACAACTAAAAACACGCTGTATATGCCTATGTCAGTTTGTTATGAACGAGCTTGAAGTAAACAAACCTATAGGGCCATAGGAAGCAAAACATTGAGTCAGTGTACTGACTTATAATAACTGTACATTTTATAAAAACGAGTGTTGTTTAATTAGGTAGGTATGCTAGTTTACACGATATTTAAAATACGATTACCATATTCAGAATCCCACAGTTAATTAACTACATAATTTGAATTTTATAAAAATGGAAGGCGTCTGAAAATCTATGCCGGGGCTCCGCTCTAGAGGGCCAAAGCCTGTCGGGGTAGCGGGACTTATTATTTACCGTGACCCCGGTACGTAAAGGGTTATTGAAGGACACCGTGGATTTTAGTCAGTCCCGCTCTGCCCTGGGTGGGAGGACTCATATGATGATTTTACCACGTTAAAAAAATAAAATTAATAAAAGCTGAAAATGTAGCGTTTTGTAGTTTTTACTGTAATAGGGTGCAGGGATAGTGTTTTTAATTGCTATAAAAAAGTAATACTAAGGTACTTTCTAGGCAAGCGTGCATTACCGTCAAGCACAACATTGCTTACCATCGGGCAAAATAGTGGTCAAACGCGATCCTAATGTTAAAAAAAAGTATTTCTCCCTTTTTTGCGTGATCAGATTGTGTCCAAGCTCTGCTGTCAGAGATAATTAAGCCACCTGTGGGAATCCTACAGGCCTCTGACAAGGTTTTTCATTTAAAATGCGAGTCTAAGAAACTTTTACACTTAACAGTATTGCCATGTAGAGCTTTTTACGCAGTTTTTTTTCCTCTGAGCATTTTCATCGCATTTCACGTTTTATCTATAATTCTTTATTTTTTCATTGATGAATTCTTAGGTCTATACTTTCGAAAGAGATTTGGATCCTACCACTTTGGGTTGCGTAGATGTGTTCTGACTAATATTATAACGCTTTTCAAACCGCTATACTGATTTTAATGAATCGTGGTACAGAGATAGTTGGGATCCTAGAGGGGTATAAAATAGCGCATTTAGAAAAAGAAAACTTATTCCTTAAACATTATGGTACCGAGAACCATTCGACGTTCAACCTTTTATCTTAATAAAAAACGCTCTTTATTATCTATGCGACATTGATGCCTGATAATAACGGCGGCGACTCTAATGGTTTTGTTCTAATTCCTGAACTAATTATTAAAAAAATAAGCCATCATGATAAAAACATAATTGATTCAGTTTTAACACAGTGATCGGCGTTTGATAATTCGAAGTACAATTTCCATGTAATCTATAAATTAGGAAGAATAAAATTTTATCTGTGCCACACATAGACGCTAAGAAAACATTCGCCTTCTTCCTTATCATGTTTGCATTCATCATCGTGCGTCAAAAGTATAAATAACTTTGGCGGACAACTTTCGGCTTGGCTAGAACCAGTGGCCTTTCTTTAGGGCTTGTAGGTCGCCTGGTGACCTAAGCCTACTGAGTAGGAAGTGTAGTTGCAATTATAGCACTATACAAAACGTGTGTATGTAGGTATGTATTCTAGAGGCCATACATGTACACACTCTTATAAGTTATTCGTATCGAAAGACCAGCTTAACGGCTTTCTATTTCTTTTTGTCGTCTTCTGTTTGTCTTATTTTTATTATTTGTCATGTACATTTAAAAATATTACAAATAATAGCACTATCCTACTGTACTATTATTTTATACTAGTTAAGGTTTTTACAATCATTTTTCATGTATAGTGTACGTAACTTGTTTTTTTGACCCTGCCTAACGCCTTTATGAACAAATGTCTTTTGTTCTAATTCGGACTGAATTAAGATATAAACAAAAAAAACATCCCTTTGCGAAAAATAGAGCTTTTTCTTTAAACATAAAAGAACTATGGCTATTTCATAGCCTTAAAAAAAGCCTTTGAATGATTTTTTTGACAACTCGTTTTTAATACTTATCCATTTACAGATTGTAAATAATGTAGTTAGAATAAATATAAAAAAATTAAAGAAAATAACCAAAGAACTTGATTTGTTATTGTCTCTTGTAGTTATAAACCATATTGTTATAACAACATAAATATTAAATAAAAACAATAAGTGGTCACGTGCAGGTTTCAAGTTTATTAAGATTCGTCAAAAGCCAGTTTTCGCTGATTACATTAATATGAACGGTTGTTAAGGAGCACAGCAACCTAAGAAAACACTTGTACATAGTAAATAAGTACTTAGAAAGTAAGGCATTGTATAGACGTAAGATTTATAAAACCTTTTAAGTTACTAAGTATTTGTTACCCCTCCCTTAGTTCTGTAACGTAGAGTTTAGATTTAGACATTGATATTTTGATAGTGTTTTGTGTGTTTGTAATAGTATATAAGAACAGTGTAAAATACCACGGCGAAAAATACCACGGCGACAAATATAACGTGGTGTTTTTCTAAACAAAAGAGCGATGTAACAATAGAACAATAGGCAAAAACACCCCGCGCTACACATGTGCGCAAACGCCGAGCGTAGACGGACGAGAGGAAGGGATAGCGTGGGGGCGATCCACCCCCACACACCCCGTCTACGGTCGAGCGTATAAATATAGCGCGGTGGAATATAACGGGGCAGCCTGGAATCGCAAGCCTCAAGAACAACAACAACAAGTGTACTCGTGAATATAGCACCTTTCAAGCAACCTCAGTGTTTATCTTTCTGATTCAATGAATCCCTGCGCCTGAATATTCTACAAGTTTGGTCCTTCGTTAGCCGGATCAGGAAGATAGCGTGAAAAGCGAAAAACGTGAAAATGAGTGAGAAAAGTGCCGTCACAACGAGAAGCAAGCTGAGGCGTTTAGAAGAGGACGTCCAAAGGAAGAGGGCTCTCGAAGCGGACTCCGGCGTACCCTCGGACAGGGCTCCAGGCTCGCCGTCAATCGCGCCAACTCTACATCCGGAACGAACGCAAGTCATCCCACTGACGAGTCCCGGTCGAGTCATAGACTACCGGGAAATGTCGACGTCAGTGCGGTCGGTGACAGCGCGAGGAGTAAGATCCGGTACCAGCATGACCTCGTCAAGGAGCGGCCACAAGAGCGCCGAGTACCTGCGACGACGGGCCGAGTATGAGGCTGAAAAAGAGTTGGTTCAAATGAAAGAAAAATTAGTGCAAAAGAAGCTAGAAGCAGAATTAGCAGAGATCGACGCGGCCGCCGAGGAAGATTTGTGCTCCGAAGCGGAAGAAACAACCGCGTGCCGCGTAGAAGAGTGGGTCACGCACACGACGCCCGTCGTGACTCGTCAAGAACAAGTTTCGACGTGTCGGGACATGCCGCCACGGACACAGCCCCAGGTACCAGTGTCTGAAATATTAAGTGAAGTATTTCAACGCCCGCCTGCGAACGCGCCGCCGCCACCGGTACAGCCCGAGCGAATACCTGCGCCTCCGATCAGTGCGCCCGCGCCCGTCCCGAACCGCGAGCCCGCGTACCCAGCGACTCCGACAGTTAACGCTGGCACCGCACGCGCATCGAATCGCGACGCACCCGAGTGGGACAGGGGCGCCGTAGAAGACGACAAGGCCGGGTCTACACGCGACATTAAGATTGATCAGCTGGCGGAAGCGATCGCGAGCCTCGCGCGGCCGCGACCGGTACCTAGACAAGCCTACGAACTGCCAACGTTTAAAGGTGACCCGGCGGAGTGGCTGTCCTATAAAAACATGTACCACGACACGACGGATATGTACGAGTTCAAGCCGCACGAGAACCTCGCAAGATTGAAAACATCGCTACAAGGAGAGGCGAGAATAGCGGTGGAAGACTTACTTCGAGCATCGGCCAGCCCGTCAGAGATCATAAAGACTCTGGATGAAGAATACGGGCACCCCAACCTTATTTTAGAGTGCGCGTTGAAAAAAGTACGCGAACTACCGAGAGTGACAGAAAGCGGCCGCGAGTTAAGAAGATTCTCAACAACGGTAAGAAACTGCGTGTCGCTGCTGAAGAGTGTGCGTGCTAACGGGTACCTGAATAACCCGCAGCTGGTGAGCGAGCTACTGAATAAGCTCACGCCGGTGCAGCGCGCACAGTACGGAGACTTCGCGATGGGGATGGCGACGAGTCAAGGCCTGGACATGAGGGTGTCTCCGAGTCTAGAGATGCTCTCAGAATTCCTAAATCACCTGGCACGTGCATCGTCATTCTACGTGCAGCTGGACATGCCCGCAGCCGCGCCGAGCAAACCGCGAGCTAGCGCGCCACCAGCGAAGACAGCCAAGAACATACAGCGGCTGCACGTACACGCCAACGATGAAGAAAACACGCGAGCTCCGACCAGAGAAGATTCGTGTCAGCTGTGTAAAGAAAAACACACGCTCACAGCCTGCAAGCAGTTCAACGATCTGGACGTCAACGAGCGCTGGGCGTTCGTCAAAGAGCAGAAACTCTGCTTCAATTGCTTGGGAGGCAGGCACTCGAAGAGAGTGTGCCGCAAGAAGAAATGCGCCACCTGCAACTTTGCGCATCACAATCTCCTACACGTCGACAAAAAGCCCGAGAGTGTGACGAACGTCAGCGATTATAACGGCAAGGCGCTTCTCAAGATCATGCCGGTGCACGTCATCAGCGAAGGTAAAGAAGAAAGCTGCTACGCTCTGCTGGATGACGGTGCGACGGTATCGCTGATCGACAGCGCCCTGGCCGGGAACGCAAAGGGCAAACGTGTGCCGCTGACAATCAAAAGTGCGCGTGGACAACAAATAACGGACAAATCATCGCGAGTGATAAGTGTGGGAGTGCGCGGACCCAACGGACAAGTGCATCAAGTGAAGTGCCGCACGTTAGTAAACATGGACTTGCCCTCGCAAACAGTGCCCGCCGCCGTCATGTCGGAGCATGCCCACCTACGCGACTTGGGCTGCGAGGAAATGTGTGGAGCCAAGCCGCTGTTGCTACTGGGCCAGGACAATTGGGAGCTGCTCGTCGGCAGGGAGATGCGCCGGGGCAAATCAGGTAAGCCAGTTGCCTCTTTGACCTCGCTAGGATGGGTCGTGCACGGACCCTTAGGTTCGACTAGTTATAACAATCAATTTGTAAATTGTTTAAGTGAAAGCAGTGCGGATTTGCACAATTTAGTGAAAAAACAGTTTGAGTTAGAAGCCATAGGGATATCGGAAGTACCGCGGAAGCACGCAGACATCGAGCGCGCCAACCACATTTTGGACGCCACTAGCCGCCAGTCAAACGGTGGAGCTTGGGAGGTGGGTCTGTTGTGGCGTCAGGACAACCCTCAGTTGCCTGACAACTACGTCAACGCGAAGCAACGTCTGTCGGGAATAGTGCGCCGGTTCAAGAAAGACGCGACCTATGAGAAAGCTTACACAGCTCAAATAGAACGACTGTTAAAGGAAGGGTACGCCAGCAAGGTAGAGAGTAAAATCGACTCAGAACCCGTGTGGTACCTGCCCCACTTTGGGGTCACTAACCCCAACAAGCCGGGCAAGTTACGTTTAGTGTTCGACGCCGCCGCGAAATACGAAGGTACGTCGCTAAACGATCACCTTTTGACTGGACCCGACCTACTGAACCCATTGTTAGGGGTACTATTGAAATTTCGTTTAGGCCCTGTCGCGTTCACAGCGGATATTGCCGACATGTTTCTCCGGGTTCGAGTCCGGGAGCAAGACCGCGGGGCGCAGCTGTTTTTGTGGGCAGAGGACAGCGATAGGGAACCCGAAGTATATAAAATGAACTCGATGATATTCGGTGCGGTATCGTCGCCTACATCCGCGATTTATATATTAAATAAAAACGCGAATAAATACATTGAAAGTCACCCCGATGCAGTGTCAGCGATCAGGAGTAATCACTATATGGACGATTACCTCGATAGTGCGTGGTCTGTCGGGCAAGCCGGTCAGCTGATTGAGGACGTGACCCACATCCACGCCGAGGGCGGATTTGTGATACGGGGGTGGGTCACAAACTCTCAGGAGCTGCGCGACAGGCTCCGCACTGAGATGCCAGACAAGGTATCGCTGGACAAAGGGGAGGACGGAGTGGAACGGACGCTGGGACTCACGTGGTCACCCACCACTGACGAATTGGCTTTTGATCTGTCCTTCAAGAGATTGCCGAAGGAGATCACGGAAGGGCGGGTGGTACCCACGAAACGAGAGTTCCTCCGTTTCATCATGTCGATATTTGACCCACTAGGATTTTTATATCCGTGTGTCATTCAGTCCAGAATCTTAATGAAAAAGATCTGGAGCACGGGCATCGGCTGGGATGAACAGCTGAAAGAAACTGAGGCGCGCTGCTGGTTCGACTGGCTTGACAACTTGCAGCACCTCGCGAGCGTATCGGTGCCTAGGTGGTACGGGTTGTGTACAGACCACCTAGAACTGCACGCCTTCGGAGACGCGAGCGAATCCGCGTACGCAGCGGTAGTCTACCTAGTCGGGGTAGACGTCTCCGGGGAGAGAAACGTCGCGATTGTGATAGGCAAGGCCAGGGTGGCCCCTCAAAGGGTGGTCTCGATCCCACGGTTGGAGCTGCAGGCAGCCGTTTTGGCCTGCAGACTCGCGGAAACCGTCGAAAGGGAGCTAGGAGCCACCATACGGAGTAAGTACTTATGGACGGATAGTAAAACCGTATTAAAATGGATTAATTCAGAAGCCACAGAGTTTCAACGTTTCGTATCTCATAGGTTAGCTGAAATAGATAACAGGTCAAAGAGGTCGGACTGGCGCTGGGTTCCCTCGGCGCAGAATCCAGCAGACAAGGCAACCAGGTTAGACTGGCCTAATAACAGCAGTGAGTGGCTGAGTGGCCCTCCGTTTCTTCGCTGTCCACAGGAGCAGTGGCCGGCGAGCGACGACGTGAGTGGAGTGGCAGAGGCAGACCTGGAGCGGGTGCAGTGCGTGCACGTTGCGAGCACGCCACCTGAGCCGGTGCTGACGTACGCCCGGCTGCCGACCTGGACGCGCGCGCTATACGTCATGGCGCGCGTACTTATCTTCGTGGCGCTCTGCCGTAAACGACGGCAGACGTGTGCCGTAACAGCTGCGGACCTCGATGAAGCGAGGTTACACCTACTTCGCCTAGCGCAGGCGGAATGCTACGCATCGGACATCGCGGCCCTGAGAGCCGGCCGCGCGCTGCCAGCCGGCAGCAGGCTGCGCGCGCTGGACCCGATGCTGTACGGGGATGGACTCCTACGAGTGCGCGGCAGGCTGAGAGCCTGCAGCGAGCTGAGCTTCGGTGAGAGGCACCCCGTCATCCTGGACGGGAGGCACGAGCTCACACGCCGGCTCATCAGACATCACCACGAGGCGGCGCTGCACGCGAATCAAGAGGCCGTCGTGAACAGCATCCGTGAATTGTACTGGGTCACCAATTTGCGGTCCTCAGTGAAAGCCGTCACGGCGAGCTGCCAGCGCTGCCGCATTGAGAGAGCGAAGCCAAGGGCACCAAAGATGGGTGACCTACCGATCTCCAGGCTGGAGGTCACACGGCGAGCGTTCGTCCACTGCGGGGTCGACTACTTCGGCCCCATGGAGGTGGCCATCGGACGGCGGCGAGAGAAGAGGTGGGGTGTGTTGTTCACGTGCCTCGCCACCCGCGCCGTGCACCTGGAACTGGCATCATCTTTGAGTGCCGACTCGGCAATCCTTGCCCTGCGGCGCCTGATTGCGCGCCGCGGGCGACCATCGGACATGTACTCCGACCGGGGGTACCAACTTCGTCGGGGCGCACACCGAGCTACGCGCTGCCCTCCGTGAGATGAATCACTCACGAGTGGCGAGCGAAGCTACAGGCCGCGGCATCGCGTGGCACTTTAATCCTCCGGCGTCCCCACACATGGGCGGATGCTGGGAGAGACTGGTGCGCTCTATAAAAAACGCGCTCAAGGCGACCCTGCGCGAGCGCGCCCCTCGCGAGGAGGTCCTCTACACCCTCCTCCTAGAGGCCGAGCTGGTCGTAAACAGCCGGCCACTCACCTATGTCAGCAGCGACGTCGAGCAACCGGTGGTACTCACGCCGAATCATCTCCTGCTGGGCACTGCCGCGGGGGATGCACCGTGTATGAGGGGCCACGCCCGCGACGAGGATGCGCGGCGGATGTGGCGCCGGGTGAACGCGCTGGCCGACCTGTTTTGGCGGCGCTGGCTACGCGAGTACCTGCCGACGCTCCAACGACGCAACAAGTGGTCGGCTGACGAGCCGAACGTGAAAGTTAACGATGTGGTAGTGTTAGTGGACGAGAATAAGCCACGAAACCAGTGGACTAAAGGGATCGTGCAAAGTGTTTTCCCGGGTGCGGACTCTATTATAAGAGTGGTCGATGTACGAACGAACCATGGGGTCCTACGAAGACCAGTTGTGAAGGTTGTTGTGCTCCCGACCGATGGAAGTATGGTCGGTTGAACCCTCATACGGGGGGTGGAGATGTTAAGGAGCACAGCAACCTAAGAAAACACTTGTACATAGTAAATAAGTACTTAGAAAGTAAGGCATTGTATAGACGTAAGATTTATAAAACCTTTTAAGTTACTAAGTATTTGTTACCCCTCCCTTAGTTCTGTAACGTAGAGTTTAGATTTAGACATTGATATTTTGATAGTGTTTTGTGTGTTTGTAATAGTATATAAGAACAGTGTAAAATACCACGGCGAAAAATACCACGGCGACAAATATAACGTGGTGTTTTTCTAAACAAAAGAGCGATGTAACAATAGAACAATAGGCAAAAACACCCCGCGCTACACATGTGCGCAAACGCCGAGCGTAGACGGACGAGAGGAAGGGATAGCGTGGGGGCGATCCACCCCCACACACCCCGTCTACGGTCGAGCGTATAAATATAGCGCGGTGGAATATAACGGGGCAGCCCCCCGTCCCTCGCAAGAGCCAGCCCGCGATGCTGAGCCGTAGAGTTAAAAATCAGTCCCTAAATAATGAACCATTGTGATCCAGCCTGTCCCTTGCTGTCCTCTCTCAGTGACGCCCTAAGCCGAGGTCCGAACCCCACAGGGGGTGCCCTTAGCGTGCGGTCACTTAGTTTGTAGTTTTTTTATTTAGTTTGTAAGCTCTGGCTGGAGGCCTTAAAGTAATTTAAGGCATCTCTACAGAAAAGTCCGGTTAAGCAGCTCACAACCTCCTCTAGGTTGACCTGCGAGATGCCATACACAAAAAAAAAAAAAAAAAAAAAAAAAAATATAACGGGGCAGCCTGGAATCGCAAGCCTCAAGAACAACAACAACAAGTGTACTCGTGAATATAGCACCTTTCAAGCAACCTCAGTGTTTATCTTTCTGATTCAATGAATCCCTGCGCCTGAATATTCTACAACGGTATTAGATTATTCGTAATACGCGTCGAATTTCAACCTGATTTCCATAAAACAATACATGTTATGAAAACCGTGGAGTTTGTAAATAAAACCGGTATTGGGTCATTAGAATAATATTATGTAATATATTTTAAAGAAGGTAATTAAATTCTTTAATTCGATTGTAATACGTATAGTGTTACTAAGAGCTAGTCACTCTACCGGTATTAAGCATATTATTTAATAAAAAGGATGTTGCCAAGTTTCCCTTGAAGCCTCGGCCAAAACCCAACAAAGATGTATTATGTAAACTATATATCATTAAAAAGGAAAACAATTATAGAATTTAATAGTATAATTAGTTTTCCATAAGAAGTAGACCGAAAAAAATATGATTGTAAAGAGTTCACCACTCAATACGTCTTACTTTAACGTTAACATAAAAAAAATCTTTTAAATGATTAATTAAATTAATGATTTTATGCATACTATTCTCGCATTATTATATGTTTTATGTCATGAATTATCTTTAATATAGAAATTCTGTTGGTCACAAGACACAACATGATTCGGGCCGATTCTTGTCATTCCCTTTTGATAACTGCCCTTTATTCATTGATAAATCTTTAATTTTTTTTTCCACATCAAGAAATTACAGGCACTAGTAAACTTGTACAATGTTAAATAGAGAAAGGTGTCTGAAATTTGAGATGCAATTTAAATACCTTTCTGTTACCAAACATACGCAGAAAGGCTTTCGGCTTTTATAAAGTTACTAGGATATAATCACCAGCCTTTTCCTCAGAAACATAATCAGCCGAAATGTACTAAAAACCACATCTGTGCGACATATAGACCTCTTTTCCGAAAGAGATGGAGTGCTATTACGGCCCGTGGATGACACAGTTAAGTCTTAGGGCCCGTATTATAGAACTTCCCTCAAGACTCGAGCGTCACTTAAACTAGTTTCAACCAATCAAATGGCTTGAATCTAGTTTTACGATTAAGTTATGCTTGAGTATTGAGCGACGTTCTGTAATACGCGACTTTGTTTTTGAAACAATTAAATAGATTGAGACAATTCAATAAAATATAAATCGGAACTTATTCGAAATTAAGGGATGTTATTAATTGTTTAGTTTTAAAACAATAAAAATGTTAATAAAACTAAACTTTTAGGCTTTTATGAACTGTTCCACTACTTATTTGAGATAAATTAATGAAGTATCTACTCGTATATTTATCTCTTATTAACTAGGCTGTAAATGCGGAATAAGTTATCTAGATTGGTCGTTAGTTTTCCGAGGTTATCCTACAAGTACCAACATGATGCGAAGTAAATATAAAAAATATGCGGTCGCCTACCATTGTGTACGATGCACAATATTTATGCGGCTAACTTGCAAAACAGGTTCAAGTTGCACTATATGAATCAAAATAAACTTGTTATCAGAAAAAAAAGTCTAGAATATTGAATGGAATATAAATGCACGGAATGATCTAATACAAATAAATTATTGTACGTGGCATATGGCTTGAGTTAATTTAGTATTGAGAAGTACTAAACCACCATTTTTTTAACCATCTAAAAAAAAGAACTTACTGACTAAACATTCCCCATAATCCTACAGTTGCCCTTTGCGTCCTTGGGTCGGTAGACGGTCTCTACCTTAAATCGATAATTATCGAGATTTTTTACTGAAAGTCTTTGGAATCACCGGGACAATACCTACAGAGGCAGATACTATGTACCTAAAGATCATTAAGTATAGAAGTATAATGCGCCCAACCGGTTTTCCGATTATTTATTTATTTTTTTTATATTTAATTGGTATTTATCTCGACAGTCATTTGCGTGGTAATTAATATAAAATATAGACGCAGCAGACACACGTGCAAGAACAACACTTAATCGATTTGTATGCAGCCATAATTGATCTTATTCTGCAAAAAATAATGTTTGAGGCCGTATTTTTGTGTGGTGTAAGTTTAATTTTTTGATTGTGGCGTCGTCTTCTTCGCGTAGCATTTATTCGAACGTCACGTGTCTTGTAGCAATTATTTTCACGTAGCCAACACGTAGCGTTCTTTTTCGCGTAGCGTAGTCATACACCGGGTAAGTATGCCATAGCCTATATCTGAAATAGGAAAAGAAAAAAGAACAAGGTGCCTAAAATATTGACATAAAAAAATAAATCTCTTTCCCGTTACCATAATTTAGCTTTGTAAGGTTTGTTTAGATTTAAAATGACATACTACTTGATAGAAAAACAAGAACCGACATAAAAACAGGCTTGCAAACTGTAGCTCATTAAATTTCGCAAACTACCCATTAGGTAATTAGGCAAAAGAGAAAAATATTTTAATGAAAGGCTTACGTAGCCAAGCCTTAATCTAGTCGCAATGTCGCGTGTGACAGTAACCCTGAAACTGTGACACGTCAGTTAGACCAAACAATCTTGACACAGTAGTAATAGGAAATCAAAATAAACTCGAAGTTTTGAATGTCTATAATAAACGAATTAATGTCCCTTAGTGTTACAATCACTTAATCAAAAGTCAGTTATTTAAATAAGGCTGAAAAATATGGAATTACTTAAGAAAAACAAGGCTCCATAAGTGTCCCCAGTAATTCAAGATTTTCTAAAGTTTAAGAAGAATAAACACTAGTAAATCAGCAACCGGGCACGCCGCAATCGCGGCGGTAAGACCCCTCTTTGAGGAGTGGCTGGATAGGCGTCACGGCGTCCTGACCTACCGCATGACGCAGGTCCTCACCGGACACGGAAGTTTCGGGAGGTTCCTGTGTCTGATAGGGAGGGAAGAAACGCCTGGGTGTCACCACTGCGAGGATCGTCCGGAGGACACGGTGGAGCATACGGTGCAGGACTGCCCCGCTTGGGCAGAGCACCGCCGTGTCCTTACGACGGCGATAGGCGGAGACCTCTCGCGCCCGGCATTGGTCGAGGCCATGCTGCGGGGCGAGACGGAGTGGGAGGCGGTCGCCTCCTTCTGCGAAGCAGTCATGCTCGTGAAGGAGGAGGCGGGCCGCCTGAGGGAGAGGACAGCGTCCTCCCTCCATCCCAGCCGCAGCGGTAGACGCCCACGGCGTCGGACGTCGCAAGACGATCTCCGGCCACCGTAGGCGCGGGCATGCGGGCAACGAGTAATGGGCGACTCGCTGTCCGACCATGGACCATGCCCGGGTCGACGGCGCGTTGTGTTCCACGCGCGCCTCAAAGAGTGTCAGCATAGTGACGGGGCCTGTAGAGGGCCAAAGCCTGCCGGGGTCGCGGGACCAAGGGATTACCGTGACCCCGGTACGTAAAGGGCTATTGAAGGACACCGTGGATTTTAGTCAGTACAAGTCTGACAGTCCCTCCCGCCCTGCCCTGGGTGGGAGGACTCATTTGATGATTTTACCACGATAAAAAAAAAAAAAAAAAAAAGTAAATCAGCAATATTAATTCTTACTAGATAGATATTCTCTTTGCGTTATAATAAATTAATCAAAAGTAATTTATTTTAATAAGGCTAATAAAATTAGCAATGACTTAAGAAAAAGAAATCCCCTTAGACGACCTTCCCTCTCTTCACGATTTCATTTGACATACATAGATGATTTTAAACATGATAATGTATTTGAAATACATAATTTCGTCAGTGTCCTTGAAAAGGAAAGGACAAACATCACGTCGTATTTATGTAATTTTTTTTTAATAAATAAAATATGTAAAACATTCTTTCATTTGCACATTTCATCAGTCGATTAATATCAATAGAAGTTAACATTTGAATGCCTTTTTAATAAAATAATCGTTAAACAGAGGTCATTTAGAAACATTTAATGACACCTTTTCGATTTAATTTAAAATGACATAATTGAACGTTTTGTATCACTGAACTTAAAAAAAAAAAATGGCAAAAAAATAAATGTGTTGTTTTTAAATAAATAATCGAACAGAGTGGCATAAATACGTCTTCTAAATACGTAACAGGAGAACGCTTATAATAATTATTACCTATTTATGACACTGGCGTTTTTTTTACTACCCTCTATCTAAATCTTAATCAACTAACTCTATCAAAAGGTTTTAATTCAATAGACAGTTTTGTTTATCTGCAAAAACTATAATAATAAATAATAATAATAAATATTCCACAACTATCACACAACGCCATCTAGTCCCAAGCTAAGCAGAGCTTGTGTTATGGGTACTAGACAACTGATAAACATACTTATATATTTCTAAATACATACATATTATAGATAAATTACACCCAGACACAGAACAAATGATCGTGCTCATCACACAAACATTTGTCCTGGGTGGGAATCGAACCCACGACCTCGAAACTTGATAATAATTCGTCAGTTTTCGGCTAAAACGTGTTAGAGTTCAAGACCGTTTCATGGTTATTAAGTTTATATCACGTTTTTGTCCAAAGAAGCGTAATAAATAATGTTTTCCGTTTTGCATAGTAGCAAATGACGTTTATTTTATTTAAAACAGTTCCGTTATATATGTTAAATTTAAGTGATAAACATATTTAATCCTTATTATATTCTTGTACCTGCTTGTAGTCTTCGACCATACAGCGGATATATCACTTCGTCTGTTTGTATCAAACAGCCTTGTGTCACATGTTCAATCACTTCATGATTGCAAGTTCATTCATCATAAATATTGTTTACTTTATTATAGTTATTTGACGAAACTTACTACTAACCTTTTCCAAGAATTAGTACGAAAATACCAAGGTGGAAAAATAATATTTCGGTCCTTTTTTCTCAAAAAATAAATAAATTCAAAATGCATCCCGAAAACAATAGAAGACAATGGGCAGTTCCTATGCGAACTCTGTGTCACAGATTTGCAACTGTTTTGTCAGTTACATACTTTTACATAACATGAGCTGCATGAGTGACGGCCCAGCCGGCCGGCTGGCCATTCGACCAGCCCACAAATAAGTAAATACGAACGTATCACGAAACTAGAACGAGCACAATCAACGCTCGGTTCAATGCAACTATTCAATAGAATAAACTTTTCAAATTCTCGCTGAATGGTGGCCGAATGCATCGTAACCTTTTAACCTTCAAATCAATTTACTCTTACAAGAATAGGTAGGTGCGTTACGTGGATTATTCCACTCCGTTCCAGAACTTTTTCCCGTTTTTGGGACAAAGTTTACAGAACATAACATCACGTCTGTAATCCCCAAAGAGTTAGGCAGAGGTGTGCTTACTATCCTTTTTTTTATCTTGTTAAAATCATCAATGAGTCCTCCTACCCAGGGCAGAGCGGGAGGGACTGTCAGACTCGTACTGACTAAAATCGTGAGTACCGCGACCCCGGCAGGCTTTAGCCCTCTAAAGGGGTGCTTACTATACTAGCGAGCAAAAGTATAGAATCACTTTCTTGGAATAGATCCGGTTAGCTCCTTAAATAACGGCGTGATTTTAATAAAGATATCAATTTAAAGTTAACAGTTAAACCTTTAAAATGAAACCATATTTAGGCTACTGCTGAAACGAAACCCAATAAATCTTAGTTATTAATTACTTCCAACACCATTAAGTTTAGCTTAATAAACACATTAGTGTGTATTTTTTCTATGGTCTACTTTCCCAGTCCCAAAAATGGGATATAATTTTAAATTCAATTCTATAAAGTCAGAGTAAATAACACAGAAAGGTAACAATTAAAATTGTTGTAACTGACTATATCTGAGGTCCTACTTTTCACGTTATTGTGAAAAAAATAATTAGCCTGTTAATCAAATCAAATTTCCTGATATTTTTTTTTGAGATACTTGTATTTGTCTAAAAGTATTTCCAGGACATTACACATAACAGAATCAATATTACACATAGAACTATGATTGCTTTTAATATTTGATCGGCTTAATTAGCGGTTTCTTAGTACCTAATTTATGTACTAAGTTCTTGAACATTAACCACATAATCCTGGGTAATACTCATTTGTGGTTTTTTCTCAGAATTGTTAAGCACTCGTTTGATTACAAGTTGTATAGTTTTTGCATATCGTGTAAAAAAGTGGTGTGATTCAACCATCCTTCTTTAACACGTGAATTAAGATAATACCCATTCTTAATTAGATATAGTACAGTCAACAGCAAAAGTAGATGATCAAAATCAGAAAATCAATACTAACTAATAAACGGAGTTCGCGTCAGAACAGTGTGGCGCCGAAGTGATTCAAAAGTTTGTGATTGTAATTTACCAAACATTTACTACTAGTTCATCTAAACCGTTCTGACGCGAACTCCGTTCATAAATATTGTTCTTCTGATTTTGATCATTTACTTTTTCTGTTGATTGTACAAGACGTGCTGAAATCGGAAGGTTGAATGCAGAAATTAGCTAAGGAAATCTGATATGGTTCAAGATTCCAAGCTGCACACAATCGCATGATGCATGCAATGCCAAGGACTGACCAACTGAGTACATCCAACCAGTCTGTTGTAACTAACACATAAGACAATCAACAGCCAGCTTACTCTATGCTAATTAAATAATTACGTACACTTTAAATGTCGAATGGAATTAATTTACTTTATAGATACAAGTTTTTTTATGGCATCTGACTGAGAACTCGTTTGAGAGGAAAAGGGACTTTTTTTGACAATGACAAACTCTTATTCCTCTTTTTTGTAACATTTGAATTCAAAAAAAGAAGAATAAAAGTTTGTCATTCAGCCACACAGCTGATTAAATTACCTCGATAGATTAGGATAGTTTTTTTTTAATAGATTCTCCTTTAAGATTTGTCTTTATGCAAGGTTAAATCATCAGATAATTATAAATTACTATAAGAAATAAGTAATATGGCAATGAAAGGTCAGGTAAATAATGGCATAACTGTTCATTTAGCATTTGTTGGTCAGGTCTGGTTTGCTCGGTGGCCGATGATGACCGAGCGCGGTGTTGACGGCTGCTTCCCGTCTTTTGTTATGTGTTACTCGTCATGGCTATGTAAAACTCCTATATCATCTTAGTTTTATGTAACATGACGTATGACATACGCAGTATATACGCAACTACTGGTGTTATTCCTAAAATAATTTTGTGCCTCATATTGTCTGGCTTTCGTTAAACCTAGTTAGGCGCCATTTTCAAATATTTGTCTGTGCTTATTTTTTCCGTGTTATCATTTAAGCAGTTATTTGTTAACTTACATTTATCCCGAGGTATTTTTCACTTTTTATGCTAATACCGTGTGTTTCTCTTAATGAGAAACATGTTTTATCGTTATGCTCTTTCAACTCATCAAACCGACAATAATTGCGTATTATAATCATAATTAAATAACCTTATTTTTAAGGTTTTTAATTTATGTACTTTATCAGAATAACCCTCTTCAGCTCAATTAACTAATCTTGTTTTTTGCCTGAGTGATACGCGAGGAATTAACCCTCTTTTCCTAATTGCAAGACATCGTTCAAAAATCAAGAAATGCTTCCTTTTTTATCCATCTTGTCTTGATGTATCTCTTTTAAAAACTGTTTGAGTGAAGACCCGGTAATAAAAACTGCATAATTTGCGTCATAGATGAACGATGAGCAAATACACAAACAAACTCATAAAAATATAATCCTATTAAAAAGTTTAAAAACAAAGTTCAAAATAGCTGCGTCTTTAACAGGAACCGCTCTACTCCAGTGCGCATTTTGGCAGATTTAAATATAAACAAGAATTTTATTTGCAGGTTTTATTTATAAGGGGTGTCTGGTGAAAACATGATGTAGGTAGTCAGAAAACTCCATTATTTTTACGACTGACGTTACTCGTCAAAATTTCAGTGCGAAGGCTATAAAACTTGATTGATGTGTCGAATTTAGAACTATTTTACACGAAGCCAACGAGCGAGTGTTTGCAAAGAGTTTTCGCACACAATGCGAGCCCGACAATTGTGTTACCCAGAATTATAATCAATTAAACGACAACCTGTAAGATTATGTACGTGAACTCGTTACACTTGTGTATGAGCTGTGAAACTTTGCCGGTGGGATTAAGTCATAGTTCGCCTAAAAATCGTACATTTTACTGCACCATTTTTAAATAATAATTAAATAAGGAACCCATAATCATGTCTCGTTTCAATTTATTTTTTAATATAAATGTTTGTTTAATAAATAGTCTATAAAATTTAAATAAACACCCAATAAATAATCTACTGTCTCATAAATTAAGGTATGGCTGTGTGTAGTAACCTTCGTGTCGAAGGACCAAATACTAGCTGACGAAATGGTGTCAATAATTACATAATCATAATTAATTGACGCAGAGGAAGCAATCAAATTAATAAACAACGCTTCTTATATAAAAATCGTAGTAAAGCAGAAAATTACGCACTTGATCAAGGCTGTTGACTAGCAATAAAGGTGTTTTGTGTTTACACATATCGCGTGGATTACGAAATAGGACCTTGTAGTAGGTATTGTCATGAAATACTAAAGTAGGGCTGGGAGTATCGCATTCCAAAATTATTTGAAACTACTCTACCGTGACCATTTATATTATCAGTCGTTGTAGTAACTTTGGCCCACTTCAGGTATTATATTTAAGAGTAGTGGTGACCCTGAATTACAAAAACAAAATCAAAAGTCATTTGTTCAAAATAGGCTGATTTATCAGCACTTTTTGAAGGTAAATTTTAACATAAGACAGTCCCCCAAATGCCCCCCTTCGACACTTCCTAGTGTTTTGGCTGGGAAGAAGAAGTGGCAGAACAAACTCCCCAGCAACACATCTATGTCTACGGTTAGAGGAACCAAGATTTTATACAATTTAATAGAACATTCACATTACATATCAATCTGAAATTACATCCCAGTTGTGTGACTAGAAGGCACAAAATGATAAACTAGGACCATCGCAGTAAATAACAATATAAAGAAAAAGAAATTAAATTACAAAAACAAAACCAAAGGTCAGAAAATCGGCCAGTCACCACACAAATTGTTGATTGTGATTCGAACCCAGACATGCATTATTTTGTGTAATTTATTTCAATACCACTGCTCTCAAAATGGTAAAGGAAAACATCGTTGGAGAACATGTTGGGCAGGCATGTTGTTAAAATTCGTTGACATCTACCATCCCGCACTCGGCTCGCTGGTGACAGCCCACTCTCATACACAAACTGGATTATATGCTTAACTTAGAAGAAAAATAATAAAACTAGATCGTTACAATCACTGTAATTCCTAATTTAATAAGTTATCACCGTTAAGGCTTCCGTACCTACTGATTTACTTCGGATAATCCACGTTTTTCAAGTGACGTTATTATTCGATAATAACGTCACTTGAAAAACGTGGTATATACCTGATTGGGAACTTTGTTTATAAATTACTTACTCGTATAAGAACTACTTTATGCCTTTGTCAAACAGACAGGCGAAAGCGAAGCGTTTCCCAAGCGATATCGAACCGAAGCGAGACGTCAGTCCGATAGTTCTGTCACGCTATCGGATCGCTTTCGCTTTTCTATGTGACTGGATTCAAAAAATTCCATATACATTATAAAATAAAAACGCCTCGCTTCGCATTCGTCACGCCAGTTTGTTTGACAAAGGCTTTAGTGACATACATGAATGAGAGCATTATATTTGTATCTAAGATAATGACGCTTTCAGCGGCATCCATCATCCACGTTCAGTTCAGGTAGGTAGATATGGCCATCAGCTCGATAAAAAAAACCAGCGCTCAAGTAACCTGCTAGGGGAGCTGGGCATCATGCTGACGCTTAAACCTTATGCTTAAGGGAAAATCAACCCCCTTTGCTATTGAAATCAGTCTTCTCTAAAGCTTACAGTGAACAATATGTCTGTGACAGTTGTAGAAGATTGTAGGAGTATTAGTATTGATTTATTTAGCAGTAGTTGAATTTATTTACACAAAAGAAATTCCTAGTCTGGGATAAGGTTTATTAAAAGAAAATACATGGTTATATTGTGTGTACTAATGGCAGTTATTTGTATTGTTTCAGACGAGCCGTGCGCCGTTGTAAGCGACCCACAGCCCAGTAATACTACTTCAGTCCGCGCGACCGCCGCCATAACCCAGACGCCCGCCCGCATAGGATGGTAGAAACTGACCCCGGGCCCAAGAAATCTCACAGTGAGTATATCTACGAACTTCAGCTAAAAGCATAATGATTATATCACCTCCTTCTGCAAAGCAGTCATGCTAGCGAAGTCTAGTCTAGGCCCTAACCCAGGGACTTGGGGTCTTTAGGACCCAATAGGAAAAGGGGACTGCATAAAAATTCAATTGAGCATTAGAACTTGACTCCTTCAAAATTCGGGGCATTATTTTCCTCTTCATACAAATAAATATAATACTAGCTACTCAGGCATAATGTAACATGTCCGGAAAACCGGTACCTAATACATAGAAATAGAGATCAAAGTAGGTGAAATCATAAATGTGAGATGCTCAAATCCATTTCAAGTTTTATAAAAAAAAGAAAAAGGGTTCTATTGTCACAGCAACAGAGTCACGTTTTCTGAGCACACTTTTAGGTATCCGCATAAATATTATTATGTTGATAGTCCTTTGCTTTTAACTAGTTATCTTCATGTCTTTGATAATCTATTTTACTATTCTATATAGGTACAATAGCAATAAATGCCACAAGGAATTATCTAGCCATCAAACTCTAATTAAACCAGTAAGATAACATTACTAAAGTAAAATAAAAACAAAAGGTATTAATTGTTGAGATTCGAACCCGTGATCATCGGCGTCAAAGTTCAACATTTAAACCATTAAGCTAATCAGAATCAGCGGAGCTTGGAAACCTTACATATTATCACCTAAATAGTTACGTATACTTTCGCCCAAATGCTCAAACCGATAGATCCACCAAATAAATGTAACGTATATCAATGATAGCCACATGTACAACTAACAGCCACATGTACAACTGACAGCCGGAAACGTGTTTTCGAAGCAAATATTCTCTCCTTATAATAAATCACCAATCCACGTACCGACTCCCACAAGTATTAAGGTGCATTTACACACATCAGTAGCCGTCGCGTCACGTCACCCGGTCAAACAAAAATGATTCTATACTCCTAGTATGATTTTGTTCCCACACGTCATTTACCGGCACGGGATCTATCAGTGACGTCACCGGTCAGGCACGTCAAATATCATTTCCATACAAGTATCATACTTTTATCCCCACACACCCGGGATCGTCACGTCTCAGTTCAGTCAGCGTCGTGCTACCGTCATTGCTACACAAGTGAGTAACCGGTCGACGTGACTGACGAACGACTTGACGGTGACTGGTGAATACGTACACAAACCGTCACCGATCCGTTGTCGGTGACGTGACGGTGATTGATGAGTGTGAATGCACCTTTAGTTTTTTTTTGGGTCGTAAAATCATCAAATTGAGTCCTTGCTCCGAAGAAGGGACTGTCAGACTGTTCCTTCGGTTACCTTTACTTTGACAGTCCCGCTACTCCAGCAGGCAACCTTCAATCGGACCATGCAATTGTCAATAAGCAATTTAAGCAATTGCTTAGGGCTTCAGGGCATCTCAGGGGGTACCATAAACAGGACAGGATTATTTGCTAGCGCACGAAAGGCTGATCTAAATTGACTAACAAAGAACTTCCGCTATGAATAGACTATTAATCCAAGTTATCATGAGTGCAGAAATCAGTACAGTTAACTTGGATTGCTTAGAGCAAGTCTCAAGTCATCAAGTTATAGTCTTAATTCGGCACTGCCTGTAAGATCCACCGTGAGTCACAACAAGGAATGTCCAAGAGTTATTTGTTTACCAGCGGCAACAATGTCCACCTTGTCGAAGTCACCTGTCCATTTCGTAACCTCAAACATAGATTATGCACATCTCAAGGTAACACGAGGTACTGACTGACTGGTTAACGCTACAACGTTAATAAAAAATATTCCGATCATGTCATTCTGGGTATGGTTGGAAGAAAAAGTTGCTGAAAAGGATCAGAAAACAATGGGGCAGTGGTGCTTTTAAATTTTGTATTATTGGTGCTTCTGATTTATCGACTCTACCTGGCCACCAACTCATTTAAATTTAAACGAGCACTTGCGCATTTTGAAACTCAACAAGTTTTTTGTCGGTACAGAAATAGCTAGTGCGAAACGGTGAAGATAATTTTGTACTTTCTGACAAGTATACAAAGAAAATCCTGGCTAACTGTTTGTGTTGCCACCCGTACTTACGTTATATCCTGACGTATTGTGTACGCGGTTGCGCCAAATATTGTTAGCGAGACCTTGCCGAACTACCGGTCACCTACAAATAACGATGCCTTATACAATATACTATGTATACTTAGATATCCAGATGGCATTTTGTATACACAATATCCTATTAGGTAACGACTCACCTGATGCAGACATGTTGAAGAAAAAAATATTGAATCAGATCATAGACAATAATATGTAATTTTTATTTCTCTTGTGATAGTTTTTACTAGGGACTGCTACAATCACATTGATTGTTGTTTTTCGAAGCACGTGTAGTGTATTGCCACGTGTCAATAGATAGAAACATGTAATGTTATTCATTAGTTACAGAATATAAGAAAACAATTAGATGAACTTAAAGTATTTATATGCTTATGCCTGTTTTTAAGACTTTAATCTTCGAAATAGAATGAGCTCAGCTCATTCTTCATTCAGCTCTGTGGAGATAAAGAGGCAATTGGTATTTTTGTAACAAGTATCATTAGGCATATATTTGTGACTTTCTGTAATAGAATTATATTTATTTATTCTATTTGTTTAAGTCTTCAGTACACGAGGTCGCGGGACTCACGAATTACCGTGACCCTGGAACGTAAAGGGCTATTGAAGGACACAGTGGATTTTAGTCAGTGCGAGTCTGACAGTCCCTCCCGTTCTGTACTGGGTGGGAGGCCACATTTGATAATTTTAAAACGTTAAAAAAAAGGCTTCAGGACCTCGCACCTACCTACCTAATCAAGTAAATACACAGTCTGTAAACTTTTCCTTTGACAGCAATTGATATAAATCCTTATATTGAAAATAAAATAATAGTTGAATTTCTGTTTGTTTCAGATTGTGATGTAAAAAGGGACCTTCAACTAAACGGCCCAGGTTCCAAAACCGCCGAGCTTGGTAAGTTATAAACCTTTACAAATTTAATTCCCCATGAGTATGTTTCGTAATACAATCTCAGGATATCTCGAGAAAGTTTGACAAGAGATTTACAGCTGCATCTTTTCATAATCCTTCATAATCATATTTAAATCAATAATAAAAATAGATAAATGTGATAGGAAGGTATTATAATACCAGACTACCCTCGGCATAGAGTTAATTAAGCAATTAAATTATTTACCTGTGTGTTGTTTAATTAAGCTTATCATTATCATTCCATGGTCGCGGGACTCACGAATTTCCGTGACCCCTGTACGTTAAGGGCTATTGAAGGACACCGTGGATTTTAGTCAGTACGAGTTTGGCAGTCCCTCCCGCTCTACCTTGGGTGGGAGGACTCATGTGATGATTTTACCACATCAAAAAAAAAAAAAGATATTATAATTCTATATAGCAACACATAAATTGTTAGTGGCTGCCCTTATACACTTACAGATGTATGTACTTAGTACATACATTGATTAACATTTAGAAATCATCAAGTGTCGAAGTGCATTATCCCGACCATTATCTTACCGATGCAATAACGATGCCAATCGGTAATTTAGATCTTTTCCGCTTGATAACATCATTATCTTAAGTTTCTTTGCTAGGTCGCGGGACTCACAAATTACCGTGACCCCGGTACGTAAAGGGCTATTGAAGGAGACCGTGGATTTTAGTCGGTCAAATCTGACAGTCCCTCCCGCCCTGGGTCGGAGGACACATTTGATGATTTTACCACGATAAAAAAAAAAGTTTCTTTGCTAAGGATTGAAATGAATCATTATTTTAATTTAATAGGATAATCGACCAGTTTCATTTTCTACATCACGACCAAATAAATACTGTTACGGCCTGTACACGACGTTACCGCTGTGAGCGGCGACTCAGCACGGGGCGACGAGCGGTAAGAAGAAATCTATAGAAATGTTTGAAACACGCCAAGAGGCGCTGCTTGTGGCGAATTCGCGTAATTCCAAGTTGCGCCGCCTGTCGTGAACGGGCTGTAATGAAAGTCCATTTTTTGAAGTGAAAACTTCTTTAGCGGCGACTTTTTTTTGGAATGGGTAAAAAATGTTAAACTCGCGTCAGGACACGTGACCTGATCGAAAATTCGTAAGACGGCGCAGGGCGCTTGCGCGAATGTTCGTGTGTGTTTATTACTATTGAAGTTTCACTTCTGCCGGCACTCCCAGAGTGCAAGCCGTCGTTTTTTTTTACTTGATTTTCTGAATTGGTTTTCGATAGTCTACTTTATATTTTGAAGAGTGATGTTTAATTGTATTTAATGTTCTCTTTATTTTGTCTGCAGGCGTCGTACCGTCGTTAAAGACACAAGTCAAGCTCGATCCCGAGAAGGGCCCCGGCTCGGAAAAAGCTGACTTCGAAAGGGCTATCGAATTAACCGGTAAGTTGAAAATATCAAAAACAGCTATACGGCAGTTAAAAAAACTGTGAATCAATTTTAACTTAGATTAGTTCTGTACATATTTTAATCATCTTATCATAATATTAATAGATTTTGAAGAAACTAATAATCATGTAAGTAGAGAAAAAAATATTTAAGTCACACAATAAACTAAGTATAACAGTTAATTAGACTTAGGTTCTCAATTTTTAAAGATTTTAAAGTCCTAATTTCATGAAATGAAATTGAATCCTAATTACATTTTTTAATTGAAAGAAAAAAAAATATTATTTATAAAATTAATGTCTATAAACAATGGCCAAAGAGAGTTAATTACTGCTGATATTAATTCTGACAGAATATCACGGACTAGCCATAAATAAAAATAACAATTAAGTAAATACTACTTAGCCACATCAAACCTTTTAGAGTAGGTACATATAATTGTCAGTTATAAAAAAAAAAAACCTCTCAAACCTCATAATTGGTACCTATTTATAGATTGGTACCTATATATAAATAGCTTGCTTGTGTTACGAAGCTTCGCAAATACTTCAACATTTACTAAATATTCACACTGTACGTGCTTGTAATACTAGTGGACTGTTATATAAAAGGTATAAAAAATAAAGACAAATGGACACCTTCATTCGACACGCTGGAAATTTACTATGGAAAGTAATAAAACTATGTTGACGACTCAACAACCTCATTGTTTATATTATTCCGCTGAAAAGAATATAAATCTTAGACAAAGCAGGTATTTTATTATTAAATACAAAGTAATCGAACAATGGAGGAACTGTCACAAATTCACAATATATCAAATTATAAGGATGTCACTTAACGTTTTGTAAATCGATCCGTTGCCGTCGACCTACAAAACTAAATCATAATACGTAATTACAATGCATTGTTGACAGTCAATTGCATAATAAAAACAATAATGAAACAGTACACGGTGCACGACTTCGTTGGTAAATAAAACAGTAACATGAACGAACTTTTATGAATGGAGAGTGCTAGAATTGCATTCTTCGTCGTTCAACGATGTAAACACGCCATCATTACTAAGAACCGCATCGTACGATCAGGGTTATGATTACTCCCTGATTGAAACCTAACTCCTTACACGAGCTCCAACTAATGTTTTTAACGCGTTCCTCTGTTACTAACACTTCCTTACTTGTAAACAACAAAGGATAATTAACTGCTGGTAATTAGGACCATATACGATGGCAGTTAGGAAATACCTACTAGCGGGCATTAGGCTTGTCCAAATGAATTTGTTGACTGTTTCAAGTTAACAATAGAATGTGTGACTGTAAAAAAAATCGGTGACATCGTTCATCTGTTTGAATTGTTTTGAAATCGTCCTCACAATCGATGTATAGGAAATAAATAAATAATAAACCCTAGGAAGTCACGAGCTATATCTGTTTACGTTTGCACAGGATATGGACGGTTCCACTACCTCCTCCTGGCAGTGTGCGGCCTGGTCAGCACCTCCGAGGAGATGGACGTCATCTCGATGTCCTTCATCCTCCCCTCGGCACAGTGCGACTTAGACCTCACCACACAGACGAAGGTAAGGGTCTTTTATGTTATTGACACAATAGGAACATTAATGTGTTTATGGATTTTTGTTAGTGATGGACGTCGGACTAATTCTCTATGGTTATTTCATTTGAATTACATGAATCATTAATGGACGAAAACTAGTTTAAGTTAGTAAGTAAATACCTACTACTTACCATTTTCGAAGGATTTACCTGATGACCTAATTGTAGTACTTGGTGGTTTTAGCTGGCAAAACCCTTTGCAAAAATACGTGGAAGAAACCCAGTTATAAAGTTAAAACTTAGATTGCGTAATTTTTTTTTCTTTTGCGTCCTACGTAGCTACTGTTTTAGTATCATTCAGTAAATAAAGTCAGATGTGTACTTACCTATTTTTATCGTTGAACAAACGTTGTAGTCAAAAACTAACTACTGAAACCGACAGTGTTTCTATTTTATACTTAGTGTAAATATTCTTTTTGTAGTAGAATTTTCTGCAACAAATATTTTTGGACGTACCATAAACAAAATAAAAACCCATGCATTGATATTGACTCGTCTATTACATACTTGCGTTCTATTTTCAAACTTCGTTCACTTTGATACAACGTCTTGCATCATTTTTAAAACGTTTTTATTTTTGGATGATACGAAGGTAATTTCTAGGTTTGAACAAGCTGCATTAGTGCATAAACAAATTGGACGATCCAATTTATAGATGGAGTTAACAGTTAACGTTTAAACAAAACTAATTTAACAATTAACGTGAATCACTATTCAGGTTTTCCATTTTCACGGCCAGTGTCGAATAGTGTTAAACATCTTGTAGCGAACATAATAACTGTCAAACAAAAACGACACCAGCGCGAAGAATCTGTGAAATAAATTCCTCTTTGTCTAACAAGACAGAGGTGTTGATGTCCTAATGTAATAAATTTTGTCCCCTCTACAATTTAGCTGGGGTTCCATTTCGATAGGAACTAAACTGCGTAGGCCTCGATTTGACCAGTGGCTAGCGTTTATCACTGAGTTCCTATTGACCCATGGACTTGTTGACATCTATGCCACATAGGTACCTATTAAATTCTTGTACCTACCACGTTGTTGTTTCGTGCGAGAATCAAACCCGCGAAACGCAGCGCAGTAGTCAATTGCTCAGCCACTGCACCAAACGTCAATTCATCATTGTATAAAACGTCACGTGATGTCACTACAAATGTCACAGTTTTACCAACCACGTGTTTATCCAAACTAATATTATAAATGCAAAAGTAACTCTGTCTGTCTGTCTTTTCTTCACGCCTAAACTACTGAACCGATTTGTGTAAAATTTGGTACAGACATAGTTTGGAACTTGAGAAAGGACATAGGATAGTTTTTATTACAAAAACTAAAAACAAAAACAAAAATCTGCCGGAAGTCACTATTCCACGCGAACGAAGTCGCGGGCAAAAGCTAGTAACTTGATATTTTAATTAATATCTTAGTTCAAACCAATTAGCAATGCAGTCTTAGGTATTTTATGGGAATACCGATCGATTTTTTCCATTGTTAACTTTGTTTTCAATGAACCCATTCATATACGTTGTATGAGTTTGCATGACACACAAGAAATAAATACGAGTAAATCGGTGTAAGATGACCGCGATCATTATATGCTAGTTTCCGGGACTACCATACAAGATGAAGGTTACTCTATCTTTGGCAATCCTAGAAGTGATGTACAGTGCAGTTCCTGTCATCTCTGATACAATGTTTAAATACTCTACTTCAGAAACAATAGATATATATCCAAACTATCCAAACTATCCAAACTAATATTATAAATGCGAAAGTAACTCTGTCTGTCTGTCTGTCTGTCTGTCTGTCTTTTCTTCACGCCTAAACTACTGAACAGATTTGTGTGAAATTTGGTACAGACATAGTTTGGAACTTGAGAAAGGACATAGGATAGTTTTTAACCGACTTCAAAAAAAGGAGGAGGTTAAGGAGGAGGTATGTTTGTTACCGCATTACGACCGTCTGGGTGAACCGATTTTGATGATTCTTTTTTTGTTTGAAAGCTGGTGCTTCCCGTGTGGTTCTATTGTCACCAAATCAGGATCTGATGATTGGATCTTGGAGAAATCGAGGGCAATCCTAAAATTTTATAGGCTCACCCATCGTTTTTCGTAAATATTATGAAGTTATTTAAGTACTTGCGTGTGGTAATCATCATCTTATGTAGCTGAGCTGATGATGGAAGGTGTACCTTTCACAAACTACTGTTAAGGAGTTGTAACTCCTTAACAGTAGTTTGTTACCGCATAATGACCGACTGGGTGAACCGATTTTCATGATTCTTTTTTTATTTGAAAGCTGGTGCTTCCCGTATGGTGCCATTGTCACTAAATCAGGATCTGATGATTGGATCTTGGAGAAATCAAGGGCAACCCTCAAATTTTATAGGCCCACGCATAGTTTTTCGTAAATCTTATGAAGTAATTTAAGTACTTGCGTATGGTAATCATCATCTTATGTAGCTGAGCTGATGATGGAAGGTACAACTCCTTAACAGTAAGGAGTAGGCATCGACTGATTCATTGTTCGTATATCTCCGGAACTTCACGTCCGATTTAAATAATTCTTTTTTTTGTGCTAGGTATCGTTCAACTTAGGGAATACTGCAAGTTTCATCAAAATCGGTTTAGTAGTTTTTGAGATAGGGAATTTTATTAGCTTATTGTGTACATGAGGGATGTTATTACCAATGCTTTTTTTTTTATCGTGGTAAAATCATCAAATGAGTCCTCCCACCCAGGGCAGGGCGGGAGGGACTGTCAGACTTGTACTGACTAAAATCCACGGTGTCCTTCAATAGCCCTTTACGTACCGGGGTCACGGTAATCCCTTGGTCCCGCGACCCCGGGTATTATTACCAATGCTACGGATTATATTATCCAAACTAATATTTTAAATACGAAAGTAACTCTGTCTGTCTGTCTGTCTATCTGTCTTTTCTTCACGCCTAAACTACTGAACCGATTTGTGTGAAATTTGGTACAGACATAGTTTGGAACTTGAGAAAGGACATAGGATAGTTTTTATTACAGAAAAATAAAAAATAAAATTTATTAAATGCTCTAACGGAGTATAGATAATTCCTTAAATGATCGATAGATCGGTGATCGCGCAATGGTGTCGATCGTTACACGAGTTCGGTTCATGTTATTGTTTTAATTCATCGGAAAAAAGTAAATAAATAGTAAAAAGGTATGAAAAAATAATATCAATATAATAAAACTTTTAGTACAAAGAAAATGCCCGAACGGAGTTTAGATAAATAATCCGAGTTGTCGCTATGGATCGATAGATGGCGTTGGGATAACAATAGATCGCGCCATGGTTTCGTTACACGCATTTTGTTGGGTATCAGCTGAGCGCTTCGGTACTGTCGTGGAAAAATTGTAGTGTCGGTTGTATGATAGTTTATGTGGATTGGTCCTGTTTCGTAAATTTTAAATTGGTTGTTGTATAATTGGTGTTCCTGTGATGCTTATGAGAAACTATATAACTAGATCCACCAAGACTATATAACGGCATACGATTACAAATAACCTATTTAGGACGGAATGTCATTAAAGCCGTTATTATGAATGGGATGGCAAAAGGCGAAATTTTTATTATTCCCCGCATTCCCATCATTCCAACTGATTTGCCATTCCAATTCAAAAGAGTTCAGTTTCCGCTGAAAACTGCGTTTGCAATGACCATAAATAAAGCCCAAGGGCAAACGCTAAAAGTTGCCGGGGTACATCTTGAAAAAGACCGTTTCTCCCATGGACGTTGCGTGCTCAAGAGTGTCGAAACCACAAAACCTTTATATTTTTGCAAAGGATGGCAAAACTAAAAACGTGGTAAACAGAAATGTCTTGGTGTAAGAAACTTTCATAATCTCTAAAGCCTAAAATAATAGAAAATTTGTCAAGGGAGAAACAGTCTTTTTTCCTTTTGTAGATGATGAGAAAATCAGTAGAATGATGAGAAAATAAGGGAAAAATAACATTTTCGCCTTTTTCGATCGGCATAACGGCTTTAATGCCCTAAGTGAGTATACATCTCTTAAATTCAAACGCAGAGCTCATTATGTTGATTTTTGAAGAGTTCCCTAGAATATCTTCCACATTTCATTTTTGAAGAGATCCCGCGAGATCGGGATCTATGTATTTGGGTAAAACCAAAAATCTGCTGGAAGTCACTATTCCACGCGAACGAAGTCGCGGGCAAAAGCTAGTGTATATATATATAACAATACAGACATAATAAAAAATAGAATAGAATGGACAGGCAACAAATCAAACTGTCATAATTAAATAAATAGACGTTGGCATTTAAATACACTATAAATCATTTAGAATCTTGAGGAAAACCGATTGACCGACATTATATAAGATTCTCGTTCAGTAAACGTTTATAGCTGATGTCATACAGTAGCAATAATAAGTCGATTTCGCACAATGCGAATTATTTGCAAACTAACCGCCTGCCTCGCCTTCGCACTATAAATTTTCGACTTTCCCGGCGGTATACGAAAGCTTTCATACATCTTAACTATATACTTTGATAACTTGTAACCTGCCAATAAAGAATGTATAAAAAAAGAATTATCTTTGGAGCATTAGTTAGGAAGTTATGCGTACGACAGACTGAAAAATAAAGAAAGTCGACTTTTTACAACATTATTTTTTGTTTGTGCTAAACCTGATACACCTGTCTAGTATTTTTCTGTAAAGAATCTATGTACAAAATTTAAAAACTGTATCATGAAAAATCATAAAGTTATAAGCTTGTTATGTTACCTGATTACCCGTTCAAAAATATCCTTATTTCACGGCGAGGCGCGATACCTCGCTCAACCCGCGCCTCCTGTGTCGAACACTCATTGATCATAGTTTGGCAATAGGTACATAGCCGTACAGTGATTGTATTAGAATAAACTGGTGATAAAATTTATTTAAAATATTTTTAGATCAAAATATAACATGGTGTAAAAGTTACTGGAATCGATTCAGTTACTGATTCTGAACAAACTATATTCAGGTTTCGCATATACTAAAAAGAATGTTGTATACTACTCCTATGTAGAGAAGACAGTCATTTATATGTGTTTGGTAGCTTAGATGTTCGGTATCTTTAGATTTCTCGATATTTATAATATGTACTTATTTTAGAAACAAAAAGTTGATAGAGTGTTGGATAGGGTAGAATTTTCATACGGTATGAACGTTGATCGATGGGAAGGAAGAGGAAGACCAAAGAAAAGATGGATAGACTGTATGAGGAATTATATAATTTAAAAATGATGGTGGCGTCTGACAGGGGAGAATGGAAGATAAAGTGTGTTGCACCAAACCCAAGTAAAATAGAATAAGGACAGGAAGATGATGATGAGTTTAAATAATAATCAGAATTCTAAGATAACATTAAAAACTCACACTAAACCCATGTGGTGGATTACGCCTTCTTGCCTCAGAAAGAAGGCCTCTATGCTCTCATCCCATGTTCCCATTAGTTGAAACATTAAAGCCTAATTATTTATTGTTGTTCGTACCTAACCTTCAATATGTTTAGGCAGCTTTCTTCAAGGCTTCTCGTGTCCTATGGTCTCTCATGTGATATTAGCTTTAGTAGTTAGAGCATGTCATGGCCTCTAAAATTGTTTGGGCACATTACATTAGTAGGGTCATTATGCTCAGGCCACAGCATAGTATTTGAAGCGATTATTGAATCTATTAGGTCATTTTTAGGCTTGTGTTATAGTGTATGCCTTGACCTTCCTAAATAAAGTATGGGTATGTGGTAAAGTAGCATCGCTTCCTTATTTAGTTTTTGATTTGTTATTTTGCGGTGAATCTGCTGCCTGTGTGTGATTTGTACTCCACTGGAAAGTCTCTATTGATCCAACGTCATCAATTCTATATATATATACAAGCCGAGTACCTAATGCAATGCGAAAAATAACGAGGAGCTTGCACATACATTGACGTCAAAACGTGGTACTTGGTTCTTGGTAATGGTAACTGGTATGGCGGTACGGTAATATGGTGGTTTGTGGTTCTCTGGTAACTGTAAGTACTAAGTCGTTGGTAACGGGTAATAAGGTACTCTGCCACTACACCCTGATTATTATGTTACTCTTGTGCATAATGAATTTAGAGATTTTTTTGAATATCGAACTACATGACGCAATTTCTTCCAGGGATGGCTGAACAGTATAATTTTCATCGGTATGATGGTGGGCGCGTACGCATGGGGCTCCGTGGCGGACTCGCTGGGCCGCAAGCGGGTGCTCATCGCCATCTCTATCGTCAACGCGCTCGCCATCGTCGCTTCATCCTTCAGTCAGAACTACGAACTCTTCATGCTCTTCCGCTTTATCAATGGAGCCGCGTAAGTAGAACCTGTTTACTGTTATCTTTTGTTTATGGTCTTTGACGACACTGTTGGCGCAGTGGGTGAGCGCTCGACTGCTGCGAAGCGTGTCGCGGGTTGATCCCCGCCCGGAACAAATATTCGTATGATCTGCAAATAGTTGTTCCGGGTCTAGGTGTTTGTGTGTAGCACCCACGATACAGGAAGAAATTCCTAGTGTGGGGTAGTTTTAATAAAAGAAAAACAAATTGAATCTTATCTTTACATTATCGTGACGTGAGTGTCATTGACTAATTAAATTATATCTCATAAAATCGTTTTCACGGTTTTTTGTAGGAAACAAATAAATTACATTCTAATGCTAGGGCTACACTAACGGGAACTGCCGTTAATTATGGCGATAATAGACGTTTACACAAACAATTGGATAGGTATAGTGTTCATATAACTTGCCTTTCCTACTGAAATTAGTATCGCTTGCATCAAGCAGGATATCTCGTAACAAACCGCTGTGTGCCTCAGGATACGATTAAGGTAACGAGCGAGAAATACTTTTCAGCCGACCTTGTCGAATTAGAAGACGTTTTTTTATGAAAGTGGACTAATTAAACCGAAGGCGTATTATTAACTAAATCAAACGCATAGCATAAAAATCCCTTCCTTAGATTTCATAAAAAAGTTACACCTTTTAGACCAAGCAAAAGATTTTATACACTTTCAGCGAATGTTAAAATAAACGTAAGTTTTATTATGTACTAGCACTTTGCCCGCGACTTCGTCCGCGTGGGTTACGTACTTTCCTAATTCCCCCTTTTCACCCCCTTAAAGGTTAAATTTCCAAAAACCCCTTCTTAGTGCTCCCCTACATTATAATAGGAAGCGGTGTGCAAAATTTCACATTCCTAGCCCCAGTAGTTTCGGCTGTACGTTGATATGTCAGTCAGTCAGTTCTCCTTTTATATATATAGATAGATGTACGAAGACCCGTAAATTAATTCCCTTTTTTCCTTGTCAACAGTTTAGGTGGATCCGGTCCTGTGATCTGGTCATACTTCGCGGAGTTCCAGCCGAAGAATAAGCGAGGAGCCATGTTGAGTTTCATGGCGGCTTTCTGGACCCTGGGCAACCTGTTCGTCGCTGGTTTAGCTTGGGTTATCATCCCTGCTGGTAATTATCACTTTTCTTCTACCTAATTACTTTACAGTTATCTACATATTGTTTGGGACCTGTCTAAACTTTAATTGGAGCAGTGGAACCGAACAATACTGTTAGACATAATATGATCAGCTTGAATAGTTCACTAGCTTCTTTGGATTATGATCACCGTTTATAACAGAGTATTCTTTATTCCAGAAATCGGAGGTGAAACAAATGGATTCGTATACAACTCTTGGCGAATCTTCTTACTAGTTATGTCACTGCCTTCATTCCTGGTCGCCGCATTACTTTTCTTGTTGCCCGAGTCGCCTAAGTTCTTGATATCAACTGGCCGCCACGACGAAGCGTTAGAAGTCTTCAAAGGCATCTATATGATGAACACAGGTCGTAGCAAAGAGGAATACCCGGTCAAGCAGTTGCTGATTGAAGAACCTTATCACTCAAAGCCAGAGAAACAAATTGAAGCTAATAAGGAGCCTAAATCTAAGTTAAGGAAAATGTTTAGCGATATTGTGGAACACAGCAAACAGCTATTCGTGCCGCCTATACTCAAGTTTACTACGATCTCTATCACAATTAATTTCACATTCCATATTGGGTGAGTAATACGAAATTTTTTTTTTACGTCAGCCCTCAATTGCAAGACTGTCACGACTGGGAAAGTTTCCTAGCGTAGCCCAAGTTTCAATTTCTTGAAATCTGTTAGTGTTTAGGATCGATAGTTATCTCGAATGATGAATGGCTTAGTTGGTGCCATAATCAGTTAATTGTTGAATCTGAGGATAAATGTGCATCTTAGGAACTAACTCAAATTTATTCTCCAGGTACTACGGCCTCATGATGTGGTTCCCCGAGATGTTCAACCGTTTCGACGAATGGTCCAGGACACACGACAACGCAGAGGCGGACATATGCATGGTAACTGCATACGTCACGCAATACGGAACACATTCGACGGCAGCGCAGTGTGACGCTCACATCAACTCCGATGTCTTCATGGAGTCGCTCATCACTGTGGCTGCTGCCATTCCATCTAATATCTTCGCTGTACTTGGAATGGACAGACTCGGAAGGAAGTTCTTCCTTGGTAATTTATTTTTATTTTATTTTGATAGCTGGATGTCCCAGTCCTGGGCTAAGGCCTCTCCATACCTATCTTTCGTAGTGTGCGTCTATGTACCATGACTCTACGACTAGCTTGTAATCGATTTTCAACGTTATAATCTATGTCATAAAGTGGAAAATCCATTAAAGACAAATCGTCTCAACGACGAGGACCGAAACAGTATATTTTTAATTTTATGCTGTAAAGTATGAAATGTCAACGTTGCCGCAGCGCTTTTAGATTCAGAGAGTATAATATAGCAATACAGGCAAAAATCAACCAAAAACTTGTTCTTCTAAAGATATACAATACAGCTGTACTGATGCATCTGTCTTTCTTTTCAGTGTTCGCAACATTCTCCGCTGGTTTATGTTCAGCAGCTATGTACTTCGTGTACAATAAGACTAACAACTTAATCGTAAGCGCCATCTTCAGTTCGGTGATATCCTGTGGTAACGCCTCCCTCGACTGTCTCATCACAGAAGTCTTCCCTACCAACTTACGGTAAGACTTAAAAATCAATTGACTAATTTAAAAAATACCTAAGTGAGCTTTATCACAACTGATTAAGTCTTATAATGGCATACAGTCTATGGACTAAAAAATCAAGCGAATGTAGTAACTAGTTGCCCTTTCACTTGCCGTTTATTTGCAAATAGTCTACTAAGAATGGATGATTTGTTTTGCCTAAAGCTGGCCAATGATCGTACTCGTGAAATGTGTACAATTTACGCACTGCTCTGTTTAAACCTTCGGCAATTACAGGCGTGAAATCAAGTTAATTAATTAAATAGAAGCATGGAAGAAGAGATTAATATTGTTATTTTGTTTGCAGCGCTACCGGTGTAGCGGTATCGATGGTGGCAGCCCGGTTGGGCGGTATCATCGGCAACGTGGTGATAGCAGCGCTGCTGGATACGTACTGCCCCGCGCCCACCTTCATCGTGGCCGTCCTCCTGGCCAGCGGCGGCCTCATGTGCCTCTTCCTGCCCAACACCACGCGGCAGGCCCTCTCCTAACATCGCCACTACTCACACAAACTGCCACACACCCACGACCTTTTTCTTGCCGTACAAAAATATTTATTTGTAATGTCAATTTCGAAGAAGACTAAATTACGGCATTTTGTTTGAGTACTTTGGCCTGCCATGTGATATATAAAAATAATTTAAAATTTTAAGTGTTAATCTCATCGAAAGATCCATTGATGTAACTAGTTTTTTTTTACATATTTGTACAATAGTTTTATATTAATTTAATAAAATGTTTTTATTTATGAAATAAATGAAAGTACGAACGATACATATTCCTAGTAAATAAAACAATTGACTGTTGTAGGTTGTTATAACTTATACGTTATAGGTACATTTGTTTGAAATTGTAAACCAGAGTAAAGTTGCGCGTCAGATCTTTTATTGATAAAGTATTATAGGATAAGAATCATTTTCATTATCATGTTGTATATTATTGCAACTATTTTAATATTACGAATTTATAAATTACCATTGTTATTGTAGTTTGTAGTTGTGTAGTACGTAGTCAAATTATAAAAACACGAGTTGTGATATAATAAAGTTTGGATCAAATCTTTGCATTGTACATATATATGCATTTTCAGAACCATGAAACACTTTATTAATTACAATGCAATATATTTTCCTAAATTCAATTCAGTGCTTTAGTTTTATTTAAATAAGTAAAGTGTCACCTGAAGAGAAATGAGTAAATCATCAAAGTTAAACTGTGTTGTTTCATTTGATACTTGGCTTCCTTTTATTGGCCTGAGTATTAGCTCCACTATAAATAATAACAAGATATTGATTAAATTTATTTAATAAAACTACACAGGTTATTCTAAAGACTCCATTTTATAGTCCGACCTAGATTTTACATAGATCACTCAAACAAACCAATAAGTGCTTTTGACATTTATGTTTAAAAATTACTTCAACAATATTGTACTTAATATTAACCCTACATTATTGATATAAGAAATTTTTCCTTTTTAACTGACGGCGGACCGCCGCTCTCACATATCTCTCTTATACTTCAACATTACTTGTCCACAAGTGGACATAATTCACGATAACTTAACATCACTTTCCATATACAAGTCCGCGACAGCTCACGTACTCCCTCGCTAGACGTTATAAAAATAACATATAACTATTTTTTTATATATTACACATACAATCCAACAAATATCATAATTCAATTTAAATTTACAATCGTAAATTCTTAATCTAAATATTGTATGCAGTAATGCATTATCCTTAATTGTTTTAAATGACGAGTCCATCCGAGACATGTTTCACTTTCCTCAATTTGCATTTTTATTTTATAACTAGATATATTTACAGTCATGTCTCTATACGCGTTTCAAACGCTCACAATCATTCTCAGATAATAGCGGCACCATTTATAATAAAACTCGGTCTCAAAAGGGTCCACAACAGATAAAAATATTACTATTATATAAAATTTAGACTTGAAACGCCAAGATCGAACAAAGAAACAAGTTTAAACAATCTATTGCACTAGTAACATGTTGAAAGTTTAAAATAGCCACAAATAAATAAAAACTCTAAAGAACATCAAAGACGACCGCCACAACGTTAACTTAAGTGATGTTAGTGTTCGACTGGACTAGAGGTAACGCCCGCCATCTCTTCTCCTAAATAAATAGTATTCCTCAAATCTACTGAATTCTTATTTCACTATTAATGAAGTCTAAATAGCAGTTTATTTTTATTGCAAGTATAAATGAAACAGTATTTTAAATTACTTAATGTGTTCATATAAAGTAAAAAATACTGACATAATAATGTCAAATATTTTTGATAAATGCCACTAGTATTATATATTTTCTTACCGTAATATGATACAGACATGTAAGTAAAATCATGTATTGCATGTAGCGATGCTAAAAGTATTTTGCTACGATTGGTTTGCATATTTTGAAAGTATATCACGCGATGTTTACATATTTGAGCGGGACTGTGCAAACATTTGAGAAACATTATTTACACAAAAGAAGAGACCAGAACGTCCCTCTAACTGTGGCGCGACAGTTCGCTGACAGACAACTGAATAGCCGGCTGTAGCGGGATCTCAGCCGAAGCTTCAGATGTGTCGGAGCCAGGAGTTAGCAGCCGGCGAGTCCATTGCCCACCTTCCTCAGTTTCCGATTCCCGCACATCGATAGACGATGGAGACCCCACAGTCGAATCGACCGAAGAAACAGTCCGCTCAGCTATGTCATCTGTTAATATTGGCATGGACTTCCCAACAGACTCTTCTTCCGTGAGTAGTGGCATTGAAATAGGACCGCCCATCGGCACATCGTCCGTGGTGACGTAAGTCATTTCAGTATTAGGTGATGGTAGCAGAGATACGCCAGCCCCATAGTTGTTGTTACTTAGCGGGTCTGTAGTCTTAGCAGGCGCTATCCTAGGGTCTGTCACTGTGATAGGTAATTCTAGTGAGGTTGGGACGGTCTGAGGAGTAACGCCAATTACTGCAAGACCATCCTCTAAATTAGATAGAACGGCCGGTTCGCTGTCCACCTTCGAGGGCACTTCAACTGGTGTCATGATAGGTTGGTTTAGTGTCGTACTAGTCTCCGACACTCGACAATGTACTGACACATTTGCGTTTAAATCACGGAAATCAGGGGCTTCATCTCGCGCGGTATCCGCTTGGAAAACATCGCTATTGGCTAAAGCCGCCTCAAGAATGTCTCTACGCTCTGGTTGAGCCGATTGTACAGGTAAGGGTTCCGGCATCGGAACTAGCTGATTATTCTCTAGGATCAGTGGTCGATTGTCAACAGGAGTTAAAGTTCCGTTTTCTTCAATGCAAAGGTAAAAGCAGCCATGAGGACCACCAAAATGTTCTCCAGGCACCGCTAGCAGCTGGCTGTCTCCAAGCCCCGAAGGCGCGGCGACCGGCTCGGGTTGCGGCGCTGCCGGGACTACGGGCTCCGGCTGCTGCCGCACAATGGCGGTTGACGGCAACAGTTCTTCAAAGTTTTCAAATTCAGGATAGGCATTCGTTGTGGCAACAGATACTGTGTTCGATGCGGATGGCACATTGGATGGATTGGTATGTGTTAAAGGAGAAAGGGCTGGAGGCATATGCGATAAAGCCGCAGGCGCAGGCGCTATAGCTATTTCTTGTTTCATTTTTTTCGCTGGTGTAGGTGATTCAGATATTGTTTTACGTACTCGCGGTTTATGTACTGTAGACACACCTGACTCGTTTGGTGAAATAGTTATAGTTTTTTGGACCACAACTTTCTCTTGCACGGGCAGCGCTGAAGTCTTCTGCTGTATAATTTGTCCGGTCCTCTGTAGATGTTCAAATTGCGCAGGTGTAAGTTGCATTACAGAGCCAGATTTCTGTTGTAAAAATATTAACGGCTCTGAAGTTGTCTTTTGAATTGTCTGTACTAATTTTTTTGGCTCGGATGCCATTATCCGCTTTGGAACAGGTCTTATTTCAGGCATCGGAGCTATGTTTTGTGTAGTAGTTGTTACTCTTCCACCAACAATCAATTGGCCCTTAGATGTTATTATTGCACCTTTTTGCTTAGGTACAATCCTAGTTTGAGTCTTTACCGGTGCGACATGTTGCGTTTTTGCATGCGCCATTGTAGTTACTATAGTTTTCTGTGATGCACCTGGATTTGTTGATATTCTATGAGCTATGGTTTTCAATTGAGATACGTTGGGCTGTTGTTTCTTTGGAAAAAGCATTTTCTCATGCTCTGGAGTGAGGACTATCCTAGATTGTGCACCTTGAGCGTTGGTTATAATCATTACGGTATTTCCAGGAGAGCTATTATCTGATGATGACGGAATTAGTTTCGCTGAAACAGGCTTGTTGTCCGTAGATGTTATCTGCGGCTCCGAACCCTTAGCAACGAGAACATGAGCTTTTCCAGTTTGCGGATCTATAACAATCTTTTGTGTCCGGCCAGGGCGCGGCGAGCTAGGTGTTGGTAAAATTATGAATTTCTCCGATTTGCCTGTGCTCTGTGGAACTGACTGAATTAATGTTGGTGCTTGTTTGACTTCTTTAACGTTAGGTTCGCCCTTAGTCATAATAATTTTCTGCTTCCCTGTAGTTTTGTCAATAACTAACATCGGTTTAGCTCCTCGTAATTTTGATGATTTAGAAAGGATATTTGGGGTACTAACTTTACTACTGTCAGTGACTGGATTCATTAGCAAGGTTTTCATTTCATTTTTATTTGGTGTTGCACTTATGGCAACTTTCTCATTTTCTACAGATTGTTTTGTTTTTACGAGTTTGGGAGGATTTGGTGTATGAGTTATGATATTCCCGTCCGACATCACAATTGGCATCTTCTCAATACTTTCAGGAGTTAATAGATCCTCAGATAATACGATAGGCATAGAATTTATATCAAACATGGTATCATCAGAAGATGAATCGTTGATTATTTTCGATGTCTCATTTAGTGGAGGTATAAGTGAGTTTGGGGCTTTCATTTTCTGTATTTTAGACGGCGGCTTTGCTATTTTTCTTATCTTTTGTTGTATTATGATAGTGTTGGCATCCGACGGAGTTTCTGGTGTTGTCTGTATAGTGAACGTTTGTACAGATCCGTCCTGCGCAGGGTTGCTGCTGCGTGATAAAATAATTTTGTCTGGTGTAGTTATTTCACTCACATTGTTTATAATATTTTTGTTTGGCGTGGTACGCCTAATTATTATTTTCTGTTTTGGCGATTCCGATTTACCCTTGAACGACGTTTTAGCAACATCGAAGTTCAATATTTTTTCTTTTCCAGATATTAATGTTGTCTTAGTAGCTGCTGGCTTATTTGTAAATTTAGGCGTGCATGGTTCTTCTAAAATCTTTAACAGTCTCGATGATGAAGTTTCTACTCTAGAGCTTTTCCCGTTTTTATGTTCACTATTATTGTCGTTAGACATACTTGCCAATTTTTGTTCCACTGTATGTAAGCTATCTAAGCCATTATTTTGTTTTGTTTTATTTAAACCTTTATCAGACATTGCCTTATTTTTACTTACATTACTAGATAAATTAAGATCAATGTTAATTTTGTGGTCAATTGATTCCGACATTTGGACAAGGGATTGAGCAGCATTTAAATTTTCACTTTTTTCTTGTTCAGTTTCAAATCGGATTATGTTTTCATTATTTGAAATTAAAAGAGATTTAGGTTGTGGAACTACCGGTTCTGGTTCTAAAATTATTTCTTGATGTTTATCTTCTATAATCATTTCTTCAACTGCATGAGACTGAGGAAGTTCTTCGATAACTTCATCAGGCATTGGTACTTTAAATTGTTCAGTCTGTAACTCGCTAGTTGTTTTATTTTGAATAGCTGTCGATGGCAAGTTAATTAGAGTTTCTGCTATTTGAAGATCTGATTCAGAGGGAATACTCTCAATAACATTGTTCGTCACATTGTCAATGACGCAGGTAGAAACATTATCATCAATACTGCTAGAAACAGTTTCCGTTTGATCACTAATTGTAATGTTCATTTCATTAATAGTTGGTACATTTGTTTCACCTGAAGAGATTACAGTATCTTCTACAACTTCGGAATGATGCTTGCTAGTAATAACATTCAAGTCGTTATTGATCTCTGCAGTATTTGTATCTTCTAGGTATTCCTTGGGGTCTGGGTATTTTATGCCATTAGCATTTTTATCAACATTTGCGTTATCATTGAAATCATGATCGTTGCATATCCCACTGTTATCTTTATGATCATCTTCGAACAAATCTTCGGGAGGATCGTCGCTGATTATTCTTGTTACTCTGTCAGCTTCTCTAGATACACTCAGTAAAGCGTCTACGGCCGACGCGGTAGATTCATTCATGTATGGCTCATACGATTTCTGAACAATGGTTTCAGGATATTTGACAGCAGGTACTGAAGTATCTACTTCATCAGCAATTCCTTGAGCAATATCCATTTTTTCGGATTCAACTTGTTCAACTTTGTTATCTACAACGTCTACCATGTTTTGATCATCAACCTCTTGTTCCATTTTGTCGTATACGACTTCTTCTGCAGCTGTTACCTCTATATTTTCAGTCACAATTGGCATGTCTTCTACTTCTTCAGCTTTGTCAAAAGCTACCTCCATATCTTGAGTTTCACTTATATCTTGTACTACATTGCCCACTGTGTTTGCATGATCCTCTACATTTTGAGGTGTGATTATATCATCCTCAATAGTGTCTCTTTTGGCTTCTGTATCACTAGCATGCTGAGCTTTGTCCGTTGCGTCAATTGTAATTTCCATATTGCTTGTTGCGATCTCTGCAATAGCAATGTGTGTTGTATTCGTAACTTCAGTTTCATTTATGGTATCTTTTATATTACTGTTTAAGTTGTTTATTGGGTTATCTAATATTTCGGGTTTATTTGAAGTGAACCCTATAGTTTCCGGTTTGTATGTTGTGTCCTCCGTAACTTCTGCTCTATTTAAATTCGATTTAATAGGATCAGGTATGTCTGTATTTACGGGTTTTATTTCTTGCGTCGGATACAATACATCCTGTAGTATTCTACTTTCTTTTACTTTGGGTGAAGTAATAGATTGTGCACTGATTTTACTAGGTTCAGCCATATCAGTAAATTGACTGAAGTCTGTAATATCTCCAAAATTCTCAAAATTACTTTTCTCACGTAGTTCAGCTTTCATCTTTTTCAGTTGTATTTTTGGCGCAAGACGCGCAACTTTTACGTGTTCGATAGGAGGAGATTCTCTAGCTTCCGGTGATGAAACAGTTTCTGAGCCATTAATTTCGCTCTCAGAAATGTCCATTCTTTCAACGGCGTTAGCATTTAGTTGTTCTGCGACGTATTTTCCAATGGCATCTTGGCTTCTAGAATGTCGGCTTCGAAAAAAAGTTTTAGTCTTGAAAATTGCTTTTGTTGGTGGTGTTTCAGCAGGAGCCTTTTCAGACTTCTCAGGCGACTTTTCTTGTTTGTCCGGAGATTTTACAATGGAGGGCTCAGGAAAATTTTCCTCAACTTTCAATGGTTCGGGGGCTGACGGTAATTCAGGAACAGTAGTCTTATTGAGTAATTCAGCGACTTCCCTCGCCATATCATCGTCATCTAAACTTATGCTCTTTGTTTCTTCCTTCCGTTTCGGGTTTTTGACTCGAGGTATTTTTCTACCACCATCAGCTTCAAGCGGCCAGTCTTCATCTTCACAAAACTCGTATTTAGAGTCACTGGACGATTCTGGTTTTTCACTTGTAGGTGAACCATTAGATTTATTTTCAGTGGGTGACGATAGTTCGGGCAATAACTGCACACTCGACAATTCTGCTGATGTTGGCACTGCTGGAGATTCTGTAGCTTCCGGTACTTCTGGCGATCCGGCCATAACAGTGGTTGAGGATTCATCATTTGATTCTTCATCTCCATCATCCCAATCAGCCAAAAGGCTGCTTTTGATTTCTTCGTCCGTTTTTACCTTTTTGGGTTCAATATGATTGTTTTCATCATCTGACGGCCGTTTTTTCTTGTTTTCTGAACTGTTCTTGGGTTCTTTCACTTCCTTCAATACTACTTTTTTTTCTTTCTTTTCTCGTGGCTTTCGTGCCTTCGGCGTTTTGTTCGGCGTGTCAGGAGTTGTTTTTGTTTCTGATTTTGTTATAACTTTTTTCCTTACTGGCGATGGTGTATAAGGTGTAAATGAAACACTATGTGTTTTGCTGTGTAAGATTAAAACATTAAGTCGAACTGTTGTAAATGGACACGCGTGGCAGGAATAGATTCCGGAAATGGATGCTGTTGGTGTGGGTACCGCGGATGTAGATGCCGCGGATGTGGATGCGTCGAATGTGGAAGCTGTGGTGGGAGTTGAACAAGATGGTACTGAATTGTCTTTATCTTGTTTCTCATTTTCGTCACTGTCTAATCGTACTTCGTCTTTATTTTCTGATGATACTGGCTCAGTACTTGTGGATGGCGTAGGGGCTATAGTTTCTGTAGATGGAGTGTCAGTGCTTTGTCTATTACCTTGCACCAATATATGTACTTTATAGTCGACTTTTTCTTTACCCTGGAACAGAAGAAATTGAAATGCTGTAGCTCACACATTTCAAATTTATTCCAATTCATATTTTTCCTCAAATAATATAAAGGAGGAATCTTAAAATAATGAATACCATTCTAAATGGAGTTGAAATCCTCGCAGGCTCAGCAGATTTTCCTCGTCCGGCGGGTCTACCTAAAATTAAATTAATCAATTGAGATTTAAGTCTTATAATTTGTCATTGTTCTTCCTAAAAATAATAGAAATGCTACCTTTTTTACCAGAGCCTGGAGTTCTCTTAAGTGGATCACCGAAAATTCCTGCATAGCTCTCCTTTTTCTTTTCTTGAAATTCATCTCTTGTCAAGATTTTTATGTCACCTCCAACAGCAGTTTCAGCACGGATCACATCTTCTGGAAACTTTTCCATGTGACCACGCTTAGTTCTGAATGCATCTGAGGACAAAATTGATATTAAAATTTATTGAAATAAAAACCGTTATTATTTTCTTCTAAGAAATAAGTAAAGAACATAATTGAAGTGGATAAAATAATAACTTACATAGTCCTTTATTGATGAATTCATTTTTACGACTGCAGTCATATTTGAAAATTGAGCTGGCGTTTTTGACATACTCACTGAAAGTAGGAAAACGAAATATTAGAAAAATACGACAGAGATTATCAATATTTTACTGGGATATTATGAATCCAGAAATGGTCATTAGTGGCCATAAATAGAAAGAAGGATTTTACCTTGTGGCCTTCATATGGAAAGGGCACACATCAAACTTCATCAGAAACAAGAATAGATGACACAAGTAAGAATTTGATTTGTCTTACACTCATATTCTACAGTTACAAAGTTTTCATATAGCAATATGAAAACTTTGAAACTAGAATAACATATTACACAACAAAAAGTTAATTGAATATAGTTTTACAGAAAGGATCCATCACGTTTGCTTTATGAACTGCCACATAAATCTAACAGACGTCCCGTCTAATAAAAGATGCACAATTGAGCTTAAAAATCCTAAAAAGCATTTAGGCCCCTAAATGCTTTTATAATTAATATAAATTCTTAAATTCAAGTATTACGTAAGCAATATAGGGGGGGAGGGGTGGTCTTTGCTTTGCTTATTTTGGATGACATGGGGAGTAGGGGAGTCTAGATGATTATTACGTCATCAGTAGTTATTTACTTTTTTACACGTATGGCAACCCTCATAAATTGTCTTTGCTTAAAACAAAACGCATTTTCGGGGATTACTGCAAATAATGCATACGTTTAGGTACTCGCTTTCAACGACCATACAGCCTTTAGACGCCTAATAACAGGAGTCGCTGCTGTTCGTGCTAATGAACTGATGTGCATTATTCAAAATTTAGAGTAACATGATGTTGAATGGCTCGATGAGAACGAACGTCGGACGTTCCAAAATCGGATGAAAGTGCCTGCTCACTTTGACTTTCACAACACTGAGCAGCAAACATTCAATGCCATCGAAAACTTAGAATCGTGGATTCGGGTTTCATGGACTGTGAAGACTGTTAATTTGAATTGAATTTGTTCCAAAAAATCTATACATATAACAAAACAGTAGAACCGGAGTGTCTGTACTTATTTTTTTTTCGTGGTAAAATCATCACATGAGTCCTCCCACGGCAGAGCGGGAGGGACTGTCAAACTTGTACTGACTAAAATCCACGGTGTCCTTCAGTAGCCCTTTAAGTACCGGGGTCACGGTAATTCGTGAGTCCCACGACCCCGGCAGGCTTTGGGCCCTCTACAGGGGGCCCCGTCACTATGCTGACGTTCCTTGAGACGCGCGTGGAACGCAACGCGCCGTCGACCCGGGCATGGTCCATTGTCGGACAGCGAGTAATGGGCGACTCGCTGGGCGCCCGCTATGGTGGCCGGAGATCGTCTGCCGACGTCCGACGCCGTGGGCGTCTATCACTGCGGCTGGGGTGGAGGGAGGACGCTGTCCTCTCCCTCGCGCGGCCCGCCTCGTCCTTCGCGAGCATGACTGCTTCGCAGAAGGGGGCGACCGCTTCCCACTCCATCTCGCCCCGCAGCATGGCTTTGACCAATGCCGGGCGCGAAAGGTCTCCGCCTACCGCCGTCGTGAGGACACGGCGGTGCTCTGCCCAAGCGGGGCAGTCCTGCACCGTATGCTCCGTGTCCTCCGATGATCCTGACGATCCTTGCAGTGGTCACACCCAGGCGTTTCTTCCCTCCTTATTAGACACAGGTACCTCCCGAAACTTACGTGTCCGCTGAGGACCTGCATCATGCGCTTTTTACTATCTGACGTGCTACTCATTCAAATATCTCTAATTTACACCCCTGATAACAAACTTTAAAGTGAGACATCAGGTGCTCTCACTTTCTCAACAAATTAAAAAAGGAATACTGGTCTATGTGCCATAAAACCAAATTCTATGCGGACAACGAGGGCAACAGCTAGTTTAAAATAAGTTTGTTATGTTTATAAGATTATATTTCTGTCCCTTACTCTATGTTGGATACCGTATCAGTAAAATCGAATCTCTATTCTAAATCCTACTAAACTTGAAGGAACTAAGCCGATGATGCATTGGGGATGTGAGGAAGTGTCACTACATAAAGGTAAAATAACAGTTTTAATAAAGATTGGGTGTGTAGTACACAATGGGCTTGTATTGACCACATGTTTGAACGTGGATGAAGCAAAAGGAGTATGTAAGGGTTGAAGCAGGTGGTGCTCTGTGGTTTCTGCTTACCCCCATGGGGATATGAGTGTGTGAATATTGTAATAAAAATAAGAAAACACCAAAAAGCCCAACAGTATCTTGATAGCTGTGTCAACAATATGATAATTCTATGCCTATTTGACTTTTAAAACAAAAAACAGAACAGGGGTTTACATTTTACCTATTTTGATATTAAGATAGAGGATGTATAAATATTTAAGTCATGTGAGGCTCTGTGTTTTTTCTAAGGTCATGTCTATGTATGTTTTATAACTAGAATGGTGTTTCTATTCAAAGACTGGAAAACCACAAGGACAGACAGTTTAAATGTTATTGAATAAATTATGAAACTGCTTAGTTTGGCAAAATACTTTTCTTTTTTAAATAGGGTGACTTGTCTATGGTTCTCTGCTGGGTATCTAACAGCTGTTCAGGATTTTAATTCATGTAATATCAGTGAGCCCAAGCCTATAACAATTTATACCACAAAAAAATAGTAGTGTAGGTATACAATATGAATAAATTCAAGAAAAACTTAAGTTTGATTTAAATTTATTGGAAAATAAATAATTACTTTTTTTTTGTGGTGTAAAAATCATTAAACGAGTCCTTCCCACCCTGAGTGGAGCAGCATTCATAGGCAGTCATACCTTCATATGCCCTTTGCATTGTAAGGCCGCAGTATCCTGCTTAGTCTGTATAGAACTAATTAAGTACTGAATTTATTTATTAACTCGGATAAACATGCTTGTGTAAATATTTGGAATCAATTGATATAGTCTTTCCTCATAATGTTTCACTGAAACGGGTAGACACAGATTCTGATTTACATCATCAACATGCTTCCAGCTTCCAGCCTAATCCGTTACAACTAAATGACAGTATTAAACATCTGCAACTGCCTTTATGTCCACAATTTAGGTGTTGAGTGAGCCACCAACTGTTTATTCGGACTCTTACATCTAGAATATCTCAACACTATATTGATATTATTATAAAAAACCAACAATGAATGGATCACTAACATGATTTTAATTATATCAGGGCTATTTTACATTCTTACTAGTGACATAGTAATAGCTTTACGCTATTAATTAATCCTAATTATTGAATTATTTAAAAGAGGAACATCAAATCAAAATGACAATATTATCAATGGAAAATATGCAAGTTCATCAATAACATTTGTTCACAGACCATTTCAAAATCACAGAATTTATTTTCTAGTATGTTAAAAATAATTACTTTCAGGATGCCTGGAATGCAACCTAGCTCGCATTATTATGTAAATATTCATCCTGGCAAACTTTTAGAACAAAGAAACTGCAAACCACATGGAATTATTAGCCATAGCAGACATTAATTCTAGATCGCCATAACGCTCCAGGTTATACTTGCAAACTTACTAGGTGTCCTCCTGGAAGAACTTGACAACGGCTATGGGTGGTTTCCGAAACGAAGGCAGGACATCTGGTGGCAGCTTCTCTGGACCAACCACCTCACCAGGCCAAAAACAGGAGCCAAGCTTCACCCATACCACCTCCCCATCCGAATAACTAACTTCAGAGTTTTCACACATCACCACTAATATGTTCAGGCAAAACGCACGACCATATTTTATCAAGTAGTCACTGAATGCCGAGTGCAACAGTTATTACAACATTTCCTTCAAATCAAGTCCTATATCAATCTCTAGTCACTGAAACAATCAAGAGCGTCTTCAATTAGAAGAAAATGATAGAATTTGTATTTTATTTGTCAAAACAGTAGCAAAATATTACTTGTAAATATCACCGACTGCGTACGAAATTATTTTATTTCATGCGTATGTTGGTAGCATTGATTGAATGGGAAGATGCAATTAGAGTTATTTACCACCCAAAGTAAAATAAATATGATTTTAAAATAAATACTTTAATTTTAGAAACTTAATTAATAATCATCTAATACGAATAATATTCAATTCTATTAAAAGTTTATGAACTGTAGTACCGGAAATACATAAAATGGTCGGCGTCAGCAGATACCAATATTACGAAATTAAAATCTGTGTTGCCAGTTCCAAGACCCATAGACAATTTCTAAGGAGTATTGTACACCTTCCCATCAATCAAACTAAAAGCCAGTACTGACGTCCGTTAGACGGGCCAGCTATTACATTTTGAGGAAGCAGTATAATATAGGTTTTTCTTACAGTGTGCGATTTCCGTGGTATCTAATACAAAATATATGCAGCGAGTACCTTCCGATGAGCATCAGGTTTTTTCTCATAGAAACTTACCGTTTGCAGTAGCGTAGGATGGAATATTAGTCAGTTGGGTAAAAATGAAAGCTTCTCCCCTAGGGGTTTATTAATTCAGAATGCAATATAATTCCTATTATGCCCATTTCCTGTGTATGTCCCTTCAATATTTGGTTAGGTTCTTTGCCAGAAAAAATCGCAATGCACAATAATTTTTATTTTTTGAGAAATTATGCTTTCCCTGCTCCTCTTCTATATATAGAGTCACTTTTACTAAAATTTCACCCTACGCTTTCAAATGCCCTTTTCGTTCTAGCAAAGATAAATAAACATGTGAAAATTTTCATTTCGCACATTATGTGTTAACTTCGATTCGTCTCCAGCCAGCCCCCCTCTGGAATACATTTCCAGATACACCCATGAACAAAACCGTTTAAGGCGTCGATCTCTTTTCACTAGCTACATCTCTCGCAGGTCTACAGTCTGCTGCGATGGTGTTTTTACTGCATTTTAGCCTACAATGCATCCAATTTGTCAGTTTATATCAACTAAATCAGGATAAAAAAAAATTGATTAACTCAGTAATGGCAAAAATAGCCATAGAAGTTGCTTAGACAAAAATAAAAATTGCTTATGAATTAAATTTACAATAAATTCGTAAGCAATTTTTATTTATAACAGCTTAAAGTATCGTCACCAAACATATAATAAACTTAAATAATAAATTAAAAAACACAATACTACAAACTTAACAATAGTGTTTTATTGTACTGGAAACTTTTTTGCTGCCCCTATACAACTATTACGATTTGACAGATGTGACGTCAGAAGGTTTCCTTCTTAGATTGTACCATTGCACTCACAGAGTACTTTTTATATGATTGCACTATACAATTATACATGTATAGTCAATCAGGCCACCACTGCTGCAACATAGGCCTCTTCTCTATGGTTGTGAGATACGCCACAATTTTAAAGAAGAAGAAAATCAACATTCAAAGTATATTTTCTTTTAATTTATTCAGAAAATTAATTTACATAACAAAAATATAATTTAGGTGGATCTTAATCATGATAAGGGAAGTACCACTTTAGTAACATAAACCTATATTACTTAATAATATACTGGACACTATTCACTAACTGCGGAAACCAATTTACACTTGTTTATCTTATAACTTAAATTGAGAGAATTAAAAAAACGTATACTGCTTCATTTACAGTAATAAAGGTAATCTTTTTTTTATTAAACATAAATAGTAGCATCGAACATTTTTGGAAAAAAAATTGATTGATTTGTGTCATGCGTTATTTTCGTAAGATTTTATAAAACATCATAAAAAATTAAGGACATGCACAAATCCCAATTAGAATCACAATTTATAATGAATTTATCCGATCATGTGTTTTACATGTAACTTAAATTTAAACTATCCCGCGTACTGGCGGACTATTTTGGCCCACTGTTGTGGAAAGTTTCGTTGAACGTACGATAGAGTGCGCTGTATCTGCTTTGTTTCTTGTGGCGTGCATTGAGGACAGGCTCCCCGAAGTACTAGCGGCGCAAGAGCTGAAAAAGACAAGGGTAACTTGGTTACAATCTCCTGCTAGATAAGTTTATATCGTCCTAAATCTAGATTTCCGGCCGTTATTGAAAACTAATGATAACTTTAAAGATATTGAAGGAGTATTGAAGGAAAATACATCAAATTATGAACATACTTTTGAGTCGTTTTCCGATAGGATCACAGGGTGCTTCGCCTAGCGCGCACTTGAGCTGTCTCTGAATAAAGCGTTTGTCTTGAAGGGCATCTTCAAGGGCGGTGTCAGACACAGCAGGTCGCTGCGTCTGCGCAACTGACACTGCAACGACGCAACATAACATCAGCGCGTATTTGATCTGAAAAAGAAACGATAATATTATTTTAGACGTGCGGAAAAAAAAGAAAATACCTATTCAAATACAGTGACTCGGAGGTCTTTCTTTTTTGTGTTTGAATGACGTGGACAAAAGGACATGAAAGTGAGGAGCATCATTGCGAATTACCATCCAAAAAAATACGACGGGTTAGTTCCAGTTTTGGTCACAGTGTAAAGAATCTTGACTGTTAAAGAAGTTCGCACTGTGATAAATTTCTTTGTGACGAAGCTCTATATGACGAATTTCTTTCCGCAGCTTGGCGAAATAAATGAGTTCAAGGTATCTGTTAATGGTTATTAGTAATACTTAATACTGAATCTTACAGGTTTTCGACTTCAAAAAGGAATTCAGAATATCAATCGTTTCCACGGCCCAGATGGAATTGAATTAGGTGCACCATTCGATAACGAGCGCATTAAGGCCAATTGAACGCAACGCAATCGTTTCAAATCTTCTGTTTCTTGCTGTTCTGTTTACGACACTTCGCAAACTATGCTCTACCTCCTACCCTGCTCTTTTAACCCAAAAATGTATAGCCAAAGTAAACCGAGGTCGTCACAAGTCGCGAAGTTCCTACTAAAATTATAATTATGGGCAATGTCGTGCCAGCGACACGAAGCAGTAGAACGACACGGTAATCAGAGTTTTGAGATTTAGAAAACATGACTTCCGCAGCAGCTGTTGTAATAACAATAGGTGTTTTTTTTTTAATATAGAACTAGCTGCTGCCCGCGACGTCGTCTGCGTGAATGCGTTGAAGAAATAAAGGTTCACTGCTCGTTCCCCGTAGGTGTGTAGCCTATATGTTGACCCGACTTCTTAATAATATTCGTGTCAAATTTGATGTAAATCCATGCAGTATTTTTTGAATTTATCCCGGACATACATACAGACAAACAGACAAAAATTCTAAAAACTATATTTTTCATTATATGTATAGATTGGAAAGTCACTTACTTTTTTGTCAACTTTAACAAAAACATTCGTCACGCAATTCGTCACGAGGAAAAGGAGTCGAGGATTTAAATCCAAAAATGAATTATATTGTTAAACCACACGAGTATTTTTGAGTGATATTTTTCACCGAGTTCTAAAAAGGAGGAGGTTCTTAATTCGGTTGCTATTTTTTCTCCTTTTAGCAAATGGCATTTTTTCTACTTTTCGCGATTCATTGCAACTTTTGGCCAGTACTTTAAAAATGAGTTAATTTCATCCATCAATCTCTTTGTGGTCAATTTATAGTATTCGTTAATTATTTCAAATGTCGTTAAATAGGCGTAAGGCAATAGGCTTTTCTATTTTATCATTATTTTGTTTTACACTATTATCAGTGCATGAGTCGCTTATCAATGTGGTGTGGTCAGTTGGTCATATATGGACACATGGCGGGGTTTAATATAACATCACACCAATGGTGACACATTGGCCGGTTAATCTTTGGGTAGTAATCAATGATATTCTTTTTTACATATAATATCATTGGTAGTAATGCAAACTGTTCTTGCAAGAAAATTTTGGCACATAGTATAAATTTTGCTGTTCTTTAATTGTCTATGGGTTGTGTCAGCATAGAATTAAGTTTCTCTATTCTTGGTAGAATAGAAATTGAATTGTTCACACTATGTGTCCTGCAGACTTCTACTTAAGTGTCTGCCTAAATTATATTCTTTGCACGACCGCGACTCTTGAACTCGACGTGCTATTAATTTACAAGAGTTTGATCTATACGAGCACATCACACATGTCTGTCGATGACGTCACACAGCACCCATCTATTATTCATTGCTTGTGCACTACCAACTGTTGCAAAATTTAGGAAATTTACGTGATTTGAAATCAAAGAGGTAGCCTTGAATGTTAAAAAAAAATCTGTGAAGATAAACATTTTTACAACCCAAAAAGAAATATGATACTTATTAATCCACAATTTAAGGTCCAATTTAGAAATAATAAATCTTTAAAAGTAATTAATTAGTCAACATAGTTACAAAACAGGTTTTGACTTAGGCTTGTTAAGTATCAACAAATAATTATGAGGCACGAATTTTATTAAATTGATCGGTCAAGCTCAACTGCCAAATTAGTGATTGCACAAGGATCAGTAGAGTCGTTGGAGAAGGACAAAACCATCTAAGTAGTTGGGACTCTCCGGTTTACAAGAGTGTACAGTCGTAAAGAAAAGAGTTAGGTATGGCAATTTTAATTAAATATCTTCTAATTTTTTTATTTTTTTTAGCGTAGTAAAATCATCAAATGAGTCCTCCCACCCTAACTGTCAGACTCGTACTGACTAAAATACACGGTGTCCTTCACTAGCCCTTTACGTACCGGGGTCACGGTAATTCGTAAGTCCAAATATTTTATATTCAAATATCTTCTACTAAGTAAAAATGTAGTTCCAACATTTATTATTATGCGAAAGATTTGCTAGTATGTAGCAATATTATTGGCTTTAAGCTTCTTTCAACAACTACCTAATAGGTATTATTTCTTGATGATTGTTTAGGAAATAGAGCATACTCTCTTAGGACTTATTAAAAACGTATGATATTACCATCCAAAAAGCAAACTTTTGCAAAATTATGTTGATATAATTATGTTTAACTTCTTAGCATCTATCGCATGGTCGCGGGACTTACGAATTACCGTGATCCCGGAACGTAAAGGGCTATTGAAGGACACCGTGGATTTAAGTCAGTACTAGTCTGACAGTCCCTCCCGCTCTGCCCTGGGTGGGAGGACTCATTTGATGATTTTACCACGACAAAAAAGGCATCTATCGCATCGCATCGTATTAATTTCATTTAATCATTTTCATTTAATTGGATTGACTTTAAATTGAAATACACAAAGAAATGCGTTTCTTTCTTTCAGCTACAAGGTTAAAGGTTCAATTACCGCGCGAAACAAGTGTCATGCTTATTATGTAGGATATCCGGGGTCATACATGAGACTTGGAAGTAAGTAAAACATGCGGACTTGCAGAGTCGTTAATTACAATGCGATATAAAAATTAAGCTCTACGATCTCATCATTTTTAAAATACCACATGGCAAACGTACTAGACATAATGCACATATTATACAGATCATTTTAGCCTTTTCCCAATTTTTTTGTTTGTTAACTAGCTGTTCCCCGCGGTTTCACCCTTTGCTTGGCTTCTATTGGTCCGATGCGCGATGTCATCATAGCCTATAGCGTTCCTCGATAAGTTTCTTCTGTGCTTGTACAAAAGAGTCTGTATCGAATGCTATCGAGTCGCACGTGTCTTGTTAACTAATGAATTTGTAATCAAAATGATCGATGTTCCAGCAATACGTTACGCGGTCGTATTATTGATAGAGCATGGTGTGATGCGATGCGGCTCTATTGTTTATTAGGCTTCCTACATCCTTGTCCTTCGTTTGTATTTTAGTAAGCGTGCGAGATTTGACCTATAGCATGATACGTTATGGAAAATGTAAATTCAAGGTCACTTTCAAGTTTCAACTGGAAATTATAGTGGCTAGTACGTACCAGGTATCTTTAGATTAAGCTCGCCTTTGTACATATATACTTGTATTATTAGTTTTGGATGTTTTTATGTTTTTTTTTATTCAATGTGTAATATATAATAAGTTGTAGATACGTACAAACATACATTTAAATTGAATTACTTAACAAATACGGACATTGACCCGAAAACATCAATTAACGTTTTTTTTCTCGTGATTGGATGATATCTATAGGTACTCATCAACATTTGAAGTTTCGCTAGCTACAATAATTTGGTCGCGGGACTCGCGAATTACCGTGACCCCGGAACGTAAAGGGCTATTGAAGGACACCGTGGATTTTAGTAAGTACGAGTCTAACAGTCCCTCCCGCTCTGCTCTGGGTGGAAGAACGCATTTGATGATTTTACTACGTTAAAAAAAAGCTACAATAATTTGACCCCGTATAATCAACACTGTCATATATTGTTTTAGAATCAATGATTTTTATATTATTATAAAGTGGCTCTAGGTAACGTCATTTTGAAGAGGAATTTTATTATTAATTTTTGTTTGGTGGATCATTATTTCAATGTCAATATAGTTAATAACAAAAAATAAAACTTATTTGTTTGAAGGTCGATTAACAATGGTCACATTTTGAAATAACCTCCTCGGTTCGTATGTAAAATAGATAGCGTTTTGTCATTATTATTTAAAAATATTTAAACCGATTTAAAGGCCGATTTACACATCCATAAGTTAGTAAGCAATAGCTTAGTAAGTAAAACCACGTGTGAACACCGCTTAAATTGGCAAGTAAGTCAGTTGCTCGTTGATAAAGTAGGTGCGCACGTTGAACTTTTTTTTTTGACGTGGCCTCTCGCTGTGCTACAACTCTTAGAAGGTTGATGCTGCTTAATCGGACAATCCTGTGGTGGTCAAAAAATACTTTAAGGCAGGCAGGCAGGGCTTAAAAACTAAGGTTCAATTAAATGACCAAGGAAACTAAGGGCACCCCCTGTGGGGTTCGGGCCTAGGCTAAGTGCGCCATTGAGGGGGGGGGGGGGCAGCAAGGGTCAGGTTGGATATTATTATTTGGGGAATTTAAAGCTACTTGCTCAGCTTCGCGGGCTGGCTCTTCAAGCAAGGGTCGGGCGGTGCAAGTTGAACTTATTTTTATTTACTTAGGTAGGTACTTATAGATGTGTAAATCCGGAGTCTGGCGCCAAACACCGTTTTTACTGTGTTCTATCGGTCCGCAGGAGTGCCAGTCCCTTCTGAGCTCGCATTCTCTTAGGTCTCGTCGCTTATTGGCTAGATTGAGACCAAGAGCGAACCCGTTTGAAATCATTAAAAAACTACCTTTAATTACCTCAAAATTAGTTTTAACCAAGTCAATTTTAATTTAAAAAAATGTTATACCATGGTAAATAGGCATGGTAATTTAGAACTGCAATTATATTGTAATTAGTGTTTCAAGTAACGCACTATTTAGTTCACCAAGGCCTTAATTATTTCAAATTTTATGCTTTATTTATAATGTCAACATGTGTGCTCTTATTTTACTTACTTTATGTACATTATAATTTAAATTAGCTTTGGGTACCTATCTACTTAGTTTAAATAAATGCATAGATTAGGGCAGTTACGCCCGTTTTCAATATAAATGACTACTTCAATAATTGATGTCTCAAAAACTGCATGTTGGTACGTAATTGAACTCGCGACGCTGAGCCGACATCGTTCATACGGTTTTAGTTTTCTCTCTCTCTTGAGCAAATTGCCGTCCATTGCTGGACGTAAGCCTCCCCCAAAGAACGCCAAACATCCCGGTCCTGGGCAGTCCGATATCCATCATAGCCAGCGACCTTCTTCAAATCATCGTGCCGCAGGGCGTCCCACACTACGTTTGCCCTGTTGCTCATACACGGTCTCCACTCTAACAAAGTTTCACTTACTGTTCGTGAAAATGCGCCTACACTTACTACTGAACAGTACTTAACTAATGATGTAGTCCCTAGAACTATTAGCGCCCTCACTACGTTACGGGCGCCCATCTCGGGACTTAAATAAGTCACTTTCACCCCTTGGATAACAATGTACTATTACATTGAAAGAAATTAACTAAGTTAAAACAACGATATAAAAAGTACCTACAAAAGAAGATTAAAACCACAAACTCGAGATCTTCAATTCCATTTAGAATATTAAGAAAATATGATAACCGGACAATTTGATGGGTTTGTGGTCGCACATTGTACAGTCTTAGTGGGATTGTACATTGACAATGAAGTTGTAGTTGTAGTTATTGAGTGTGGTAAAGTTAAAGTCTCACAGAAAATATTTAAGTTTATTCCCGTAAGTCACAGTTAGGTTCTTATTGGCAATTCTCACACGTTAGTTGGTATGGTCGCCTAAATGCACACTGATTATAAAATATTCAATTCCAACCTTGTGGTCGGCGTATTGACAAGTAAGCTAAATTAAAACTAGGACAAATGTACGTAAACCGTACATATTCCCAACCCGAAAGTGTAACATAAAAATTAAGTGAGAATTCCCCGTACATAGCAGTGGTACTTAAAATACGAGTAAATATAGAATGTATTGTATAAATGTAAACAAAATAAAGTAGGAGTGACGTAAGTAAAAAATAGGTGTAAAAGTTTAGTAAACAAAATTAAGTATTAAAATTAAATTCAACTTCTCGAGAGGAGACTGCAGAATCTCGCCCAGCCTTTGATCGAATGTCGTCCCGGTGTCCCATCGTTGATGACTCGGCTGCCTCGGATCGTGACTCATCCTTCGAACTTCGATGTCTTCTCAGCGAAAGAGAACGGAACCATTTGTCAGGTTTGCGGCACTGCGATTCAATGTCTCCCGTTTTATGCAGTTCTCTAGACCTTTGTGAATATTTCCTGGTGCACAATATCTTTCGTTTCTTCGTTATCCACACGATGGCTACTATTACAATCACTGCCAAAAGAACGTAGCAAATAGCAAACTGGTGGATGTCATGAGTGGTTATTTGTGTTGGCAACACTTCGTTATTTCTTAATTGGCGTAGCTCATGTTCTACCATAGAGATGTCTTCGTCCAGACTTAGCTTCAGTTGCGGTGCCGAATTTGTGCTTATTATGCTATTGATAGTTTTATTGAGAAAAGGTACTTGCAGGTCGTAGTCCATTCTTGCGTTACTATCGTACTTGTTACGAGAATGAATTTTCAGTTCGTTGGTTTGAAGAAAGCATCCTTGTTTCAGCGTTAGTATAGCCGATGTGTTGATGACTCGTGATGTGACGTCACCGTCGCAGACGCTTCGAATGGCGCACGTGCCACAGCACACCGCCAGCCATGTGTTTGTTGTATGTAATTCTATCCAGACTGTCTCACATTCCGCTTTCTTTATAGTGCATGGCAAGGACGTCTGATGACCCAGTAACTTAGCTTCACACGGCGCGTCAGCGTTTTGTAAATTGTAAACAGGCAAGTTTGTTATACAAATGAAGTTATTTGGACTGCGTTGAATACAATTAGTCAATTGCTTTTCAGTTAGTTTCACGTAAGTATTTTTCTCGAGATTCACTGCTATGTATTTTGATGATACCTGGACAGTTGCGGTTGTCTCATTCTTTATCCTTAAGGGCAGAGGTAGAACGTGATATACGATGAAATCTTCGTCACTTGCCAGTGGAATATGAATTTCATACATAAAATAGCTGTCAGTTACTCTAGCCTTCACGAAGAGTAATTTGTAGATGTCCTTTATATCATCTTGAATATTGTCGACTGGCAAGGTTAATGTTTTCGGCAGTCTTCCAGAGATTAAAGTTAGTTGTCGTATTAAATGTGCTGGACTAAGCAAGTGAACATCCATCCGACCTTTGTATGTGTCGACTAAAGTGTTGAAGAGAGTTTCTTGTATGATTTTCACATTGGTCAGCAGTAAATGTGCAGTGAGCGACGCGGAGCTGAAGTAGCTAGTGGCCATGGCTATTTCAATTCCAGATTCGATTTCTGCTAATCTCAATTCAGTTCGATTCATGTAGTTGTTTATAAGCGCAAATTGCCGATTCATATTTGCTTCACTCTTCTTCAAGATATCGTTTTCGATCTCGACAATAGAAGTTTGGTTACGCATTAGTTCTAGGAGGTACTCTTCATTGTCTTGCACAGCTTGGATGTCCGAGTGATATTTTTCAGCAAAACCCTGATCGAGTATTCCGAACAGGTTGTTTGCTAAGTAGCCCACGCCGTCGATTAATCCTCGTTTGTTGCGCCCTGATAGATGTTTGTTTGGTGTCAGAAGTATATTGTTGTAGTACTTCAAAAGATCCATTTCATGAGCTAGCTGCTGGCATGTCGTTTCGCAATATCGAGGCTCCAGATTCTTGCACAAATCTTGAATCCCTTGTAAGTAGTTTTCAATGTCCCGAACGCTGCTCCAGTATGTAGAAAGATTGTAATACATAAGTAATCGCCACTCGTCATGTATTAGTTGCACCTTTCCGATCGTGTCGTAGTAGATAGGTCGATCACTTCCCAGACTTGTAATCCAAACACTTGACGACGATTCTTCTGTCACGATGCCATTTGTTTCAGCAGGAAGGGCAAATAGAAGTAGCAATGTAGTTAACATTGTGAGAAATGTGTTCTTTCCTGTACGTCGCTGACCTCGTTTCGATGACGATATGTCTTGATTATTATTTGAATTGATTATTTCTGTGTTGCAAGTTTCGATCGGTAACAGTGATAGTTTCGTAATGGGTCTTTTCAATATGCCAGCTTGTGTTTTTATACTTGTGACACGAACTAGTCCATCGCGGCCAGGATGAACTTCGATCACACGACCTAGTGCCCACTTTCCTGGAGGCAGATTGTTTTCTTTGACCAGGACAATGTCATCATTTTTGATATTAGGTGAAGGTTTCAACCACTTGCTTCGGGCTTGCAGTGATATTAAATAGTCACTGGACCAATGCTTCCAGAATTGGTGGAACATATTTTCCGTTAATTGCCATCTTTGACGTAGGTCTAAGTTGCGATCATCTTCGTAGCTAGATAGTGGTAGTGTCATTGTCGAACTACCGGTCAGAAAGTGCCCAGGAGTTAAGTAGTTGAAGAATTCGTCTGGATCTTCGGTCATAGGACATAGTGGTCGTGAATTCATGCATGCCTCTATTTTCGTTAACAATGTCGAAAACTCTTCGTAGGTGAGTTTTTGTTCCCCTAAGACCCGACGGAGATGATGTTTCATTGAACGAACCGCAGCTTCCCATAATCCTCCAGCGGTGGGCCAAGCTGGAGCATTAAAGTGCCATTCTACTCTCATTTGACTCATCTTGTTAAAGAAATCGGAGGACAATTCTTTAGTGAATGCTTCATACTCGCTATTCAGCATTTTTGAGGCCCCTATAAAGTTGGTTCCGCAGTCAGAATAAATGTGGGTTGGCGTTCCTCGTCTTGCGCACATTCTTTGAAAAGCGCCTAAGAAGGTTTCAGTACTCAAATCTGAAACTAGTTCAATATGAACCGCTTTTGTTGCCAAGCAAACAAAGATTGCGATATAACCTTTTGAGGTTTTGACTCCTCTCCCTTTGTTCAATTTGACATCCACATGACCCGTATAATCCACTCCTGTATGAGTGAAGGGCCGGGATGGTGTTACACGTTGTGATGGGAGGTCGGCCATAAGTTGATAGTTTTCAGTTTGTTTAAATCGGTGGCAGCGCACGCAGCGACGTAGATATGTTTTCACTGCTCTATTTCCTCCTACAATCCAGTATTGTTGGCGGATGTAGGCGAGCGTGAGTCGTGGACCCCCATGTAAAGTTGCCGCATGAGCTTGTTCTATTAATAATTGTGTTAATCTACCATTTCTTGATAGAATAACAGGATTTTTCATTCCACACGGTAAATTCGTTTTGTCCAAGCGGCCGCCAACCCGAATAATCCCTTCTTCGTCTATGAAGGGATACAATTTACATATGCTACTTTTGTTGGTTAAAGGCTGATTTTTTGATAACAAGTCGTACTCTGTTTCAAATTCCTGTCTTTGTACATTTCTTGTTATTATGTTCGTTGCTTTTTCTAGTTCATGCGTTAGTAGGTACTTGGGCAACGCAAGATTGCTGGCGTCGCAGTTCTTCAATTTTGTAATATTATTCTGCGAAATTGTTTTGAATCGCATAATCCAAGCAATGACTCGGGTCACGCGAGTCAATGAACTGTGATTATTTAATAAATTATTGACTATGTTTTCCGTTTGCTTTGTAGCTGCTTTAATATGTTGTTTTTGCGCCGTAGTTGCAAATATATAATTGAGTGAATCGTCTTGTTTTTTTTTTTGTAAATGTTTGCAGCATATCAGGGCCTTTCCACCATATTTGAGCATTCAAGAGTTGCTTCGGGGATAACCCTCTGGTTGCGCAATCTGCGGGATTGTTTTTCGATTCGATGTATGACCAATGAGCCGGCGGTATTACTTCTCTGATCTTGATCACTCTGTTTTCTATATATTTCTCCCGTCTGGAAGGTTCTCCTTGAAGCCATGCTAGCACCACTTGGGAGTCGCACCAGGCCCATACACAGGTATTATGTTCCTTGAGTGTCTCCAAAACTTTTTTAATAAGCTGCGTCAGCAGTAAAGCTCCCGCTAACTCAAGTCGTGGAAGTGATAGTTTTTGTGCGAGTGGAGCGACTCTAGTTTTAGCTGCAAGTAGGCTCAGTACAGGCAACCCCAGCTCATTAATAACACGCGTATAGATGACGCATGAGTAAGCCTTTTCACTTGCATCGCAAAATGCAAGTAATTCGATGTTGTTTGTAATACCACCGATCCATCTATTTATTTTTACAGTTTTTAGTTCTTGTAGTTGATTTCTCAGTTTAAGCCAATCTTCTTGTAAGGATTTAGGTAACGTCTCATCCCATTCAAGGCTTTCTGTCCAGACACGCTGAAAAATGAGTTTTGCGCTTATTGTAACAGGCGAAAACCATCCTAGTGGATCGTACAGTTGAGAAATTTGCGAAAGTAGAGATCGCTTAGTTACTCCATTCTTACAATTTTGTTTCAGATTCCAGTTAAAGGTGAACATGTCAGATGTAGAGTTCCAACCAATTCCAAGTGTTTTCGTGGAATCCTCTTGCTTGAAGTCGAAGTTAGTGCTTGAAATTTGATCTTTGTGTAACGTTTCTAACAGCTGGGCGCTATTGCTCGACCACTTCCGTAAGTTCATTCCACCTCTTTGCAGTAACAGGATCAATTCGTTTTGTAGTTTCTTGGCGGCATCTAATGAATTGTGCCCACTAATTAAATCGTCTACATAAAACGCATTCAACAGTGTTTTTGCTGCATCAGGGTAAAGGTGCCCGTCGTCTGTTGCTAGCTGTTGTAAGGTTCGCATAGCTAACCACGGAGCACATTTAGTTCCATATGTTACAGTTTTTAACGCATATTCTTGCAGTTTTTCGTTGGAAGAGTTTCGCCATATGATTTTCTGAAGGTTTTGTTGATCTTCAGCTATCCATATACATCTATACATTTTTTCTATGTCAGCTGTAAAGGCGTATTTGTATGTTCTCCATTTAAGTATAAGAGCCTGAATGTCTTTTTGTAGGTTAGGCCCCTTTTCCATGAGGCTGTTCAAACTTTTGCCACTTGACGTCTTTTGTGAGGCGTTGAAAACTACTCTTAGCTTGGTGGTGGTTGAGTGATCCCGTAGTACGCCATGGTGTGGCAGATAACAATCATTCTTACTTTCCTCACTCTGTGACGTCACTGGCTTCATGTGTTGTAGGTCCACATATTCAGCAATAAAGTTCTTATACATATTGTAAAGTTGTTGGTTTTTGGCTAGCTTTTTCTCTTGATGTAAAAATTGCGCAATAGCAGCTGACTTGGATTTCCCAAGATCTTTTTCCCAGCCTTGTAGCATCGGCATTTTGACTGCATATTTCCCATCAGAACATCGATTTGTAGTTGCCTTGTAGTACTGTTCACATTGGTCGTTTTGACTGACGTCTGTAGTGTTTTGGATTATGTCTTCGCTCTCCCAGTATTTAGACAATTCTGTGGTGTCGATTAAAGTTACATGACAGTTGAATGTCTTAAGTTTCCCGCATAAAATCCAACCAAGATGTGTCTGCTGAGCTATTGGTGCGTGACATTCGCCCTTAAGGACTCCGTCTAAGATGATTTCTGCGTAAACGTCGGCTCCTAGCAACAAGTCAATTGAGCTGGAGACATTGTAGTCCGGATCAGCGAGCTTTAAATTTTGCAGATGTGTCCACTTTGCTTGTTCAAAATTACGATTAGGTAAGTTGTTTGTTAAGTTTTGAAGTATTAATGCTTGCATGCCGAACGTGTAATTTGAATGTATGGATTGACATTCGAGTTGCAGGAGCCCTTTACAGTTTCTCGATGTGGATCCTACTCCGGCGATCGCAGCATTGAATTTAGAGCGAGGCAAACGCAGTAGTTGAGCAGCATTTTCCGTTATTAAATTTACTTGCGATCCTTGATCTAACAGACCCCGCAGTTTTATGTAAGTTCCGTTTGCCGATTTTATCTTGATTTGCACAGTCGTTAAGAGAACTTCTGTGTTATTAGTTGATAAGTGATGAGCCCCTTGTTGCGTCGATGTTGATGGGCGCGGGCTGTTGTTGTTATGTCCGCCTTTTGAAGTAGAATCCGAGTCGTTGACCTTTTTCATGTGCAATAACGTATGATGTTTTAAATTGCATTCTCTGCACGTTTTCCAAGAAGTGCAATTAGCGTCGCCATGGCTGTATAGACAATTTTTGCAAAGTTTAAGTTTCGTAACAGTTTTGTTTCTTTGCGGAATATCCATTTTAATAAATTTATCACATTGCATCAGCACATGATCGCTTTCGCAAAGTGGACATTGTCCGTATGACGCATGAAACGCTTTCGACGAGTCTTTATTATTTTCAGCAAACGTTGATTTCTTTCCGTAATTTTGCGAATTATTGGAGTTATGTTTGTTATTCAGCCAGCTCTTGTTATTTGGTCTTTGAAAAGGTTTACCAACTCCTTGTTTTTGAGAAATTGGAGAGTCCTTTAACCAGGTTTTTGCAGTTTCGTAAGCAAGAAACGTCCTTTCCAAAAATGACAGGAATTCTTGTAGGTTTGGTAACTCTCTGTTGTTCTGTATTTCCTTTGAATACTCGTTGAATGTTGCTGTATCCAATTTCTGTGACATATAGTAAACAATGATCGGCCCCCAACTGGATACTTCAACACCCATATTGGAGAGTCCATTCATGCTTTCTGTTATGACGTCATGTATTCGTTTCAAGTTGTTTGCATTGGGTTGTTGTATGGTGGATAACTGTTGCATAGTATTCATGAAGGAAGTAAATTGTAGTCGGCGATTGTTGTAGCGATGCGACAGTATGTCCCAACATGATTCGTAGTTTTCTGCGCTGATCGACAGATGCTGCACTAGACGCTCGGCTTCACCTTTAAGTTTTGATTTCAGATGTTGCATTTTCTGCGTTTTCGAGATGCTGGGGTTGTTATGAATAGTTTCCAGGAAGATATCCTTGAACGAAATCCACTGTATATAGTTGCCTGCGAATTCCGGTATATCAATTTTTGGTGCAGCATTTTGATACTGAATGTTTGAAAAAATGTTACTGTTGAGTTTTCTTTTCAAACTCTCGTATTTCTCTTCAAACTCATCGAACTTGTTATGATAGTCTTCTTTCATGGTAGACCCTTTCAGTTCAGTGTCTAGTTCCCAATGTATCTTGTCTATGGGATCCCATTTCGCCTTCAGGATTGAAAGATGTTCTTCAAACTCCCATTTCTCAGTTATTGATGAGATGTTTATTTTAGACATAGCTCTACTCAGCGCCTTAAAGTTGCGTTCTTGTTGATTCACAAGCTGTTTTAGTTTGTCGTCGGCTTCTTCAACCAACATCCCAGTTAGATCAAAGTCTATATTATGTTGCTGTTCTCGTTGAAAGCTCCTCAATTCCATCATATTCCTCATAGTAGACTCGTACATTTGCTTAGTTTTGTCGTAAATGTCGTTGGTAAAGTATGGAATATTTTTGCTTTCGATCGTTTCCAATAGTATGTTATGTTGTTCGTCAAAGACTACCCATAGTTTTTCTAGGTTCTTTAGACGCTTTTCCAAGTAATCTGGAGTTTTTCTTGTTACACTGTCCTTTTTGTAGTTGTTGCAGAGGGTTTTTATTTCCTCAAACGTAGCGACTTGTTTGTTCAGTAGTTCCATGGTGGTAGAGGAGAAGATAGTAGTTGATTGCGTACCTTAGTTAAGTTGCAGGTTATTTCCAAGGTAATGGTTCAGCTCAGGACACCAAGACGTCGACAGCACTCTTGTAGTTTTTTGCTTCAAGTGTTCTTTGGTATCCTGTGAACTGTTGATATTAGACCCAAGGAGTTCCTGTATCCGCTGTGACACTCGACTTCTCAATTTGATCTGGTGAGACCCGCTTCTGGGAGGCCAGTCAAACCGATTCGCTATCGCAGTTTAAAGACACAGTAAACACCTGATCCGGCTCGAAGGACCATAAAATGTACAGTCTTAGTGGGATTGTACATTGACAATGAAGTTGTAGTTGTAGTTATTGAGTGTGGTAAAGTTAAAGTCTCACAGAAAATATTTAAGTTTATTCCCGTAAGTCACAGTTAGGTTCTTATTGGCAATTCTCACACGTTAGTTGGTATGGTCGCCTAAATGCACACTGATTATAAAATATTCAATTCCAACCTTGTGGTCGGCGTATTGACAAGTAAGCTAAATTAAAACTAGGACAAATGTACGTAAACCGTACACACATTGTATTACAGAACAAAGAAGAAGCTTCGAAACGTCTTCAAGATCGAAGATTTAGTACATAAGATGTTACAGGTAGTCAGTGACCAGAGAATGTGTCATAGTGTACCAAACATACCAGACATCATACCAGAGAGTCAGGATTACCAGTCTCACCAAAGGGGTATCGTTTATTCCACAGTTATACGTACTGAATTGTAGAGGCAGTTGCTCTATGTAAAATACTGGTATTCAATGGGCTATTTTGCTCAAAATAAATTCATTAGTCCGAAAGATAGACCAAAAATTGACCCGTTTTTTTATGTTTGAACTAAAATTGACACATATACAACACTTCTAAAATCCCAAAACGTCACTCCGTCGGTATGATTTTACAGGCGTTATGACGTCACAAGCCCCACACCCGAATTTCGAAGCATTTTATCTTAGTCAATATTAATTGATTTAAAAAACCAAAATATACGTGTTCATTATTTTTCAATACTTTAACTGACGGACTGAACAGATTATTAATTTATTTATGCAGTAAACTACCCTATTGCATCCTATTACCTGCAAGACTGGAAGCCGACTCTAACACAGTTAGGAAAAAGTCAGTTAGGTAATAACCTTCCTAACTTTTCATTGAATGTACCAAACAATATTTCATAAACTTTTTTGTCTGATAACCAGTCGATAGTAACATCCAATCGACCATCTCACAAACATACAGATAAAGCCTTGAATTATTCTGTAAATGCTCATTTTTTTTGTAAACGGCGACCATGTAATACATTGCAAACAATCCTATGATGGGATCCATCATTTTAACGTTCTCGTTCCCACAGATGATGTAAAATTGCACTGACGTGATAAATCAACGAAATTGTCGCCCTTAGCCTACTTCCAAACGACTGGAGAATTTAAATGAGAGAATTATGATATAATCTCTACAGCTTAAACCATAGAATACGTAAATAGTGCAGGTACAAAAATCGTGGCGTGTTTACTAAAATTGTGGCTTCTCTATTTGGATTTAAGTGACGCCAATTTTGTGACGAAGTGACATAACAGCAATATAGCATGGTTTTGTAAAAATATTACGGTACAAAACTTTGAAGTATGTCACGCCAGCGAAACAAAGAAGGAGAACAACATAACAACAATAATTACAAATGCGTGACATTTGTGTAGTCGGAGTACTACACAAAATGTGACACAAAGATGACCCTGTAGTACAACAATTAAAACAACCATATCTTAGTACAATCACATTTGTTAATACAGGTTGTAAAGGTCCAAGCACAGGTCATCATCTGATCAGGATCATCTCTGTGGAAAATGAGTCGATCTTATTCAGCTCTGAGTGTCGATCCTCGCAGTGGTGACACCCAGGCGTTTCTTTCCTCCTCATTAGACACAGGTATCTCCCGCAACTTCCGTGACCGGTAAGGACCTGCGTCATGCGGTAGGTCAGGACGCCGTGACGCCTATCCTGCCACTCCTCAAAGAGGGGTCTTGCCGCCGCGATTGCGGCGTGCCCGAGGGTTTTAAAGAATTTTTTTAAGAAAGAAAGAACGAGGTTAGCAAAGAATAAAATATACATGCCACATGGATTTATTTTGGGCAAGACATGATTGCATCTATTTTCATGTATGTACATCGCAAACATTTATAGTTATTTAGACTAGTTTTAATTTTGATCAAAATAAGGCTATCAGAACCATACCATTGAAGGCATAATAAAAATCATACATGTGTTTAAAAAAAGCTCAACATAATAAGTGTTAGGATGTGTGCGAGGCAGGTCGGTCTACTTCAAGAGTACCTACTTAAAACAATGGTTGCAAGAAAGGATTATCAAACAATATTGTAAGCAATATTGTGAGAATTTAGTGCCTGAGTATTAAAATCTCATAGAAATATTTGTACGAATGACCTTCGAATCAATTAAAGATTAATGGAACCAAACCAGTTTTGAGATCACATTAAACAGAGTTCAATGCAGGAAAATTCAATGAAAACTGAGGACATTTTTAGGAAAAACGTATCAAAATTTTCTTGGATGTTCGCACAAATAAAGGCATAATAAAATCTTGTCAAATAATAGTTTGTAAACAATCGCTATTTTTCTTAGAACGCGCCAATTTGCTCATGGTGTGTTATGTGGACATACTTACACGCGCGTTGTAACCGCCGACAAATCGGCACAATCATGTTACGCAAATATTCAGAAAATGACGCTTTAATAACGAAATAAGCAACAAAGTAGACCAAAGTCCCTAATACGATTTTAACTAGGACACTAACTTATGTAAGCGGTCATCAAGCTGGCCCATACAAACATTAACTTGACGCGTGCTTAAGATTGCTATAATTGCACCGCAAATTATTTAGGAAATTAGATAACAGGTGATTGCAAACTGCAACCTTATTTAAACAGTTTTCCTTATTAATTACTAACAGAACCACACATTTTCCAGATAAGATCGACATTCTATCTTGTAATGCAAATCTTCGTGCCAAAAGAGCACGATAAATTTACATAAATTAGCAAAAATATCAACAGAAACCTGTACTCATTTAAGGCAAAGTGTGTAGACATTAACAGGTAGTAAAATCGAGAAACCAACTGTCCTTCGACAGCCTACCAACATTATCAAAAGCTCTTAACGTGTCACCAACAGGAAAACAGATATTGTAGAGAAATTGCAACTTACCTGCATGTTAGAAGGTGACGTTGATAGTAGGAGCTAGAAGAATCGAAACACTTTTACTTTTGTTGCACTAGTGAGCCGATTAGTTAGCGATTGACCCGGATCTGTGTTATGATTTCTACAGTATTTCACGATATTTTCTCGTAGCCAGTGAAGCGTTTAAGCGTGCGTCTGGTTGGAGAATGCTGGAGCGAACCGTGGTGCCGTAACCTCTTACTTAACTCGACAATCCCCCCTTTTCAACTTGCAGTACATACTCGATGGTCTGCACTAAGATTGTGCGTCAACCACTCGGCGTTACGTGAGCGCGCAGTGTGAATAAAACACTAATTATTGCATTCATATATTATTTTATATTAGGCACATAATGAGAACAGGAAACGGATTATGTTACATGTGTTTGGAGAAAAAAAAGTTGCAAGAATTGATGTTACATAGACTGCACGGATGTACCATTGTTTTTAGTTTTTCCTCTTTCTGAAAGTTCTTTACGTTACAAACGTACCTACACAAACAAAAGTATTCCCTGTAGATATATAGATAGAAGATTAATAAGTAGGTCAGTAAATACATAAGTAAATTATATCTTTGTAGACACAGTTGTAGGTCAATTTCGTTAGTGATAATTAGATAATCAAATAAATAAATAATTTAATTAGTATTAAATCCATGAACAGTAACAATAACTGTGACGAATTATTCTATTGTTTCAAACCGATTTATTTTGGAACCTACTTAGATTAATTACCAATTAGGTTCCTAGATACCTATGTAATTAACCTAAATATTTGCTATAATAATTTAATACTGTAATGAGATTAACAATAATATTGTCAATTAATTAATTTGCACTTATGGCCTTGTTGCAGCCTAGTTTGACTTTTCAAACATATCGTTTTTTTTAGGTTCAGATAATTATCACCTCTACAAAAACAGCTTTTTACTAGTGCCTTAGCCATTACTACATCAAGAGAAAATTATTATTTTTCTCTGTATAAAAATTGTGAGTGAAAAACGAACAATAATGAAAGGTGTAAAATATTCCCATAATTGTTCATTTCTTATAGCTAATCAGTATGAAATATCGTCTTATGAAACTGGGACACACGGACGAATAACGCGCCTAGATGCAATATCCATAGGTAATCATAAAAAAATACCAAAGCTACATAAGATTCAGCTAGGTTTATATTTTTCCAGACACGTGAAAAATTATCAAACATTTTAGTTGTATTGAGACTAATTTTCGAAAAAAGAAAGTCTATTTAGGAATTTGCAGATATCACTCAAAATGGCAACAGATTTATCTCATGATGTAACTTTTGTTGACCTTTTATTTTTTGTGAAACATATACAAAAAAAAACTAAAATTTTTTAGGCATTATGTGCCATCTTCCATCCCATCCTTATTATGCACCAGTTCCATTACATTATTCCTTTCGTATAAAAAAATAAAATTAGTTTGTTTGGTTTGTAGTACTGATTAAGTGACAGACATTCTTAATTTAAATTCAGCCGTATTGGCGCACGATTTTCGCCCACTCCCAAGGGTAGTTTCGTTGGACGAAGGCGAGCGTTCGTCGAATTTGACGAGTTTCTTGCACTGAACACTGAGGGCAGGCTCCTCGGAGTACCAACGGAGCCAGGGCTGGAAGAAAATGGAATATAATGTTAGGTAGGTACCTAAAAAAGCCACCAGCATTCAGGACGTAATTGTATTGGAATAGACAGCTAGTAAACTTCTTCTTACTGGCCTGTGGCCCTGTGTATATCAATATGAAGACAGAGAGATTTTAATTTTAAGAAAACGGAATGAGTTTGAAAAATTTAGAAAATTATCAATTTTGGAAATTAGTATGTTTATAAGCCTTGCTACGGCATTATGGAATTAATAAGTTTTCCGTTATTGTGTTCAGCTCATTGTTTTTAATCTGGGGGCACGGCAGTGCCCCAGCCAAGTCTCGAGCAAAACGGGCACGGCCGTACCATCTTTTCTCGATGCGATTCGCGGCTGTTTCGCCCCCCCTATATCTTCGACGTGGACAAAGCTAGGAGTTTAGGTTTTCGGTGAATAATAGTAGGCATTAGAACAAGCTTAAGTTCGAAATTACATGCCAATTGAATTAATAGTTTAGGAGTTACGGTCGATCAAAGTTACACCATTTTGTCACTCACTCACTGACTCACTGACTCACTGACCGATCATCAAAAATCTAAGGTACTTCTAGCAGACTTAGAAACTTCAAATTTTGCACCAAGATAGGTCATTAGCCACATATAAAGGAAAAATTATAAAAACATTAAAAAATAATATACCATAGAAAACAATTTTATATTTGCGGTTTGGCAAGAACATTATGTATGGATTTTGACTGCATTGTTAACTTTGTTCGTTGTTTAAGTATTCAATTGGATGAATAAATACATAGAATAGAAAAGAATAATAAAAATGTAATACATAGACTATAATTAATTGATACATAAAGTTCATAATTCATTAAATTAATAAAGCTAAAACTCCATTGTATTGCGATAAATTTCGATTGTATGCGCGCTCGATAGATGGCGTTGTACCTGTCTGAATCGCGCTATGGTTTCGTTACCGAGCGCAGTATAAGTAGTACTTTAAAATAATTCGATAATTTTCATTTGATAGCGACACCTACCTATGAAAAACCATTTCGAAACTAAAAAAATATTGTAGCTATATTCGGAGAACTTAAGTTAGCCGGATTAGATAGTAGATTTATTATTGTTACTGAAACAGTTATTTAGGCGAATATTATTAATATAACATAGACATAGGTAGTTACAATATCTAGTTGTTTACGTGTTATTTAGTTTAGTTATATTTATTTTGTAAGTTAGTAGATTTATGTTTATTTAGCTCGTTGAAAAGAAACAAAAGAGATAGAGAATGGGTTCTAAGCAAAGCAGTAGCTGAAGTCCAAGAAATTATGAGGTCACCTAAAAAAAAGAAAGAAATACACTTACAAAAAATAAATGAGATCCCACCAAAAACATTAAAATAATGTAAAAAAATGCCAAGTCTCTCGATGCAGTCTTTCCATCGTAAAAAGTTTTGAGATCTCATAGAAGCCAAGTCCTATTCAAATTATTTTGTAGTTATAAATCAACATTTAGTAATTGTATCAATAGTTTTCTTTATATTATAATTATAGTGACTTGGCAATGAGCACAAGAAGAAACAAAACGGCATATTTGGAGTTATATCACAAAATTAATTTTCTTTTGGTTTATCCGTGTCGTCCCAACCGAATTTCGGCAACGGCAGTCAGTCTCATCCAAGACTAGTAAACTGCGCAGGACATAAGTTATAATGCACAATTGCACAAGTGTGTACGCAAACACTAGTGTTAGTGTACTCTCGGTTCATTTACTTTCATAAAGCGATGGCCCGTAAGGTACTTATTTTTTATTATTGCATTGGAGCATGTAGTCGGTAGTGATCTGATCACAGGTCTCGTCAGTAACATTTGCACATAATTCCAGGCAGCAAGCAGCTTTTAATTGGTGCTCATTGCCAAGTCACTATAATTATAATATAAAGAAAACTATTGATACAATTACTAAATGTTGATTTATAACTACAAAATAATTTGAATAGGACTTGGCTTCTATGAGATCTCAAAACTTTTTACGATGGAAAGACTGCATCGAGAGACTTGGCATTTTTTTACATTATTTTAATGTTTTTGGTGGGATCTCTTCTACAATATCTATCCAAAACTTAATAGCCACACCGATTCTACTTGCTCAGTCCAGGCAGGCAACCGATCATGTAAATTCAACCACAACCAATAAAATGAATCAACGGTGTCTGTGGTTTCATGTGACAAAAAAAAACATGGCTGGAAAGTGACTAAGTTATGCTTCCGAAAGAAATAAATTTTATTTTAGTTTTATCTGACCACATTGTTATTCGTGACCTTAAACTAGTTCGGTGTGTCAAATTCTGCAATCGATCAAGAAATCATAGTTATCGAAAAAGCAGTGCCAAAAATAGGGTTGTACCAACTAGAGAGGCGCAGAAATGGCCAGTCCAGGGCTCAGTCGCACAGTTAAAGAAGTTCGCACTGGTTGCATATAAGGCTAGTTACGGCAATGCGAATAAGATAACATGACAAAATACTTCTACGAATTTATCAAAACACACACCTTGTTACTTCAGTTCTTTTTCTGAATAGACAGTCCATTTCACAAAACATACGGACTCACGCATTTCCAAACATAATAGCCGCTACTAAGTTTCTTCACAGAAAAACCCAGCATCACTTTCGAATGAACAAGGAATCGAACGTAGTACCAAACAGTTGCGCTTGCGCAAGACGCGTTTGTAAGTAACAAAACTGATATTTGCGATAGGTAAGTCCTTTTTAGGGTTCCGTAACCAAATGGCAAAAAACGGAACTCTTATAGATTCGTCATCTCTGTCTGTCTGCCCGTCCGTATGTCACAGCCACTTTTCTTAAATATGCAGTATGTCACTTTACTATTTCTACAATGGTCAAAATAATATTTGGCTCTTACATTTATTAAGACCTGCACGTGTTAATCAATATTACTCATGCATATAGAAAAACATTAGTAATCTACGGACAATACAATAACATAAAATAACCACGAAGGATTTCAATCGACCACGAATATAATAAAAGCAATATAGAAAAGAATTGGTACCACAGATACAAGAAAGAAAAAGAAGGTTAATACGTTAATTCGACACAATGTTTTTTTCTATTATCTATACTAATATGTATTATAAAGAGGTAAATTTGTTTGTTTGTATGTAGAGGGTAATCTCAGAAACTGCTCAACCAATTTTGAAAATTCTTTCACCAGTAGAAAGCTGTATTGGTCCTGAGTGACATAGGCTATAAGGGGGGGGGGGGGGTTAGGAGCGGGCGAAGCCGCTGGCGAAGGTCAGTGTAAAATAAAAACAATTCAACAGGTAATGTACCAAATAGGCTCAGAGGTGCGACTTTTCACGTTTTTGTGACGTAAAGTAAACGGGAACTTTGATGTTTGTAGTATCTATTCTTATTACTTAGGTCTATAAAGTCTAGGCCAGTGTCCTTTTTTTTTATTTGTATCTTGGCATAGTAATTACTACTGTTAATTGACTTTATCAATTTAATTCATTCAACCTTGGCTATATTAAACTCATTTGCTTATTTTTACATTAATTGCAAAACTATTGTAATTTACGCGAATTATCACATTTTTCTAGTACTTATTTATACTGGTAAAATTGTGATAATTCATTTAAATCATTTTTTTAAGACTAGCACTTTGCCCGCGACTTCGTCCGCGTGGGTTACGTACTTTCCTAATTCCCCCTTTTCACCCCCTTAAAGGTTAAATTTCCAAAAACCCCTTCTCAGTGCTCCCCTACATTATAATAGGAAGCCGTGTGCAAAATTTCACATTCCTAGCCCCAGTAGTTTCGGCTGTACGTTGATATGTCAGTCAGTCAGTTCTCCTTTTATATATATAGAAGATTTAAGTAGTCCTGTAGGATAGATAGCCTTAAAGATTTGAACATTGAAGGAGGATCGAGGCAACACACCTTCCATCACCATCAGCGCTGCATATACTGACTGACTAATAATATACCATGGCAATTGGAATAATATGGCGTGGCTTTTGAAAGACTTCAATAAAAACTCTCGCTAAATTAAGCTACTACTTGTACTCATTTTGAACTCACTTCGAAGTCGCCTCCCAACTGGATCGCAGGGCCCTTCACTAAGTGCGCATTTAATGTGTCTCTGCATCGTGTTCCTATCGGCCAGGGTCTGTTCTAACTGTGCGTCAGTCATTTGAGACCCGGCCTGCACATGCAAGCCGACGACCAAACCCACGCTGATGACACATACAAATACGACGAACTGAAAAAAAAGATAACTTTCATTTAAAATCCTTTTTTTTTATCTTACCTCTGATTTTGGATTACACCTTTATTCCCATTGTTCTAAGGTCTAAGTTAGAGGTAAAATAAAGGAACTGTTGAGGTTTACGATGTTTGAGGATAGGTTATTAACCGATTTCAAAAAGGTGGTTCTTTTTATTTGTTTATGACGTTTGAGCTGTAACAAGGTTGGGTCAATATTTTTATCGGTGCCTGCGCATTGTTTTTTAATGAGGTGTGTGCAGGTATTAAGTAGTCAAATAAAATGTTTAATGGATAAAATATAGAGTTAACCATAAAGAAAAAAAAAACATTGTTTAGTTAGTTTAACGCTAACTTGGGTTTATATTATAGGTATTACATTATCAATCATTCGAATTGTGTGCAATACATACTTCAAGAATGTCTAATAGTACTGAATGGGACATGGTAGGACATGATAGGACTTAATAGCCTCTTTTTTGTGTCCTTTTTGTCTCCGTTTTTCTCGGTCCTTAAAATTAATGAAATAGAAAATAATTTAAGTAGGTAAACATCCCATCAGTCATAAGAAAAGACTAAACAAAGAGGGTTCATTGTGGTATTTTTATTTAAGTAGGACTTTTTTCTTTAAACCTAAAATTAGTTAAAAAAATAAATTAATTAATTAATTCGATCCAAAAAAAAACCCATTAATAAATAGGTAAACATCACACCATCATCGCTGCATCGTAAGAAAGGATTTAAAAAAGGTAACAACGTGGTCTTTTTTTAATTTCATTTAATAAGCCGGTGAACCCAGGGCGTACCGATGACTCACACAGCGTTTTTAAATGAATATGATTACAAAGTTCCGTTGAAACCGATTGAATAACTACCACGCAACATTTTACTAGCACGAGAAACTTGAAATCGGGAATTCCATTATTTGTTAATGAAACGTCTACTTAAAAAATTTAAATTAAATAATACTCTATTTTATAAATAAATTCGGAAATACAAAGACGTAAATGTATTGAATTCCTACCTGCATGCTTATAACGCCCACTTTTACACAGATTTTATTACAATTCAATCACTGAAGTTGAAGTATGAACGGTGTCAAATATTTGGGTTACACCAGAGCAACGATTTGGGAACGACTGGCTAGTACTATCATCGTGTTAATATTGTAACCGGGAATGTGGTCCTCCCCTCTTTGTGTGGCGATTATCTCGTTAGGGCTCCTCTCCGTCTTTTTGTACTTCAACGTTTTGGGTTAAACAAATTCAATTAGGTAAGAAGTACTTGGAAATATGTAATACGTAGTTAATGATATCGGATTATTAGGTCGTTCTTATTTATCTACACAAATTTATTGCAAAGGAAACACAAGTTTTCTTAACACAACAATGTTTTGTATGTTCGTTTGTGATGGGTTAAACTCAAAAACTACTTTGACGATTTAAAAAAAATCTTTATTTAAATTAAGGAGCGTTTGATCAGACATGATCAGGCCACCCTCATAGGCCTCACAATAAAGAAATGCAATAAAATTAAATTAATTCTACGTCCAATTGCTAGTTTAATTAATTTGTAGATAATCTTTTCCTCATCCGATTGAGGGCGAGCAAGAACCAAATTACACTTGCCCAATTCCCGCAAATTTAAATTATATTTGATCATTAAGTTGAATCTTTCAGCCTCATTTCGGGCACATTCGGCCACCACGTGGTACACATCCTCAACTACGTCACACTCAGTACAATTACTTTACCGATTTCTAAAAGTCTTGCTCCTGTACAAATTTACATATCAGTGAGTAACGTGGACAGTATTTCATTTTTCAAACTAGTACCTGAGCATAGCGAGGGGACTAATTCTTGTTATGTTTTAGAGGCAAAATTGGATGTTCCGGAGGTAATCAATGTAACTAATAACGGATTCTTTGTAGAGTGCCATATATTTTTCTTGCGAGTGAAGTCGCGGGTAGGAACTAGACCTATGATTAATAATATTTAAATTTTCAGACATCGTATTATTTAAAATATTATTACACTGGAGCATCGATCAGTAGTACTAATCTCTACAAGTGTGTATGAGAAAAACTGTAGATACAAGTTGTCCGATTTTTCTCATACACACATGTAGATTTATCGTTGCAGTTTGAACTGTACCATCCAATCGCAACGATTTTTCGTAATGTGTGTAGCAGCCATTAAACTTTAGTTTATCTTTAGTGGATTTTCAACTTTAAATACTACAACATTAGCTTCAGCGCTGCCGCGGCGCTGAGTGTTATTGAGACAGAGAGCCAGAGAGCAATACCTATAGACTTATACAAAACTTAAAAGTCCAAAATTTTGCATCGCTTTATTATTGATAGAACAATACGGTACGTCACGGTGGACCGTTTTAAGAACGTAATTACAGAAAAGAAGTATACGTATAGGGAGTTTCACACTTAGATCCACAATCATAAGAATCATCGTAATCATAAAACTGTTACACAAATCCCTTTTGTCAAAGATTAAGAAAAAATTTGTACCACTGGCTTAATAAATAATTCTTATTCTCTCATTCTTAATTCTTTATCTTTATAATGTATCTACAAAATGTTCTGTATAAGTAGATAATGCTTTGTCCATGCTCTATATCTATGGGCTCTACAGACGGTTACCTTTACTCAAATAAGTAAATTACTATGCGAAAAAATTAACGGGGAAAGCGACGCCATGAATATTGTGACAGCGATTCAGTTTCATCATCATCTGCCTAGACTTTTCCAAACTATATAGGGGTCAGCTGCCTATCTTACCTCCACAACCCAGTAACTGGGTAATACGATACCCCATGTCCATGGTAAGACTGGTTGTCAGACTTTTAGAGCTTTTGACTAAGAGCTCTTACACACGAGCGGCATGTTCCCAACGGCAGAGGTAACTGCAGCCGTCGACATTTCAACTTCGAAGATCAGCGACAGCCGTCGTCTGCTCTCTTAGTATAGGAGTCAGTTGTAAAATGGATTCCGAAGAAGAAACACTGTTATTGCTTTTACTTACTAAACATTCTAAAACTTATACCGATTACGATTACAAGCATTTTTCTTTACTGCCATAACTATTGCAATTCATTAGCAATTCATTATCAATTTCGTCAGTAGAAGTCATTTTACGAATTTTCGACGCGTGCGAACTCTTGAACTATTTGCAGTCGACTGACAAAATGGCGGACGCGGCACACTACAACTGCAAGTGTCGCTATAGGTCGACTGCTGCTGTCGACGCGTCGACGGTTGCCGCCGGCGCGCGTCGACGGCTGCAGTTACTCTGCCGTTGGGAACATGCCGCTCGTGTGTAAGAGCTCTAATAGTAACGACTGTCGAAAGATCTACAAATGTCAGCCGGGACCAACGGCTTTACGTCCTTTCCAAGGCACGGAGGAAACTCGCTATGACAGATGGTGACCCATCCACAGACCAACCTCGGTAAGCGCGGCTTAACCCGATTCAGTAAAAAAAAATATTTTGTGTATCGTTCCCCTTAAATTTTGGCGCCTTTAGTTTAAGTATTTTGAAATTATATTTTATTTATTTTTCCCTTCAGGGCAATGTTAAACACTGGATTACAATATTGTATCTGAATGCTACTCTGGCTGTGTCAATTTTAGTTCCTATTGTTATTGTTTTTAATTGTATACTTTGATTGTAATTAATTTCATAATCAGTTTGTAAGACATACTATCGCATTAGGTATATATCGAACGTGTAATGATAGTATTAAAAAAGATTTTAAATAAATTTATATAAAGAAAGTCTATGGTTGCTACAATAGCGGTGTAGTGCGACTGACATGTTTGTTGAGAGCAGAGTTACTGATTTTTACGGGCTGATGAGGAGACTCAGGGCGTCTTTCCAAAGTCGACTGTGTACATGTGATAATCGTTTAGTTACTGAAATATTTAATTGTGTGTACCTATTAAGACCGGAATTAGTGTACCTTATGTTGTGAAGTTTGATTTTTAATAATGTTGATCTCATTTCAACTGTGATTTTAATTTAATTTTAATTTTAATTTCTGATTGTTATTTTTATTTCATTTTATAATTTTTGTTTTCATTTTAATTGTGTTTTTAATTGTGTTTTTATATTTTATTTTCATTTTATATTATGTGTTTTTATATAATGATTTAATTGAATGTTGATGCTAAATTTTAATTTTGATTTTATTTTAATTCTGATTGTAAGTAATATTGTTTTAATTTTAATTTATTTTTTGTGATGATTTTATTATGTGTAATGTAATTGATATGGGTTAATACCCGAAATAAACTATTATTATTATTATTATTATTATTATTATAGTATTGCCACTTTTTGAAACCAGCATTTAAACAAACTTGAGTCTTGTTGAGGAGGAACTTTTTTTTTCATACTAATGATAGTTTATAAAATTAGGAACAACAGTTCTTATTCTATATTTTTCTATTTTACTACTGAATTTTGAAATTGTATTTCTGAATAACAGAAGACTTTTGATAAATATTTATTGCACAAGTTAGTCTAAGAGAAAGTCTTTGAGGTCAAATATTTTGCAATATTTGACAATTTGCATAGTGCCACAGATAATAGACTCTGAACTACTGAACGAACTTGTCTACAATTTCGATATTGATTTTTTGCAAAATGACATTAAAGCCAGAATAATTTCTTGTAAAATATTACTTCAATATTATTAAAAAATCTATAAATAAATATTTCATTGAGTTCCTGAGTGATTTCATTTAGAAGTGCCCTATAATAGTGAAGTTATGAACAGTAGTTATCGTGTAATTACAGACTTGTCACTCAATCATATGTTTGCAATTAGCGATGTCAGTTTGTTTACTAATGAAACATTAGCTCAGAATCTCAAAATTTCTAAATATTCGCTATGAACTCTGAAGAATCGTCAGGAGGTTCGTCGTGCAATGGACAAGAAAATGGCGACGGATCCAGTGGTTCCGAGCGCCCACTCAAGAAAGCACGTTATGCGTGGCAAGTTAAAGGGAAATATCACTTGAAAAATGAAAATAATGATCCAGCTAAAATAATAACTACAGAATCCACTGCTACTGAAATGGCCGGTCCATCAGGTAGTGAAAGTTATACAAGTGAAATTAGCAACATAGGACAAGACAATAGCACAACAGAAATAAATAAGAACTTGTATTCTTCTAACTCTGTGGTTGATGAGCTAGATAAATCTGTTTGCAAGCCAAGTATAGGAAATCATGGCCCTGAAGACAAACCTGACCATGTTTTCACACTTAATGAAACAATACCAACAGACATAATAAATCCACAAAAAAGTTTTAGCTCTCAAGAGCATTCTGAATCTCTAATCCTAAGCTCAATTGAAACATTAATTGGTAGGTCTCAAGAAAAAATGTCACGTTGGACCATGGTACCGGTTGATGATATCTTGGTGGAAACAGAAGAGCATTGCATTAGAAGATGGCAATATAGACAGGTAAAAAGATATTCTTTGATTTGATTTTAAATCTAAGAAATTTTTAAGGACCTTTCAAAAAATATTTGGTCTTGACTGTTCAATGTTTTAAATAATTATTTATGGCCTTTTTACAGAGGGAAAAAGTAAATCTTGACAACTCAATCAACCGTATCTTGGAAACCATGCATTTAGAAGCAGGACGGGAAATTACAACTATGGAAGACGGAGTCAACAGTATTGAAAATGAAGGAATTCTCATGGCAATATCTGCACATGGTTTACAAAATGCTTCATCTTCTTATTTTTCTGATAGCTTAGAAGAAATAAGACAAGCTGGACTAACATCTTCTCCTGCTATAAGAATAAGTTTTGGACCCTATACTGGTCATGTTGATGAATCAGACGATGAATCTGAAGAAGATAGTCAGCAAGACTATCCCTTGAACAATGTACAATGGAGATGGTCAAATCGACTGAGAAACGAGAGTAATGAAACCATACCATCCCCAACATTCCATGGCACATCAAACTTAACTGTAAATTATGAGAATCTCCACAATACTGATGAAGCATCTGATGATGTGGAAATTGAGGATGAGAATCATCATGATTTCCTTGATGCAGCAGTGTCATTTGCTATACAGAGTAAAGGCTTGACTACATTTGGAACAGATTATGGCTAATATTGGTTCTCACTTTGAACTTTTAAATAAGAATCACATCATATTTCTCTATAATATAATATACATATTCAAAATAAATGTTGCTTATAAAAACTTATGTTATAAGGCACAAAAAGTTACTGACTGCTAAAATGGTGCAGTTTTGCCATAGAATCAGTATTTTAACATAATATAATAGTGTCCCCAAGATTAAGTTTGTTCCATTACTATTTTATGTAAATATTACGAATGTATAATAACTAGGTATAATAATTTGATTAAATTCTCAGAGAAACTATTTACTGTACTGACGGCAAATGTAGCAAAGTACAAAAGTTTCAAAGGTTTTGAAACATATCAAGTGACTGATTTGGAATTGTGCACTTATTTTTTTTACATTACCAATTCAAGTATTCCTACATACCATTCATGTGTCCAATATTATCATTAAAGTGTAATCTGTCCAATATATTTAAATGTAAGATTTAATTTTATAATAATTTAGTCTATTTTGATTTATATTTCTTTTAAAGTTTTTGTATAATAATTATGGTCAATGCATTTTTGTTGTAAATTTTATTTTTTTATATATTTCAGTTAAAACTGGTTACTACTTAGTAGATTAATTTGTTGTACTCATGCAGATATTTGTAGCAAGGTATAGAGACTTCTATAACATAGTGATAAGGTTTATGTATGCCATAATGACATTACAGTCAATAAAATGATACTCAACCAAATTTTGTTATCATTATTAATTGTTTTATGTTCTTATATTGATTGCCTCACCATGGTATGTGCAGTTTTAATTTCCTATGTAAGCGTGGTTTTTTGTGGTGTCACTATGTCATGAGAGAATTTGATCCTTGTTAGTGACATTATCGAATTGTGTGAAAAGCTACCAAAACCAAATGATGATATTTTAGTTTTGATCAAAATCGCCATCGAAACGCCTTTGTGTATTTTTCGCTTTACGTCATAGTTTCGGATATGTCCATCCACGCACTCTTGGAAAATTGACCCTTTATGTATCTTGTATCTACTTATAGTATCAACAGCGAAATCAATCAATTGACGGCACGGTTGGCGCAATGGCTGGGCAATCGTCTGCTGCGTAACGTGTCGCGAGTTCGATTCCCGCACGGAACAAATATTTTTTTTTAAAGAAATATCATTATTTATTATTAAAAATTTCTTTAGATTTAATTTAAAAAAAGACAAGAATATAAAAATAATTTACGGTATTAAAAACGGGGTCCAAGTTACCGGCGGCGGCGGTTAGAGGTCAAGAGCTAAACAATCTGCTAACAATGCGCAACCAGTGCCTATCAAGAAGTAGGTAGGTACTATTTTCAGAATCAGCCTCAGCCTAACAAGAGCCTCATACGGTGTTGGTCGAGGCCCGTTGCAATTATGCAATTTTGGCGCACTATAGCACAATGGTCGCCTAATCCACATCCCACGTAATTACATAATTACTATCGACAACCTCCCGAGCCAAGTCAATTTATTTCAAACAATCAATTATGATTTTCAAAGTTGAAACGTAGGGCGGTAAAATCGTTAAGGTCATTGTAAAGCTAGTCTACCAAAAAGGTTTCATTGTGCTTGCTGGCTGAAATAGCGAATTTGGCATGAGGTCAAAAGATTTAATATGACACCAGCCTCCTTCTTACTTTACTTAAATAATTATTTATTTTCTCTTTAATTTTAAAAATAAAATAAATATTTAAAATTAGATTCGTCAGAACAAAAGATGTCCAATGAGCTTTCCATTCTCCGTGTCTTATTATGTCGCATAAGTTAACGCCAACAGGAACAGCTAAAATAAAACAATTACAAGTTTAAAAACGCAGTTTGGCAAAAACGACTTACATTACTGAAGAAATAGCAAGATCGTGTAGTTTTCCGCGGGCCACGCCAATCATCTCAGGTAGGCATTATAATCCTGACATACTATTTCTTCATTTCTCTCTCGTACGTTTTTATCTTTAAACATGGTTTCATCCTCGCTACTTGGCTCGTATTGGTCGTAGTGTGAGGTTATATGGAGTTTACAACACAAAGAATTTTTGAATTCGAAGTAGTTCCTGAGATTAACGCGTTTTTTTTCGGTTTTTAATTACTGTTTCGTTTTGAAAAACATTTTTTTTTGGATATTCAAAATATTGAGGAACGGTATAACATAACGCTACTATCAATAGGAGTTGATCAGCGTGGCTGAAACCAAGGGGAATATTATTATAGAAGTAAAGATTGCATACGGGAATCGAACCCATGACACATTTTACGAAGTGCTGCTCCGTCTATCTGGTTTTACTACTTTCATGGATGCAGTTTCTGCTTAACCCCATAAGAATAGTGTTTGTAGCGGGTAAATAATTAATTAAAATAAAATTCCTCAATAACAATTTTATTATTGCTTGTTATTATTCACATAATACAAAATAAACTATGCACAAGTTTAAGACCACTGATATTCTATTTTAGACTTCATATAATATTCTGAATTACAACTCCGACATTCACAACATTTGCGTTGCATGTATAGTGTAACACGTAAGTAACATTTACAAGTGAAATTAATATACAATAGCAGCAGTCCTTCGTCAACTAATTGTGATGTGCTCACCGCATTAAAATTATTATTACATTCATGGCCGAATATCCTATGTAAAGTTCTATTATAAGTAACTGTACAATTATCATTATCAGCAATTATTCGTGGAGTCATATTAAATATATTTACACAATTATAAATACTTATGTATTTCTCTCGTTTGCCAATCGTTTTAGAACGATAATAATATTATTTTAGCACAAAATACAGAGTGCGTGCGATAAAAATACATTTTGCGCACGAACCAGAAATAATGTCAGTGATTACACATGAGATATTCAAATATAAATCATTATGTTCTTAAATAAATGTCATGTGTAGAATGTGGTCAGATGCTGGTCGAAATAATAGTATGGTTGCACTTTCTCAAGTTTTTATTTTGTCTCCGGTGTTTTAGCCAGCTTTTTCACACTTGACAGTTTCCACCATAATTGTACTCAAATACCCAACGCATCGACTTTTTAACATTTCTACAAAAATCTAAACATAATCTAGACATCACATTAATCACTCAATAAACTGTATAATATTAATTAACAGCTAGTTGCAAAATTATTGATCAGTAAATATTATTATTTTAATAATTATATCTTTAATATTCGACGCGCCGGAAGCTGATAAGCGGAAGGTAAGTATTTGATAATTTGACATTACAAAATATGAAACTAAATTAAATAAAAATCACTACATAATTCCTTTACAATTAAACAAAACTAAAGAGAATCAAATCAGGGTAAATTGACGTTAATTGAATATCAATCACGTTGAGTTGGTATTAGCAATACCGGAAGTGTGTAACACATGGTAGTGAAAATAAATCAAGAATATGTACAGGTAGAATTTGGGATTATGTAGATTTAAAATAAAAAATACCTTTGATTCTACTGCATTCACATTATTGTTTAGAAAAATGGTTTCATAATTACGTACATAAAATTGAAATATTTTTTTAAAATTATGAATTTATGAAGAACGACATTTTAAAAATTAAACGTTGTTATGCGCCATTGATAGCCATCTTTAGAAAATATCACTGTAGCAAATTGGTATAAAGGTCATTTAGCACATTCACTGTAGATACTTAAGGCCAGTTATTTAATCAGTAATTAAGTAAACTATTCGGTAAATTGCCATTTTTAATCATTCGTTAAAAATTTACACCATTTTAACTAATAATATTTCTACCGATCAAAGAAGTGGCCCCTAAGATGTTGTTTTATTTGGGACCTATTCTGGGCTAAAATTGGAAATATAAATAAAAAGTAAAATAAGTTAAAAAAAAATGAATAAATGTATAATATCTACTATACATTGACACATAATGTATGGAAGTATGTATTGTATGCTTTGCACAACCTACGTAGTATATTACATTAAAGTGTGCGTCAAAATTATTTTTACATCATATATTTGTAAATACATTTATTATGAACTTATAGTCAAAGCGATAACCAATTGGAAAGTACATTTTTGATTTTGTACTTCACATATTTTGTTTTTACTCATGAATAGCAAAAATAATGTACTTTATACAGTGCAAACAGATGCAATTTGTGTATACCTTGAAGAAACAGGCTTATATGCTGCATCAATCTCTCTGTATTAAAAAAAAAACACACACAAAGTATTAAAAAAAAAAGAAACATTTTTCCACATTTTTTAACGATTTTAGATATTTTATTCGTCTTTATACGACATTATTTTTTGTTTATGCGAAACCCGATACACCTTTCTAGTATTTTTGTGTAAAGAATCTATGTACAAAACAATGTGTGTTGTTTTTAAAACCGTATCATAAAAAATCACAAGGTTACAAGTTTGTATATTACCTGGTTGTCCGCTCAAAAACATGCTCATTTCGCGGTACACCCGCGTAAACCGCGTCTCCTGTGTTATACACTCGTGATAATAGCTTGGCAATAGGTACCTAACCGTACGGTGATTGTATTGTAATTAACTGGTAATAAAATTTAATTAAAATATTTTTGAAAAAAAATATAACATGGTGTAAAAATTATTGGAATCGAATCAGTTACTGATTCTGAACAAACTATATTCAGGTTTCGCATATACTAAAAATAATGTTGTATACATGCAGACAACCTACCTAACTTGTTTTTCGAATTTTAATTCTTAATAAGTACATAGGTAGTATCTGTGCCAAAAAAATCATTATTTGGTAGCTACTCCTTCTCACACAGAGGAGGCATGTGTTCCAGCAGTGGAAACATTTATAGGCTGATGATGATGAGGAAACTTAACAACGAAAATATGAATTTGTGAAGTTCAGTTTATTATATAATGATCTGTGTAAATAAATAAATCTAATAGTCGTCATGCCCTTTTTTACGTGATGACTAATAAATGAACTGAGGTAAACCCATAAGTTGCAATTGTACAAAAGGTAGTTTGTAAACGAATAAAACATAAAAAAATGAAAGCAGTATCAAATCTCTATTTGCCATTTTGAGAATCTTACTACTCCTGCATTAATTAAAAAAGGGCTATGTGACATGCTCATGCAAAATTAGATGTATAGATGTGATTTTGTGCACCAACTAAATCACTGTGCTTTCTTGCTAAATCTTGTAAGAGATTCGACTTGACAAATCATTGTTATTGCCCCTTTCTTACATTTGTTAGAAAATAGCAACAGCTTTATTTAGTTTAACCGGCAGACAACAGAATTAGTCCCATTGAGCTATATTTATCCTTCATGTTTTTCATCAGTCAACAAACATTAATGATTATTTTATTTATGATGTATTTAACATGATTTAAATTAAGATATCATTTGTAAAGTAAGTTATGCAGAGTTGTATTTTCAATACAATGTGAACTGCTGTTAAAGCCTATTCAATTTAAGCTGTAGTCGAACCTCGTGTCGACGAGTAGCTTTATGAACAGAGACAAATTCAGGCTTGCAGTTTAGGAAGACTACTTCACGGGGCGTGAACATTTCTATATATTCAAATTATATTACAAATTAAAGTAATATTGTAATGACTGGAACAAGATTCGCAATATGTTTATGTGCACTGGCTCCAAAATGTGTATAATAAAATCAAAACAAGTTGCACGCGATAACTTCGCGAGCACGTGACGTCACAACCACGCGTGTAGGAGCCAACATCTCCGGTGTATAATCTCAGTTCACTATTAAGCTACTTGTATATTTACACAACTTATATTACAAGTTAATTATTATTAAAAAAATCTCCAAAAGTTAAAAAATTGACAAACACATTTAACACCCTTATACTTAACAAAGCGTATGGATTCATCATATTTACAAGTACATAAAGATAACGCGCGTAATGTTACATGCAAACTAGGGCACCAAAATAATAAGTACATTATTATCATTATCAATATAGTGAAACTAGGATCGCCTAAGGTGTCTTACAAATTGTACTGACATCGTCAACTTGAGTAGCAAATTTGACTGATATAATACAGTGTGTAAAAGACCAAACAAAGGATCTGTTGTACTACATTCAAAATAGAATGCATACATTTAGGTTACCATTTTCATAAGGCGGAGAATGTTTATAACTTATTTACCTAAAAAATATTTACAATATGCACAGAGACTAAAGCAACACGCATAACAGGCATCAAAAACTTCTTGGGCAGACATTTTTATTGCTTATACTTGGAGTTCTGTATCCATTTATGTGCTACCAATACTTTTAACATTTATTTGCTTCAACAGATATGCGTTATGAGGAACACATGTTATATATATTCCATACAAGGCTTATTAACCACGATTTCTTAGATTTAGGTTAAAATAAATAAAATGACAATCATAACAGACTAGACATAACAGGACCGTCTGCACTTTCATCAATAACCTATTCACCAACCGTTCTGTGGAGTTACTAGCGATCAAATTGTATATTGATTTAACATAATATAAAAATCGATTTGTCTTCAATACATTTAGTTTTTCTTAATTTAATGTAACTATCCAACATGAGATCTTCCTTAGCTAGGGTACCAACAGACCAATTCTTAAGTTGATCGGACAGACCGACTTCATGCCCAAGCCTACTTGTGTTCACATTCAGTGTCCATCTTATTTGATGAAGTGAAATAAATATTTTGTGATGTTAGGAGAGGGTTTTGACTTAAATGGGTGGCAGGAAGGGGGGCGAGGGGGGAACGGCGCATCGCTATGGTTTGAACTTCACCAGAGGTATATTCTTAGATTGCAGGCACTTGTCACACACCCATTCAGCATATACTTCAGCTGTCAGCAACTGAAATGCTGGCTCTGTTAGCCCTGTGCAACCCCTGAAATGATACAATATGAAAATATTAATTCCTTTGCAAAAATGTTATAAGAAGAGTTAAAATGTAAACAGTGACATTTCAGTAGAGTAAACATTGCTTTTTATACCATGAAGTTGTTTATTTGGTTTTACCAATGATGTGTCACCAGTTATACTTATCTTTTAAACACATTCATCACAATTGTTAAATTATTATATGAAATTTTGTAACATCTTATCAGCAAAATTTTGCATTGTAAGTACATTCTTTGAGCAATTAAAAACATATTGATTATCATGTTGGTTATTTGTTTACTTTTATTCAACCGTTGATGACTCTTGTTAAATAAATATCACTGGATTTTTTGTAATTTAATTATGATAAGTTTATAGCAGTTATAAACTTCAATTGGTACATACCTATGAAACCAAAAGTTGCATCCAGATTCACATAAAATAGCTTGATCATTGTCATGCACTTCTTTGTGACACACTCCACATGGATATATGGGTGGGGCATTTGGGTTCTGAGGATTAAACACCATTGGTTGGTCAGGAGGGTACACTTTACCCGCACTCACTGGCATAGGTTTTGGTCCAAACATTCCCATGCTCTGGCCCATTGGACCCACTCCCTGTCCACCAGGACCACCCATGGCCATTCCACTCATTCCAGCTAGTGGACCACAATTGCCCATGTTTCCTGGACCTGGACCCATCCCCATAGATCCATTACCTCCCATTCCCATTGGTCCACCATGTCCCATGTGACTGTTTGAATAAGGTGGGCCTGGGCCCATAGAGGTCATTGGTCCATTACCACCCATAGGACCACTCCCCATGCCTGATGGCATTGGACTTCCATGTCTCATGGGGCCACAATGACCCGGTCCCATACCACCACCTTGCATTGGATTAGAAGACATTATAGAATTACTGGGTCCCATAGAACCATTAGAGCAACTAGGACCCATTGGTCCATTCATACGGGGAACATTCATACCGGGTCCTCCACCACCCATAGGACCATTCATGGGTCCATTCATTGATCCTGCACCAAGAGGACTGTGCATAGGTGGTCCCATAGGACTGTTACTCATGTGACTTCCTGCCATTGAGCCCATATTCATAGGGCTTCCCATAGGTCCTGATGACATTGGTGAGCCCATCGGCATTGAATTCATGGGACTCATTGGACTACCCATTGATCTTGAATTCGGGCCCATTCCTGGACCCATGCTGTGGTTACTCATACTCATATTGGGGCCTCCCATAGGTGACATACCACCCATATGTCCCATAGGACTCATATTTCCCATTGGACTAATCCCACCTCTTGGAGGCATTTGTTGACTCATAGGATTCATGCCATGCGGGCTCATGAGTCTCATTGGTGGGCCACCCATACTGTGCATTGGCATCATTCCCATTGGGCCATTTTGACTCATCATTGATCCATTCTGACTCATCATAGGGCCATTATGAGATACGGTGGATGGAGAGTCATCAAAAGGGTTCGAGGCAACAATTGTATCTCCATATCCTGTTAAAGGGGGTGGCAGGAGATCTTGAGCCGTGGGAGGTGGTTGGGGAGGTGTTAATGCATTGTTAGCATTTGAAGTTTTCCTCCGCTTCTTGGGGTTGCTCGGTGCTGGCGCCGGCGGGGTCGGCGTGTCCATCGGAGGCTTGAAGTCTGGAGGCCCTAATCCTGGGCCTGGCAGCCTGTAGGATGGCATTCCAGCCAGATTGTGACTCATTCTGATTTTATTCGGTTTCAGCTCTAACAACCATCATCATGAATCAATGACATGAACATTTTAGAAACTGTATTCGCATTTAAGGCACCGCATTGTCACGAGAAAGCGCAATAACGTGCCGGAAGACTGGTTGTGTCTATTTCTGTAACAAAAAAATATTACAGTTGAAATCATTCTACTGCAAGTACAACAGAAACTAGTGTTGATACTGTAAAGTGCTATTATGTTTCGTTTCATTGATCGCCAAAATACTGTAGACGATGATGGTTACGAATTTACGATTCTTAAGATTGACACTAACGTAAGTAACCTGCCAGTAATAAATGCACGAAAACACACTTCAAGAACGAAATCTTCCGAATTCTACATATTCTGTAAAAGAAAGAGCAAAAACAATAATATAAAACTTACAGCATTATCAATTTAGCATCGGAATTACTGATTATTTTTTTTTTGTCTTCATTGAAATCCCAAGGCAGGCGTGCAACATATGACAAAATACCAAAAGCAAATCACTTTATAGCGCCAGATTTTGTTATTCACTGAAGGCTTCCTGGTTGTTTAACGTTCTAACACACACGAAGTTCACTTATAACAAGATTTAGTAATGCATCAAAAGCATTTTTATTTACGACTCACAGTGTTCCAAACAACACACGCCACATTCACAATGTATTTTCGTGAAGAAATTCCCGCGAGAGGTCGCTTTGGTCACTTAACCAGTTTTTTAAACGGGCAAAGGTCTTCGTCATTGTGCTTACATTAAAACCATTTTATAAAAAAAAAAACAAAATAAGATAGGTATTTAAATTAAACACGAATTATTAATAAATGCTAAGTAAATGAAAAAATTAATATATGCTGCCAATGAATCTGGTGTTGCCATGATCATTAATTTAATATTTTTGGTGAAAAATCTTTTGGTCCTTTGAGTCATAATTATTCACATTATACCAAGGATATTAAAAAAATTGCTGGATGTTGCAGCAAGAAAAAAGAATTGAGGACTAAAAAAATGACCTTGAAACAATTCATTTATGTTTTGCGTCTCTTTCATGAGGGTGACAAGTATTTTTACTTGCTCTAGGATATTTTGTACTTTATTATTTTATTAATTGAGCAAATTAGGTACATTAACATTTTAAATTTGTTTTAGATTGTATTAATTTTGGTTTAAACTTAATATACTTTGAAGAGTACTAATGTATACAGACAATCACGTATGTTAACGGTAATGCTCTACATCTCTGTCTAGATTTTATTTCTTTGGATATAAAACTTGATACTAATACTAAGGCAGATAAACAATTAGGATTACAATGAAATACTTTCAAAAACACCCCTTAAAAATCGGTTAAGTTAATTAGGTCCTACCCATTAGGATCAGATTTACAACGGAAATCTGATATTTTCCAATTAAGCCTAAAAATGACCTGTAGATAAAAGCTAATATTAATATCTGATTTCATACTTCTTACCAATCTTCGATTTCAACCCCATAGTTGAATTTCCTGTGTCACGTCTCTGTTTTCGTTTCAAACCATAAAAACTAATATTGAATACTTTTTATTTAAATTAACAAAAATCTATTAAACCTGAAAGAGTGCGAATGTAAATTCATTTGTACCTGGAAGATAATTTCCGTACCACCTATTTGAAAAAATCTGTCTACCTTTGCAAATTACATTAGTGCTTCATATTGTAGTTGTGTCAGTGGCGGACTAAGCATGTCGGAGGCCCGAGGCGGCAAATCCGAATGAGGCCTCCTTTTTTATTTTTCGTGGTAAAAATGAAATGGGTCATCCCGCCCTGGGTGGAACGGAGATTATAGTCCGCCAGTGAGTTGTGTGTGTAATATCGAGGTTGGCCTAACTTGTATAAATAAACTGCCTATATGTATACATTCTACGGGGATTACTTACATATTTGAAGCAGTCAGGTTATGTAAAAAATAAGTCATTTTAAATCAACATCACTTTTATTTATAAATAATTAAGATGTGAACATATTTTAAAACATGTAAGCTGTTGCGCTCAGATAGCGTGTGGTCAGGTTGCACTGGTGGGAAAATACTCTAGGAAATCGCGCGAAACACAACATAATTACATTACCACACGAACATAATTGTAGAGAATAAACCGGTACTGCACCAATCAATAGTCTTTTGGGTCTTGACGGATCATAATCCTCTGGTTTGAAGTGTAAGCTACAAATCTTTGCTGTCTCGTAAAACGTTCCTTTTAGTGGTATACTGGATAACCATTTCCGTCTTTTTTCAGAGTCCTTGGGAAAACTGAAACAAAAAATTTATTGCTTTATTTTTTTTTTCAAACCGACATTTAATTATAACCGAGTTAACTGATGTATTTGTTTCAAATACTTCGAGTGATTTATTGTAATGTTTAGCACTTCTCCATTGACATTCATTTCCAGTAACCTTTCCAGTAACCTTGTATCTTTAAGTGAATTGATTTACAAGTTTCCCCTTTGATTACGAAAATAATTGAATACCTTTGAATTTCATTTTGCATTATAGCACGTTACTCAAAATATAAAAGAAACGAGACCTACATGTAATTCAACCATTCCACAAATTTAAAAATATCCACCTTACGGAAAAAAATATGGTCACTCTTTTGATCTTTGTTTACAAACACGTAATTTTGATGTCCAAGATTTGAAAACGTAACAGTTTCAATTTTTAAATGCGATTTAAACATTTAAGTGTCTATACGATGACATTAATTACTAGAACAACGTTTGTGACACAGTTTTGAATGTAAATATTAGGCGATTTTAAAAATATTGGCTTGAAATAGGTAGAGATTGCGTGCAATTTAAAATATGGTATTTCTGGACTTACCTGTGAAAGATAACATTTGATGTTGGGTTTCACACACTTCCACAATATTTAACTACACAATACATATTAGGGCACTCTAAATTAACTCATAAATCCTCGAAAATTGTCAGTTAAACACTTCAAGTTGTAGAAAAGTGATTGACAGAGTAGCCATTTTGGTTTATACCGCCCCAACAGTGTTACAAGTTTTGTACTCGATGCTAGAAGTGGGTAAACTTTAGACACCTTAAAAATTATTTTAATAAAAATGTACCTTACAGTAGCATGAATAAATAACAAATAACTTTTAAAATATTAGGACTTTTAAGGCCAGTATCTGGATTTCAAAATACATTTAAAACGTGTGTTTTTATCTTTTGGTCATATATTTATGCTCAGATTTTTTGGAAAAAAACATTTTATTGTGGCAACTTATAATTAAAGTGTAAGCGAGATAAAAAACATAAGAAAGGTGAATAAACTTGACTTCAATTATTTCTTCGAAGTGCAAAATCCAGCAATTTTTTAATATCCTTGCATTATACGAAAAAGTAGCTTCACAAAAAAAGTTACGTTTTGTTTCGAATGCGAAATTTGGACATTATTATTTTAATCTACTAAGAATATAAGCACTAAAAAGCTTTAAGCATATAGGGACTACCGCTGCTTAAAGCTTTTTGCCTGTGTAAAATGAGGAATATTACGGAATGATTGTCCAGAAGGTAATCTCAGTAAGATAAACGAAAAAACATTATGGCGCGTACAATCGTACATTATAACCGGAGGAGTTAAGTAGTGTCATTTCTATCACCTCTGTAGATATCTATTAATTTACGTCCGTAGACTTAATTGGTTACCTATATCATTAAGGCGGGGTCTAATATGTAATACTTTGTGGTTTGGATATTGTCCTAACCAGAGAGTACAATATTGACACAAAGTCACAAAATAGACAACACTAAAGTCTGTGAATTACACCAACTTGTTAATAGATGTCGTTGAGGAACGGTTGTGCACTGTAGAGCCGTTTAGTTATACGATATCATGCTAGATGTCGTTATAAGTATATTACATGTATTTACTTAATCATTTAATTATCGTTTTCCTTACATTATTTGGGATATCTTCTAGTCTAACTGGTGTTTAGGCGGCATTGGGGGGCACTAAAGATTCCGAGCTCACGATGCTTGCTCTTGGACTGAAGTGTAAGGCGTCGTCCTAATTGGGAGCGATCGTACGATGGCGCGATGCGTTTTTCATCTCACGATCAAAGTGGTCGTACGATGACCTAACAGGTGTCCTATTAGATCGCGCGATGTCAATCATGCGATGCCGTCGCTCGATGGCTGACGTCGCGCTTACGCCACTTTAACGATGGCTCTTTATAGAGATGCACAGTTTTTGCTGTCGGGCAATATTGCTTTAAAAATTGCAAATGACATTGAAAAAAGGAAACGTAGACAAAGGAAACGTAGAAAAGAGATCTGTTGCTTTGATTACATGGTCGCACGATCAAACGCATCGTACGATCGTTATTAAACATTTCATGTGCTCGCACGATTACTTGCGAGGTTCAAATAGGACACTCTGATGAAATCTGTATGTTTGAACTCATCGCACGACGAGAACGCATCGTGTCATCGTACGATCGCTGTCAATTAGGACGACGCCTTAGGCCCTTAGAATACAACGCAACGCAAGTCTCCGATACCTTACGACTTTGTTATCCATTGACGCGTGCCTGTGTACGAAACTCTATGGATTTGTATTGCGATAGTCGCCTACCGAAGTCGTAAGGTATCGGAGACTTGCGTCGCGTTCTGTATGAAGTAGAATTATCTGGTGAGCATTTATTCATTTTGGTAAGCAAAAATAATGTTAATGGAAAACTATAATTATAGGTATTTTATTTAGTTTTAGGGTCTGAAAATCATTTATGTATGGAATAGTTTGAATCCAGTCACATAGAAACGCGAAAGCGATCCGATAGCGTGACAGAACTATCGGACTGTCGTCTCGCTTCGGAAACGCTTTGCTTTCGCCGGTTTGTTTGACAAAAGCATTAAACCTTGCGGACGGATACTGGAGCCACTGACGTCGGCCGGGTCATCTTCCCGTTCAAAAGCACAAAAATTTGGAATCAGTAGGTACGTCCGCATCCATATTACAAACTATACACGAGCAGTATGCAAAATTCGTGTAATCGTGTAAGCGCGTAAGCGCGTAAGTGCGTAAGCGCGTGTAAAAAATAGCATAACATAGTATGTCGAGCAGTTTCCAATGGCTGCCGTTTTATAGATTGGAAATACGCGTCCTTGGGTCGCGGATTTGGGAATTGGGATTCACAGAACAACTTTTTATTTAATTATTAGTTTTAGGATTGGGGTCCGGATCACTGGGTACATTCTTAGGCCCAGATTAACTTGTAGTTATGATTAGGTTGGAATTACAATTCCAAACTTAGTGCCTAACTTTAACCTACTTTTGGACTCTGTTATGTCAACATGTAATAAAAACAAAATGTTATTAAGTACATAGATACTCTAGCTAGTTACTAAACTGTTGTTGTATTACTACTTCGATGAATGGTTTATAATGATCCTTCTGATTTGATTAGCCACTGGTATGAAGTAATTTAATATCTAATCCCCAGAATTATAAATATGATGGACGATTATACGATCATTAATATAATTACCGACATTTCCCGTTAGTGTGGCCCGCATCCAGAAATGACTGGGTGGCGGACCTGGACGGCTCGGTGACCCTAATTTCGTCGGCCGCCGCCGGTACCCCGCCCCTCGATCGCGTCGAGAGAGGGCACGGGATCGCCGCAGCACGGTTCGGGGAGATCGCTGTAATAGGCGTTTACTTCTCCCCGAACCGAACTATCGCCGAGTTCCGCGACTCCCTATCGGAGCTAGGAGACATCGTCGTCGCATACGGTTCCCTCCCCGCGCTCGTCCTCGGGGACTTCAACGCCAAAAATGTGGCTTGGGGTTCCCGGGCCACGGACTATACGCGGGGTAGGATGCTCGAGTACTGGGCCCTGGCGCAGGGCCTGGTCATCGAGAACCGGGGTTCTGTCCCCACGTGCGTGCGGTGGAGGGGCGAGTCGGTGGTGGACGTTACGTTCGCCAGCGCCGCCCTGTCGCCGCGCGTCACCGACTGGCGCGTTGTAGAGGAGGTGGAGACCTACTCCGATCACCGGTATATCCGGTTCGACGTCTCCGCCCAGACCTCAGACGCGCCGGTCCGACGGAACCCAAGTGGTCCGCGATGGGCGCTGAAGCAGCTGGACCGGGAGCTATTCCTGGAAGCCTCGATCGTGCAGGCCTGGCCTGCCGACATAAATGACGAGGCGGAGTGGTTCCGGGAGGCCATGTCGGAGATCTGTGACATGGCCATGCCCCGGGTCCGGCAAGGACGCGCCCGGCGTCAGCTGTACTGGTGGTCGCGCGAGCTAACATCGCTGCGCGAGGCGTGCGTGGCCGCGCGACGCCGGTACACCAGATTCCGCAGGCGCCGCACCCGACCTCCGGATGCGGCGACCGTAGAGGCGGAGCTGTACGAGGGCTACAGGGCAGCAAAGACCGCCCTCCGCGACGAGATCTGGCGGGCCAAGGAATTGGCCCGCAAGGAGATGCTGGAGACCCTGGACGGGGACCCATGGGGCCGACCCTATAAGTGGGTGAGACAAAAGCTCCGCCCCTGGGCTCCCCCGTTGACGCAGAGTCTCCAGCCTCAGTTCGCGGAGGACGTGGTGGGCGCCCTGTTCCCATCGCGGGGAGAGCATACTCCCCCGCCCATGGCTCCGTCTCCGACGGAATCCGACGGTGAAGCTGACGCAAACGCGGACCACAGCGACGACGATGTCTACGACGCTCCAGAGGTGACCGAGGTAGACCTGAGAGTGGCGGTACAACGGCTCAAGGCCAAAAATACCGCCCCAGGACCCGACGGCCTGCCAGGAAAAGCCTGGGTCCTGGCCTCGGGGACTCTCGGGCCTCGACTGGGGGGGCTCTTTAGCGCATGCCTGGAGAGGGGCCAGTTCCCGCTTCGTTGGAAGACGGGGAAACTGGTCCTGATCCAGAAGCCCGGGCGCCCTGCGGACTCTCCGTCCGCATTCCGGCCCATCGTGCTGCTCGACGAGGTGGGCAAGCTCTTTGAAAGAGTAATTGCAAACCGCCTCGTCGGGCACCTGAATCGGGTGGGCCCGGACCTCTCGGAGAGCCAGTTTGGCTTCCGGAGGGGGCGCTCGACGGTGGACGCCATCATGCGCGTGAGAGCCCTCACGACGGGGGATGCGGTATCCCGGGGCAGGGTCGTCTTGGCGGTGTCCTTGGACATCACCAACGCCTTCAACACCCTGCCCTGGAGTTGCATCAGGGAGGCACTCCGGTATCACCGGGTGCCGACCTACCTCCGTCGCACAGTCGAGGACTACCTGACGGACAGGGCCGTCATCTACCCCGGTCATCGGGGAGAGTGGAACCGGCGAGAGATGTCGTGCGGTGTTCCACAGGGATCGGTCTTGGGGCCGCTCCTGTGGAACATCGGCTACGACTGGGTGCAGCGCGGCGACCTCCCTGACGGCGTCGGCGTAATATGTTACGCCGACGACACGCTCGTCCTGGCGGAGGGAGAGTCGCACCAGGCGGCGGCCGACCTGGCGACGCAAGCGGTGGCGACAGTCGCTCAAAGAATCCGGCAGTTGGGACTCGACGTGGCGCTGCATAAAACAGAGGCCATGTGCTTTCATGGCCGTCTGAACGCGCCACGTTCAGAGTCCCACATTACGGTGGAGGGGGTTCGCATCGGCGTCGGGAGGACGATGAAGTACCTGGGACTCGTCCTCGACAGCCGGTGGAACTTTAGGGAGCACTTCCTACGTTTGGCCCCAAAGCTGAACCGGGCAGCAGGCGCCCTCAGGCGACTCCTGCCCAATCTCGGCGGGCCAAACGCCTCCTGCCGGAGGCTGTACGCCGGTGTCGTGCGGTCCATGGCCCTCTACGGGGCCCCTGTGTGGGCCCTAAGCATCCGGACGCGACCACTCAAGCTGGTCGCATGCCAGAGGGTCATGGCTATCCGGATGATCCGGGGATACCGCACGATCGCCGGCGAATCAGCCAACCTCCTAGCAGGATTGCTGCCCTGGGATCTGGAGGCGACTGCCCTCCAGCGCGTCTACGAATGGCGCGTGGAGGCGCAGCGCCGGGGCGAATCCCCGCTGCCTCGACAGGTCGAGGCGCGGCGGTAAGACCCCTCTTTGAGGAGTGGCTGGATAGGCGTCACGGCGTCCTTACCTTCCGCATGACGCAGGTCCTCACCGGACACGGAAGTTTCGGGAGGTTCCTGTGTCTGATAGGGAGGGAAGAAACGCCTGGGTGTCACCACTGCGAGGATCGTCCGGAGGACACGGTGGAGCATACGGTGCAGGACTGCCCCGCTTGGGCAGAGCACCGCCGTGTCCTCACGACGGCGATAGGCGGAGACCTCTCGCGCCCGGCATTGGTCGAGGCCATGCTGCGGGGCGAGACGGAGTGGGAAGCGGTCGCCTCCTTCTGCGAAGCAGTCATGCTCGTGAAGGAGGAGGCGGGCCGCCTGAGGGAGAGGACAGCGTCCTCCCTCCATCCCAGCCGCAGTGGTAGACGCCCACGGCGTCGGACGTCACAGGATGATCTCCGGCCACCGTAGGCGCGGGCATGCGGGCAGCGAGTAATGGGCGACTTGCTGTCCGACCATGGACCATGCCCGGGTCGACGGCGCGTTGTGTTCCACGCGCGCCTCAAAGAGTGTCAGCAAATTGACGGGGCCTGTAGAGGGCCAGAGCCTGCCGGGGTCGCGGGACTTACCCATCACCGTAACCCCGGTACGTAAAGGGCTCGTGAAGGACACCGTGGATTTTAGTCAGTACAAGTCTGACAGTCCCTCCCGCCCTGCCCTGGGTGGGAGGACTCATTTGATGATTTTACCACGCAAAAAAAAAAAAAAAAAAATAGTGTGGCCCGCATAAGAGTAAATTCATTCGAGCGTAGATTCGAAGCATATCGAAGCGTCAAATTCTTCAGGAAGTTGCAAGAATGCATAAATGAGCGTTAGTCGACGTTTCAAAAACCCGCGTCTTTTTTATGTCAAAAGAAATGGACAGGTGGGACAATATAAACTACGACTCTGCGCTAGACTAGTATGAGTTGACCCAAATATTAAGATCTGTCGAGCGAATTTAGGTTTAGTTCATGCCTAGTCAGTCGCTCTTTATCAGAAAATTAATTAGCATAATCAGCATAATATTTGACTTTCGGATGCTTCATCGATCTCAGTATACGAACTCAGACATTATGTCACAATGTACTTAAATAATAGGGTGTTTGACTAAAAAATTTAATCAGTCCGTTAGATTATTAAAAAAATATTAGAAACTTGTTTTTTCTTTTCTTACGTAATCCAAAATTGGCGAAGATGCGACGTTTAAAAATTGCCAATAGGACACAAACAATTACAGTTTTTATTTGCTTCTGACGTCACAAGCCCACACTCAAATTTTGATACTTTATATCTTTGTAAATATGCATTGAATATCAAAAAAAAAAATACGCGTCTATTATTTTTCAAAACTCTAACTGACGGCTAATTAGATTCCAATTGTTTAATGCTGTTAACATGCCTAATTATGTTACTTGGTATCTAATGTACCTAACTTACAATATTTTCTGTGCAAGAACAAATTACAAACGCCATAAAGATTTATATAAAATCCAAGTTGAAATGAATACCGAAGCAACCAAAGTTGTTCCCATCGAGAGGGCTGAGCTCGACTTAAATGCGCCGCTTAAAAAGACAGATGGAGGCCCATTATGCCAACTTGCAAGACTTGCAACTGCACCAGACTAACTCCTTTAGCTCCTGACTGCCTTTAAAATGATTTAAACCGACACTTCTTTAAATATACTGTCTTACTGTTGGTACTTAGCTCGTAGAAACGAGTTTATTTAAGACTAGCTGTTAACCTCGGTTTCACTCGTTCCACCTACCTATCGTGTGCGCAAGGACAGCGCCACCTAACCCCATTATTGGGTGCTATAAAATCTGCCAATTCTTCCCAAACTATTTTTAAGCCTGTTTTTCATTAAAAAAATAATACAACCTGAAAAAACAACCAGTCTTGTGTTCTTTACTGATTTTTTTTTTCTATATATATAAAAGGAGAACTGACTTACTGACATATCAACGTACAGCTGAAACTACTGGGGCTAGGAATGTGAAATTTTGCACACGGCTTCCTATTATAATGTAGGGGAGCACTAAGAAGGGGTTTTTGAAATATATTTTTTCCCACGCGGACGAAGTCGCGGGAAAAGTGCTAGTATCAAATAAACGTAAAGTGCCCGTTTAATTTACATCACAAAAACGTGAAAACTCATACTAGGGCCTCTGATGGAATAGAACTACCGACATTTTGCCGGAAAAGAACATAAAACTGAGGCAATCGTTCATGTCCCTCTGAACGATACTGCAATAATATAGAGGGAAGAGTTATGGGACATTAAATAAAGAGCCACTACAGGTTTGTATTTCGTTTATTGGACAGCCCCAAGGGTTTAATATTATGTAACGGTCCTGAGGAGCTAAAGAGTAACTATTAAAATCTTAATAAGTTCACTACAAACCTTTATCAGAGTAGATAATATTCGATGGATCACAACAATATTTTAAAAGTTCATTCCAGTTGTAGGAAGTACGTACATAACACAACACATAACTTTACTAGTTTACTTTAAAAATGCAGCCTTTAAAATAATATTGCGGAACAGCTGCAGCTGCTAGCCGAGGTAAAATTGTACTGACCAAAAAAGGAGTTGACGATGACGCAATGACAGAAAAATTCGAAATATGAATATTCAAAAATATAAAAATCAAGATAGATCCAAAAGGAAAGAGGTTGAAGCAACAGAGGAGGTGGAATACCCACACTGTTACAAAACCATGTTTAAGTCTTGGCTTTAAAGTTGATAACATTCAATGTTTATTCTACGTCTAACAGTTACAAATTCAGGCAAACTAAAGTTGGAGAGAAACATTTTCACAGATTTCTACACACAACAAAGCAAAAGCGTACCCACACCGTCTTTTTACTTACAAAACTTTGCTTTGCACGGGTAGATTGGTACACCTCACGCTGTCAAAAATGCATACATTGCAAATTCCCATTTCTCTTCGTTTCGCTTCAGGAAATAAATAGAAAGCAGGTTTCTTTATATGCTTACCAAACTACATATTTGCAGGTGCGATTTTTATTTCATATATTCTATTGCGGGATTAGGTGACAAAATGGTGACATTCAAATTTTGAATGGTTTATTAAAAATACTCTTTTGTTAAATCACATCATCTCAATTCACGGCAAATGAGACATTTGTCATTCCACATACAAATCCGGACCGGTGAGGAGTAGCGAAACACGCACGGGGACAATTGATTAAAATTGAAACTGAAATTTGTCGATTTTTGTAATTTCCCAGTTAGGAATTAAATTATGTCCTTCGATAGCCTTTTACGTTCCGGGGTTACGGTATAGTTAGTCCCTCGACCCCGGCAGGCTCTGGCCCTCTAAGAGAGGGGGCCGTCATCGTGCTGACACGCACCCCGCAGCATGGTCTCTATCATTGCCAGGCACGAGAGGTCGCCGGGCAGTCCTGTACCGTGTGCTCCACCGTGTCCTCCGGGCGAGACTCGCAGTGGTGTAATGACCTACTTTAGTATAAGTAATGAAAAATAACTTCTGGAAGGCATTTTTGTATACCACCCATCCTAGAAACCTGTTATATCAACATAATTTTATACGTGAGGATTTTTAGTGACTTATTAGTGTAGTAAATAAATGCAATAAAGAGCCTATAGTCACTAAAAATCCTCCAAGTACTAAAATAAATAAATAAGTAATAGAAATTTCATTGTTATTATGTTATAAGGCGCCAGTTTTCACGGATTTTATTAAATAATGTGTTACAGAAATAGGTATCAAGGTTTTAATTATTTCATCTACAATATCACATTACTTTCGTCACCTTTCTTCTTTATTTATCTACGTATTTCAAAGAAACCAAAGTTGTTGTCAATAAAATTTCCCAGAAATGTTAATGTAGAACGAAATATGAACAATATCAGAACATAATTATTAAATAAAATTACGTAGAACATACCTAATTATCTTATTTACTAACACCAAAGGATCGTCGGCATTCTTTGTTGTTATAACGTCAGGATAATTTATTATTATCCGACCAAAAGCAAGATGTCAGTGTAAAGGTAATTTGCCGAAGATATAATGAACGTAACTTACGATACCTTGTAAGCACCTTAACGTCAAAACGAGTTATTATGACAAAAAAAGAGCAAAGAAAATCATGGACTGGAAAAAGCTATCCTGGCTTTTGTTCGTTCATATTTCTTGAAGTAATGGCCAGTTATATCTAACGTCAATTTGTGCTGGGTGATAAGTGTATGTATTTTATACTTTGTCTCAAAAGGCGATGGTTTAGGTTATGTAGTGGCAGCAGTATTTGTTTATTAATATGAAAGCATTTTCAAATGGGCGTCGAGAAAAGTTCTTGGGCAGTATTTATTTATCTTATATCGTTTGTAAGGTTAAATATATTTTTTTATTGGTAGAAACATTAGGTAAGGAAATCAGCGTTCTATAATCATTGTTCCATTTTTATATACCTATTTAATAAGTACTGATTAAAGTTATTTTAAGATAACCTAACCCACTAAAGATATCATTTTAATTAAGACGAAGTTCTAAGTTTGTAACTTCTAAGGAATCTGCCAGACAGATATGGAGGCGTATTTCAAGATCTGTAAATAGTTATACAAGGCAGACGACAATCTGCTTAAGTTTTTAATTAAGGAACATTTAAATAGATTTCTTCAGCCCACAATTAAGTACAACGAAAGTAAGGAACTTTAAAGGTTGCTATTGGCTTGATTGTATGAACATGATTTGAAAGAAAAGTGAGTAAATGATGACGTGACATTTAACAGTAGAGAAAGGAAACGTAGAATGAGAAGATGACAAATAAGAAAACTGTCTAAAATGTTGTTTTCTTTATTTCATAACCGCGATTATGGCGCAATTTCATTAGTCGATAGGGCTCGCATGCGAGAGATTTCTGGGACGCGTGTCACAGGGCCCGCATTCGGGGAACCGTTTTCAGTAGTCGATAGGGTCCTGTGCGGTTTCTATACAACGTACTAGTCCCATTTCATAAACAATCGTAATCTCGCTAGATTTCCACAAGTTTTAACATTTACGAATCCGTAAAGCGATCAGCCATTTTGCGCAGCGGCTTTCTAATCCGCTTGTTGGATTCACGAATAAAATTGAATAATGAAAAAGTATTTGACTCCGACCGATGAATTTCATTTGTCGATATCACGATCGGTATAAAGCAAGCGGGGAAACACTGCGGTCGCCTGCGAGGTCTCCCCGTATGCTGTTAATCGATAGAGTTAACGACCAATGAAATTACGCCATTATGCAAAGAAACATCGAGACGTAAAAGTTTGTAGCTGGCCAGTAATGTACTTGGCCGGTAACACGCTAAATTCAAAAACACATGGCTGTCGGGCTATCACCGATCATGTTTCATCTGAAGTTTGCTATTGACTTAAGAATTCAAAGACCATAGCACGATTTTTCACGATTTTGAGGCGTATAGTAAACGGGAACTTTGATGTTAATTTGATGTAAAAAAATTTGTTCCTTGTTCGTACACTACGAGGTTTTTCATTTTCCGAGACCGTAAATACTTAACTTCAACATTTCAGTCTTTACTTCTGATAAACAAGCAAACAACAATGTGATATAATTGTTTACGCACACACCTGAGCTGTACCTAAGCGTTTAGTGTTCCTAACACTAGAAAGTTATATACGGTGCATAAATATTCATCAGGTAGTCATTAACGTCGGTGCTTAAAACTTAGCTAGATTCTACCGTAACTTAGTTGCAGTTTAACTAACAAAAATAACATGAATTTTATAAGGTTACCTCAAGTTTAACCTTGGTTTAAGTTCTTTACGCTCGTGTCGTAAAATTTATAACGAACTTGTACGAAGGAAGAATAGTTTGTTAGATTCGCCTCGGGTACGTTTAGAATTACTTTGCATACTTTCTCGTCATGGAGGAAGTTTCGACGTAACGTTGCTTGTTACAAAGTTGGTACTGAGTATGTCTTTTTAAGATTTTTATGAGACAGTGATGACTTGATGAGTTGTGAAAGACGTAACAGTTACGTAGTTACTTTGATATTACTTCTGAATGGTATAACTTTCAGAAACTAGGTGACACTGTTACCATTTTTCTGCTCTTATCCCAATAGGGTAAACGAATCTACGTCGTTCTCATCGAGCCATTCAACATCATGGTGTTCTAAATTTTGAAAAATGCACATCAGTTCATTAGCACGACGAGCAGCGACTCGTACAGGTCTATCTTTCCTATCAGAGTGCGTGTTTACTTTCTTATGAATCTTCTCGATGTGACAATTTAGTGACGTAACCATCATCTAGACTCCCCTGACATGGGGGATCCCATGTCATCCAAAATAAACAAAGCAAAGACCCCCCCGCCCCCCATAGTGCTTACGTAATACTTGAAAGGCCACTAGGGATTACAGGCGTGATGTTATGTTATGTTTAATTGCTTGAAGTCGCTAGTTCCAGTAATGCTTATCATTATTTTGTGTTTCACGGTACTTTCAACAATCAACAAATGTATAAAAATGACGAATCTTTGAACTGGCATAATTTGGCCGAGAGCAATCCTACAACTTTAGTGCCATAGTAACTATTGCTCCAAATGACTAGTACTACCCAAAGGTACTACTTTTTTTTTTTGAAAAGCCTCAAAAATGTATAGGAATGTTCTCCTTTCCAATACGTCACAAGTTTTAAGCGTTATATCCTTGTTAATATATGTATTGGGTTTTTGGGGTCGAGGTAGCATGTCTCCTCCTTTCATATTTCAATCCGTCATCTCAGCAGTCTCTCTCTAGCAACGTCATATTTCTCATACAAGCCATCCATGGTTTCTTTGGTCTTCCACTCTCAAAGCTTTCCACATTTGTCCTCTTTTCATTGCTCGGCTGAACACCACAACAACTGAACCTATTTCCTATACAACGTCAAACAGAAATTCAGTCTTCGTATTAAACCTAAAACCTTTTAGCAAACACCACACAACTTACTGAAAAAATAACTAAAAAAGAACCGTACGCGCAAGTAAGCGAGGCAATATCTCATGAAGAACGCTATTATTCTTGCCACGTCCGTCTTGCAATTAGCTCGGGCGCTTCGTTTTATGTTGCCACAATAACTGCTGGCTCTCGAAGCTGGCTTAATGCAGGAGGCGTGTCTAATTGTACATCAAGTGTTGCTGTAAGGCGAGTGCTGTAAGAAAGCCACTGAAATTCGTGCTACAAAAATCAGCACATTTAAATATGTTATCTTGTTGAATATAAAACAAACTCATTTATTTTTCCAATGTTTATTCAGTCAATCAAATACTACTGAAATAAATGAATATATCATTAAGCTTAAAAAAAAGCAGCTGCGAGCGGGGCTAGTACGCGCGTTCTTCCAGATCAGTACTTCGGACGCCTTACCAATTAAGCTATGGCAGCTGCACTCGTCGTAATAGATGATATTTTGATAAATATACGAACTAATTTGCACCTTTACTTCACTAAAAATACGGTTTGAATTTGCAATCTTCGAAACGCTTTGGAACATTCTATTCAAAGGCGCCTTTATTTGTATTTCTTTCTATGCAAGACTAAAAGTAAAATCACCAGGCAATTTGTCGTACTCATACGTTCTGCAGCAGACCACGACGAGTATAAACAAGTGAGTGTAATAAATCTTCGTGTAAACGCGCCTTAATGCAAAGGGTGTGTTTAAATCCGCAGCAAGTGTTGCTTTAAGCCGAGGCCAAGAGTGCAGTGGTTAGCGGTTAGCTGGTTACGAAAGTGATATGCTAATGTGTAACACAGTCTTCCTATTGTTTGAGAAATTGTTCACAGAATACTGGACGGTTTAAGACGTGAAATGTTGAATCAAGTAGAGGAAATGATGGAAACAGGGGATGCTCTTTCTAAGTTCGTGAACGAAGACACGGGTATGTATATGGATGTAGCAACGTAACTTACGTCAAAATCAAATTTGTGGGCGAATAATGCTGCCTGGATTGAAGTCCTTTTTACGTGGCGCTAGTGTCTATGTCATTACTTCAAATTGCATTTAAAAAATGGAATACCACGAATTTTCCGCAAGTCAGTGCAGTGGTGGCGCGGACTCTAAAGGTTACAGCTCATTAGAGCCACATGGCACCCACTGCGCACCGCCTCGCCTCCTGCGGCTAGTATTCTTTATATGGACTTGTATAGGTCTGCGCTCACTATATCAACTCCGTAGCGTCACCGGATCGCCTCGATCGTAAGCCCTCCACGTGCGGACGGCGGGTGGACCACTCGATGGCAACTCGCTGCTCACATGCTTGTCTTGCGTTAGCTGCACATGCCAACATGCGGGTCCCGAGTGGACCGCGCGCTGCTCGCGAATGATTTACTCAAAAATTCGTGGAACAAGCGGCGTCCACTCGTTGACCGCGCGACGTTTATTGGTGATGACGCGGCGTCCGACAGTGGACCATCTGTCGACAACGAGTGAACGCTGTGCGACGAGGCGGTGCCGGGTGGCTCTAATGAGCTGTGACCTTAAGGAAAAGTCAAATCGTAATATCATTCATTCTTACTTCTGGCTCGATGACACGGGGCATAGAAAATATCCGTAACTAAGGCCAAAACCACAGGTTTCGTGCTTAGAGATTAGACCCCCTGTTTGCTTTTGTAACTTTCTATAGAAGGATTTTGCGATTTAGCTTAGAAAGGATGAGGTCTTTTGTTGGAAATTTATCAAGGAATATTTTTATCTTGTTAAAACTTAAATACACAAGCTATCTCTATGATGGCTTATTTTGTGTGTCCCAGTCTCTGCGCCCTAGAATCATCGTCAGCCTATTAATGTTCCCATTGCTGTGACACAGGCCTCCTCTCTGTGAGAGGGAGTGGGCCATAATCCACCACGCGGGCCCAGTGCGGGTTGGTGGATGTCACATGTATTCGAATTTTTGGTTCTAGAACATGCCTCACGATGTTTTCCTTCACCGTTTTGAGAGCAGTGGTGATGAAATAAATTACAAAAAGTAATGCGCCTGGCTGGGTTCGAACCCACGACTTACACCTACACCCCACTCGTAAGTCGGGGCCGATACCACTGGGCCACCACCGCCCGGTATGAACCCAGAATGCTGTACCTTAGAATGCTGACCTTAATATTGGGTTCTTCAGAAATGTTAATTGCCTAATACTTGTAAACGCCGTGTTTGTAATAGTGGATATTATTCATAGTTACAATAGGGATAGTATCAGCTGGTGTGCTGTAGTTTATGGTTAATGTGGGAAAGTTTATGAAAGATAAACTTATGAGAGAGTTTATGAATGCCAGACTCGGTGTTCGTCGCATCCAGCCTTAAGAAACCAAGTACGTTGAGTATATTTCATCGAACAATAAAGGCAGGTATTCATTTTTAACAAACATACATATTTAAAGTATGCTTAACGGTTAAATATAAAAAACTTGTGTAAGGGTTCCGGTCCTGTTCTGGCAGCGTATCGCTTTCAGTGTTACCTAACATTGAAAGTAATATTTAACAAAACCTAAGTAGACTTGTCAGTGGAGCGAAGCCTTAGGCTTAAAGCTTCACTGGCCGAGGACTAAGGCTTCTTTTCCACCAGAGATGCGCTATGCTACGTTGCTGCGGATGCGTTTGATATCCACCATTCATATTCATTGGTTAACATAGCACAGTACTGGTGGAAACGGATTCAACTAAGAAGGGTTTTTTATATGGAAGGATGCGTGCTATGGATGCCTGTTATGGATGCGTGCTATGGATGCGTGCTATGGAGGCGTGCTATGGGCCGTCTTTCCTACTATCGATTCATCGTATAGCTCGAGCATCGCATCTTCCTAGCACAGCTACTTAGTGGCGGCGCATCGCTACATAGCGTAGCATCAGTGAAAACGTCATAGTTTCGCAGCTCAGCTTTTACATTCTCGCAGCACAGCTACATAGCACATCTCTGGTTGAAAGGCACCACAAGGCGAATTGAATAAATGGCCCTTAGAGATCGCCCGTTGCGATTCACGTCTTTGTCCGCCTCAAGAGGGCTCAACACCGACTTCTGCCGATTGAAAAGCATTTTTTCATTTACCCTACTTACTTAATCTTCAGTGAATGGATAAACAAAGTCGACGGATCAAGTTTAACTCACGAGTGGGGCTGGAAACCGGTTTAGTATAGTTAGGGGTTGTGATTTTAGAGTTCCTCTGAACCAGTTTGCGACTTAGACTTAGTGTTTTCTTGTATGTGGAGCTCAGGGTGTATTTACATAAAATTTCTCATCAGATGAAGACGGCAGATGCCTAGCCTTTTCCCAACTATATTGGGGTCGGCTTCCAGTCAAACCAGATGCAGCTGGATATCAGTATTTTACATGGAGCGACTGCCTGTCGGACCTCCACAACCCAGTAACTGGGTAATACGATATCCCATGGTAAGACTGGTTGTTAGACTTTAGAGCTGACAGTCGCTACTGTTAGCGACTGTCAAAGATCTACAAATGACAACCGGGACCAACGGGTTTAAGTGCTTTCCGAAGCACGAAGGAAACTCGCTATGACAGATGGTCACCCATCCACAGACCAACCTCGGCAAGCGCGGCTTAACTCGGAAGATCGGCCTGTGTGGCTGTATTTATTTAGCCACCAGCTCTTCTTGTATTTACATAAAATTATCAGCTTTAAATAGTACCATTGCTGTTGCACTTTCTCGCTTGTAGGAGATATGGGCTATCACCACCCAAACCCAGTGCGGGTTGGTAGATGTTTGAATCTAGGGGAAGGCGATTTCTGCCACAATGTTTTCTTTACTGCATTGAAATTTCTGTGAATGAAATAATTAGCAATACTTAAATTACTTGCCCAGTTTGTTTTCGTGTATCTCCGTGGCCTTATCACAGGATTTCTGTGTTTTAAAGCGTACTTGAAATATTTACTGCGTATATTGTATGTAAGAATGAAGAACTATTTTTTCCATCAAATTAACGTCAAAGTTTACTTTTTACGTAATAAAAACGTGAAAAATCATGCCAGGGCTTCTGGTGGTTCTTCCAAACTGCTCTATTTTTTATGCGAATTTTACTACCTATTACATAAAAAGTACATTAATGTAAACTAACGAATACATAACTACGGAACGGTTGGTGCAATGGCTGAGCCAATCAAATCAGCAGAGCAATGAGCAGTCCAATCGACTGCTGCGCTGCGTGTCGCGGATTCGATTCGGGCACTGAGCAAATATTTGTATGATCTACAAGTATAGTAGTTCCGGGTCTAGGCGTTTGTGTTAGTGAGTTTATATGTTTGTAAACGCACCTACGACTGGGGAAATTCCTAGTGTGGGGCAACGTTTAAAAAAAAATATAACGTTGAAAACTAAACGTTAAGTCATAAAAACCGTGCGAAGCCAGGGCAAGCCACTAGTTTAGTTATAATTCGCGCAAATCTTATTAACTACAGGGTATTCTTATGGGAATGACCATTTCCTCTACCAAAGCTGCTCTCTGAAGTCTCCCAGTAGACTGTCGACCTTGATGAAGATACCAACTAATTTATACTACGTTAATTTAGTCGTCCATTTGGAATTTGAATAAAACTTTGTTGGCTGGAATTTAGAGGTTTCCATCTAAGTAGGTTGTACTATTATCCAATATAACTTATTTCATTTTGTGTTTCTCGAATCACTAAAGAATAGGAATCTGGTCTTTTCTACAGTCGTAAAATTTATAAATAAAATGTTTTAGCTCGTGGCTAAATAGCGCACGTATGGATCTTCAAGATTAGGGCCAAATTAGTGGCTCAAAAATCATTTTAATGAATAATTTACTTAACTATTGATCCAACAACTGACACTTGGCTGCACTTGATTAAGTCAGTGCATAGATGGGTGAATTTTTGACAGACAATAGCTCGAAAGTTGAACAAGCAGTTTTATAAAGGGGTCTTATCATATTATCTAGTACTAGCTGGGTTGTGCCAAGTAACACCGTAAAAATAAATAGCTTTTATTTTTCGATTGGAAAATCATCACATGACTTCTCGTGGCCTGTGTGGAGCAGAACGGCAGAATCCACACTTTGTCCAAGCAGTGTTAATAAAATTATGAATGTAGCCAACACAAATCCAACTTTTATTTAGATTCCATGTTTCAGACATATGTCGCCGTCCATTTTGCAGACATAATTAATTTAAACTAGCCTGTCATGAATAAAATAAGCTTTAATTTAACTTTTACTTCCGCAGAGCCATGCGGTTCGTATTAGTGTAATTAATTTTAGTTCATTTAGTTCGCGGGAATGCCTCGTTAGCGAATATTATACCTAATGTGTAATGAATTTGCTTTATTACAACTTTTGGTATAATTTGGACTGTATGTCGTATTGTGTAATATTACAAATAATTGTTATTTCTTTCTTTTCTTTAATGTTCAGTTTGTGTGGAAGGGTTGATGTTTGTTACTCTTTCATGCAAAAACCACTAAACGGATTTGGATAAAATTTGGCGCACAAATATTTATATAAGTAGAACCTGGATTAAAAGTTAAGATAGTTTTTGTCCCAATTTTATCTTCCTTTGGTACAATTTTAGAGTTGTAGTGGGTGAAACCGCTAGCAACAGCCAGTAAAGTTTATATTTTCTCGTATAGGGGAACAGTGTATAAGACCGGGACGCGAGGTATAATGGGGACATACACACTTAAGGCATACTTAACACTAACGTAGCGCAAGCGCCATCAGGACACCATTTGCAAGCGGCCATAACAAATGGCGTCCTGTTGGCGCTTGCGCTACGTTAGAATTGTGTTAAGTTTAAGTGTGTGATTTGTACCGTAGGCGCGGGCATGCGGGCGGCGAGTAATGGGCGACTCGCTGTCCGACCATGGACCATGCTCGGGTCGACGGCGCGTTGTGTTCCACGCGCGCCTCAAGGAGTGTCAGCATAATGACGGGGCCTGTAGAGGGCCATAGCCTGCCGGGGTCGCGGGACTTTCCCATTACCGTAACCCCGGTAAGTCACTAAGGTTAAAGACAAAGGGATTGATTTGACAAAGGAATTTATTTGTTGGCTGCCGAAATCAAGGCAAAATAGATTTACGTAGAAGGATTTACGTAGGCTTTCTTTTGGTTATTGAAAGCGTGGTCATACGTACACACATAAAAAAATTGTGATAACTCGCATAAACTGATAATTATATTTTTAATTTTATTGAAAAACAATAAATTGAACTGTTTTAAATTCTCAATCTATATGTTTCGCTTTTTTTTTCAAAGTGATCGCAATCTCTTTTTGATATGTGCGATCTGTGAGTACCTATTCTACATATAAAGCTGTGTAGTACACAATGTTGTTGTAAACGATAGGCGTATCATTCTTTTTCTGATTTATTATCCATAACTACCTTCAATCTAGGATTATATAGAAAGTATAGATTTAAATGGAAGTCGAGTTTCAGTTTTGATAGATTAAAAAAATTTTTGAAAAAGGAAATATTGCTTTGTATGGAAAAATCGTTACCAAATCGGATCACTCGTTTGGGAGCTGTGATGCCACAGACAAATACACCCACCATACTACTACTGTTGAGTAGCATTACATTTTCTATCTCATTTAAAACGAAATAATAAAAAATGGACCACTGGGAAATATATTATTATTATTATATTATATTACCTCGTAGCACTTCCCGTCCATCATTCAACGAATACAAGACCTCCTTCAAGTAGTTAGAATCACAATAGAATAGAAGTGGCCTTTGTCCCGCCACAGGAATAGTAGGAGTCGAGAGGGCGAACTGAGTGATTAAGTTGCTCAACTAATTATACGTAACTAGCGTTTACTTGAGTCTTCATCTTAGTTACATCTCACCCCTTTACGGGGCTATTGAACTAGTTTCCCTTGTTGTTTTCCAAAATTTAGGTACATTAGGTCGTTAACCTCTCAATCTCTGCTCGTTCTAATATTAAACTGCTCTAATTTTCTATACCTTTGAACTTTGAGAAGCAAAACAAACACTTTCTCAATATACTAAAAGAGTCCTTCATGTAAAGAGATCGAAGCAAAGAAGACTTTCCAATTTAATTGTCCATAACGTTTAAGATTAGTTCTATTATAGCAAACAAAGTTAAAGTTTAATTATCTTATATCATAACGAAGAACAAACACGCAACATCAATGAATATTAGAAAAGTTTGTTGTGTTCCGTGTTGGTAGCGATAAATCAAATCTGTCGTAAGGGGGCAACACCTCGATTTGTTTCGTTGCCTGTTTTATGACTAATTGCAGTTAAAGTTGTTCAAAGTTTACTACAAACCGCACGGGTGGCCGCATTACTAGCTGAACTTACCACAGTACACTATGAATTTATTCACAGCGCGCTTCAGTCTTGACGAATGAAAGAAACTAGTTCTTTTTACTCGCGACGCCGGGAACAACGCCATTTGGTAAAGTTTGGCGCATTAATTTTATAGTTGGAACAAAAACAAGCTTTTTGTTCGTGATTCTAGTAATTGAGAGAAGTGTTAAAGTAGACTAGACCAACGGTTCCCATTTTCCGGGTCGCGACCCGGTATCGGGCCATCAATTTAAAATACTGGATCGCAACACTCCCGCCTTGTTTTTCTTTTATAAAAAAATAAGCAGCAACTCCGTAATTCGCACTTTTAGTGACTAAATAAGCGATACCAAAGTATTTATTTAGTGTTAATAAAACCTTTTTTCTATTAATATCTGTGTATTATTTTATCACGACGTCTTAAAGCGTGAGTAGTTCCGCTCAGGGAACGAGATGGCGCTAGAAGACTTGAATAGCTCTGTCTCTTTCCCACAGCCTAAAGACTCACGCTTTAAGACGGCAACCAGCTATGGTTAAAACTATTCAGTGAGTCACGAAGGGGCAGTGTGAGAATTACCGGGTCATGATATAACAGTTTTTTTTTTAGGGTGCCAATATCATCAAATGAGTCCTGGGTGGGGCGGAAGGGACTGTCAGACTCTTACTGACTAAAATCCACCCGTTTCTTCGGATGCCCTTTACTTTCCGGGGCCGCGGTATCCTGGATTACGAAAAAATCCGCGACCCCAGCAGGCATTTCGCCCCGTCGGTGACGCGTAAAACACGACGCGCCACCGACTCGGGCTTGGTCCTTGGTCGGACGGCGAGCTTACCCATTACTCACCGTCCGCAAGCCCGCTCCACCGCTGTGCCCTCTGCTATTCAGAGGGATATGCGTTGGAGCGTCCACCCGACAGGCTATTCGCATACGGGCAAAGAGGCACACAGTGCCTAAGGAAGAGTTTTTGCCCGCATCCCAGGGTGCACCGGCCCGAAAAACTGGTCTTTCCCCCGGACGTATCCGAGAGGGAACTCCAGTCCACGGGTGCACGTGGAGGTTTCCTGTCTTATCACCCCAATATAACAACGTTTGGGAAACACTGGACTAGACTGTAATGTATAATCCCTTAGAATTTGTGCTATCGTCTGTCTGGTCTCGTCGGCTTTATGTAATATTCATTTGTCGCTACTTATCGCGGTCCATAAAGCAACAGCATGTTATGTTTGTTGAACGAATAGTTGGAGTAGCCAAGAGAAACTTGTCGCGATCAAACAGAACGGTGTACTCGTTTAGAGCGCTGCTCTTAGGAGTTCGTGTGAAGAATCGATTACTTGGGAGAATTCTTGAAGTGGTGAGTGGGGAAGTGTACGCTGTTGCTGAGGTTCGATGTGTGTTCGAAGAGGAGCATTATTCGTTTAGATTTTGCAGAATTTATGTTTTTTGTTCTGTTTACCGGATCTTTTATATCTTCCTTTACTTTTTTCCATATTTGGAATATGATTTAACAACTCAGTATATGGTTATTCACCTAGCATCTTATAATAACGGATAAATGATACAATTTTCTTGATACAAAAGTAAATAAGGTCGGTGTTTGTTTTGTCTTCCTTCTTATTTTCCAGGTAACTCTACAATTCTTCCTTGAAAACCTTTAAAGGGGTACAAACTGCTATAATAACTGATCATGCGTTAACAACACTTTAAAAACAATGAGCTGAAACTTTTAGAATATGTTTTATCCCCGTGTTGCACGGAACATAGCTTGCTTTGGCTCCCAAATTTTTTTTTTCAGTATTACCTCCTCTGTGTGAGGGTATCTATACATATAATAAATAAAAAAAATTTGTCTGTCTGTCTGTCTGTCTGTATATGCAGGCATCACGTGAAAACTAACGGGTCGATTTCGATGAAACTTGATACATTTATACCTTATTATCCTGGGCATAAAATGGGATACTTTTTATCCTGGAAAAATACGTAGAAAAAAAAATCTTATTTATCAGTTTTATTCATAGACGTTGTTCTGTAGAACCGCGAATCTCCTTAATTATTATAGGCTTAGCCGTATTTGGGTCCAATAGATATTTATAAGATGTCATTGTCAGAGTTACTCAAAATGGAGAAATAAACCATCCACGCGAAGACCGACATCCACGCGGACGGAGTCGCGGGCGAAAGCTAGTTTATCATAAAAATTACGCTACTTCCCACCGTGTGGAACTACATTTTCGCGGGAAGGGTTTTGATATAAAGGTGGAGTGGTTATGCAAATTCCTTTAAGGTTTTTGAAGCGAGTGTAGAATATACGAATTGAGTTTTCCGGTAGTGTGGTTGGATATAAAGTCTAGGCGTTTTTGTGTTTGGCGTGCCGTTCTGAAGTGTCAGGTACGCCGCGCTGCAGATTTTAAGTGGTTTTCTTGCAATAAAGTGCACACGATCACCGACAAGAAAATTGAACATTTCCACGTTGATGTAGTTTGGGGAATAATGGAAACCAGCTACGAAATTACTTGAACAATTTTATTGTGCTCTATAAAACGTAGAAATGAGGGTCTCTGTCGAATAGGTCACAAAATCTATAAAAATGTTAATTTTTACGCTCACTTCCTGGAAGTGTCGTAAAGGCGATGAGATTCCATCAGGTGGTTGGGCAGCATCATCCATTGCATACTGATAAGTGATAGCATTTGATTACAAGCCTCAATTTGGCGGTAATGGTCTGAGAAGTAAGGTGTTGGGGTTCATGATCGAGTTTTTTTCTCTCTTTGCTTTGATGTGAAAATACTATATGCAACTGAGACTATGACGGTCTTACTACAAAAAAACTAATCTGTTAAAAACTTGTCTTAAAAATTGACAACGTCAAAACGGCATTTGTCGTTGATATAAGAGTCGTTTTGCAGTCACACTTTTTTTTTAGACAACTGTTCAGCAGATGTTTAACTTTTTTGCTTTTGTCAAACAGACAGGCGAGTCCGAAGCGATAATTAAACGATACGAGACGTCAGTCCGATAGTTCTGTTACGCTATCGGATCGCTTCCGCTTTTCTATGCGACTGGATTCAAACAATTCCATACATTACAAATAAAAACGCCTCGCTTCGCATTCGCCACGCATGTCTGTTTGACAAAGGCTTTTGTGCTTCGACGGTATTTTATTTTTTTGTGTAAGCTCACTTTCAGATTTTAGGCTTTGTCTCTGACACCTTTAACCTAGAAGAGTTAAGACCGAACCCATCTCAAATGAATAATCATTAAAATATTTCATTAAAATGTAGATACAAAGGAATAAGCAAACACATAATGGGCTGTTTTATTTTAATTACAAAACAAAAATATCACTCTAAGTGCGCCACTATTCTTTCGCAATAATTACGAGCAGTCACATAAAAACTCGTTACGATTGCAGGATTTGTATTTTTTTATTTACGGAGATACTAAATATAAAAATAACTACAATCTACAGTACTCTCCTGAAAACAATCAACTAGTGCCTTTGCAAAACTGAAATAATGTTAGCATTTCTTTATTTCAAGCTAAATTTTCTTCTAGGTATTTTGATACGACTTTCTCTGTGGTTTAAGTTTCATTTGAGCTCAAACAAACATTACCTTTTGAACTATAGAGATTAATCTTCAGTATAAGAGTTTATTTTAATACCTATAAAAAGAAAAAGAAAGAAGATTCATTTCTTAGTAACATAGTAAACATTTTTTTTTTATCGTGGTAAAATCATCAAATGAGTCCTCCCACCCAGGGCAGGGCGGGAGGGACTGTCAGACTTGTACTGACTAAAATCCACGGTGTCCTTCAATAGCCCTTTACGTACCGGGGTCACGGTAATCCCTTGGTCCCGCGACCCCGGCAGGCTTTGGCCCTCTACAGGCCCCGTCATTATGCTGACACTCCTTGAGGCGCGCGTGGAACACAACGCGCCGTCGACCCAGGCATGGTCCATGGTCGGACAGCGAGTCGCCCATTACTCACCGCCCGCATCCCCGCGCCTACGGTGGCCGTAGATCGTCTTGCGACGTCGGACGCCGTGGGCGTCCACCACTGCGGCTAGGGAGGACGCTGTCCTCCCCCTCACTCCGTCTGTCTCCGCTAATCGCCGTCGTGAGGACACGGCGGTGCTCTGCCCAAGCGGGGCAGTCCTGCACCGTATGCTCCACCGTGTCCTCCGGACGATCTTCGCAGTGGTGACACCCAGGCGTTACTTCCCTCCTTATCAGACACAGGAACCTCCCGAAACTTCCGTGTACGGTGAGGACCTGCGTCATGCGGTAGGTAAGGACGCCGTGACGCCTATCCAGCCACTCCTCAAGGAGGGGTCTTACCGCCGCGATTGCGGCGTGCCCGAACATAGTAAACATAGTAAAAAATGGAAAACAATATTAAATCTAAACAACAATGATGATCTTAAGAAAATGTCACCTAGCGGGAATCTAAACTTGATCACAGTTTATTGATGTATTTTGTCACAATGTTATTAATTATTTTTATTGTTCATGTATTATTGAAGTCTGAAGGGTCTAAATGTATTAATGAATGCGACTGTACTTAATTATCAAGAAGCATAAAACACACAAGTCAAGGTTGAATAGGTTACTTCTTGGCAATCTGCTGTACCTTCGACCACAGCTCTGCTTATCATCAAACAAGATAGTGGTCAAACGCAAGCCTCCCGCTAAATAAAAACAAAATCACATACTGGCACAAATATACATTGAAACTTGACGTTTATTTTTTTCTCCTCAAAAGACTGGCCATAAATTTTTTAGAATAGCTTTTAAGTTCCATTTAAAAAGTCGAGGCCAATTTAAAAAATCCTTCTGGCACACTTGGCAGCTTGCCCCCGGAGCTAGTAGCCTGACTGTCATTGCTAATCCTTCGTTGGAGGTGTAAGCCAAAATTCTAGACACGCTTTTCGTCGACGAAGCATAGTACACAAATCACCGGTAAGTTATATTGGCAGGTTCTCTTTCCACAGCATTTAGAACTCTTTTGCTACTAGCACCATTTTGAACTTAAATATATTTTATTTTTTTATTTTCCGGGTGTATTTTTGTAACAGAAACTATTTAAGACATTTTGTAAAATATTATCAAGCTTTCGCGGACTGAAAAATGCTGTTGTCTTGTCTGGTGTTTCATAATTATATTGTCAATGGAAAAATATTCCATTATGTATGAAACCCCAGATTTTTTTTTGACCTTTCAGAGTTGTTTTCTTGCAAAAGTTTCCAGCCCATGAAAGGTTGTTTTCAAACAACCCTACATATATGTTTTGCATTTGCGGTTGCTCGCGCCAGACGATCTCCGGCCACCGTAGGCGCGGGCATGCGGGCGGCGAGTAATGGGTAACTCGCTGTCCGCCATGGACCGACGGGTTGACGGCGCGTTGTGTTGTCAGCAAAGTGACGGCCCCCCCCTCTAGAGGGCCAAAGCCTGCCGGGGTCGCGGGACTGTACGAATTACCGTGACACCGGATCGTAAAGGGCTATTGAAGGACACCGTGGATTTTAGTCAGTACGAGTCTGATAGTCCCTCCCATTCTGCCCTGGGTGGGAGAACTCATTTGATGTTTTTACCACGATAAAAAAAAGCGGTTGCTCGTAACCTGGAGGTTACGAGCAACCATCCATAAGAGACACGTGTGTCGTCGTCGTGGTGGACCACGACGACGACACACGTGTCTCTTACGGGATCATAATATCTTGATAAACGGTATCCTATGTGCTATTCAAGACTATAAACTTAAAACTTACGTAATTAAGTCTATCATCAAATTAGCTCAGTGGTCAATCCACTTTTTCCCAGTTATAATTGAATTTACTTCTATTCGGCATCCAACGTTGACGGATGAAATATTCATTTTTCATTTGAAGTTGTATAGAAAAATACCACAAACAAGAGATAGAGAATATAGAAAAATATACGAGCGTGGCAACAGTTGAATATGTCAATCAATTCGTGTTCGTTGAAACAAAATAACGAAATATATCAATCAAATTCTCTTCAGTTCCAATTAGGTTAGTTTCAAACACGTTCAAACTACTTATATACGTGCTTGTACCGTACAGGTAGTGTTACAAAAGTTTTGCAAGTACAATCGACAAAGTTGAATCATGACCCACCACAAGTTTATTTTCTTACAGACAATCAAATAAAATTAAGTCCACATTCGCGTAAACATACATATCCAACGACGACCTTGATCTTTGTTATTTTGACGTATTCAAACCATTTATTGTCAAAATGGGTCATGATTCAACTTTGCCGATTGTACATGTTTATTTTTTTTCACCCGCTTTAGGTTAAGTACACGGACCAATTACGGTAAAAAGGCAAAATTGCTTGGGGAGCACATACTTCAATAGTTTATCAGAAAATACAAAAGAAAGCAATAATGTGAGTTTATTTAAAAAGGAACTCTCCGTTTTATTACAAAATGGGGTTTAACTAAAAACCCAGATTTAAATCTCGTAAAACCACGGTTTACACAAACATTACTACAAATCGTGGTTTTGCGATAAACCACACATTAACAGTTGTAGCTGTCAAAGGAGTGTCAAAGTTTCTCATAGCAACTTTTTCATTGTGTTGTTATATTTGTTTTATTTTCACCCAATATGGATTTAAACAAGGTAGATTTAACTGTTATTACACTTTTTTTTTACGTGGTAAAATCATCGAATGAGTTCTCCAACCCAGGGCAGACCGGAAGGGAGTGTCAGACTCGTACTGACTAAAATCCACGGTGTCCATCAATAGCCCTTTACGTTCCGGGTCACGGTAATTCGTACAGTCCCGCAACTCCGGCAGGCTTTGGTCCTCTAGAGGGGGGGGGCCCGTCACTCTGCTGACACTCTTTAGGCGCGCGTGGAACACAACGCGCCGTTGACGCGGGCATGGTCCATGGTCGGACAGCGAGTTGCCCTTTACTCGCTGTCCGCATGCCCAATTGTTATTACACATGGTCGATTTAATTGTTTAGACAATGTTTAAAAGGACGGTACTAAGTGTCACGTTTTTAAAAAAAACATGGCACTGCAGATAAGCCTTGACTTGATAGTCCAGGTTTAAATAAAGGTTTATTTTGTTTTTGTGACTTAAGTCTCATCTTTGCTTCTGGGCTAGATGGAGGTCAAAAGAAAAACAATAAACAAAAATAAGAATAAAGTTATGTTTCAAATAAGTAGTGCAAATTAATTTTCAATAATTTTCCACAGAGAGTGAACAAAGATCTGATGAAAATTACGGGATTGCGCTGCATGCAACCCGCTTCCAACCGGTTTTACTGAAAATCTATTGGGGAGGCCTATTATATTTCAGCAGTGGACGTCCTTTTTTTTATCGTGGTAAAATCATCAAATGAGTCCTCCCACCCAGGGCAGGGCGGAAGGGACTCTCAGACTCGTACTGACTAAAATCCACGGTGTCCTTCACTAGCCCTTTACGTACCGGGGTCACGGTAATTCGTAAGTTCCGCGACCCCGGCAGGAACAGTGGACGTCCTACGGCTGATATGATGATGATGATGATGAATTTTCTATCTTTATTATCTTGGTAAAGTTATTTTCATACCTTTTATTATTTTTTATTTAAAAACGATCTACACACAATATGGCGCTGTTTCAGCTTCACCCTATCTTGATAGAAAAGTACAGTGAACATTACGTTAAAATTAAATCCTGTTAATTCGCAGTTTGATTTTGACATTTCATTTAAAGAGAAAAAGGTTATGCCAAAGGTTGGAAGGCTTCAGTGATTAAGGCGGTTCACAAACGTTGATTACATTACAACATTTTCGGATCTAGACGGGGTTTGTTGCTAAGTGACTGTTTCGCGTGTCCCGGACTAGTTTTAATTTTAATTAACTTGTATTATGTATGAGAATTTGTGTTGTTTGTTCCACGTTTAAGGCATGATTAATCAGCCCGAGGGTTTTGAGCAACTTTTCATGTTTAATATTTAATTTTAAATCTTAACTAACAGTCCAACAACACTAACAGTGTTTAGTAACAGTTCTATGCTGTAGACTCATGCTAGGATTGCAGAAATGTCTTAAGGGGTTACTACGGCCCTGGAATGCTAAAGGCAATCCCTTCTGTTTCGCCTCGGACGGGAGGAATCATTTGAAGATTTTCTATCCAAAAAGATTAAAATGGCGATTGGCATTTAAAATGGGAAACCTCCTAACCGATTCCATACCAAAAAGAGGACCTGGCTCGACTCGCACGCGTACCTGTTTGAAAATAAAATACAGGATATGTGACTTGATAATATTGTAAAATTTATCGGTGAAAGAATTTCAAAAATCGGTTTAACAGTTTTTGTATTAATCCATTGCAAACAATCATACAGAACTCACACTAAACCAACTGTTTAACATTCTACTTAGGCTCAACTATACTAACCGTACTTAGTCTTTAGTCGTAATTAAACCAATAATAATTGGTTGATTTACGATATTGATAATATTAATATAACCAACAAAATTGAAACTGTTATGCTGTAGAATAAGACGGTGGATTGTTTCACGGGAATATGAACCACGAAGCAGAATATCTTTTATAAAATGTTGAACTAAGGCTCCGATCACAACCTCGAGGCGATGCGAATTATGCTCACTTCACACGGCGCGTGATATTTAAACGAGCCGCTTCGAGCTCCGCACGCCTTTTTATAGCATTGGCTGATCTGTCAATCTACATTCGCGAGCTTCACTTGTTTCCTTTGTGTGATTAGTCGGTGCAAGTACCGTCGCTCCGTGCTCTTACCAATTTCTTTAATTGCATTTCTCTGCACTTGTTGCAGCTCTTGTGACGCTTGAGCGTGTAGGTCGTGGCCAAACGTTGACACTTCCATGTTGTTTAAGCTAAGATGTTTTCCAAGAAAGGTGTCGAGTTATTCTAGACGTGTAGCAATATTTAATAAAGAATCTGTAAATGAGATTGTTTTTCCAGACAAATACATATCAAATATAGGCACGTACAATAACATAATTTACCAAAAAAACCGGCCAAGTGCGAGTCGGACTCGCCTTTAAAGGGTTCCATAGCAGCAAGTAACATTATATAAAAGTTGGTTGTAACTTTGAAAGATAAATTGCGGTTTACGATTTATGACGTATTAAAAAAAAATGTAAGTTGGTACGCACAATATTGAGTGATTTACCATGTTATTTTAATATCATGGACTTCTTATATATAGGTTTTCCTATAATCTATAAGGAGAAAACTAATTTCTGTATTTTTTTCAAAATTTTAGGTTCAGTAGTTTCGGAGATAAGGGGGGGGGGAATGGTCAATTTTCGTCTATTTTCTTGAATAACTTGGAAACTATTTATTTTAAAATTACAAAAAAATACATTTAAGATCTTCTCAACAAGACCTTTCATTTCATATGCCACACGATGCAGTTTTCAGAATTTTTTTAATTTTCCCCTTCCCCCCCAAAAATGACCCCCCATATACAGATTTCATCTGCTCACGTCACACCTCTGTGTTTGGGTCACAGGAATTGATATGTGTACCAAATTTCAACTTAATCGGTCTAATAGATTCGGAGATAATTGACTGTAAGCGACGGACGGACAGACACACGAGTGATCCTATAAGGGTTCCGTTTTTGTATTCAGACGTACGGAACCCTAAAAAGAGAACTTTGTTCTTTTCCTTACCTTTAGACACCACGTTCAATTAAATGTCGCAGAAACTTAGCTGACTCGTCAGCAATTTCTTCAAATTGGTTGCTGGCAGGAGTCCAGACGATTAACAACTTAGTGCAAGCTGTTTAATTTCATGCCTGGATGCCCTCGTTTTATGTCGTAACTACCTTGGCTCCCCCTTCCCCCTTAAGATCGGTAAAGGTGGGTTTAGACCAAACGAGCGAATGCTAATTCTGGTGAAGCTCTAGTGTGCTCGCCACGTGTTTGACAACATCGGGTATTCGTTATTTTTTTTATTTTAACCACATTTCGAACATGACGCTCGATTATTGTTATAACCTGATGTTAAAAACTAACGTGCGTTTTGGTGAAACATTTTGTCGAGCAAATGACTTAGACTTGTAGTCTATATTTCAACAAAAATTGTAAGAAAAGTTGCAGACTACGAGTATATGCTAGAACGTCATCAGTTGGAGTACGGTACACAAAATTGAAATATTAAGTCTCCGTGCTTCAGCTAGGTCAAGAAAATGGGTTGAGTACGGGTTCGCACATATGCTCACTCACCCTGAACATTACGTCTGAACATTCGCCAGAACGTTACATTACACGGAAATGTTTTTATAAAACTGAGCATTTGTCTATATCGTGCCATTGGTTAAAACTTTACATTACAATGTAATGCTCTATCAAATATTCTAGTCTATACCAACCTTTACGTCTTCCCCCCTGTTATCGCTTGACAATGAACGTGAAACAGGCTTGGGGATCGATTCTGGAAGTTTCTATCATATGGAACAGATACCTCTGCGGTAGTTTGTATGAATGTCCATTGTCAATAGTTTGTATGTAGTTGGATGAATGTTTTACCTAAGTGTAAGATTTGGATGGTTAGAGAGTCTCTAGAGGTAAGCTGTTTTGAGTTGGTGCTATGTTTGTAATCCTTACTTTGTCTGCATCTTAAAAACTTTGGTTCTTGGTACATTATCTTTTTAAAGGATGGAATTTCATCAAATTAGATTTAACTTCCTAAAAATCTTTTCCTTCAGTTGTCCTTTATATTTCAGTTTTTTTTTTTCAATCCGAAATATCCTAAAGCGAATTAATACTATAAATGCCAAATTAAGTTTGTTATCTTTCCACTGGTATGTTGCAAATACATTGTCAGCTTTACAGAAACGGAAATAAATCTACCAAGGTACCCTATTTCCGTGAAATCTATTTAAAAACACAACGAATTGGAAAACAGCAATAACGTTCTTATAATAATAGATGGCGCTACCTGCCTTTCAATTTAAGTATATTTTTACAAATTGAGTACACCCGAATTGATTGTCAATTCTAAATTAACGCGAGCTTCTTCTTCAACCTTTAGTCATCCAATGCTGGTAGGTCTCTTCCAAACCTTTCCACTTCTGGCGGTTTCATGTCATGGCTATCCAGTTTCCTCCGGCCACTTTAACAAGATCGTCTGTCCGCCTAGTTGGTTCTCTCCCTATATTCCTTCTCTTTCCCGTCTGTGATCTCCGCTCCAACACTTTCCTGCCCCATTTTCCATTCAGTCTACGGCATATGTGCCCGCCCACTTTCTCTTTCTTTTTGCTATGTCTGTAAGTCTCGTCCTTATAGAATTTCGTTGTTTTTCACCTGGTCTTAGAGAGAGATGCACAACATTGCTCTTTTCCATAGTTCTCTGAGTAACTAGCAAGCGGTTGATAATATACTTGGTGAGCGTCCAAGTTTTACCTCGCGGCGAAAGCTAGTAAGTATATAATATAAATCCATCAGAAAATGTCACTTCTAACAAATAGCTTTTCACCTGTCGATATATTTTCCAATCGCTGGTTAATAACTGAATTATTACGTCGCCAATATGACAACAAAACCAGTCAATGACCTCCCATACATCAATTCACAATGACACCCACACATTTTCAAAATGGCGACATCACGACGCTTACACTGGTCGTTGTAAAAAAAAACGTTGAAGAATGGAACACGATCAAATCTCCCTTTTGTCGTGTCAATCCAATCGCTTTGTTCCGATAATTAAAACCTATTGCTTTTTCAGACTATTCGATTTAGCTGTAAAACAGTGACCTGATAAGGTTAGCTCGTAAATATACAGCCAGCAAAAGATCTAGGTATACATTTTTTTATCGTGGTAAAATCATCAAATGAGTCCTCCCACCCAGGGTAGAGCGGGAGGGACTGTCAGACTCGTACTGACTAAAATCCACGGTGTCCTTCAATAGCCCTTTACGTTCCGGGGTCTCGGTAATTCATACAGTCCCGCGACCATCTAGGTATACATGCAGCAAGCTTGAAACATTTTCCTGAAAGCTATATGCGTGCAAGTGTATGCACTTTCTGTCTATATATTACATGTAGTCAAAGAGTTTGGTATGCAAGCACATTTAAACTTTATAAAACGAAATTGCAAAACCGTTTACTGCTCTGCATACCTAACTCTCTTGCTGACTGTACTTATTCAATTCAGAAATACCTACTTACTCATTTCTATCATCACATGCATGCATTCAATGTACTGAAAAATAAGGTTGAATATCGTACTTCCATATTATATTATTTAGAATGCCTTCGTATTGGTACTTGAAAGTTTAAAAAGTGAAGTTGATGAAAGATCTGCTTTATTGAATCTAATCCAATTAATCATCCAATTAATATTTTTAAATTGCTTTGTTGGTAAGAGCATCGAATGTCGCTGAATCCGAAGGTGGCAGGTTCAAAAACCCCTCGCGGTTCGCATAAATAAATTATTAAAAACAGTACAGCGTTCAATTTCAGTGCGCCGAGTTTAATTAAAATTGAGTTAAATAAATAATATTTAATTGGATACCATAATAGTGGATTCACAAAAAAAAACAACTAGGTGTTAACTTAAAAATAACTCTATGTTCCTATAAATATAGTTATCTACATTACTACATATAATATAAAAATAATAATAATATCAATAATTGATTTATTGGAGATATATACACATGTTAAAAGTATTTTAAAATAGGTGCCTGAAATATATTAAGCTAAATCCTGTTTGGATTTAATATAAAAATAAAACTCAGTCAAGAGTTTCCCGAACGCGTTCAAGCGTGTCGCGGCGGTCTCGTAGCACAAGGCGAGCTACGGCGTAGCACGACATGTGACGTAGCGAGACGAGTCGCCTACGGCGCTACGAGTTTTCTAGCTTTTGCGAAACGAATGTAGTATTCAGAATGAACTCGAAACTGTTTAATATTACCTCCTTTTGCTTTGATAGGTATACTAGCATCCGGCTCCGGTTGTATGTTGGCAGTTTTAAAATAAAATATAGTCGTGTAACTCGCTGAAACTGTGGTTTTTTATAGACGATAGATTTTAAAAAGTCAGATAAATAGTTTTTGAGATTATTTATTTGAAATAACCGTATATAAATTGTAGAGTTTTGTGTATATAATATTAAGTTTAGATTTATCATCATAAAGTATAAATCGCAGCACCATACTCGGAATAAGTTTTTTTTTATATAGAAACTCACATACAAATATTGTTTCCCTAAATACGCAGTTTTCTATTTATTGTTTTGAATAAACATGCTATAGTTCCAACAATTTTTGTTTCTCGGCGTTTTCCTGTCTGATTTAATGCAGAATTGATTTATAGCTTACTAACTACTGCCAGCGGATTCGCTTGGTTTAAAAAAAATAATTAATACATAATCACAATTACTCAGAACCGGAACAACTACTTGTAGGTCATACAAATATTTCTACCGAGCGCGAATCGAACTCGCAGCGCAACAATCAATCACATAGCCTTAAGTACCGAAATTTAAATGTTTTTGAAGTGAAAACTTCTTTAGCGGCGTTGTGCACTTTTTTGGAATGGGTAAAAAATGTTAAACTTACGTCAAGACACGTGACCTGATCGAAAATTCGTAAGAAGGCGCAGGGCGCTTGCGCGAATGTTCTTGTGTGTTTACTACTATTTAAGTAAGTTTTCACTTCTGCCGGCACTCCCAGAGTGCAACCCGTCGTTTTTTTTAACCTGTGTTGTCCCACTGCTGGGCAAAGGTCTCCCCATAACTCTCCTCTGTTTCCTGTGTGCGGCTTTCTCCGGCCAATTTGTCATGAAGGTGTCTAGGTCGTCACGCCAGCGTTTCCTTGGCAAGTTTTATTAAAGTTTAAAACTAAGTTTACGCTTTAGTTTCACAGGTGTTTTCGCCATTGGAAAATTAAATTCCACAACTATCACACAACGCCATCTAGTCCCAAGCTAAGCAGAGCATGTGTTATGGGTACTAGACAACTGATAAACATACTTATATATTTCTAAATACATACATATTATAGATAAATTACACCCAGACACAGAACAAATGATCGTGCTCATTACACAAACATTTGTCCTGGGTGGGAATCGAACCCACGACCTCCGGCATAGCAGTCAGGGTCACTAACCACTAGACCAACAGGTTTGTCAAGGTAGATATGCTTTTAAATTACTAAAACAGTAACTTTAAAAGCATATTTTTTAATGGATTATCTTCATTAATTTAATTTTTATAGTCTTGGTAGACGAGACAGTAGTTAACTAGAGCTATGTTAATCAGAGGCAGCAAATACAATGAAAGTTAGAGTAATAAACCCTTTTTGAAATTAATTAAGTTGACGGTCCTGTTACACATTTCCGAAGTTAACTTTCTCAAAGATCCTTTTACTTTTTTTTTTGCGTGGTAAAATCATCAAATGAGTCCTCCCACCCAGGGCAGGGCGGGAGGGACTGTCAGACTTAACTGACTAAAATCCACGGTGTCCTTCAATAGCCCTTTATGTACCGGGGTCACGGTAATTTGTGAGTCCCGCGACCCCGGCAGGCTTTGGCCCTCTAAAGGGGCCCCGTTACTATGCTGACACTCCTTGAGGCGCGCGTGGAACACAACGCGCCGTCGACCCGGGCATGGTCCATGGTCGGACAGCGAGTCGCCCATTACTCGCCGCTCGCATGCCCGCGCCTACAGTGGCCGGACATCGTCTGCCGACGTCCGTTCCTTTTACTTAAACTAAATTAAACATAATTTTAAGTTATTTCTGTTAAAGTATTCAACTTGTTTCAGTATGTATTACTGTTTCCTTTGCTGAAAAATTGTTATTTTCATCCTGAGAATGTCAGTAATGTTAATTACGATTTTATCTTGCCCTTGTATAGGAATTTCTCCTGTATCGTGGGTGCGTTTACAAACATTTATAAACTCAGAGACACAAACGCCCAGACTCAGAACAACTACTTGTAGATCACACAAATGTTGCTCCGTGCGGGAATTGATCCTGCGATACCTAGCGCAGCGAACTAATCGCCACCGACTTATTCGTATTGTGTACATTGACACTACACAGCGTGGCAAAATTAAGATTTGTTTTTGTGGCCCATGGAATTATATACAAACAGATCGTCCGAAAAATAAGTAGCTATGAAGGTAATCTCTTTCATCTAATCCCATGAATTAAAACTAAAACTGAAAAAAAATCAGTTTGCATGATTAAACTAAAAGGCCAACAAACGGGAAACAAGAGAAAAGAATTGTTCAATTAACAACTTGTGACTCAATCACGGCTGCGAGGTGCGCGAGTTAATATTGCTGACCATCACCGAGCTTTTATTCCGGTAAGCTAGTTATAAGCTGACAGCGTTTTTGAAATGACTCCAAATGGAAACGCTAGCACGAGTGTGTTACTTGTTCTTTGACCACAACTTCGTCTGATGGTAAGCAATGATGTGCACGTAAAGTAAATACATTGGTTTTTGAATCGAAAATAATAGTATCCATTAGCATGATGTTCTATTTTTTGGCCAAAATATACTATTTGTTTTTTTTTTTTTTATGGATTTAACAGGCTATTGAGTAAATATTTGTGCTAACGCCTCGGTTGTGGGATATTTGAAAATGTCTATAGTTTTTTTTTTGAATTTCAGCCAATGTTATTCTAAACTTTATTTTCTGTGAATACGCCAGTCTTCCTAAGCCACTCATCTGTCTATCGAAGCGAGTTCTCTGTCGGCACGATCACACAGTTATGTCAGTCAGTCAGTGTCTATGAATAAAATGAACATGACTGCGATGTGTTGCAGAAATCCAACCCGCTTTCCGCTCATACCTTACACTTCTATCCAAATTAAATAGTGTATCGCCTTCAGGCGTACGGTGTAGCAATACGTGACCGGTCCGGTTTCCCGCGACACCCGCGTGTGCCGTTGCTCAGTAGTTTTTCCCTGTAGGTATGTTGGCACCGGTAAGACAGGTATTCTGTTTTTTTTACGGGTTATAGACTGTGAGAATGAAAAATGTGTTAGTGTTTTTTCTGGTTCATTGTGTATGGTTTTAGCAGAGATTTGTAGAATTTGATGGCTCTATTAGTAGTAGGTCAGCTGGGAACAATGGTGTTCTTACATGTTCGCTTTGTGCTCGGAGTTTGTCAGCAAAGTTGCATCACTACAGCTCTGAAAACGGTGAAGGATAACATCGGTTCAGCTGTATCGGTTGTGAGTACTAAGCACGTTTGTTTTTCATCTTCGCTTCGCCCTGGGCGCAGCAAAAAGGACTGTCAGATTCTTACTTACAAAAGTCCTCTGTTCCTTCGGTTGTCTTTGCAATCTAGAGCCACCAGCTTAGAGGTTCCCGGGAAAAGAGTGTTCCATCAGAGAATCGAACCTGCAATCCGTGCAACAGGTTAGTGGTTTATACACTAGACTAGACCATGTAGCCTGCTGAGTACTACGCGCCTGATCTTTCTGAAGAATTTAGGCAACACCCCAGGGCTTACTCACTGACGTAACTTCATGTTTTTTTTAGGTAAAACAGAAATAAACGAGTATTACATAGTATTGCCATGTTAAGGTGCTCGCACATTTATCAGCACCGTATTTCCCAAAATCAGCGGGTTCGATTCCTGGCCAGGATTATTGATTTTCCTAAAATCCAATGATGCTGTTTTAGTTCTCGTCAAACTTGGCGCCGAGACTCCTTCCACCATTTTGCGATTCACCTCATAGTTTTGAATACCTATAGCCATCCACGCCGTCACCCTATATAATGTCATCAGTACACTCAGTATCCTTCCCTCAATATTCGGATGCTGATAGCATTTTGAAATGTGTGTGTGGCGCGTACGGTGCGGATATATTTCATATGATTTCATACAACGAATTATACAATGCGGCGCGTACGGCACGTGCCGTGCAGCATTTATCAGGTGCTGATAAATGTGCGATCGTCTTTATTCGTTGTAAAATAATGAGTTGTGTTTTGTTTTCTCGGAATAACTTATTAGACGCGTTATTTTCGTATTCATGTTTCACGAATTATTGTGTAGCAGTGTTACCAGTTACCAGTAACGTATCAAATTATTCGCTTAACACCTGGATCTTTTTGTATATTGCTTCTAGGAATATGAGCTTTATATGTTCACGTTTTCCACCAAAAATAATAATTAATAATAACAGAACGTGAATAAATTATAACAGCCGTATAAGCCCCATGTAAAAGGTTCACGGAAAGGCGGCTTACTTAACAAAGCCCGTTTGTAGATGGGTGAAAATATTTTGATTTTGAAAGTAAGCTTTAATTTACTACAGAAAAAAAAATTATAACAAAGCGGCAGATTTTAGATCAGTCCCAATCAAATCTCTAACAGTGAAACTTAATCGGGATGAATAATATCAATAACAAAAGCCTTCCGTACAAAATTAAACTACTTACGCTCATCCAATGAAATCCATAGTGATTTTCATATGTATAAAGCTTTAGATAGATGGACTGAATTTTAACTGCACTAAGACTGCTACAGTTTGAATGCAGTGGGTAAGTATTGTGTATACAAGTTGGTCCAATTGTATTTGAACTGCACATCGCATCGTGCAGCTAGCTTGCTGTCAGCGAATGGTTGTTCGAACTGCAGCCCAACAGCAGATAAACTGCAATCGGGATTTACGGTTGGCAGTAATCCTAACTGCATTCAAACTTTTGTGGTCGAAGTGCAGTTAAAATGCAATCCATCTAATCTAAAATAAATAACATAAATGCAATCAGCCTAAATGTTATTGAGTATATAATTTACATTGAAATGTAACAATGATATAAAGAAATGTGATCAAACTAAAATAGATGATATCTATTATCGTATTTAAAAGCGTAGTTTATAGATAACAAGATTAAATATTGAACGAACAACACTCGGTAGACGATTCGGAAAGAATAGTTACGTAACACTAAGGACTTAACGAATGGCGTCAAATACTTTTTTGGCAAGAGACAGCAGTAGTTTACGAAATCGACATCCAATTACCGACAGTGGCCCAGTCGTAGAATGGTCAGACATTCAACAGCAAAAACTAGACGTAAAATCGATATCGGGCCGAATTTGATTGAATCCGCACCAACGTAAGATGAGATAAGTTTGATTCAGAAGTTTGCAATACGGATTCAGATCCACGCTCGCATAAACAGAGATCAAAGTGAAATACTCAGACAAATAGATTCTATCTATGACATGAATCAGCCGGATAATGTTCCGCTTTTGTTTGTTACACGTAAAAATATGCGGTGAAAGGTTTTGTACGCTCCTTTTTTTTCGTTGAGTCGCTTGTATTTATTCGTTCCAATTTTTATGCCGGGCGGATCGGCTATTAGTCATTATGTACCCAAACTCTTTGTTTTGTTCGATGATTGGAAACCAAAAAATACGGCTGGACAAGTACAAATACACTGTGTGCGAGTTTGGACAATTTTATGCACGATCTGCGTCGTGATTGGGTAATCAATGGATATGGGACCGTATTTGGTGATCTTTTTCCGGTCAACTTAAAGCATTAAGGAAACTGGGTTGGTCCCATTTGGAACAGAACGTGTAACTATTTTTATTTGAATAAGGGAGCACGTTTTATTTTTACTTCACTGTTGTCTGCCTTTCATACCCTAAGATAACGTTTGATTCGGGCGGTTTTCAAACCCGAAAACCCGACTTCCCATTCAATCTAAGAGTATTCCCAAATGAATGGATTGCGGACTTTAGATGACCGTCGCTCTGAGTAAATCAGAAATTCAGTCTCATTTATTCGGATGAGAAGACTTTAGTAAATGCTAGAATGTTAAAGTAATCACAACAAAGTGGAGTTAAATGTATGCGGGGCTATCATGCCTCGGTTAATTCTACCAGCTGCTTCACAGCCCGCAAATCACATAATCAATCTTTTCAGACTCCGCCTAACATCAACATGCAACGCTAATTCAGACCGAGTAGCATTAACTTAACATGCACGCCTCGAAACATACGAGTAAGCTAAGCTCACAAAATTGTATTTAACCTGGGCTTGACAGGCGAAAAAATAAAATCATTTCATATCCATCTGTAAATTGGAAGAAAAAAGAGAAAAATCGTGTTATAAAGTGGAAAGAGAATTTAATTTAGCGCCAGCGGGGGCCAAACACGTCAATACAACAGCTAGAACTAGCGCAAGACTGGCCTGAAATGCAAACGTCGCTCCGGAATTAAATTTAATGATTTACAGCCGTTGGGAGTGTGCGCCGTTCGAAACTCGATTACAGGGGTTGTCAAAGCAAACAGAGTCGGGTGACCTTCTAAATTAATTGCGTGATTCGATGGATGTGACGCGGGTAAAACTTGCACTGATTGAGTGGTCATTGGCGCGTTTGTGTGTCGCCCCCGATACTGTGTGGACTCCGAATTGCGCTTTTGGTGAGCCGGGAATGCCTGATTGGTGAATAATTGTTTGTATAGACTCGATTACCTATTTGATAGGGATGAACTCAATGTTTTTGACAAACACATGGACCCTTGTCAATGATTTTGGTGAGAATGTCAATTGATGTTAGAGCACCTTACTCTTTAGCGAGCTTCAAGTAAACAATATTGATTTGAAACTAGGCTTGAGTCAGCTAAAAATGAGCACCTAACTAACTACAATGAAATGTTTTGAGCTATCGTTTCCATTAGCTTTTTTTTTCTTGAAATAAATTTATTTTACCTAGCTCTAGAATCTATAGTGACGGGGCCTGTCCATAGTCACGGGGCCTGTAGAGGGCCAAAGCCTGCTGGGGTCGCGTGACCAAGGGATTACCGTGACCCTAGTACGTAAAGGGCTATTGAAGGACACCGTGGATTTTAGTCAGTAAGAGTCTGACAGTCCCTCCCGCCCTGCCCTGGGTGGGAGGACTCATTTGATGATTTTACCAAGATAAAAAAAAAGCTCTAGAATCTAGATGTTGTTAGGTTTTTGTTTAGTAGTTCTTAAGTTGACAGTAAGTAACTTGACCTTAGTCTTTCAACGAAATCGGGGTTTTAACGTAAATAAAAAAAGTTATACTAATCCAGTAATAAAGGCCCGTGTAATTTAAAAGCCGTGGAAAGAGTTCTCGGGAAATCGGTCCTGTTAAGGGGCATATGTTCGTTAGCCCGCCAAATTTTTTTTTATGTGTTTCTTGCAATTTCAGGTCAATATCAAATTGTTTGTGATTCGCAACAGAAACAATTATTTATTTGTTTATTATTAAAAGTATAAGAATCAAATTTATAACTTCTTAATTGTAGTACAGAATGCTACACATCAAGCTATACAAAACTAGTTTATCGTGGTATCTCTTTGTTGTATAATTTTATCGCACATTCAACCGTCAGCTTTGTATAAATTGATGTGTAGACGTGTGTACATGATTTCTTAATTTGATTTTTAGGTTTAAAAATAAGTATTCAGGTACTTTTTTTATCGTGGTAAATTCATCAAATAAGCTCGACCAATGCGGGGCGCGAGAGGTCTCCGCCTATCGCCGTCGTGAGGTCACGGCGGTGCTCTGCCTAAGCGGGGCAGTCTTGCACTGTATGCTTCACCGTGTCCTCCGGACGATCCTCGCAGTGGTGACACCTAGGCGTTTCTTCCCTCCTTATCAGACACAGGTACCTCCCGAAGCCCGAAACTTCCGTGACCGGTGAGGACCTGCATCATGCGGTATGTCAGGACGCCGAAATAGTTGTTCAATGGATAATTTCTGATAATTGTAATGAGTGATTCTAATAATTGTAATTCTGAAAGTACTTTCAGCAATTATTTGACCGCCCTTTGTATAAAAGGTAATCGATAGAATTTATAATTCTTTTGTTTGTTGTTTTTTGAGCAAAGTTAGTAAAATATAAATTAATATTATATATCGAGCTGGAAGAGATTTCTTAATGAAATAAGTTGTACCTTTGTGCTCTTTAATTTTTATGTCATTTTTCGTACCTGTTCTGTGTACATAAATAAATAAATAAATATCTATTGAGTCGTACAAATAAGACATAAGTTGATCATAGCATTAATAATTATTATCGTAAAACTTGACAGTTTCCTGCAAATTACGGGATTGTAAAAAAAATATTTCGTGACGATTCGCCTTAAAGGATTTCATTATAAATTTATTCGAACGGATCCGTTGGGACAGGTCGCAGACTAACAATCAAGAATAAAACTCTAATTAATATGTTATAACTTTGTTTCTAACCCAATTTTCGTTATTAACTATTCAAAGTACTTGTTTGTTTCTTTTTATTGTTTCCACGTGAAATTCAGTTGTTTTCTGGAAAACTTCTAAAGAGGTTGTATTACCTATTTAGCTATCTTCGTTTAGATTTTTATCTCTAATTAATGAACAACCCAAATTGCCCATCCGAGTCTTAAAGATGTGTAATCAGCCGTCTAAAATAATGGAACGGGATGTGGGTTAAGTTTTTTCATACACACTATAAATAAAAGTATGCAGTCACTTTTAAAAATGGAAATCTTTTATGACTTCTTCTTTTTATTAAATTCTTTATTTAAAAATAAAGATTAAGAAAATAAAACAATAAAACAGTTCAATTGTTTTTCCATAAAATCTATACATATAATAAATCTGTAGAAGGGTAAATTCTGTACATTGAAAAAATAAATAGCGGGGGGTGTTGCTGGATCGATACCAAACCCAAATATATGATTAAAAAATTTTTTGTCTGTCTGTCTGTCTGTTTGTGCAGGCATCACGTGAAAACTAACGGTTCGATTTCGATAAAACTTGGTATAATTATTCCTTATTATCCTGGGCATAACATAGGATACTTTTTATCCTGGAAAAATACGTAGAAAAAAAATCTTATTTTTCAGTTTTATTCATAGACGTTGTTCTGTAGAACCGCGAACACACGTTGCATTACCCGCAGTGGATTCAGCGCCGTAATATTTATAAGATGTCATTATCAGAGTTACTCAAAATGGGGAAATAAACCATCCACGCGAAGACCGACATCCGCGCGGACGGAGTCGCGTGCGGAAGCTAGTCTATATATATAAAAATGTTATGTTGGTTTGTGTATGCTTTAAAAACTCAAAAAGTTCTGCACCGATTGAGCTGAAATTTTAGCATGATATATAATCCGCATCAAGGATTGTTTTTATCTACTTTTTTTTGTGCCACAGCAAAGCGGGGCAGGGTACAGCTAGTTTAAAATAAAATGATCAGCTTATTGCTAGTGATCACAGACGTTTCTGTGATGTGTGTTCTCACTTTAATAGTAATTGATGACGAATGATCCACTCATCACAGCTTTTGAATGGTCCTAGTTTCTTTGGCTTAACTTTGGCTGCCCAATAAACATTTGAGGTGTTCATTAACCGGTTGCGAAACTGTTCAAACGGGGAACTGTGACCCTGGAACGCAAAGGGCTCTTGAAGAAACACGGTGGATTTTAGTCAGCGCGAATCTGATAGTCCCTGCCGGAATCATTTTATAAAATACCATTCCAAAGTGAAGGTGTATTTTAACCTTTGTTCACAAACCTATTTTTATGAGCTTACGTGGTATAAAAATTAATGTCAATCAATGTACATTGTATATGGATACAATGTACATTGATTAACATTAATTTTTATCTTAGTCATTATTAAACAGTTCATTAGTATTTCACATATTATAGCGGGATTCTTGAAGAAAACAACTTTCCCCTATTTAAAACGTATAATTTTGGTATAGGTAAAATTGTAAAAGTAAATAAAAAATACAGTTAGGATGCGATTGTGCCCGGTTATCAAAGTAACAAGTTTTGAATTAAATAAAATTAGGTCGCACACACAAAAAAAAAATTCGGTTACGATACAATTATGTCAGATTATCCAGAGAATGTACGAATCAATAGTTATTTAATTTACTGAGGAAAAACCAAAATCCTGAATATCAGAGGAAAAAATATTTGAGCGATCCTAGCGGTAACTAACTAATTGGCCAATGTCAAATATCACGCCTCGGAAGGAAAAAAAAAAGTGATGCTATTTGCCTAAATACTCGTACATACCCTGTGTAGGGGTTGTATTACTGTGCCTTACATAAAAATAACAATTTAAACATTAAAAGCAAAAAATAAGACAGTTAATTTAAATAAATAAAGAATCCTCAGCTTGATCCTGTCGGGATGGAGAGACGCGCTGCAGGACTGCCGCGGAGAACCGTGCTGGTAGCCACGGTCAAAACAGGACCAGACCTCCGATGATCTGACGCTTGGACTTATTTGTCGGCTCAAGAGCCTGACAAATTCAGGATCCGGAAAGACTGCACGCGACCACACCGGGGTCGCGGTGGAGCGTTGCTCCCGACTGCTAGCTTATAAAATTGTGGGTGATACCGTACTCAGCGCCTCCGATACATAGGAAAATTTTCAGATCACGCCATTCCGGCGAAAAAAAAAACAGCAAAAAAACAGAAGATTTCACATATGATTTTTTTTTAACCAACGTTGTCGACTTTAAATTCAAAATGTTCCACATTTTTTAACAAAAAGTGATTTCCACCCAAAAAAATCAGCAATACCCCGTCACGGGCAACAAACCACATCCAACTGACACAAAAAAAATCTTCATTTTTTTTCGAACAAAAACCAATTCCTAACTTAAAAAGATTCAGTTCTTAAAGAAAAATTTCGACTAAAGGCTTCCGAAAACAGGTTGCATGACAATCACCATAAAAAAAGGTGATATTTAAGAATGTAGCGTTTTTTATAACGCTGCAGTACCCCCTTTCCAAGAAAAAAAAAAGACACAAGTCCGGCAGAAGGGAAAAAAGCAGAGGAAATTAACTTAGACTAGCCAAAAAAACTATACCTAATAATTGACCTAAACTAAACCTAACATAGACGACATCGGAATACAACAGATACAGAATAAATGAGTAACCGGTTTCTCATCTACCCGTTATCAGTGCAAGCTCACGAAGTGTCCAATAAACCTAAGTTTGACCGGTCAAGAAAATAACAAGGAAAAATTAAATCTAAGTAAAACTAAGTTAACTTAACAGTTGTGCAGTAGCAGCTATCTAATTATACAACTAACTTCAAACTAGAACGACAAAGTCAACAAAGTGACCTGAAAGAGCCAAAAGAAAAAGATAAAACCTAGGATAAATAATAACACCTAATTGACAAACGTGATCGGTTGAAAAATATTTAACAGTTTCGGACAAAGAAACACCTTGGCCTTAAAATCAACAGCAGACAAATCCATCATAAGTCTATAAAAGAGACTTAGGACAAGCAAGGACAAAAAAAAATATCTCAAGTCTAAATAAGGCTTGGACATAAGACAAATGAACAACAGTTCGAACAAAGGAACGTGAGTCTTAGAGAATACAAAAACAGAAACAGCGTTCAAGTTCAAAGATACAACTTGAACGACTAAGTAGTACTCCGGTTCAAACAAGGAACGGGAGACAAAGGGAGGTTTAGAAAAAAACCAGGCTTAAAGAAATAACTTGAGCCTAAAGTCAAATCAAGTAACATTCGAACTTAAGGAAAAGTTTCAAATCGAAGATTAAAAAAAAATCGATAATAGATTTTATCGATACGTGCACATCACTAAAGGATACACCAGTATGGCTGAGTTCTAAAATTATGAAAGCCACAAGTTCACTTGTATAACTTGGGTCTATACACAAATCAAGAACTACACGAACTCAGAGATAAGTCTCAGTTGTAGATAAGACAGACAAGAGACAAAAGGACTCCGGTTCACAGAAACTAGAGTCAGAGGAGGACTAAGGCTAACAGGATTTCAAGTCCAAGAGAAACAAGAAAATTAAGTCCAAGACTATCATTTCGGATAGATTAAGTGCAGTATTTAATTAACACAACGCCCTACCAAAATGTGCAACACGCCATTTATAATAGAACTAGCTATGACGCGACTTGAAAATGTACTAGCATAAAATTTAGAAAAACGCCATCTATGTACGATTATAGGAACTAATCGCTAGCGACAACTCGACTAAAGATGTCCTAACACAGAAGTTTAACAACTGCCATCTGTAATTAATTGTTAGTACTGAACCAACGGTAATCATAGGCAATTTTTAAGGATCAAACTGAGCGCGATAGAATCGCTTGAGTCCCGTACAAAATATTTGAAATAAAAGATAGAGGAAAAAAGTTACTTTAGGATATCTTTAATATGATATCTACCAGAATGTAGGGAACCACAGTCCTGTAGTAAATAAGTAGTCCTAGAAATAACTTGCAAAACACGACACTTAACAAAACGTGGAGCAAGCTTTCCAGAGAAAAAGTCTTCTCCAGATGACCTAGAGAAATTACGTCTCCATACAGTGTCACCAACACTTAGAGTGATAGCCGACCGATTGGAGTTATAAGCTCGGGAGTTACGGAGGAAAGCCAAAGAAAGATTATCAGCCACCTTCGCATAAACCTCACGAAGTGAAGACAAATTCGAGGCGTGACGAGTCCGACTGTCCGCTAAATTAGAGCTTTGAGTCTGACTACTAGCACGGCTAGAATCCATTAGCACTTCTCTACCAAACATGAGAAAGTTAGGCGTGAAGCCTGTGGCTAGATTGACGCATGAGTTAAGATAGAGCTTTACTTTAGGCAACATCTTAGCCCAACATCTTTGGTTTTCACCAACTAAAATCCCTAAGCATGTCACTACACTTTGGTTATAGCGCTCAACAGTATTCGCTTGGGGTGTATAATAAGGTGTAAATGTAGGAGATTCAATATGGAACGATCTGAGGAAATTTAGAAACTGACTACTGCGAAAAACAGTAGCGTTATCGCATAAAATAGAACGAGGAACGCCGAAGTTAAAGAAAATTTCGGACTCTAAAGCTTTAATAATAGAAAAAGCGTCTACTCTCTTAAGAGGAACAAGCCACACATACTTCGAAAAAACATCAACCATAGAGATGATGTACCTATAACCGTAATAAGCGATGGGTAACGGTCCAATCACATCAATCGAAATCATCTGCAAGGGCATGGACACTTGCTTAGGGTAGCAAATCTGTCCGCGTGGTTGCGTGTTCGCGATCTTATATGCTTTACAAACCTCACATTGTCTTAAGGTGCTAACGACGTCACGGTACATGTTAGGCCAATAAAAAGTTTCCTTAAGTTTTAGGTACGACTTGGATACACCTGGATGTATTGAAGGAAAACTATTATGTACTTCCCAAATCGCAGAAGTAACCTTTTCAGCTGGCAAAACAACACGCCATGGGTCGGAAGACAAGGGACTAGTAACAGGCATACGTCTTAGTAAGACACCGTTATGAATTGCGTAAGCTGGAAACATTTGTGGTGTATCACGGGCACCTAAAAATACCTTCTTGTACCATCGGTCGTTAGTATGTTCAGGACCCTGATCAAACGACACAGGACTTGCATATAATCTGGAAAAGGCATCTGGTACTATATGTTGTGAACCCTTGCGGTGTATGATATCGAACGTATATTGGGAGATCATAGTAGCCCAACGAGCTAAACGACCTGAGGGGTTGTTCAAAGTGAGAAGCCATTTAAGGGCCATATGGTCTGTTATGACAGAGAACTTGAACCCATCCAAATAGCACCGAAAATGTTTAATAGAATCTAGAACTGACAAAAGTTCGCGCTCTGTAGTGCTATAATTACGTTCAGCTTTGGAAAATAGGCGCGAATAATAAGCGATTGGATGCTCTACATCATCAATCTTTTGTGTTAAAACTGAACCAAGACCAACAGCAGACGCATCACACTGCAATATGAATGGTTTCGAGAAATCAGGACAAGCCATAACAGGGGTATCGATCAGAGCTTCTTTTAATTTTACAAAAGCTCGTTCAGCCGCGTCGTCCCAACTTATTGGATCACGACCTTTTCTCTTACCAATTAACGCAGTAAGCGGAGCTATTATGGTAGAAAAACCATTCACAAAACGCCTGTAATAGGAACACATTCCAATGAAACCACGTAAAGACTTAGCAGTAGTAGGAGTAGGATAATCCCTAATAGCTTCGAGTTTACCGGGATCGGTTTGAAGACCCTTCTCATTTACAATATACCCTAAGTATTTTAATTCGCTCTTACAGAACACGCACTTTTTTAGATTGATGGATAAACCAGCCTTCTTAAGACGAGCTAGAACTTTCCTGAGAAGCGCCAGGTGACTATTATAGTCCTTGGAAACTAGAATCAAATCGTCGACATACCCGAAAACGTAGTCGTCGCTGGTAGAAGTAAATTCAAAATTGACAATCATATCAGTAAGACGCTGCATCTCAGAAGCAGCATTTGTAAGACCAAATGGCATCCTAACAAACTCGAAGAGACCTCGTTGAGGAACAATAAAAGCGGTTTTCTCACAACTCTCTCTATCAGCGAGCGGGATCTGCCAAAATGCACTCCTAAAATCAAGAGAGCTTATGTATCTAGCGCCTCGAAGGTTATCAAGAATATCATGAATGCGCGGGAGCGGGTACGAATCTCTAATGGTCACACTATTAAGCTTCCTACTGTCAACACAAAAACGCACCGAACCATCACTTTTTGTAACCATACCCACTGGACTAGCCCATGGGGAACGAGAGGGACGAATAACACCCAAGTCTAGCATTTTATCAATCTCCTCGTTGAGAATTTTTAATTTAACAGGAGATAAAGGATAATATCTTTGGCGGATAGGAGGTCCCGTTGTATTGATTTTATGGGACAGCCAAGATGTTTTTCCCAGACCTATTTTTTCAGAAGAGATGTCTTCAAACTCATTAATAACTTGCTGAAGGTTCATCTCTTGATCCAGTGATAATACGTTGCGTGGATGAACGTATCGAACGTCGCTAACAGAGGAAATTTGTGGAGGTGAGTACTGAACAGACGGGAGGTACATATTACCACTAATATTTTTATCAAAAGCTTGACTAAAGACGGACGTTAAACCAAACTTATTCCAAAATTCAATACCTAATATCACGGAGGACGACATAGAACTTGCCACTAAAAACTCATGGATAAAAGTTGTACCGTTAAACTTAACTGGGACATAAACAGTACCCAGAATATCGATAGGCGAATTATTAGCCGAAATTACACGAGGACAAGCATCACTCGCGTTCAAAGAAAGACCAAATTTCTGTATTAAACTATCACTAATAAGCGACATCTGTGCTCCAGAGTCAAGTAAAGCCTTAACAACCTGGTTACACAATAAAATTTCAATAAACGGTCGATTATCAGACAAATCAGTAGATATCACCGGTGACACTGTACGGTAAAAAGCGTGCCGTCGGTGGCTTATGCATTTTTTGGATTGCACTTAGGACAATCACGTGTTATAAAACCTGGAGTGCGACACTTAAAACATAACATGCCAGTGACCTCCGGGCAAGAACGGTAAGAGTGTCCGAGGTTGTTACACTTAAGACAGTGTGGTTGAGACAGACTGCAGGATGGACAACTCTGAACCTTACTTTCACATTGGTGGGGTTTGTTCAGGCGGGGTTTTGGAGACTGGGAAGCGTGTCCAGAAATAGATGTCGGGTAAACAGTACTATCCAGACTAGCGACTGCTTTTGGAGTTTTAATAAAAGATTCAAAATGCGAAGCGGCCTCAATCAGACTATTTAAATCAGGAAACTTCTGTATAGACAAACAGGGGGTGTATTTAGGTAACATATTGTGTGTAATAATATCAACCAACTCTGATTCCTCAATGGGTTTGACGAGTTTGGCGTTAAGGTACGTCACTCGAATAACAAATTCCTTCACAGACTGCTCAGGTCTCTGCCTAAGATTACGGACCTCTTGTCCAGTCCTGAATTCAAAATCGGCTGAACCGAATGTTTTAAGGAAAGCCTGTCTGATCTCCACAAACGTCAGACCGGGTCGACGGATGGACCTATAGTATTGTAAAGCGATACCAGACAAAACCTCGTGAAAACGCCTAACGAGATAACTATCCGTTAGATTGTCAGCCTCCCTGCATTCTTCCAAACTGGAAAAAAAATCGCGTACACAAGTGTTGCCATCAAAAGAAATTTTCCATTTTGACAGAGAGAACTGCTTGACGAACGGTGGACCGTCATCGGATCTGATAGGTGAAGGCAGAATAGACTGGCTGGAACCACAAGAGACTCTAGGTGGAATAGGAGGTGGCGGTCGAGAGATGATAGGACTATCACGATGCGGAGTCTCACCAATGGAATTTCCTTCTTCCGACATGATGTAAATAAAACTAATACAACCCTAGGCAATCAAGTGCATAAAACTAGAATAAGTACGACGGCTGTGAATTAAAAGTCGATTTGATCCTAAGCAAAAAAAATAGGCACCCCAAGTACAGCTGGACCTAAACACAAAAAAGAAACTAAACACGCAGCGACCTGCCGTGACCGGAATTGCCAAGCTAGGAAACAAAAGACACCACTAAGAACAGACAACAACCGTGCATACGGAGCTTACCTTTGCAACACGACGCCTATAAGTTCATACAACACACTCATGCACTACGGGTTCTAACAACCGCTGGCTAAAGGAAAACAAATTAAACACAAGGGATAACAATCAGGTAAATTATGTATTTGTTGGGTGAGAAATAAAAGAGGGTTGTGTGTTTTATAGTTCACAAAATTATTTTATATAAGTGATGAAAAATTACAACTCACACAAGCAAACAAAGAACAGTATCCTGCCAGTTCTTCGTTATCGTATCTGTAGTTCAGGGCTCGTGATGTATCACCATGGGAACAGTCCAGGCTCTAGGAAACTCTTAAACTGGTCACTTGGGTAATCACGTTAAAGTCCTGAAACCAACAATAGGAATAAACAGAGAAAGAATTAGCTCACACAGTGGAAGAAATTATTAGCTCACTTGAAGCGAGCTACCACCCTCGAAATTGCAAAAAAAAAAATTATGTGATGTAGATTTAAATAAGAAGAAGTATGGACAAGAAAAATACTAACTTTATTAGTTCGGGCGCCATATATAGCGGGATTCTTGAAGAAAACAACTTTCCCCTATTTAAAACGTATAATTTTGGTATAGGTAAAATTGTAAAAGTAAATAAAAAATACAGTTAGGATGCGATTGTGCCCGGTTATCAAAGTAACAAGTTTTGAATTAAATAAAATTAGGTCGCACACACAAAAAAAAAATTCGGTTACGATACAATTATGTCAGATTATCCAGAGAATGTACGAATCAATAGTTATTTAATTTACTGAGGAAAAACCAAAATCCTGAATATCAGAGGAAAAAATATTTGAGCGATCCTAGCGGTAACTAACTAATTGGCCAATGTCAAATATCACGCCTCGGAAGGAAAAAAAAAAGTGATGCTATTTGCCTAAATACTCGTACATACCCTGTGTAGGGGTTGTATTACTGTGCCTTACATAAAAATAACAATTTAAACATTAAAAGCAAAAAATAAGACAGTTAATTTAAATAAATAAAGAATCCTCAGCTTGATCCTGTCGGGATGGAGAGACGCGCTGCAGGACTGCCGCGGAGAACCGTGCTGGTAGCCACGGTCAAAACAGGACCAGGCCTCCGATGATCTGACGCTTGGACTTATTTGTCGGCTCAAGAGCCTGACAAATTCAGGATCCGGAAAGACTGCACGCGACCACACCGGGGTCGCGGTGGAGCGTTGCTCCCGACTGCTAGCTTATAAAATTTGTCGGTGATACCGTACTCAGCGCCTCCGATACATAGGAAAATTTTCAGATCACGCCATTCTGGCGAAAAAAAAAAACAGCAAAAAAACAGAAGATTTCACATATGATTTTTTTTTAACCAACGTTGTCGACTTTAAATTCAAAATGTTTCACATTTTTTAACAAAAAGTGATTTCCACCCAAAAAAATCAGCAATACCCCGTCACGGGCAACAAACCACATCCAACTGACACAAAAAAAATCTTCATTTTTTTTCGAACAAAAACCAATTCCTAACTTAAAAAGATTCAGTTTAGTCCAGTCAAATTAGTCCTTAAAATAGAGGTAAGGTTACAATAATTCCCATAGAGCTAAAAATTGGTATGAATGTTCAGAATACCATTATAAATGAATTGTGAAAAGTCCCCATCAATCCCCCTTGTGCAAACATTTTTATTGATGGTGAAAGTTTGCAAAAATAGGTTTTTCGCGTTTTTCAGCTAAACGGTGAGTTTTACAGCAAAAATAGTTCAGACAAAAATTGTAGATCATACAATTCTCTACCAAAAATATATCTACACTTTTTTTCATAAGTATTGCCATTTCCGTGATATAGCGGTTGAAAGAATTGAAAAAAATATTTTATTCGTAATATGCACGTTAATGTACTTTTATATACATTTTTGAACCGTTATATGAGTAAATACATGAGTCCCTATGTCTTATTTTGGCCATAGAGTGACTGCAGTATTTGATGGTTACACCGATTGTAAAAAAAATATCAAAGCCGCAGAACAACGACGTCGAGCTACAACAACATCTTCATCTTCTGATGTTATTTTTGATGAATTTATGACAGTTCCCACAAGCAAACAAAAATTTCTTGCAAATACCCACAACAAGTCTCGGTTTATTTTAATGTTAAAAGAAAAATTTACTACTGAAAATATTCTTGTAAAACAAGCTGAAAATGATGCTGATGTTCTGATCATTGAAACGGCAATAGAACAATTCAACTCAACAAATACAACTATTGTTGTTGGTGAAGATATCGATTTATTAGTATTACTTACTGCTCGAACTCCAACAGAAAAAAATATTTATTTTTTTAAACCGGGAAAGACTCAGCAGCAATCGGAAATTTCATCAAAAAGTCTCTGTGCTTTCCCAAAATGCCAAAATCATATACTTTTTCTACACGCAATAACTGGCTGCGATACAACATCAGCATTTTTCAAGAGGGGCAAAACAACGGTTTTGAAATTGTTCGAGAAACAAAATTTAATTAATTGTGCTGAAGTTTTTAAAGATAGTAACTCTACTCCAGAAGTTATAATCACTAATGGAATTCGCTTTCTTCTTTCTATGTACGGAGCTCCAAAAAAAATTACCTGCTTGGATAAGCTCCGATACTTATCTTTTGCAAAAAAAACTTATAATAAAAAACAAATGCAATTAGCTTGTCTTCCCCCAACCTCTGCTGCTGCTCAACAACATCTATTCCGGGTATATTATCAAGTTCAAGTGTGGCTTGGTAATAAAATGGATCCAGAAGACTGGGGTTGGAAGTTAGTTGACAATGCATTGGAACCAATTCATACGTTACTCCCACCTGCACCAGAAAAACTCCTTAACACCATCTTTTGCAATTGCAATAAAGGTTGCAATGCTAAATGCGGCTGTAAAAAGGTTGGACTGTTTTGTTCTTTAGCATGCACCAATTGTCAAGGACAGTCGTGCTCCAATGTTGAATCGATACTAGATGAGGATAATTACGATATCAGTGATGAGACATATGATGCATCACTTTTAGAACATATTTGTATCCAGCAGGAAGATGAGGAAAAAGAAGATGAAGAAAAAGAAGAAGAAGAAAACGAAGACAATATACTAGAAGTTCCATTGGATTATTATGAATCCGATGAATAATTTTTCCAAATAATTTTTTCATTTATATATAAATAATTATTACAAATACCTACTCCATTTGCATTCAATAGGATCATAATAGATCGTGGGATAGGCCTACCGGGGAAACCACGTTAAAAAAAAGCGCCAAGCACACTACCTCTTAGGTGGTGTGGAAACGTGTGCATATTACGAATAAAATATTTTTTTCAATTCTTTCAACCGCTATATCACGGAAATGGCAATACTTATGAAAAAAAGTGTAGATACATTTTTTGTAGAGAATCGGATGATCTACAATTTTTTTCTGAACTATTTTTGCTGTAAAACTCACCGTTTAGCTGAAAAACGCGAAAAACCTATTTTTGCAAACTTTCACCATCAATAAAAATGTTTGCACAAGGGGGATTGATGGGGACTTTTCACAATTCATTTATAATGGTGTTCTGAACATTCATACCAATTTTCAGCTCTATGGGAATTATTGTAACCTTCAAAGTCTTATTTGACTGGACTAGTTCTTAAAGAAAAATTTCGACTAAAGGCTTCCGAAAACAGGTTGCATGACAATCACCATAAAAAAAGGTGATATTTAAAAATGTAGCGTTTTTTATAACGCTGCAATATGTACATGCATTACTTTGAACATATTCTTTTGCATTTCAATTCTTAATTCATAGAGTAACCGCCAACAAAAAGAATAGATTCTTTTATAGGAATTTCATGTACCTACAGCTACTCAGCACATTACCCGAATCTGTCAAACTTTAATAGATTTTCAACTTTATCACAGAAGGAGAAGGTTCATTTTCGATCGAGTTTGACAGGTAGGGGTAGTTTGATGAGCTGAGGTCTACAAGTTTCTCTGCGAGTACTGCCATCAAGTTCGTTCACCCTCAGACGGAAAGATACATTAATGATATTAATCATTCACTGTTTTTCTCTTGAGGAACAATGATGTATTATGATTCATTAAGTTGGCTTAGCGTTCTAAACCAACAATTTCTTGAGTAATAACAAATTGTAAGCAATTACATTTTGCTCTATATTGCTACTACATATAAAAATTTCGAAACTTTTATACCCTTCTTTTCCTACCACTTTTTTTTTTAGGAAAAATCATCAAGTGAATTGTCTCGCTTTGGGTATAGTGTAAAGGACTGCACATGACTTAGCTGAACTAAAAACTTACCTGTTCCTTCAGTTTTGCGTTCCAGGGTCCACGGTGTCCTTTTCAGGCATAGCAGCGAACTTTTTTTTTTTACGTGGTAAAATCATCAAATGACTCCTCCCACCCAGGGCAGGGCGGCAGGGACTGTCAGACTTGTACTGACTAAAATCCACAGTGTCCTTCAATAGCCCTTTACGTACCGGGGTCACGGTAATTTGTGAGTCCCGCGACCATTCCAGCGAACTTTACATATGTATTGCATTGGCCTCCTCTCTGCGAGAGAGAGGGCTGTGATTCATCACGCGGGCCGTTCATCAATTAAAAGGTTTGCTCAGCGCGACACGACGCCGACGTTAGCGTAGCGTGTCCGTGGCGTGTGTTTTCCTGCTAAACGCCGCCGCCACTAGCGTGGCGTGTTATGTGTGTCTATTTTCACAGTAAGTTAGCACGCTAAGAACACGCCAAGCTAACATCCCGCCCCGCCGGATTCGCTGTCGGGCAAAGCCTTTTTTCAATAAAACAATTTTAATTTCAGTTGTCAAATACCTCTAATTTTAAATTCAGTACGTTTGTTATAAGTACATTGTCACAGTAATAATGTTTTATTAGTTTATGTACATCTAAGGCATATTTTATTAAATACTAGCTGTACCGACCCTGCCACGCTTCGCTGTGTCACAAAAAAACTGTTTTTTGCGGTCACGGATATGTGCCTGATGCAAAAAATAGATATAAACAATCCTTGATGCGGATTATATATCATGCTAAAATTTCAGCTCAATCGTTGCAAAACTTTTTGAGTTTTTGACGCGTACACAAACCAACATAACATTTTTATATATTTAGATAGATTAGCTTTCTGCACTACTACTATATAAATTGTATACGTACTTATAATCTGTGACTTTATTGTAAAAAGTGGTTCATTTTTGCTTCACGTAAAGTTCAAATAATCTGCGATAAAAACCTCGTCAAAATTATGTAATAAAGTTGACTCTATTCATTGCTTCCGACAGCGTTCATCTTTAATGCCGAGTTCGTCCTAAAGCGATAATAACCTTTTTATAATCTTCCGTATTAGGGATTCAGGTCTAGTGCGCGTAACTTTTGGGAAACCTCCTTTTTCTTAGCACGTCTGGTGCCTAACGGGTGGGCAACATCTTTCCACTTATAGAGTAGTTATATTTGCTTTAGTTTTACTTTCTGAGATTCACTGCTGTTCTAGACCCTTTTTTTAGACGTAGATAAATAAGTTTGACCCATCTTTATTTACTAAGCGATTTCTGATACTGTTGTAGTCCGAAACTAGTGACAGTTTGAGACTCTTCCAATAGATGGCGCAACGTTACCGTAAAACGTTCAAACAAGGGAAAGTTTCAGCTTCAATCGAGTGCGTTGTGATGGCCATATGAGTACTTATCCAGAAGACGCGGGTCCGAGTTCCACTCGCAGCTGAATTTTTCTGTCCTTAATTTTTTTTTGTGGTAAAATCATCAAATGAGTCCTCCCACCCAGGGTAGGGCGGGAGGGACTGTCACACTTGTACTGACTAAAATCCACGGTGTCTGTGTACCGGGGTCACGGTAATTCGTAAGTCCCGCGACCCCGGCAGGCTTTGGCCCTCTACAGGCCCCGTCACTATGCTGACACTCCTTGAGGCCGCGCGTGGAACACAACGCGCCGTCGACCCGGGCTTGGCCCATGGTCAGGCTGCGAGTCGCCCATTACTCGCCGCCCGCACGCCCGCGCCTACGGTGGCCGGAGATCGTCTTGCGACGTCCGACGCCGTGGGCGGTCCTTAAAAATCTTTAGTGACAGTAGTTTTTAGTTTGACGGCACGGTTGGCACAGTGGCTGAGTGATTTACTGCTTCTGTGAATATTGCGGGTGCGATACCCGCACGGAACATATATTTAGTGTTATAGGGCTCGTTGTTTGTGTTTGTGAGATTCAACGTTGTGAACGCAAGCACAAAAAATGAGAAATCTTAGTGTGAAATAACTTTTAAAGGAAATAAAAAGTTAGTTTGCCAAATATGTTCAACAAAGTTTCCAAGGAAAACGAGACGAGATAGACCAGAACGCTGGCTTCATCAGCCTATACCACTACTGGAATTTAAATCTATTCTCTGTAGGAGAGCTGTAATTCATCACGTGGCCATTCGTAAAGATTTATCGTCTATGGAAGAGGTCGGGATCTGACCTGGACCAGCATGGTGAGCACCTTGTATGAGGTAGTGCAGGAAAATATTTCCTGAAAGACGAGGAGTAGGCCAGTAATCGGTATGTATAGTAAATAATAAAAATAATGACATACATGAAAGGTGTACTCATCATATTCGTTTTATTTTTCGTCAACGCTACCTCGACTTCTTTTTTATCATGGTAAAATCATCAAATGAATCCTCCTACCCAGGGCAGGGCGGGAGGGATAGTCAGACTTGTACTGACTAAAATCCACGGTGTCCTTCAATAGCCCTTTACGTACCGGGGTCACGGTAATTCGTTAGTCCCCCGACCAACGCTACTTCGACTGGAGAAGATATGAGATGGCCATATTGGCCATAGATGTTACTGGGATCATGCCTAGTAATTCATGCCAGCATCTGTTCATAGTTAATAGTATAACGAAGTACCACGCACTATAACAGTCGATCTAAATTATATTTGTCGTGTTCAGAACCATTTCAATCTGATGAATTATTATTGAGTTGCGTTGACACGAATCGACACCGTGTAATCCGCATTGCGGGTACCTACGACTAAAGGATTATGGTACTACGTATGTGTGAAATTAGAGACTAAATTAAAGTTGTTTCAGATTCTAAATCGATCGAAATTGCTATGTTTTACGCTTTGTTAATGACGTTTACGTTCGGGGTTCAACAAAATGATTGTTTTGCATATGATTATCTGGCAAATTATACAGCAGTTATTTTGTTTTGTATGCTGCAACAACAACACATCTGTTTTATAATTGACACAGTGATTAAACAGATTTACCAAATGTTTATTCCGAGCGTGCGGTCCTGCGGTCACGGGGAACGCTCCACTAATAACGTTGATGACAAAATATGAAATCTCCAACGTATATAACACAGAACTAAGTCACAAAGGTCCATCTTTATGTTCCTCTTGTATTCGTAACTTTATATCTCTCGCTGAAATATTAAATATTTCGTGAAAGCTGCTTCATAAACGACGCAGTAATTGGATGTAAAAAGACAGGGCGAATTAATTCAACACCAAGAGTAATTGTGTATTCCGACGACTAAGAACAAAATAAAGTTACAGTGATAAATATGCAAATAAAACAGAGGCAAAGCTGGATAATCCACAGGATGAATATAAATCGTGTCATCGTTAATTGAAGTCAGACATTCTGCTCCGAGGACCATCGTGAATAACAATGTTTTTGTTGCTGCTCCGACGCAAATGCGTTTTGAATACGACGTTTTTAGTGCCTATTGCGTGCGAAGATTTCTTTTTTTACAATCTTACTAAATAACATTATAAATGGGAGGGTTTGGATGGATGTTTGTTTTTAAACGGAGCTGGATGACAGGTGCAGAAATAGATTACCGTCTAGAACAACAATTTATGACAATCCCGGTGTTACGTTAGAAGAATGCACAATTTATTATGTTCACACATACAAATTAAAGTTACAAGGTAGATTAAAAATCGCTTACACGTGGGCGATTAAGCAGCTAGTTTTAACATATTTGGGCGGGTCACGTAAGTCACATGCAAAATGACCATAGAGAAAAATATCCACGCAATAAGTGCCGGAGGATGGATGGCGCCACGCCGTTGCCAAAGCCGATGCAAAAAGAACAACATGCACAGCGGTGGCTAGTTCAATAGCGCTCGAAAAGAATGCTTCGAAAGATTGAGAAGGCTTTTACCCAGCATTGGAACAATAATAACTAACAAGTAAAATAAAATAAATATCTTAGTAGTCCTTTCCTACAGATTTTTCCAATCGATGTCCTAGAATAATTATCCACAGACACAATAAATCTACCCTTCTCATTCATTAGCGAAGAAATCGACAGTAGGGTTGTTTACCACTGATTCTGCCCTAAATAATGTACCTACTTCCATCCCGTCGCACTTTGTTAAACATGTGTGTAGTCCTTTGTACCCTTCGGAGAGGGCTGTCATGACCATGTTCCGTTGAAGTGTTACATACTGTAACACAGGGCCGTCTTTCCTAAAGGGCACTCTGGGCAAGTGCCTATGGGCCCCCTATATATGCCTATATAGTTAGGGGCATTAAGAGTTATAGTTAGGGGGCTCGAAGAATCATTAACCATCCGTTTGTATAGAAACTTTTTCTTTATTTAGTCTATTTTGTCCCCCACCTGGGCCTCCCCCATTCTTCCCTCTTTTTCAATCGTGTGCTTTTTGTTAATTTACGAGGATGTCACACAAGGCGTCGCGCCATATTCTTCAAAAAAACTTAACTATCGTTATAAATTTCTCTAGCTCCCTATTGTATCTCCTCCTCCGGACGATCCTCGCAGTGGTGACACCCAGGCGTTTCTTCCCTCCTTATCAGACACAGGTACCTTCCAAATTTCCGTGTCCGGTGAGAACCTGCGTCATGCCGTAGGTCAGGATCCCTATTGTATCCTACAAAAACTGTATAGTATATTTTTGTATATGAACTGTTAAAAGTATCCTAAACAGCCTTCTTTAGGCGAAAGTGCCCAGGGCCAATAGGTTAAAGACGGCCCTGCTCTAACAGGGAAAGTTCCTGGAATCAAGCTCGTTTGTTTTACTTCACAACGTTGGTCTAGCGATGATTATATTGTACTCGGATGAGGTGGTAATATTTCAGTGTTCAGATATTAATAAATAATTTTACCGTCACCAGCAGCTAAACAATAAGCTTGCATTATTTAATTTACTAGCACTTTGCCCGCGACTTCGTCCGCGTGTGTTAAGTACGTACTTTCTTAATTCCCCCTTTTCACCCCCTTAAAGGTAAAATTTCCAAAAACCCCTTCTTAGTGCTCCCCTACATTATAATAGGAAGCCGTGTGCAAAATTTCACATTCCTAGCCCCAGTAGTTTCGGCTGTACGTTGATATGTCAGTCAGTCAGTTCTCCTTTTATATATATAGATGAAGCAGTAGTACGTGGGGGTATCAATTTGAAAAAAGAAAAGGCGAGGATTGACTTGTTTTCATATGCCTAGGCTTGCTTTCAAGTAGATATTTCTTTAGGATTATCGTAATTTGTACTACCCATTACTGATTGAAATGATTCGTTAATGGCCCATAATTATGAACGACCCTCAAGATTTAAGCGTTACTTTAAACAAGTTTTTAGTTAAAACTTCTTCAGTATTGAGTGACGTTCTGTAATATAGAACTTTGATATTCCTAGAAAGCACAGGACTTACATTAAATGTATGCAAATACGAAATGGATAAAAATCTAATACACAATATTTTTGATTAATCACTGTAACTGACAACAATTTGTTCTCTACAAATCATAACAAAACTTTTATGACTGTAATAGCATTTCTAAACAGCTTAATAAATGTAATAAAAATAAAACTCAACGTTAACGTAAAAATCTTTCCTTTTATACTTAAATGGGACGATTAAATCGAACCCTTGTCGATCTGACACGAAAGCAAAAACAATAGTCCCTCGTTGACGCTCACCAACACTAATAAAATAAAAAATAAACCAATTTCCTTAATAAAATATAACATATTATTTTTATCCAATCATTTGCTTCGGGTATAATCGCAATATAATACGATTCATATTCTATTATAGGAAAGGAAAAATGATACAGACTAGCATCTGCGAAGGATCCTCATAAATAAATCAGACAGTTTACTTCCGAACTTTTTACTTAACGAAACTAGAGATGTAGCGACTAGTCGATGTCGGCTATACGGCCATATTCTTAGTCGGCGAATAGTCGACTAAAATACCGGCTAACGCTCCACTAATTAATGTAATTAGAGGTCGCCGAGTGTCCTAAATTCGACCATAATTCATTTCAATTTAAGTTGGAACGTTAATAAGGTTCTATCGTCAAAAACAGTACATACGATATTTGGCATTCAGTGTGTGTCAAATGGTCAAACGCATGGTAGTGAGTGTATTATTATTTTTTGTTTAATTTTAATCTCTTTCACCACATAGGCTCGGATCATAAGTCAAGGATCATAAAGCAAATGCTGAGCTGGTAACCCTTTTGGTGTGGACATGCTCAGCAAAATTCTTACTGTAATATTAATTTTATTATTATTTCTGTGTGTGTGTCCAATACCGAATAAACAGAACAGTCTTCTTTTGCTCAATAACCAAACTTGATTCAAGAGAAATACTAATAAAAAATCCCTTCTGAACGGCACTTTTTAACACGCTTTTATTAGCTTGTTTTTAACACGCTTTTATTAGCTTGACCTGTATGTATGTATGTATGTATGTAACGGAATCTTTTAACTTCATTTTCACCTACTTCCAGCAGTCTGATTAACTTGAAAATTTGCACAGGGGTCAAGGGCCGATGACAATACAATAATCTCATAAATTTTATATTAAAATCCTCCCCTAGGGGGGTGAAAAGGGGTGGAAATGTTTGTATGAAAAATCTTATTCCTTAGGTTTATACACTTGAAACTTAGTACGAATATGAGTATAAGTAAATAAAAAAGATGGACATTAATAGTTTTTTAAAACTACCCTCCATTGGTAACCTAGACGATGTTAAAGTTTGTATGGGAAAATCATAAAGCGCTAACTGATGAATTTAAAACTCAGTATATATAAATTAGATCAAAAATAACTAAGCACGTGTTTTTGGGTTTTTCGAAAATCACCCCACAAGTTAGTGAAAAGGGGTATTCAAGTTTAAAGGGAAGGATCTAAAGTCGCTAAACGTAGAACCTGAATTTTGGACGGTAGGTGCGATTCATTATGTTGGTGATCACTAAGAAGGGATTTATCGAAAATCTACCTATAAAGGGGGTGAAAAGGGGTAAAAACCTTTGTATGTAAAATCTTATCCGTTAGGTTTATAAACTTGAAACTTGGTACGAATATGAGTAAAAGTAAATGAAAAAGATGGGAATTATTCGTTTTTTAAAACTACCCTCCTTTGGTAATCTAGATGATGTTAAAGTTTGTGTGGGAAAATCATAACGCGCTAACCGATAAATTTTAAACTCAGTATATAAAAATTAGATAAAAAATAATCCAACACGTGTTTTTGGGGTTTTCGAAAATCACCCTCTAAGTTGGTGAAAAAGGGTGATTAAGTTTTAAGGGAAGGCTGCTTGCTTCGACAAACCCAAAACTTGGCATAAATAGTTTCTCAATCGAATAAAGGAAGCGTAATTATCTATATTTCAAAAATCAACCCCTAGCGGGAGAACATTGTAAAATCAGTTTGTCTTCAATAATATTTCGGGTTCGAAGTTAGAAACACGCGCTGACGAAGTAGCGGGCGGAGCGATAGTAAAAAATATATTTAGATTAGTGAGCATGATATCGCCGATGAAAATGTCATTCTCTGTCTTTTGCTGCCGATTGGCTCTCTGCTGCATACGGCCTGTTCCTCTCTCTGGCTTCTCCCACTTTCAAAAGACAAATTTCTTTATTGGTCGCTGCTGACGATTGCTGCGCGATCATCCGTTCTCAATCCTCGAATTTTATAATTAGTCACTGCTACCGAAATAGTGCGCGCGCATCCGCGCTTGCGTATTTTAATTTTTTTATTTCTTTTATTGTCGTCTTGAGACTAAAAATTCAGAAAATAAATTATAGTTTAAAAAAACTAAAAAAACACGCTTTAATAGCAATCGAACTAAAAAGTAGAAAATAAATTTTAAGTATAAGAGAGTTTATGTTACTGCAATATAAAATCCAACAATCAATTATCATAATTAACTTAGAATAAGATTAATATAAATATTAAGATATTAACAAAAATTCAAATAAAGTGAAAAAGCGTGGGGTGCTCAATGATATTTTTATAATAATTCTGATATTGCAATCAGTAACTAATAAAATGATCATCACATTCGATATCAAGCACCCCACGCTTTTTCACTTTATTTGAATTTTTGTTAATATCTTAATATTTATATTAATCTTATTCTAAGTTAATTATGATAATTGATTGTTGGATTTTATATTGCAGTAACATAAACTCTCTTATACTTAAAATTTATTTTCTACTTTTTAGTTCGATTGCTATTAAAGCGTGTTTTTTTAGTTTTTTTAAACTATAATTTATTCTAAATCTGCTGACTAGTCGACAGTTTAGTAACCGGCTATACCACTAGTCGGCTAATCGGCCCATCACTAAAAGTAACGGAAAGAATTGATATCGAAGAACCTAGTGAGAGTGATTTGTATTGATTAAGATGAAAAATGGAGTATTGCACTTTCATGAGCAACCTTTTATTGTTGTGTTATAACTTTTTCCCACTCCTAGTACCTTGGTGATCAATACTTTGATCTTGTTTCGTTTCTGTATGATAAGAGGCTTTTTTTCTCTAATAGGATTATTATTATATTAGCTATTCCCTGCGGCTCCGCCCGTGGTTAACCCGAATATTATCCCACGAGAAAATTTCAACGCTGGGGCCACGCTGTCACAAGGCTATATCCTATGCTCAGGAGCCGAGCGCGAGGTAATCACAAGCGGAGCGGTTCTATTTGCGGTGTCAACTATCACTCTCTTTGAACACATTGCAAGTCCTTTCGTCATTGCAAGTCTTTTCAGTCAAAAAACCAATAATAGGTGGAGCACAGTCCAGCACTAACCATACGCTCGAAGGGCGCTCGTTCGAGTCTTGTATTCGGTCCATACTCTAATTTATGCTCGGCTCGTGCTCCGCTTGTGCTTGGCTTGTCTACTATAGAGCCCTTTTAGAGAGTAGTCAGTTAGATAATCAAAAAATATTTAACATGTATTTTTTATTTTGTTACGTAAACCAAAATTGACGAATATATGACACTTTAAAAAATTGGTAAAACGTCACAATCAAGTACAGTTTTTAGTTGCTTCTGACGTCACGAGCCCCCACTCTCGAATTCTGATGCTTTTACGCTTTGTAAATATGCATTGGTTTAACGAAAGAAACAATAAATGTCCATTATTTTTAAAACTCTAGCTGACGGCTTATGCAATTATTGATGCATTCAAATAGCCTATTGGTCTAAGAGTTTGACATGGAAGCGTTCATTCTTTCCTGTTAAAACAAAACAGTTAGTAGGACATGATATTAAGTTATCTGAATATCGAATTTAATCCCCAGTGGATTTTAGACCTGATGTTATCTAACTTTGTTGACATTTTCATGTTCATTTCATGTTTATTATTGTTTACTGATTTGTTCACGTGTTCCTAATAAGTGACACGAGGCCTCGGCCTGTGATGAGGGCACCGTTCGTGGAGAAAATTAGGGAGATAAACAAATAGTACGTGTTTACGATCCGGTAAACACCTTGTCAGATTGCTTTTAATTTATTATTTCGGTAGAAAATGTGGCGGTTTCTCATTTATTCTTAGTAGTGTTATGTTAGCAGTTTTTGGTCAATTTTATGGAATAGATTTTAGTGGTCTGGTATGTTCTATTAAATTATTCATCAGCAGTGATTTTTAGTAATAGTTTGTCAGAAATAAAGGTATTTGGTGGTCAGTTGGTGGTGTTTTTCATAGTTTTTTTTTTATCACATAGCCAGCTCGCAACAGAATCTTTCAAACAATTTTAATTTGTATTCAAAGTATTATCTATTGTTCGACATAATCTTTCGTTTGACCATTTTAGGAGTTGATTTAACACACCTTAATATTTCTTTCAGCATCTGCTCAAAATCATTGCATTAGTATCAGCAGAAACATTTGTAATAAATTCTTTTACAAAAGCGACGAGTTTTTCCGATTCATTTCCATCAATCCACGTAAATGTATGCAGGCAACGTATAGTTCTACCAATGCCTATTTCAAAGCCAGTGTTTGCAGCGGGCAAACTGAACGGGCAAACAATCGTAGCTCTCGACATATCGCTTGCCCCCCAGCTGATGCCCTGAGATCATAAAAATGAATTGTACCCTCCAACGTGACCAGAATCGGTGATACTTCATGACTAAATAAATTCCTACGTATAATAGCTTCTTTTAAATTGCGTACGTAACTTTTTGTGGGTGTAACATTTGCGCTTTTCCAGTTGGTTCCCGTTACGTGCTCGTGAGATTCGTGATTTGGTGGTGCGATATCTTTTTTAAATATTGTTTCCAGAGCATGAGAGCGAATTCGTAATATTTTCTTTTACCCTCATAAAGAGATTTTGAAGCAAGGTTCACGTTCTTTTTCTATGGAGAAAAGAAATAAGAAAAATCGCTAGACTTTTAATAATACACGTAGTTAAGTTATGAAAGGATCTGCTTGTTTTTGCTAATGACACAATTGAAGGCATGGTTAGTGCAGTGGCTGAGCGATTGGATTGATGCGCTGCGTGTCGCGGGTTCTATTCCCGCACGAAGCAAATATTTGTATGATCTACAAGTTGTTGTTCCGGGTCTGGGCGTTTGTTTATGTGAGTTTATATGTTTGTAAATGCACCCACGACACAGGAGAAATTCCTAGTGTGAAGCAAGGTTCATTAAAAAAAAAAGGTTTGCCCGACTGTGTTAAATAATTTTACGTTTCTACTAACATTATATTTACGACGCCATTCTATTTTGAAGTAGGTCTAATCCAGAAACATTTATTTAACGAGAAAAACGCTTTTCAATTTTTTTGCGTAGTGTTTACATTTCAGAGCTTGTGATTTTAAGTATATACGAGTATGTACATTTTTAGAAAAAGCAAATCTTTCATGACTTCAGTTATTATATTTGCTGTACGTACTAGTATTAATTAATTATGCATGATACGTGGTGGGTAAATGGTATATATATCCATAAATAATAATATCACTATTTACTTGCTTGATTTGCAGTATATTGTAATTCTCAACATCATCATCTTCATCATTTACTTGGAGCATCTGCCTGTCGGACTTCCGCAACCCAGTAACTGGGTAATACGATGGTAAGACTGGTTGTCAGGGTTAAGAGCTTCTGACTAACAATAACGACTGTCAAAGATCTATATATGACAGCCGGGGCCAACGGCTTAATAATATTATAATTGTAATTAATTAATCAATGTTGTAATTCTCAACAAATAGGATTTATCTGCTTGACACAATTTACACAATATAATTATGATCCTGTGTTTACTGCAAGTGGGAGAGTACCTTTATGCAGGAACTCAATAATAAGCTATGTCAGATCATTAGTTAAGTCGTTTTTTTAGGTTGTTATATCTTCAGACTCACTTTCTTACTGATTTAAACCCAACCTGTTCCTTCAATTTTAACTTTGCGTTCCAGGGGTCGCGGGACTCACAAATTACGGTAACCCCGGTACATAAAGGGCTATTGAAGGACACCGTGGATTTTAGTCAGTCAAGTCTGACAGTCCCTCCCGCCCCGTCTCGCGACGCAAGTAGACATTGATCCTATCGAGCTCCGTCAGTTACATTACTCCGTGAGCCGTACGGGCGGTGGGGTCAGTTCGTACGGTGAACAAATATTTTAGTTAGTATCATGAACCTGAAGAAAAAACGTCTGAAGTTTTGTAAGCAACGAAGATATTCATCATTAATTTATCATCAGTTTTAGGGGATCCTGTATTTTTAGCTCAAAAGCATACAAATAAAGTGATGACGGACTACCGATGACGGCATTGAAATGGCGCAGTTCTGAGCTAATAAAATAGGAATACACAATAGTGACAGCGAGAAAGAAGAAGATTGCATCATTTATTTTCATAACAAAACAATCTGAAAGAAAAAAATAACCTAACGGCAGTTCCTAGTCTCATCACCACACCGAATTTTAAAGCTTCTTAGTGCGAAAAGTAGGTCCATCGACACAAAAGAGAATCACTCGTCAAATTACCATCCCATTCATGCCAAAAATCTTCCTCGAACTGTTACTACCGTTAAATTAGCAATTACTCAGGGCAGGGTCTCGTTCAGATTTCCTTGAAATCCTATTAAAAACATTCTTCACGGATCGAGGTCGCGAACTAATTAAGACCTCAATCATTCTCCTTTGTCGTGGTGAGACGACGAACTTAACTCTCAGTGAATCTCCGTCCGATCTTATTAGATGTTCGAACTTAAAAATCTTTCTGGACTTCGTAGTTTGTTCGGGAAAAATTGGATGTTTGACATTGTGGGTATATGATTTTTTTTATCGTGGTAAAATCATTAAATGAGTCCTCCTGTCCTGACTGTCAGACTTGTACTGACTGAAATCCACGGTGATCTTTCAATAGCCCATTACGTCTCAGGGTCACAATTACTTGATAAGATAGTCTCGCGTCCCCGGCCGGCTTTGACCCTCTAAGTGTGGCCCCGTCAGATTGATACAACACACGGAACAACGAATTGCAGATCATTGATTGATTACTTCCAGCCACTTCGCCTACCGTGCCGTCAAGCTGTACTTGCCTTGGTGAGTCCATAGATGTGGGGTTGTGGTCTACAGGATGATCCTGTTTCGATAAAATATGCTCTCCGACACACTGCAACGACCAGTAAGACGTTGGTCCGGCCTGTCAGTTGTAGATAAATAGTCGTAACAGGCAACCAGTGGCCTGATAGTTTGTCAGCGTCAGAATGGTTGGTTTCTTATGGCAAGCGGTTTTGAAAGTATTTTCAATCTCGTGTTCTGTCTTAAATGCTTATTTTGGCTGCGCAATTTAATTTAATTTAGTTACTTTATTATTCAGATCACATGAATCCATTATTGTTAGTAAAACATAGACAACTTAAACATCAATAAATAATAAGAATAATTTAAACGTTTATAGCATTGCCTTAAGTGGTTATAATCTACCTAGCCTTTTCCCAACTATGTTGGGGTCGACTTCCAGTCAAACCAGATGCAGTTGGATATCAGTATTTTACATGGAGCGACTGCCTGTCGGACCTCCACAACCTAGCAACTGTGTAAGCTAAAGTAGTAAGCTCAATAAATACGAGTAAATACATATTGTGTGTCACACCTGTATTTCGCCAGTCATATACTCGTACTACACCATGTCTCAAATTACTTGGAAATTAAGTAATCTGGCAAAATCCTTATGGAAAAACCAAAAAGGTCCTGTAATTTATAGCTTACTTTACCGAACTCCTACTAAATCTAAAAAGACGAAGGTCCGAAAACAGTTCTAATGTTAAAAATCCAGAAACTAAAGCAAGAAGACAACAGTAGAATTTGTGCCTTCGGCAAATTCCAACACGATTGCTGCCAACATGAATTCTATTAAATGGGAAATTGCCGAAATTCCATTGTTGCGAAATTTTCCGAACATCTCGGCGTATTTTACTTTGATATACTGTAATGGCCATTAGAAATAATTAAACGGTGTTTAGAAAACTACTTGATAGTCGAAGGTTCTTTGTAAAGAGTAATTTAGCGTGGGAGAGGCATGGCTTTGTTTGCGACAGTAATTATAATTTCCATCCCGTATTTCATTCAACACGAATATAAAAGGGTTGTGTCGAAAGAGAATCGAAAATGAAATTGCTTTATAGAATGTTCGCGAACACCTCTATCATATTCCAACTCGAAATTTAGGTGGATAGAATTTTTGGCATTTATCCTAACGAATAGCGGGTTTTAATCCTTTTACTACTAAAAATACTGGATGGAAAAACAGTCACTGTTACATAGAAAAAAAAACATATCACTTGTATTTAAAACTTGAAGCAAAAAAAAAATCAGAATAAGAGTAATACATAGATATCCATTTCAGCACTTTAGTTACCAAAATGTAACATTTAAATTCCAACATATATTATTATCCATTTAATTACATTAGGTTTAGTAGCAGCTAATATTATTATAAATATCTACGTGTAATTTGGCTCACCAAAATATCATAAATGTAAAACGATTTGGTTAGTCACATTCCGTATTATTAGTGGTAATGCTAATTGTGTGGTTCTAGTAAATATGTTTGTTTATACCTAATATTTTGTCATCTAAAGTCCAGTCGTAAACTCACCATCATCTGCCTAGCCTTTTTCCAACAATATTGGGGTCGGCTTCCAGTCTAACCAGATGCAGCTGAATATCAGTATTTTACATGGAGCGAATGTCTGTCGGACCTCCACAACCCAGTACCTGGGTAATACGATACCCCATGGTAAGACTGGTTGTCAGACTTTAGAGCTTCTGACACTTACAGTAACGACTGTCAAAGATCTACAAATGACAGCCGGGACCAACGGCTTTACATGTGCTTTCCGAGGCACGGACATAAACTCGCTATGACAGATGGTCACCCATCCACAGATCAACCTCGGCAAGCGTGTCTTAACCCGGAAGATCGGCCTGTGCGGCTGTATTTATTTAGCGACGAGCTCCTCAGTCGTGAACTCAACATTATTATTTTATGCCCATGTTTATGTTTGGGGGTGCGTTGGGTCTACCTCCTAGCGGTCTACCCCTGAGATTGACACCATAGGGTGGTAACTTCAACCTCTGGTGATGGTAGATCTTTCTTCCTACTGACGGTGATAGGCTCATTAGAACCGCCTGTTTCGCGAAAGCCTGTCGAGGCGGGAGCCAAACAGTTTTTATGCTCTGACGCCTTATCACAAGATTTTTGTACTTTATTTTCAGCGTACTTGAAGTATTTACTGCGTTTCTTGTATGGGAAATTGTAAAAAAACGCCTCTAGTGTACGAACAAGGATCTAATTATTTCCATCAAATAAACATCAAAGTTACCTTTACGTCACAAATACGTGAAAAGTCATGCTAGCGCCTTTGTTCCGTCGGTGCGCAGGAGTAACAGTTCTTTTTGGGCGAGCTCACTCCAACTTAAGTCACATCTTTGGTTCTAGGCTAGATTTAGACCTGGAGGATAACATATTGTAACAAAAAGTTGTTTCTCTTCATACAAAGAGGCCGAGTTTTGTTTTAAAAGACCTCATCAGAGTGTCCTCTTTCTGAACATAATATTATCCAACTGCGTGCCCCTAATCTACTACTCTTTCTATTGTGCAGATTCTATCTTTCTCCATGTCGCAAAAACGCGTCTCAATCGCCACGCCAAAATTTTCTAGTCACACTCATATTTATATTCTCTGTTGATAAAAAGTGCTTCGAATTTTTCTACATCATTTCCATACTCAGAAGAGGCCGAAGAGGCTTCAAGCCCTCAATGTCACGACGCTAATGCCTTTTTAAAGCCAAAATCCAAGGTCGCGTATTGGGTGTCGGTATCGAAACATCTGGCAATGGAAAGAAAATATCGTATCGTTTACGTATCGTAGGGGCTACGAGCCGTTGACGGTCGTTGACAGCCGTTGACGTTGACGGTAAAAGAATGGCTTTAGTATTACGTACTCTTAACACTATAAGTTAGTTTTTCATTTTATATGTATACAAAAAGAGAGAGTAAGGGCTCCTGTACACGATGCCGCCGCGCCGCCACCGCTCCGCCACCGTGCCGCTTTTATGTGTATACCTTCGCGACTGCGCCGCCATGAACGTACGACACGGTGGCGGCGCGGCGCATCGTGTACAGGAGCCGTGAAGGGCTATTGAAGGACATGGATTTTAGTATGTACGAGTCTGACAGCCCCCTCGCGCCTTCTTGGGTCGGAGGACTGGGGGGAGCAGAAGGGACTGTCAAACTCGTACTGACTAAAGTCCACGGTGATCCTTCAATAGCACTTTACGTTCTAGGGTTACGGTTACCTATTTAGGGCATCTACCTACGTTACATATGGTTCTCAAAGTTTTTGCTAGTTACTAAAACTTTGAGCACCACTACTTTGATTTTAGCTGAAGCACTACTAAATTCCCCCGATAATCGCCTAAAATATTAAGCTCCATTAGGAAAATTCCAACAAACTAATTAGTTACTTACCTAGTTTCGTAAAAACAAAACTAAGAAGTGTCTAACTACGTAGATAAGACAACATTAATAACTGTTACGCTTACGCCTGAATAAGCGTCGCTGAAGTAAAGTCTGGGAGAAAAGCTAGTTTAAATTAAGAAAGGCTAGACATAACTTGTTCAGACAAGTTATGCTCCGCCATGACTTAGTTTCAGGAAGGTAGGTGAGCAACATTATTACAGCTAATAGATATAGACACCGGCGCCCGTTGTGAAATGATTTTAAATTAGTTTCAATATGACTCGCTTATTATTGGTTTAAATAAGATGTGGCTTTTTTTTTTATCGTGGTAAAATCATCAAATGAGTCCTCCCACCCAGGGCAGGGCGGGAGGGACTGTCAGACTTGTACTGACTAAAATCCACGGTGTCCTTCAATAGCCCTCTACGTACCGGGGTCACGGTAATCCCTTGGTCCCGCGATCCCGGCAGGCTTTGGCCCTCTACAGGCCCCGTCACTATGCTGACACTCTTTGAGGCGCGCGTGGAACACAACGCGCCGTCGACCCGGGCATGGTCCATGGTCGGACAGCGAGTCGCCCATTACTCGCTGCCCGCATGCCCGCGCCTACGGTGGCCGGAGATCGTCTGGCGACGTCCGACGCCGTGGGCGTCTACCACTGCGGCTGGGGTGGAGGGAGGACGCTGTCCTCTCCCTCAGGCGGCCCGCCTTCTCCTTCACGAGCATGACTGCTTCGCAGAAGGAGGCGACCGCTTCCCACTCCGTCTCGCCCCGCAGCATGGCCTCGACCAATGCCGGGCGCGAGAGGTCTCCGCCTATCGCCGTTGTGAGGACACGGCGGTGCTCTGCCCAAGCGGGGCAGTCCTGCACCGTATGCTCCACCGTGTCCTCCGGACGATCCTCGCAGTGGTGACACCCAGGCGTTTCTTCCCTCCCTATCAGACACAGGAACCTCCCGAAACTTCCGTGTCCGGTGAGGACCTGCGTCATGCGGTAGGTCAGGACGCCGTGACGCCTATCCAGCCACTCCTCAAAGAGGGGTCTTACCGCCGCGATTGCGGCGTGCCCGGACCTCGGTTGCGACAGTCGCTCCCTCCATACTGCCCTGAGATCACGCCGGAGCTCTTCCCGCCGCGCCTCGACTTGTCGAGGCAGCGGGGGTTCGCCCCGACGCTGCGCCTCCACGCGCCATTCATAGACGCGCTGGAGGGCAGTCGCCTCCAGATCCTAGGGCAGCAATCCAGCTAGGAGGTTGGCCGATTCGCCGGCGATCGTGCGGTATCCCCGGATCATCTGGATAGCCATGACCCTCTGGCATGCGACCAGCTTGAGTGGTCGCGTCCGGATGCTTAGGGCCCACACGGGGGCCCCGTAGAGGGCCATGGACCGCACGACACCGGCGTACAGCCTCCGGCAGGAGGCATTTGGCCCGCCGAGATTGGGCAGGAGTCGCTTGAGAGCGGCTGCTGCCCGGTTCAGCCTTGGGGCCAAATGCAGGAAATGCTCCCTGAAGTTCCACCGGCTGTCGAGGACGAGTCCCAGGTACTTCATCGTCCTCCCGACGCCGATGCGAACCCCCTCCACCGTAATGTGGGACTCTGAACGTGGCGCGTTCAGACGGCCATGAAAACACATGGCCTCTGTTTTGTGCAGCGCCACGTCGAGTCCCAACTGTCGGATTCTATTAGCGACTGTCGCTACCGCCTGCGTCGCCACGTCGGCCGCCGCCTGGTGCGACTCTCCCTTCGCCAGGACGAGCGTGTCGTCGGCGTAACAAATTACGCCGACGCCGTCAGGGAGGTCGCCGCGCAGCACCCAGTCGTAACCGATGTTCCACAAATAAGATGTGGCTAAATAAAAACTATTGTTAATTTTACAAACTTTTATTATTTTCGAGTTTCACGTGCTCCGTTGTCTGTAATCAAATAATGCAAGTTAGATCCAGTTCCCGGTTTCCAATTGAGCTGAAATATTGCACGTATATGTATATCCCGTGACAATGCAATGTTATGATGACATGGAGCTGATCTGATGATGGAGCTGGAAGGTGGCCATAAGAACTCGAACAAGTAATGAAACGCCGCGAACCCATCGAGTTTAGACTTGTTTGATTAGTCTTGACTTGTACTTTGTCTATCGTATTTTTTGAACAATAAAAGTTTCTTTTAACTTGTTTTACATGCAGAGCTTCGTCCGTGCCTCCAAAAGCACGTTTAACCGTTGGATCCGTCCGTTAATTTTACATAGATCAAATAGTTACAATATGTGTATTCTTTACAGATCCGGCTTGTATTTTTTACTTTTGGCATTTATTACTGGTACTAACTTTATATAAGCTACAAGTATCAAAAATATTCTGAAAAATACATACTTTTGGGCCGCATTTGAAACAGTTTATTCAATATTAGGGATTGTTGACATACTCATTAGGTGGCTGGACACAAGAACTCCAAACACACAACGTGCAAAATGTTATCAGGTTTTTTCGTCAAGAATATGTCATCTCTTGCCCGAAGTTAGGATTCATGTCTGGCTGCTGGCAATACTTCACAACTTATTAAATAAGACTTAAGCATATTTTTTTCTTTTTTCGTGGTAAAATCATCAAATGAGTCCTCCCACCCAGGGCAGGGCGGGAGGGACTGTCAGACTTGTACTGACTGAAACCCACGGTGTCCTTCAATAGCTCTTTATGTACCTGGGTCACGGTAATTCGGTAGTCCCACGACCCCGGCAGGCTTTGGCCCTCTACAGGCCCCGTCACTATGCTGACACTCCTTGAGGCACGCGTGGAACACAACGCGCCGTCGACCCGGGACTTAGCATAATTGAAAAAATATAGACCTACTTTATGCACATAAGTACATCTCGCTACGCTACTAGTAATCTATTCTGTTAAGGCAGTACATCTAAGTTTGTGAGAATTCCCCACACATCATGTAATTGTAGACCAATTATTCAATTAGGTAGAAACAATAGCATTATTCAAATCACGTTTACTTGTATGCTAGTTTGCCTTATTTACCGAGCAATGTCCTTAAGATGTTGAGTTAAGAAGTTAAATACTGGCTTTTATGTTCGTTGTGTATGTGCATATTAACAGTTCAACCAGAGAAGATATGCGCTTTGGAAATCTTTGGGGTTCCGAATTCGCGTGAATGGCGCGCTACACAGGTGAAATCTTTCACTCGTGTCCTGTCGTGCTTTTACTATGAACATTAGAACTTTAAACAGGATATTTTTTGTTTTTCATAAAATTTGGTAACTAGTAGATCTTTTTCTATTTTTTTTGTGCTTTGTTTGTGAATATATTTTCCTTATAACATAGGTACATATTAATTAAACCATAGAAATATAAAATACTAAATTAAAATAAAACTAAGCTAAACTATTATAGGGCATCGGAAAATTCATTCTGAACGCTGTCAGCTGGTAATGAGCCTAAGACACTGGCGGCGTTGCCTCTTTGTATGGCAATACTTAGCCATAGGTTTTTCTATTTATTTTTTTAGCGTAGCCCCACACTTGGAATTTCTCCTGTGACGTGGATGCGTTTGCACGCATGCACAAATACCCAGATCCGCAACAACTATTTGTAGGTAATTTAAATATTTGTTCCGTGCGGGGGTCGCTCAGCCTTGACCACTTTTGTTTTTTAATTTTAAATGATTGTGGTCTTGTTTCTGGTCTAGGTCCGAAGTTACAGAGGCAAAATTTACGACGGAGTGAGGTAAAAAGAAGCCTGTTCACTCTAACTTTGAAGAGATTCTGTAATCACGGTAATAAAGGTGCAGGCAGGAACTTCCATTATTATAACAGCTGTCGGTACATTAAATCTTTTCTTTTAGCATTAGAATTTTCGAAGATAGACGATACTCGATGATTACCGGAGCGTACACTTTGCCCTGCGGAACTGTACCTACATAAATATGTATGTCATGTCAGGTCTGCAAACCTGTGTACTGTCCCGGTAAGTTCCTGTAACTTATTTCAGATTGTCTTCCTCGTTTAGAAAACTTATGCTTTTGGGACATAACTTTGTTTTTTTTTAAGTTTGATTTTCATTTGGTAGTCCCATAAGTGTTTTGTAAGACCACAGAGACTTCGTCAATTTATTAAGTATGGAGTTTTATTTAACTGACTATTTCACTGAAAAAGTCTAACTAGTCTGTCAGTTTTGGTCGCGGGACTCACAAATTACCGTGACCCCGGTACGTAAAGGGCTATTGAAGGACACCGTGGATTTTAGTCAGTCAAGTCTGACAGTGGATTTTAGTAAGTCACCTTCACACCAAACGAATGAACAGACTCTGACAGTGAGCGAGCGTTACGTAGTTTGCCACTTTTCCTTACATTATTCAACTTTTCGTTCGAACTTCAAAATGAAACGACAGTACGATAGTCTGCACTCCTTTTCATATTTGAATTCATAGTGATTCTATTCATAATGTTCTGACTATCCGGTTCACGTGGACATAGTTTTATTTACTGGAAAGCATTTGTTATAATGCCTCAATAAAGACTGTAAAAGAAAAAACATTGGTTATTCTTATACCTCTGCAAATATTTCTAAATGCCAACAACTACAATTTTGTGATTAACTTTTCCGATGCACTTCAATATTGTGCTAATATGTCGCAAATGACGGTAATCGCATAACTTTTGTTATCAGAGATCACTATGTATTTTATTAAGAACTAGCTAACCCGGCAAAACTTCGTACCGTCTCAAAATCAATAAATAAAGTATTTTTTTTTTAATCATATTTACTCACCTTCCCTGGACTTTCAAAACCAAAATTAGCCAAATCGCCAAGTAGCCAAGTCTGTCCGGAGGCGAGTTGTTCTTGTTTTGTTTTAAAACTGTTGGTCAAAGATATTTATATCCAAGTACGATGTTTAGCTATGTTTTCTTAGTTACTAAATAATATGAATGAAAGGAAAAACTAAGAAAACCGTTCTATCGAAGCAATATTTCTAAAATTACGATAAAAACTCGACGAGCATCGTATTTCGAACAAAAAATATTTCGTGCATTGTGAAAGGACTATTCAATATGTGAATTTGTTTCGACGGATGGATCTGTCATGTCGTACGTCACAACAAACGAGAATATTCGCACGAGCTTACGCGATATTATGGGCAGGCCTTTTAGTATATAAAATTGGTTTTTAAAAATCTCAGATGATTTTTCAATGTTGTAACTATATTGCAAAAATAATGGAATTATGAGTCAAATTGAGAAATTAATAGTCATTTAATAAAAGTCAAAGAAATTGCATTATAAAGAAATCGTTCATTTTAGCAAGTCACTGTATCTTTGGGGCCGACCCTATAAGTGGGTGAGACAAAAGCTCCGCCCCTGGGCTCCCCCGTTGACGCAGAGTCTCCAGCCTCAGTTCGCGGAGGACGTGGTGAGCGCCCTGTTCCCATCGCGGGGAGAGCATACTCCCCCGCCCATGGCTCCGTCTCCGACGGAATCCGACGGTGAAGCTGACGCAAACGCGGACCACAGCGACGACGATGTCTACGACGCTCCAGAGGTGACCGAGGTAGACCTGAGAGTGGCGGTACAACGGCTCAAGGCCAAAAATACCGCCCCAGGACCCGACGGCCTGCCAGGAAAAGCCTGGGTCCTGGCCTCGGGGACTCTCGGGCCTCGACTGGGGGGGCTCTTTAGCGCATGCCTGGAGAGGGGCCAGTTCCCGCTTCGTTGGAAGACGGGGAAGCTGGTCCTGATCCAGAAGCCCGGGCGCCCTGCGGACTCTCCGTCCGCATTCCGGCCCATCGTGCTGCTCGACGAGGTGGGCAAGCTCTTTGAAAGAGTAATTGCAGACCGCCTCGTCGGGCACCTGAATCGGGTGGGCCCGGACCTCTCGGAGAGCCAGTTTGGCTTCCGGAGGGGGCGCTCGACGGTGGACGCCATCATGCGCGTGAGAGCCCTCACGACGGGGGATGCGGTATCCCGGGGCAGGGTCGTCTTGGCGGTGTCCTTGGACATCACCAACGCCTTCAACACCCTGCCCTGGAGTTGCATCAGGGAGGCACTCCGGTATCACCGGGTGCCGACCTACCTCCGTCGCACAGTCGAGGACTACCTGACGGACAGGGCCGTCATCTACCCCGGTCACCGGGGAGAGTGGAACCGGCGAGAGATGTCGTGCGGTGTTCCACAGGGATCGGTCTTGGGGCCGCTCCTGTGGAACATCGGCTACGACTGGGTGCTGCGCGGCGACCTCCCTGACGGCGTCGGCGTAATATGTTACGCCGACGACACGCTCGTCCTGGCGGAGGGAGAGTCGCACCAGGCGGCGGCCGACCTGGCGACGCAAGCGGTGGCGACAGTCGCTCAGAGGATCCGGCAGTTGGGACTCGACGTGGCGCTGCATAAAACAGAGGCCATGTGCTTTCATGGCCGTCTGAACGCGCCACGTTCAGAGTCCCACATTACGGTGGAGGGGGTTCGCATCGGCGTCGGGAGGACGATGAAGTACCTGGGACTCGTCCTCGACAGCCGGTGGAACTTTAGGGAGCACTTCCTACGTTTGGCCCCAAAGCTGAACCGGGCAGCAGGCGCCCTCAGGCGACTCCTGCCCAATCTCGGCGGGCCAAACGCCTCCTGCCGGAGGCTGTACGCCGGTGTCGTGCGGTCCATGGCCCTCTACGGGGCCCCTGTGTGGGCCCTAAGCATCCGGACGCGACCACTCAAGCTGGTCGCATGCCAGAGGGTCATGGCTATCCGGATGATCCGGGGATACCGCACGATCGCCGGCGAATCAGCCAACCTCCTAGCGGGATTGCTGCCCTGGGATCTGGAGGCGACTGCCCTCCAGCGCGTCTACGAATGGCGCGTGGAGGCGCAGCGCCGGGGCGAATCCCCGCTGCCTCGACAGGTCGAGGCGCGGCGGGAAGAGCTCCGGCGCGATCTCAGGGCAGTATGGAGGGAGCGACTGTCGCAACCGAGGTCCGGGCACGCCGCAATCGCGGCGGTAAGACCCCTCTTTGAGGAGTGTCTGGATAGGCGTCACGGCGTCCTTACCTTCCGCATGACGCAGGTCCTCACCGGACACGGAAGTTTCGGGAGGTTCCTGTGTCTGATAGGGAGGGAAGAAACGCCTGGGTGTCACCACTGCGAGGATCGTCCGGGGGACACGGTGGAGCATACGGTGCAGGACTGCCCCGCTTGGGCAGGGCACCGCCGTGTCCTCACGACGGCGATAGGCGGAGACCTCTCGCGCCCGGCATTGGTCGAGGCCATGCTGCGGGGCGAGACGGAGTGGGAAGCGGTCGCCTCCTTCTGCGAAGCAGTCATGCTCGTGAAGGAGGAGGCGGGCCGCCTGAGGGAGAGGACAGCGTCCTCCCTCCATCCCAGCCGCAGTGGTAGACGCCCACGGCGTCGGACGTCACAGGACGATCTCCGGCCACCGTAGGCGCGGGCATGCGGGCAGCGAGTAATGGGCGACTTGCTGTCCGACCATGGACCATGCCCGGGTCGACGGCGCGTTGTGTTCCACGCGCGCCTCAAAGAGTGTCAGCAAATTGACGGGGCCTGTAGAGGGCCAGAGCCTGCCGGGGTCGCGGGACTTACCCATCACCGTAACCCCGGTACGTAAAGGGCTCGTGAAGGACACCGTGGATTTTAGTCAGTACAAGTCTGACAGTCCCTGCCGCCCTGCCCTGGGTGGGAGGACTCATTTGATGATTTTACCACGATAAAAAAAAAAAAAAAAAAAAAAAAAAGTCACTGTATCTTTTCGAAAAGAAAGATGACAAACATTTTTTATTCTAAAGTTAAAATTTCATAATCAAGATTTTTTGTTAAAAATTTCTAATTAATAGTAAAGATTTTAGTTGAAGCGTTAAATCATGTTTTAATATTACATTCATATTAAAACATGATTTAACGCTTAATAACTCATAATTTAATAATTATATTGACTTAATTTAATTAAACATAACAAGAATTCAGCGCGTCGCTTTGATTTTAGTTTACGTAGAATTACCGTCAAAATGGAATCAGTAATTAATTTTGAACAGCCCCAAATCGGGGAAATCTGTTTAGGTTTCTTGAAACGAATTACGAGTTCCAAAGTTTTGATTGAAAAATAAACTAGAAAGTCGTTTTCTTCGATATATTTTTTATCAAAGTATAAGTTAAGCTTCTTTGAACAAAAAATCACTTGTTATTATAAGTCAATGATTGAGTTAAGAATTTCTGACCTCGTTTATAAAACGCTCGCTTTTGTCGCGGCTCTGTTTAAAGGCGCGAGCATTCACCTGTAATGTAACGTTACAAATATGAGCATTACATCAGTGAGGGAGGAAAATCGAGCATTACAATGCGCACCTCGTAATGATACAAAACGCTCCAATTGTTTAATGTTTCCGCATACGTTACATTACACGCGAATGCTCGTCCGTCAGGGAGGTCGTGTTGTAATGTAATGCTGAAAGTCGAATCTGTAATGGTACATTATACGCGAATGCTCCTGGTGAAGGAGCATCTTAAGATTTTTAGCATATCATACTTCTCGGAATAATGTACCATTCAAACGTTGAAAGAATTTTAATCTAAATAAGTTATCTACTCTCTATGTTTTAATATTGTGCCAAACTTGAGGCATGTACCAATAAACATGTTTTCCCTCTCTTTTTATATACAAAATCTCATAAAATTCACATTCTTCCTTTATACCAAATTAGGAAAAACACTGTTATGTCAAAGTATTTTAACACAGCCTACAGAAATAAATGTATCATTGTTATAATGGTGGTTTAAAAAAAAAATAGAAAAACAAAGTGTGACGAATTTTAAAATGAATGCAATAAAAACGGTGACATACCTCAATTTTATAACACAGAATTTAATATCGGCATTGTCACTCAAAACTGTGATCGCGTGGTTTTCACAATGTAAATAAAACAAAATAGAAATTTTGGTTTATGAAAACTCATGTTTGATATGAGTATGTACGAGTTTGGATTGAGATAAGAGTTAAGAAAGATGAACGGACGGAATTGTGAATGATGTTTTAGCTAGCAAGATGGCCGGTGATAAAGAAAAAAAATTACAGACCATCATCATCTGCCTGCCTTTTCCCAACTATTTTGGGGTCGGCTTCCAGTCAAACCAGATGCAGCTGGATATCAGTATTTTACACGGAGCGACTGCCTGTCGGACCTCCACAACCCAGTAACTGGGTAATACGATACCCTATGTTAAGACTGGTTGTCAGACTTTAGAGCTTCTGACCAACAGTAACGACTGTCAAAGATCTACAAATGACTTTACTTGCTTTCCGAAGCACGGAGGAAACTCGCTATGACAGCTGGGCTCTCATCCACAGACCTACCTCGGCGCGGCTTAACCCGGAAAATCGGCCTGTGCGGCTGTATTTATTTAGCCACGAGCTCCTCAAAAAAAAAAAAAAATTACAGGCCCTGGTATGAAATAAAACGGGATAAGAACAGGAGAACGATTATGGAAAGTTCGTAGTATTTGCTATCATTCAGTTTCTTTTCAGTTATAAAGGGTTTATGGCTTATCTACAACGTTATTATACGAATATAACTCTGCTCCGAATGTCACGACAACATTCTAAATATCGAATTCAGTGATACTAATATAAAGAAAGAAAGAAAAGAGATTTATTGACACACAGGACAGAACATAAGAATTACATGAATAAAAACAAAATATATAAAAGAAAAATGACAAAAGGTAAAACCAATAAAAAACAATAAGTCCTGTGCGAGGCCAAAGGGCTCCTATCTCAGCATGTGCTGCGACATTTTTTTAAATTGTCACAGCGCTGGTTTTCTGATAGGGCCCAATATAGACCTTTTCTTTCTATTATAATAGCGCACATTCATGAGGCTAGGTTATACAGTGGAAGTGTGACCATTTATCATAGCAATGTTTCCTCCGTGACTCAGAAAGCACGTAAAGCCGTTGGTCCTGCTCGTCATTTCTAGATCTTTGACGGTCGTTACTGTTAGTCTGAAGCTCGAAAGTCCGACAACCAGTCTTGTCAAAGGGTTATTACTCAGTTACTAGGCTTGAGAGGTCAGGTAGGCAGTTGCTCCATGTTATACTGTTATTCAGCTGCATTCGGTTCCACTGGGAGTCGAACCGAAAATAATTGACAAAACAGTCTGGTAACAGGCTGCTCCCTTTTCAATAGATGATAAGAAACTTACCAATCTGTTGCTTTTACGTTCAAAGCTTGCATGGTCTACCTTAAACGCATGCGAGTTTGAGTGAACCGTTCATAATCCTCCCACTTTTTGTTAAGAAACTTAACACTTCCCTAATTTGTATTAATAGGTACCTAATCTGTCTCGCAACTCCCGAAAAATTACCTGTCCCTTTTCGTCTCCCATTTCCCTATCTCCTTGGCCCTACGTCAAATCCTCTTAGACTGGAATGGGCGCAATCGAAACTTTTTTAACTTCTTAACCATAAATCATGGGCCTAACTCCCGGAATCATCAAAAGACGACGTCATGACAAATTGTTAAGATACCGGTACAGTCTTCTCAAAGTTAATTTACTTCTGATTGGCCATCTCTGTCAAATAACGATAATCTTTATTTTTATTACTATAAAGTTGTTTTTAGAATGTTGATGTTAGATGCTATCAAACTGTGTAAGAACTGTAGCACTCATTAGGTTAAGTCCATAAAAAATGGAGTTATGTCAGCAGTTAAATATGTCGTAAATATTTCATACTTGTTATACGCTTTACGATTTTTTGGGTTCCCGTGTGTCGCAATAAAAAGGATAGTTTTGTTACTTAAAGAGTGTGGTTGATTTATACATATTTCACGTTACTTTTTATTTCAAAAGTAGTACTGATTTGAATAATTTCTGTGTACTTAATACATTACCATAACATAAAGACCACAGTTACATACATTTTGTATGCAACTGTGGTCTTTGTGTATGCTCGTGGAGAGCAAAATACGAGTGAATTTCGCGAAAAACCTGTTATAAAATATCAGCAGTTTGTAACAGATACAACTTTATTATGAACGAAGGTCGTCCTTACGTAAAAAATACATGAAAATAATATATTTATCTGTAATATGAAAGACTAGCACTTTGCCCGCGACTTCGTCCGCGTGGGTTACGTACTTTCCTAATTCCCCCTTTTCACCCCCTTAAAGGTTAAATTTCCAAAAACCCCTTCTTAGTGCTCCCCTACATTATAATAGGAAGCCGTGTGCAAAATTTCACATTCCTAGCCCCAGTAGTTTCGGCTGTACGTTGATATGTCAGTCAGTCAGTTCTCCTTTTATATATACAAAAAGAAGATATACCAAAAGGTCTCTTTTTGTTAGGCTGCTAGAAATCCCGTGTTTAGAAAAAATCTATGTGTTGAGTGATCCTTGGCCGTATTTGTCAATATAAAAGCTGAGAGGTATTAATTTATGTGTATTTACTCATTCAGGTACAGTTGGGTATCAGTACTTTAACACAGGGAACCCATATCAGTACTTTAATACCCATAGCTAAAACAACAGTCTTACCAACTGGCACATTAGTTCGAATATATCTTTCCACAGAAAAGCTTTGAAATTCGCGACGCATGCGTTAATGCGATAAATATTTATAAAAATATCAACTGGTACATCTTTTTAGAAGCCTGAAAAGAACAATCTTTCACCCGATAACATCTTGGAATATCCCTAGTATCGTGGGTGCGATTCCAAGCATTTTCTCACATTATAAACAGGACAATTATAAATAGGATATATTAATATTTATTGTATTCAGTGTTACTCGTATAATCGAACATCCAATTGCCAAATTTAATGCGCCAAATTTATTTTGTACGCCACTCGACTACTGTTTCCAGAGTTTCAAGAACTTTTTCAAAAGCCTACATTAAATAATTATGCCCGAGTACATTCAATTATAACACATGCATCACAATCAGCCACCTCGTTAGGAGAGAGAATGGGCTGTAATCCACCAGGCGGGATCAGAACTGGTTCGTACAGTTAACAAAAGAGTTAGGTATGCAGACAACAATATGGCCCGTCAACATGCTCCGTCTTGTATAGGCAGTCCGGGCCTGTGCAATTATGACTGGACTGCGTGAGTTGCCGTCTTGTCTGCGAGCATGCCAGGACAAACCAGTTTGCGCAGGTAAGCCGTGTGTGGACAGCAGCTCGCGCAGTCCTGACATGTTCCGTCTTTTAGTACAGTCATAATAGCACAGGCCCGAACTGCGCAGGCAAGACTGAGAGTGTAGCCGGGCCATATTGTATTAGTTTGTAAGTCATAATGTATCTGCGTACCAAACTCTTTGGCTGCATACATGCAAACTGCCAAAAAGTGCATACATACAGCTTAAGCCACACATATATAACAGTATACAGGAAAGCTGTTTAAAATTTGTCGCCTGCATATCTAACTCTTTTCCTGACTGTATACATGCATCGTTCGTGTTCATTTCCGGATTTCCGGATTTTCTATTAAACAGAACGAATTAAACCAAAAACGTTTAGCACATGTATAAATTGAACGTTCAACACGAAATTTAAATTGGAAACACATGCGTTCGGAGAATCCATTACTGTGCTCAGTACATCGGATGGTGAGATATGAGCATGTATTAATTTAGAATTTATATTTATTCTGTTACATTTCCGCGGGTGCGTTTCCATTGTGTGTGGTATTTAGGTATTAACGTAGAAGCAACAATTTTTTTTTCTTAATAATTTATTGTTTTTACATCACGTTGAACTTCATAGTTCTCATATTCTATTCTATATTTTTTGAAATATCATCAAATGAGCCCGACTTTGACTGACTAAAATCACCCTTTTTTATTTGCCATTTGCGTTCCCGGAACATGGTAACCTCTTAAGACATTCCCGCGACCCCGACAAGCATTCGGCCTTATTAGGCCCAGTCAGATTGCTGAATTTCACCTTTTTATACAATAATCAAATATTACAATATTTATATATTCTATTACTTTCTTTACATTAGCGTTCGTGCCAAGTTTTAAGGTTGTTGGATCAAGTATGATTATTTTCGTACAAACTTAATACTTTGTGATTTGTGGGATGTAAACTAGACTCATGATTACTTCTTAAATGCAAGTACAACTTTTTTGTATTGCTTACTTTTTTTAAAATGATTCCATATTGTTACGAGCTGCGTTGGGGATAAATTAATTAATACCAATTAAATCCAAATCATCTTTAATGACATTCAAATCACTAATTACAACAATCACTAAACGCTATTCAACACTACAACACATTTGCACACACTTAAAAGTAACTGGGAGATTTTCACTTCGATTTCACTTTCAAGTCGCCTCGTTCGTAGTCAAAACCAGCTGACCGCCGGCCCTATCGGCGCCCTATTTATACCCCGGCCTGACCCACTGGATGTTAAGAGAAGATGGTCGAAAGTACTGGAAAACATTAAAACCACGACAAAACCGATTTTAATGAAACTTTATACGCATAATCAGGATACATTGATTTAAAAAGTTATCAGAGTTTATTTTTGAAAAATTAACTTTCAAATAAAGACTGACTTTAAATACATGGAAACAGACATTTCCAAATATCTTTTTTAAACAAGAAATTTTCAAAACGTTTTCGAACGAACGCTGACTGTTATATTGTATTGAAATCGGAGGCATGAATCCTACGTAAATGGCCGTGAAGCGTACTTAAAGTTATATGGTAAATGAAAAAGTTTGTCTAGTGTACGAACGATCACGGTGGAGCATACGGTGCAGGACTGCCCCGCTTGGGCAGAGCACCGCCGTGTCCTCACGACGGCGATAGGCGGAGACCTCTCGCGCCCGGCATTGGTCGAGGCCATGCTGCGGGGCGAGACGGTGTGGGAAGCGGTCGCCTCCTTCTGCGAAGCAGTCATGCTCGCGAAGGAGGAGGCGTGCCGCGTGAGGGAGAGAACAGTGTCCTCCCTCCGACCCACCCGCAGTGGTAGACGCCCATGGCGACGGACGTCGCCAGACGATCTCCGGCCACCGTAGGCGCGGGCATGCGGGCAGCGAGTAATGGGCGACTCGCTGCCCGACCATGGACCATGCCCGGGTCGACGGCGCGTTGTGTTCCACGCGCGCCTCAAAGAGTGTCAGCAAACTGACGGGGCCTGTAGAGGGCCAGAGCCTGCCGGGGTCGCGGGTCTTACCCATCACCGTAACCCCGGTACGTAAAGGGCTCGTGAAGGACACCGTGGATTTTAGTCAGTACAAGTCTGACAGTCCCTCCCGCCCTGCCCTGGGTGGGAGGACTCATTTGATGATTTTACCACGCAAAAAAAAAAAAAAAAAGTGTACGAACGATGGTCGCGGGATTAACGTATCACCGTGGATTTTAGTCAGTACGATTCTGACAGTCCCTCCCGCCCTGCCCTGGGTGGGAGGACTCATTTACCACGAAAAAAAAAGTGTACGAACGACGAACTAATTTTAATCCATTAAATTAATATCAAAGTCCCCGTTTACGTCACAAAAACATAAAAATTCCTGATGAGGCCTCAGTTCAATCATTTAAAAAAATTAGTTAATGCAAAATATAAACGGTGTTCAAAGTTTTACTTGAAAGTATACAACGTGTTTTGTATGAAACGCCCTTTGGAGTACATACTCTTATTTAGCTTGCACATTAGTAGACTTTATTCATGTAGTAAGATGTAAGTATTTATGTTGATTTTGCTAGTAACCAATTCTATTGCTGTGTTAAACTCGAAGTTCGAAAGTGCCTTTGCATGTCCTAATTGAAATAAATGGCTTCAACTTTTCGACTTTGTCTATCTAAATTAAAGAATTATCTGTTTATTTATCTGTACTTTGCCTTTTAAATATTTATAGCTAGAGATTGATTTACCTATGTCTTTGTTTTTCTAGTGACCAGCAAAAGAAAAAATCTTTTATAAAAGTGTTTCTTTTTTTAAATTTGTCCCTGTGTCGAGGTTTCGTTTACAAACATAGAAACTCACACACATAAACACTCAGACCCAGAACAACTACTTGCAGATCATACAAAATGTTTGTTCCGTGAGGGGATCGAACCTGTGACACGCCGCGCAGCAGTCGATCCGTCAGTCACTGCGCCTACCGTGCCGTTTGGTGAGTTTTTGCATTTTAACCTTTATGGTTTTATTTCTGTAACAATGTTCTAAGTTGACACAATAAAAACTTATCTATAGTTTTAAAACCTTTGTCAAACAGACAGGCGTGGCGAATGCGAAGCGTGACGTTTTTATTTGTATTGTATGGAATTGTTTGAATCCAGTCACATAGAAAAGCGAAAGCGATCCGATAGCGTGACAGAAATATCAGACTGACGTCTCGTATCGGTTCGGTATCGCTTCGGACTCGCCTGTCTGTTCGACAAAGGCATAAGCGTTTGCTCTTCTAGCTTTCAGGATTTCATAATAGACGTCACACACAGGACTTAGATTTGATCTTTGATAGTTAAACTTGAATTATTACCATACCACAGAAGTTTAATTTCGGCTCCTCGATCATAGTTTGCAGACACTTTAGTTATTTGTTCAAAATTTATACGTTTCAAGACTATTCCTTGTTGTTGACGAGTTAGAAATTCAGCCTACCTAACTATGATGGTACCAACACAATTATTAGTTTGGTTTGTTTTAGTTTCAATGATTCTCAATGGTATCTAACGTTAATTGCGTATTTGAATGTCCAAAATTTGTACGAGTATTATGTGAAAATTGAATTAGCAGTTGTAACTATTAATTAAATCTATGTTTTGATCGTTATTAATAATTCATAGTCGAATTTAAAATTGTTTGTGTTTCAATATTGAATTTAATACCTATATGTGAGGAAATTATATTTTGCCATGCAATCTCGGCAGGTTCGGCAAATGGGTTTTGGTATACAATGTGACTTTTTAGTCGTTTTACAAAAGTGGTCCAATGTTTCCGACATAAAATACCTCTATGCGCGATTATTGCTTTTTTTCATTATTAATAATTTTTATCATTAATAAATAGGTACGTTAAAAATATGAAACACCCTTTTAAAAATGTTTACGTATAAAACTGTGGAGTATACCTACCCAGCGCACGAGTCGAGCTGATCATTCCATCTCCATTTTCTATGAGACAAGGGTGTTTCTCAGTTCTTTTCCAATTTTGCCAGCGCTGCTTCGAACGGAGTGGGAAGCGGTCGCCTCCTTCTGCGAAGCAGTTATGCTCGCGAAGGAGGAGGCGGGCCGCGTGAGGGAGAGGGCAGCGTCCTCCCTCCACCCCAGCCGCAGTGGTAGACGCCCACGGAGTCGGACGTCGCAAGACGATCTCCGGCCACCGTAGGCGCGGGCATGCGGGCGGCGAGTAATGGGTGACTCGCTGTCCGACCATGGACCATGCCCGGGTCGACGGTGCGTTGTATTCCACGCGCGCCTCAAGGAGTGTCAGCATAGTGACGGGGCCTGTAGAGGGCCATAGCCTGCCGGGGTCGCGGGACTTTCCCATTACCGTGACCCCGATACGTAAAGGGCTAGTGAAGGACACCGTGGATTTTAGTCAGTACAAGTCTGACAGTCCCTCCCGCCCTGCCCTGGGTGGGCAGTGGCAGTGGTAGAAGAAACAAAATGAAGCAATCATTTGAGTTTATTTATAAAGAAACTCTCCATTTTATTACAAAATAGGGTTTAACTAAAAACTCAGGTTTAAATCTCGTAAAACTACGGTTTACACAAACATTATTTCAAATCGTGGTTTTCCGATAAACCACACAGTAACAGTCGTAGCTGTCAAAGGTGTGTCAAAGTTTCTCATAGCAACTTTTTCATTGTGTTGTTATTTTTGTTTTATTTTCACCCAATATGGATTTAAACAAGGTCGATTTAACTAGTCGAGTTAACATGGTGCATTTTATTCTTTAGACAATGTTTCGGTACTAAGGTCCACGTTTTAATTTTTGTAAAAACCCGTGGTTCTGCAGATAAGCCTTGACTTGATAGTCCAGGATTTAACCAAGGTTTATTTTGTTTTTGTAATAAGACCGAAGAAGTTTGTTCGTACACTATAACACGTCCAAGACCTCCAGAGTTAGGTCTCACCTTTGCTTCTGGGCTTGATGGAGGTCGGAGTCGGACGTCGCAAGACGATCTCCGGCCACCGTAGGCGCGGGCATGCGGGCGGCGAGTAATGGGTGACTCGCTGTCCGACCATGGACCATGCCCGGGTCGACGGTGCGTTGTATTCCACGCGCGCCTCAAGGAGTGTCAGCATAGTGACGGGGCCTGTAGAGGGCCATAGCCTGCCGGGGTCGCGGGACTTTCCCATTACCGTGACCCCGGTACGTAAAGGGCTAGTGAAGGACACCGTGGATTTTAGTCAGTACAAGTCTGACAGTACCTCCCACCCTAATTCATTCTCCGGGACACGTCGAGCTTCATTGTCTCGGCCCATTTCTGGTTGGTTGCCACTGTTGATTCTGGCGCACAGGAGTTGCAGTGGTTAGGGAATAGTGTGGTGGGTTTGTCCCAAAATAAAAAAAGTCCCTCCCACCCTGCCCTGGGTGGGAGGACTCATTTGTTGATTTTACCACGATAAAAAAAAAGCGCTGCTTCGAACCAGCCCTGGATCGTCTCGCCACCTCTTTCTTGGAAGAAAGAATCAAGAATCATGAACTAAAACTGCTATCTATTGAAAAATATGACACAAAGAAGCTCAACAACCACCAATATATTCACACAAGACGTTATCGTAAGATTTTCAATACACGAACCGATACTACCCAGCAGCATGTGGTTTCGCAAAAATGCATTTTACGTGCATATAAATAAAAATGGAATTGGCTGGTAACGGCGTTCTGCGGTGTTGTTACTTCTGCAAGCGAGGCGTCTTGTCATTTAGTTATAGGGTAAGTGCACAACGGTGTATGTGACACGGTTGGCAGACAATGAGGTGGAAATGTCACAATTACGGAGCTGAGATACGGTAAGTACGAATTGGTATGTGCTGTTTACATTTCGAATGAGCTTAAAGGCTTGTATTCTAGAACAATACTGGGAGTGAATTACACTAATGATGCAGTACGTGATTAGCGCTCAAAAGCTGTCATTATCTATATTGCTTAGCAATGAAAACGTTGACAACTCTTTATCTTAGTGTAGTAATTAACAGTACAACAGCACACAGACCACGGACAGAATATGGGATACATCTTTTTTTATAAACTTAGAATTCTGCCTCTTCCAACATAAACTACTGCCATAATTAATCAATGGCAGATTGTCATACATTTCAGCTACACAACTAATAAAATAAGCATTCATAAACAAATCCTATGAAGTAGAACCTTTTTAAAACTTGATTACATAATTTAGAAATATAGTTAACATTAATTTGAAACCTTTATTAAATTCGTTAAAATATTTGACCATCAACTTATTTCGTTCGGAAATCAGTTGATCAGTTGTTTTAAATATATATGTTTTTAATTACATAAGGGCTATGTATCATTTATGACAAACGCGTTTAGTTTAAATGGGCGAATCTCACATGATTATACTTTGATGGCATTAAGTCTAGTGTAAATTAAATAACCTGTTTAACATTAAAAAATGATGATATTCTTAAATTAAAAAAAAAACGAGAAATCTTCACCAAAAATCTTCCATTCCATCAAAAAGTAAAAATAATCTCACCAAACTTTTTGATAAATTGAAAAGCCGATACCAATTTTCTGGGCAAAATACATAAGTCATTAAACGAGTGGAAGTAACGGTCGCCGGTCTCCAAAACTTCGGTTTCAATCATATTTGCCATTAAAAGTTTATTGAAAACATGAAGACGAATACTTTCAGTTCAACCTCCTTGATCGAAGCGAGTATTTCTTTATTAACAGCTTGGTGTTGCCAGTTTCTCGCGAAGTTCGATTTATTTCACTTTTAAAGTTTGGAAGCGGCGGCCTTTAATATTATAATGATTTATTTTTCTTAGATCTTTGGCTTTATTGTTTCTTTCGTTTTGTTTATTTATTTTCTAGCTGCTGCCCGCGACGTCGTCTGCGTGAACGCTATACAACACCAAAAATACCTACGGTTCACTGCTCGTTCCCCAAAGGTGATAATATATAGCCTATATGTTGACCCGACTTTTTAATAATATACGTGCCAAATTTGCAGTAAATCCATGCAATACTTTTTGATTTTATCCCGGACACACATGTAGACAAAAATTCTAAAACTATATTTTTGGCTTCGGTATCGATTGTAGATCACACCCCAAGTATTCTTAAAAAAAAATGTAATATACAGTTTCGACTTTCCTAGCATTTTATTATAAGTAATAATGATTTTATTTAAAATGGGTCTGCTTTTTGGCTCATTCTATCCCAGAAACACTAAGATGGAGCGAGCTTACTTAAAAGGAGCTGGCAGTCCTATGCACCAACGGACCACGAGGAAATCAGTTTGGCGCCGAACTCCGATATGCTGATGGTCACAAGTCATACGACTCTGGTGAGGCTTTTTTATATTTTTGAACGTCTAACAATTCATCAAATGAGTCCTCCCACCCAGGGCGGGACGGGAAGGACTGACAGACTTGTACTGACCAAATTTCACGGTGATCCTTCAATAGCCCTTTACGTCCGGTTACCCGATGAGACAGTCTTGTGACCCCGGCAGGCTTTGGCCCTCTAAGAGGGCCCCGTCAGTCTGGTAAGGCCTATAATAGTAAGTGAGACCACACAGCCGTCTCGGCAGTTTAAAGGTAGACTTTGGTGCCTATTTAGTCAGATTACACCAATAGGAGGTTGATATCCAACTGCATTCAGTTAGACTGGAAGCTGATGTCAAAAGAAAAGGTTACGGGAGCTGCATTCAGAAAATTGGCAACGTCGCAAAAAGCTGTCAAATAATATTTTGTCACGGTCACATACTTATAATGTGGACAGCATTAACAACATGCTTACGCATTTAATATTGTATCTGACGTCATGCAAATCATACATCTCGCAAACATCGGCGAGACACATAGATACTTGTACTCAACCGTCTATATAATACAGTCGAACAATAGACATTCGGGCATTAACCTTCTAGATAACAATCGTCTGGTAGGAGGTCTATAGTCTGTCAATATTTATAGTTTTATCGATAGCTTCATTCAACTCATTTTTACTATTATTATACTTGAGGTTAATATCCCAGACTATCACAACATCACATATTATCTTTAACTTAATAGTAATCCATTAAATTCAAATAGCCTTTTCATTCCAATTTTCGCCACCGTCTGGTGGCGAAAATTGGAATGAAAATAGGCAGCACGGACACATAAAAAGCAACCGTAAAAGGTATTCAGTATGGAGATAACAGTGCAATCCTTGTGCACCCAGCTTAAGGTAACGAGGAATCCTTTGTTGGCCGTGAAGGCATTCGTGTTATCCCGTTTACACTTCATTGGTTCAGCTCAATGGAGAATATTCCCATTGTAGAGAAGATATAGCTGCGAGGCTTCACTCCTGTTCGAATAATTCGGCACATGTAAGTGGGATTAGTCATGTGTATGTGATATTACTTGTAGGACCTATAAATTGAAGGAACATTATTTGTGTGGTAAACTTTGGTTTCTAAGAGCTAATAAAATTATTTACACTTATTTATAACTTACTTTCCAGCGTTTTAGCGTAGCGGGCAATCTAGATTGTAATGATAGCTCATCGTTCGAAGGACCAATTCCAAGTCGACAGCGCGTTGTATTCCACGAGCGCTTTGAAACGCTCGTTGCATAACTGACGGAGCTCGATTGGGCCAAATATCGGCCAAGCTTCTGGGAACGTCTTAAGAGGTTACCGCGTACCTGAAACGCAAGGGGTAATTTAAGAAACGGGGAATTTTAGTCAGTACGAGTCTGATAGTACCATCGGCACCACCCTGAGCTGACTTAATTGATAATTTACCAAACAAAAAGGAAATCTACGTTTGTGTCGAGTCAACGTAGAACTTCTTTTATTACACTCTTTTAGTACGATCACATGTGTCATAGTGTTATATAATTATGTGTTACAGCGTCTCACAAAAAGAAATAGAAAGGTAAATTATACTATATTTGGCAGTACCTACAGAACGTTGAAAGCGTGATCTTGAGTCCGTATCTCGACTGAAAACGACTTCACGACATGAGAGCAGTGACGTAGAAGGGAGCGCCGACTTAAAACGAAGCAAAAGGTTAACCGGATTAGCCTCCGGCTCATAAAATGAAAATAGATTCTAGACTGTATAATTTTAAGACTATTTTTAAATTAAACTTGTACTCTAACGGACTAGAGTCTATTTAGTAACATATTCCATCGAATACCTATTTCATTATCAATCACTTGTCAAAGATACATTTGAAAGTCAGACGGCATTTCTCCGATATTATTGAACATTTCGTACCAGATTTTTTATTTCATCATCATCATCAGCCTATAAATGTTCCCACTGCTGGGACACAGGCCTCCTCTCTGTGAGAGGGAGTGGGCCATAATCTACCACGAGGGCCCAGTGCGTGTTGGTGGATGCCACGTCCTTTCCTGTCTAGGATGAAATAAATTACACAAAGTAATGCACCTGGCTAGGTTCGAACCCACGACCTACAACTCGTAAGTCCAGGCCGATACCACTGGGCCACCTCTGCTCTATTCTTTTTTTTTTTTACAGTTACTTAATTTTATTAAGTTGTATAGATAATCATTTATTACATTCTTTCTATTACGTTATGTCGATAATTCAGCTCCGGGGTTTTTGCAATAGCCTAATTGGTAAGGCGTCTGGAACACTTATCTGTCTTTTTAGAGTCCCACTTGCAGCTGAATTTTTTGATTCGTCAAAAGTCTTTACGAAAGCGCGATAACGGCGTTACTGCGTATACATAATAGTACATTGTTCACCAAGAGGAGAAAGTGACCGATTACCGTCGAGGGTATCGTTTGAATCCCGAGCCGAAGGCGAGGCAAGGCTTTAAAACACCCGAGATCGGGAATCGCACTTTCTTTCGAGTGAAACATAGTGCTTTATACTACACCTGTGTGGAAAGTACCTTGATACGGGGAGAAAACGCATCTGAGCGGGAGAGAAAGCCTTTTCTCCCCGCATATTTGTTCGATATGCAATGACGTACTTTCTACCGTAAATTTGATAAAGTATCAAGGTACTTTCCACGCAGGTGTAGTATAAAAAAACGACGGGTTGCACTCTCGGAGTGCCGGCAGAAGTGAAAACTTGAATAGTAATAAACACACACGAACATTCGCGCAAGCGCCCTGCGCCGTCTTACGAATTTTCGATCAGGTCACGTGTCCTGACGCGAGTTTAACATTTTTTAACCATTCCAAAAAAAAGTGCACAACGCCGCTAAAGAAGTTTTCACTTCAAAAACTTTACAACATTTATTGCTTCAAGAGAGGTACTGATATCTTTGCTACAAACAAAGTAATACACCTACCCGTATATGTACCAAATCATTACTTAAGATTAAATTCTAATTATATTATACAGACAAAGTAATTTCAGACCAAATTGTTTCATGTACATACAGAATTTAGACGAAACTTTCAGCTGAAACAAATAGTAGAAGGCTGACACATACGATGAATGTACATATTATTAATTAAAAGCTGTATGATCACTGTTAGACATGTTAATTAATTGTATGTAATTAATAAAATTAATTATGTATTTCGTTTAAATATGCTTTGGTATGTCGCATGAAATATATGTTACGGGCGTGCAAATAACTGGTTGACGCGGTTCAATTAAAATTGAACCGCGTCAACGAGTAATTTGTAACAAAAATAAATAAATAATTAAGTACATTTGTTAGATACGAAGTGGAAGACGCAACTTCCACTTCTCTCTTCTATTCTCATATTTTAATATAAAGGAAGTGGTGAAAGGTAGGGGAACAGAATAGAAAAGGCCAAAAATGAATAAAATTATAATGACATAATTTGTCTTGTGAGATTTTTTTTATTAATAAAAAAATATCTTATTACTGTCTTTCAGTTTCGTTGAATTTAAATCAGTTTTCACGTGCGTACAATTCCACTAGCTATAAATAAATAAAATAAATAAATAAATATTCCACAACTATCACACAACGCCATCTAGTCCCAAGCTAAGCAGAGCTTGTGTAATGGGTACTAGACAACTGATAAACATACTTATATATTTCTAAATACATACATATTATAGATAAATTACACCCAGACACAGAACAAATGATCGTGCTCATCACACAAACATTTGTTCTGGGTGGGAATCGAACCCACGAAGTCCGGCATAGCAGTCAGGGTCACTAACCACTAGACCAACAGGCCTGTCAGTATTGACATTTAAACTTGCTTGGAATGACATCAAAATCAAACATAATATCTTAGTTCATGTGTACAATCAAGTTTTGGGTTCAATATCACTATTGTACCAAATAATTGTGGTTTAACCAATATGTGAATGCCGTGACCATTCGAATGGTTATTGATAATTCCTGTAGGGCCCTGTTGAGCGGTCATTACGGGTGGATTCACACTTTGATTGTGATGCGTAACTATTGTGGGTGAACGTTTCATAAAATCCTCCATTATTCCACTATTGCCACTACCTTAATTTTGGTCGTCGTGGTCTTTTGAAAGAGGTTGTATATGTATATAGAAGTTGCTTTATCATTCTCCTTCGTGTGCCCTTTTTTGCCGCTCCAGTGTGTTCCGGAAGTATTTTTTGTAAATGAAAAAGTATCACGCAGTAATCCGAATACTATTTTCTAGTGTAGATAATATTTTTAACTGTTAACAGAAAATTGGTCTGAGTTACTCGTACCCGGATTCTTTACTTGTGGGTAGATAGAGGCCAACAACGAACCCAACGATAAATTAAAAAAAATGTAAACCAGATAACCGTGTTCAGTAACTGTTTCGAGTGTCCGATATTTCGGCATGCATGAATACGAATCTCATATCAGTTATCCGTGCATATAAAAAACATGGTAAATGTTGTTCTAAATTCTAGAAATATAATTGAATTTGATTGTATTTTATAATTCACCGTAAATTCATGAATCAAACAGAGAGATATTGTTGTACGCGTGTCTCTGCGGGCTGTCGACTAAAAACCAGCGCTGGGTTTCATACGCCCAGCAAATGCTGAGTTGGTAACCCTTTCAGTATGGACATGCTCAGCGCATTGTATTTTCTTATTTAATTTTCCTTTTTCTATGTCTACCTTTTTCTTTTAAACTACTGGTCATCTTTTTGATTGTTGTGTTTTGTGTGTGAATAAATAAATGTATTTCTATTCTATTTTAATATGACAAACACAGTTATCTAAGCAGGAATTGCAAACCAATAGTTGTACCAGTACACCTTTATGTTGATTAGTTTAGTTACTACATCTTCGTATCGAGGATTTGCAAGTTGGACGTTCCTGTTTCACATTGTATTCCAGCATCTGTAATCTCTAGCACTCTAGTAGTGTATGTTTCTATCAGTTAAATATTTTCACTTCTATTACAAAATAAGGCATTAAACTGCATAAATAAAATGAAAATTATTTAGTCCGTCTGTTAGAGTATTGTAAAATAAAGGACATATATTTTTTGTAATAAATTAATATTGATAAAGATAAAGATGGCTGTGGAAGGGAGTGGGGGCTGGTGACGTCATAACGCCTGTAAAATAGTACCAACCGCGTGACGTTTTATGATTTTTAGAAGCGTTGTATCTTCGTCAGTTTTGGTTTACAGAAAAAAAGAAAAAACATGGGCCGCATATTTTTTGATAATCAATTTTTCGGACTAATTATATTTTTTTTAAATTAAATAGCCAATTGCAGTCGAAGCACTTATTCAAAACATCTACCAAAGAACTGTCCCCCGATTGCAATAATTCCAAAAAATTACCAATAATATTTAGAATTTGTTTTATATACTACTACTATTTAGAACTTAATTATTTTATTCACTTTTTGACATGGCAGGCGTGATTTTTTAAGTTTTTTTTTTGCATTTTTTATTAATAATGAAATTGATTGAAATTAAAATTTTGAGAGGAGTTCGTGGCTATATAGTTACAGCCGCACAGGCCGATCTTTCAGGTTAAGCCTCGCTTACCGAGGTTGGTCTGTGGATGGGTGACTATCTGTCATGCCGAGTTTCTTCCGTGCCTCGGAAAGCACATAAAAGCCGTTGGTCCCGGCTGTTATTTGTAGATCTTTGATAGTCGTTACTGTTTGTCAGAAGCTCTAGAGTATGACAACCAGTCTTACCATCGGGTATCTTATTACCCAGTTACTAGGTTGTGGAGGTCCGATAGGCAGTCGCTCCATGTAAAATACTGATATCCAGCTTCATTTGGTTCGACTGGAAGCTGACCCCAATATAGTTGGGAAAAGGCTAGGCAGATGATGATATCAAAATTTAACTGTTGAATTTCATCAACTACGTATGTGTATGTTCCGTACAAAAAAAAACCTAAGATTTATCTACATCTAAAAATCTACAAATATTTACCAATTTTGCCTCTATACAAAATTAACTTACGTTACACATTAGGTTGCTAATTAACATCTATCTTGTATGTTTTTGGTTACACGTGTTTATTATAATTATTATCATGTTTCTGAGTTAATTTTAGGGAGAATAACGATACGGGTCAAATTATAATTAAATGTATCGTAATTACGATACTAAATGATATGATAATATGTAGGTATATGACGTAAGTAGAAATAGTCCGAAAATATATGAAAGAGATGAATAAAAGATAATATATGTTATAATCATGTCGAAACTTTTCAAACCCAATTAGCAGATAATTATTTCATATAATTACGATAGTAAGCGAAATATTATCCTTTATTACTGGTTTTATTTCGCAGTAAACGAAAACAGCGTTAATTTTATTATGTGGGCGTTAATTTTATTGGATAATTAAGTTTTACCGTTTTGCTGAGCAAAACTTTAAAATTTGTCTGGTACCGACGCCAGCACATCAGGCTATCCCAATCTGTCTTTGTTATTGCATTTTGATAGATTGGGATGCGAAAATGTACCTTTAAACCTCTATTGTGATAAAGTTGAGGTAGGTTGATTTTCTGGCGTCTGTACATCAGATCCTTAACACTTTTATAAGCCGCACAGGCCTATCTTCCGGGTTAAGCCGCGCTTGGCAAGGTTGCTTTGTGGACGGGTGACCATCTGTCATAGCGAGTTTCCTCCGTGGCTCGGAAAGCACGTTAAGCCGTTGGTCCCGTCTGTCATTTTTAGATCTTTGACAGTCGTTACTATTAGTCAGAAGATGTCTCTAGAAGTCTGACAACCAGTCTTACCATGGAGTATCGTATTACCCAGTTACTAGGTTGTGGATGTCCGATAGGCAGTCGCTCCATGAAAATATCAGATATTCAGCTGCATCCGGATTGACTGGAAGCCGACCCCAATATAGTTGGGAAAAGGCTAGGCAGATGATGATGAAGCCAGGGCGTGTCGCTAGTATATGTTATAATAGCCGGGCCACACTAACGGCATTTCCCGTTTGTGTAGCCCTAGTATAAAAGGGGAAGGAAAATAACATAAACATAACATATAAACATAAATATTTTTATAATAAAAATACAGAAAACAAACAACAAAATACGTTAAAACAATTCGAAAGTGAAACATTTATTTCTTTCGAATAATTTCCCAGGAAGTGACCTACAAAAAGAGTGAGTGCGAAATTAAATAGCAATGGCGTTCTCTCGTACCGTATTCTGCATATTTACATTCAATGTCCGCCTTACGGTGAAGAATAATAACATTATTTTTATTCAATTTTTATGATATTTCAGAGCGATGTCGGTTTCCTTGACGGTTTTATAATATAACTAGCTTCTGCCCGCGGTTTCACTCATGTCATGTTAGGCGTTTGGCCCTATTGTTCCATACCCATCAGTTCCCTTGAGAAGCGCGTGGAACACGACGCACCGTAACTCGGGCCATGTCCTTGGTCGGACGTCGAGCTATCCATTACTCCCCGTCCGCAAGCGGCTCGAATATGCCCCGCGATTTCCGACACCCTGGGCGTCTTCGGCGGTGGCTGGGGCGAGAGGTAGAGGATGTCTTTTCCCTCATGCGTTTCCACTGCTCCCCATTCCCCACGCCAGCCACCGAATCCCTGAGGTACCTCCCGAAACAATCGCGCCCGGGAGGACTTGCGTCAAACCTGACGCAAGTCCAACGCAAGTTGACTTGCGTCAGGTTTGACGCAAGTTGGAGAGGCACTTATCGCCGCACTAGTGACATACCCAGCCTGTTTTTTCTTTTTTTTTTTTCCTACTCCTCCACTATTCTTTTCTGATTAATTTCGTTGCAGGATCCAAGGCAGGTAAATTCATTCTTCGGGACACGTCGAGCTTCATTGTCTCGGCGCTTTTCTGGTTAGTTGCCACTGTTGATTCTGGCTTACAGGAGTTGCAGTGGTTAGGGAATAGTGTGGTGGGTTTGTCCCAAAAAAAATACCCAGCCTGTCATTATTTTGTTGCGGTATTATTTTGAAAATATCATATCTCGTAAGATATTCATTGAAATAAATGATGTCAAAACAATGATGGCAATTTTGTTGTAAATGCTTATGAAGATTAACGTATTTACTTGGATAAGGATTAATATCATGTTAATGAAAATACCTTCGCAAATAATGCATTACTTTAAAACAAATTTTATTTCCATGAAAAGCGTGTGCAAGTGTTTTTTAGTGGTGAATACTAGTGAATAGTGTTGAATATCGTTTAGCGGTAGTTGTAATTAGTGATTTGTTTGTCATTAAAGATTATTTGGTTCTAATTGGTGTTAATTAATTTATCCCCTACCCAGCTCGTAACAATATTAGTATAGATTGTATAGATGGACGCGTGGGTATTGGTTTAATAAATCAATCGTCAAATAATAAATAAGGGGAATTTTTAACTGCACCTCTATTTAGAAATTTAAGCAAACAAAATATCTCCACTAATAACCTACTGCATATCAAATAAATTACTGTACTACAAATTAACTACTTGATTACCTAAACATGTTGTACTAAAAAATGTTTAGGTAATCAAGTAATCTGATGGCTTTTTTTATCTAATTTACAGCAAAAATCTAGCTGAAACCACAGATATACGCATTTTGAAACAATATTACTCACCGTAAAACAAAAATACTGATTTGCACACAAATTATTCAATATTACAACAAAAATACTACATACATAGCATAAATACTGACTGCACAGCAAATTTTCCATATTTCATAGCAAAATAACTATCCCAGTCGCATATTAACCAGTAAGTACACGCTGGCACCCCGACTCGGACAATTTAGGTTAGAAGAGGATGGCGGGGTCTGAAAGACCCCGCCATCCTCTTCGTGGTTATTTTTTTTTAAATCACCCAGAAGTAGGAGCCCCGCGAAGCGGGGCTCCGTCGACATGCTGGGAAGCGTGGACGCCCCGCGAAAGCAAGACCCTCTTTAATAGTTCAATAAATTACTGGTATGTGGTAATTAATAAATAATAAGACGACTGTGACTAATAAAATGCTACCCAAAAAAAATTATGTTTAAATATGTTTTGCAATGATTAGTGTATATTAAGATTACACTTTGCTGATTTTTTGTGAACTTTAATTACATAAATATGACTGATTAACTGGTGTTTCATTTAGAATAACCCATGTTCTTAAAAGTTTAATAGGTGATGGATTCCAAAAAAAATGATTCAATATTTTGTTGCACTCGAAGAATTATTAGATTTACTTTTAGTTAACAGATAGTCATACAGTAAAACAGTTAAGCTTTAAAGATCTAACAGTAAAGTATAATTTATTCATTTGATGAGCAAATTTAGTGTGCGATTCAGTATTTTTGGTGGTAATTTCGAATATTTTGATTGAAAAAAGGGAATTTACAGTTAAAGTATTAAATACCACCCAATAAATAATGGTAAACTCATCATCTGCTTAGATAGTCTTTCCAAAACTTTATTGGGGCCTGCTTCCAGTCTAACCAGATGCAACTGAATATCAGTATTTTACATGGAGCGACTGCCTCTCTGACGTCGACAACCCAGTATCTGGGTAATACGATACCCCTAGACTTATTGACTTATTGACAGACGTTCGAACTTCTGACCAACAGAAACGAATTTCAAAGATCTACAATTGATAAAATCGGTATCAATGGGTTTATTTGCTTTTCGAGGCACGGAAGAAACTCGCTATGATAGATGGGCACACATCCACAGATCAACTTTGGCAAGTGCTGCATAAGTCTGTGCGGCTGTAAATATTTAGCCACTAACTCCTTTAAAATAATTTGTATTGCAATAAAATGGCATAAGCTGTTATTGTTGGCCAATTTTTTTTTATCTATCAGGATGTTTCATAGCAAAAGTTGTTTATAACCATAGGCTGTTAATGATGGTCGCGGGACCAAGTGATTACCGTGACCCCGGTACGTAAAGGGCTATTGAAGGACACCGTGGATTTTAGTCAGTACAAGTCTGACAGTCCCTCCCGCCCTGCCCTGGGTGGGAAGACTCATTTGATGATTTTACCACGATATAAAAAAAAGGCTGTTAATGATTTACAAATAACTCGGTATAAATCAACCACGAACCTATTATAATGTAACACTAGCTACTAAACTACATAAGTCAAAACATTCCGCAAAAAATATAAGTTCTTAGAACCCTAAAAAACACAAAAGGTCTACAGAAAACATTTCCTGCCCTTTATAAGATAAATGTCTAACACGACTTTCGCGTGCAGCATTTAATTATCGTAACGTTGTTTAAGACAGTAACCGTTATTGTAATAGCTGTTATGATAACGGCTATTACCGTTATAGGATAGCAGTTTTAGCGTGTAAGTGATATTTGGGGTTTAGCTCATTCGTAATAGTTTTGACATGGAGTTATAAAATGGTTGCGATATTTCGTAGTTTCGTAGAATAGCGTGTGATTTGCTGGTCTAGTTATTATGTTCTGTATTTTAATGATTAATTTTGTGGAAATTTGGTACATAATGAGGATATATGGATTTTTTTCGAACACTTTTCATTGTTTCACGCTTATACTCCACTGCTGGACACAGATCTCTCCCAAGAAGCGCCACACTGTAAAAGCTCCCGTTATTTTCATCCAGACAATGCCAGGTACCTCCTTAAGGTCATCGATCCATCTTGCTGGGCCGTCATCTCTTACCCTACATTTATCTTCGCGCGGTCTCCTTTCCATAAATATACTATTCCACCTTTCGTATTTTCTACGAAAGTTATGACCAGCCCACTGCAACTTCAGCTTGCTACAGTTTTGGACAATATCTATGAATTTGGTCTAATGCCGTTGCTTGTTCTGGATTGTATCCCAAGCACAGACCTTTCCAAAGCTTTTGACTCATAAATTTACCAATCAAAAAATTATTACCTGATTGCTTTTTCCTTAAAATATTACAAGGACAAAAAGAGGCAGATAAGATGTTGTTTGCCGAAGAAAAAGATGATAATTCTTTATTAAAGTATGTAAAAGAAAAGTGTTAATTAATTAATTACGAAACTCTAACAAAGCACAGACAGTTCTATCTACTATATAAACAAGGTAAGCCCTCTAATCACCAACGTTTCAGCCCGAAACAATTCAGCTTGAATGTGTTGTTATCGCTAGGCATTCATTCTCTACCAACCACTCTACTAGCGGTCTACCAAGCTCTATGTCCACTTTGTCCCAAAACTTTACTAGAATTGAAACCTGAAAGCTCTACAACTCAAGCTTCTGAAACTCAACCGTATTTTCCCACCTTTTTACCGAATCGTTACGAAATAGTTTTTCAATCTCACGGTAGAGTTGGATTCTCCAATGTTAGCGGTTTGGAAGATTTATTTTAATAGGTTTCTTGGTACTTTCTGTGGGTTAGAGGTAAATTTGTAGTTGAGTGGTATCGTATGTTAAGTTAATTATCCTTTGGTTAATTTAAATGAAAGTTGCATCTTTTATTGATTTTAAATGATCAACGTAATTTTACGAAATTGAAATAGAACTAATTTTGTAATAAGTATTATTTTTTGGTTTGGTTGTTCTTCTCGTTCAAAAACTGTTCTTTTGACGGCTGCTTCTGATTAGCTCGGATAGACAAATTCGATCGTTGATTGGTTGCAAACAAAGATCCGGATCAAGATAACAACCGAGATAGATTATTAATTGTCAGCTTTAAAAACCGGCAGATGTTAATGTTTGCGTCTAGACGCAAAGCAAGTTCTAGAACTTGTCATCATACTTATAAATGAAATACCCCAATATGCATTTTACTGTTTGACACGACTGCACTGAGCTTGAGTTAAAGTTCGTTTTATATATACATAGATCTTGATCTTGTAATAAGGAAAAAAACTAGGTAAATGACTGTGTGTGTTCTTACAAAAAATGAAAATATTTAAAAAGTTCTTTTTTTTTTTTTCCAACTATGTGCAGTACCGGGCACGCCGCAATCGCGGCGGTAAGACCCCTCTTTGAGGAGTGGCTGGATAGGCGTCACGGCGTCCTGACCTACCGCATGACGCAGGTCCTCACCGGACACGGAAGTTTCGGGAGGTTCCTGTGTCTGATAGGGAGGGAAGAAACGCCTGGGTGTCACCACTGCGAGGATCGTCCGGAGGACACGGTGGAGCATACGGTGCAGGACTGCCCCGCTTGGGCAGAGCACCGCCGTGTCCTCACGACGGCGATAGGCGGAGACCTGTCGCGCCCGGCATTGGTCGAGGCCATGCTGCGGGACGAGACGGAGTGGGAAGCGGTCGCCTCCTTCTGCGAAGCAGTAATGCTCGTGAAGGAGGAGGCGGGCCGCCTGAGGGAGAGGACAGCGTCCTCCCTCCACCCCAGCCGCAGTGGTAGACGCCCACGGCGCCGGACGTCGCGAGACGATCTCCGGCCACCGTAGGCGCGGGCATGCGGGCAACGAGTAATGGGCGACTCGCTATCCGACCATGGACCATGCCCGGGTCGACGGCGCGTTGTGTTCCACGCGCGCCTCAAAGAGTGTCAGCATAGTGACGGGGCCTGTAGAGGGCCAAAGCCTGCCGGGGTCGCGGGACCAAGGGATTACTGTGACCCCGGTACGTAAAGGGCTAGTGAAGGACACCGTGGATTTTAGTCAGTACAAGTCTGACAGTCCCTCCCGCCCTGCCCTGGGTGGGAGGACTCATTTGATGATTTTACCACGATAAAAAAAAAAAAAAAAAAACTATGTGCAGTACCATTCCAGCTTTTTGACATTTCATTTATTATTTTATTTCCTTTCTCGTAGATTGCGACGACGACAAATAAAAACACAACTTAATATTTTTCTTTGACTCAAGCACGCATGTAACATAATATTATCTGTTTATTTAATATCCAATCAGCTCGAGTAGTACAGCGGTGTGTTTCTGTTTGCCGTGTTACCGGTCACGGTTTCGATTCCCAGATTGAACTAACATTGATGTAGCTGGGCTACTGTTTGTTTATCATACACACACACATACACACTTGTGTACTATGATTTCTGTATATCCCACAATCAGTACTACGACATAGAGGAAATACCGGTTGAAATTAAATTTATTAATGTAGGTAGTTCAAATATTTCACGCGAACTTCAAACGTTCGGAAATTGATTTATTTGTAACTGGTTTCCAGTTTCTAGTACCAACATAATTAATGAATAGGCAAACTTATAGGAATCTATTAAATCACGTTTCGAATTGTTTGTTGGAAAATGATATTGTTACGTCGAGCGTATTGCGAGACCAATCTACAAGCTTCTCAAGGGCTCCACAAGGTTCTCGACTATTCTACTGAAGATTGGTCTGGAAGCTTCTAGAAAATTCTACCCTGATCTAGATGTTTCGAGATGGTTCTGGAATGTTCCAGAAGATATGGGATTGTGTAGAAGTCTATGGATATTTCTAGAATTTTTGACCATTCTCTAGAAACATCTAGTGTGACAGGTTGGGGTATAAATACTCGACGTATAGGAGCCCTGAGTCAGTTCCCGACCCTTGCAAGAGCCTGCCCGCGATGCTGAGCCGTAGAGTTAAAACAGCCCCTAAATAATGTATCATTGTGATCCAGTCTGTCCCTTGCTGTCCTCTCTCAGTGACGCCCTAAGCCGAGTTCCGAACCCCACAGGGGGTGCCCTTAGCATGTGGTCACTTAGTTTGTAGTTTTTTTTTCTAGTTTTAGGCCCCTGGCTGGAGGCCTTTTTTTTTTTTTTTTTTTTTGCGTGGTAAAATCATCAAATGAGTCCTCCCACCCAGGGCAGGGCGGGAGGGACTGTCAGACTTGTACTGACTAAAATCCACGGTGTCCTTCACGAGCCCTTTACGTACCGGGGTTACGGTGATGGGTAAGACCCGCGACCCCGGCAGGCTCTGGCCCTCTACAGGCCCCGTCAGTTTGCTGACACTCCTTGAGGCGCGCGTGGAACACAACGCGCCGTCGACCCGGGCATGGTCCATGGTCGGGCAGCGAGTCGCCCATTACTCGCTGCCCGCATGCCCGCGCCTACGGTGGCCGGAGATCGTCTGGCGACGTCCGTCGCCGTGGGCGTCTACCACTGCGGGTGGGTCGGAGGGAGGACACTGTTCTCTCCCTCACGCGGCACGCCTCCTCCTTCGCGAGCATGACTGCTTCGCAGAAGGAGGCGACCGCTTCCCACTCCGTCTCGCCCCGCAGCATGGCCTCGACCAATGCCGGGCGCGAGAGGTCTCCGCCTATCGCCGTCGTGAGGACACGGCGGTGCTCTGCCCAAGCGGGGCAGTCCTGCACCGTATGCTCCACCGTGTCCTCAGGACGGTCCTCGCAGTGGTGACACCCAGGCGTTTCCTCCCTCCTTATCAGACACAGGAACCTCCCGAAACTTCCGTGTCCGGTGAGGACCTGCGTCATGCGGAAGGTAAGGACGCCGTGACGCCTATCCAGCCACTCCTCAAAGAGGGGTCTTACCGCCGCGATTGCGGCGTGCCCGGACCTCGGTTGCGACAGTCGCTCCCTCCATACTGCCCTGAGATCGCGCCGGAGCTCTTCCCGCCGCGCCTCGACCTGTCGAGGCAGCGGGGATTCGCCCTGGCTGGAGGCCTTAGAGTAATTTAAGGCATCCACAGAAAAGTCCGGTTAAGCAGCTCTCAACCTCTTCTAGGTTGACCTGCGAGATGCCATTCACAAAAAAAAAGCCCTGAGTCAGTCTGGTATTGGCTACGATTGAGGCGATACATAAAGCGAACTGGAACTGAAAATCTCCAAGTGACTTTTTAGTATGTAAGAGTGTGTTCTAGTGTTGAGTAGTGTTAAGTTATTGTTGTAATTAGTTATTTGTGTGTCATTAAAAATTATTTGGTTTTTAATTGGTGTTGATTAATATATCCCCTAGCCATCTCGTTACAATATTTATTTGTAAATGAATAGGCACAAACTCGCATGAAGGTACCAACTGTTTCATCATTAACTTTATCTATATTCTATATATATATATAAAAGGAGAACTGACTGACTGACATATCAACGTACAGCCGAAACTACTGGGGCTAGGAATGTGAAATTTTGCACACGGCTTCCTATTATAATGTAGGGGAGCACTAAGAAGGGGTTTTTGGAAATTTAACCTTTAAGGGGGTGAAAAGGGGGAAACGGAAAGTACGTAACCCACGCGGACGAAGTCGCGGCGCAAAGTGCTAGTCGTTAATATAGAGTATGTGTGACGGTAGACACAGATGAACGAAAGGCCACAATTAATTAAACACATGAATTTATACAACATTGACGCACATTTTGGATAAGCAATTGAATGGTGCTCTGTATGTTAAGGGTTCGATTCCCACACGAAACAAATATTTGTATGGCCTACGGGGTTCTGGTTTTGGCTGTTATTGCATGGGGGTATTCTAAATAAATATTTGTAAACGCACCAACGAAACAGGGAAAAAACCTCCCTATCTTACTTTATTGGTCGCGGAACTATGCGAATTACCGTGACCCCGGAACGTAAAGGGCTATTGAAGGACACCGTGGATTTTAGTCAGTATGAGTCTGACAGTCCCTCCCGCCCTGGCTGGGATGACGCATTTGATGATTTTACCACTTAAAAAAAAAAACCTTACTTTATTGCTATTCTACTAATTCGCACTACGCGTTTCCAAACGTCTTTTACTCGTATAATGCGAACAGCGAAAGAGTGGAACTCTTTGCTGAGTCTGTGTTTCCGAAAGCATACAACCAAAATCTCTTCAAAGGTGAGAGTGTACAGGCTTCGTGTGGGTAAGCTCGCTCCATTTTCGAACTTATCTTTATCACCCCTGATCTAGACTAAGGTCAAGAGCAAACTCAGCGCTCACAAAAAAAACCTGACGTTGGGCAATATTTTATATAAAGAAATGAATTATTCCCAATTGTCCCCTCTAGCCCTGTCCTCCGGGGTGACAGCTGGGAATTGTTTTCCCAGTTGTCACTGGGGTGACAATTTGTGCCGACTGTTCCCTTTGAAAACTGACTAGAGGGGACAAATGGGAAGTCTTTTCCTCAGTTGTCACCGTGGGGGGTGACAATTGCTACGATTCCTTCCTTCCCAGAACAACATTAGAAAAATATTAATTAAACAGTAAGTAAATAAAAATGTCAAAAAAGTTATATAGAATCAAAAAAAAAAACAACGTTATGTTTCCTTTAATAGGTACAATCACAGATTATTAACTTATATTAACCAATCGTATAATCACAGATAATTACTAAGGGTATAAGTTACACGTGCTTTTTAGTCGCATGCTTATTTGAAATCTTGCTCATTGATTTTGTGCCTTACAAGATGTCATGACACAAAATAGAACGTCGGTCGATCTCATTTGTACTTGCTTAATTCAAGAGTGCTTAGAGAGAGATGGAGGAATGAGATCTATTCGAGTCGTTCGATTATGTGTCATGACATCTTGCAAGGCACAAAATCAATGAGCAAGATTTCAAATAAGCATGCGACTAAAAAGCACGTGTAACTTATACCCTTAGTAATTATCTGTGATTATACGATTGGTTAATATAAGTTAATAATCTATGGTTGTACCTATTAAGGGAAACATAATGTTGTATTTTTTTTTTGATTCTATATAACTTTTATGACTTTTTTATTTACTTACTTACTGTTTAATTAATATTTTTCTAATGTTGTTCTGGGAAGGAAGGAATCGTAGCAATTGTCACCCCCCCCCCGGTGACAACTGAGAAAAAGACTTCCCATTTGTCCCCTCTAGTCAGTTTTCAAAGGGAACAGTCGGCACAAATTGTCACCCCAGTGACAACTGGGAAAACAATTCCCAGCTGTCACCCCGGAGGACAGGGCTAGAGGTGACAATTGGGAATAATTCAAAGAAATGCAAGCAAACAATAAGCGAAAACTGCTCATAAAATAAAAACTACAAAAGGCAAGTTTACTGTATCGAAAAAAAAACACACACAAATCGGATCAGAAAACTCGGAGTAATCGATATCGACGCCAACACATCAAGCTACCACAATCTGTCAAATTTCTTTCATAGATTTTCAACCTTATCACAATAGTGGAAGGTTCGATTAGCAAAATTTGACAGATTCGGGTAGGCAAAAAAACCAACCGTATAGAGCACCTCATTCTTTTAGAAGTAGATTAAAAAATATATACTATTGTGATAAAAACGGCTAAAGTGCGAATGAAATTCACTGAATTTACACGACCAATCCCATGCAGAGTATCCTTACCATAACATCTCTATACAGGGTGTAAGAGACATCGACACACAGACGCATACAATGGGTTCAGGACATGATTCTGGACCCCCGTGTTGGAATTTTTCGTCGGTTTCTTTCTAATTATTTTTTTATATTTGTTTTTTTTTTTTAATAGTGTGCCGCGCATTAGGTACTACAGGTACTGCGGTACACAATCATGTCCTGGACCCATGGTAACCGTTTGTGCGTCGATGTCTCTTACACCCTGTATTTACAACACACAGCTCCACTGGCTTCTAAAAACATACAGGCTACCCACAAAGGTTGAACTGACGTCTACATTAATTCTAGATAACACAGAATAAGTTGTGGGTAGTCAGTAATAATTTTCCGCCTTCCTTCGGGTAGAAAAATCTCCAGGGTATGTCACGCCGAGTTGGTTTACGCTACGGTAATCAAGCGGCAAGTACCGAAGACTCGGCTTGGATAAACTTTGTCGGTGGTAAAGTAATCTAAGTACTCGAGACCGCCGGGAGCCCAGTGTTGCCATATTAAATGAGTTCTAATTTCATTTGTCTACCCTCTCTTAGTTTGTAATTCGAAAATTGTTGCTAATGTGAGGTAATGTTCGCTTATAAGGTTTATTTTGTTAAAAGTTACTAACCGTTAGTCAGCTCTCAACATTACCTAGGGACTCATACACGGACACGGTGGAGCATACGGTGCAGGACTGCCCCGCTTGGGCAGAACACCGCCGTGTCCTCACGTCGGCGATAGGCGGAGACCTCTCGCGCCCGGCATTGGTCGAGGCCATGCTGCGGGGCGAGACGGAGTGGGAAGCAGTCGTCTCCTTCTGCGAAGCGGTCATGCTCGTGAAGGAGGAGGCGGGCCGCGTGAGGGAGAGGACTGCGTCCTCCCTCCACCCCAGCCGCAGTGGTAGACGCCCACGGCGTCGAACGTCGCCAGAGGATCTCCGGCCACCGTAGGCGCGGGCATGCGGGCAGTGAGTAATGGGCAACTCACTGTCCGACCATGGACCATGCCCGGGTCGACGGCGCGTTGTGTTCCACACGCGCCTTAAAGAGTGTCAGCAAAGTGACGGGGCCCCCTTCTAGAGGGCCAAAGCCTGCCGAGGTCGCGGGACTGTACGAATTACCGTGACCCCGGAACGTAAAGGGCTATTGAAGGACTCCGTGGATTTTAGCCAGTACGAGTTTGACAGTCCCTCCCGCTCTGCTCTCGGTGGGAGGACTCATTTGATGATATACCACGATAAAAAAAAAGAAAGAAAAGGGACTCATACACACGGGACCCGGCTTTGACGAAACGACAAAAAACACGATACGACATGAGAGATGGACGTTCAAATTGCATATTGAAACGTATTTTCAGGAATCACGTTCTATTTCGAACGTAATTTTTAAAACTACACGAAAGTCCGTTATTTTTCATGATTTGGGACAGAGATATTTGGCAGTCTAAAAAACTCGTTATGAGGAATGTAACCTGTAGTTAAAAGGCCCAATTTTTTTTTGTTTTCGCCAGTGATAAAATTTTGACCACATTTAGACTAGTACCTAAGAAGTCCATGGTCCAAAATTCCGTTTCTAAACCGTAACCAACCAGAGATATGGCGGTTTAAATTTTGTTCTAACCAAGAGTGATTTTCTCCCGATTAGAACAAAATAAAATCCGTTATATCTCTGGTTGGTTACAGTTTAGATTTATTTTATTATTTTTTACGAAGTTCTTAGGTTGCGGTCTACTAATGACCAACATTTCATTACTGGCGAAAGAAAAAAAAATGTTGATGCCAAAAAGTTGCATACCCCTTTGTAAAAAAAAAAAACATAATTATTTTCAGTTAAATTACATGAATTAATAAACGTCAGTCATTATTATTTTCTCCGCGTTTAGTGTAAAATGATAACTAATTTCAAATTATTAATTACACACTGTGGTCTAATGTGAAGTGAGCTGTAAATTTAATTAGTGGATGGTGACTGTTTAATTAACTCATTTACGAAGAACCTAATTTCCATGATAAAAATTATCTTCACTCAAAATTTATAAAACCACCAGGCCACTTAACATAATTATGAAAGAATTCTAGCAATTAATATTATGATTCTGCAAAAGCTTGTTGACCTCATGGTTTTATTTATTTTCTCCTCTGCAAACGCGATTTAGTTTCAGTTAATCCTTTGCTTTGACAAACAGATTGAACAAATAAATACACAGAAAAATCCAGCCAGATTTATTTAATTACTGAAAATCTTTTAGTTGAAACGTTTGATAGAATTTACTACAGACATAAACAAAGGATTTTTATCTAAGACTGGATTTAAAAACTGATTATATTCGTGGCCTATTTATACGGATTTAGTTTTTTGAAGTGAAAACTTCTTTAGCAGCGTTGAGCACTTTTTTTGGAATGGGTAAAAAATGTTAAACTCGCGTCAGGACACGTGACCTGATCGAAAATTCGTAAGACGGCGCAGGGCGCTTGCGCGAATGTTCGTGTGTGTTTATTACTATTCAAGTTTTCACTTCTGCCGGCACTCCCAGAGTGCAAACCGTCGTTTTTCTTTTTTTTTATTATCTACCATCTGTTTGTGTAAATTGAGGTTTTCGCAACTGAACGGTACGTTTATGAAATTCTGTAATAAGTTTTGTGGTGAAGATGTAAAGGTCGACGATTCTTCATATAGTCAGACTGTTAAACGATCCAATCTCTAGGGTCCTTTCTACATTACCAACGTACCAATTCATTAAAATCGGTTCAGCAGCAATATTCATAGAAAAATAAACGACGGGTTGCACTCTGGGAGTGCCGGCAGAAGTGAAAACTTGAATAGTAATAAACACACACAAACATTTGTGCAAGCGCCCTGCGCCGTCTTACGAATTTTCGATCAGGTCACGTGTCCTGACGCGAGTTTAACATTTTTTACCCATTCCAAAAAAAAGTGCACAATGCCGCTAAAGAAGGTTTCACTTAAAAAAAAAACAAACACACTTTAATATTCATAATATTGAATACGATGATTCAGTTATGATTTGTATCTACTTACTTAAGTTATAAGTCCCTCCATTTTAAAACAACATTTTTGTCATTGTCAGTTGAAACTCTGCGCTCTGGTGCCACCTTTTAGAACAAATTGTGCAAAGTTCTTAGTTCAGATGTCTCCTCGACTATTCCCATGAGAAACCACTAAGATATTAGGTATATCTTATGCGAAATAAGTAGAGAACAGTATTTACCCACGGGCTAGGCTTACATTAAGAAATTGGTTAAAGTTGACTCCTGACTTCCTGTTATAAAATCACATAAATATAACAACACGAGGAAAACGGCCTAAATGACGGTCCCTACGTACAAACGGACACGTCAAAAACCGAGGTTTACAGGAGAGTTTTTAATGTTCAAACCGCTCTGGAAATAATTATATGTGTAAATGTTTAAACCGCTCCAGAAGGCTTTTAATCGTCAAATGTATCCTCCCACCCAGGGCAGGGAGGGACTGTCAGACTTGACTGACTAAAATCATGTATCACTAATGTCACGGTAATTCGTGAGTCCCGCGACCCCGGGCTCCAGAAGGCTGCATATAATTTATTATACTCGTATCTTTACGTTCGTTCTTTGGATTCGATCTTCTGTAAACATCTGTTTAGTGACCGAACCGGCTTATCTAGGTCGTATTATTGAAATTGAACTATTTATGTCTTCGATCAATAATAGCTCTAGATTAAGGATCAGGAACAAAAATGAGTCGCATAAGTGGCCATAATAGCACACACGTAAACATCTACATTTCTTAGAAAAATGTTCAATAGTATTAACAATCTCAATTTATTATAAACTTTAACACTTAAGCATAAAGTTTAATTACCATTGCCAAATATGTTAATTTAAGTCCTTTAGTTAGAGTAAGGTGAAACGTAAACAAAAATCACATGTTGTTTGAACATAAAAAGTCATGAGTATCAAAATATTTATTCTAAATTGAAACTTATCGTTTAAGAAACAAGGATAAAAATAGCATGTTAACAATTTCGTACTTAGTCTATTATGGAACTAGAAATAGTTCCTATGATTAGTATAGTTGGCTATGATTGGCTCGAACTAATTTGAAATACCGTCACAAAAGTGTTTGTGGCGGTATTTTTCGGGCCGTTTTTGAAGCGCTTATCGGGAATCTAGTACTAATTGATCGAAGATTTATGTACAACCTGTAGCAATTAAAGTTAAATTGTGCATTCACGGCTATTGCATGCGTTAGCGCGATAATTCTATGAGTTTTGACTTGACATGACAAAAACCTCGGTTTTTGACATATCCGTTTGTACGTAGGGACTGTCCAAATATAACTCCCCTACTGGCGCAGTTGGTTAAAAGACTTTAAATACCAATTCGCTAAATTATTTCGTAACAACTGTTAAAGCGCTTATCGGCCATATATGAAAACAACAACATGTGAATATTTTTTGTACTAAAATCCAAAGGTTTTATAAAAATACACACTGAACTCACTGAAAGCTTTCACTATTACAATATTCAGATCCATGTGTAGCTGTTGAAAACAGGTAGGCATATCAGAAAAAAATCAACTGCGTTTGAAAATGCTCAGTGAGCTGAAACTGCGTGAAAATGATAGGTGCTATATTTTGATACTAAAGTTTTTTGGCACTTCATACTGTTTTCGCATCGCTCTATATTTTTGATAGATAACATTTAGTTTAATTTCCGACCTAAACTGGATTTTTAGTCCAAAGCGAAACCCAAATTTTACATAATCATATTTTTGATCTTTTTCTAGCATGTTTAAAGACGAAAAAAAGGGACGTATTTTCTTTAAGTTCCGATTGAGTGATCGTATATACGAAGTCAATTTTTTTTCAAATGACCAGCAGGGTAAAACTGTGAAACCAGGGAATATATGATTTATTTTTGGATAACATGATTAAAATCTTTAATATAAAACAAAAGGCTAATTCGTCTGTTACTAATTGGAAAATTCAGATCAAAGAACAGACTGCTTTCTTAACGAAGTTAATCAGTGGAATATTCCACAAACTTTTACCTTAAAGTCTTCTTACAATATTATATAATGTGTAACAAATAAAATAAAAATAATTTTGATAAGGGTTGATCGAAAATATTGTTAGGGAATCAGCTTGTTCTAGATACAATATTTGAAACATATAACATCCGTCAGTCCACCCGCACTGGGCATGCGATGGGCGATGGGCGATGGGATGGAAATGCATGCAAGTTTAAAGCTATCGAGTAGTCCCTAACGTGGACGCGGGACTCACAAATAACCGTGACCCCGGTATGTAAAGGGCTATTGAAGGACACCGTGGATTTTAGTCAGTACGAGTCTGACAGTCCCTCCCGCTCTGCCCTGGGTGCGAGGACTCAAGTGATGATTTTACCACGTAAAAAAAAACAAAAGTAGTTCCTAACATGTATGACCTCCATTGCAAGCCCATTCATTTAATAACATAAACATTAATTATATCTTAGAAATATTTCTAGGATATAATTAATATGTATGTGCAAACCTAAGCAAACATAAGTTTACAAAAAAATATGTTAACAGTCAAGAAACAGAAGCTTACAAAACAATTATAATAAAAATGAAAACAAGAAAACAGAAATTATTTAAAAAAAGATCCAATTACAAAGAGACAGATATTAAAATCTGTGGGTCGCGAAACAAGAAACAAAGTATTCTAATTAGCCACCTGATTATGATTCAGCCATAAGGCGGGCACCCCCTTTTGTTTCCTGATATAAAAGAAATAATGAAACGACCAAATATTGTTTTACAAAACCGAGACATGAAAATTAATAAAAAATTTAAAGACACTTAGTTGTCTTAATTCTTTGGTGCCACGATTAAATTGGGTTTGATATTCTTTTACTATTAAGGACGCGTAACCAGAAAGTTGGCAACATCGCAAATAGCTGTCAAATATTTAAAGTTTTAATTAATTTGGTAATTTATTTACTGTATGAAAATAAGAAATATGGTTCTGTAGTGCACTATAAAAATGATTATGGAATGCAATAATTAATATTAAGAGCGCGTCTCTTAATAGATAGAACAGGGCGTGCTTCTGAGAGTGCGAAAATATTATGATTAATAGGTTTTTAGTGGAGCTTGGTTGTCAGGTCGCGGGACTTACGAATTACCGTGACCCCGGAACGTAAAGGGCTATTGACGGACACCGTGGATTTTAGTCAGTACGAGTCTGACAGTACCCCCCGCTCTGTCCTAGGTGGGAGGACTCATTCGATGATTTTACAACGATAAATAAAAGAGCTTGGTTGTCTATGAATTTCGTCGAGTACAGCAGAGCTGATCAATGCAATGCTTTTGGTGGAATCGCTCGTTCGCACCTGCCATGCGCTGATGGGAACTTTATTTTTCTGTGTAAAGTTAAATCACATTTGTAAAAAAAAAAACTATTATAATAATTGATTAGTTCAGGAAGAGTTTGGTTTTACCGGTTATATGTTTTAGTAAACGATATAATTTTATTTCAACAACCCGGACCAACTATTCGTCGACTATGCGCCAACTAGAAATATGACCAGATAGAGTCGGCTATTCTGACTAATCAGGGTCTAGTGGCAAGGAAAGTTTTTGCAAATATAATACATACTCAGTGTTAAAAAAATGATATTACTGAAAAATGTTATGATATTAAAATTTCGACCAGCCTCTTTTATAGAAATTACGATGCATGGTGTTATACACAGGTTCAACCCGAATTAGGTATTGTCGTAATGATACGAGTATTTACTTTAATTCTTCGGGTGACCACTGAGAACCATCGCTGTGCTGTGGCTCCCTCACAGCATAGCATTATGCTGACCTTTCTTTTTACAGTCATGGCAAGCAGCTGTAGAATTCTGGTTTTTGTTATTCGTTTATTTTTTACGTTTAGATTCAGTTTGTTATTAATTTCTTTGGTTTTTTTTTACGTAATTTGCATGTACTTCTGTAAAGAAATAAAATATTTTTTTCCTTCTGTTCTTTACATTGTTACACATTTGTGTCAAAAGGGATTATTTATGATATGTACGACGTTAGGAGTTAAAAATAACAAGCAACTGTAAGTACTGAAGTTTGATCTCTTTGAACTTTACAAGTTTCTTGAATTGAACATATTGTAATAGTTTGAAGTTTATATACTACTTTAAGTGTTGGTGTTGTACTATTAGTGTTGAGAACTACGCAATAAGCATTGTTGGTGCAGTGGTCGAGCGGTTAGCTGCGTCGCTGCGTGTTGCTGGTTTGATTCCAGCACGACACAAGTATGTATTTATATGGTTAACAGATTTTTCTGTGAGTGCCACTGTAAGTATGTAAACGCACCAGATGAAGTGAATATTCTGTGTTGTACAGATGCCAGCAAGTCAACCTATCCGAATCTGTCATATTTTACCATTAGAACATTAACCTTCCACTATTGTGATAAGGTTGAAGAAACAGTAAAGAAATTTTTACAGATTTGCAAATTTTTGCAGCTTGATGTGCTGGCGTCTGTACTTCGTAAGTGTACGCACAAAGTTTAAGAAAAAACTGTATTTAACGCTAAGACAACATCACGTTAAGTGCCGCCATTTTGAATTCATGTCACGTCAGTTATGTGGTTCGTGTTTTGTTTATGATAAACTACCATTTTTTTTTATTAAGAAGTCAATGTATTTTGCGTAAACTATGAGGTTAATTACTCTTTCTCTTTGAATTTGCGCAAGTCTGTTCTAAACTTGAAAATTAAATCGTTTTAAACAAGAAAGCGCAATTGCATAATAATATAAATTCTCTTAAAGAAAGAAAATTGCCAATCCTATTTATGGCTACCGAGTAAAAGCCGAACGGGCGAAAAAAAAACTTTTGTAATGACTTTCAAATGAATATTCATAAATGGCGAGCTGTTACACTACGCTTTTCATAACATTTGCATAATACCAAGGAGCTTATATTTTATTTTTAAGTTTGCTCCGTTTTGATTATACACCTTTTTTTTTAATCTACGGCCAGTAATTGAATAGGTTAAATCTTTATTGCTCGCTAATTTTTTTTTCAATCAATCAATCAATCAATTCATTTATTTGCATAACACAGGTAGGTATAGACAGATGTTACAAATAATAATAATATAATAAATATTCCACAACTATCACACAACGCCATCTAGTCCCAAGCTAAGCAGAGCTTGTGTTATGGGTACTAGACAACTGATAAACATACTTATATATTTTCTAAATACATACATATTATAGATAATTACACCCAGACACAGAACAAATGATCGTGCTCATCACACAAACATTTGTCCTGGGTGGGAATCGAACCCACGACCTCCGGCATAGCAGTCAGGGTCACTAACCACTAGACTAACAGGCCTGTCAAAAAAAATGTAATATAATGTGCGCTGTATTATTACCAGTTACGGTATGCAAATGTTTATGTGTATATTATAATTAAAATATTAACATAATGATAATTATCACAAAAATTACCCTTAGAGCTAAAAAAAAAAAAGGTGCAGTAACTGCGGTGAAAGAGTTATTACATCAACGCCTTTTTAGTGTTCAGTACCAAACGAATAGGCTGAAAACTACCTGGGTCACTGTATCGAGTGATTGCCTCTTTCGTCAGTGGTCACAAATGTGAATGCTGAATATGAGGTCGTGGGATCGAGTCGGGTAGTGTCATTGGGTTTATTATATTTTTCAGTAGCTGCCACGAAGTCGGTATTCGGGCGTTGTTGATGGCAATAGGTGTGCCTCTTTTTATATAATTTATTATAACTAAAACTTAATTGGCAAAATGTGGGTTTACTTTTAGATATACACCTACCTCTGCTTAAACCTTCAGAGCTTTTAGAACGAGATTAAAATTAATGTATGACTAATGTTTGACTGTGTCATAAATGATTTATCGTACATATCATCGTAAAGATTTTGGTACTGAGATAATTGAGATCCTGGAAGCTGACATAAATATTCTACTTCTTATTGAGAAGGAGGCAGAGAGAAGCTGTGGGCAAAACCTAGTTTTGTTTTTTTTTTATCGTGGTAAAATCATCAAATGAGGCCTCCCACACAGGGCAGAGCGGGAGGGACTGTCAGACTCGTACTACCTAAAATGCACAGTGTCTTTCAATTTGCCCTTTACGTTCCAGGGTCACGGTAATTCGTAAGTCCCGCGACCCCGGGAGGCTTTGACCCTCTAGAGGTCCCCGTCATTTTGCTGAAACTTTTTGAGGCGCGCGTGGAACACAACGCGCCGTCGACCCGAGCATGGTCCATGGTCGGACAGCGAGTTGCTCATTACTCGCTGCCCGCATGCCCGAGCGTACGGTGGCCGGAGAACGTCTGCCGACGTCCGTTGCCGTGGGCGTCTACCACTGCGGCTGGGGTGGAGGGAGGACGCTGTGCTCTCCCTCATGCGGCCCGCCTCCTCTTTCGCGAGCATGACTGCTTCGCAGAAGGAGGCGACCGCATCCCACTCTATCTCGCCCGTCTCGGCCTCGACCAATGCCGGGCGCGTGAGGTAGTCAAAACCTGGTTTAATATAAGTATCAGGTATAGCGTGTGTTCTAAGTAGGTACACGCCATTATGATGTCCTACATCATAATTAATTTAATTAAATGTGTTGACGTATACGTACAATATACATAACTCTGACATGAGTGTTGTTTACAAGATCTTTTGAAATAATAATAGAATGTAATGTAATAGAAATATGCGCCAGAAACGAGCCTTAAATGTCAAGGCTAAATAATGTTGCTTTTCTTTGCAAGTTAAGCTAATCTGTATTGGTTTTTATTGATAAAATAATAAATAAATAATAAATAAATATTCCACAACTATCACACAACGCCATCTAGTCCCAAGCAAAGCAGAGCTTGTGTTATGGGTACTAGACAACTGATAAACATACTTATATATTTCTAAATACATACATATTATAGATAAATTACACCCAGACACAGAACAAATGATCATGCTCATCACACAAACATTTGTCCTGGGTGGGAATCGAACCCACGACCTCCGGCATAGCAGTCAGGGTCACTAACCACTAGACCAACAGGCCTGTCAATCAAACATACGAGTACATTTGATACATAACATTTACATACTCGTAAAATAGGTAATGAACACTTTGCAACGCTTCATTATAATTCATAATTAATATACATGTTGCAATATGTACAAGTACGAAATAAAAGGAAATCACGGAAGGAATCGACAAAAGGTTTCTAGAAAAACTGTAGGCTCTCATATTTGTCGGAACGGTTAGCGCAGTAGCTGAATGATCGACTGCTGTGCAGCGGGTTCGATCCCCGCACGGAACAAATATTTGTATGATCTGCAAGTACTTGTTCCGGGTCTGGGTGTTTGTGTATGTGAGTTTCTATATTTGTGAAATGGGGTGAGCGTGGTGGATATGTCCCAGCAGCGGGAACATTATAATTTGATTAAGCTGTGCTCATGTTGCGGGCAGCGAGTAATGGGCAACTCGCTGTCCGACCATGGACCATGCCCGGGTCGACGGCGCGTTGTATTCCACTCGCGCCTCAAGGAGTGTCAGCATAGTGATGGGGCCTCTAGATGGCCAAAGCTTGTCGGGGTTGCGGGACTCACAAATTACCGTGATCCCGGTTCGTAAAGGGCTATTGAAGGACATCGTGGATTTTAGTCAGTCAAGACTGACAGTCCATTTCGCCCTGCCCTGGGTGGGAGGACTCATTTGATGATTTTACCACGATAAAAAAAAAGCTGTGCTCATGTTAAGATAAGATATGACTCAGCATAACTTCTGAGACATGTCTGCCCAAATACCAAATAGCGTGTGCATTTGTGCACGTATTGTCCATATATAATTACCTATATTTAGTCCATTATATAATACCAGCTTGCATTCAAGGTAATTACAGATACAAATTGCCTCTTTGACAAAGTTAATGGCGCAGCGGCTAACAGGCAATATTGATATACACTCTGGTTTATGATTGGACCTAATTATATGACGGAGTAACTGAGTTAGCAGTTCATATGTCAGATGTTTAGTTTATTGCTGAATTATTGAATGGCGTCCAATTAATATGGACCAGTTAATTGACTGAATTTGAACCTCACTGTTTTCGTTTAAAAGTTTTATTTGGTAAATAAAACATCAATCATTAATTATCAACTATTTATTATTATAAAAAAAAAAACAGATTAATATCCATAAAGTAATATAATACAGGACACACACAGTAAAAGTACAAAATCATAGAAAATAACAATAAAATATCGTCGTACCACTAAAATTATAAACACTTGTCTCAAAAAGTGGAAATGCAAAACGACCCTTATATGAAGGTCAAATGCCGTTAAGCACATGAATGTTCTTTTAGACAAGTGTTTAACAGATGTTTAACTTTTTTGTGGTAAGACGGATTATGTTTAATTATGTTTTTTATGTTTGTTTTTATTATGTTTGATTATGTTTTGTTTGATTTTACCACGATAAAAAAAGACGGATTATGTTTATGCTTCGAAAATATTTAAAGTCGAAACCAAGTGATGGTCTTATTTTAATGGCATTTTTTAATATAGTTGTAGTGGCTCTTTTATTTTACTTGACCCATATTCTATTTTAGTACTGTATCAATTAATTTTCTGCGACTGTGTTCTGCGTTGAGACTATGGGACCCGTCTCATGGCGCCCAACGTGGGGCCCCTGTGAGATTTAAAATAATGAAAATAAGATTGACTAAATGTATTAGTTCTATTTGGGACAAACCCACCACACTATTCCCTAACCACTGCAACTCCTGTAAGCCAGAATCAACAGTGCCAACCACCAGAAAAGTGCCGAGACAATGAAGCTCGACGTGTCCCGGAGAATGAATTTACCTGTCTTGGATCCTGCAACGAAATTAATCAGAAAAGTGAATCAAAATAGTGGAGGAGTAGGAAAAAATATATGTTTCCACTTCCCTCCATGCAAGCAGGAGACAGAACAAAACAAGGCCAATAGGCACAAAGGGACATTACAACTGAGAGAAGCCCAGTTGCCTAGCACAGCATTAGTTCTATTTGCTTAACAACTCAGTATTATTGCATTGTACACACATGCATTATGTCACCTTCACCACCACACCTTCTTCCCATGGGGGTAGGTAGAAACTACAGAGCGCCACCTGCTACGATCCTAACATACCACCTCCTTTCGCCTCATCCACATTCATACATCTGGCCATACAAACATGCCGATTGCGAGTACTCCGCACCCGGTCTTCCTGAAGCACTTCACCAATAAGGTCAGTGTAGGTCTTCCTAGAGCGTCATTGCATTCTGAGGTAAGGTAATCCCCCAGATACAAATAACTGATCTGAAGAAACGGAACAATGATAAACTTTAGGAACGTACTCTCCAAAATTCCTCCAACATAAGACCAATATGTAGACCGAAACTTAAACTCGTAACTTAAACACGGAGTTTCTCAATAATGAATACCGATACTAACTATTAAGTTTACTTGCTTATTTATCCAAAGAGAACAGTTTCGAACAGAATTGATGATTGAGGAATACTTTAGTTCCTCATAATTATTAAAGGTACCTCAATATGTATAATTATGTTTTTTATATTTCTCTTTCTTTTCAGTCCACGAATAAAGGGCATTCTTTTTCTTTCTTTCTGACCTAAGCATAGAGACAATTAATTAGTTAAAAATATATTCAATTATTGCATTTTTTTAGTATATTTAGTTTTTAGCTTAAGTGACGAGTATCACTTGTATTAATAATTGTGAATGTTGGTTGGCGACTGTGTAAGCCCATAAAATGTTATGACCTAATTATTGACAATTTATATGTTTACATAAGCTGTTGGTGTACCTTTATTAATGAATAAAATAAATAAGTCAGTTTCCTACTACATGCACGTTATATAATATTTGTACTTTAAAATGTAATGAATCGCAGTTATATAATTCGGTTTTTAATAATTTTGAATTTTATATTGAAAATAGTTTATGATATTCATATTTTTTTTTAATTATAGTTAATACATTGTCTGACATAAGAAAAAGCAAAGGTACTATTTAACTGTTTCTACTTACTCTGACATTAAATAGGCTCTCATTCAACTACGAAACACTAACCTGAGAAACTCGGATCCAAGTTCTAAATGAATAATCGGCCTAATCTACTTACAATTTAGGTCGACTGTTTTCGTATATAAGTGAACATTAATTAGTGTAATAAAATATGCTTTGTGTCTGCTAATAAAAGTTACTTACCTAGTTAACATACAGGATAAAAGCTTTCATCACAAATTAACTTCCCTTTGTCGTCATGTTAGGAAAAAGGTTATTATGTAGATATAAGTACCTTTGATGTAGTTATTTTTTAGGACAACTCTCGGCAAATGTCACGTTTGGATTATTAGTAAAATAATAATATTTCAGTAATTATTTTTTATTATTTCGTTATAATGTGAATGATTTTTTTAGGGTTCCTTACGCTCCCGCCCTGCCCTATGTGCTCATTTGATGATTTGATGATTTTACCACGATAAAAAAAAGGGTTCCTTACGCAAAAGGTAAAACGGGACCCTATTGCTTAGACTCCGCTGTCCGTCTGTCTGTTCGTCTGCCCCAAGTTGTATCTCGTGAACCGTTATATTTAGGCAGTAATTCACAGATAATGTATTTCTGTTGCCGCTATCTCAACAAATACTAAAATGTAGAGTAAAGTTAATATTTAAGGGGACATACAATAGACTTAATATTTTTGCCGTTTTTATTGATACTCTTTACTTAGACACTGCAAGACCTTCCTTTTATTTTACTACACAATATTAACAGTATTTTAAAAAATAAAATAAATATGCAATGGCCATGTACTCTAATGAATGAATGATTAAAACCTTTTTGACGTTAATGGGTAGGAAAACGCAGAAACAACAAAGGCTGAAAAACAGTTTCAATACGGCTAAAGTAATAGCCTACGGGTGTTTATAATTAGAATAGAAACAAAATAGTTGGATTTAACATTAGTGAAACAGTACAGCTTAATTAGTCTTGTTTATTATGTCTTAAATAAGACAAAAATAAATAATAAACTAAACTAACAGTAAGCGTATAGTTAAGTCTTTGCATGACCATAGGGCTGGCCTATTTTTGGTCAAAGAATCAGCATAGCCTTCGAAAGCGGCAATGCTGGCAGCGTTCTGGGCACTTACCCCGTTGACAGTGATGTGGATGAATTTTTAACGCCCTGTGAATATTTTTGGATGAATGATGATCCTATGTCCGTCTCTGTACATATGACAACATATGTATATGCAAAATTTCATGAGGATGATCGGTCCTGCAGTATGACCGAGAAAAGCTGAGAAAGAAATTTACTTGCGAATTTATATTAGTTGGGAAGTTGGGATTACGGTTTTCTGTTTAGCTGGAAAATACGATACCTAAGTATATTATGGAATCTTTTAACCTAATAGAAGGGAGTATGCCATATGTATAGAAGAATGGTGCCTTTAAGAAGGCTTAGGAAAAGATGGTGAGACGACCTAAACGTTGAAGTTTGGTTCGAGGAGGCGTGGGATAAAATCTCTTGGATCTTATCACTTAACATAAAAAGGCTCACGATGAAATGTGTTTATACCATTTGCTGAATAAGAATAAGGTAAACATCAAGATCTTTTGTATTTGGTAAGTAGTACGTCTGATCTTAATTTTTACCTAATTGTAGGTAAGTTTTCTCAAGCAGGGTCGGACTGGTTCTGAGTAAACGGGTCACTCCACAAGAGCCCCGGGTCATCGCTGTTCAGAAATGTTCAAAACTAGCTCAGATTCAACCATTTAAAAAAGCTGTTTCATCGCTAATTGTATGAACGAACTATAATTATAATCTAGTTTACATTCAGGTTGCAAAAACTGGGATTTAGCCTGTGTAGGCCCTCGATTCTATCTACCGCCTGACTTGCGGTGATCACCACAGTAAGCCCGTGCACATATTGGGACAAACTTTGATTATTTGGGCAGTCTGATACTTTCTAGTAGCGAAAACAATTTGAATATGGAACGAAATCTCACAAAACTCTATCGTTTCATATCATGCGAAATCTACATAAATTGAAATAGACTGACAACTACTAGTCCTTTCCAATTTATTTTGACCTTTTGACTAAAGAGCAAAATATATGTTTCAAAAAGAAATCTGAGCGTGATTCCACACTCGTTACACTAGAAAAAGCACTTGATTTTTTCTGGCTTCTTGAGAAATAACGTAAGTTTTTCCAGACCGACCGTCTAGATTTCTTCTGATACCTAAGGATAATAAAGACTAAGAGCTTCAAAGAATGGACAGTCGTTCACATAATTTTGAAGTACATTGAGATGTTATAGACAGAACGATCTGCAATAATACTTTTAATTAAACTTGTTTATTAACTCGAACTTTATTTTCGGAGTTTTTGCTTCGTTTCATTTGTTATTTACGTGTAGATGAGTTAAGTTCTGAATAAAGATAATTATTACATTCAGACTGAAACTTTGGTCGCGGGACTCACGAATTACCGTGACCCCGGTACGTGAAGGGCTATTAAAGGACACCGTGGATTTTAGTCAGTCAATTCTGACAGTCCCTCCCGCCTTGCCCTGGGTGGGAGGACTCATTTGATGATTTTACCACGATAAAAAAAGCAAGATTTCAGGGATACTCCGATACCGCTTTGTCCTCGTGAAGGTGATCGGTGGTGGTGGTGGACCAGTTCAGGCCATGTTATGGAGTGAAAGTGCATGAGAAGCAGTAATGCTAGGCAATTCCTGGTCACACATAACTTCAGGCTAGCGTACGGCGAGCAACACACTGTCCTAGGGTGTCCAACTTCGGGTTGACGGCGCGCAGTTTTTCACGCGAGCCTCAAAGAACTTTCAGCATAAATGACGCGACCCAATATTGCCAATATCTGCGAAGTCTCTTGCTAATTATTCAGTTTTTGCTCTTACAAATGATGAGTATACAACACAGAATATTAACATGACACGTAGTTGTATCACAGACATCCAAAACTAAACTTACTGCTTATTCTATTAAAACATATATTTCACGCGTTAATTTGAAAGTCATCAGATGCAAACTCAGACTTTTTTCATGATACAACTTCGTATCCGCGGGATTAAGGCCGACCTCAACGCGGTTAAAACCGCGTGGAAAATCTAGTGCAAAACGAATCCAGTAAGAGTTAAGCTCCACCAAAATATGCTGCAAGCAAGCTACATCAAATTTAAACGAGCCACAACTTTCCCTTTGATCCCCTGAAGTAAACAAAGAAGAGTATTTTCCGACCACTACAAGCTAAAGTATGCTCTACTTTGGGTACGAAGTAACATCACTGGCCGATCGCATCGCTGCCTTAATTAAAAAGAGCACTTTAAAAGCTTTGATAGAACCTTAGACTTGTGATTAGGAGTTCAATTAACCATGGTTAACTGGTTCGGGTTGAACTGTCAATATCAGCTGATACTTGTGAAGTCGATAAGGGTGGGTAGTTTTAAAGTGCTTTTTAATTCGGGTTTTCTTGAAGCGATAAAGGGTTGCAAAAACGATAGTTAAACGATTTAAGTTTGAGCAATCAGTTTCAATGATAATGGACAAAGTAGGTTTACGTAAAAATCTTATTTTTTATCCTTTTTAGTACAACTTCCTCTACAAAATGAATAAAGAATAATGGCAAATCAATCAAATCGGCCCTATATCATACATTTATTCACTCTTATCGGTGTATTAGTATAATATTTTATTCAAAAATGCTCTATTAAAACTTTTAAACCCTATGTAAATGTTACATGATATATGCGTGTGATGTTTCACTAAAATCGATTCAGTCACTTAAATAATGACTGTAAACTTTTTTTACTTTCTTTATAAACGTTATTTCAAACAACTCGATTCACGGGAAAAAAATATTCGGAAGCATACAAGTGATAATACGTATGAACAAGAAGCGACACATACACAAATTGAACAGAACATGAAAGAGGAAACCTCACGTCGGACAAAAGGTTAGGAGCCCCTATCTGATAATTGGATGTGCCTATTGTGTTTTGATGTTTTTGGGAATCAATTTGTGATATTGGTGTTTATGTATGAGGGTATGGAAATGTATGGAAATAAAAGAAGTTTTTTTTGGATGTAAATAAGGCACTTGTGGGTTCTAAGCAGTGGGTAGATTGTTTTTTTGTTTACTAGAAGTTCGCTTTATGTATTTTTTGATTTGATATCTAAATGTAAAATATCGAAATAGTTCTATTGTATGCTTGTTTAAAATTGGTTGATACTAGCGGCTGTTATCGGCTCTGTTCGTGTTTTAGAAGGAAATTATGTTTTAGGTGCATAAAGTCATGATAAAAACTAGGGGAATACACTATAACGTGGCGCAAGCGCCATCAGCACGTCATTTCCAAGCGGCCATTAATAAATGACGCTTGCGCTACGATAGTATTGTATTAAGTTTGCCGTTTAAGTGTGTGATTTGCCATCATACCTCGCGACCCCGTCTTATACACTGTTCCCCTATACTATATGTTAATCCAGGTAATTAACTATCTATGTACTGAGCATTCAAACCCGTACAGTAGTTTTTGCATGAATGAGTAAACAATACATAATTTACATATATTACTCGCGGCTCAAATGTAACTAAAAAAAACTGAGATATTATGTTATAGTAAGAAGTCAGATTCGTCTCACAGGTAATAAAACATTGTCAAAATCTCATCAAAGTTGCAGCTGCGATGAACAACGTGGTCATAAAAAGCACAGAAGCAGCTATATTTTATTAATCAACTTCAAATTATCTAAAGTTTCAATTAACTGTTGTCGTAAAATCTCCATAATATCAACTAATTAGAACCAATTTTACTCCAAAATTAAGCAAACGTAATTAACAAAAACATTATCATTCAAAACCGAATATTCTTTGGCATAAAAGCCGACATAAACGTTACGATAATCGCATCATCTGCGAAAAGCGATTAAAAGGACATTTCTAACAAACAAAAACTCGAATAAAAATTCGCTTTCACACATGGCTGGCTGTAACATAGACATTTATTAAACTAATAAAAGGCCACATTAAACCGTGCTAATGGCCTGAACGGAGGCGCGGAGGCACGGAGGTGCCGACGACGGAGGTACGGAGGTAGGTAGTAGTGGAGAGGGGTTGAATTGCAGCAAATGACACTGTACTGTGAACGCTATGTAGGTAACTTTAACGGTATTTTTTTGTTTACAAGTCTTTGTTATTTAATCTCTGATTTTAACCCAACTAAGGTAGGGTTATGATTTTGACCGGTATGTTCATTAAGCTTCCCTCCCTTTTTGTCAGTGATGGCACTACCAAGGGTCTAGTTTTCTTTGGAGCCAACTCTACGTTTGTGTGTACGTAAACACGGGATCGTAATATCCAGTACGAGTATACTGTGTGAAAATCTAGATTAAAACATATCCCTGAACTTTTTATCAAGATTCATTCAGGCGTTTCTGATATGATTGAATATCAAACAAACATCCATCCTTATAAACTTTCGCATTTATAAATGTCTCCACGTGTCTATGTTTTTTAAACTTTTTACCTTCTAAGTTATGCTTAATTACACTATTATTTATGTACCTATTACTTTAAACTTTACAATTAAATACATAAAATCTTATTAATTTATCATATTGTAAAGTTTAAAGTTTTAATAAATTATTTAAAAAACTATTTATGACCTATAATGTCCGTACACTGATGAGAGACGAGCGCTTAGTAGAGCTAGAGAACGCTTTGAAAGATATAAAGTGGGACATTATAGGACTTGCAGAAGTGAGACGACAGGGCGAAGTCACTGAAGAAACGAATGATGCAGTGTTCTTCCACTTTGGAGAAACCCAAGGAATACACGGTGTTGGATTTCTGGTTTCTAAAAAGTGGAAGAACAACATCATTGAGTTCCGAGGGTATTCTGAACGCATTGCTGTTCTCAAGTTTCGCATTGCACCTCATAAAACATTAACATTAGTTCAAACATATGCTCCTACATCAGCAAGTTCCAACGAAGAGGTTGAAGATTTCTATGATACTCTCAATAGAGCATGTGATGAAAATCGTGGAACATGGAACATAGTGTTGGGGGATTTTAACGCCAAAGTCGGACCGAGACAGGAATTAGATAATGAAGGAATTCTAGGACGACACGGTTTAGGAGAACGCAACGAACGAGGTGCAAGACTGCTCCAATTTGCTTTCGCTCAAAATATGTTTATTGCTAACAGTTTGTTTCTAAAAAAGCCCCAGCGAAGATGGACTTGGATTGCACCAAATAATCGAACTAAAAATGAAATAGATTACATTTTAACTTCAGACACACAAATAATAAAAGACGTGAGTGTAATAAGCAAAATCAATTTCAATTCCGACCATAGACCCCTCCGTGCAAAACTAAGATTCAATTTCAAAATTCATCGTGCCATATCTTTTCGAACACAAATTAAAAAGCTCACAAGAGAATCCCTTTTTAACAATACGGAAAAATTTAACTTAGAACTCTCGAAGTACTTCAAAAGTCTAAATCTGGATATATCTGATGTCGAAGAACAGTACAACAAAATAATAGAAGGCATCCGCAAATGTTCTAATCGGATAGAAACAAAAAGGAAGAAAACCTCGCAACTATCTAGTCTAACAAAACAACAATTAGAAGAAAGAAGCAAATTCAACATCGGGTCCGAACAGCGCAGAATTTTAGATAAGCAGATAAAACGAAGTATTAGACGAGATATCCGAAATTTGAATACCCACAGGGTACAAATAGCGCTCGAGAAAAACCATTCTCTAAGAGTTGCTAAAGAAGGCATATGCAAAACCAGAAAATGGATAAATAGCCTACAGGATAGTAATGGTATTAAACACCACAACAGGGATAAGATTTTAGAAATTTGCACAGAATATTACAAAAATCTGTATTCTGACGCAACTAATACCAACCTTCAAATAGATTACGACTGCCCCGATCCTCAAAAGATTCCTTTCATAACAGGCTATGAAGTAAAGAAAGTGTTAACCAGCATGCACTACGAAAAGTGTCCAGGAGAAGATGGCATAACAACAGAAGCCCTCAAATTTGGTTCTCCCACACTTCTCCCTCACATTACTAATTTGTTCAATACTATTTTACAGACTGGAAAGGTGCCAGTGAGGATGTGCCACTCGAATATCATCCTACTTCATAAGAAGGGGGATAAAAGCGATGTCAATAATTACAGACCAATAAGCTTAGTATCACACCTCTATAAGGCATTTATAAAAGTTATTCACAACCGCATCGAGGCAAAATTAAACTCCCAACAACCACCCGAACAAGCTGGCTTCCGTCCTAGTTTCTCCACTACAGACCACCTTCATGCTTTAAATCAACTCATAGAAAAACACATAGAATTTGGAAAACCTTTGTATCTGGCCTTCGTGGACTATGCAAAGGCATTCGATAGTGTAAAACATTCAGCCATATTTGCTTCATTACAAAATCAAAAATTGGATGAAACATACATCAATTTGCTCAAAGTAATCTACAAAAACAGTACAGCAAACATCAAATTCAATTTTCCTGGCCAAAAATTTAAAATAGATAAAGGTGTGAAACAAGGTGACCCTCTCTCCCCTAAATTATTTACAAGTACCCTTGAGGAGGTTTTCAAGAGTCTGGCAGATCTTTGGTCCGATAAAGGCATAACAGTTGGTTGTAAAAAACTAACCAACCTCCGCTTTGCTGATGACATCATCCTATTTGCACCGACTGCTACCGAGATACATCAGATGCTTGAAGATCTAAGCACAGCAAGCCTTGAGGTTGGACTAATGATGAACCGGTCGAAGACTAAAGTTATGACCAATAGCACAAAAAGTAGGATTCACGTAGATGGGCAAGAAATCCACTATGTCGATGAGTACATTTATTTGGGCCAGCTAGTTTCCTTCGAAAACAGGCAAGACCGTGAAATCGACCGCCGTGTTGACAACGCCTGGAAGAGCTACTGGTCCATGAAGTCGCTAATGAAGGGTGACCTACCTCTATCCCTGAAGCGAAAACTCATCGACATGTGCATTCTTCCCATTCTTACCTACGGTGCTCAAACCTGGTCCCTGACTGAGTCGCAAAAGTCCAAACTCAAGGTTTGCCAGAGAGCGATGGAGCGTAACGTTTTGGGTATCAAGCTGAGCGATCGTATTCGAAATACCGCAATACGCTCCAAAACAAGAATCACTGATGTGGGCAACAAGACTGCCAGGTTGAAGTGGGATTGGGCGGGCCATGTCTATAGAATGCATCAGGATCGATGGGCTAGGGTTGTTACGCAGTGGGTGCCGGACGGGCGTCGTTGCCGAGGGAGGCCTAGAAAACGCTGGCGTGACGACCTAGACATTTTCATGACAAATTGGCCGGAGAAAGCCGCACACAGGGAAGAGTGGAAAGTTGTGGGGGAGACCTTTGCCCAGCAGTGGGACAAAACAGGTTGAAAAAAAAAAAAAAAAAAAAAAAAAAAAAAATTAAAAAACAAAGAACTACACTTAAAACAGTTAATTAAACTTAATAAGATAATACTTTACTTAGAAACAGTCAGATTAGGTTTTTAACATTTGTTAGAAATAATGATTAGATTGGATTTAAAAAAAAAAAACAACCCTCCGTCTGGCGTACTAAGGGACCTTACTACAGGCATTATGCAACCACGGTTTATAATCTCTGGTAACCTCACGAAGTAAAGCTATCGACCACCTGTGCAAACAGCCGACGATTTAATGCCTGAGCTTACGACGACAGAACATTATGCTATGCTTAAAATTCTTATGATTAATGAACCTGAGGGTTAACTTAGGCATATTATTTCGACTTAGGCTAACTTGTTAGTATTCTAGAAGCACCAGCCGGCTAGCCTGAACCCTAATTGAATACTAAAATTAGACTTCAAAGGAGGTTTTAGTTTATAATGTCGTTAGGCCTTTGAAAATAATGCGAAAGGGAAAAATTTGTCGTTTTATGAATATCAAAGGTATTTAAATTCTGTTATGATGGAGGAGATTAGGTAAACAACATCATTATAATGTATTTTGTAATAAACAAAGGGTTTCTTTCGATTTTTAAAAACTTATCAGAGAACATTTTCATTATTGGACATCCTTTTTTTTTGTATAATTAGTAAATGTGTCCTCCCGCCCTGGGTGAACTAAAATCCACTGTGTTCCTTCAAATGCTCTTTACGTTCCAGGGTCATCTGACCCCGGCAGGCGTCTGGCCTTGGCCCCGTCAGATTACTGACAGCTCTTTGAGGTGGCGCGTGTTACATGAAGCGCCGTCGACCCGGGCATGGAGTATTGATGTTGAGATGTAAATTTCGTTGGTACGAATCCTGCGGCAAATTCTATCTCTTTCGCACAGCGTAGGACCGGCTCACGCGCACCTGGAATCTTTTTTCTTTCTTACTCAGTTCAGTGGAGCGATCAGAGACAAGACCTAATATATGTTAATATGTCATCTTAAGATAAAATATTATAGTATCTTAGCCGTGTGTTTCCTTTATTGTTCCATACAAACGAAGTACGGCGATTAATCCACTGTTTGACGTTCCCGTCAGAGTACCGTCGTATAGAGTCAAAATAAAAAATTATCTACAATCATCTCGTATGGGCAGGATAGATAATGATAACAGGTAGACGCTTGAAATATTTAGTTATGTATTCACTGTTAAGGCGTCTATGGCGACGGACGTCGGCAGACGAACGCCGGCCACCGTAGGCGCGGGCATACGGGCGGCGAGTAATGGGCGACTCGCTGTCTGACCATGGACCGTGCCCGGTTTGACGGCGCGTTGTGTTCCACGCGCGTCTCAAGGAGTTTAAGCATAGTGAGCTCTAAAGGGCCAAAGCCTGCCGGGGTCGCGGCACCCACGAATTACCGTGACCCCGGAACGTAAAGGGCTATTGAAGGACACCGTGGCTTTTACTCAGTACTAGTCTGACAGTCCCTCCCAGGCTCTGCCCTGGATGGGAGGACTCATATGATGATTTTACCACGTTAAAAAAATGTATTCACTTTTAACAGTGAAACAATTAAATTAAAATTAAAATAAATATGTTGCTCCCATATAAAAAAAAAACTATTTTTTGCCGTTTTTCTAAAGCATCATGGCATGTGAAAAAGTGGCAAATGACTAACATTGCTTAGAATACGTATATGACACAATCAAAGTAGGATCTAAAATGAACAAGACCTCACGATTCGGTTGGCTAACCCTTTTGTGTCCGAAGATGCCTCTAAATCGTTATTATTAATGGGTTTTTGAACATTCAAGTTCTGTCAATAATGCGAAGGATGTTTAAAGATAATTTGGAATACAAAGGCATTTCAAATGGTAATTATAATTTTGAATATTTCAAAATTATAATTTCAAAGTTGTAAAAAGTTAATTGTTATTATCTTAATTAAGTTTATATCAATGGTTGATATACAATTAATTACAATGTTGTGAGTGTGGTTAATTTATGTAACAATTTAACATACTAATAAATAATCAACAGTTCAAAATTAAACCGCTTAATATCAATAACTAATTTAACTACTTAATCAAATGAATATTAAAGACTTTGATTGCGTTTTTAAATAATTGCAATTCATACACCACTTGCCAAATATATTTTATGGTCTTCTTGCTTGCATTGAATTTAATTAAAATAATATAATCATTGATTTAGGTAACTGTTATCCCACATTATAAGTAAAATAAAATTAATGAATTCTAAACTAAATGTCATACCAGAAAAGAGAAGTAAATTAAAAAAAAAAAAACATTTCTTAGTGCAACATAATTAGTGCAGTATTCTACATAAGGTCTATAATTATATATTACTATATTACGAGAAGGTTTCCTCCACATTTACAGTGTTAGGCTTTTAGTATCTCTTACAAACAAATATTTTTATTTTTATAAAATCTGTTTTAATTATTATTGTATTCATTATCAACCACGTAAATGAAACCCTTATGCCTTTGTCAAACAGGCAGGCGAGTCCGAAGCGATACCGAACCGAAGCGAGACGTCAGTCCGATAGTTCTGTCACGCTATCGGATCGCTTTCGCTTTTCTATGTGACTGGATTCAAACAATTCCATACATTACATATAAAAACGTCACGCTTCGCATTCGCCACGCCTGTCTGTTTGACAAAGGCTTTAATATATAAGCAGCTTATTGACTGTCTTATAACTTCAGAGATGTCTCAATTGGACTTAGGTTCAGTTGTTTCATTAATAATTAGTAAACTATTGCTTTAAACCGCATACATTTTACAACGAATGATTAAAAACATGTCTAGGATTAAAAAAAATAGTTGGTAACTGATGATTAAAAAAACTGCATTATGGCAAATATAACCTACTCGTAATTTTCGTTCGAAACAACATGTGTAGGATGAAAAAAAATAGTTTACTTAACTGGTGATTAAAAAACTGCATTATCTATATATATAAAAGGAGAACTGACTGACTGACATATCAACGTACAGCCGAAACTACTAGGGCTAGGAATGTGAAATTTTGCATACGGCTTCCTATTATAATGTAGGGGAGCACTAAGAAGGGGTTTTTGGAAATTTAACCTTTAAGGGGGTGAAAGGGGGGATTTAGGAAAGTACGTAAACCACGCGGACGAAGTCGCGGGAAAAGTACTAGTGGCAAATATAACCTACTCGTAATTTTTGTTCGAAACAACATCAGTAGGAACTACGGCAGAGCAGAATATTATTCGCGCCTTTATTTCAAAAGCTTCATTTCACACTAAATATTTTTTCACAACAAAAATACAAAGATTTATCTTGACAATTTTTCCGCTAGAAATGTTCGCTAACTAGCTTTATATTACGCGGTTGGTATTAGCCGCTATATGACATAAATCTGACGGCAGTGGTTGTGCGAACCGACCGCGCGGAATGGCGGTATTCGTACACAAGTGCTTCTGACACACGACAAATACTTGGAGATGCAATCTGCTGGTATTTTTGATAATTAGACCTGTCTTGCTTTTTCGTTTCGTAGATTTATAGAGCGGCAACATCGCGGTCTTTTCAACATTGGCTTAGAATTAGTTAAAATAATAGTTTTGAAGTGAAAACTTCTTTAGCGGCGTTGTGCATTTTTTTGGAATGGGTAAAAAATGTTAAACTCGCGTCAGGACACATGACCTGATCGAAAATTCGTAAGACAAATTGACAATTGATTTGTAAATTGTCATGTTTGTGTACGGTAGCCCAATAAATAAATATTGTATTCTGCCACATAAATGAGAGTACTTTTATACTGATAATTAAAGCAATTCGTGCAAAATTATAACTAACCTAACCTAACCATTCCAAAATATCAAAAATGCACAACGTTAATATTCAAGTTTTCACTTCTGCCGGCACTCCCAGAGTGCAACCCGTTGTTTTTGGTGTCACGTTCAGAAACCTATATGAATTGGATAGCTTATAAAATTACCTGTTTTTAATTGTGACAAGCGTTTGTGTGTCTTACACAAAAACCAGAATTTTATTGATATATAATTTATACACAATTTGAGATGTGCTTCATTCTAGTTAACTTTAAGAATATGTAATAGTTGTAAACTGACTATGCGGATAATTTAAGCTATTCGTATTTTGTAATTTAACGTAAACATTGATTTGGCAATAAAATTATTAAGTTATTAAGCAAATAGTGGTTAAATATAGTGAACCTACTAGGTTTACGATTCTCAACATGATTATTATCTTTCAATACCATAATTTCATGGCTTCATGTTACAGAAACTGAACACCGCAATTGATACTCACGAGCTCGCGAGTAATAGGTAAGGCTTGATTTACAACTCTCCGATAAGGTCCGGATATTGAGGCTTCACAATAAAGGGTATTAATAATTTCAGGTATAAAATTATATAGCGTAAATCAAAATATTCATTAGTAATAGGTACTGTTACGTCGACCGTATTGCGAGACCAATCTACAAGCTTCTCGAAGGTTCCACAAGTTTCTCGACTATTCTAGTGAAGATTGGTCTGGAAGTTTCTAGAAAATTCTACCTTGATCTAGATGTTTCTAGATGGTTCTGGAATGTTCCAGAAGGTATGGGACTGTGTAGATGTCTATGGATTCTTCTAGAACTTTCGACCATTCTCTAGAATCATCTAGTTTGACAGGTCAGGTATAAGTTCTCGATGTAAAGGCGCCCAGACAATCAATCTGGTTTTGACTACGATCGAGGTGACTCGAAAGTGAACTCGAAGTCAAAACCTCTAAGTGACTTTTTAGAGTGTGCAAGAGTGTGTTATAGTGTTGAGTAGTGTTTAGTGACTGTTGTAATTAGTGACTTGTGTGTCATTAAAGATTATTTGGATTTTAATTTGTGTTGATTATTTTATCCCCTACCCAGCTCGTAATATAACTATGGAGGTAAATTCTTCTAAATAAAAAAAAATTCGGAGTACGGAGACTTAGTCCCAAAGCCTGCCGGGGTCGCGGGGCTGTCTCACCAGGTTAAGGACTATTGAAAGGATACCGTGGATTTTAGTCAGTACGAGTCTAACACACTTTCCCGCCCGATGAGAGGACTCATTTGATGATTTTACTACAACAAAAAAAAATGTTAAGATTTAATAACTTGACTAGAATCAAAGCTTCCATATCAAGATTATCACTTCATTTATTTAAACAAAACACAACCGTATCCCAAAGCAATTAAGATCATTCGCTTATATACAGATTGTTTATCAATTGCTAATGAATCCCAATATTTGCCGATCGTTTCATGATTGGTCGTTTAGCGACGATAGCAATGCAATAAGCGCTCGGCGTTCGGAGCAATTACTAACCAATTATGACATTTAATTAGTGTCGTATCGTCATTAATTTATATGAGGATATTGTTTATGGTAGTTGCTGGTCGGACGTTGGATTTGTGCTCGGATGATGGGAATAAGCTTTGTTTTTTATACGGTTTTGGTCTGTACAAACGTAAAGAGGCGCTTGCTAAATTCTGTCACTAAAACTATTGATCATATGGGGTCGGAACCCACCCTCTACTGAATGATCTGTCATGTTCAATGACTCTTAAAAGAAAGAGCTTTTGTTGTTCAGTTAAATCGATTTTATACGTTATTACTACGTTACTAACTCAATACAAATCCGTACTTATATTTACTTGGAAAACAACAATAAAAAATATTTTGTACACCAAACAATGTTGAATTCCAGAGGATCTCGACTTCTCAAGGTTAGCATCAAGTATCAGTTTACCAAGAATTTTTCCGAAAACACTTTTCTACGAAAAAAAATTAAAGATTTGTTTTTAAATTACAGCTCTTGGTAATGGGTATAAACAAATATCTCTCGAAACATAATCAGCATATATTAAGCCGGGTATCCACTTAGGTTCACCGTGGTTTGCGAACATTGTGTGCTCCGCGAACGTGAACGTGTACAGTGTACACACTTACAACCTCGCGTCCACGAAAAAACTGCGCTCCCCTTTGAGATCGCGCAAAAAACCGCTTCCCGAGCGCTCCGCCGTGCTCCGATCGTGCTCCGCGATCACGAGCGACGTATCCATTATGTTTGGTTTGCGGAGCGGGCGCGTTCGCAAACCACGGCGAACCTAAGTGGATACCCGGCTTTATAAACCAGTTGCGGTCACTGATGTCAACAGTCTCATCAAAGTTAAGGAAGGTGCATTCGGGAACTTTGACCTGTCTTAAAATATTTTTGGGTCTCCTTTGGCTTTATTATGATGTTTTTTTTTCATCGGTTTGAAAACAGCCTGGGTTTACTGTTACCATTAAAAAGGTATTGAGTATTAATAGTGGTCTCCCACTTGTTGAAATTGAACCAAAATTGATAGAAAAACTAAATTTAGAAAAAATATTGTAATTTTAAGGTTGCCCAAATTTGTTTGGGTAATGTTACCAAAATCATTTTAGCTGAACGGCAAGCTCCCGACATTTTTTGTCCACGCCCCTACGGCAATTTGATCCATACTTCCAGGGGTACTCTTTATATTTCATCATCAGCCTAATAATGTTCCCACTGCTGGGACACAGGCCTCCTCTCTGTCAGAGAGAGTGGGCCATAATAAAACATGCGGGCCCAGTGCGGATTGGTGGACGACACATGTCTTCGAATTTTTGGTTCATCCTGTATGGTTTTTTTTATCGTGGTAAAATAATCAAATGAGTCCTCCCAGCCAGGGCAGGGCGGGAGGGACTGTCAGACTTGACTGACTAAAATACACGGTGTCCTTCAATAGCTCTTTACGTACCGGGGTCACGGTAATTTGTGAGTCCGCAACCCCGGCAGGCTTTGGCCCTCTACAGGCCCCGTCACTATGCTGACACTCCTTGAGGCGCGCGTGGAACACAACGCGCCGTCGACCCGCGCATGGTCCATGGTCGGACAGCGAGTCGCCCATTACTTGCCGCCCGTATGCCCGTATATATATATCGATATCTTGTATGGATAAGGAGGAAATAAACTATAGCTATTTTTAGTGATTTTCCATTTGACGCCACAACTCGTTACATTAGTTCCGGCAATCCAATTACCAAGGAAAGTATGATTGATGTACACCGCTAATAAAATGATTGATTACTTTTTCTAATTACCTCCTATAATAATAATCTTTACAACAAATAAAGTAATAATCCCGTTGCTAGGTTTCACTTTCAGTTAAAGCCCCTTCAATTTACTTAATTGTTGTTTAATAATAATTGAAAAGACACCATTATTTAAAAATGTTTCTTAGAACATTGTAATCAACAAGGGATGAAAATCCGAACTTAACCAATGATTTAAATCGCTAAATGATTAGGAAGATCGACTCTTGTTTATGTTTACCTGAAATTATAGGTAGGGTAGTGTATAAGACGGGGACGCGAGGTACGTAGGACGTAGAGCAAGCGCCATCAGCACGCCATTTGTTAATAACGCCCTAATGCCGCTTGCGCTACGTTATTATTGTGGTAAGTTGGCCTTAAGTGTGTGATTTCCTATAATACTTCGCGTCCCTGTCTGATACTCTGTTCCCCTATGTATTTGTAACATCTGATATCTCACCTTGGTATTATGCAACATAAACATTACATCACTTGAAGTACGTAATCAATATTATTGACGCCCAAAATCAAAACCTATTAAGGAGGCGGAAGCTTTTTTTTTTGAGAATGAGTCCTCCCACCCAGGGCAGGGCGGGAGGGACTGTCAAACTTGACTGACTAAAATCCACGGTGTCCTTCAATAGCTCTTTACGTTCCGGGGTCTCGGTAATTCATAAGTCCCGCGACCCCGGCAGGCTTTGGCCCTCTAGAGGGGGGCCCCGTCATTTTTGCTGACAATCTTTGAGGTGCGCGTTGAACACAACCCGCTGTCGACCCGGGCATGATCCATGGTCGGACAGCGAGTTGCCCATTACTCGCTGCCCGTATGCCCGCACATACGGTGGACGGAGATCGTCTGCCGACGTCAGTCGCCGTGGGCGTCAACCACTGCGGCTGGGGTGGACAGAGGACGCTGTCCTCTCCCTCACGCAGCCCGCCTCCTCCTTCGCGAGTGCACTCCTTCTCGCCCCGCAGCATGGCCTCGACCAATGCCCGGCGCGAGAGGTCTCCGCCTATCGCTGTTGTGAGGACACGGCGGTGCTCTGCCCAAGCGCGGCAGTCCTGAACCATATGCTCCACCGTGTCCTCTGGGCGAAGGAGGCCGAATCTTAGTAATTACTTAGTCTGCAATATCATGGGCTTGCGGTAAGTGCACATATTATACGTTAGATACACACATACATTGATAGATCTCGGCAGCTTCATCCCACCGCCCTCTTTTACCATCGGATATTAAACGTGTTGCTTATTACAATTCATATTTAGTCATCATTCCCCGTCGCACTAAGCGCTTTCAATCTTTCTTTAAAATGCACACAGTAAAAGAGTGTAACTCACTACCTGCATTTGTGTTCCCGTACGCATAAGAACAACCCGTTTTTTTTTTAATTAGAGTGAACAGGCTTCTTCTGGGTAGCTCGCTCAATCGTAAGCTTTGTACCTGTCACCTTTGCAAAACCAAATAAAAAAAATCTTTCTATGGAGAAAAGAAAAAAAAAAACTCACAGAGCGCCACCTGCTACGATGCTTACTTTTTTATCATGGTAAAATCATCAAATGAGTCCTCTCACCCAGGTTACGACGAAGGCCTGTCAGACTTGTACTAACTAAAATCCACACAGTGATCCTTCAATAGCCCTTTACGTTCCAGGGTCACAGTAACCTGTTGAGACAGTCCCGTGACTACGATCCTTACGTAAGATAAAATAAAGATGGGCATGCGGGCGGCGAGTAATGGGCGACTTGCTGTCCGACCATGGACCATGTCCGGGTCGACGGCGCGTTGTATTCCACGCGCGCCTCAAGGAGTGTCAGCATAGTGACGGGGCCCCCTGTAGAGGGCCAAAGCCCGGGGTCGCGGGACTCACGAATTACCGTGACCCCGGTACGTAAAGGGCTATTGAAGGACACCGTGGATTTTAGTCAGTCAAGACTGGCAATCCCTCCCGCCCTGCCCTGGGTGGGAGGACTCATTTGATGATTTTAACACGTAAAAAAAAGAGATATAATATAAATAGAAATATATTTGAGCGATTTCTTTACTTATCCGTATAACGACCTAACAAGCAATAATCACCACGCATTGCAGGTCAATTAGTGATCACAAGGTTGTTACCACTTCCCATAGGAAGGCGCTGTCTAATCCCTTTACGACACCAAAGGGGCGGATTGTACTTAGTCCGGACCAAGCGGTGTTACCGACCGAACACTTAGCATTAATTACTGTTCGTCAAACTTTGACTCATATTCCCGAGGTGGTAATGAAAGAGATGGAGAATGGATGGAGTGAGAGATACTGGTGGTTAACGTGTGATGGTGATGAGTGAACCATAAACTCTTATGTATATTTCTGTTTCTTTCCACGTTCACTTTTGATAGATTTTGACTTCTTTTATTTTTTAATGTACAATTTGATACCTTTGAAAATGCGTCATTTAGTTTTACTTTCTTGGCTTACCTCGGTCTATATCCACCTATCTTGCTTGAAATAAACCTTTTTTCTTTAATTTTATTTCGAAATTATGAGGAGACAATATTCGAAAATGTGATTATTTGTAAAACTGTGATGAAATACGAATAAAAAACATTGACTGGTCAGACAAAAGAACATATTATGTTGAAACTACGTACTCTTAAGAGGTATTTTGCTGCAGGTAAGTTAATTTGTCATAAATTTGTTTTTGATGTGTATTTTCGATTTCTCTTTGCTTCATCTGGATCATAGTGTTCTTTCTGAGAACTCAATTATATCCCCTACAACATCAAGGCATTCATAACTTCGGGCAACACGCGTGTAAATTCATGCCACGGCCACGAGCCGTCTGAGTCGACTGTAACTTGGCAGACCACACACGCAAACCACACAAGCTCTGAGGTCGTGGCCGCAACACTGTTAGCTAGTACATTTACTTTGATCACCTAACTCGTGCACTAAACAGCTCGTCACCTGACAACGTTGTGTAGTTAAGACGTATAGAGGAACAGTGTATAAGACGGAGACGCGAGGTATGATGGGAAATCACACATTTAAGGCAAACTTAACACAATACTAAAGTTGCGCAAGCGTTAACAGGGCGCGATAATGGGGCTAAAAATCCAACGTATATTTTGACGGATCCTGCTTTCTAATTGATACAGCATTGCGCTGAATGGCACCGCAGTGTTTTGTGGCCCCGAGTCGACGGCGCGTTGTGTTCCACGCGCGCCTCAAGGAGTAAGCATAATGACGAGGTCTGTAGAGGGCCAAAGCCTGCCGGGGCCGCAGGACTCACGAATTACCGTGACCTCGGTACATAAAGGGCTATCGACAGTCCCTCCCGCTCTGCCCTGGGTGGGAGGACTCATTGATGATTTTACCACGAAAAAAAAAAGTGTTTTGTGGCGCCTTAAACTACATATTTCATTAGTATTCCCCGCAGTTGTTATATCAAACAGATCAAGCTAAAAAAACAGATGGAAAAATCCAATCACAATAAGCACATTTTCCCCGAACCGTTACCGAACCATACAAATGCATTTATTATAGGAAAGTAGAAATAGGGTTAATAGACTGACAAATTGATTTAATAGAGGGTTTAACGTTATTGCTACTTAAGAACACCTGCTTGAAAGCAAAAGGCATTTGTAAAGAGTTCTGTTAGACTGTTTTCGAACCTTTATAGAATATTTCTTTTATAATGTTATCTTAGGTTTCCGAAGTAAGTAGGTAATGCGAATTTGAAAGGCTCATTCAAGTGAAATGCCTTTGTGGAATGGGAATATATTTGGTGGTTTGGTTGCCTCGAAGTAAAAAAAGAATCTCTGTTGTTTTCCAACTATCAAAATTTTTCAAATAAATATGATGTCAATCTAGATCGTCGAGGTTGTATATCCAAAAATGGTCATACATATTATGAACATAACTAGACCAATATTGCAATGAAATATATATGAAATCAAATACAAGAAATAACCATATAACTTCGTAGCGAATGCTACGATAGTGCTACGGAATTCGTGACGTCACAGCTACGATAGCTACGCGGTCTTAGTCGATGAGGGTGTGCTACGCATGGATTTATTAACCGTAGCGCGTAGGCGGCCCCAAGGCTGACCCGGGCAGCAGCCGCTCTCAAGCGACTCCTGCCCAATCTCGGCGGGCCAAATGCCTCCTGCCGGAGGCTGTACGCCGGTGTCGTGCGGTCCATGGCCCTCTACGGGGCCCCCGTGTGGGCCCCAAGCATCCGGACGCGACCACTCAAGCTGGTCGCATGCCAGAGGGTCATGGCTATCCGGATGATCCGGGGATACCGCACGATTGCCGGCGAATCGGCCAACCTCCTAGCCGGATTGCTGCCCTGGGATCTGGAGGCGACTGCCCTCCAGCGCGTCTATGAATGGCGCGTGGAGGCGCAGCGTCGGGGCGAATCCCCGCTGCCTCGACAGGTCGAGTCGCGGCGGGAAGAGCTCCGGCGTGATCTCAGGGTAGTATGGAGGGAGCGACTGTCGCAACCGAGGTCCGGGCACGCCGCAATCGCGGCGGTAAGACCCCTCTTTGAGGAGTGGCTGGATAGGCGTCACGGCGTCCTGACCTACCGCATGACGCAGGTCCTCACCGGACACGGAAGTTTCGGGAGGTTCCTGTGTCTGATAGGGAGGGAAGAAACGCCTGGGTGTCACCACTGCGAGGATCGTCCGGAGGACACGGTGGAGCATACGGTGCAGGACTGCCCCGCTTGGGCAGAGCACCGCCGTGTCCTCACGACGGCGATAGGCGGAGACCTCTCGCGCCCGGCATTGGTCGAGGCCATGCTGCGGGGCGAGACGGAGTGGGAAGCGGTCGCCTCCTTCTGCGAAGCAGTCATGCTCGTGAAGGAGGAGGCGGGCCGCTTGAGGGAGAGGACAGCGTCCTCCCTCCACCCCAGCCGCAGTGGTAGACGCCCACGGCGTCGGTCGTCGCAAGACGATCTCCGGCCACCGTAGGCGCGGGCATGCGGGCAGCGAGTAATGGGCGACTCGCTGCCCGACCATGGACCATGCCCGGGTCGACGGCGCGTTGTGTTCCACGCGCACCTCAAAGAGTGTCAGCATATTGACGGGGCCTGTAGAGGGCCAAAGCCTGCCGGGATCGCGGGACCTAGGGATTACCGTGACCCCGGTACGTAAAGGGCTATTGAAGGACACCGTGGATTTTAGTCAGTACAAGTCTGACAGTCCCTCCCGCTCTGCCCTGGGTGGGAGGACTCATTTGATGATTTTACCACGATAAAAAAAAAAAAAAAAAAAAAAAAAGCGCGTAGGCGGTAAACTCGTGCCAGGAATGAAACATGTTTCAATGCGTATTAAATGAATTCCTTCATTTAAACAAACAATTTGTTATGAAGATTTTGTTGGATAACTCTCTAAGTGTCAAGTTCTGAGTGCGTTTTTGCGTTTTTTTTTTCAAGTATAATGTATTGTATTCCAAGAATATATTATGACTAGCTGTGTCAACGGTTTCACTCGCTAAAACTCGAAAATCATCCCACGGGTATATAAAATCCGGATAAAAACTACCTACTAACCTATGTGTTAATCCAGGTTATAAACTATCTGTGTACCAAATTTCATCCAAATCTGTTCAGTAGTTTTTGCGTGAAAGAGTAACAAAGATCCATCCATCCATACATCCGTCGTCGTTATATTTTTTTGCATTATATTTTTAAATGTAAAATTTAATAACATTAATTATGCTATTCGATTATCAGCTGATTTGCCATCCTAAGGAGCATTCTTCTTTTTTTTTGGTATATTGTTTTTATAATATATCGCATAAGATAATTATCAAATTTTTTTTGGTCAGCGTCGAATCCCATCCAAGTACCCATTCATCTTATTTTTTACGAACATTCTGCAATGATTTACGAGTACCTACCAGACTTCCAAAGTTGGCCAAAAGCAGTATCTGAATAAGTAATTGATTACCCAATACAATGCAATTAAAGATTAATTGAATTATTGATGGGCTCCTAATACATCAATTATTTGCGATGCCTAACATTACTTGGTTCCAGAATTACTAGATAGTTTTTAAACTATTGCATAGCTTTTATCTCGGGCTTTGAGCGCGGCGACCGAATCAAAAAATTCCGTAACGAAAATAAACCAAACACTGTCACTGTCACATCTGTCATGTCAACGTGAATGAATAAAATTTGAATGAATGATTTTTTTTCTTGACGTTTCACTTGATTGACGTGGCTGACCATAGCCTAATTACTAGAGTAACTTCCTATAGAGCAACGATGAGATGATATTCTCGTTAAACATTCGCGGTTGAACACTTTTATTTCTTTTTTTTTTCTTTAATAAAATTAATAACTGCATAAGTTGATAAAAAAATGCTATGCAATAGCTTCACTGCGGCAGTTCCCGAGTGCTACACGTATTTTTTTCATTTTTATGTACAATGGGTTTGCTCTTGATCTTAGTCTAGGTCAGGGGTGACAAAGACAAGGTCGATGATAGAGCCAGTTTATCCAGAAGAAGCCTGTTCACTCCAACTTTGAAGAGATTAGGGTTGTATTCGTTGCCAAACTCAGACGCAGGCAGGGAGTTCCACTCCTTCGCTGTTAGCATTATACAAGACGTTTCGAAACGCTTAGCATGAATTGGTGGAATAGCAATAACGTAAGGAATAGAATAGAATAGAATATTTATTTATTTGCATAGAATGTAGGTTTTAACAAAAGGTGGATGAATGGTTTACAGAATCCTTGTACATTCTGCCATATTAGCATGCAAACATTAATTGGGTAAATGCTTTGAACATAATATTTACAATACAAGTATCTATATATAATTGAATTAAATATAACTAATTATAACATCAACACAATTATAAGAAAGAAACTAAATTAACATAACATTGAATCGTAACTGTTTAAGAGATTAACAATCTTTATCAGTTAAGAAGTTGGTTACAGAGTAATAGCACTTTTCTAATAGCATTGAGGTAAGGATGATAATTTCCCGTGCGTCTGAAAAGGGCTGATGGGATAAGGTCGTGGAGTTTTTGGGCACTTTCTCCAAAGTACAATCTGTAGAAGACCGACCGGTAAGCAATCTTACGGTGATGATTCGAGCTGATGATTGATGTGTGATTCAATAAATGTGTGTGTTTTTTAAATTTTGATTTGATTTATTCGATAGATGGGTTAGCGCTTGAATCTTGTACAGTCAAAGCTGACAGAGAGGTACCTTCGTGGATTTTTTCCCTGATATTATTTTATGGCAATAAATTATTCGGGAATTTCTTAGTATTAACGATAACAAGGTTGTATTGACATATTTTTACACGTGGATTGATATGTCAGTTTTCCCCTATTTAGGTTTTTCTTTGAAATTCCGTTTTTTGCAGAGGCATATCTTTTTACTATTGTGTTTGTGACTTTTCAATTGAAATATGTCACCGCCAGTGAAATCTAGGAAGTCTTACTAAGAATATATATTCTAACCTTTTGTTAGTTTGTTATTTATTGAAGCAAAGAAGTTGTATTAGGTCTTGCTCTAAATCAAACAGAATAATAAAGCTTTAGTTTTTGTTACAAGTAGCTTGATTCTTGTTTTGTTATCATTTTAAACTTTATCTTTATAACTAAACAACAAAGTAATATTATGAAAATCTTAAAACAGTTTTATTTTAAGCTAATAAATAAACTAAAATAAACTGGAATTGATCATCATTGCTTAGAGACTTCAAAAATCATGTGTTATTAAAATAAACCTTTAACCGTAGAATATAAAGAAAAACCAGAATCCTCGAAAGAAAACGCGATGACAAGTTATGATTAGTAAGTGAATTAAGCGAAAAAACCACGATGTCACAAAAAGAAAGAAAAGATATAACTTTTCGAGATAAGTGAAAACTTCAGTCCAAGTCGCAAAAATTTTATTTCGCTGCTAAGTTTCAACAAAAAAGGCGAGTCGTGACACCAGATATTCTCGAAGTTTCCACTCCTTTTCCATTTCCATTCAGTTTTCAAGTGAAGTGGACGTCATAAGAATCTCGTGTCCCACAGAAATGGTTCTCCGATAGTATTCTTACCATATTCCTTGTGAAATATACTCGTAGCTGACTACAATATGGTCACGTAGAATCTTGGCAGGCGTATCCACATGCCACAGAGGGTAAAGTAAATGGAGTGTTAATGAACTATTTTTTTTCGTCCTAACGATTTACCTCAAACATCCGGCTAGTTATACAACGCCCTAGAATTATTTAGCCTGTGAGGACAGAAATATCCTATGAGGGTTCTTTATAAGTGGTCGCCATCGAACCATAAATGTTACACATCCACCTTTATTATTTTATTAACCATCTCATGCCTGCGAGGTGACCAGATATGCCTTAATCATCATGCTTGCTGTGTTTAGTTAAGCCGGTTGACCCTTTACGGTTACTTTCATTAAGCTTATTTTTTGTATTGATGTGACAAATGCAGCGGTTGGCACTATAAGGTAAGTAGCTTTTGAGAATAAGGAAGTAACCTCATTTATATAAATAAAATTCAAATGAAACGTTCCGATTTTGTTTAGCCCGCTTCTACTTGACTTTGCCACTTTGTGGCCCTTCTCTACCTAAAGGTTGTCTACTCTGGGCTACTGTATGTTTCCATTTGCTACCTATTCCATGTTTATAGTATGCGCTACACGAGGTACAAAACTTAGTTCTGTTTTGACATTTATCCGATTTCCCTTTGTGACCGCGCATGTCTCTATTATGGTTGGTGCACAATTATTGTATCAAAGTGTTTCGGATCCAGACCACCGCCAGTTTTCACGGTTTTCCGTTCGCTGGCAGTAATACGATCATAGGACGCCGTTGCGCCCCGGCAGAATTGGTTCCGCGATTTATTGATTGGGTTCACTCTGATGTTTATAATTATGTTCTAAATTTCGGTTTAGTTTTAATTGATTACTGCACGGTGTAAATGTAACATTAATATTCCTCAATTTAAATAATAGGGTGGTTAACTACAAAAATAAATTGGAGTATTGAAAAATTATGAATACATATTTTTTTATCAATGAATTACGTAACAAATAAAAGTACGGGTCAAATATGTTTTGCTTTTAGAATTTGAGCTAATAATAATTATCTGTTATTAATTCTAAGTTATTCGATATTCATTTATTCGTGATTATGTTGCGGAAATTGTAGCGAATCAGTGGACTGACTGAAATAACACAACGGTTCTGTTTTGTGATGAAATTAGTTGCTGGTCCGCTGAATAATTATCAGGAATTATACAACCCTGCCAACAAAAATAATTACAGACCATTGAACTGTTTAAAATTAAAACTAAAATGTCAGGTCTTATGACGGGGCCCCATAGAGGGCCAAAGCCTGCTAGGTTCGCGGGACTTACGAATTACCTTGACCCCGGAACGTAATGGGCTATTGAAGGGATACCGTGGATTTTAGTCAGTTCGAATTTGTCCCTCCCGCTCTGCCCTAGGTGGGAGGACTCATTTGATGATTTTACCACGATATATAAAAATATGTTAGGTCTTTAGTAAGGTAAGGTGTAATGAACATTCATTGAAACACATTAATTGTTTGTCTAATCTAAACAATGTCACTACTGACACGAGAATTTCAAACGCGTTCTATATTGCTTCGTCGCACAAGTTTGTTTGCATTCATTAAGTAAAATAGTTTTCTAATTCACAACTATTAACTTTGTAAAGCTATTTAGAATATCGTTATATTAAAATTCTTAAAGTTCCAGTGAAATGTGTAATATCAAATGTTTAATCTTTGATATTAAAATATGTTTTCCAGTATATAATTATAAATATTGACTGTTTATTCAATGTGAAAAATCCATGATTTATAATATGAAAGAAAAAACATGTTTTCTTGTTTCCATCTACTTTATTATATAATAATATTTATATTGTAAACACCATCACCCAAAGTGAAAAACAGGAAAACGCTTGTACAGTAAAGTCATATTTATTATTTTGTATGATAATAATATATTTATTTGCGTTCAGTAAGCATTTTAGTTTAACAGAATCGTTTTATTCTAAATATTTAACTACAAGATATTGTAAATATTGTTTTCAGCAGATATCAGATTCAATATTTAAAAAATACATATTGGAAGAATTTCAGGTCCATTTTAATACTAGCTGAATACAATATTTTTTGTATCTTATTTGCATGCTATTTGAAGGACCATGTCATTGTATTGAAAAAGGAGAGTTATATTATTTTTATTAAAACAAAACAACACACGAACATAGATATTTTAATAACAATGGAGTCTGAGTACTATTACTAATACTTTAAACTACACTATAATTTACACTATACTATAATTATTATACTAATACTATATCAATCCTTTCGTATCTTGAAATAGTTTTCTATCTTTTGGTCAAAGCAACAACATTGCTATACAACGTGGCGATGCTGACAAAGATGAATGAAAGTTCGATTGACGAATTATGTGACGCGACATATTAGTATCCGTATACTTTTACAATTTTATAAGTCAGTTTATAATACGTGAATAATCTATACAGGGTTACATGTTATTTGATTCAATCGGTTTCGAGATATATGAATTTAAAGGGGTTTTCAGTTTTTACCCAAAATTGAACATTTAATTTATAGTAAATAAAAATTCCACAATTAATGGGTATCACTCATACGAGATATTGTAAATAGTACTTTAATTAAGATTTGGACAAAATTACAAGTACTTTAATGAACAACAAAATAAGTAAAGCGGTGATTTAAGAGTAAAATTTAATTTGATTTAAGAATACAATGTTCGTATTACTCTTCAGAAAATGTTGTCTCGTTAAAATTATTTCGTCAAGAATTTAGACCACACCCAAAAGCAAACATAAACTAATCATTCAGCAACAGTTTCGACGTAGAAAAATCAAGCTAAAAATATGTGAACAACAAATTGAACAAACTTGTGGTTCCAGCGAGTCTGTTTTTTTGTTTGTGTGGTTTAATTCTCCTCGGCTCGTACGTCAAATCGTTGCAAAACGAGAGTTTTGGTCCGACGCCAGTTTCCGAAACGCAGTTTTATATTTCACTTGTTCAACATACAAACCGGTTCTTTTTCTTTTTCAGTGGCTTTTGCTTGAATGTTTATGGGGAATTAAGTTTTTAAAAATTGGATTTTAATTTTTATACCAACTTTGCGCGGGACGGAGATGTAATTTCAAGCTTGTTCGCTGTACGTTATATGATAGACTTGATAAAATGAAACTAGGAAAATACTAGTCGACGTACAGAGTAAGTTGAGAGTCGGAACGTTTTTGTTCCAGTTACTTTAAATGCAGTAAACTGGCAGTCGCAAAAATGATTTTTTTGCACACGATCAATACATAATGTCGTATTTATTGTACATCCGAACCTACGAATCTACACATGTACCTAATTCGCTTTATGTAATTATAGTGACGCGATATACAGTGAAGCATGTCTTAGAACGCAAATATAATCGAAGTGATGATAAATTATATGTACCTAATAGTTTTAGGTCCACGAAGTCGATAATGACTTCCTCATAGAAAGGAGACCGTACTCCAAAATTGGGAACGTTTTAGCGTAATTGTGTTTTTAATATTTTTGTGCGATTATACAGTGTGTTTGGTTTCCGATTACCGATACTTGAAGGGGACTCATTTTCATGGACAAAACTGATTATAAAAAAAAATCTTATCGCGAATGCCGGTCATTTTAGTTTTTTGATCGGTGGAACTGGCGTATGTACAATAAAATGCAAATATCTTTGAATTCAAAACCTACCTATATACACGCAAATGATTTATTGCAAAGGTAAACGCAGAGGCTTCTGAAAAACTTACTAAAATAATAAGTGAAAAGAATCAAAAAACATGGAAAAACACAACAAAATTTTACACAAAAATTACTGAATATTTTCACATTCTTTACTCTAGCTCGAAAAGTACCTCTAAATTTTGCTTAGGTTTTTGTATTAAATTATAAGTTTTTGAGTCAGTCTACAAAATTACATTAAAATAATCACTCTACGTCAAGTATTTTAAGAGTTATTTTCATTTGAACATTACCCTTTCTCAATGTCATGTTTTCCCATGTGAATTCATTCCCATGTGCCCTTACTTAGACTTGTACGGCATTACGTATTTTCGTAAGACATATTTTTTGTTTCGCTCATACACGAACGACAAATGGTACTTAATTTGCATCCTCGGCAGGCATTTTATGTAACACATGTTTTGAGTAATATCATGCAGTTCTTCAGAATTTCAGATAAGTCTTGTAAGTGGTGAGGTTACAATAAATTATTTTGTTAGGAAAATTATTTGAGTGAATTTGTAATTGTGGTTGTCAGAGATCTATCTAAACGGGAAAACGTGACCCTGAAACGTAAAAGGCTTTTTAAGAAACACGGTGGATTTTAGTCTGTACGAATGGAAAAACACTTCAAATTATGTGATAAACATTTAATATTCTTAACTCACCAATAAAACAAATGACATACAAATTAAATGTATCATAAAATGGCGGTTTCCACATGTTTACGAAGCTGATTACGAGTTAACTTCTCTTCAGCACAGTAGTGGAAAGTTCTGGAAAGTTGAGCGGTAAACGGAATTTGTACTTCAATAAATATTTCAGTAGTATACTTGGGAATCCACAAACATCTTATCTGCAAAGTTTCTGGAATATTCCGAAACTTTCACGCGTAAAGTATGAAATGATTAAGATATATATTTTTTCATCGTGTTCCTTTGGATTTTTCTATTACAAAAAGTGAAATATTACATGGTTTGTGGTAATTTTATTTTGTAGTTAGGAAAAGTTATGTCTTAAAAAGGCGTGAGGCGTAGATTGAGTATACGGTGGTTGTTCGCGTAATGCTTATGAAATAGATGAGATAGCGTTAGTACAAAACAGTTTCTGTCAACTGTTATTTATTTAATGCGATATTACATTTTTTTGCTAAGGATAATGTTAATTCACGAAGGAGAGAGACGGAGGGAATATATTTCTCTCTCTTTTTATTCACAATCATCACAGCGGAATGTCATCATTCTTACCCAAGGGGGAAGGTATCACGGGTCGCAGGACTCACGAATTACCGTGACCCCGGAACGTAAAGGGCTATTGAAGGACACCGTAGATTTTAGTCAGTACGAGTCTGACAGTCCCTCCCGCTCTGCCCTGGGTGGGAGGACTCAATCGATGATTTTACCACGCAAAAAATAAAAAAAACAAGGCGGAAGACTTCACAGAAACCATAGAACGCCATCTGGTGTGATCATACTACTTACTCCTTTCGTCGCGTCCACGGATGCATTTTTATATTCAATTGAGGTGGGTTTGTTTGTGACTCTAGTCTAAGTCAAAGGTGAAGAGACAAAGCCTATGATACAGCAAGCTTACCCAGAAGAAGCCTGTTCAATCTATCTTTGAGATTTAGGTTGTATGCGTTTGGGAACCGAGACTTAGGTAGTGAGTGCTACTCTTTTGCCGTCTGGATTATGATATTTGGTACCGTCAATTCATCACATACAAGCACGCCGGTTGCGTGTCCCTTTACCGTAATTGGATTGGTACCGTGATTGAACGGACAATCATTACAGTCATTATAGTTTTTTTCAATTAATCATCCAATACAAGTTTCAAATCTAATCTAAAAATCCATCTAAAAATTTAAATCTATCCAGCTTATTGAAATCCCGTTCATTGGGTTAGTAGTTATTATGTAGTGTACTGTCTGCTACACTCTGTCATAGTTGAAGATTTATTGCTTTGTCAGTAATAAAAAATTTCACAAGTGGCTCATGCTTCTATTTTATTAATAGTGACAAGCAGTGACATCGTTTTTGTTCGTACTATACAATAACATGTCGCCCCTCAAATCAAAAACAATATAACGCAGAATTAAGCATTATCCGATTTTTTAAAACATTCAAGAAAATAAACTCTATGCGAAGAAAATAGGAGACTTTCATCCCCCAATTTAGTATAAACCCGAATTTTCGATCAGGTCACGTGTCCTGACGCGAGTTTAACATTTTTTACCCATGCCAAAAAAAGTGCACAACGTCGCTAAAGAAGTTTTCACTTCAAAAATGTTAAAACAAATAGTACGACAACCGTTACATTTATGCTGATGATGGCTCTTTAAAGGTGCTGATAAACTAGAGAAATTAACAAACACCTATAAAGATAATATTTAATCAAAATATTTTTTAGCTTTGAACTATTCCGGGCACGCCGCAATCGCGGCGGTAAGACCCCTCTTTGAGGAGTGGCTGGATAGGCGTCACGGCGTCCTTACCTTCCGCATGACGCAGGTCCTCACCGGAGACGGAAGTTTCGGGAGGTTTCTGTGTCTGATAGGGAGGGAAGAAACGCCTGGGTGTCACCACTGCGAGGATCGTCCGGAGGACACGGTGGAGCATACGGTGCAGGACTGCCCCGCTTGGGAAGAGCACCGCCGTGTCCTCACGACGGCGATAGGCGGAGACCTCTCGCGCCCGGCATTGGTCGAGGCCATGCTGCGGGGCGAGACGAAGTGGGAAGCGGTCGCCTCCTTCTGCGAAGCAATCATGCTCGTGAAGGAGGAGGCGGGCCGCCTGAGGGAGAGGACAGCGTCCTCCCTCCATCCCAGCCGCAGTGGTAGACGCCCACGGCGTCGGACGTCACAGGACGACCTCCGGCCACCGTAGGCGCGGGCATGCGGGCAGCGAGTAATGGGCGACTTGCTGTCCGACCATGGACCATGCCCGGGTCGACGGCGCGTTGTGTTCCACGCGCGCCTCAAAGAGTGTCAGCAAATTGACGGGGCCTGTAGAGGGCCAGAGCCTGCCGGGGTCGCGGGACTTACCCACCACCGTAACCCCGGTACGTAAAGGGCTCGTGAAGGACACCGTGGATTTTAGTCAGTACAAGTCTGACAGTCCCTCCCGCCCAAAAAAAAAAAAAGCTTTGAACTATTTACGTTACAAGACTGTTCGAGGAAATTTCTAGCCTGAAGGTAAAACCGTAACAAAGTTAAATGTTTAGTAAACAACGTTTAACAACATAAATTCCAAGTAAATTCACTAAATTCCCACAACCATATTTCATGATTACAAATATTAAGCTTGCTTCAATAAACCCGGTTTATATTTAAAATACGGCGCCGAATAAGGACGATTACAATAAATAAGTCAACGTTCGCGGTAGTGTAACTAGCCAAGTCACACGATTTATAGTCGGTGTTGCGTTTCGCCGCAAAAATGTTGGAATTTATTGCATTTTGTACTTACGGAGCTTTTTGTTGGCTTGCATGCGACCGACTGATGAGACCGACATGAATGTCGGAAGAAAATGAACGTCGAATTCATGTTATTCGTACGAATTATTAAGTATTGGATGAAGAATGTCAACATATTTGTATTACCTACTTGTTTTACGAGTGTTTCATTTTTTGCCGTAGATATTCAAATGACTAAAAGACTTACCATCCGATTATTGAAACGTGACAACTTTAGACATATAACGAAGGACGATTAAAATTGCGAGTTTGTTTGTTTGAAATTGTTACCGAAAATTTTAACATCCGACATTGCTATTCAATCTCAATCCAAATACTTAATTTCTTTGTTTTGGACGGCTACTTGTGACTGGATATTGTAAAGACTTGGATCGACAAATTCGGTCATTGATTGGTTACAGACTAAGAGCCAGCCGAAGAAAGGAACTGAGATAGCTATATTAATTTCTAGCGTTAGTAATTCCTGTAGAAAATCGAAACCCTTTGAAAGTATCTTTATCTAATGTAACTCTCTAGAGGGTCAAAGCCTGCCGAGGTCGCGGGACTTACGAATTACCGTGACCCCGGAACATAAAGGACACCGTGGATTTTAGTCAGTACGAGTCTGACAGTCCCTCCCGCTTTGCCCTGGGTGGGAGGATTCGTTTGATGACTTTACCAAAAAAAAAAAAATTGTAATGTAACCATGGTTCTGGTTGATTGTTTTTTTTTTTGTATAAAACTTCGCGGTCGGTCCGTGTGTCGAATACAAAGTAATAGGTGTGGTCAGATATCTCGGTTTGATTATAATCGGTCGTGTGTAACCGCCCTAGATTCATATTAGCTGCGTGAACTCATTTCGCATGAATGTAAATGATTTATATCTTGTATTCTGACTTCATTTGCATGTTGTTATGTTAATAAACCTTTTTCTGTTCCCTTTATTTGTTGTATTTTCTTGGGTTTTTTCCTTCACCAAATGTACGAGAACTGAAAATTATGTTAACAAGTTTATTCCTCTTATTTACGTTTACACGTTCGGAAATTGTTTTATGATATGTTTTTGTTGCGAGTGAAACAATTTATTGGAAATGTTTACATATTTCTGAAGATTTTCTGCAGTATAAAATATTTTCCCCCTCTTAAAGGGGGATTTGTGGAATTAGCCTAGTAAACGTGGTAAATAATCTCTTTGAAGGTTCTTATAATATTTTTAATGCCTAGTTATTATTCGTAAACATCGCTCTGTAAATAATTAAGGTAATCTAATTTAAAATTATTCACAAATTAGTAGTATGGATGTATGGATGGAATACATGGGTTATAATCTAAAATAATACAAAGGATACTGTTTATCGAGGTAAACACGAGTTAAGCTGCTGGCAACAACAATGGCTAGTTTTGTAAACAATAAAAATCTCAAAGTAAAGCACCATCCGCGAAGAGAATTAAGCCCCTGTGAGATAGATGCGAGCTTCAACGAACAAGGAACATCGAGTATGTGACAGCCCCGCGCTGTTTCACTAGAACTGTGCTCGCGTAATTGGAACACCTGTTTTATTGTTCGGCTTGGCTTATGTAGTAACTGGGTTTATTAATAGATAGAAATGTACATATATAGAACGGTTTATTTTATTAATTTTTAGAGTGTCTTTTGCCCGAGTGAAAAAAACCTATTCCTTATAGGGATCGTCGACTTTTAGGCAATTTTTACGAAACAGTTAATAAACCAAAGTAATCTTTTAAGCAAAATTATTTACATATAAGTATTAATTAACAGATTCTTAGCGAATAAACAGATTGTCGATTGACTATTTGGCACTATTAAGGTATACTTGGTATTTATTAAGTCGGTGCACGCTAGCCCTCCATTACTGGGGTAGGTGGACCTGTTGGCGACATTTCATGTCTTATTTATTTTTTCATCGAGAGTAACTAAAAATGGGGTACAAAAGCGGGATTCAATGGGAATATCTCCAATAAATTAATGTTAACGTTATCTTTATTTGCTTTTTTTATTGGCTAAATTAAACTACCAAAAATCAAAGTCTGTCCTTGATGCTCATCATTGTGTATTCAAGTGCTCTTTTAAAAATGCCAGCGATTGAGGTGTCTGGTTTATAAGAAGACAAAAATATTATAGGTATTCGTTTACTGGCAAACGCCAGACACAAGGTTTTTAAATTTTCAAATTTTCTTTCTCAAAATAAAATAAAAAAATCCTCAATATATTTTTACACCAACTTAATAGCTAATAGATTGCCTATACGTGGAAATTTTATTCAATTTCGAATAAAAATATGTTAATAAACGTTTCAATTTACGTGCCTACTCGAGTGTGGAGGAAAGTTTATCTGTTTTGACCTTGTCAATCTGACACATGAACGGCGCTGAAATGGTTCGTTAGAGAGCTACAGAATTTTTGGAATTTACTTTTAAATGATTAACGAGGAAAGTTTTTGGAGAGCTTAAATTATTTTTAAATATTAACACTCTTTTTTAAGTACCTGGCTGAATACATTATCAATAGTCAATAATCTTTTTAGGTTAGAAAATCAATAAATGTCAGATTTGACTGGCTAAAAACTAAACTGTTCCTTTAGTTGCACGTTGCGTTCCAGGGCTACCGTAATCTTTTAAGGCCCGTGACTAGTACCCATGGTTCAAATAGAGTAGTGTACACAACTGATCAACAATAACAAAAAAACATTTCAATGTTTATTTGTGTAGTAAGTTCCGTTTTTTTTGGGTAATTGTAAAGTAAGGTATTTAATGCTTTCAAATTAATCAATAAATAATTCAGTCATTAATTTGATGTCCTACAGTGACTATTGCTACCGAAAATCTTTAGAGGAATTGCGTTTTCGTCAGCTCATTACAAATATGGTGATTCATTGATGTATAGGTACTAAACTCGCGAGTAAAAGTTTGGAATCACTTACTCCGATTTTGCGCGATCTTGAGTCCGAACAGTGTATAAGACGGGGACGCGAGGTATAATGGGGACATACACACTTAAGGCAAACTTAACACAACACTAACGTAGCGCCAACAGGACGTCATTAGCGAGCGGCTATTAACAAATGGCGTCCTGCTGGCGCTTGCGCTATGAGTATGTTAGTATTGTATTAAGTTTGCCTTAAGTGTGTGCTTTACCATCATAAACCGCGTTCCCGTCTTATATACTATTCCCTTACTTAATAAGTAGTTAAGAATAATAAAAATAGTACTATTAAAGGTTTAACTGTTACCTTTAAATTGATACCAATTCATTCACATCACGCTATTACTTAGACACTTATTTGACACTATCCCGGATCAATTCTAAATTATAATTCATTCCATACTTTTGCTCGCCAGTGTTGTTTAATTACAATTAAATTTTTTATTATTAAATTCTACCCTATAATACCATATTTGGTCTAAAAATAAGTAATTGGGTATTAAAATGGATAATAATTTATTGGAAATGTGGTTGGCGTGCGTAAACCCGATCAATTAATTAGTCAACTTGATAACTCTTGATAGTTATTATATTACCTATACATAATAATGCGGTATTACACCGAAATATACCCACCGAGATATACAGTACACCTATCTATAATATTACAATTCTGTAATATTTGTTTACTAACAGTAGTTTTAGTCCAGTCGATCGTGGACCTATATTATGTTGATAAAACATCATCAACTCCGACTTCCATTCCAAAGTATTAAGTAAATTTAAGGAATCAATCTCACATGTGATATGAAAAGAAACTTCTAAAACTGTTCAATTAAAAATACTACATGATTGTGTACTAATTTATGCTGTTTCTTTTAAGATTTCAAGAAGTATGTAATTGGTAGATCGCACAGGGTTTCGTTTGTAAACAGTAGATCTTATGTCTAATCAAGTTGGCCACCCCTGTTGTAGACGGACGCCATTGTACACCATTGTATACGGACGTATTTAATTTTTATATGGATTTTTGTGTGATGCTGTTTTTACTGACTGCAAGGTTGACGCAGTGTCTGTCCGATCGACTGTTGCGCAACGTATCGCGGGCTCGAATACTGGACGGAACAAATATTGGTATGACCTACAAGTACTTGTTCCGTGTCTGGGTGTTTGTGTATGTGAGTTAAAAGTGAGTGTTGGGGAAAAACCAAAAAAACTAGGGACCCATGGTCTCGACGCTTTGGGAGGCGTATTAAAGGCCATAGTCAACAAAATATATTTAGTTGTGTATATTTATTTTTAGACTTAAGTAAAATTATACATAATGATAATTTCTATTATTGTCCTGTGTTTATTATGGGTTTATGATTTTCCTTTTAAGAACAGATCTTGACATTTGAATTGTCAAAAAGAAAATTATATTTCAAGAAATTCATATTGTATTCAAGCAAGCTGTATTTTTACACCAAAAAGGTACCCACGCAAGGCATTAAAATTCAAAATGCGCGATTTAAAATTCAGAATACAGTTGGAGGTTGCCGCCACGAAAATACATTGTTCCTTAAGTACCTCAGAAATATTATTTATTTGGAAAATGTTATGTAAATTATGTTTTGTACTAAGTGGATGAAAAAGTTAAATGTGAAAGTTTTCTTTTATGGAAATCAAATATTCATACCGTTGGATACATTTTGGTATTAACATACTCTCAACATAAGTCATTGCCTTGAAAATTACACTAGCGAACAAAATGGAATAACTTTACTTGGAATTGATCCGGTATAGCTCCTTAAATAATGGCGTGATTAGAATGATCAAACAATCTACAGTTAACAGTTAAACCTTTAAAATGGTAGGTACATTTTTATTATTCTTAACTAGCTATTAAGTACCCAAGATATTTTGCTCGCGAGTTTATATTAAGTATTCTTAATTATATAGTGATAAGGTTAATTTTTCTCTGGATAAAAATAAAGGTAGAGGATGAAGGATGGTGAAGTAAAAGGATGCCCAAGCAATTAACAGAATATGGAAAAACGTTTTTGAAACTGGCATAGATCAGGAAAAAGCAAATAGGTGCGTCCATACAGAGCGAGCAGCCTCGCGAGGCATTTGCCGCGCTAGGAAACTGCCTCGCGAGGTTGCTTGCTCTGTGTGGACGCGGCTATTGTTTCTCGACCGAGACACGAAACAATATACGCGAGCAAAACAAAAAGCCGACACTGGATGCCTCGGCCGAAACACGTCCAAACTAACCGAGCTGCTTCGCGCGACAAATGCCTCGCGATGCTGCTCGCTCTGTGTGGACGCACCTAATGGCATAGAAAGGAAACAAAAACACCTTACAAAAGTCAAACTCGCACACAAAAGGTTCCGTACTACCTCCAAACGTCAAAAAATTAATGCCTGTTGTATGAGAACCTCCTCAAATATTTATTTTACATATTCTGTTTTTCAGTATTTGTTGTTAAAAAGAAACAAAAATACAACATTTGTGAAAATTTTAAATTTCTAATTATCATGCTTTATGAGACACAGCCAGGTGACAGAGGGACAGACAGACGGTCAGTGGAGTCTTAGTTACAGGGCCCCGTTTTACTCTTTGGATATAAAGTCCTAAAAAGGAGAACAACGTGCGTAAACTTTTGAGTTCAAATATTTATGGCTCTAAGAAATTAATTAAAATATGGGCACGAGTATTGTGATGAAATACCTATGATCTACGTATAATTTCTGTCATACTGGAACTCCACATACTTATCCTTTTTACCACATAGTCACATGAGGAAGGTTCAGAGATTGTTCTCGAAGATTCTTGCAAGTTCCACTTAATTAATTAAACATACTTGTGTTTACAATTAGGCATATTTAGTTAGTTGGTATGTAAAACGATTTCACGCGAAACATAAACTATTTGCAACAATAGTTTTAGAAGATCTGGGGAAGTCCTTTGAAAGCTAGCTATTATATTCGTACATCTAATGCTAGATTTTATGGCTTTTCTAAACGCCTTACCCTTAAACCCATTCGTACACATAGCGGCACAAGTCTCCAATACCTTACGACTTTGGTATCCAGATGGCTATCGCAATACAAATCCATAGAGGTTCGTACATAGGCACGCGTCAATGGAGACTAAAGTCGTAAGGTAACAGAGACTTGTGTCGCCTAGTGTACGAAGGGGCTTGTGATTAGAAAAAGTCGCAAGACTTTTCACACATGATTGTTAAACTCACAAGTCAGTTCCCACAATAAGTATAGCTGTTTTTTTTGGTATCCCATCTATAACGCGCTCTGGCTTGATCAGCTTTAATTATTTCTTTTCCTTTTTCTGTAAAAAAATGTGTTATACAAAAGTGCTAGGTATAAACTAATATGGTTCTTTTTTGTTTAGATCTAATTCACTGTGGGCTCACTGTACCCCTGGGTTGTATATCCGGTGGTACGATGGGTCTCCAAACTTAAACGATACAACTGATGAAGTGATTAACGAATTTTTATTTTCATTCCACATACAAAATTTCTAGTATTTCCCTCACTATGTTTATTACATAATCAATCAACAAAGTAAATTCGAATAAGCATAAATCGTATCTCACAACGTTTATACGACTTCCTAAGAGCTAACTTTCTTATCCTATCCAACGTTTACGACGACAAATGAATACAGCGCAGTGTGGAGGGAAAAACGTCTCTGTGCACGAATTCGTAATAACCTACAGTCACGTACACATATATTAGCCTTCACTGAAACATGTTAACACCACGTTCACGACTACAGGCAATGCGACTGGCTTCAAAGGAAACGCGCGTGAGTTATTTGATTCTATCGTGTCGCAACTTTGGAAGTGGCGTAGTCAGTGGCTCTCAGCATGTTTTTATTTTAGATAGGTTCGCGTTTGACCACTATCTCGCCTGATGGTAAGGGAAGATGTGGTCGACGGTGATGCACGGTTGCCTAGTAGTAACCTATTGACTTGACACTCTTGACTTGAAGACATAGACCCCAAGGTTATAACCGGGGTCTTTGTCTTCTGTGCTATCGGGAATCACAGATGCAGACAATTCTACTCCTTAGCTGTGCGCACAATAAAACTATTGGCAAAACGCTTTGAGTACATAACGTAGGGATGTCCACCATATAACGATGGCGCATTGCCGTACGTCTTCTAGTCCGATGATGGAAAGGGCCAGTTAGAATCAAGTTGTGCAGTTCCATCTCACACTCTCCGAAATCATCATCATCATCATCTCAGCCATAGGACGTCCACTGCTGAACATAGGCCTCCCCTTTAGATCTCCACATATACCGGTTGGAAGCGACCTGCATCCAGCGTCTTCCGGCGACCTTTATAAGGTCGTCTGTCCACCTTGTTGGTGGACGTCCTACGCTGCGTTTGCTAGTCCGTGGTCTCCACTCTAGTACTTTTCGACCCCATCGGCCATCTGCTCTGCGAGCAATATGGCCTGCCCATTGCCACTTCAGCTTGCTAATCCGGTGGGCTATGTCGGTGACTTTAGTTCGTCTACGGATCTCCTCATTTCGGATTCGATCACGTAGAGAAACACCGAGCATAGCTCTCTCCATAGCTCGTTGAGCGACTTTGAGCTTTGAGATGAGGCCGATAGTGAAGGACCACGTTTCGGTGCCATATGTCATCACTGGTAACACACATTGGTCGAAGACTTTCGTCTTGAGGCACTGAGGTATGTCGGACGAAAAGACATTGCGTAGTTTCCCGAACGCTGCCCAACCGAGTTGGATTCGGCGGTTGACCTCTTTCTCGAAGTTGGACCTACCTAACTGGACTACTTTTCCTAAGTAGATATATGAGTCAACAACTTCGAGTACCGAGTTTCCAACAGAGACTGGGGTGGGCACAACATTGGCATTTGACATAATTTTCGTCTTGTCCATGTTCATTTTCAAGCCCACCCGTTGTGAAACTCGGTCGAGGCCATCGAGCATCATGCTGAGTTCCTCCATCGACTTTGCCATGACTACGATGTCGTCGGCAAACCGAAGGTGAGTGATGTATTCGCCGTTGATGTTGATGCCAAGTCCTTGCCATTCCAGGAGCTTGAAGGCGTCTTCCATTGCGGCAGTAAACAGTTTCGGGGAGATAACGTCCCCCTGTCTTACGCCTCTTCTCAATGGAATCGCCTTCGTGCTATGCTCCTGTACTCGGACCGACATGGTGGCGTTATTATACAAACACTTCAATACCTCGATGTACCGATAGTCAATACGGCATCGCTGGAGTGACTCAAGCACCGCCCATGTTTCCACCGAATCGAAGGCTTTCTCATAGTCCACAAACGCTAAGCATAATGGCAAGTTATACTCTTCGGTCTTCTGTATAACTTGCCGCAGCGTATGGATGTGGTCTATGGTAGTATAGCCTCTTCGGAAACCGGCTTGTTCGGGAGGCTGGAAGTCATCAAGTCTGTGTTCGAGACGGTTCGTGATAACCCTTGAAAACAGCTTATAAACATGACTCAGAAGCGTGATGGGTCTGTAGTTCTTCAATAGGCTGTTATCACCTTTTTTGAAGAACAGCACCACCTCACCCCTGCTCCACGTTTCAGGCGTTTTGCCCTCGGACAGGACGGAATTAAAGAGCTTCTGGAGGACTTTAAGTACCGGTGTTCCACCCGCTCTCAGAAGCTCTGAAGTGATTCCGTCCTCGCCCGGCGCCTTGTTGTTCTTAAGCTGCTTCAGGGCCATCCTAATCTCGTACAGACTGATGTCCGGGATATCTTCGGTATAATGTCGGGACAGCTTGGCTCTTGGATCTCCTACCAAGCTGTCAACGGGCTTTGCGACCGAAGTGTATAACTGTCCATAGAACCTCTCGATCTCGCCTAAAACCTCTGCTTTGGTCGACGCTATGCTGCCATCCTCCCGTTTCAGCTTTGTCATCTGGCTTTGCCCAATAGACTTGTCCTTTGCGAACACTTTGGAGCCTTGGTTTCGCTGTATGGTCTCTTTAACACGATTCGTATTAAAGAGACGCAGATCGTGTCGCAAGGACTTAGATATACGTCTATTGAGCTGCCTATATGACTTCGCGTCATCGGAAGACTGCAACTGTAGCAAACGTCGTTCAGCCATGAGGTTTAAGGTTTGCTCGGTCAATTTCTGAGGTCTATCTTTACGGCAGGGTCTAAAAAACTTAGACCCTACCGTGCGGACAGTTTCCACTAGCCCGTCGTTGATCTCGTCCACTGAAACTAAGTTCTCAAGGCAAGCAAAGCGATTAGAGAGCTCGAGTTGAAAGCTTTCGGGGTTTTGAATGTGGGACCGAGTAGGTCGGAGCGTAGACTTCATCAAGCTGGACCTTTCAAGTTTAACATTGATATTCAGTGAGCCTCTTACGATTCGGTGATCGCTACCGGTTTTTACCCTGTTGATCACAGAGACATCACTGAATATCCGTTTCTTGTCGGTCATGAAGAAGTCTATCTCGTTTCTCGTGAAACCATCGGGGCTCAACCAGGTCCATTTCCTGTGAGGCGGCTTCTGGAAGAAAGAGTTCATCATGAAGAGTTCCTCTTTCTCCAGAAAGTCGGCCAGCCTCTGCCCCCTAGGGTTCCGTTGCCCATATCCAAATTGCCCCACTCTCAACTCATCACCGCTTTTCTTGCCCAACTTTGCGTTAAAGTCCCCCATAACAACAGTAAAGTGGGTTTTGGAACTATGTATGGCCCTACTTACGTCCTCATACATAGTCTCCACTTCATCATCGGAGTGTGACGAGGTCGGTGCGTATACCTGAATGACCTTCAGCGAATATCTTTTGGATATTCTGAGTATTAGGTATACCACCCTGCTCGACACACTGTCGATGGTTATTATGTTGTTTACGAGGGACTTGTGAACGAGAAACCCGACACCACCTTGGGACTGTTGGTCGCCCTCCCGGTAGTAGAGCAAATTACCAGACTTCAGGGTTACGGTGTCCTCCCCCTCTCTACGGACTTCGCATAACCCTATAATGTCCCAGTGTAATTTGCTCAGCTCCTCTTCCAGCTCGCAGATCTTTTCGTCAGTCCTCATTGTGCGTATGTTGTGTGTTACCAGGGCCAGTCGTCGTCGGGGTGGGTAGCCGGATCTCTTCCGGAGATTCTTCGCACCCCCTGCTCCGCCGTTACCTTGACTGCTACCCGCGCCAGGGATAGCGGAGCTGCCGGGGACTGGGGGCCTGGTTTTTATGCTTCTTATCATGAGGGGGTAATTTGCCTTAAATCGCCACGCTTGGCAGGCGGGTTGGCGATCGCAGTGAGGATGTGCAGTACACGGAGGACGCTGCTGCCCGACCTCCGGTTTGTCCCTTAGTCGCCTCTTACGACACCCACGGGATGATTTGGGGGAACGCAATTCTAAGCCGGCGCCCCACGGCATATGACGGCTCTCCGAAATGATACCGATAAAAAACCGACAGGCTGGCAACTCGGCGTCGATGTTCAAGGCTCTGGAGCTTGAAATCAACCAGAGCATCGTTACCGATAAGCCTCTTGGCCCGTTTATCAATTGACTCAAGTGCAAATAGTTGGTATTTGGCGGATCCATCCTAGAGGTGAGAGCAGTACTCCATGCATGACCGAACTTGCGCTTTATACAAGTTAAGAAACTGTTCAGGCTTAAAGCACCTTCTCACCTTTTTTGTGGCCAACTGAGCCTTTGCCTCAATGAATGGACCAAAATGGAGAATTTATGTCAACGTAACCCCAAGAAGGTCAAGATGGCCTGTTATCGGTATGGACACACCTCGGAAAGATGAAGCTGGGTGGAATTGGCTTTTTATTGCGGAGAAAAGACACGTCTGAGTTTAAGAGACCGCGTTGAACTTGACTAGATTGGATTCACCCCATTCGGAGACAGCCTCCAATGACAGGTTCAACCGGTCAACCAGGGCCTCTCATGGGAGAGACCGGATCTGAGGCCCAGTAGCCCGTGAATCGGACACGTATCTCTTAGCAACCGTGCTGTCATCTGCGTCGCTGTCGCATCAGTCGCGCATCGTTTGAGCGTGTAACTCGTGGCCCAGCATTTACAGCTGATTTTTCTTCGGATATTGAAGATCTCCGGTTTATGACTGAGTATTCGAGGTATTGCTGAATTTCCGTTGCTCCTGATTTTCGTGAATATCTTTGAGTTTCGAGAAATAGTGTAGTGTGGAGTATGTTAAATTGCGATTGCGAGATAAAAGATCGGGTGGCGTCGAATCGGAAATGCCGAAAAAGGATAGTTCGAAGTTTGCCATGATTTGACTACGATTCGCTTTGAATCCAGGTTTATTTGTGCTCTGCTCTAAAGAACTTCTTGTGAGTTTGTTAATGAGTTTTATTTGATTTGCTTACTCTAGTACCTCTGGAGGATACGAGTTTTTTTTTAGAAATGTATTTATTAAACATAAAATCTATTCTATGACGAACATTATTGAATTAACAACTTCTACAAAAATCCAGTAACATAACGTTAAATTAATAATAAAACAACATGAAATACCACGAGAGCTAAAATATTAGGAAAACTGCGAAACCTTCAATATTTCAACCCAAAAGATCTTTTGAATAATTAAAGCATATTAATTTCTCCCACATACGAACCCAGAAAATGCATCGCCATCCATTTTACCGTAGAAAATGTAATTAAAAGACTGCTCAGTTCGCGATTCAGGCCAAAGTTACGGTACACTAACGAGGGGTGAAGTTAAAAAGGGTTCTTCAGCTGAAAATGATCCGTCTGCCTTTTGTGACACAAAGGGTTGCAATCGGAAAGTCCCCCGTCAATAATAAACACTATTCGTAAAGGAAAAGATTTCTATTCGAAACGGCAAAGCTGGGACGCGTCATAGAATAAGATATTTTTGTAGATGCGGACCCTAAGTGTTTTTTTTTACTCATTTGTATCAGACATAAAATAAAATTAACAATACAAATTTAAATGAAACTAAACTATTACAAAGCATCATAAAATTTGGTTGTTGTACTCATCTTCAACGCTGTCAGCTGGTAAATCGCCCAAGAGATTTTCAGGGTTGCCTCTTTGAATGGCAACGGCCTCTGGCCAAGGTAAAAACCAAATCTCGGCTCACGAAAACGTCAACATGACGTTTAGATATTTTTAGGGAAAATTATAAAATCCACTTTCTTCTAAATAAAGTAGTAGTAGGATTCTCGGCAGACGTTGCAGAAGGTGGGGGGATCGGCTAGTGGTTCGAGTCTCCCTGAATCGAAAAAGTTGGGAATCATGATGGCCTTTGCCCATCAGTGGGATGACACAGGCTAACATTACTATATATCATGAAAAAGTCATAAGAAATTGTAAAACTGTTTTGGACGTCATGATAAACGTCACAAGGATTGCCAGTTTTGTAATTTTGACGATGATCGATCGCGGAGCGAGTGACGTTCGTTACAAACGTGATTGAATCACGATTGAATTATTGGATGTTTGAAACGCTCCGGCATTTAAATGCATTTGTGAACGGTGTGCCGTATCTAGGTACACAGAGTTTTTAGTCTTTTAGAGGATTTCTCTAAGGTATAATGTCCTACATCGCTCATGTTTGTTGGTTCATACAAGATTTAGTAAATGTAATAGTTTCCGGATGCGGTAGCAGTAAGCAATAAGCTTCACTTTTGATATGATTCCGAACTTCTTTCTATGAGAAGGAGTAGGTTGAAAAGCACTATGGCACGGACCTACTACGGGTTGGTGTATTTCTGAGGTTACCTCAATATATATATATATATATTTAATTTTCATTAATTGTTTTGAAAAAAATGTTGATGACAAGGTAACCCATACATCAACATTGTGCTAGTTCAACTTCTACCAATATGCAACGCCTGCCGGGGTCGCTAGACTCATCAGATAACCGTGGCCACGAAACGTAAATGCTATCGAAGGACTCCGTAGATTTTAGTCAGAACAAGTTTGACAGTCCCTTCCGTTCTGCCCTGAGTGGGAGGACTTATTTGATGAATTTACAAAAAAAGAAACAATATACTAAGTGTAGACATGAGGGTCCGTGTTTAAAAAAAACTGCTACATATGTTTGAATTGACTGTTTTTATACGACTGGTACAGAAGAAGAGCTACATTTTTTATGGACAAAATGGTTCAGTTCGACACACTGCATCTTTAAATTAGACACAAATTTGGAACACGAAAGCATAGTCTATGTTACAGTGAGAATATCTGTTTCCAAACTACACAAGTATTGCTTGATAACGCAATATCTGAAGTTGTGATATAATTGGAATGTCTGAAAGATCTAGCCATGATTGACGGCTCAAAATTGGTTACTTTGGTAACTGTTATGTACTGGAATGTGGGTATACTACAAATGATCGGGATCAGCACTCATCATCATCTGCCTAGCCTTTTCCCAACTATATTGGGGTCGGCTTCCAGTCAAACCAGATGCAGCTAGATATCAGTATTTTACATGGAGCGAGTGCCTGTCGGACCTCCAAAACCCAGTAACTGGGTAATACGATACCCCCTGATCGCGATCAGCACTGTTAATTAAAAACCGGCCAAGTGCGAGTCGGACTCGCCTTTAAAGGGTTCCGTAGCAGCAAGTAACATTATATAAAAGTTGGTTGTAACTTTGAAAGATAAATTGCGGTTTACGATTTATGACGTATTAAAAAAAAAATGTAAGTTGGTACGCACAATATTGAGTGATTTACCATGTTATTTTAATATCATGGACTTCTTATAGGTTTTCCTATAATCTATAAGGAGAAAACTACTTATTTTAAAATTACAAAAAAATACATTTAAGATCTTCTCAACAAGACCTTTCATTTGATATGCCACACGATGCAGTTTTCAGATTTTTTTTTTTTAATTTTCCCCTTCCCCCCCAAAAATGACCCCCCATATACAGATTTCATCTGCTCACGTCACACCTCTGTGTTTGGGTCACAGGAATTGATATGTGTACCAAATTTCAACTTAATCGGTCTAATAGATTCGGAGATAATTGACTGTAAGCGACGGACGGACAGACACACGAGTGATCCTATAAGGGTTCCGTTTTTGTATTCAGACGTACGGAACCCTAAGAATGGACTTTTTAAGTATGGATCCTTTTTTTTGTGTGAAAAGACTAAGTAATAGAACAAAGAAAGTCTTGAGACGTAGTCAGTGCCCTGAAAATCTGAAAACCAGTCGCACTTAGGAGAATAGTATAATCTAATACTAACAGGGCTGAAGACACAACAAGTCTTCAGAGAGGTGGTCAGAAATGTGTTCTATGTTAAATACTAAGAAGCATTTAGCTGCACTCAGTTAGATAGACTGAGCCGAATCCAATGTAGTAAGGCAAGAAAGATGATGATGAACTATTAGGAAACTGTGATGACGGCAGTGGCTGGGCGATGTCTGCTGCGCAGCGTGTCGTGGGTTCGATCCCCGCACACAACATATATTTTTATAACCTTCAAGTAGTTGTTCTGGGTCTGGGTATTTGTTTAGGTGAGTTTCTATGTTTGTAAACGCAATCACGACACAGGAGACATTTCTAGTGTGGGACAACGATTAAAAAAAAATGTACACGTTGCTAACACAATGACAATGCAATTGATATCAGTATTTATATACCAGTTCATCAAAAGTAAGGAAGGTTTAATGCATATGAAGGAATGAGAAATATTTTCGAAAAACATCAGAATTTATTGAAAGTATCGACGTTGTACTCGTAACTAGTGGCGATTATGAACTAAGTCAAGTTGGTCCTTTGTAATGACCCCGCTACTTACCTTGTTTCTATTTTATTCTCATTTTAAATAATAACAGAATATTTATATATAAATATAGCTTACAGATTAACAAAACTATAAAAAATAACTACCACACTATCTAAAGTGTTATTTCAAAGCGCTCGTTGATTAGCATCAAGAAGTACCAAGGTAGATCGTATAAATACAATATCTGATAGATTATTCCTCGATTGAATTTCCCCAACAGAATTTACCGCGGGTTCGGTCTTGTATAATGTAATAATGTAAATATATCCAATTAACCGCCGTCAGTAACCGATCACTACCGAACCGTATATGGGGCGACAACAGAAATGATTTATGCTAATAAATATACAACGGAGGTTACTTTCCGGCACGTTACGTCTCTAAGGGCCGCTAGATACAATTTCGGGTCGGCACATTCGGTAGAGCTGTTTGGCATTAGAGCCGACCCGAAGCAATTAGTACAAATATTCGGTTATAGGCTTGTTTCGATTGGCAAATTTAGATGCTCATATTCTATTATATTTGAATCAGATTCGGTTCGGTTTGCGACTTTTACCTGAGAGTATGGCTGCATTCTAGTTATATTTTCAATGTTTCAGGTCGGCTGTCGAGTAATGCCGAACCTATTATATAACATCACTGCTGGTTTACGAAGCCACCCGAAGTTTCCCGATAGATCCCGACGATAGATACGCGTGTCATTTGCCGCGTCCTCTCTTCCATCACTCATCTCCATACATTTGCATGTTGTTTGTTGTATATGGTCGTGGTTGTTGTGCCCATCGTTTTTGCCTATTTTAATCCCTTATGTATAGGCACGGTTTAGAGTTCGAAAATCGGTAAATATTTTAGGTGCGTAAAAGCGACAATCGATCGCTGTCTAGTGCGTCACAGCCTAACGACGCAATCTTTACACAAGTGTCAAATAACACTAACCTTTTAAGATTTTTTGTGGCTTTGTTTCTCCAGTCATAAGAATAAGAAATTGATTTATTTCTCAACACAAAAGTTATGGGTAAATGCGGTGCTTAATCCAATAAATAAATTTATACATTTGCGTGAGACTGGTGCCCGAAAATAGGCATAACAAGCCTGTGTTCTAGGTCACTAGGGGCCGTATTATAACGTCTTAAAACCAGGCTTGTTCCAGTGAGTGAACGAGATGGAGCTAGACGACTTGTATAGCTCTGTCTCTTTCACTCACTGGAACAAGCCTGGTTTTAAGACGTCATAATACGACCGCAGGCCTCCTTACAATTATTGTTGTAGACTTATATTAGATTATGAACAATTATTTTGTGATGAAAGTCATCTTTCATTTCTCGCTCTAATTTAGAAAAATTAAACTATATTATGATTTCAGAATAATTAACCCAACTAAAGTCATCTCCCAACGTAAACTTTGTTTCAAAACCTCTTTTTTTATAAAAAAAACTTCAAACATTTTTAATAAACACTCAGAGAAATAAAATACAGTGGCCTGAGAAGTTAAGCTGAGCACGTTTAGCTTCGTTCCGGTTCGCAACCAAGGTAAGAGAGATTGTAGAGTTTTGTTAGAGGCGCTTCACACAAGATAATAAGCAGCGACAAAACATAAAAGTTTTTTTATCCCTGTTCTATTTCGGAGCTCAAAAAATACAGCCGCACAGGCCGATCTTCCGGGTTAAGCCGCGCTTGCCGAGTTTGCTCTGTGGATGGGTGACCATCTGTCATAGCCTCGGAAAGCACGTAAAGCCGTTGGTCCCGGCTGTTATTTGCAGATGTTTGACAGTCGTTACTGTTATTCAGAAGCTCTAAAGTCTGACAACCAGTCTTACCATGGGGTATAGTATTACCCAGTTACTGGGTTGTGGAGGTCCAACAGGCAGTCGCTCCATGTAAAATACTGATATCCAGCTGCATCTGGTTTGACTGGAAGCCGACCCCAATATAGTTGGGAAAAGGCTAGGCAGATGATGTTCTACTTCGGAGCAAAGGCCTCTTTCCACGTCTCTCCCTAAAGTGTGTTTTTATCTCCAATATATGAGAAATCCATCAGCTAAAAATATACTTAAGTTTAGAAATCAATGGCAGACATTACACGGAGTACTAAGTATAGAACCATTAAATTCTGCGCAATAGTTTCTTATGACAATGAATGTGAGCAAAACGAAAAGATTTAAATGTTATTTATTTTTGTATGATTCCAACGTGCATCAAATAAACACGTTGGATAAGATATTGGTGCCTAATCACTGTCTTTATTGCATTTATGAGGACGTTTCAATAAAGTCTACGGGATGTAATCCATTTTAAGCCTTAACGACATGGTAATGTTCGTTAAAGCGGAGTGGAAGCGACAAAATTCGTTCATCATAAATTTCAATCTGCTTATCTCGGTGGCATGATAGTTATTGGTCGACCTTTGTCGCTTCTTCTATTCTAGACTTTATGGATAGTTAGGCTATAAATTTTATTGTAATCACATCTAATGGTTTATTTAGGTTCTAGGCCAATAAAACTGTGTTTACAATAGGCAGAGACAGAGTCAAAGAAAAACTCATTTAATTTTAAATGTAGTAAGTAGGTCTTATTTTGAGACTTCATATTAGTGTTTCTGTTCTGTTAAATTTTAAATCTGATATCATTTTTTTTGTGTGATGAAAAACATTTAAATAAATGCTAATATAATCATACATCAATAGGATCATGTATGCAGTTATGCTTACCTTTTGTTTGCTTTCATCAAAACTTCGTTTAATTTGGCGGAGCATATTTTATTTTTTCATACAAGTTTTTGCTTCTACCTTTACAGTCTCGTCTGAACCTCCCTTACCGCCACTGGCCTTGTTCATTTCACAGCTCTGGGTGTGCCTCACATTTAGAAAGATATAGCGGGCTCCGTGCAAGGGTAATAGTGTATGAACGTCTCAGCTCGGTGCAATTAGCGGGTTTACCTCCACGCCCTCATAATTTCCTGGTACCTCTTATCATTGCTAGTGAATCACGGACGTTGTAAATTCTGGAGAAACTCGTACGCTCACGCTGCTAAGTATAAGTTAATTTTGTTACTAGGTTTGGTTGGTGTATATGCGAAATGTGAACAGTCTTCATCAGCGTATTTTATGTAACATTGGTTGAATAAATTTCTAGTTGTTTTTATAGCATTATGTAAGACACTGGTTTTCAAATGCGTAAACAATCAGTTCTTGAATGACATTTTAAGTATACTAATATTACAAAAGCCAATGTTTAGATGGATGAATGTTTGTTATTTATTTACGTTAGAACAGCTCAAGGGATCTGCATGTTTAATAGGTACAGAGATAGGTTATACTTTGAAATCTTCTATCTTCTTCTTCTATATATATAAAAGGAGAACTGACTGACTGACATATCAACGTACAGCCGAAACTACTGGGGCTAGGAATGTGAAATTTTGCACACGGCTTCCTATTATAATGTAGGGGAGCACTAAGAAAGGGTTTTTGGTAATTTAATCTTTAAGGGGGTGAAAAGGGGAAATTAGGAAAGTACGTAACACACTCAGATCTGGCCAGATATATTTTATGTATTAATTCGAAAGAACTTGTGATACTTAATCATTGGTAAAAATTCCCACAATAAAATTGTTTATATTTTCAGCGAAATATTTTTTTTTGTGAAAGTTCAACGACCTCAAAGAAAAGTTATTGTTTTTTTTTCTCCAAAAGTATTAATGGTATCGTTTTTTCCAATACCACAAACGACGTAAAATCAGAATATTTATCCATATAAAAAATTAAGGAGCTGTAGCTTTGATTGTTAATGAAATACATGAACATTTTTGAATTTCACTTTTTATTAATTTTTTTTTTACCCCTATCATTACCGCATTTTTTTCTTTGCTTTAAATATGTACATAACTGTTGTTTATCACGTCCTAAAAAATTATATACGTAACTCAAAGGGGTGGTGAGAAAAAGCGTTTCTAAATATTTTAGAAATTTCTATGGAAATAGGGTTGTCCAAACGATAAATAAAAATAAATACAAAAGTTATATTTTGTTGTTGTCGTCATTATCGCAATCGATAAATACTTCGTCTGACGATAACACGATGTTGATATCGCCGGAATCACATTCAAACACATCGACAGTTTTTTGCAACAACTGGTCGCCGTGTTATCCTGAGTTTAAAAGTTTTAGAACTTTATCGGGAATTTTAGACCGCTTATTGTTTTTTTGTCTCTTGTCAATTGACATACTCGACAAAAGCGGGTCAGAAGACTCTAAAGCTCGGTGAATCAAGTCAAGGACGGTTGCTTTACGGCTGAACTTACGAGTGTGATGCTCACGATCGTAGTGCCAAAATTTGTTGCGTGGTTCACCGGCTTGTTCTGAGAGCATTCCTATAGGTTTTTTTTTTTTGCGTGGTAAAATCATCAAATGAGTCCTCCCACCCAGGGCAGGGCGGGAGGGACTGTACTGACTAAAATCCACAGTGTCCTTCACTAGCCCTTTACGTACCGGGGTCACGGTAATCCCTTGGTCCCGCAACCCCGGCAGGCTTTGGCCGTCTACAGGCCCCGTCACTATATTCCTATAGGTATAGGAATAGAATCAATAATTTGTGCACCATGCATTAAAATTTTGTGCATGGTGACAGACATGTTGTACCAACTGTATTTTTGTACATATTTTGTTGCGACATCATTGCAAAACTCCTGAAACTTTTTAGATTCTATTTCTAAGCCGCATGATATTGTCACCAGAATTGTATGTAAGTCATTGAAGAGCCAGCGCCCGTGGACTGGAGTTCCCTCTCGGATACGTCCAGGGGGAAGACCAGTTTTTCGGGCCGGTGCACCCTGGGATGTGGGCAAAAACTCTTCCTTAGGCACTGTGTGCCTAAAGGGTTTCTTTGCCCGTATGCGAATAGCCTGTCGGGTTGACGCTCCAACGCGTGTCCCTCTGAATAGCAGAGGGCACAGCGGCGGAGCGGGCTTGCCCGGGTCGGTGGCGCGTCGTGATCCACGCTTCGCCGACGGGGCCAAATGCCTGCTGGAGTCGCGGATTTTTTCTTACTCCAGGATACCGCGGCCCCGGAAAGTAAAGGGCATCCGAAGAAACACGGGTGGATTTTAGTAAAAGTCTGACAGTCCCTTCCGCCTCACCCAGGGCGGGAGGACTCATTTGATGATTTTGCCACCCTAAAAAAAAGAAAAAAAAGGGACAATGTATGACTGGTCGGATTCTATTGTATCCTATGAATTCCGTTTTCCGAATTCAGTAAAATGTTTGGTGGCTGCTCCCCTGCGTTACCGGGTAGGCTACCGTGTCACTATTAGATGTACGGATACGACATAACAACTCAAACATAAGCCCGAAGGCATCTATCTATATGAAGCTACGTTCCATATTGATATAATTATGTACATATGAATGGGAGTTTTAGCCAGTAAAAATTGTTACCGCCTTCACGTTACCTCCACGTGACCTCCACGTGACCTCCACGTGACTCCCAGCTTATGTTATTAAAGTTTTGACATTCACATTTTAGGAAAGTATAACTTTATAGGTTATAATAAAGGTCATATAATATTAATAAAATAGAAAAAAATATTCTATCGAATTGAAACATCCTTCTTTTTTGAAATCGGTTCAAAATGCTTTTGCGCGTGTAATTCATTGAAATAATCTAGTATAATTCAAATCAATCAAATGACGATTTTATTAATGACCAGAATAAATTTATCAAATGGTTAAGAAGGTTAGTGACAACCCTAAACAAAAGTTTTAAAAAATTATATCTCGTCACCCCTTTATTCTTTTGAGCTGATATTTTTTATTTAGATGTATTATTATGTCGTACATATTTTCCATTAAAAAGAAAATGCGGTAATTTAATAAAAAACCGGCAAAAAAATATTTATGTTTTTGCTAAAAACATTGAATAACGTCTTAATTATCCGCGTTTCGAATCTAGTTTTTGGCAATATTATAGTTTTGTATTTTCTTAATGAGAAGATACTTAATTCATTTGTTACTGATGTACCTAAAAAAAGATATTCAATTTCTATGGTTTCTATGGGGTTTTCTCGATAATTGCTATGTAGCCAAAACTACTCAAAAAAAAATTGTCATTGTCTTTGATAAGCGTCCAAAATAGTTAAAGCTATCAAATAAACACATAAACTGAACCTGGCCACAACTAAGCCAAAATTACACACTGTGGCACGCGGACGAAGTCGCGGGCAAAGTGCTAGTTACACATAGAATATCTTTTATCTCAGTATTATATTCCTGTGGTATGTATTTTGTGTCATAAACGCGGGCGAAGCCGCTGATTATAGTTAGTATGCCATATATTTACATTGTCCCAGAATAGATCTCGAAATTCATGGCACAGAAACCGTTGCTGATTTACTATGTCATCCATTCGGTGTTTATGAATTTATGCTCACATAAAATGCCTACGATTTTTATATTTTCTTGCTAATAAAATCCGTAAATTTTATTAACAAAAACGTTCACCCATCGTCACCCATGTATCAACACACCCCACATCTAAGCTAGCGTGATTTTAACGTAATAAAAACGCGATATAATACCTCCAAGTCTTTTTAGCTCTGTCCTCAATAAACTCTTATCTCAGAGGGACTGTGTTTTAGTGTGAAATAAAATGCTAGTATGCACTTTACGATGCGAATTTAGAGATACGGGGACCGAGACGTCGAGTGTATGCTAAACTTTAGAACAACGCGAAAGATTTATGCTCCGGGAGTCGAGTAATGAAGTGCGAACTAAGGTTGGACTTACATTCATTTTATGCTTTGATTTATTACTTTAGTCTTAAGAGCCATTGTAGATGTAATGTGTTAGTCTAGTAGTTACTACTAATGCAAGATAATTGAAATAATAAAAAGTTTTGGTAGAAAATTACTGTTCAAATTAGAATGTTCATATTAACTCATCATACTAAATAGGGATTTTCCTAACATTTGGAGCACAGACACGTGGAATGCAAAAGATAATCGAAGAAATCATGGAGGAATTATTTCAGCTATGTATATTGTATGACATTTTTATTAGATGCTCCTTACGATGTGATCAAAAATGTTTTCGTATGATTTAATTTTATTCGCTTACATAAATTTTACAGAACTGGCTTAAAATATTACCATAAAAAAATATGCAAAGCAAAAAGACCTACTTTTAAAAGAATTTGTAAGGTTTTACACATTCAGACAAAAGGCTTTATAATTTAAATCATCAAATGAGTCCGTCCCCTTGGGTAGAGCGGAAGGTATTGTCGGATTCGTTCTGATTAAAACCCACCCTGTTCTTTCAATTGTCTTTTGTGTTCCAGGGCTTCGGAAACCTGTTAAGCTGACAACTCCATGATATGCATTTGGATAAAAACAACTCGGACCAGGTAAATAGGTATAATTGGTGTGATGAAAGTGTATTTCAGGAAAGTGTCTAACTAATGCTTCAGGGGAAACAGGCGGTGATTGAGATGTTTTGTTTAAAATATTAAAAAAAAAACAAACCAATTGTTGACGTTGATCAAAAGGCCGCTATACTAAAATGGGCCTGGGCCGGCCACGTCCGCCGCATGCCGAATGAGCTCTGAAATAACCACTTTGTGGAGCCCTGACATAGCCAGAAGGAGGCAGACCCCGTAGAAGATGGTGGGACGAGCTGGACAAAACCAAAGACCAGTGGTCCACTTAGCCCTTGATAATGAAAACTGGAAATTCTGGGAGGCATCCCATTGTCCAGCAGTGGGATAAAGTAGGTTAGCAGTATCAGTATAAAAAAAATGTTCCAAAATGTTGTCACTTTTCCATCACTACCTAAACGATTATTACACCCATGAAACGTGCGTTCGTCCAGAAAATTCGATATATTTAGCAAAACAAGGTAAACAGTATCTGCAGCATCCCCTACTTCCCACGCATTATTAGAGTCAACTGGGGAAAATTGGCCACTATCGCAGCAGCCCTTTTTCCTCAATTAACGGGTGCCAATCTTGTATGTGATAATACTTAAGCATCGTATTAAATCTTTGTTATTCTTACATTCCTGAATCAACTGTGTTGTGAAAGAAAGTACTTAAAGATTCAATGTAATCATGTATTTTGAAGATTTTCCTTTCTTTTGTTTTGTGAAAACTGATTTTAGGTGTGAGACGTTCGGGGCGAGACGGAGTGGGAAGCGGTCGCCTCTTTCTGCGAAGCAGTCATGCTCGCGAAGGAGGAGGCGGGCCGCATGAGGGAGAGGACAGCGTCCTCCCTCCACCCCAGTCGCAGGGGTAGACGCCCACGGCGACGGACGTCGGCGGACGATCTCCGGCCACCTTAGGCGGGCAGCGAGTAATGGGCAACTCGCTATCCGACCATGGACGATGCCCAGGTCGACGGCGCGTTGTGTTCCACGCGCGCCTCAAGGGGTGTCAGCAAAATGACGGGGCCACCCTGTAGAGGGCCAAAGCCCACCGGGGTCGCGGGACTTACGAATTACCGTGACCCCGGAATGTAAAGGATTATTATAGGGCTATTGAAGGACACCGTGGATTTTAATCAGTACGAGTCTTTCAGTCCCTCCCGCTCTGCCCTGGGTGGGAGGACTCATTTGATGATTTTACCATGCAAAAAAAAGGTGTGAGGCGTTTAGCTGATGTGCAGAAGTAACCGGGACATTCGTGCAATTTTCAGGTTTGTTTCTAAGAGTTAAAAAGCTTTTTAGACACTAAGATTATTGATATATTATACATATTATAATGCACATGAGTGTCAGTTTTTTTCAGGAAACGTCCATTTTTCCACAAGGAATCGTTGCTGTTGATATTTTTATATTTTCATTAGTAAATAAAACAACACAGTTATAAAATTAAAATAAATTTTAAATTGGACCTTAATATCATAAATATTTATTCTTTATTACCAAAATAAGATTTACTTCCTCGAAAATGTTTTACTCAACCGTGTTAAGAATAATTAAAATGGCCTTAATTGACCAACTTTGGCAAACTCCCTCAACGAAATATTGCTCACTTTGTATTTCATCGTTTCATTCCGGTTTTAATAAATTGAGTGCTTTCAATGATTACGATTTATTTGTTAACTTATAGATTCAATGTTTAAATACTACCAGTTATTTGTTTTGCTTTTATTTCTCTTGTCTTACCTTTCTTCTCTCATCTTTATAACACAAGCCATAGTCGATTTATTTGGGGCGGCGTGGTGCGGCCGGCGATTTGTGACGCGTGTGGCGAGGCGTGCTGCGCTGTGGGACACGGCGGCTACTTTCCTCCACGCTTCTCTGTGGACAGACTGATTATAGTCATAGGAAACATGCAGAGCCCAATGCTGCCTAGGTCGTGCTTCATGAAGATGTAATCTGCGGGCTCTGCGACAAGAAACATCGTCACATGTTTGAATTTACTGTGGGGCCGCTCCGCACTCACGAAACGGTTGCGGCGCGTCCCCATAAAAGATTCCTTAGTATCATATTACTGCGATTTCTTTTATAAAACATTGTTACGCAATTGTGATTCAAACGACGCCTTTAAAGAATGAATAGTTTCATCTCTTAAATACTTTTGAAAATCCTTGTAGATATCAAATATCCACAAAGAAAATGAACGAATGTTAAACTTGTAAATTCCCCAAATTGTAATAAGATTTTCCTGTCTTGTTTCCTTTACCTGAGATTTCACTGGCCGAGTTATAAAACAAGACAAAAACTTTGGAGATTCCATTAATATTTCATTAATAATTTCATTATGCTATTTGTTCCCTTTTTAACTTTGACAGAGATTATAACTTTTCTTTTTTTATTAATTTAATGAAACAGGATGGACAGAATCAGAAGATTTACGAATATGTATTAGAATAATCAGTGTTCAATGATTTATGTATCAGATTGGTCAGTTTTTGTGTACCGTAATGTGTGTTGGTTACGGAGTAGCGAGTGCTACGCTGTTCTGACAGCGTAGCACTGACTAATAGTTTAAGCATATTAAAGATTCAAGTATATTAAAATATATATTATTATTATTTATTTCTTTTTTTTTAACTTTTAAACGAAAAGGTTTAAAACTCTGTATTTCTGATGTTTGTGATTAGTTACCACACGATTCGGATTGAAATACCTATTACGAAAAATTAAATTTAATAGTTTCCATACCATTCAGTTAAATATTAAAAAATGTTGCATTTTTAACGAAACGTGAGCCAATTTACTGAAGATAAATATATAGATGTATGAAATGTACTCGTATATTTCTTCGAGCATTAACACTCGCTTTATATAAAATACAAAATATTCCATTAAAATATTATTTAAATTCATCTTACTTTTAATTTAATAACATCATAAACACGTTACATTTAAGGTGTAAACAAAGACAGCTTAAAACTGTATCAATTTTGTTCGCTTGCTAGTAAAATGAAGCAATATTTTTAATTAAGTTAAAATCTAACAGATTCAACGCCATTAGTGATTCAAATTTTAAGGTACCTACTTAAGTACTTAAGAAAACAACTCAAGAGAAAAATATATAAAGTAAGTAACTTTTGTATACTTTTGTAAAACATTTTCAGTCGTTTCTTTCGTTGAAGTGCCTAATAACAATATTTTTTGCCGTACAATTAATTTAACGACTCAGTAAGTATTTTCAACGGGAACTTAAATACAATTTTCACACAAAAAATTGCCTGCCTATCGTAAAATTTTATTCTGCTCAAACTTTCCTAATTGCGATCACAAAGAGGAGAGGAATTATTTACAAATTAAATTCCTGATTTTTTTACGAGTTCCACGGATGATGGGAGGCACTTTTTGACCTTCATGGGACCTCGGGGACTGGTGCTAATGGCGTAAATGAGCTTTACTTATTTTCTGTGATTTTAACACGTTTTTTTGGGTTCTTAAATTGGGTTCATCGTTAAATTGATGTGAAGCTATAAATACAAAGGTAGGCAAAAAAAGGTAAATAACCATTGACCTGGGACTCTAGTCTGCTATTTTCATAAATTTATCATTCCAACACGACTTCAGTGTAATCTGCTAATTTCATTAGTCGATCACTGGTCTATCAATGGTCTCGTAACATAATTGTTATAATGACATTTGAACATTTAGTCATGCCAGAATTTGTTTACTGATGTAAACATAATTTTAACATTTATTATTTATTTTTATAAGCAATTTGAATCAGTAAGAAGTTAGAAAATAGTAAAAAGATTTGTACGAGATTACCATTCTATGTTCATTTCTTTCAATGGAGTGTCAGTGATTGACCATTGGAAAGTCATAATGAAGCCACTTATTAGTAGATTACCACACTTGTCACAAACAACTATTATCAAATCAATGATAGACCATTCTCACAGTATTGCAATAGCAGACTTAAGGTCCTCGTCCTTTTTAGATGAATTGGTGGTCAGTATTTACTGCATGTGTTAGTAGACACAAGAGGATACTGGAAGCTGGCCACTTACTTGACCCTCTTTGCCGTAATCTTTTAGTCGCCTTTTATGACACCCACTAGTTGGAAATGTCTTTCATAATTCTCAGAAATCACATCAAATCCAGCTTGTGTGACTACAATGTTAGTAAAGGAGATTAAAAAAGTTTGAATGTACTAAAACCTTATCTAACTTCACAAAAGAAGGATTCGATTTTATATTTGTTATAGTTATACTCAAAATTTACCAATTTTGTATTTTTATCACCAAATGAGTCCTCCCTCTTAGGGCAGAGTGGGAGGGACTGTCAGACTCGTACTGACTAAAATCCACGGTGTCCTTCAATAGCCTTTTACGTTCCGGGGTCACGGTAATTCGTGAGTCCCGCGACCCCGGCAGTATTTGGCCCTCTAGAGGGGGGGGGGGGGCGTCATTATGCTGACACTCTTTGAGTCACAGTCAACTGATAAAAAATGAATCAGATAGTAGAATTTGTGTATTACTTAGTAAAAAACGTGTATCTTTGCAGTCTTATCCATCAAATAAAAATGTTTTTTTTTGTATTCCATTCACTTAGTCGTATCAACATTATACGAGAATTAAATGACATGGAACCTACTATAAATGCGTTTCGTGGATCGTCATTTTTCACCAGCCGTACTTTGGACCCATATTGGAAAAAAAATCACCCTTATCAATCAATTCATTTTCAGTCAGTCAGTACTGTCAATTTTGATTTCTGATCAAAGCTCTTGATTATGTAAATCAAGAGTTATCGAGGACCTTGAGCGACCTAATTATCGGAATATTCGCTCAGTGATTTTGATTCGAGCGATGGAACGAAAAACCATCAAGAAAATAATGAGTTCATCACAAGGAAAACCTTTCTTAAAAAGGAACACGGAATGATGTTCCAAGACTCTCTTTTAATCCGCAGGCTACTACCCAACTTGTAAACTTAATCCTTAAGTTATTTTATAACGACCTGTTGGTAAATAAACTACTTGTCAGCAGTTCATCTTCAACGTTCTGCTTAGCTTTTAAAGTAGAAAATCTGACGGCACGCTGTTATTTCGACATTAATTTTAGTGTCACGTAATTTTACTGAAAATTAAATTAAGTAGGTATAATTGGCACATTTTGATACCTGCATACGAAGTACGACACTGAAATGCTTTTTCGCTGACTCAACTTAAGTCAAGCTCAATGTTCTCTAAATCCACCCCATTAGTCAGTAGGATTCTCATAGTACCTCATGAAAGACTTGATGATCACATCACTAACAAAAAAATTGACGTATTCAAAGCTATAGTTTGTTTTCACAATGAATCGTCTGTCACTACCTAGCTTAGTTAATCTTATGTCGTCATGAAACGCTAACCAAATCGTATGCTTAACCGCAATTGGTGTTTGCTCGAATTTGACAGACGATTTCATATTAAAATTCTCGAGCCGTCGGTGTTTTTGAAAATTCTCTACAAATTATAGCTGTAATGAGACAAGATTAGGGCGTGTCGAGCTTGAGTTGAGTTGAGTCACTCGCTAAGAATATGAGTCTTATGAAACACAATACGATTAAAGCTGAGATAACTCAAAAGTATACGGTAGATGATTATATAGATACTATTATATCTCTTCGTAATAATTCAGAGGCTGTAAAGAGCAGACATGTGTTAGAATTTCTCACGTCGGCTTATAAAGTTAGGTAAGTACTTATCTCCTCGGTCGAAGCTTAGGTTTCCGTGAAGTTCAGAGTGCATAAAATTAGTCTTTGCAGTTAGTCTGAACCGTTGTTCAGAGTTGGATTGTAATTCTGACTTTGTTTAATAACTTATATTGGATGAATGACCTGAGACCTTATCATGAATTTCCAGTTTTAGTTAGTACATTAATTTCAAGGAAAGAAATAGTTCCTTCTTCGTACACTAGAGGCGCTGTTCCTTTTATCCATACAATAAACGCAGTAAATACTTCAAGTTAGCTGTAAATAAAATACTTAAATCTTGTGATCGAGCTCTACTGAATGTCGTAATTAAGGTATTGATAGGACATTTTTATTTGAAAGAGTATCCATGGAGTTTCTTGACAGTTCTTCTGCATACAGGATATCTGTCTAAATCACAATAGTGACAGTTAGTTTTTGGGTTGCGACTGTCTAAGTCTATAACTCCTGGGACTACGCTTTTTTTCGCATATCAAATTATTCATAAGTTATTGTAACAAGAAAAATGTATCAAAAAATAATATGGAGTTTATTAACGTTCCATGGAAACGAACGTCGAACCGATTATCTGTTTGTCGATGTTTTACAAGTCTCATGGTGAAATAAAATTCTGTATTTTCTTGTTTTTTTTTGGCTTAGCACCCGTCTTCATCCACATAATGGAAAAATATAACTTTCTGCTTTTATAAGAATTTCAAATTCGCTACAATAGTTTTACAGATTACTTCTTTCAATCAAACTCACTTTACAAACTTCAGTTTGTTAAAAAAGTGTATTTAAATACTTTAAGTTATAGATTGTGATACTTTCATTTATTTAAAAAAGTGTATTTATATAATCTAAGTTAGAGATTGTGATATTCGTATGAATATGCATTGTAATTCTAATTTTACAAGATGTAGCCGCAGCTGTCATGTAGAGTAAATATATACGACTGTAGATCACTCCACCTGACAGCAAGAAAGTGTTTTGGCATCTTAATTCCTCAGTTATCATAACTTTATAAGGCGACCAGATGCTAGCTAGTAAATTTAAAACTTATACACGTAACATAAATTATGGCCTGTATTACCTTCAGACAAATTTCACTAACTTAATTACTTAAGTTAGTAAATAGAAAATATGTTAATACTTTATTCATATTTCTTTTTATTAAGCTATTGCATAGCTTTTATCGCGGGCTCTGAGCGCGGCGACCAAATCAAGAAATTCTGTACCGAAAATACCTAACACCTCGCATCGTCTAACGTCGTTTCAGTTCGGCAGACTTCGGCAATCATAAAAACATCCGTTATTAAGACAATTTACTTTTTCGTACTCATTCTTAACGGCCAGCTACAAATGGAGGTTTCACAATGAAACCTACTTATAAAATTCTCCTACAATAAAGCAGAGTGGCGCTGTGGAAGCGTGCTGGGCCCATGACCTGTTGAAAATTTTGACTCAGTTTGGAAGTGAGACTTGGGAATCCTGTAAATAAAAGACCACCACTGTTCCCTTTTTTTATTCTCTTCGCTGTTTTCAGTAGCAGCAGGCTTGCTCCATATAATAAGGAACATAATCAGATCTCAATAAATATGGATGTATTGTTTCCAGAACATAGTCTAATTTTCTGGAAACACCCGTAGACTTCTATACAATTCTATACCTTTTCTTTTATCGTGGTACAATCATCAAATGAGTCCTCCCACCCAGGGCAGAGCGGGAGGGACTGTCAGACTCGTACTGACTTAAATCGGTGTCCTTCAATAGCCCTTTACGTTCCGGGATCACGGTAATTCGTACAGTCCCGCGACCCCGGCAGGCTTTGGCCCTCTAGAGGGGAGCTCCGTCACTCTGCTGACACTCTTTGAGGCGCGCGTGGAACACAACGCGCCGTCGACCCGGGAATGGTCCATGGTCGGACAGCGAGTTGCCCATTACTCGCTACCCGCATGTCCACGCCTACGGTGGCCGGAGATCGTCTGGCGAAGTCCGACGCCGTGGGCTTGTACCACTGCGGATACAATTCTATACCTACTGGATCATTCCAGATCCATCTCAAACCATTGAGTTTCTTCTGGAATGTTCTAGTAACTCAGTCGACATAACATCGTACTTCTTAAATGGCAAAGAAACACGAGGGTTTGTTTACCAACATACAAGATATAAAAATCTTACATAATATGGTACTTAAGCACGATATAGGCACTTAAGATAATAATGTCATCATCATTAGGCCTCGTTTATGGTGTCGGATGATTGTGGTAGTATGTATGTGTATTAGGAAGTATCTTGGACTGATACCCCTGATCTGGTAGTATACATTGCAATAGATAAGGCTTGTTGACAACATCAATAAACTGGAAATCTAACCAGTACTAAGTATTACGAGTAAGTTGGAAAAAAATGGACACATAATTGGCTTATTCGGGAAATGCCCAACTGCTTAAAAATGGACTAATTCTCTTGAACTATATCAACGAATATTTGCAAAGATGAAACGCATCAAAACTCGAGAGGTTTAGACGTCAGAAGCAAGTAAAAGTTTTCTTTGCTCGTGAAGTATTGCCAATTTCAGGAGTGTCACATCTTTGTCAGTTTTGGCTTACGTCACATAAGAAAAATACGGGTCCAATTGTTTTTTTTGGTAGTCTAACTGACAGACAGAAAAATAGCCTACTAAAATGTGTAAGTTTAAATGACAGAAATAAAAAAATTTAACGATTTTTATAAATTAATCCTAAAAACATTAAACATCTATTAAGTTTGCCGACACGGTTAGCGCAATCGCTGAGCGATCGACGATCCCCGCACGGAACAAATATTTGTTTGATCTGCAAGTAGTTGTTCTGAGTCTGGGTGTTTATGTATGTGAGTTTCTATGTTTGTAACCGCAGCCACGACACAGGAGAAATTCCTAGTGTGGGGCAACGATATCTGAAAAAAAAAAACTTAAAATTGGAATAATGCCTGGACAAAGTTACATTTGAAGAGTTCTCTTCCGAAAAACCTATTCTGGCTGCAGGTCCAAGGCATGATAGTATTAACAAGATTACGGCTACAAAAATATATGTATAGTTATCGAAACAAGAGTGTACAAAACAGCTCAGTTGCCTATGAGAAATTGGTTTAAAATTCAGTTGCAAGATTTGTCCCATACGTACTAAGACATCAAGTTAAATAGAAAAACATGTTGCAGAAATAGACTCGTAATAACTAGGTTGTAAATGTCAGATAAGCAGTTGCGTCATGGAAAATATTGGTTCGGAAAATATACATATAAGAAAAGAGTGTTACGACGAAAATCTTTCTTGGAAAGCATGGTTGCCGCCTGTTGCGGTTTAAATAGAGTTGTACAGAACCCTGTCTTGTTGCTGCGGGTTGTCAATGCGATTGAGTGGCTTTACCGCTTCGGTATTGTAGTTGCGTCCCTTGGGAATTGTATTTTAAAACAGAAAATGTGAGAACAGCTTGTGAAAATGTACCGTGTTGGATCGGACTGTCGTATGTCAATGTTGGTAAATAGGGATCCTAAATCCTGCTGGTCGTCCTTACTCTTTCATAACTAGAAACTTTTCCAGGTTTTTATCTAACTTAGTGGTAGACCGTCAGTTTTATCATCAGAAAATATTTTACATACATTTTTTCTTTTGGTACGTAAATCAAAATTGCCAAAAATACTACACCTTTAAAATTTACAAAACGTTACAAGCAAGTACAGTTTTTACTAGCTTCTGACGTCACGAGCCCCCACTCTCGAATTTATATCTTAGGAAATAAGCATTGGTTTAACGGAAGAAAAAATACGTGTCCATTATTTTTCAAAATTCTAGAGTACTGACTAACTAAATTTGCAATCTGTTGATATTGTAAAATTGCCTATTCATTAATGCCTTTGTCAAACAGACAGGCGAAAGCGAAGCGATACCGAACCGAAGCGAGACGTTAGTCCGATAGTTCTGTCACGCTATCGGATCGTTTACGCTTTTCTATGTGACTGGATACAAACAATTCCATACATTACAAATAAAAACGTCACGTTTCGCATTCGTCACGCCTGTCTGTTTGACAAAGGCTTAAGCGTAACGAAAAAACAAATTGACTTCCACATGGGATAATATCTCGCTGCTGGACAAACCCTCTTCTTTAGTCAATGCTGTCCATGATTGCCATACTTACTGTGTGTATTTTGAATGGTAGCTGTGTTATAAAGACCTTAATTACATTGAGTTATACCTAATCAAAACTCGTTACAATCATATTTTTTCCTCTTACAATTTTTTCACAATTCTTTAGAATCGAAGAAACGACTATAATTCGTTTTAATGAAAGGTAATTTCGACGGAAATGCTGAGGAATTCCTGTTAATAACTGCAATTTCCTTCAGTAATTGCGACCTACCACGATGTTGGTGCTTGTTTGAGGGCGGGCGCACGTCACTTTTTGATTGCTTTTTTCAGGTTGAAATATTTATGTTTGATTCCGAACACATTAGAGTATTGTACATACATCATCTGCCTCGCCTTTTTCCGAACACGCTGAATGGACTTGTAATTAACTGTATATCAGTATTTTACACTTTTTTTTACTTGACAAAATCATCGAATGAGTACCAAGTCAGGACGGGACTGTCAGACTTTTACTGACTTAAATCCACGGTGTTCTTCAATAGCCCTTTACGTTCCAGAGCCACGGTTATGTGACAAGACAGTCCCGCGACCCTGGCAGGATCAATATTTTACATGAAGTAACTGTTTGTGGCGGCATGGAAAAAGTACGTAGAGCAGTTTCTGTTCGTTCGCTTCGTTTCTGTTGGCTCGAAAGTCTGACATTATGATTTAGGCGCCAAGGTTGATGAGTTTCAGATTTCATCAAGATTGGGCCGAAACATTGAGGTCCGTCAGCGGCGTGGTAACAGAAAAGCAGCAGAGCCTCTGGATGCTCTGTCATCCGATGTCAGCTGCTGCGGCAACCATCGCTGAAAAGGTCCACCAGAGTGACAGTTACCAGCCAGGTCCACTCTTATCCGACCTTTTTCAGTAATAAGTTCGTATGAAAAAAAAATGGCGTTACTAGCTGTGCCAGCATAAACTGTATGATCTTCTTCTTATCAAAGTGACGATGAAAATCTACATTGTATACGATGCGATACCTTTGTACTCTTAAGTTATGTTCTTACATTATATTGTCACTAGCTTTTCTCCGCCCTGCTGGGGTCGCGGGACTCACGAATTACCATGACCCCGGTACGTAAAGGGCTATTGAAGGACACCGTGGATTTTAGTCAGTACGAGTCTGACAGTCCCTCCCGCTCCGCCCTGGGTGGGAGGACTCAGGTGATCATTTTACCAAGTAAAAAAAAAACCTCGATTCTACGAACATTAACAAGGAATATTGAACATCAGGGAACTGTTATTTCATACAATAACAGTTCGACAGTCGGTATTGTGTTTCAGTACTTATTGTACTCGGTCGGATGGTTCCCTTTCACAATGCCGACGGGAAGCAGTAGTGCAGTCAAGTTAAATGGTAACAAAGGAAGTAGGTGTTTGTTATCTTCGAGAGATAGATACATATCTAAGAGATAGAGAGATTTTTTGTTCATATTGTAAGAGACTTCATGAGAAAATAACTATTGCGTGAATTGATTCAACTGGTGGGTTAAAATGTGTGTTGAAAGGCGGCAATGTTAAGTCAGCTAGCTGCTAATTAAGTCGGTCCAGCAGTTTAGAAGCGATAGTAGAACAGACACACAAACACACTTTTGCATTTATATATTTGACTAGCGACCCGCTCCGGCTTCGCACGGGTACAATCTCTTCTATATTGTGCATGTTATAAACATATATCGTCCTCTTGAATCACTCTATCTATTAACCGTATCAAAATCCGTTGCGTAGTTTTAAAGATCTAAGCATACATAGAGTGTCAGCAAAACGACGGGGCCCCCCCTCTAGAGGGCCAAAGCCTGCCGAGGTCACGGGACTGTACGAATAACCGTGACCCCGGATCGTAAAGGGCTATTGAAGAACACCGTGGATTTTAGTCAGTACGAGTCTGCCAGTCCCTCCCGCTCTGCCCTGGGTGCGAGGACTCATTTGATGATTTTACCACGATAAAAAAGGCATACATAGGGACAGACAGACAGACAGCGGGAAGCGACTTTGCTTTATACTATGTAGTGATAAAATAAACCATTCAAAACATTTTTAAGTTGTCGATCACAAGAAGAAGACTTATAATCAAAGCTCGAGGTCATGATCTTTGATCCCTATAATATATATAACACTTATATAATATGGGTCGGAAACCAAAGTGAGAAGTATAACCTAGTATCTTTCATTGACCTCAGTATTGAAAAATATTCAGATTATGGAGGTGAGATGGCTGTCATTTGTAGAATATTGATAAGTAGCATATATTTTTATTCCTGCAAAAGCTATTTATCTACTCTTATTTGAATTTATTTCTCAATATCTGGGCTTATTTTGCTGTTGAAACTTGTTTTTAAACCAGTTCAATAGAACCTGTTATTTATTTTTGGTTTAGAGTATTTATTCAGAGGTTGTTTATATTTGCAATACATTTGAAAGCGTATCCAAAAATAAATTTGTTTACATTGCATTACTGCGAAATGATGACAAAACATTAATTTATCCACAGGCATGAAAGTAATCATAAAATTCTTCAAACGTTTCGTAGCAAAATGCTACGTCGTAGCTTATTACGTAGCACAGATCGGCGTAGCTCATCGCGTAGCGAGATGAAAGCTTTGCCGCGCGTATATCTACATGAAAATAACTGTATAAAGTGTATATTTGTTCGGAAGTCTCAGACGGTTATGTTAGCTACTTTAATACACGAACAAGATGCTAAGAACCATTCAACGTTAGTTGGCACATCATCGAAGATAATCGTGTTCTTATGCGGTACTTACGCATAGAGTGCAACAGTTTAAACCACTTCGGTATAACGGTAACTGTTCCCGATTATCGCGAAGAACCATATTATGCGGACACTTCGTTTTTACTTTACTGCAAATTGGATGCATTTGCACGTTGGACACATAAAAGTGACGTAAAGAGGTTTATGTTATGTCCTGATGCTACGTTATTGTGGCAATCGAGCCTTTTCGTGACCACCTCCGCAGTTATATCACGGGTAGAAAATGAAAATGATGATACTTTTATTTATTGATACTTTGAGTTTGGTCTTGAACACTTTTTTACGTTTAAATCATTAAATAAGTACTCCCGCTGGACGGGAGGGTTTATCAGACTCATACTGACTAAAATCCACGGTGTCCTTCAATAGCCCTTTACGTTCCAGGGTCACAGTTATCAGATGAGACAATACCGCGACCCCCGATCTTGAACGCTTGAGTTGTGATGTGTTGATAGTGAATGATGTTATTCTAAATAACATAGAATATCATAAAGAGGTAACAAAAAGCCCTTTCTTTTGAAAAACAGATACGTATAGTGTCAAAATAATAATGTTCAACTAACAAATTGATAATTTTATTGACAGAAACATTAATGCCTTTTTTAAACAGACAGGCGAAAGAGAAGCGAGTCCGAGGCGATACCGAACCGAAACGAGACCTCAGTCCGAAAGTTCTGTCACGCTATCGGATCGCCTTCGCTTTTCTATGTGACTGGATTCAAACAATTCCATACATTACAAATAAAAAAGTCACGCTTCGCATTTGCCACGCCAGTCTGTTTGACAAAGGCTTAATTGTTACATTATTTTGATTCATATGACATGTTTTACGGGATAACGTCGTTTATTTGTTATATTGAGTACTGGTAACACGACACATTTACTATATTTGTCATTTGTTTTAAGTTTCTGATATTTCGACACTGTTGCAAGCTGGAAACTCCAATAAAATGCCGTTTGAAATATCTTTAAATACGATACGCATTAATGTATGCGTCGTGAATTCCAAAGATTTTCAAAGATGGACGTCGGTAAGTAAGAACCTCGGTGGCTCGGTTGGTAAGAGCATCGGATGTACTGAATACAAAGGTCGCAGGTTCAAATCTTGCTAGCGGTTCGAACTTTTCTTTCCATAGAAAATCCCGTTTTGAGTTCTAATGATAGTTTCAGAACAAGTTTCAGACATAGAAAAGGCAATTACAGAATAAAGTGAATGTGGGCGAGCTATTTACGCCATAGACTTATTGGAAGATGGGTCAGCAGTGTTTATGTGAATACAAAAGACAAGAAAGAGAATTATGGGAAGTTAACGACTAGGTTGGGATGGTTGTAAAAGTACCAGACATATAGTCTAGTTACGTATAATTTCGTCTAGTATTAGCAACTATGTACTACGGAGCTCCAACAAACAGCAAGGCACTACTAACAAACGCAATACTGTTGTAATTTGCTCCAGAAATGTCTCATTTCGTTCACAACATGCAGAAACACAAAATGAAAACAGAAAACGAAGTAAATTATTGTTGGAAAATGTAAATCATTACCTAGTTCTTAGTTTTCAATGTAATACATTCGTACTACACGCATAATGTACTTGAGAAATGTCGGGTTCGCGTGTCGCAAACCCAGTCCTTTGTATCCGATCAGATAAGTTGCGACTAATCGCAGGCGGCGGCGACGCGACGAAACTTACGTTTATTGCTCTAATTTATCGTTCAGCCGGTGAAAGTAATTAACATAATTGAAGTTATTTAAGCAATTTTTCGGCTTCAAATCTTGATTTTAAATAATTTTATGTTAGAATTCGGTTTGTTTGGGAATTAATTTTTGTCACGATTTGTGGGATTTAACTAGGGCGGTAGTTTACTTGTTAGTTTACGTAGCTGTCACGTGTGTATTTCCCCAAAAGAGTTGGCAGAGCTATAATAGTAGAGTATAATCGCTCTACAAAACAATAATTGTTTAACGTTTCATTTTGTCGAACTGTAGACCGATCCAGGTCCCCTATATAGTCCCCGTGTATGTAGACGATGTTCAAGGCTCAAGCTTTCTTACAGATCAACCCGGGGTTGGATTCTGTAGATTAATCTAAGATCTAATCTATGTTTGCGTTTATGTGACAAGACAGACTGACAAGTTTTTTTTTTTTATTATCTTGTGATATAGTAAATTAGTCATTCTGTGTATAATCTTTTTGTCTTTATTTTCATACTTTTTGGATTCCACGTTTCAAAATTCAATATACCATATTTTTGATTGAAGCAAGAACGTTTTTCACGAGCTTTAATGCTAGTGGGACGAAAGAATTTGTGGGAAAATCTCAGCTCAATTCAACTAAACGTCTCACCGTACCTCCACTTCGCAACTTTACCTCGCGACTGAAATTGTGGGCTTGAAATTGGCGATTGAATCATGCGACCATGGGTCCAGTTACATAGTTTTTTTGTATCGTATAACCCGGGTCGGTCACAAATGAAAGAGTTTTCATAATTTACAATTTATCTCAATCTAGCCCAGAAGTACAGATGAAAGTCAAGATGGAGTAAACCCACCAGAAGGAATATAAGGATCTTACGTCACAGACTCACCGCTGGAACAGTAAAAAATGATTGGTGTCGGTCTTCGCCAGGATGGTCGTCGCGAGGCAAGCGGCCTTGGTGAGGTCAAACAGGTATCAGGTTACAGGTAGCCTGTGATGCCAATTCCCGGAGTAGGTCGCTAGGAGATGGATCTTGCTGAAGAGAATTGTCTAGTTGCAATATACTATTGATTGTCAAGTATGTATCTCAGCTCTTTCTCAATCTAATGAAACCACCCATTTTTATCGAAGCAGGATAGCAGGATCTAAAAGGCAAAACAAAAATAAGCGTCGAATCGATTCTTCTTCGGTTTCAAAGTCGCTAACAAAGCAATAAATCCTTCCTTCCCAAGACATACTTATCTGTACCGCTGAATTCAGCGCCCCATTCCTCAAGCGGAACTGTGAAACGCTATTTACTAACGAATCGCAGCAAAACGGACGCTCTGAACTTTTGACACCTCCTCCATCCTTACTTATTGTCCAAATATTTCATTCGGCTGAGTGTATGGATGTGAGACGGCGACGCTGATACATTTCTCAACTGAAACTTGGCACGCTGACTTAAAATAAACTTTGAGCTATTGTCTGTTGTTACCATCGTCCGAAGTTTCATACAATGTGCCGTTAATTTCGGCAAGTGTTTATGTGAAATATGTTTGTGGGTTTGTTGTTCTGTGCTTGTTTTCGATTGTGGTTTGTTCTTAAATAGGTTTCGAAATCTTATTATACAATCTTAACGTAGTAAGTATTATATGATTTTGGGAGAAACATACAACAATAATATATATTTTAAAATGTTGACAAAATAGTTCTGCACCGGAGACCGTAGCATGAATTCTACGAATTTGGCTGCATAGCGTATTACGACGTTAATTGTATGAAAAATGAAAAAAATGCCTCTTGTTTATGAACGAGGAACTAATTTTATTCAATCAGAATAAACGTCTAAGTCCCCGTGAACTATCGTCACAAAAACGCGAAAACTCGTGGCCGCGGGTAATCCACAATAATTTATGTTGAATTACGGGACTCGTACATCGTGCATATTATTTTGAAGTACCATGAATAAACTTAGCCATAAGTTAAGTATGTCACGCAAGGCTCTGTTCACAGTACCGTCTGATTGTTACGTGTGACGCGAGGTGGTCTCAAATTCAATTGTCTTCCGTGAGCCGGCCATGTGCCTGTCGCGCAGTTTCGACACTCACCACTGCATTGTGTTCCTAAACTATTGGTACATATGATTTTGTGGTGGATTGTCAGAGTAATTGGACTAGAGTGGAAGATTTGAAACTGGATATTTAACAGCATTGTAGATGATTTTGTCTGTTAAAGTGGTAACAAATTGGGTTTTGAGGAGTTCAGAATTTTAACAAACTCGCAAATTACCGTGACCCCGGTACGTAAAGGGCTATTGTAGGACACCGTGAATTTTAGTCAGTACGAGTCTGACAGTCCCTCCCGCTCTGCCCTGGGTGGGAGGACTCATGTGATAATTTTACCACGTAAAAAAAAGAAAAGCATAAATTATACTCAGATATAATGTTCCCATAACTGAGTTAAAGACCTCATACAGAGAGCCAAAGTCAATGATCTTTGACTTTGACTCTCTGTATAAGAGAATGGGCTGGTTGGTATTTGATTTTTGAGTTCTAAAACAAGTTGGTTTCCTTTAATTTTCGAGAAATTTCATAAGAAGCAGTAGATGTAAAAACCATAGTAGAGTGTAGCATGAATAACTGAATATTAAATCATCGTTTTATTTCAGCGGACCCTTTATCTTCTAAAATATTGTTTAACCTCGATAAAAAAAAAAGCACACAGGCCGAATGCGGTACAAAAAAGTACAAAATGAAACTAATGTTTTATTGCTGCCACTATTTAGTACAGCACAATCTGCACACAACAACCGCTCCTATTGTTTGATCTATGATATCCATTGTTGCGGTACTGCAACGTCAGTACATAAGTAAGTAGCTACCTACATCTGTTGATTAATTGCATACGACCGGCGCTGCGCGTCTGATTGCAGTAAACATTTGTCACTAATGGATGTATCGCTTATTCCTCATGATTCGACACCATCAGTTATTACAAATAGGGTAAAACCGGAATAGTTGCCCAGTGGTAGGGGAACAGTGTATAAGACGGGGACGCGAGGTATGATGGTAAATCATGTTCAATGGTAAATCAATCAATTGTTTTAATTATCTGTCGATGGTCTCTAAAACTACCACTAAGTTGGTCATACTGCAGGTCTCAATGCGATTGCATAGGAAGGCAAGGTGCGTTAATTTTTGCTATAGATGCCCTTTTGCTCGGCAGGGCATGCTTTAAGTAATTTATAAATAATAGGCAATTGTCTCATAAATGATATAGATATCCCAAAATTCCCCAATTACTCTGGAAATATCAAAGATAATGTTTTTTTACATACATACGTACACAAACTCGCGTCTTCCCATGGGGGTGTGCAGAAATTACAGAGCGCCACCAGCTACGATCCTTACATACTCCTTCCATCTCATCTACATTCATGCATCTGGTCACACAGGCACGCCGATTACGAGTGCTAAGCTACTGACCTTTCTGGAGCACTTCACCAATAAGGTCAGTGTAGATCTTCCCAGGGCGTTTTTTTGATATAGGTACGTATTACAAATTATTTTACTTTTTGTACTGAGAGATATCAAGTAATTTTAAAAAGGGTGGCTATTATCCCCATTGTACCCTGCCTATCCGTTAACTCATTTGATGTTAGACTGTTAGATTGTCGGATAAATGCGTGACATTTTGCAACGTATTTGCACGTGAACATTCCTTCGTGATAAAGGGTCACGTTTTCGTGGAATAGGTATTGTGTATTGCACGAACGCGTCCGTTTGGGGCGGTTTTGTTCCGTTAAATATTCGAAGAGAATCAAATGGATGTGTTTTTTTAAAGGGAATGTTTACGTACTCAAAAAAGTTTGAAAGAGGCGGGTAAGTAAATGTCAAAATGCAACCAAAGGAATTGGGTACGTTGGGTTGTTGTTTTGCCACAAAGTTCATTAAGCCTCAGTTTTTTTTTGATAACTGTTAATTCGCCTCATTTCTTTTTTTTCGCACGGATAGCAGAACAATTAATTAATAAAATCCAGCACAAAATTACAGAAAACGAGGACAAAATGTGGAATCTGAACAGAAAGCACTAGGAGAACTAAGTACTTTGGAGGTGTTGGTCCCGCCGTCTTCATTAAAAATTATGTGAAACGAGGATAAGTGGCAAATTTACAGTAACAAAATCAAGCTACGGCGAATTAACTTTCAATGTATCAGGTTTAAAAAAATGGAGTGAACTTTGTGACAAATGTACAACAACTCAGTACGTTTTAGTCAGTGCAAATCTGAAAGTTCTTTCCGCACCACCCAGCCACGAATCATTTGATGACTGTTCGCTTAAAAAAAACAGAGATAACAAGCAGACATCTTAAATTATTGATCATCAGAAATTCTTGTACAATTTATTATTGAATAAAAGAAAATTGAAATACTTATAAGATGTACTGTCGGTGATCATTACTTGATCCACTTTAACATTATTCTGACATTATAAGAGGGATCATATAATGATGGGCACCGACTGTACTATTTTATTTTCTAGATACAGTTCTTGCAGCTATCTTCTAATGCTAGCCAGTGCTTGCAGACGGGTGCTATCAATAATTTGGTACAATCTATTAATTTTTGTTTCTTATCTATAAGTTGCATTATTACTAGTGAGATGGTCTTAAAGTACATGTACATATAGAAAAAAAAACGTTGCCTCTCGCTAGAATTTTCTATTGAATCATGTTTGGTGCGTTTACAAATAGCCCGACCCGGAATAAATACTTGTAGATCAACAAGTATTTGTTCCGTGCAAGAATCGAACGTGCGACACGTAGCGCAGCAGTCGATCAGTTGACCACTGAGCTAACCGTGCCGAACAAAAAAGTGAATTGAAAAAAAAAGGTAAAGATTTATAATAGTTGATGTGCTACATAGTACGACATTATTTAGATTATGTGCATTTCATAATTATTTCTTCATTTGATTCATGACAGCAAACCCCTTGTAAGTCCAATTCATTACCTGCAAAACACAAAAAGATATTTCAAATCCCTTTAACTCAAATTAATGTGAAAATTGGGTCGTTGACCCGGGCAACACAGATGTTTTAGCACAGATAATCACCTCTAGATCCCGCATACAAGGCAACTTATGCGAGCCACACGTCAGTGTATTTGCTTACTAATGTTGATGTTCGTTCTTTTATCTAAGTGCTTAGTTATTAAAACGATCGTAACGTTTACAGTTTCTAGAATTTATTTAGACTTGAGAATAAATACTTATAAGGTAGAAGAAGTTCTATGTAGACAACTTTAGTAATAGAAAATGTACTGATGTGTGAGGAGGAGATTGCCTTGTATACGGAATCTAGAAGGGTACATGTTTTGGCGAGTGAGTGGTAACCTACAACATGTGAATTAAGAGGATTTTTTGGGTTAAGTTCCTGTGACAGGAGGAATGGAATGAAAATATTTGTGAACGATTATTTAACTAAGGAGGTTATTATTTCCATAGTGACGGGGCCTGTAGAGGGTCAAAGCCAGCCGGGGTCGCGGGACTTAGAATTTACCGTAACCCCAGTACAAAAAGGGCACCGTGGATTTTAGTCAGTCAAGTCTGACAGTCCCTCCCGCCCTGCCCTGGGTGGGAGGACTCATTTGATGATTTTACCACGTTAAAAAAAAATCCTACCACAGAAAATTTAATACTTAGTTGGTCTAGTGGTGGCAAATATGGCAGCTTGGTAGGAGGTCCTAGGTTTGATTTTAAAGTTGGATAAAGCATTAATAGGGCTTTTCTATTAGGCTTTCTACTTCATACTCCTGAAAAATCCCAGAAGTCTGAAGTTGTGTACAGGTGATAGGAATAGCCTTATTGTATAACGTGGAACTTAAAGAAAACTGATGAATGTGACATTAAAATTAATTAAAATAGTTTTTTGACGCCCTATAAATTTTTAATTTAGTAATTTTTGTAAATATTTTTTTTTAATTTTAGTTTTTCAATATATTTTGTATATACACGTATTTTTTTTCTGTATTTAAAGAAAAATGTAACAATTGTTGGCATTAAAAAACATGAAATGTGGACGTTAAACTATTAGGAAACCTCTATCAAACCCTTCGTGGTTTAAAGGTGTGAAGATGTTTTGAATTTCTTCCATTAATTAAAAATATAATTCGTTTACTATAAAAATAATTCACACAACCGTAATTTCCTTCATTTAATTACCCGACGAGAAAGATAATAAAAAATGCAGACAGAAAAATGACAGTATATTCTATTCAGTCGTTCTGTCCTGCTTAATTGGGAAAGATTAAACTACGGAACCCGGGGTCATCCCACTGGGACCGTGGGTCCCGGGGTTTTCTGCGTCCAGCACGACTCCTGATGAATAATTTAGTAGTTTGTATCTATTAATGTGTTGGTTCATACGCACGTGATGAGTTTCCCTAATAAAAATGGCAGCGCGCCTTGAATCAGATAGTTTTGCAAATGTGAAACTTATGTACCACTAAAATGTGTGTTTAGGCTACGGCTGAAAGAAGCCTAGTCCTAGTAAAGCTAAAAACCGTATAAACAAAGCTTAAATGCATCGTTGGTTGCAAGCGCCACCGCTGAACGTGAGGTCCTGTCTTCGATACCCACGTACAGCAAATATATATTTTTTTTGAACATTGCCCCACACTGGGAGTATCTCCTGTGTCGTGGGTGCGTTTACTAACATATAAACTCACGTACACAAACGCCCAGACCCGAAGCAACTACTTGTAGATCATACAAATATTTGCTCCGTGCGGGAATCGAACCCGCGACACGCAGCGTAGCAGTCTAATTGCTCAGCCACTGCGCTAACCGTGCTGTAAATTAGATTGGGAGTTTCTCTTGTTTGGTGAAATATGGGTGTGCTATCAGACACACCTCTGCCTAACTTTTGCCACGCCATTTCTTATAGGGTTCGAAAGAAACTATCAAATGGCATCTAGCATGATACTCGTATATTTTTAAGTTTCTTGACCACGTAAATGATACAGTACAGCTATTTAGCTAATCATGTATGTAGGTACTGTAGGCACGCGAATAAATGCAGAGCTTAGGAAGGTACAAGCGTATCCACTCTATATTGAGTTCAGTACGGATTGGGTCACTTTCACTTGATTATGTCCAAATGTAAGGACAAACACGAGCCGTTGCGGGCGACAAACACGAGCCTTTACAACCTACGACTATTCAATTAGCGCACCTTTGCTTTACATGCAAATAAAATACTCAATGGTTGCCAGCAAGGAAACCAAGATACAGAAAACATTTCACGTTATATTCGTGTTTTAAATTCTGCTTATTTGTTATAAAATCAAATAAAAATTTTCACATCACACTTAGATTAATAAAAAAAAAATGAACACAACCTAATATGTGAAAATCTCGTTTTATATATTTTTTGACAACATCTAGCTTATATAATAAGCTGTTTGATTAGATTCCTCAACGCCGTTTGGTACACCATCCCTTTACTGACTCGTAGCTGGAAGCTATCGGTAATACTACCGTGATCACAGGCCGACGCATAATGAAGAGGAAAATTGGTCCAAACTGATACCTCTCGAGAATATTACGTCCCAGTTTTAGATTATACAATCTTGATTTGAAGGCAACGGGAAGCAGAAGAAGTATTTGGTGTTCGGATGAAAGTTGCCGTGTTAAGCTAGCAATCTGTATCGTTAAGGAAATTAATTGAAATGCGAATTGGTTTCTTTCAAAGAAAAAGATTAACTCAAACAGGACAAAAAAGAAACAACCAAAATGGTACAGTTGACGCAGTGGCTCAACAATTGAGAGTTCGATTCTTGCACGGAACAAAAATGTGGAAAAATTAAGTATCGAAGACAACGAGTGAAACTGCGAGATAAGCTAGTGATAGAGTTGTTTGGATAATTGGGTTATTAGATAATTATTTTAGAACTGTAATATAACCCTTGTTTGTGAAACTTTGTATTAAAACTTAAAAATAAGTACCTAAGTAGTTTCTTAATAATGTTCGTCAAAAAATTAATAATGGAATTCAGAGTTTCATTTTAAAACAGGCCCTAAAACAAAATTATAAGTGCATCTCTTGAGTGTAAGACTAAATAACATTTTAAAATTGTTTAACTTTTGATAAGATACTTCTTAAAAAACTTTTCTTAAAGCCCTTGTATAACTCCTATAATAAAATTTATTTTGATTGCTATAACCGTAAACTTTTTGAATATTCAACTAAGTAATAAACTTCTTTTCTAAATATTATAAGTAATGGATCAAATTATAAAATCAAATAATGTTGTTGATTTATTACGATGGTTTCGGAACAAAGTTTGGTAATCCGCGTGGTGAGGCGAAAATACGTAGAAGCTTTAATGAAAAAAGGGAACGGAGCTTCGAAAGCTTTTAAATGCTTAGAATATTTTAGTTATTTTTTAAACGTTGCTCTGTACTGGAAATTTCTCAAATAGACCTTCTTTTTATCGTGGTTAAATCATCAAATGAGTCCTCCCACCCAGGGCAGGGCAGGAGGGACTGTCAGGCTTGACTGCCTAAAATCCACGGTGTCCTTCAATAGCCATTTACGTACCAGTCTCACGGTAATTTGTGAGTCCCGCAACCCCGGCAGGCTTTGGCCCTCTATAGGCCCCGTCACGCTAGACCTGGGACAACTACTTGTAGAGATCATAAAAATATTTGTTCCGCGGAGGAGTCTAACCGCCTATGTGCGGCGCAGCAGTTGATCGCTTTGAAGGCGTGGGCCTTCTGTGTCATTCAATATTTGTGGCCTCGTTCATCGTAATGATCGCATGAGTCGAGTTGAACTGTGTTCTTGATTCAATTCAAAGGTGTTATTGGTTTTATTCGTTAGAAATTTCTTAAAAGACTAAATTAATATGGATTTATGCCTACTAGAAGGTAATAGACTCGTCCCCTAATACATGCGTCATGACGCATAAAGTCATAACGCTTGAAGTTTAGGTAAACAAAACGTTTAGGTGAATCTCTGTTTAGATGTTCGTGAATTTACAGGCGGGATGTAAATTTTATTTGTTTAAGTTGACGAGATAATTTATACAGAAATCCGTTTTTAATAAAAACATTTCAAAGCTTTTGAAAGGTAAAGAACGTGGAACCACTTTATCGCGACAATTTTCAAAAATAAACAATTCATGTATTGCTGGAAAAGCTTTAGGAATGAATGATAGTACATTTACTGGGAAAGCGAGAACCGTGTTAAGAAGATATTTCAAGATATGTCAAGAAGCCTGAGATTTACACACGTATTCTTAGGAGCAAAGTTAGAGACCAAACAGGCTTTTCTGCCTAAGCCCACTATATCGTTAGCCTGCCGGAGTCGCGGGACTTGCGAATTACCGTGACCCCGGAACGTAAAGGGCTATTGAAGGACATCGTGGATTTTAGTCAGTACGAGACTGACAGTCCCTCCCGCTCTGCCGTGGGTGGGAGGACTCATTTTTATGATTTTACCACGTAAAAAAACATCACTCACTCCATCGTAGACTTTTTCTCTGGCACCTTTGACCTAGACTACAGTCAAAAGAGTAGAGGTAAACCCATCCCCTGTTTAAAAAAAGTAGCTGTCTCAGCTAAATCTATCCCATTAGATACATTTATAAATTGACAAGAACACTAACAATTTAAGAGTATTCATAAGTTATCCTCTCTCATATTAGAGTATGCCCAAAATGCGCCTAGGAATCGGATTGGTGGATGTTTTTAACCGTTGCCATGACGACTGAGTCTAGAGTCGAGCAATAGACTTAAGATCGGTTTTGGAATATGAGTGTAAAACTAGCAAATAAAATGCCAAGAGGTTCTGCGAATCATAAAATTGTAATGAAAGCACTATAGCCGTAATTCCGAGAATTAAAGTAGAGGAAAACACCGAGTTTCTTGAAAAAACTTCCGTGGCTAAATTAATTAATTAGGCGTTCATTTTCGTGAAAATACACGTAGGTAGTCACATAGCAACGAATGAACTCAGCTTTTCTAACAGTTTTCCTTGAAAATGAACAGTCGCTAATAGCAAAATTGTCAGTTCAATGAATAATATTGAAATACTGTTGAATACTGTTGTTGTGTTTCTTGTTGTGTACATTTATTAGTTTTATTCCAAGTTTCAACAATGATCGGTGAGAATAGTAAGGTAAAATATTTAGCATATTTTTAAAATGTATTAAACGTGTTCTGAATTCGTAGTCACTTCAATTCGTAAACCTAATGTTTTTTTAAACATTTTATTTTCGTTTATAAATAAAACAAACAAAAATAATATAACCAGCCGTTGTGTAGATGTGCCTCTAAAAATATTCCACACCAAATATTTGCAGATCAATATTGTTCGCAAATAAATAAAATTTCCATAATAAAATAAAGTAATACCGCTGAGACTTATCTCGCCAGTTGTACACTGACAATGAGAATATCTTGGAAGTGATCCCAAATATTTTGAGAACAAAAAATATGATAAACGACTGTGAATAATGATTGTCCTGGTACTGAACTATGACGTCTTAACTTATGGCATTCACAGTACTTATCTTAATAGTCGGATATTGGGACCTATGGGTTAAGAAAGTGATTTAGAATATTTATTGGCTTATTTTTTATTTATTTAGATTTTTTAAATTTTCAACTCGGCACTGCGATTTCATCACGCCTGACGCCTGCCGGGGTCACGGGTCTAAAGAACTACCGTGACCCCCGAATTATAAAGGGCTATTGAAGGACACCGTGGATTTTAGTCAGTACAAGTCTGACAGTCGGGGTGGGAGGACTCATTTGATAATTTTACCACGCTAAAAAAAAGCACTGCGATTTTCATACGAAACTGCTCGTTCGTGTTGTTTGGGGCAGTGCGCTATGCGGTCCGGAGTTGAAAACGAAAAAGTTTATTTGTTTCAAAACAGTTACATGTATTATAAATGAGGCAGCCCTAGTAAGTAATTGAAAATGCTTGTGTTGGTGTTGTCTCGCTCTTTCTCTTAGTTACTAAAACATTGATACTCGTATTTTTGTTTACAATAGGATAGTTCACTGCATACATAAATTGAAAATCTGTTTAGTTTGTCAGTTAGGGTATTGAAAAATAATGAATACGTATTTTTTAAATCAATGAATATTGACAAAGATTAAACGATTCGAAATTCGGGAGGGGGTTTGTGACATCATAACGCCTGTAAAATCATACCGACCGAGTGACGTTTTGTGATATTTAGAAGCGTTGTATCTGCGTTGGTTTACACAGCAAATGAAAAAATGCAGGTCCAATATTTTTTGAAAATGTATATTTCGGACTAATAACATTTTTTGAGTAAAATAAAATGAATTCATTAATTTCCTGCCCTTTGTCTTAATGTAGCTGTATGCCTAGGTGGAACTGTACTTGTGTTTTGTTTTTAAAAGTTTTTGAGTTGCAGTATGTGTGGTTTGTTCGGTGTCACGTGAGGATCGACTGAATGCTTATCATCATCATTTTGATCTATGAAAAATACTGAAAGAAGTTTTGGTGAAATCTAAATATGCGACGTTTGATTTTGGACCAAATCACACATATAACACAAATATTGCTTTCAATATTTCTTATAATTGAAATGTAACAGCAGTATCTCTTAATTACAAAGGTAAATAATGTTTACAAAATAACACAATAGTTGCTGAAATTACTTATTCAAATAATAATTTGGGGTTATTTTGGGTATTAACAAACTTTTACTAGGTACACAAACTCTGAAATCTGAACTCAGTTCTAACTACTGGAAACTAATGTTGACTACGCTACGTTCACTAAAATATTCGCATTAAATATGATAAAACTTGTTAGTCGTCTACTTTATTACTAAGAACTTTATTCAGGCTATATTATATACCTATATAATAGTTACACTATTTTGGCCACAGCTTTGAAGTGAAGTACGAAAAAAAAAGACCTGACTTTATGGTAAGTATTTAAACATTTTGGTTTTTAATATCGAGTATAATAAATATATGTGTGACCTACAAATTGTTGTTCCGGGTCTGGCTGTTTGTGTATTTTAATATTTCCTAGTAAGGTGCAATGCTTTTTAAGCTATTGTAGCTTTTATCGCGGGCTTTGAGCGCAGCGAACAAATCAAGAAATTTCGTAACGAAAATAAACCTAACACCGTGGTAAAATCATCAAATGAGTCTTCCTATCCAGGGCAGAGCGGGAGGGACTGTCAGACTCGTACTGACTAAAATCCACGGTGTCCTTCAATAGCCCTTTACGTTCCGGGGTCACGGTAATTCGTACAGTCCCGCGACCATGCGGTACAAATAGTATAAAAATCTAAAAACTGGAATTTAAATTCAGTACCTCTAGCTCAATGCATTATTAAAATAAATATCAATTTTTCATGGCAAATAAATAATTTTCCTTTCAATATTTGAGTTGAAACAAACTACGATGATATAAGAAAGTTATAACACAAAGAGAGTTCTTCAAAAGCCATCTGTTCTGTATTTTATTGATCATCTTCCACCATAAAGGAATTGGATAGCTTTTCCCCTAATGGCAAAAATAGTTCTCTGGATCCGACAGTTAACTTTCCGAACGTTTTGGCCATTTCAAAGCGTTCGGTCCCTTTTCCTAGTGAATTTTCCTTTGGCGTTTATTGGATTACGAAAAAAATACATTGACAAACAAAGAAAAAGTTATTTCTATTTGAGAGCTTTTTTGTTCCATTAGATTAGATCTTGTTGTTAGACAAGTCTGTAATATAATCAAAAATATTTCATAACTTTTTTAATACGAGTACTCTTCATTTATTTATGAATAGTTTGATAAAGTGCTGATAGAAATTGCTTGGCACTCTAAAGTACTGTTCGCTATTTTTACTTGAATCCTTGAACATGATTAGAGCTATCATATTGCAAATAAATTATTTGTATTTTATTCTATTCCAATTGTTCTCAGGAGGATTTTTTATATCATATCATTCCTCACACAATACATACTTCTTTTCTTTGGCCTTTTTTCTCCTCCTGTTCCCATTACTCTCTTAACCGTTCGATCAGTACTTTACAACTAATGGTTTACTTTGTTCTTACTAATATCCTTTTTTTGTTTTATCGATTGGTACACATTTTCACTAATAACTTACTGAACTACTGACATGGTTAATTTAACTAAAAACACTTAAAATCCTAATCAGTTTTTTAACCATTTGTTAAATGTATGGGATTTTAACTAATAGCTCAACACAACAACTTGTCCTTGGTCACATGCATGTCATCCCACACAAAGGCAGGTCTCTTTCTTTTTTTTCTGTAGCAAGCACCACTTTCAAACTTCTTTCTTTCCGCCGTGTATAATATAAAAATCTCAATGTTTCGTCAACTCGTAAAAACCTTGAGTAAAACAAGCACGGTTCGCTAGTAAAGTATACATTATTATATAAAACCCAAGGGTTTTTATGAAACCCCAAGGGTGCTCCGTCATAATCCTGGAGCGAACACGTGTATCACGACGGGCAGTCCGTATTATGAATGTAAACTCAAATACAGATCAAGGACGTCATCTTCAAATTATGTCACTGGGAAATGAGAACGGAAACAACATGATAATCCCACTTATTACCCAATTATTCCGATACTCTCTTCCGCCTGCGGTTGCGCCCACGCTTATTTTTTACACGTTTATGATATACATGTCTAAAAAAATACATACAGTCGAATAGAGAACCTCCTCCTTTTTGGAAGTCGGTTAAAAAGTTTGTGATCAATATAGCATTAGCTGTTTTTTTTTAATTTTATGGAAAAACAATTAATCTGTTTTATATTCTAAATCTATATTTTAAATAAATAATCTACATATAAATAAGAAGAAATCATAATTTAATCTACCGTAACAAAATAAAAAATAAGTTAAAAATAACTAAAACCCGACTACGAAAAAATAGCGCACTGAAAAGTATAAAAAAAGAACAATATTCATTTGACCGAGTAATAGCCGTGGTCGTGTGATACCTAGCCTATAAAGATTTTTTGAAACAACTGCAATTATTTTTGAGTTTAATAGTCCATTTATCGAGGAAGGCTGTATAACATCACGCTACTATTAATGGGAGCCGAGCAGCGGAGGTGAAACCGTTGGGAACAACTAGTCAGTTATATTTCTCGTGTTACCTTAGTAAAAGTCTCTAAGGAGATAGGGACAAGATTCGCTGCTGATATGACGAGTGGTCTCTGGGTCTTCGCTATGAATATCACCAGGTTTTTCTTCAGATTTGTCTGCAGGTTGATCCAGGGACAGGAGAAAGCTAATGTTGCTACGTGCATGCTCTGAAATTATAATTGTTAAAGCAATTATTATCTGTCAACGGTGTTTGAAGTGATGCGCAGTGCGGGGAAGGGGATGGAAAGCTTAAGGTGCTCCCACACAGCGGTTATATCGTGTATGATAATGTTGCACACCATTTTGTTATCTAATTTTTTCATTCTTCCCTTTAAGCCTTTGTCAAACAGACAGGCGTGGCGAATGCGAAGCGTGACGTTTTTATTTGTAATGTATGGAATTGTTTGAATCTAGTCATATAGAAAAGCGAAAGCGACCCGATATATCGGTTCGTTATCACTTCGGACTCGCCTGTCTGTTTGACAAAGGCTTTAAAGTTAGTTAAATGTTACACTGTCATAAATATGTATAATTACAGCTGAATGAGCACCTTTTGTCTTTCGTCCGGTGACAGACGTCAGAATACCTCTTTTTTTCCTGAGTTAAACCGTAGTCTATACGCAGTAGCACAAGTGTGCCACGTAAACGGAACGTACAAACGTCATTTTTTGTCATTTAGCATTTTGGTCTAAGTTTTACCGTAAAACACAGTAAGTATTTTTTTTTCAATATACACGTTACCCCACACTAGGAATTTCTCCTGTATTATGGGTGCGTTTACAAACATTGAAACTCACATATACAAATACTCAGACCCGGAACAACTACTTGCAGATCATACAAATATTTGTTCCGTGCCGGGATCGAACCGGCGACACACAGCGCAGCAGTCCAACTGCTCAGCCACTGCGCCAAACGTGCCGTATCCCTCATGGACATAAATTAATTCTTGCTAGTGAGTAAATATTACGAGTAATTACGTGAAATATAGATGTTCATTTTAATATTTACGTATTTACTTGATGTTTACGTGACGCACTCGTGTTAGCGCTTCTGTAGGACGGTCGCTAAGAAACTACGAGTATGCTCTTGAAGTCTTCCTAACGTAGTAGTTAAAAGTTTTGAAGTCAAGATTTATGAGGGGAAATGGCAATTTAGCTTGCCTGAACAATTTACAGGATACTCCGTGCTCTACAAAATCTTTCTAACTTATTTTATGATTTATTTTGTATTTGATCATCGAGGAAGGATAATAACAGACTACGCAAAATGTAAACTAAAAAGATGGAAAGATAAATGTACTTCAATTTGTAACAATTATGGCACACCGACAGACGAATCACATTCATAAACTGTCTAACCAAAATCAAATTATAGCCATTTGAATTGAATCAAACGATGTATAATTTAAATGCAAATAGTTTCATTCGTTTAGTACGAGTAGTTACGAGGAAACTAAGAAATGGACATTAAATACACAAATGTCAAAGCATTATTCTATTTTTTTAAGCTTAGTTGCACAAGGGTTATATAACATCATCTCTTTCGGGGTCCTGTATAAAATAGCAAAGTATATTCGGCGATTTAAAATTGAGCCTATAATCAGGTACTCAGCCATCAGTGCATGTACTGTCCCTAAATCACCTTATCCCTAAACCGGTTTTTCAGTTACACTACAGGAGAGGCTTCGTTGAATTCATACCTAGTAACCGGTAAGGATACCCTTGGGTCAGGCTTAGAGCTTGTCCTAAAGGTCGGCCACCAGTTTAGGGGATAACTGAATTGGCTCGCACGTGCCGGTAACAAGGGTCGAGGTGTGATGTCGAGGCCATCGAGTTTTATATGACACTTTCAGCCTGTTTGTTTTTTTTTTTGTAAAGTATCCGGCTATTGTCTGGCCTTGATGTAATTTTTGTAGAAATAGAAACAAATTGAGACGCTATGTTCTTTTTTTTGTTTCTTCTTTATTTAGAAATGGTTTGTTTAATTTAATCAAACTATAATGTACGCTTTTCCTCTCTGTGACAAAGTGTAGTATCTTTCACTTGCTTCACACTGCCGCGCGTAAAATTACGCGCCGCACCGCACCGCGCACTATGTGAGACGCCCACGGCAAAGATGTCAAGAGGCGATTTCCAACAAAGGCGTGGGGGTCATGTGGACAGCAATGACTGACTCGTCGACTGATCTTGGAGTATGGTTGGGTGGACGGGGAAACTCAAAGAGCTGTCAGCAAACTGACGGGCCAAACGCCTGTCGGGCTTGCGGGACCGTCTTCTCAGGTAGCCGTGACCCTGGAACGTAAAGGGCTACTGAAGAAACACCGTGGATTTTAATCAGTACCAGTCTGACAGTCCCGTTCGCTCCACCCTAGGTGGAAGGATACATTGAAGGATTTAACAAGTTATAGAAAAAATAAGCGGCACGGCACACACGTCTGTGGCGCGGCGCAGCGTGTAATTTCACGCGCCGTGTGAAGCAAGCATTCCATGAAGGGTCAGTGCAGATTGAAAGATGACCCTACACGATGATTTTGGTTCTGAACCACCCCGTTTTCATCACCTTGTTTTCTTTCACCGTTTTGACAGCAGTACGTCAATACAGTCTTACAAATACCTATGTTTGTAAAACGTATGAGACTTTAACTTTCCAAGTTTTGCTTTTGAAACTTGTTCGTTCTCATCTCAAAACCTTATATTGACTTAACAATGAAATAAGAAAGCGTCTTTTAGACTAGTAAAAGTACTAATGTTTTGTCTAAATTGGATTTTGCTGAGTGTGTACGATTTCAAAAATAGAATCTGCTGACCTGAAAAACTTTTTTAAAGCTGAGTAAAGTTGGTCGCTGTGGTACATCAAAAAGTAGTTTGGAACACGAAGAGCTCTTTTGGGAACATTTTAGGTTTTCAGTGTCGATGTTTACTAACCTTTTAATAAAAAAAGGAACATTCGCTAAACACAACGACTGACTAAATTTTGTTAGATTTTAACTCAATTTAAATTAAAAAAATATTACAAAATGTAGCTTATTCAAATAAAGAGGTTTCTATTGCTTTTATAAATTTATTCTAAATGAATTGATTTCAGAATGTTTGTTTGGTTAAACGCGCTAATCTCAAGACCTACAAGTTAGAACTGAAAAAATATTTTTGTATCCAATAGTCCTCATGCTACGATCAATAATGCCTTTGTCAAACAGACAGGCGAAAGCGAAGCGATACCGAACCAAAGCGAGGCGTCAGTCCGATAGTTCTGTCACGCTATCGGATCGCTTTCGCTTTTCTATGTGACTGGATTCAAACAATTCCATACATTACAAATAAAAACGCCTCGCTTCGCATTAGTCACGCCAGTCTGTTTGACAAAGGCTTAAGAGCCGAATAGCGAGTGAAACCATATAGGAAGTAACTATACTGACAAAAGTGTTTTGTGTAAAAAGGTATTATACGAAATAACATTACACATTGTTTACGCAGGTAATCGCGAAAGTATTAATAGGTGAAATTTTACTACTTACTTTTACAGTAATGGTATTTCCAAAATAACAATCTACAAAAAGATTGCAAACAAAAATAGACAAGTACGCGAGAACCCACGCTACTTCAGTCAAGTTCTCCATAGGAGATTCAATCTGTAAAAAATATCAAACATATTTTTATACTATAACAATATGGCATAACATAGTACACATTTTTTGTTTTTTAGCGTGGTAAAATCATCAAATGAGTCCTCCCACCCAGGGCAGAGCGGGAGGGACTGTCAGACTCTTACTGACTAAAATCCACGGTGTTCTTCAATAGCCCTTTACGTTCCAGGGTCACGGTAATTCACAAGCCCCGCGACCCCAGCAGGCTTTGGCCCTCTAGAGGGGGGCCTCGTCATTTTACTGACACTCTTTGAAACGCGCGTGGAACACAACGCGCCGTCGCCGTCGACTCGGGCATGGTCCGTGGTCGGACAGCGAGTTGCCCATTACTTGCTGCCCGCATGCCGGAGATCATCGCCGACGTCTGTCGCCGTGGGCGTCTACCACTGCGGCTGGGGTGGAGGGAGGACGCTGTCCTCTCCCTCACGCGGCCCGCTTCCTCCTTCGCGAGTATGACTGCTTCGCAGAAGGAGGCGACCGTTTCACACTCTGTCTCGTCCCGTAGCATGGCCTCGACCAATGCCGGGTGCGAGAGGTCTCCGCCTATCGCCGTCGTGAGGACACGGCGGTGCTCTGCTCAAGCGGGGCACTCTTGCACCGTATGCTCCAACGTGTCCTCTGGGCGATCATCGTAGTGGTTATAACTTAGGCTTAGCTCATTAAATTCATACTTATGTATTTTTAAAACATTACAAATTAACTGAACCTTTTGAGCGATAATGTGCACTGAGAGACATTGCTGGGGTTGCCTAAAAGCGCCAAAGATTCAAGATACATAAAAACTGGCATACTGTACATATATGAGGAAAATAGTCTATGATATAGTCCATGATATTATTATGCCATTGGTTTTAAGGTTGCATGCATGTAAGATTTCATAAGTGGACTACTATCGCCACCATCCGGCTCGGAGAAGGACAAAATTGTGTGGTTACATGCAAAAAAAGTTATATTTTTATTACAATTATTAAATGAAATCCATATAGAATAATCAACTTACCGAAAATATCTGAACCCCAGTAGTACCCAAAATGCCAGTATTTAAAATTAAAATTGCTGTAAATTGTCCACTAAAAGCACGTTGTATCGTATTTACAAATCTAAAAGAGAAGCAAAGCTGGCTGTTTTATTTTTTTAATGTAAATAAATCGTTTCCATTTGCATATCTTTCGAGGAAGTGATTCGTATCATAAAATGAAATAAGTCGTTTTAAAATTCCACTGAAATAAAAACATGGAAAGAATTTTATATAGTCAGTAAATGATAAATTATTTACTTACCGTATTATAGAGCAGTGGTGAAGGACGCATCCTTTGAAAATTTCTTTAAATGCTTCATTTTCATTGCATTGCCTTTCAGCCGCGGTAGCTTTAATGAGTTCTTTCATATTTTCAAAGTTATAAATTAAAACGTCCAATTGGCTGACTGGAAGGTAAATGAATGGTAGAATACATAAAAACGTTTAAGACGTACTTAAGCCTTTGTCAAACGGACAGGCGTGGCGAATGCGAAGCGTGACGTTTTTATTGTAATGTATGGAATTGTTTGAATCCAGTCACATACAAAAGCGAAAGCGATCCTATAGCGTGACCGAACTATCGGACTGACGTCTCGTATCGGTTCGTTTTCGCTTCAGACTCGCCTGTCTGTTTGACAAAGGCATTAGAGAGTATTTGTTTTGTTGAATCAGCGCCCTTTGAACGTAGATTATGTGATGTTATTATTTAAGACCGGAACGAAAAATTTTGTTGTTTTACGAGTTTTCGTGGAAATATTTTTGTCTCCCTTCTGCATTATTTCGGATTTTACTTTGCCGACGTGTATAGTCAATGATATTTTGGTAATCCGACTTTATTCTCTTACATGAAATGATTAATATTTTGGGCCAGTGTTGAGACCAAATCCTTCTTTTATTTTTTAATAAATCAAAGTCAAATAATATGACAAAAAATATATTACTTGCACAATTCATTGCGGCCCAGGGCAATGTTTGTAGCGCCGCGAATGTTACCAGCACCATAGGCTTGTACAAAATCTGTAATTAAAAAGAAAATTGTGTACAAGGAAAGCACTTAAAAAAAATTAAGAGACTGACGTCGGACATGTTCAAAATCAAATAATTTATTTCAAGTAGGCCAGTTACAGGCACTTTTGAATTGTTAAAAGACAAAAAATAAAATAGGTAAACAATAGTTTTTTATGGTGCTACAGTCCCAGTTACAAGACATAATAACTGTGAAAGTACCGTAGGTGCTTATTTCAAATTCTAGATCTCTATGGAGAAGAACGGGCAAGAAACTCCATGGACACTCTTTTTCAAACGCCGAATTACCGACACAAAAGAGAGAAAAAATAGATTGCCAGATGAATAAATAGTGTTAATACCTTATTTTTTTTTTACCTGATATGCGCATATATAATTAAAAAGCGATTCTTGATTAACATCAATAAGTATGAGATCCATCTTTAAAGGTAAGGTTTTAAAGTTTTGTAAAGCCGGTACCACGACAACGTGTACTGAAACAATACCGTTATAAAACAATTACATAATTATATAAAACAACCGACGGAAAATAACAAAGAATACTGGAAAATCACAATCTTTTCTTTTCCTTTCTTGCAACATTATTTATGTAATATGGTTTATGCGAAAATGGAAAAAGACAATACCGATATAAAACAATTAATGACAAGAATGGAAAAATAACAAAGAATACTGGCAAACCACAATCTTTTCTTTTCCTTTCTTGCAACATTATTTATGTAATAAATTTTATGCGCAAAAGGAAAAAGAAAATAATTCTTTAGGTATGCACAAGAAACGTAGAGGTAAATTTTAATCGCATGTTGCAAGCTGCCTATAAATTTTGAAAACAATAGATACATGTAAATACTCGCATGTGAAACACAGCAAATAGAATTTAGTATCTACGCATACACGAATATTCTATTTGTCGTGTTTAATTATTTCTATATTTCTATATAACTGTTGAAACAATACGGATGCGATTTCAATACTGATTTTGCAACTATACAGTGTGTCAAAAATCCTGACCCTCGAAGATAATATTAACTATAAATTATTTTTATGTTATCCTTTTAAGATTATTAGTAAAAAAAAATAGTAAAATTACAAAATTAATAATGTTAGGGCCACGAAATGCACGCTCCTAGCGATTCTGCCTAGTGCTTAAGCGTCAGTCCCAAGCGTCAAAAACAAAGGTGCCTCGGCCATGAAAGTAAACGAACTTCGTTGTTGCGTGCAGCTTTTTTTCGGGGCTTTAGTCGTTGCGCACCGCGAGAAGTTCGGACCGCGGTTTGTAGCCTCATGGATATTACACATACATTTGTCGCTGGCGCTTGTAGCACAAAGCGAGTTTGCTAGGAGCATCGCATTTCGTGGCTCTCGGGTAAAAGGCAGTAAAGCGTAGCACTCCGGTCGCTTCTTGGGTCGCGCCGCGTCATGAACAAACATTCTATGATCAATTATACAATCGCGGGTAATTAGTACAGAAAAAAAACACATTTCAAAATGATTTAGTACATCTAATTTCATAAATTATACTTTTTGTTATTTTATTTGGAGTTTTAAATGGGGTAACTTCCGGGTAGGACAAGTTTTTTTTTTAATACACTGTACATAACTTTTCTTTCTTTAATAATATGAAATTGTGATAACAAACAAACAGCACTATCACTTTCCCTGTTATTTTATGAGATTATATCCCCCACTGCGACTCACCCACTAAGAGTGTTTATACTGTTCATAGAAACAAAATATTTACATTTGTCTTGTTAAAACATTTGTAATGTTTGTCGCACTGACACGTCTTTGTATAAGCTCCTTTGTACATAAGGCGATGTAAGTCTCCGATACCTTGCGACTTCGACATCCATTGACGCGTGTCTGTGTACGAACCTCTATGAAATTGCATTGCGATAGTTGCGTGGATACCGAAGTCGTAATGTACGTATATCGGAGACTTGCGTCGCCTTGTGTACGAACGATTGCAACTGAGGCCTCTGCTTAATCTTAACTTACGTTTTAAGTTAGGAATTATTGAGACTCAGGACACTTCTAGAGAGTGGTTCTCCGCCATACAGGTGATGTAATTTTAGGGCACGCATGTCTTCCTCACAAGTAACGACGAGAAATAAATTACAAGAAGTGGGCCTTCGATGACCGCTAAGCATAAGTACGTAATGAGTGCCTGGAGATGGACAGCGGAGCTGATGGCGGTCCAGAACTCGGTGGCGTGGTACTAGAACTCTTGAAACATGCCTTTGCCCCGAAGTCCATGCTGTCCTGCTGTGGAAACTATGTATTACCTACTCCTCCACTGTTCTTTTCTGATTAATTTCGTTGCGGGACCCAAGACAGGTATACTCATTCTCCGGAACACGTCGTGCTTTATTGTCTCGGCGCTTTTCTGGTAATTGATTCTGGCTTTTGAGGAGTTGCAGTGCTTTGAGAATTGTGTGGTGGGTTTGACCCAACAAATGAAAAGTGCATGCGGTCCAGTATGTAGATATTAAAAATGATTGTTTAGGTTATTTATGATGAGAGCAGTATCTTTCTAAAATAATTATATAAATCAAAGCCAGCCACTCACCAAGGACATCCGAACAACAGCTAAACAGTAGAATCCAAAACATTTTTCTAGAAAACTTGACAGCATTTTCCAATATTTTCTTCTGTTCTTTCGAATAAAATTGAAACTCTTCATTCCTCAGTTGTTCTAGCAGTTCCATAAGTACATCTCTACGCAGGCTCAAATCCAGAAGCCTTGCCGAAATCAGGAACTCTGTGAGAACTAAGTTTATGCTGGAACAGGGAACATTTAATTAGTGGATTTGTGGTATTTCGTTTAGTGTCCATATAAATAGACCTTTGTGACTGAGAAGAAGATTATATTGTATTTGTATGTTACAGCATTTGGTTAATACTGTTACTAATGGGAGTTGGTGGCGTCACACTCGTGTTATTGTAAGCAGGATTTTTTTTTGATATTGATATTACTAGCCTACATCATCCCACTGCTGGGCAACGGCCTCTCTCTATGGCCTAAAGTTTCCCTGCGGCCGTATTATGACGTCTTAAAACCGGGCCTGTTCCAGTGAGTGGAAGAGACAGAGCTATACAAGTCGTCCAGCGCCACCTCGTTCACTCACTGGAATGAGTCTGGAATGCCTGTTTTTAAAACCAACTAGACAAAGCCATTTTGAACCTGGATCACAATCCAGGTTCTAAATGGGTCACTAATAGTTGGTTTTGTCCATTTTCTTTCAACTGAAAACTAGCGCCGAGTAGGTAAACCTTTTGATGCTCAGCACAATGTATATTTTTTTAATATAGTTGTTGAATATGTCTGAAGTCAAATAAATATTTATACTCTATTATATTCTAAGAGGTCTTTTTTGCCGGGGTCGCGGGACTGTACGAATTACCGTGACCCCGGAACGGAAAGGGCTATTGAAGGACACCGTGGATTTTAGTCAGTACGTGTCTGACAGTCCCTCCCGCTCTGCCCTAGGTGGGAGGACTTATTTGATGATTTTACCACGAAAAAAAAAAAACATAGCAGGTCTTTCTTGTAGTAATGGAATGTATGGAGTGACCGGGAAATGTGTATTAAAAGACTGAAAAAAATGGAGTTTTATCGTTTTGTAGTTCTACATCAATGTTCTACATTAACATGAGCTTTTCGGTAGCTTATGTCAACTAATTAATTCTCTTATATAATTTGTCATCGATGTTAGAATGTTATATTGTCTGGATTTCAAATTGAAACTAAACGTATTAAACTTAGAAATTTTACTTTTACAATTCAATCGAAAATAGTTCCAGGTCTACAAAATATGTATAGTAACGTATAACAGGTGAAATAGTGTAAATGGCCATTTTAAACGGCACAATAAAGTCGTCTTATCGGTCGTGCACAACAGTAAACTGCACCAACATAACTATAAAGAACTGTTAAGCTATTAACATTTCGTCGTCCCATGTACCGTGAAACGTAACACGCGACGTTCCTATACTTTTATAGCTACTTATTTCGAGGACATTTTCTGCCAAAGATATTCTCTTGTCTTCACAAGAACCCCCATTAATTCCCCCATAATATGTAAGTAGGTCGCATTGATAAGATTTGACCTTAACAAGTTAAACGAAAGCTTGAAAAAAACTGGTTTCATTTAGGTTTGTCATGTATGTTACACGCGATTTCAGTTTCACGGCAGATTTATTATGTCGTTATAACATAATTTATGAGCACGGAAGGGTTCTTTGCAGTTTTCAAAGTATTTTCTTTTGTACCCGTTTTCGTGTAATCAAATTTGATTCAATCAAAATTTTATAACCATTAGAAAAAGTAGTATGTAGTAATCTGTGAATAGATTGTCCAAAAAACCCCATAAAAGTTTATTGATTTTTTACTATGTTACATTTACATAATATGATGTACTTTTGGGATCCGGGGCGGAGCACCTACGAATATTTTACCCTTTTTGGGTCTTTAAGGGGGATTGTATGTATTGTATCCGATGGGAACCCAGGGCAGGTTAACATCGGAAAAAATATACTTTCCGATTCACTTCTCTCGATGGGAGTTAAGTTCACGCTTCGATTATTTATGAGTCTAAATTCATTTTGTACACGGCGGAGTTCTATTTAAGCTTAACAAGATGTAAATGTTGAGTGTTGGAGGGGAAAAAATACTTTATTAGTAATAATATTAAGTTGAATTTCGTTTCAGCTGGCGTCAAATAGAATTGCTTTTTTGGTCGTATTAGCTCGTACCGTTTAGAGAGTCGGGGTCACGGGACCAAGGGATTACCGTGACCCCGGTACGTAAAGGGCTAGTGAAGGACACCGTGGATTTTAGTCAGTACAAGTCTGACAGTCCCTCCCGCCCTGCCCTGGGTGGGAGGACTCATTTGATGATTTTACCACGATAAAAAAAAAAAAAAAAAAACCGTTTAGAGAGTGACTGAAGGGTTTGTGTCGATGGATGTAGAGGAAGAGGAAATCCAAGGAAAATATGGATGGACTGCATGACGATGATATTATGAATGAAAAAGGCGTAAATGATGCTGTGCAGGGGGGAATGGAAGAAGAAAATGTTTTGCGCCGACCCTAAGGGAAATGGGATAAACGCAGGCAGTTGATGATAAGTTAGTACTGTTTTATATATTTACACGTGCGCTAAAAAATATTTTGCGCTTCCAAAATCTCAAAATTGTACTGTCGCAAGATGCATGGCTTTTTTTTACGTGGTAAAATCATCAAATGAGTCTTCCCACCTAGGGCAGAGCGGAAGGGACTGAAAGACTCGTACTGACTAAAATCCACGGCATCCTTCAATAGCCTATATCGTTCCGGGGTAACGGTAATTCGTGAGTCCTGCGATCCTGGCAGGCTTTGGCCCTCTAGAGGGGGGCCCCGTCATTTTGCTGACACTCTTTGAGGCGCGCGTGGAGCACAACACGCCGTCGATCCGGGCATGGTCCATGGTCGGACAGCGAGTTGCCCATTACTCACTGCCCGCATGCCCAAGATGCATGGCTTAGATTGTCTTTGATTTATTAATCAAATTCATTCATTACGTTATATAACTATATCTCGTCACAATCTGGTCAATAGAAACTGTACTCGTAAAGGCAATTAGCTTATTTGATGGCCGCATCAGCTGTGCATTAGTGTTTCGATCACAGATTGCATGTCAAGCAAGATAATGGCACAATTATGTTACAATCAACAAGCAGATCAAGCTTCTCCATTATCAATAGATGCAAGCAATTACTTGGAGAAACTTCGCGGGAGTGAAAGGGATGGCGATGAAAAACATGGAAATTGTGACACAGTTATTTAAAAAATAATAATAGTACCGGTATATAAAAGGTCATAATGCGTAGTACTAACAACTTGCTTTTAAAATTACCACATGTATGATTGACGACACGGTTGGCGCAGTGGCTGAGCGATCAACTGCTGCGCAGTGTGTCGTGGGTTCGATTCCCGCACGGAACAAATATTTGTATGATCTGCAAGTGGTTGTTCCGGGTCTGGGTGTTTGTGGATGTGAGTTTCTATGTTTGTAAACGCACCCACGATACAGGAAGAAAGTCCTAGTGTGGGGCAAAGTTTTTTTAAAGAAAAAAAGAAAAAAAAAAAGATCTCAGTATGCGGCGTTCTACCTACCACATACCTACAAGATAAATATGTGAGTTTATGTATGTATGTGGTACCCATTAGGTCTGTGGAGTTCAAAAGTCACTGTCGCACAAGTGAAAGACAAATATGAGAAGTCTTAATTAAAGCGAATAAAGTTTATAAAGCTTTTTCGTGGAACTAAAAATTCTTTATCGAGCGGAGCAGGAACTAGTGATCTCCTGAATCAGTACTTCAGACGCCTTACCAACTGGGCCATCGCAGTCATGTTCGGCGAGGTTAAATCTTTCATTCTGTTCACTTTCGTTAATGGTAATTTTAGAGCCTTGTAAGGGCAACCCTGAAAATAATTTTAGTGTATAGCAACATTCTGTTGACACTTCCTCTTTTTTTTTGCTTTTTCGTTGTTCGTGAGCGCTTGTGCGCCGAAAACCGTTTTCTTTTCGTTTAACTACCAAAATAAACTGTTAGGGTGCTTCAACCTATAATTTGGCCAATAACCATAACTTCTCGTCTAATAAGTGTGCTGATGAATTGGTGTTCATAGCGGAATTCCTAGATCTAGCCTGACAGAGAAAGGTGACTTTGAAGCGAAGCGGTAAGTCTGACGTCAGCCCTTAGTAGCTAAAGTTCCTTCGGGAAGGTCTGGATTGGAATACGTCGCAGAAGAAACCCTCAGGTGAGCGCCTTATTCATTTAGCACACATTATTATTTTTGTCGCAATATAATTTCTCGTTCTCGTTTGGCGGGTGTCCGCCATCATTTTTGCTTTTGCCGCCGTATCATTCAATTCCTTTTAAATTTACAGTCCACTTAAATATCTCGAACAATCATTTGGTCCTTCGTAGCCAAATTATATTAATCCGTCGGCCTTATATCTGTAAAAAACATCTTTTATCGAAGTAAAATCGTTTTTTGTTAATTTTATTTTCTTTCGAAGGTATATCTAAATAACTTTTGTTTGAAGTGCCTTATTAGTTTTGTGGGAATTTTATCGCGTTCTTAGGTTGGTCATTTGTAAGCGGCCAAAGACGTCATAGACTTTTGCCTTTTCTGTATTTTATGTTGGCAGCCTTACAAGACTGTCAAAAGTGACAGATCAAACAAATTCGTAGCTGTCACTTGTAATTGTGAGAACTTTATTTATTATTCTTTTGTTTTCGTATTTATTTATCGTTTTCAACAATGCCGAGTGACAGGCCGAATAGTGATGATCAAGATGCAGATGTCAACAGAGTCGCGCGAGATTACGCGATTATGCGTTTAGACTTTATGGATAGTACAGATCTGGTAGGTTATGGGGACCAGGATCTAACTGACCTAGCGAACGATTTTCATGATGCACAGCGAAAGCTTCTTTCATCGTTAAGTCCGTCGTTACGGCATAATGAATTGCAAGCTCTAGCAACTTTTGAAAATAAATTAAAATCAGTAAAAACTCGCGTTCGAGCGAATTTATCGCAACCTGACTTGAAACATTCTGCAAACTTCAGTGGTGAACATATGTCAGCTAAGTTACCTAAAATTAACATAAGACCCTTTGATGGTAAGTTTGAAAATTGGATTTCATTCATACAGTTGTATGACTCACTTATTCATAGGCGTACAAATATATCAAATGTTGAAAAATTGCATTATTTGTTGACAAGTGTTCAAGGTACAGCATATGATCTAATAAAAAATTTCCCTCTTACAGAGAACAGTTATGTTGCTGCATATAATGTTTTGTTGGAGCATTACAATAAAAAATGCCAAGTTGCAATGATGTATTATGATAAATTAATGTTTTGTGAACCAGTTAAAACTAAATCTGGTCCTGAATTAGAACGGGTTTATCGGACCTTTTCGGGGAATTTGTCGGTTTTGGAACAGTATGGGTTGCCAGACAAAAACTTTATGTTGTTCTACTTGTTGTGGTCAAAGTTGGACAAGTCTACTCGGGAATTGTTTCAGTTGGAACATAATTCCACGGATATTCCAAAGTATGAGGATCTTAGATTATTCATTGAAAAACATTTCAAAGCATTGGAAATTGCCAATGGTAGAACAATCAGTAGTAATCCTGTTGCTTCCAAAACTGCAAGTAATAATAATAATAAAATTAAATCAAAAACTACTCTTGTTGTATCAAACTCGACTTGTGCCTATTGTTCTGGCCAGCACAGTCTTACCACATGTGAAGGATTTTTGAAATTGGACACTCGTTCTCGGTTCAATTTTGTGAAAGAAAAAAGCCTTTGTATTTTATGTTTCTCAAATACTCATAGAGTGAAAAAATGTAGTGTGACTTCTCGTTGTAAAGAGTGTAACTACTCCCATCACACATTATTACATTTTAATAAAGAGCCTGTGCCTCTCCCCTCGGTGACAGAAACTGATAATAAAGGTAGTAACACAGTTTTAACATCCACTGCTAGGGCTGAAAGTTCTATTGTTTTATTTTCAACTGCTAAGGTTTTGGTAAAGGATAACGCTGGCCAATTTCAACCCATTAGGGCGTTATTGGACTGTGCTAGTGCATGCAATTTTATCTCTGAGCCTTGTGCAAAAAGACTAGGACTAAGTATAACCTGCAGTAAGCAGTCAGTTAGTGGAATCGGTCACTCGGTTGCGTCACCTCTTGGATTGTTATCGTGTGAGGTCAAGACTCTTAAACCAAGTCAGATATCAACTTTTAAATTAGACGCATTCGTTCTTCCATCGATTTGTGCTGATCAACCATCTCAACCTGTCGGCTTTTCGGGTTGGTCTCACATAAATAATTTGGATCTTGCTGATCCTGGGTTTGCAAATCCAGGGCCTATTGATATGCTGCTAAGTGCAGACATTTTCGCTTCATCGCTCTTGCCTGGTCTTAGGCGAGGTAAGCCTGGTCAACCAAGGGCATTGAATACTATCTTTGGCTGGATTGTGATGGGTGGTTGTTATGATATTCCTGCTATCCCCACTCACAATGATATTTATCGTTCTCGCTGTCGTAGCAATGATTGCCTTATCGTGTCACATTCTTCGCAGTCGTTGTCAAATTTGTCGTTACATAATTCCATTAGAAAATTTTGGGAATTAGAAAATGTTAGTTCTCCTACTAATTATTTCTTGTCCAAGGAGGATCAACTATGCGAAGACTATTTTGTCAAAACATATTCTCGAGATAGTAAAGGTCGATTCGTAGTGCCCTTACCTTTCGTCGATCCTACGAATAAGCCTGTTTTTTCGAATTCTCGTGAGATTGCTCTCAAAAGATTATTCTCGTTAGAAAGGAAATTAAATTGTAATCCTAATTTTCGAAAAGCCTATGCCTCTTTTATGGAAGATTATGAAAATAGTGGTCACATGGAAGAGGTAGAGTCCCCTACAAGTAGAGATGGTAAATTTTATTACTTGCCTCACCATGGTATCATGCGGCCGGAATCCGTAACCACTCCTCTTCGCGTTGTATTTGACGCTAGCGCCAAGGACGCACGTGGAGTATCGTTGAATGACACTTTATTGTCTGGGCCGAAGCTGCAGACAAACATTTTTAATTTGTTAACTCGCTTTCGTTGGCATGAAGTTGTGTTCACCGGTGATGTAAAGCAAATGTACAGGAATATTCTAGAGCCTGACGAAGATATGGAGTACCAACGCATTTTGTGGCGTCCCACTCCTGAAGAACCTGTCCGTGATTACAGGCTTCGTACCGTCACGTATGGAGTTTCGTCGGCCCCATTCCAAGCTCTACGCACTATTGCCCAACTGGCCAAGGACTCTGCTGCTGATTATCCTTGTGGGTCTTCGGTGCTCAGCCGTGATATCTACGTTGATGACGTGGTTTCGGGCGCAGACTCTATCGAATCAGCTCTACTTGTGAGATCTGAACTTATAAAAATATTGTCGTCGGGTGGTTTCCATTTGAGGAAATGGACCTCCAACCATAAAGATTTCTTCGTTGATTTAGCTTCTTCGGAACTCTATTCGGAGAGTTTCAAATGTTTTGAGGACATCTCTGATGTCTCTCTCAAAATTTTGGGGCTTTTATGGACGCCTCAGTCTGATAGCTTTCAGTTCCAGGTCGCCAACAATGGAGATCAGAGATGTACGAAACGAACGATCCTGTCCGATATAGCTCGTATTTATGATCCTTTAGGATTCCTCGGCCCTGTTACGTTTCACGCTAAATATCTTATGCAACTTCTCTGGACTTCCGGTGTCTCTTGGGATGATAATGTGCCGGAAGCTATTCAGTCTGAGTGGTCGCGCTTCAAATCTCAGCTACCGTTATTGGCATCAGTTTCGATTCCTCGTCGTATGGTTCAATCCTTCATCACAATACAACTCCACGGATTCGGTGATGCTTCCGAGCGTGGTTATTGTGCTGTATTATATTGTCGTGTCGTTGACGCAGAAGGCTTTGTCTCTGTTCGTCTTTGTTGTGCAAAATCTAGAGTTGCCCCTCTTCGCAAACTGTCTATTCCTAGACTGGAACTCCAGGCTGCAGTGTTGGTTTCAGACTTGTTACAGTCTGTAGTGGAGGCTCTAAAGCCCTTTCACACTGTCAATGAAATCTTCGCCTGGTCTGATTCCAGTGTTGCTCTAACTTGGATTAAATCGTGTCCCTCCAAATGGAAGACTTTCGTAGCCAATAGAGTCAGCCACATCCAGGAAATTATCGCGCCTGATTGCTGGCGTCATGTGAGAACCTCCATAAACCCTGCTGACAGTGGTTCTCGGGGAATGCTTCCCGCAGATCTCGTTGCAAATGAGGTCTGGTGGAATGGCCCCTCGTTTCTTGCGGAACCCGAGGAAAATTGGCCCAAGTCGTCGTTATCGCTTGACAATAGTGACACCTTGCACGAGGAGCAAAGGATTTTCAGCCTTCTGACTGATGTTGATGTTAATTGCGTTGACAAATTGATAACTAAGTTTTCGTCACTTTTAAAACTTAAACGCGTTTTGTCGTATTGCTTTCGTTTTGCACAGAATTCGACGAATTCTGCTTCTAAAAATAAACTCGTCGGACCTTTACAGGTCTATGAACTTAATAGAGCCTTTATGTTTTTAATAAAATATGTGCAGCAAGGTGCATTCTCACAGGAGATTGAAAACCTTCAGAAGGGTTCTCCCAACTCTCTTCCTAAGGGCTTGCGCAAATTGTCGCCTTTTCTCGATGATGCGGGTCTTTTAAGGGTGGGCGGTCGCTTGGCTCATGCTGACGTAGAATTCAACGTCAAGTATCCTCTGTTACTGCCGCGCAGTCACCGCCTAACCGTTCTGATTATCGATGAATATCATCAACGATTCATGCATCCTGGCGCACAAACATTGCAAAATTTGCTTGCGCAATCCTTTTGGATCTTGTCGCCGAAACGAGCCATTCGTTCTGTGATTTCGGGTTGTTTAAAATGTTTTCGTGTAAACCCAACACAGGCTCCAGCTCCTATAATGGGAAACCTGCCGCCATATAGGATAAATCAAATTAAACCTTTCTCGGTTGTCGCTGTCGATTATGGTGGACCTTTCGATATTTCTCTTGGTCGTGGTCGTGGACTAAAAACGTATAAAGGGTATATCTGCGTCTTCGTTTGTACCTCTACTAAGGCGATCCACATAGAAGTCGCTTCGGAACTGTCGACGGAGGCTTTCTTGGCTGCGTTGAAGCGGTTTATGGCACGCCGTGGTCGATGTAATCGCGTTGTCTGCGATCAAGGGCGAAACTTCGTTGGTGCTAGTAACTACCTTGACAAGCTCATGCAGAATGCTGCAGAGTCCCAAGCAATAGAGTTTTCGTTCAGTCCTCCTGGAAGTCCCCATTTTAACGGACTTGCCGAAGCTGGTATCAAGTCGGTGAAATCGCACCTCTCTCGTGTTATAGGTACACAGCGATTGACGTACGAGGAATTTTATACTGTTCTGACGCAGGTAGAATCCATGTTGAACTCTCGTCCCCTCACCCCTCTTAGCTCAGATGCTAATGACCTGTCTGTCCTAACTCCAGGTCACTTTTTAACTCTGGAACCGTTGTCCATTATTCCTGAAGAAAATTTCGTTGATCAGAACATAAGCGTGCTCCACCGTTGGAAGTTGATCCAAAAAATTCACCAAGATTTCTGGCGTAGATGGCAAAGCGAATATCTTCACACACTACAACAGAGAGCTAAGTGGAATAAAAATAACACAAACGTGACTATAGGCATGTTGGTTCTACTAATAAATGAACAAGTTAGTCCGTTGAAGTGGAGTATGGGTCGTATCACAGCCCTACACCCCGGTGCTGATGGGGTCTGTAGAGTGGTGACTATAAAGACTGCTGCTGGTCAGTTCAAAAGACCAGTCGTAAAGTTGTGTCCACTACCTATCCACAATTAAATAACCGTTTAACGATTAAATAATCTTTCGCTGTCGTTAGTAGTAGTATTTAAGAATAGTTTAATTTCGTTGTTTTAAGTTAATAAATACTTTGTATTTAGGTGGGCGGAATGTTCACTTTCGTTAATTGTAATTTTAGAGCCTTGTAAGGGCAACCCTGAAAATAATTTTAGTGTATAGCAACATTCTGTTGACACTTCCTCTTTTTTTTTGCTTTTTCGTTGTTCGTGAGCGCTTGTGCGCCGAAAACCGTTTTCTTTTCGTTTAACTACCAAAATAAACTGTTAGGGTGCTTCAACCTATAATTTGGCCAATAACCATAACTTCTCGTCTAATAAGTGTGCTGATGAATTGGTGTTCATAGCGGAATTCCTAGATCTAGCCTGACAGAGAAAGGTGACTTTGAAGCGAAGCGGTAAGTCTGACGTCAGCCCTTAGTAGCTAAAGTTCCTTCGGGAAGGTCTGGATTGGAATACGTCGCAGAAGAAACCCTCAGGTGAGCGCCTTATTCATTTAGCACACATTATTATTTTTGTCGCAATATAATTTCTCGTTCTCGTTTGGCGGGTGTCCGCCATCATTTTTGCTTTTGCCGCCGTATCATTCAATTCCTTTTAAATTTACAGTCCACTTAAATATCTCAAACAATCACATTCCATGTTAAAATGTCTTCAGTCTGTTAAATTTTATAGACCAAGTAAAATTCACAGTTGATAGACTTCAATTTATTTGGTAGTGTCGTAAAAGACCCAGACAGGAAAACCAGCGTCAGGGACATAGTGGCTTGGCTTCTATTCTGAACTGAGCCTATGTGGCACAGCCGCGAGGCATACACTACGTATTGTGGTATAGTTTTTTTTCTTCTTTTAATTTTTGTGTAAATGTTGTGTGCAAATGTGTGGAATAAACATATTTAACTTCTTTCTTTCTATTTTAAAAGACACAAAAAATACTCACATCCCAGCCACCTCCTGTATTTCAGCGTTCCCAGACAAAATCAGCTTCACAACGTAAACCAATTGACTGCCAGTCGACACAAGGAACACAGCAGAACCTAGTACAATTTTCACCAAAACGTACATCCAGAATCTGACATCCTTCATACGGTATGGTATGTAGAACCACATACAGAACAGTTTCAGTGCTGCGATTTGTGTCGAAATGTGGCCGGACAGATCGGTGCCTGCCGACTTCATTTTAGGGGAATTTGGAACCTAATGACGGTGAAATTAAGGTTCACGGATTTAATAATGCTTGGTAAATGAGCGTTTATTAGTGGAATTTTCGGTATATGTCCAATGCCCATGGTGAAAGGAAAATTTTTCACGAATTCTTTCTTACCTTGGGTTCCGTACACGATTTTAGGAAACATTTCTGATTGGTTTAAAAAGGTAAGCTGTTACGGTTTTAGACTTTATTTTCTCAAAAGATTTACAATCACTTACAGAGAAAATACAATATTATAACTTAAATAAACACGTGAGGTCGATTTGCGTAGTGGGTTGGTACAATAAATCAATAACAAGACAGTAACATTAGAATTTCGTAACAGTTTTGTAAATTCGTAAGAGGGTAATTGTAGAAAATAATTGAACTAAGTGTAGGACATCTTATGCGCTAATGCGGGTAGATGTGCATGAGCTGAGGAGTACAGTCATTTAAAAATACAATAGATGTTTATTAAAGCCCATGACACAGTGATTTTTTCACCGCGTTTAAAGTAGGCATATGGCTGTTATATTGTTATGGTCGTAAATTTATGTTTTCATCTTATTAGTTTATATATTTTGATTATGTGACTGTTCCTAAATTACCCCAGGCTGATAAATTTTTCGTTTTTCTTAAATCTAGTTATTCTTAGAGGGAAATGAGGGAATGGTACCCCCGAAGGGGTAGAGAAAGGGCCCCGCACTCCGCCCGATCTCCATGACGCGCGAGCCATTGACTTCCGCAGTCTCTGCCATGGGAGAATGAGGACAGAACTCTCAACAAGGGGACATCCCATCCCGACTTTAGAAGCTAGGGGATGGGAGGGGACCTAGGTAAGTTAGTGTTGAGAGTTCACAGTTATACATGAAAGTCTAAATCATATAAAACAAACCAGTAAGAATTATGAAGCAAGTAAGACAAGAGGACCACAAAGATATAATATATAATTGTGATAGGGAAACGTTACGCTTGCGCTTAGGAAATTAGTTGATTATAGTTACGTTAACTTATGTAATTCCAAAGTACTAGATGCCCCGCTTTGTAAACGCAAACGATTCCATGTACACAACATGGTATTGCTTTACAACGTTTACCCGGCGTACGTTTACTGTTAGTCCTACCAGCATTACCCTACGAAGGACTCTGCTACGAACACTAACAGCGAACGGTTCCTAAGCACATTTTACGTGTCCTTCCCAATCCTGAGATAGTGAGTCGTGAATTCACTACCATTGAGGAAGACAAGTTTTATATAGCTTCATAGAAGTACACACGCGTTCAAAGAGTTCACCCTTACGGCTGCCTATCCCCTTTCCTTAATAAGATTCTAGTTGCTCAAGCGTACCGGAGACTCGGCCTGTAACAGAGCATATTGCGTTTGCCTTGCTGGATGTCGAAGTGGATGTCATCGGCACTTCATTCATTTCATATTTAAATATTCCCCTTATCGACAGGCGTGTCTCGTTAAATAGTGACGATTCAGTAATAGGCCGTACCATATGGCCGTTTAACGAGACACAGCCGTTTAATCTAGCGTTCTTTCGAACGGAGCTATTCAACGGTAACCCCGATTTAGCGATGACTACCCCCACAGCTGGAAATGTACATCCATCAACCACTCGCAATGTCTCTGGGCTAGGCTGCAAGGAGACAGTAATCATCAATAGCATTTGGTTATTTTGCTAAACAAATAGCAATATTTACTATAATTGCTAATGCCTGTCACCGGCATATAATAACTTGGCTGGAGGAATATAATCGGAATAATTGAGCTATGAACATGGTTCTGCCTTTGATACGTGGTACATTCGTCTGGTAAAAGTCAGTATTCGTCAGGCGTCATTGGCGTGTGAGTCATTGTACTGATTGTAGCGAAAGGCATTCCCCGTGTCCCTTAACCAAACGCCAATGACAAATTACTGTGAGGTTACGGAACTGGGAGTCAGAACAAATATATATGAAATAATAATATATAATAAAGTACTGAGCAGGTGTCGCTCCGCTGTGCTGAAATAAATGATTATTAACAGCTATTCTGCGTCTTCACCAAACTGCTACTATAAAGTTAATTATAATTAACACTTACCAAGTGTTTATAGAAGAGAATTAGTCTATAATTTACTTATAAACTAATGCTCAAATACTACCCGTATAATCACCAACATCAGGCTGCCTTCTGGATTCATCTTCTCGCGTTCCACCGACCACTCACACTCCACTTACTTCCACTACCCATATTTGACGTAGCTCTCTCGACGGTCTCAACCCGACTGTCTCGAATCACCAGCGTCTTCCGCCTCCAACTACCTGCTAAGCGCCTCGAAAGGCTCTTGGAAATTCTCACGGCTCTTGGCTGTTTATTACCCTTAGTCCGAATGTCTGCTTTGTTTTTAAGTGCACAATTGAATAATGGCTGTTAGTTTAGGGTCCCCAGATGTGGAGTTTTAATATTAGTTGACTTTGAGAGATTTCTAAACTTCCTTAGAATTTGTAATCTTGATTTGTTTTCGAGGTCCACTCAAGTGTCCGTTCGGGGCTCGATTTATTGCAAACACATGTTTTTACCTCAGAATTCAACCCTAGTCAATAGTTTTTGTTGCCATTGAAATAAATGATTTGTGTGAAGGAAATGTCAGGCCATAAAGTACCAAGTTAATGTGTCTGTAGGCGCCCGACGTCACGTAGTGATTTTAAAATAAATAACTTATTCTGTTATTAAAACAAGGGTACATGACGGACAGTCACATTCCCCCCTCTGAAAATCAGACGCGTGACGCAGTTCAGCGGATGAGGTTTCACATTAGGGACTTGTGCATTTCTATGACTTTATAATACTAAATACGACTACACCAATTTATTATGTTTATATAAACTGGTTATTATAAATTTTCCACTTGGTACACGAGTCTTATGAGATGCATTGTTTGCCACAATTTTGTGTAATTTTGCATAAGCATCTTCAATTATAAATGTAATTAATTATTATAATTATTCGAAACTGGTCCTCCAGTAAAGTACTCTGTTGTATTTAAATTGTACATTAAACCGCGATTTAAGTCATTTCAAAAGACCTGTGCATGCTTATAACGTTCATTTACATACCAGAGTCTCTTTTAAAGAGTATTTGTGAGTGACGCTACCTCTACGGTATTCCCTCGTTCTTCCTTTGCCTGCTGGCATTGAATAATTTCATAGCCTAAATTCAAAACAATACTACCTTTAGTGCAATGACAAAGTCAAACCACGTGACATCGCGTAACTGTGAAGTATAATAAAAGTGAAACTTAGCTTCGTAAAAGGAGTCCCGCTAACTTCGACACAGCTGCCCTTGAAGTCCGCAGATGTCGGCTGCATTTGACCCGTGCTTACGCATAACCCAAACGTTAAGACAAGGTGAAGTGACAGCCCAGCAGTCTCAAGCAACCTGGAATTTGAAATTAGGCCACACGAGTATCTATTCATCTATGTGTCAATAAATCTCTTTTCTTTCCTCTTTCGTTCATCTATATGGCTTACTCCGGGGTCTGAAAGGTTAATCTCATACGGTAATACTTAATGACAAGTAAATCAATTGTAATCTTTAAAAGCTGCATGTTTCTTACTGTATAAACAGTTATAATATGAAATTTACTCCGAGATTGAGGGCGCATCACAATCATATCGTGATATATACACACAAATACACGTGAAATTGCAAACACGTTTCATAATCTATTAGTGTACTGTCGGACATGAGACTTATGTCAACAGGGAGTTGAACCCTTGTAAAAGTAGCACACACTAACAAACACTTATTCCATGTAGTTCAAAAATGCCTCCTGGCATATTATGGTTATGATAATCACTATCAGTAGCTTTATTACCCAACCCTTTCCAACCAACAACCTCTGTGAGAACCTATCCCACAAGCCGTGACACAGCAACTTTATCACTCATCAACTATTGTGTGTAACTAGGTCATTGGTACTGTAGCACAAGCACATCAACAACAAATAAATCAAGCAGGAATTGAATCCTCTGTCAATGGTTGAAGAACACATCATCATAACCTTGGGACTGTTATATCTAATCAACCATAATTTATTTTAGCTGCGTATCTCACAACTGTTTCTCATTAGCTCTCATATTACGTTGTACTGTTTCCATAACAACGTAAACTAACTCATTCACTTTAAAATCACGCAGGAATTGAACCCGCTAACGGAGTGGTTAGAACAATTAATTATGGTGAACATACACAAGTTAATGTAACAAACATAATATGCTCAAACCATCTTACAGTTTAATTTACAATTTTGACATTGTGTCGTGTTATTTTCGTGTCGAAATATAACATCAAGTCGAAAATTAAACATCAATTGACAAATTCGCGGGAGTTGAACCCGATACCAATGTTTGATTCATTCAATAAATGGTGATCAATAGTTAATGTAATCACTGTCATTTAAAACCGTCTCTCGTTATCCCTAGAAAAGTATTATTACGTTGTGTTACTTCCGTTTCAACGTAAAGAATTCTAACAAATCAATCGATAGATTACGCGGGAGTTGAACCCGTCACCAGTGATAAAACCAATCAATAATGGTTATCAAAGTTTTATTTAATCAAATAAAACTCGTTGTAATGGCTATAACTTAATGCCGTCTCTCCAAATCTCGAGAATCATGTAATTACGTTGTGTTATTTTTGTAGCAACCCATAAATTGTTCTTTCTCGTTGCACTGAAGTGAATCAGTACATTTAATGACGAGAATCCTGGTCACGGCACCACATGTGACTGTTCCTAAATTACCCCAGGCTGATAAATTTTTCGTTTTTCTTAAATCTAGTTATTCTTAGAGGGAAATGAGGGAATGGTACCCCCGAAGGGGTAGAGAAAGGGCCCCGCACTCCGCCCGATCTCCATGACGCGCGAGCCATTGACTTCCGCAGTCTCTGCCATGGGAGAATGAGGACAGAACTCTCAACAAGGGGACATCCCATCCCGACTTTAGAAGCTAGGGGATGGGAGGGGACCTAGGTAAGTTAGTGTTGAGAGTTCACAGTTATACATGAAAGTCTAAATCATATAAAACAAACCAGTAAGAATTATGAAGCAAGTAAGACAAGAGGACCACAAAGATATAATATATAATTGTGATAGGGAAACGTTACGCTTGCGCTTAGGAAATTAGTTGATTATAGTTACGTTAACTTATGTAATTCCAAAGTACTAGATGCCGCTTTGTAAACGCAAACGATTCCATGTACACAACATGGTATTGCTTTACAACGTTTACCCGGCGTACGTTTACTGTTAGTCCTACCAGCATTACCCTACGAAGGACTCTGCTACGAACACTAACAGCGAACGGTTCCTAAGCACATTTTACGTGTCCTTCCCAATCCTGAGATAGTGAGTCGTGAATTCACTACCATTGAGGAAGACAAGTTTTATATAGCTTCATAGAAGTACACACGCGTTCAAAGAGTTCACCCTTACGGCTGCCTATCCCCTTTCCTTAATAAGATTCTAGTTGCTCAAGCGTACCGGAGACTCGGCCTGTAACAGAGCATATTGCGTTTGCCTTGCTGGATGTCGAAGTGGATGTCATCGGCACTTCATTCATTTCATATTTAAATATTCCCCTTATCGACAGGCGTGTCTCGTTAAATAGTGACGATTCAGTAATAGGCCGTACCATATGGCCGTTTAACGAGACACAGCCGTTTAATCTAGCGTTCTTTCGAACGGAGCTATTCAACGGTAACCCCGATTTAGCGATGACTACCCCCACAGCTGGAAATGTACATCCATCAACCACTCGCAATGTCTCTGGGCTAGGCTGCAAGGAGACAGTAATCATCAATAGCATTTGGTTATTTTGCTAAACAAATAGCAATATTTACTATAATTGCTAATGCCTGTCACCGGCATATAATAACTTGGCTGGAGGAATATAATCGGAATAATTGAGCTATGAACATGGTTCTGCCTTTGATACGTGGTACATTCGTCTGGTAAAAGTCAGTATTCGTCAGGCGTCATTGGCGTGTGAGTCATTGTACTGATTGTAGCGAAAGGCATTCCCCGTGTCCCTTAACCAAACGCCAATGACAAATTACTGTGAGGTTACGGAACTGGGAGTCAGAACAAATATATATGAAATAATAATATATAATAAAGTACTGCGCAGGTGTCGCTCCGCTGTGCTGAAATAAATGATTATTAACAGCTATTCTGCGTCTTCACCAAACTGCTACTATAAAGTTAATTATAATTAACACTTACCAAGTGTTTATAGAAGAGAATTAGTCTATAATTTACTTATAAACTAATGCTCAAATACTACCCGTATAATCACCAACATCAGGCTGCCTTCTGGATTCATCTTCTCGCGTTCCACCGACCACTCACACTCCACTTACTTCCACTACCCATATTTGACGTAGCTCTCTCGACGGTCTCAACCCGACTGTCTCGAATCACCAGCGTCTTCCGCCTCCAACTACCTGCTAAGCGCCTCGAAAGGCTCTTGGAAATTCTCACGGCTCTTGGCTGTTTATTACCCTTAGTCCGAATGTCTGCTTTGTTTTTAAGTGCACAATTGAATAATGGCTGTTAGTTTAGGGTCCCCAGATGTGGAGTTTTAATATTAGTTGACTTTGAGAGATTTCTAAACTTCCTTAGAATTTGTAATCTTGATTTGTTTTCGAGGTCCACTCAAGTGTCCGTTCGGGGCTCGATTTATTGCAAACACATGTTTTTACCTCAGAATTCAACCCTAGTCAATAGTTTTTGTTGCCATTGAAATAAATGATTTGTGTGAAGGAAATGTCAGGCCATAAAGTACCAAGTTAATGTGTCTGTAGGCGCCCGACGTCACGTAGTGATTTTAAAATAAATAACTTATTCTGTTATTAAAACAAGGGTACATGACGGACAGTCACAATTACTTGAATTTGTTTATTTATTTATGTATATAATTGTGTGTGTTAAGTTAGGAGGAGAGTAGTTTTTATATGCTGTACTATAATAATTTACAATTTTTGTTTATTCATGTATATAAGAAGGAGTAAGTAGGATGTGTCAAATAAAAATGGGGCAAAATATATTAGATTAATATATAGTGTATGTTTGTATATATTCTATTTTATATACGTATACAATTTTGTGTGTTAAGGTGTGGTTTTTATATTATACTAGAATGTGTTATGTTCATATATGAATGCTTTACGTGTGAGTGAATTTTGATTGTGTGTACAATAAAATGTAAATAAGTAATCAGTACCACTTAACCTAGTATTACCTTTTATTAATGAAAAAATCCTTTAAAATGTGGCTTTTTAATAGTTTTTTAAATGTAAACAGAGATTTTGCTTCTTTTATAGTTTTAGGTAATTCGTTATAGAGTTGGGCCCCATCATATAGAATACTGTTTTTGCCGTAATTTGTTCTATGGCTCCTTAAACACAGGTTATTAGCCTGTCTTGTGATGCGTTTATAGTGATCTATCCTTTTTGTGAATGTTATTTGTGAGTGGATATCTTTAGTTAAGATTTTTCTAACAAAAATGCAAGTATTATATTTATATATTTGGGCTAGATTGAATAGTTTTGTTTCTTCATAGATTTTTATTGTTGGTGTCAGATAATTGTATCGAAATAAGGTTTTAATAACTCTATTCTGTGCAACTTGCAATTTTTGCAAGTCTGTTTTAGTTGCTGAACCCCATACCTCTATTAAATAATCAATACGAGACTTGACCAAGGAATTATATATCGTGTATCGAACTTGTCTCGGGAGACATTTCACTATACCTTTTAGCGCGCCAGTTAGTGAATTAATTTTATTGCGGATTTTTTCAATTTGCGGTTTCCAGGTAAGCTGACTGTCAAGAATAAGGCCTAAATATTTTTCATTGTTAACTTTAGTTATTTTTTCACCATTAATAGTAAGGGGACTATGATTTCCAATTTTTTTGTTTTTAGCAGAGAAAATAACATATTTCGTTTTCGATGCATTAATAGTAAGTAAATTTGACTGTAACCAGATGTTTAACAGATCTAGATCATACTGAGCTTGGTTCATTACTGCTTCTAATGAGTGACTAGAGTAAAATAGGCTAGTATCATCGGCATATAACGTAATATCTCCTTTTAGTCCAATCTCATAGATGTTATTGACATAAATGAGGAATAACAAAGGTCCCAAAATTGATCCTTGAGGAATGCCACAAGTAATCAATTGGGGGTGACTTTGGTGGTTATTAACTTTGACAACTTGAGACCTGTCTGTAAGGTAAGATTTAAAAACCTCATATGCTTTACCAGTTACACATATATCCTTAAGTTTTGATAGTAGTATGTTATGGCTTACGGTGTCGAATGCCTTTTTTAAATCAATGAAAATTCCTAATGTAATTTTTTTCTGATCGATGTTAAGTCTAATATTAGTTACTAAGTCAACCGTCGCGGAAACACAGTTCGATTTGGGGCGGAAGCCGTATTGCTTATTGTATAGGTAATCAATATTAGTTAAATATTCATATAATTGTTTATGCAGAATCTTTTCAAAGATTTTCGACATCACTGGTAGTACCGATATGGGTCGATAGTTACTGGGGTCCAGTTTGTTGCCTGACTTAAATATCGGGCTAACCTTCGCAATTTTAAGGCGGTTGGGGAAATGGCCTTCATTTAAACATTTATTAATACAGTTTGCTAAGCTTTCCGCTATAGTGTCTTTTACACATTTTATGGATTTCGTACTAATGCCATCTAAACCGGAGCTAGTGTTAGAATTTAAGTTTTTTATTATTTTAAGTACTTCGTCTGCAGAAGTTGGTCTTAACTCTGACAATTTATGATTGTTATTTTTCGATTTATTATATGTTAATGTCTGAGTTAGGTTTTTATGGTATTTTTGTGGTATTTTATTTGCAAGCTCAGTACCTATTGTCGCAAAAAATCTATTAAAGTATTCGCAAATTTCTTGAGTATCTGAGATTTCTCCATTAGAGGTTTTGATTTTTAAATGCCCAAGGTCGGCCAACTCTGTTTTATTATTTGATAGTCTATTAATTAGTTGCCACATTTTTAAAGGATATTTCTGACAGTTCGCAAAAGCCTTAAAGTAATATTGATTTTTAGCTGTTTGGATATTTACAAAGGTATGAGTTCTTTGTTTTAAGAATTCTTTACGCAGGTCTTCGTCTTCGGGTGTTTGGTTTAAGCTGTGCCACAATTGGTTCCTTTTGTTTATTAGTGTTATGAGGTCCTTATTTATCCACTCTTTGCAAGGAGGGTTTAACATTTTTGTTTTCCTTGTTTTGTTTTTTGCAATTGTTTGTAGCAGCTGAGATTCTAGTTCTTCATAATCATTAAGTAGTTTTGTGTCAAATATGTTTTTGATATCGTTCTGTAGGTTACTATAGTTGATTGATTCATATTGAACTCTTTTTATAGGCTCGTTTCTAGATCTGTTTAGCTCAAGATAAATTTGCTTATGGTCGGCTATGGAGGACTCAATAATAGACATCTGGAATGTATTGTTCTGTAAGTTTGTACAGACATGATCTATGATTGTTTTCGATGATGTCGTCTCACGAGTACAGTGTTCCGGGGTGATCTTATTCAATACCTTTATATTGTTCTCTCGCAGGATTGCCCTGTATTCCTTTACAGATTTCTCATTAGTTAGTAAATTTAGATTTAGATCGCCGAAGACAATGACACGTTTTCTTCTTGAAAGATGTTGGTTATAATTTTCGAGGAACTTATCTGTGTTTGCTGCTGGTTGCTTATATATGGCTCCTATGTCCAGAGAAAATGTGTCAATATGTACCCATAGAAAATGGTTCCCATCTTCGCACTGTTCTTCCAATGATTCATGTTGTAAACTGTTGTGAATGAACAAAGATACTCCACCACCTCTGGTGTTTTTTCTGTAGTTATAGTAATGAGTATAGTTTGGCAGTTTTAACCTTTGTGCTTCGTCATCGCTTTTTATCCAAGTCTCTGTGATGATTACAACATGAATCTTAACTTCGAACGATTCTATTATACATCGCAACTCATCCAATTTGCCTGTTTTCACTAAACTGCGGATATTCACATACAAAAATTTTAGTGCCTTGTTTGTTATTCTTATGTCGGCATAGTTATTATATATTTTATGAGTTACAGATCTATTATCTTTAGTTTCATTTATTGTATTTTCTCCAGTGTCTCGTTTTTTGGCTGTTGTTTTATTATTTTAGGTGTTCCTTTTATATATTTTATAATAAGATCATTTTCTCCTTTCTCTTTGCGTTGACGTAACTCTTCTCGTAGATTTTCCATATCCAGCTTTTGAGTAGGTGTCTGGTCGGAGTAAAGTTTAATGTTTTTATCCTTGCAGTTAAATTTATTTTTCAGTATACCTTTAGCTGTTTCTGATGTTGAGAAGCAGACTTTTATAGGGCGTGTTTTCTTCCCATCATATTTCCCTAAGCGCATTATTTTTTCCGGTTCAGGATAGATCGGATATATGTCTGATAATATTTTCTTCACTTCGCATCTATCGGTTTCTCTCTTCTTCTCCATGTCTTCTGAGTGCGGTTCAGAGACACCAATGATTACTACATTTTTACTGCGTTCCATACGCTCTTGAAGTTCGATCATTATGTTACCATAAATGGATGTTGATGGAGGATGTTCTGATAGTGGCGAAATGTTTCGAGTACTTTGAAGGATCTGTACATCGTTTTCAATACATTTTATTTTCTCTTGATTCTTATTGACAGTACTTGTTAGGTTTTGAATTTCGGACTTAAAGTTGTGATGTTCCATAATCAGCTGGTCTGTTTTCGTCTTCATTTCAATAAGTTGCTCATTTATAGATGAGATATCTTTTTTTATAGTATTGATATTTTCAGTCTGAGAATTACCAAACTCCTTCAATAATCCTATAATTTCCTTTTTAAATTCCTTAAATTGGTTCGAGAAATCATCCTCCGGCGTTTTTCTTTTGCGCTGTGACACATATTCGTTATAGTCAGAAGTACCAAAAGTTGAAAGGTCGGGCTGAGAACTACTATTCCCAGCTGTAACACTTATTTTGTCACTGGATTTATCAGTAGGTGAACGTATGGTACTCATGGTGCATAACTGTTTTCTTCCGCTCCGCTTGTCGCTCCGCTTAGTTAATATGTGGGTGACCCTTATAATGCGGAAGCGGTATGAGGCTAGTCTATCCACTTCTTTCTACCACTGACTATGGTTCTGTGTGACACTCACTGCGTTATATGAAACAGGACTAGATGACGCACACAATTAAGTTGAAAATTTATTAGCACTACTATTTTAAATTTTGTATTTGTCGCAAGTAAAAGGTGAACACGACCGCTCACTACGCAAGCCGACGCACCGATTCATAGCATTATTGTAGAATTTTGTTTTGGATCGGTTGGTTTTATTTTTTAATTAGTAATACTCAAATACCTATCGGTTTACTTTAGATACAGTCACGAACAAAAATTTGTATATTTTTACAGAAGCAATTTTGCTATAATGTGGTTCCGAAAATATTACGTGCGTGAAAATATTATCACAGTATCAGTTTTTAAAGTTGTTGTGTGTATTTATGTATTTTATTGTTTATGATAGTACACCTATGCCTCTTTGTAAGAGTAAAGGTGTGATGTACTGTAAAACTTGTTGATGATACCACCTTATTACATCGAATTTTGGTTAAAGTTTATGTTACCATGTTCCCTAAAACCTTGTATCTTGTATAGAGCTTAAGTTGGTGGAGAATTGTTTCCAATTCATATTAATTAGTCTGTGAATTAGTTAGATAATTTCGATTATATTCTGCAAAGTTAAAGGTTAATAATTCATAGCGCCACACAAAAGTTATGCGAAATCAATAGAGATAACCTAACTTTTAATTAGAATTGATAGATTCAGTTTTATTCTGACCGTTTAAATGACTTGGAATTATAAAATATATCAGTTCTAAAGTCTGACAACCAGTCTTACCATGGGGTATCGTATTACCCAAAAACTGGGTTGTGGAGGTCCGACAGGCAGTCGCTCCATGTAAAATACTGATAGCCAGCTGCATCTGGTTTGATTGGAAGCCGACCCCAATATAGTTGGGTAAAGGCTAGGCAGATGATGATAATCAACTTAATCTACAGAATAAGTTATGAATGTGCTGAATTTTTAAATGAAATGTGAATATGGTTTACAAATAGAAAATTAAATTTGCAACAGTGACTTGACATACATATTTGTGCCTATTCAAAAATAATGTTAGTACTTTATTGTATTCTACCTATAAATTACAGTTACTGTGATTTATATAACACTAGCCGTTGTCAGCGGCTTCCCTCGCTTAAAAATTATCCCACGGGAAGATTAAATGGGGATAAAAACCTACCCTATATGTTAATCCACGGGCATGCGGGCAGCGAGTACTGGGCAACTCACTGTCCGACCATGGACCATGCCCGGGTCCACGGCACGTAGTGTTCCACGCGCGCCTCAAAGAGTGTCAGCAAAATGACGGGGCCCCCCCTCTAGAGGGCCAAAGCCTGCCGAGGTCGCGGGACTGTACGAATTACCCTGGAACACAGTCCCTTCCGCTCTGCCCTGGGTGGGAGGACTCATTTGATGATTTTAACAAGAAAAAAAAAATGTTAATCCAGGTTATAAACTATCTGTGTACCAAATTTTATCCAAATCCGTTAAGTAGTTTTTGTGTGACAGAGTAACAAACATCCGTCCATCCAGTTAAACTTTTACGTTTATAATATTAGTGGGATTAGTAAGACTTTCTTTCAGAGAGATTAGGACCGTGTCCCAGCTGTGGGAAGTTTATATGCTAATAACATTTGCACACATCATGCTAATTTGGATTCTGAATTCGCTGCCTGGGTAGTCTCATGAGACTTAATCAAAACTGGCAAAATGTAGGTGTAAGTAATTGAACACCTTTGCCTAGTTCTTCTAGGAATTACAAATCTATTGTTATTTCATACGGAACTTCCTCTTCCTCTTTTAAGCCATGTCTGGATGCAAAATAATTGAAACGAGCGATATCAAAGTGTAACCAAAAACAAGAACATCCATTGGAACCTGTGTATGAAACTTTTAAACCGATTAAAACACAGATTGCTAGATAGCCAAAACATTTATTCGCGACACACTAAAGGATCTCACTTCCAAAACAGTTGAATGTCGAATTGTTTTTCAAGCTCTCCCAACGTCCCGCTAAAGCCTGAGAATACACAAAGTACATTTAAAACCGGTACACGGTTTTTATTTCGATATCCATGACCTATTTTTGCCAATGCAGTGGCTCCATTCACGTTGCTTGGGGATAGCTGAGTTGGTGTCAAGATAAGCTCTTGATACGTTTAGTCAAAGTTTCGTTGAGAAATGTTGAAGTTTTGCAATAACTGATAATTTTGTAGCAACTATTTCATGGAAAACTTATTGAAGCAACCGCTGATGGTTTTCGGTTACAGGTTTGCTTTTAGTTCACCAACTTTAGCCAGATTTCAATTTGGTGATTTTGGTTCACTTTTAAGGAACCCTAACATTTCTATTCTCATTATTGACTAATTATAACAATTGACTTTTTAGTAAAATGATTGTAAAAATTACATTAAATGATTTGATTAGCCGACAAGTATTTTCCGTGCGACCAATTTATGAATAAAAAAAGCAGTGGCAAGGTTGTTAAGCAAATCTCGACAATGTTTCGGAAAAAAATGAAGGTGTTTGCTCCATAGCAACTCACGAAAGTACTTAGCTTTTAAAAGATAATGAATGACATGTTGACGAGATCATTCAACATGTGTAAACGTCATGCGTGTCTGTTAGAAGTCAATGATAGCGTGACCTTCCACAGAGAATGGAAGAAGAAAAAAATAACGCGTGTCGTGAATTCGGTATCCGCTTTAAAAAAAGACGGTCTACATGAAACGCAATTATATGTGGTTGTTCATTATCGTAATTTTATTTTGTTAATGTTGATTAATTTATGCGAGTGTCGCGCCATCACAGCTTCACCCTATCGTGGTCGCATTAAACATCGTGCGTAGCACTGGACGTTAAACTTTACCATCGATAATATTGATACAAAAACTTGATCAGACCATGTCAGTCCAAAATCGTAACAGATTCAATCACTGCTACTGACATCAGAAGATAATTGAACATGCCGCAGACCACAATGCATAGGGACGATATTTTTACCGGCTTTTCTAAAGCCCGACATTGAATTGTGGTGCACAACGAATGGAAAAGCCACTCGGTCTTTTTCAGTCCGTGTTGTAAAAGCTTGGAAAGGGATTATCTCAAATGGATGGAAAACGGCATCCTGCTGCAACAATATAAATATTCTAAGATAATTAATCCTGTTTGAAGGTTAAATAGTTATAGTTAAGGAGTTTGTGGCTAAACAATTACAGCCGCACAGGTCGATCTTCCGGGTTCAGGGAGGTTGGTCTGTGGATGGGTGACCGTCTGTCATAGCGAGTTTTCTCCGTGTCTCGGAAAGCCGTTGGTCCTCTCTGTCATTTGACAGAACTTTAGCAATCGGTAGTGTTAGTCCGAAGCTCATAAGTCTGACAACTAGTCTGACCATAAGATATCGTATTGCCCGGTTATGGGGTTGTGGAGATCCCACAGGCAGTTGCTCTATGTAAAATACTGATGTTCAACTGCATTTGGTTCAACTGGAACACGACCTCGATACAGTTGGGAAAGGCTAGACAGATAAAAATAAATAAATAAATATTCCACAACTATCACACAACGCCATCTAGTCCCAAGCTAAGCAGAGCTTGTGTTATGGGTACTAGACAACGGATAAACATACTTATATAATTCTAAATACATACATATTATTGATAAATTACACCCAGACACTGAACAAATGATCGTGCTCATCACACAAACATTCGTCCTGGGTGGGAATCGATCCCACGACCTCCGGCATAGCAGTCAGGGTCACTAACCACTAGACCAACAGGCCTGTCAATGTAAGTTTAATAGTACTCGATCACGATGTATTCGGTTTTATTTTTGAATGAGTTATCTGTTGCAACCTTCTAATTAGGAATATTGTAAAACAGCTGTGTATTAATTAAAGTATGTAATAAAGTATTTGTTATCTGTCTTCTACACCTATATTATAATACATTATCAAAATTGTTGAGTGGTGTTTTGAACATTATTCATTTTTTAACCGACTTACAAAAAAAGGAGGAGGTTATCAATTCGACTGTATTTTTTGTTTGTTTGTAAGATTATGTTAGTAGATTTTAGTGTGTCCTACCTGCTTAGTTAAATTACGGTGATACAAAAAATCTCAATAAGGTATAGATGAATAATATTTTTAAGCACTGACATTTGCCGGGTGTTTTCCTGTAGGTCTAGCGCTAACGTACGATAAAAATTAAATGAAAGTCGACTCAAAAATTAAATTTGTCGTTGTATGTATGTCTTATCTTATTATCACTTTAAGTTTTATGACCGTGACGAGGCAAACGCAGTGTAAGATGCCCGCTGGCCAGGTGGAGCCACGACCTGCAAATGGCAGCCGGCGGAGACTGGATTAAAGGAATGCTCAGGCCCGGGCGGGTATCAGGAGAGGCCTGGGTCCAACAGTGGACGATTACAGGCTGATGATGGAGAACGAATTTGTAAATTGAGAATTTCTCTTAAATTCGCAAGAATTTACGTCGTTTTTGAGTCATGTTCGTGTTAGGGCCTCTAGACCTAATTAAATTCGGATTCTCCCACTTAAAAGTTTGAAAAAAAAAACTTACGAAAATGCTTTAGTATGAGAAAAATATAGGCATTTTTGACATTACAGAATTATTTCGTATTTACTGAAGTTATGATTTCAATTTGATTAAGTGCTCACTCAACAATAAAAGTATCAATATACTAATTATAATTTGACAGACTATTTTTGGGACTGAAATATATTTCAACTACCCACTTGTTTAAAAAAGTTTGTTCCTAACTATTTCAGTTTTGTCCTTTTTTTGACGTCTGGGACTTTAACTAAGGCAGTTGTCCTACTATACCAGTTATTAAATGCCCAAGAAACGTACAATAGATATCAAATTTCCTGTAAACGAAAGAGATGCATATATTAATAGTTCATCGCTGACTGTCGCATTGAGTCAGCGAGGAGCCGCTACATTAATTTTTCGTTGAGCGACAAGAGCTATTAAAGATAATACTCGCTCAGCGATGCTCGTTTGGCGGACAAATTGGAGCTTCGAGCAGGTTTGCGCAGGACTGGCCACTCTGAGCGAGTTGTGCGAGTAATATTCCGTTGGTCTTGGATACTCGCTGATGACCCAACGAAAAAGGTGTAAGAATTAAAAAATTCGCTACTGCTGCTGTGTTAAAGATTTTGAGAAAAGAAGAATTCAGTGAGATTTGAACCCGCGTCTTCTGGACGCCTTACCAATCAGGCCATCGCAACCCACTCGTTTTGGAGCTGAATCTTTCATTCTCTTGTTTGAACGTTGCTTATCAACTTGTTTTCAGACATTCAATAAGGCATACGGGAAACTGCCTTAAAACCAAAGTAGTTTGTAGGTATTAGGTATGTTAAGCATAACCTTAACCTTAGATTCTCTGTTTCTCATTGTAGGCTAAATCTCTTCAAGGTTTTAGTAAAGAAGTTCCTTTTCTATCTTTTATTTATTTCGCACATTTGTGAAATAGAAGGCAGGCGCGTCACATTACTTTATATTGAAACGCGAAGTACTATGCCTTATTGTTACCTAGTATGCGCTCAACTTCAATTAGCGTATCAAGATCAACCAATGCTCTGTTATTTAAAAAATACGGAAACAGTACGTTATTAATTTCAAAGTCACATCAGTTTGTTTTTAATGGTCCTTGGAGTAATTGTTAAAAGATGATTTAATACACGAACAAGTCGACCTCAGATCGAGTTAAATTAGGCTTTTTTTTATCGTGGTAAAATCGGTGGAGGGAGGACGCTGTCCTCTCCCTCACGCGGCCCGCCTCCTCCTTCACGAGCATAACTGCTTCGCAGAAGGAGGCGACCGCTTCCCACTCCGTCTCGCCCCGCAGCATGGCCTCGACCAATGCCGGGCGCGAGAGGTCTTCTCCTATCGCCGTCGGGAGGACACGGCGGTGCTCTGCCCAGGCGGGGCAGTCCTACACCGTATGCTCCACCGTGTCCTCTTTTAATGGTATTTGGAGTAATTGTTAAAAGAGTATAAAAACTCAAAGATGATTTAATACACGAACAAGTCGAGCTCAGACCGAGATATATTAGGCTAAGATATAAATAACCGGCCTTGAACGCCATTGGGGAAAGGTGAAAGCTTTTGAAGTAAACGACGTACAAACTGCATGAGTAAGTAAATATAATAATAATGATGGATGTTCTTAGCAAGAAATATTATATTGTTACAAGTATATGGAAAAAATACCGGCCAAGTGCGAATCGGACTCGCCCATAAAGGGGTCCGTAGTAGCAAGTAACATAATATAAAAATTCTTGTAGTTGGATGTAACTTTGAAAGGTAAATTGCGGTTTACGATTTATGACGTATTAGAAAAAAACTAATTACTTGATCGATACTAGATCGTTTATAACAATTTTAGCTGGTAGTTTGTATGTAATGTACATCAATTTTTTTTACATCAATTCAAGTGTATGAACGAGAAACTAATTTTAGACATAAATTAAACGTTATACAAAACATGAAAACTTGAGTTAGGGCCTTTGACCTCCACATTTAGAGTATTTAGTGATGACATTGATTTCGGCATGTGTTTCGCAAAGGAAACATTGTTATTAAATTATTTGTTAAACGGGTAGTGTATAACACGGGGACGCGAGGCATAATGTTGACATACACTCATTAGGCATACATAGCATAACACTAACGTAGCGCAAGCGCCATTAGGACGTCATTTGCAAGCGGCAATTAACAAATGGCGTCCTGTTGGCGCTTGCGTAGTGCAAGTTTAGTTTAGTATTGCGTTAAGTTTGCCTTAAGTGTGTGATTTCCCATCATACCTCGCGTTCCCATCTTATACACTGTTCCCCGTAACATAATATAATGTTTATCATAATTATAGATGTAGTTAATAAACAGTACCCACAAAATCCACCGTAGGCACTTCTTCTCCTGGACATTGTTTATTTAGGTTCTACAATAAAATACTTATGTATAACATAGATTATTGTCAACAACCGACACTGAGTTAGTGAACTCTTTAACTTAGAGGAGACCACAGCATCTTTACATAGTATGAAACAAAATAGCTTAAGTTTGTCTGCGCGTGCATAACTTCCGAACGAGCGCGCCATATTGAATATATCTTTTATTAATGTTATCAGGACAAGTTTTGCATAAAAGAAAAAATCACCATTTAGGTCGAAAAGAATACATGTGTGAAACCGAAGCGACCGATAATGAACAATAACAAAAAAAAAAATCCAAACAATTAGGTATGTCATTATGAATTCCTTTCTTTCATTTTCTCTTTTAAAAAAATGTTTTTTCTCTAATCCCTAGATTTCTCCTATGTCTGTTGTGGGTGTGTTTACAAACAAAGAAACTTAAATATACAAGTACCCAGAAAGCTATTTGCAGATCATACAAATATTTGTTCCGTGCAGGGATCGAACCTGCGACACGCTGCGCAGCAGTCGATCGCTCAGCCACTGCGCCAACCGTGCCATCGAAATATAAATGAATCCAAGCCGTTACGTCAGCTTTCTGTCCCAAATACAGCGTTCGTCTTCAAGAAACCTTTCTAATGATTGACTTCAAACTAATTGGAAAATCTCTAGCAAAAATAGCTAGAGGGGAACGCAAAGACTCATTAACGAGGCAATTTTCAGACTGTAATTTTACCAAAACACACTTTCTAGGGTTCCGTAGCCAAATGGCAAAAAACGGAACCCTTATAGATTCTTTTGATATATAGTTTACTGCATCTGCGTATATATGTTTTTTATACTCAAACAAGTTGAGTGTCAAAGAAAATCTGCTAAAACCGTTTGATCTACAAGAAGTATAACAAAAAAAACGTATTTAAGGGATTGACGAGAACTAGAATGTTCATTAGAATGCTCGCTACGTGACTCTCGATTGTTTTTCTATAATGTAACATTCGCAGGAATGTTCATTGCAAATGAATGCTGAAGTTTATCAGTATTTTTTCTGCACGAAAAGTAAAAAATCGTGATACTGTCCTCAGGATAAAGAAAAATATCAAGCTATGAATCAGCACGAGTAATTATAATATCCCTAAGTATACTCAGAACCTGGGTTCTTCATAATATACTCCGATATTTCTTATTAAATGTATTCAACATCTAATAATACACAGTCAATAAGTAAATACCAATAAACAGAATACATCAAACCTAACACATTGCTTTATATAATTTAATGAAGCATGTTCTAGAATATGTTATTACTAGTCTCTTTGAACATGCGTAAGGACCACAAATACAGGCTTTAACGTTGACATTCACAAACCTTGGGACCCTCCTCGGTTGTTGATTACTTCAAAGTATCTATTATCTAATGGCCTGATTTAAGCTGGACTTCTATCTCAAATATACTCGTTTATTGACAGCTAGGGACAGATTACGAGTATGGTAGTTGAAAATCTATACTTATAATAAATCTGTAGAGAGGCCAATTCTGTACATTAAATATATTTAAAAAATAACTATCAAGGGGTGATTAGGGATCGCTACTGATGCCAAAAATGCAGTCAGTAAAATTTTTGTCTGTCTGTCTGTCTGTCTGTCTGTATGTTCGTTATAGAAACAAAAACTACTCAACGGATTTTAACGAAATTTGGCACAATTATTCTTCATACTCCTGGGCAGGTTATAGTATACTTTTCATTACGCTACGACCCATAGGAGCAGAGCAGTGAAGGGAAATATGGGGAAAACGGGAGAAGTTACTCCATTTTTTAAGCTTCCGTCGCGTGTGCAGCCTTAATGGTTAAAGCTACATAGAAATCATGTATGACGGAAATGTTCTCCTTAAAATTATATAAAAATATTCCTTGACAACATATGTCTATCTTTTATGGTTGACTCACAATAACACGTGAAACTCCCGATAGCTTAGCAATTCGGAGCTTTCTGATTATATTTGTCTACTTTTACGTTTACAACACTGTCACTCATCCCTAATTAAAAAAAAATAACATTATTACCTATTCAATAAAAAAAGAATCATGTAAATCGGTGTAGAAACACCAAAGCTATACATGAAATACGCTAAAAACTCATCGCGCGTGAATACAGAATGATGATATAAGGATTATTTTTGTGTATCGGTTGCCGCGCTCGATGCGGTTTACGGCGGGAGTTATAAAAGGCGGGGGGGTCCGCGCGCCTGGAGGCCTTAAAATCTTAAGGCATCCACAGAAAAGTCCGGTTGAGCAGTACAAAACCTACTAGAGGATGACCTGCGAGATGCCATACACAAAAAAAAAGCGCGCGAGCTTCATACAATATTTGGTTGTTGATGCGAATAGACGTTCAGACTGTTCGACCTTATTGACAGACAATAATTGTTATTTACAAACCGTGCTTATTAGCGTGGCTTTTAGTCTTTGAAAAGTTTATTTTTAGATTTGTTGTCATTTTATGAAATAGGTATTAGAGGTTTTGGTAGTGTTTAAATATATTATTAGTTTACATTTTATTTCTTTATAGTTGAAGCAATAGTAGGTACAAAATCAGTTATTTTGGTACTCTTTTACTACTACTACTTCGCAGGAGTCTTCGCAGGCCTCGACCAATGCCGGGCGCGAGAGGTCTCCGCCTATCGCCGTCGTGAGGACACGGCGGTGCTCTGCCCAAGCGGGGCAGTCCTGCACCGTATGCTCCACCGTGTCCTCCGGACGATCCTCGCAGTGGTGACACCCAGGCGTTTCTTCCCTCCCTATCAGACACAGGAACTGCCCGAAACTTCCGTGTCCGGTGAGGACCTGCATCATGCGGTAGGTCAGGACGCCGTGACGCCTATCCAGCCACTCCTCAAAGAGGGATCTTACCGCCGCGATTGCGGCGTGCCCGATTTTGGTAGTCTACACTAATATTATAAAGAGAAAAACTTTGTTTGTTTGTTTGATTGTAATGAATAGGCTCAAAAACTACTGGATTCGACTTGATTTTAAAAATTCTTTCGCCATTCGAAAGCTACTTTATCCACGAGTAATAAAGGCTATATTTTATTTTGGAGAAAAATAAGATTCCGTAAGATATATGGGATTTTCGGCCACAAGGTGTAAAAAATCAACAAGAAAAGTTACTTTTTTTGCGTACGCTGCCTAAACTATAAAAGATAGAACCATAAAATGTTCTAATTAATTGTTGATCTTATAAATATCTACAAAAAAATGTCCGCGACACACTATATCTATCTATGTCGAGTGTTTGTGATGACTGCGTCGTCGATGTTAGTGTCGGTGTCTGTGAATAGACCTGGGAATCATGTTGCTGACCGTGTCTTTTCTGAGTAGGCTTTTTGCAGCGGTAACCGACATTCACGCGTGCGGAGCCGCGGGCGCCCACTAGTGTTGAATAAATCTTTACTAATATGATAAAGCTGAAAAGTTTGGTTGGTAGGACAGGCAAATCTCGGAACTACTGATTCGAATTCGCACGTTTGGCGCAGTGGCTGAGCAATTGGACTGCTGCGCTGTGTGTCGCGGATTCGATTCCCGCACGGAACAAATATTTTTATCATCTACAAGTAGTTGTTTCGGGTCTGGGTGTTTGTTTATATGAGTTTCTATGTTTGTAAACGCACCCACGACACAGGAGAATATCCTAGTGTGGGGTAACGTTTTTTTAAAAAAGAAAAGAAAGAGTTGAAAAACGTATTTTTGTGTTGGATAGTCAAATTATCGAGGAAGGCTTAGGCCATAAAATATGTCGCTACGATCAATAGGAACTGAGCAGTGGGTGAAACCGCAGGGAGCAACTAAATGAAAAAAAAAAAAACGATCCAGTACTTCTTGAGATAAAAGCGTTCAAACAAAGAAACTTTTCAGCTTTATATTATTAGTACAGAATTTTTTGTTAAATTAATTTACAAGCACTTTTACGCGGCATTTTCATACATTCTTCATAATATAACACAGCATACCTTTATATTTCATTCGAATCTACGGATTTCAACTACTCACATATTTTTTTTTACGTGGTAGAATCATTAAATGAGTCCTCCCACCCATACTGTCAGACTTGTACTGACTAAAAGCCACGGTGTCCTTCAATAGCCCTTTACGTACCGGGGTCACGGTAATTCGTGAGTCCCGCGACCCCGGCAGGCTTTGGCCCTCTACAGGCCCCGTCACTATGCTGACACTCTTTGAGGCGCGCGTGGAACACAACGCGCCGTCGACCCGGGCACGGTCCATGGTCACGGTGGAATTATACTCGTATGCGATCATTAAATGAATAATTTCTTTTTTTGTCATTAATTGATGTAATAAGTCCGAACAATTACTACAACATATCCAATATTTAACAGGCCAGACAAAATAATGATAAATAATGATTTTATAGGAGTTTTATTTTTATTTTCGATGGACAGGGAAGTGTGTGATTATGAGGACTGGTTTTGAGATTTTCTATTAATCCTGTGTAGAAGAAGGATCATGTAGAACCTACAATCAGATTTTATAACACCTACTCGAATAAAGTTATAACACCTGCTTGGTAACAAGTCATCAGGCATTTTCCCGGTTAGCTCTGGTTTGAAACAATGTAGGTAAAATTCTCAGTCAAAACACGAAAGTAGGATTTGTATTCAAATATTTTCAACACAATACCATTTTTTTTAATCCTTGAATATCTATGTATGCAAAAATGGCCTCACCTAACGAGTTAGTCCTTTTCGTCACGCATGTATCAAAATTATCTCTGAGGCTTTAGCAGGAGTTTTTTACGTTTTTGTGATGTAAAGTAAACGAGAACTTTAACGTTAATTTGATGGAAAAAATAGTTCCTCGGTCGGACACAAGAATCGTTTTTTCAAATTCTCTACAATAAACGCCGTACTTATTCCAAGTACGCTTATTCGTACGTAAAATAAGGAAATCTTGTGCTCATTCGGTCATTTCCAGTCATTCGCGATCATTCGGACGTAGAGTATTAGTTGACTCAACGTCCGATCATGGACCATGCCCTAAACAGGTAACCGTGACCCTGGAACGTAAAAGGCCATTGAAGAAACACCGTGGATTTCAGTCAGTACGAGTCTGCTACACCCAGGACAGGAGGACTCATTTGATGATTACCACGCTAAAAAAACGCGTCTGGTGACACAAAAACGTTTCAAAATTGTCGTGTAGTGATGTTCTAGTTTTATCGGCAAAGGATCGTATCGGACGGCGCGACTCGGAATAACTAGGGGTGCGGGCGTATTGCCAAAAGCGACCGGCCTGTTCAACCTCTTTATTTGTAGTCGGCTTACCCAGCGACAATCTCTTTGCGCTCGCACTTACTTCAATATATTTCGATTACGGCTTTAATTCCGGTTATACAGACAATGGGATGGTTTATTTGTATTCGTTCATTTGAGGCTCACTTTAATCTTTTATTATAATGTTGACACAAAATGTAATAGATAAATATTTAGCCTGAGGAACAAAATACTAAATAAAATTTAAATAATATAATGGCAATGTTCCCAATCCATTACGGCAAAGACTTATTCAATATTTAATTAATAGTCGTATAAATGGATAAATACTTTAACGAAGATTAGTATTTGATAACTTTATAAAACTTTATTTCCGTGAAATCACCGCTTACGGCCACGCCAGTCGGAAGCGCTGAAGTATATGATGAATTATTTCCTGTTCAAGAGCGAAGTTAAGCGAAGCGTACTTTAAAAGTCCGCCAACATTCTAACACGCGAATCTCACGCCGATTGTAAATCTCACGACCCACGTCATAATACTCTACAGGAGCGTACGAATAAGTAAATAAAATTGAATAATTTACGAGTAGGTTTTACCACAGAATGTCACAGGGGCGGTGATGTGAGATATCAAATTATAAGAGGTTGTGTGCACATGCGCGGTGAGCATCGCCGGCCGCGGCCACCAGTCTGCTCGACGCTCGCGCCCTTTCCGAACGAGCCGCGCCATGTTCCGATACCGAATTCGAAACTCGAACAACTCGCGAACGCAACAATAAAAAAACCATAGACATTATTAGTGAGTGTATTAACTAATCAAACCTTAAAATTAATTACTAGCTCAATTTTTTTTTGTGTTTAGTCTGTGACGTGTTTGACATTTTAAACTTTTAATTGGCGTAATTGTTCAGATTTTTCCGCGCCTTTGAGTTTGATCGGCGGATTTGTGTGCAGTGAGATTATAACTGGATCAGTTAAAAGTTTTTATTCGGTAAGAAAGGGGATGATTATTTTATTACCTACCTAAGTAATATCTTTTTAGTGCCATAATTTATTGGAGCGTAACTTTTATTACGCACTTGTACTTATATTTGTTTTTATGAGAGTGTTTTTATAGATGAACGGTTTGGAGCATTAATTGTTTTCAAATTGTATTATATTTTTGTGGGTATTAAAAGTATATGTTTTTTTTTTATCATGAATAGTCTTAAGTAGCATGTAGCTTAAATATAACTTCAATTTTAATGTCGCTCTTGAGTTAAACCCTCGAATTTTGTTAAACACCGACAAGATTTCCGCCTTTGAAACAAATTAAGGATAAATTATTATTAGACTCATGTGCGTTTAGATTATAGAATGTCTAAATTCCGTTTTCGAAACAAAACGTAACGTTTTTAGTGAAGCCACTTTTTTATAAATGTGTGAGTGAGCGCCACGCACACATTAAATTGTTTTCCTTGGAGATGTTCACTTGTTCTACGCAGGAATCGAAAGACGGGGATAATTTTTCTAGCGTATTTTTGGCTTCAATTCTCAGTAATCTACTAGCAATCTGGACATTGTATAATTTAAGCTCATGATTGTGATTATTAGACTCCTAAAGGGGTGAATGTAGGTATATTGCTTGGATTGGCTGTTACAGACTATAATTTAATCGCCAATCGAACTCTAGTAACCGTAGTAATTGAAGTGTCGTGCTTTCTTTCAACGGTGAAAAAGGTTTGTATCAGTGGGAAAGATTACTATTTAAGATGAAGAAAGAAAGCCGTCTTTATATTTTAAGGAAACTCACGCCTAACAGTCGTCTATTCCGTAATATTATCTTAATAAGAAAGGGTTTTTGTGTTAAAAATAGGTAGTTATGCGTTTATTTGTAGTGGAAGAGCAGCAGATTTTTTTTTTTATAAAGAACTGTAATTTCATTCGCAAAACGAACCTGAAAGTCATCCGGAGAACTTAGATAAGTGACAATCGCTTTCAAAGCGTTTCGTATCTTGGTATTATAGCGGGGTTAACTTGGTTTAGATTTGTGCAGCTTAATGCAGGCCAAAGGGAGCAGGCCACACTCAGGCCACACACAGGCCACACTCTCGCCTCAGCAGTGGGTGGAAAGGGACTACCGATGATGGTGAAGGCATACCGAAATCGGTAACTAATGTCAATCAAATACATTGTGTCCGTTTTTATCATTGTCATTGAATTCTTTAGGCTTTCTGGGGGTATAAATAAGCCATTTTAGCAGTATTGTAATATGACTTGCGATACTCGTATAAGTTATAAAATGGAATATATTCTATTCTAATCCATAAACAATTGAACAACTTATTCGTATTATTATTCTTCTAAAAGGACCTTTTGGAACCCCAGGTTTTAAAAATATCTGGACGTCACGACCATTCAATCAGATGTACGATTCTTTTTGTGTTCACGATTTTTATAGTCATGTAGTGTCTACTACACTGCACAGGTGGCTTATCATGAAGACTCAAAGCGAGAGTTATTTCACTGTGGGAACGAGGTGGCGCTAGCCGACTTGTACAACTCTGCCTCTTTCCCACACTGGAATCGCTCTCGCTTTGGCCTCCTGGACCGCAGGGTGGAACGCGTCCATCTCCTGCTCAGTACGCGTAGGTCCGAAGGTGCGTCCCAGCATTCGAAACTTGAGCTGATGATACTAGCTTAAGTATACACTGTGCCCCAACTTTTAAGCCTTTGTCAAATGGACAGGCGTGACGAATGCGAAGCGTGAAGTTTTTATTTGTAATGTATGGAATTGTTTGAATCCAGTCACATAGAAAAGCGAAAGCGATCCAATAGCGTGACAGAACTATCGGACTGACGTCTCGCTTCGGTTCGGTATCACTTCGGCAACGCTTCGCTTTCGCCTGTCTGTTTGAAAAAGGCATTAACGGTTTTACTCTTAAGAGTATAATAGAAATGACTACAAATGAGAGATTCAGGCATTGACAGATACATATTAAATGTAATATGATATTATGTAAAAGTTCAAAAGTCAAATCACTTAGGTCAATTAGGTTATCAAAGAGGCACTTTTATGCCTTTGTGAAACAGACAGGCGAAAGCGAAGCGAGTCTGAGGCGATACCGAGCCGAAGCGAGACGTCAGTCCGATAGTTCAGTCACGCTATCGGATCGCTTTCGTTTTTCTATGTGACTGGACTCAAAAAATTCCATACATAACAAATAAAAACGTCACGCTTCGCATTCGTCACACCTGTCTGTTTGACAAAGGCTTTAAACGTCGAATATTAAAATTAAAGGAAATGGAATGGCATGAGATTGATTCTACACCCATTCCCAAGGGTAGGTTTGTGGTCGCGGGACTAACGAATACCGAGACCCCGGAACGTAACTATTGAAGGATTACTGTGGATTTTAGTCAGTATAAGTCTGTCAGTCCCTCCCATCCCGGCATGGGTGGAAGGACTTATTTAATGATTTTACCACGATAGAAAAACCCCGTGTGGACACTTCTCACAAATGTCAAAAAAATATAGAAATAAAAAAAAAATACATTATTTGCAGTCACGAACATACTCAAGAAGCCATTTTTACATGGCTTTCAAAAATATATATCTATATATATAAAAGGAGAACTGACTGACTGACATAATCAACGTACAGCCGAAACTACTGGGGCTAGGAATGTGAAATTTTGCACACGGCTTCCTATTATAATGTAGGGGAGCAGTAAGAAGGGGTTTTTGGAAATTTAACCTTTAAGGTGGTGAAAAGGGGGAATTAGGAAAGTACGTAACCCACGCGGACGAAGTCGCGGGAAAAGTGCTAGTATATTATATTATACATGATTAAATAAGATTGAAATAAATTTCAATTTTATTTAATCGTGTATGCTAAAAATGGTTATTGGCTACACAAATAAACTTTATAATTTAGCATTTTACATATATACCAAGACATTTAGAGAAACAGAGTAAATCATCTTATACTACACTCACAACACGCTTCATAGATCTATGATACATTCAATGTATTAGTATCCATCCAAGCAGTCAATTTCAATTATAGCTTATATAAGCTACAACTAAAGTGCTATTAGATCGCATTGAATTGCATATGCGATTCAATGCGATCTAATAGCACGGACTTTAGTCTGGCAACATCAGCACAATCATCGATTTCTAAGCAAATATAATAGACGATCTATTTGGTTTAATTAGCTGGCAAGGAATTGATGACGTCATCAAAATGTTGTCAGGGTTGCTCTATTTCGGTGCTTATTGTGCCGGAAGGGATCAGTTCCAAACGATTATTAGAGGGATTAATCGAATATCTTGGCCATGCTAAAAATATATCTAAGCCGTTTTTTATAGATGGAGTCCAAATATATTATCGAAATTACTCGTTCCCATTGGGTATTCAATACTATTTATAAATAATTTCAGAACACATTTACTCAAAAAATATACTTCTTTTTATGCCCAAAGTAGGTCTGAAATCTATAAATACATAGTAATGTCATTGAGCTAAATAGTTACTGACGTCACAAATTGTTATTTTTTTTCTATAGAATTGCATGAATTATATAGGAAAATTGCGTTTTGACAGCAATTAAATGGTGGTAATCATCCCATTATAAATCTGAGAGTTTATTGTAAAACGAATAAATCCAAAACGTGTTCTACCATCTTTTTTAATTTCTTTTTTTTTAACGTGGTAAAATCTTCTAATGAGTCCTCCCACCCAGGGCATAGCAGGGGGGACTGTCAGACTTGTACTGACTAAAACCCACGGTGTCCTTCAATAGCCCTTTACGTTCCGGGGTCACGGTAATTCGTGAGTCCCGCGACCAATTTCTTACAATATACTATTTTATACATAAAATAAATGACAGTATTGAAAATAAATGACGTACGTCGTAAAGTCAGTACGATAGTTCTGTCACGCTATCGGATCGCTTTCGCTTTTCTATGTGACTGGAGTCAAACAATTCCATACATTACAAATAAAAACGCCTCGCTTCGTATTCGCCACGCCTGTCTGTTCGACAAAGGCTTTAAGGAGATAAGGTTAGTTAGTGATCCGAACTAAAAATTGGTAACAACATGATTGGACAGTTATCCCGTTTCCCGATATATTCCCAGAACTTCTGAATTCGAAACTAATAGGGAGTAAGGTTCTCTCAAGATTTTGGCCTTTGCCAGTGTTTTCATTGATAACCAAAAGCCTTTGTCAAACAGACAGGCGTGGCGAATGTGAAGCGTGACGCTTTTATTTGTAATGTATGGAATTGATTGAATCCAGTCACATAGAAAAGCGAAAGCGATCCGATAGCGTGACAGAACTATCGGACTGACGTCTCGCTTCGGTTCGGTACCGCCTGTCTGTTTGACAAAGGCATAAGAGAGTAGCCCCCTGATGTATAACACAAGTTGGTAATCAAATTGTTTAAACAATAATTTCCCCAACTTTGAACAAGGATTAGAAAACTAAATTGAAATAGTTTTCAACACAGCCGTATCGTTTAGGGAATGCATGTTCAGAAACCCTTTTCCACAATAGTTATTCAGAAATTACCTTAATTTAGTGTTCACCCCCTGGGGACTTCCCAGACGGGGGTGATACGTTCAAAGTTATATCTCAACGTGAATTATGTGTCTGGGCAAGAATTATATGACAAAAAATGTTCAAGTACGTAGAGTACCACGCGATAAGTGTTGCAAAGTGGAATACATTTTTCATATTTGTACGGACGTCCGGAATTTACGAGGTGTTCAGATTTTTTTCACCTCTCTTTTCATATACCGTATTTATTTTTCGTAAATAGGAAAAACGAAATATGAAAACTTTGTGAATTTCACAATCAAATATTTGGTATAATTTTTTGTTTCGGTGCTGTATAAATATGCTTTATCGGATTTTCGATTTTATATTCGAATAAATATAACATCATTTAATAGAACGCTCACATTTCACTAATTATGTTGCCCTGTAATAAGGTACTTATAAACTCGAGCATTCACTTTTAATGAGCATTCTTGTGAAGGGTACTAGAAAAACAAGCAAAAGTGTTTTAGCGAGCATTCATAGAGCATTATAGCAAACGTTTTGGCGAGCTTTTTGCTGAGTCGACTGTCAAGTCTGACATCTATAAGAAGATTTTTTGGTTTTTGATCATCGACTGCAGCGTTCGCTAAAAATATCGTTATTGTCAGTTGATAAAATATTTTATTACTAGCTTTTGCCCGCGACTTCCGCGATACCGGTATTTAGTTCCCGTGGGACAATTTCAACATACATCGTTACATTTCATAACATCGGCGAAGTTGCTGGCAACAGCTTTTAATAAGTTAATATGGCTGAGTGGTAGCACCATCTGTCCTGTTTTCGAGCTCCCAGAAGTAGGGTTGAGTTCCATGATGACTGATGCATGTATGCCGTTCGGATAGCTGTACCGTCAGGTCAACTCAAAACTACGGCTCTTTGCTGAAAAGGTCACTCTTGACCGTGCACTAACAATAAATTCAGAACCCATGATGTAGACTTTTAGTTACTTGAGGTCAAAAGTTACCTCGCGTAACATTTTTTTTATGTAGGGTCATAGTTTATAATTCCTGAAAAGATGTTAATTTAGAAAACTAGTTTGTGGATAAAACATTGGGGGAATAATATTTTCAAAATTACGTGTCAGAATATGAGAAAGTCGTACCACAAAGGGTTATTTTAGTATAAACATTTATAAAGTTTTTTTTTCATACGCATTAACGCCTGCGTCGCGTTTTTCGAGGAAAGAAAAAATCAACGGCGAGTGGGACTCGAACGTTACCGTCAAACGATCAAACAAGGGAAGCAAAGGTTCAGCTCAACGAGTGTGTTACGATAGCCTAATTGGTAAGGCGTCTGAAGTATTTATCCAGAAGACGCGGGTTCGAATCCCACTCACAGCTGAAAATTTCTTTTGTCAGAAATCTTAAAAATAATTATGTGGTACGATTTTCTCTGAAGAGTCTGCTTTTGTTGCCTCGCTAAACTCAGGAACTACTGGTTCCAATTGAAAATCTTTTTGTGTTGGATAGCCCATTTATCTAAGAAGGCTACGTTAATAAGCAGTGGGAGTGAAACTAAAGGGAACAGCTTGTACTAATATATTTCATTTTAAAATTAATCAACACCAAAATCAAATCAATCAAATAATCTTTAATGACACACAAATCACTAATTAAAACATACGCTTAACACTACTCACCACTAAAACACACACTTGAACACACTAAAAAGTCGCTTGGACATTTTCACTTCGAGTTCACTTTCGAGTCGCTTCGATCGTAATCAAAATTAGACTGACTCCCGGCCTTTTTTGTTTTGTGAATAGCATCTCGCAGGTCAACCTAGAAGAGGTTGTGGGCTGCTTAACCGGACTTTTCTATGGATGCCTTAAATGACTCTAAGGCCTTCCGCCCGGGGATGAACCCGAACCCAATCGGCGCCCTATTTATACCCCGGTCGAACCCACTGGATGTTCCAAGAAGATGGTCGAAAGTTCTGGAAACATCCATGGACTTCTACTCAGTCCCATACCTTCTGGAACATTCCAGACCCGTCTCGAACCATCTAGATCAGGGTAGATATTTCTAAAAAATTCCAGTACAATATTGAGGTATTCCACGAAGCACACCCAAATGAAGCACACCCAGAAGAAGCACACCTAAAGTATTCCATTTAGTGGAATATTTTAGGTGTGCTTCGTCTGGGTGTGCTTCGTTTGGGTGTGCTTCGTGGAATACCTCCAATATTCAGTAGAATTGTCGAGAACCTTGTGGAACCTTCTAGAAGCTAATAGATTGGTCGACGCGACGCGACGTAACAGTATTAATATCTTGCAACTTATTCGAGTCCTTTGTTAATTCAAGCGAAGCAATTAACCACGTGTTAACTTGCATAATGCAATTAGTAGGCAAAGCACTAGGATTTCATTGTCTGAATACCAATTAACATTCTGCTATTGATAGTGAACTAAGCCTTGCTAATGTCCGTGCATTGAGCTCGAGCTTATGTTGAATTGCACTGCGTTAGAAATTAACGTAATCTTAGTATGCATTGAAATTATGGAGGATAATCTTCAATGATAGTAATTACAGAGTATCTCAGAAAGATATATTGAGCTTACTCAACTCTGCCTACAGAGTTTCAGGGTCGACAACGTGCATGCGATGCCTCTGGTATTGCAGGTTTCCAAGGCTTACATAATATTGTCCCCTATAAACAAAAAACTTCAATCGGAATAACTTTCACTATTTTTTTTAAAGGCTTCTTTTTTTCTTTTTTTTATCGTGGTAAAATCATCAAATGAGTCCTCCCACCCAGGGCAGAGCGGGAGGGACTGTCAGACTCGTACTGACTAAAATTAACGGTGTCCTTCAATAGCCCTTTACGTACCGGGGTCACGGTAATTCGTACAGTCCCGCGACCAATAACTTTCACTATAGGACAAATATTGTTTTCGTGGAAAAAAAAATATCTGCCCCACGGTAATGCTGTAAGGTTCTTTTGTTGTAATGGATTACAGTTAGGTTATCTGAAGCTTGTTGCTGGCAAGTAAGCTAGAAAAAGAAAAAAAAGCGTGTTCATTTTTTATCAATATTCTAACTAACGGACTAAACAGATTTATTTATGCAGTAAACTACCCTCTTGCATCGATTGACGATATCGGCCAGATATCTCACAAACGTTTGGTCGAAGAAAATGTATCAACAATCGCTATAGTGTATGCTAATGCAGTCAACCCGTGCGTTGACTATTTCGCTCAAAGATCTCCTCGATATCGAATTTCGTGTACATCCTAATGACAACGCACACGATTCTGTGTTCTAAATACTGGTGAGTGATTGCGCAATTGGCGACATCTTTTGTTTAAATGTTGGTAAACACCAGAAATCATTTTATATTGGTTGCGCCTTTATGTCGTAGAAGTCATTGCATCGCTCCATTAGCAGAAACGTGCGATTTGAATCGGTAATCTACTCGATATCGGTCGTGTCGCGTAGCTTCATCGGCAAGGTCGCTAAGAGAAATGTTATCTGTAAATATTATAATAACAAAAAAAAAAACGTCGCGTCAAGGACCTTGTACAGCTTTATTTGCTTTTGTTTCCGAACCAACTGGGAGGAAATCGGGTGAAAGCTAGTCAACAAATAATATAATATAGATTGATAGAGAAATGCGCAAATTTATTGTGCTCGGAGTAGCAATAAAATGGAATAGCCGATAGCTATTACGTCATCGTATTTGAACAATAAATCATTGATGTTACAATTTGTCCCTTTGTTAGGGGAAGTAATAATGTCGTTACTGCCTGCTTATGGCCATTGGAGGCCTATTAACTAGTTAGTTTTCGTTATTGTCATTCTGTAAGTGGTACAGGACATGGTTTTTCTAATGTAATTGACTAGATGTTGCCAGCGGGTTCGCTCGCTTGTACATCAAAAATTATCCCGCTGGTTTATAATATCATAATATAAGGTACACCAGGTTTTATTCCAGACTTTAATTTATTTTTGTATCGAAATTTACTAAAATCGGTTGAGTCCTTTTGACGTGGTTTATTAACTCGTTGTTTTTTTGTTTGATATTTAATCAGTAATCGCGCCAAATGTAGGTGCGAAAAAAAATTCTAGGCATTACCGAGCTAGCTCTGTTTAATTATCTGTTGTTTAAATCTAAGGTTTATATTTTTTTTATCTTGTTATTTTCGTGTGTGCCTTTGTGATGTATTGCCAAATACATGTACTCTCTTTTTTTTTCTAAAATATACCCAGAAGTACGAGTCAGAATAATGGTAACACTGTTGGCTGTTCAAGGAGCGCCACATTTAAATACAGCCTTTCGAGAAGCCTAATTTGTTGGGTGTCAACTGGCGTAATAATTCCTTAGGCGCCTTTTTGGGCAAAAGGGTTCTTTGTCACAAAGTATTTTACAAATTTTACTTATGTGACGTGTCCACTCTGTACCTAACTTATATGTTACTTTACATGCGATGCCGTAAGTCCTCGGTTTTGGACGGCTCATTATAAAATATAATGAGGGCGTTCCACGCAGCTTTGTGTTGCTTTCAAATTCGATGAAAAGCGACAGTTTAATTCAAAATGTTATAATTATAGACTTTATGATATGATATTGAAAAAGTAAAAGATAGTAAGCATTGCGATGTTTGGGTCGAAGGTCGCTGGATGTTTGTTCCTCAATTATTCAGAAAAGATAGTGTGTATTCAGGAATACAACATATCAACCGGCCTGATACGATTTAATAAAGACTGAAATGAAATGGAGATGTTTTTATTTTATTTGCCTCGTTGGTTTAGTGGTCTTTCGCACGGCTGCTGAGAAAGAGATCCTAGATTCGATTCCCACATCGGGCTTTTTTTTTTTGTTCAAAGGCTCTATTCCCAATACACTGCAACTCCTGAAAGTCAGAATCAACAGTGGCGACCACCAGAAAAGCGTCAAGACAATGAAGCTCGACGTGTCCCGGAGAATGAATTTACCTGTCAACCTTGAATCCTGCAACGAAATTAATTAGAAAGGAAAAACAAGCCGGGCAATACTTTTATTGAGTGATTCTATCTGAAAGTTCTGAGCAACAGTCTTGAAGCCTACATTTGTACCCGTTTTATAGCAATAGGAACCCTTATTAGACGGAACTTGAACATAGCGGACTAAATACAGTGTACTATTAGTTACTGCTTAATCCCTACGAGGATTACAGGCGTGACATTATGTTTTATTGATTTTGTGTCAAACGTTGATATTCGTTAAAACCTCTATTAATTTTAAGAGAGTACGATTAACGCTGTTATCGGAAGCCGGGTGCTAACAATTTGGTTTTGAATATACTCGTATTTTGACGGTCAAATATGACGATAACACAGTTATTTCATACAGCCGTCAATTGAATTGCTGGAATAATGATGAAGCTTTCAATAATACAAATATGGATGAGCTTAGTGCGAAGTTCGGATTAATCAAATATTCGTTTTGATTTTGCTGCTTTTATATTAAAAACGTGGAATGTGCGTGTGTTTTTATTATGCTAGATGTCAAATAATTTGTTGTTCGCTGAATAGATTTTGGAGAAACTACGTAATTCAAAAACAAAAACATATTCTTTTAAGAGCCGTTGAATTATACTTGGTTTATGTTTAACGCGGAACTTTAGGTTTCTATTCAGATCCAACTAGGATACGAAACATCACTGTTTCGTATTCAAGTTGTAACTTTTAACGTAGATACCTAATCCATTTTTAAACTGACCTACGCTTTTTTTTGTGAATGGCATCTCGCAGGTCAACCCCTAGTAGGCTGTGTACTGCTCAACCAGACTTTTCTGTGGATGCCTTAAGATTTTAAGGCCTCCAGCCAGGGCAACAAACTAACCCACCTACACGAATACGTAGTAAGCTTTTATATAAAAGTATCAATTAAGAAGTTTCAGGAAATGTCCGCATACCAATAAGCCATTTCACATATTTCTTCCTATCAGAAAGAGACTAAAATAGGCTTTAAAGTACATTTAATTGAAGCTTTCCTGCTTACTGCCTTCATAATTATTAATGTAACAAGCGGTATTAATATATAAATTGGAGGCTAAGTCAAGATAGGCCGCTATTGTTACGTTTAAGGGGAGAAAATAATAATGCGTTAAGCCCTATTGTTCTTTATTAAAAAAAAAGAAATCTACTTAGGAACAGCTAAAAGTTTTTCATGATTAATTTATTTGTGTTTTTTTTTATGCTGCATGACTGATGTATTCGTGGGACTGTGAATGCAGTATATCGTAGTTCTGGAAAGCAAAGGGCGATAAATGAATAGTGTGGTTTTTAGTCAGTATGACTTCAGCTGTACTCAGGACGGGAGGACTCATTTGAGGACTTTCTAATGTAATACAAAAGTGTGTATAACTTCATTGTTTGAACAGTAGGTATAAACAGCATTTTTTCACGTCACAATTTTTTATTGCTCTTATTCCATGGGTTAGGCAGAAACTATAGAACTTCACGGTTTTTAAAATATGGTCATAAACGGTCTCCTGTATTATTCATTACAATATATTAAACTTGAATCCAATGGCTGAATCCTTAAAGCCAGTGATCTATATTTTTTTTATAAAAGCGAAAAGTCTTACACTCATCAGGAAATCTCAGGAACTGCAAATTCAAATTTGGCATGGTTTTTTTTTAAGGACGGCCCCTAAAGGGTTGTTTTTGGGGTTTTTACTTCGTTACAACAAGTGTTAGTATTAGTCTCAATTTTTTATGGATATTTATTTAGTTTTTCCAAAAATATCATATAAACAGGGTGAACGGGACTAGTAATTCATAGAGGAAAATACGAAATTCACGCGGGCGAAGTCGGCTGAGTATACCTAAATATAAATAAATAATTTACCTCGGCAATTTTCAACAAAAAAAAACGAAGTCTACAGCCGTATTAGTATCTCGCTAAACCGAACTTTCAAGTATACAAGATTTCTCGGACAACCTTCTTACCTCAGCCATAAAATATCGGCCATGAATACGTAATTAGAAAAAATCAAACGTGAGCGATTTTACCTTTAACAAAAGAACTTAAGTTTGTGACAACATTAGTGAAACGTAAGACGTCCACAAAATACGGATACTTGGATCCGTAAAACCTTTTTAAAAATCAGTGATAGGATTCAGGCGGGCGAAATGTTTTCCCGGCGCCTACGGCGCTTAGCACGGCTTAGCTTAGATTCCCAGCACAATCCGCTCTGATTGCACAAACGCTTTTCCGAAGCGTAAAATTTTTACTACCGCCCACTACGGCGATCGAAACGCGGGCAATGGACGACTCTCTTTTTTTAACAGAAAAATTGTCTAGTTTCCTTTTCGATTTATCGTTCCGAAATGTGGACAAATTACTATCTGCTTGCTTTGCATTCGAAATCAATTAAGCGAAAAACGTTGCTGTAAAAATATAAATTGCAGGCGTTCCGTATCGTAATATTAAATGTTACGCGGCGCACATAATACGCACCATCGTATGAGAATTAGCTTTTAAACGTCTCGTAAGCAAAAGGCGCCGGAGGGCCATTAAAGTAATTCAGTGGCTCATAAAGGCATTGTGTTGTTTAAACAGCATAATTATACGAGCTTGTTCATAACATTCTGACATTTTTCTTATCTTATGAAATTAAGTTGCTCTCATGTTTCCTAACGATTATTGCCTTTATGATCCCAATTTCAGTGTTACCTAAAACGGAATGTGTAGCTAAAGAAGTACTCAGCAAAATGTATTACGAGTGCGACTTGCGCCTCCATGACTAACTTTTCCAATATTTTTCCGTATCATAGGAGCGGGAAGTTTCTAGATAATAACTGTGGGATTTCGATTCGGAGCTTCTGTTAGCAGACATAGATTTTAGGTGGTTGTTTTAGGCCTACAAAAGTGATCAAAAGACACGCATAGTATGGCGAATCCTACTTCCTACTAATTTTATAAATGTGAAAGATTGGATGGATAGATGTTTTTTTCTCCTTCCCGCAAAAATCTTTGAACGGATGAAATTTGGTACACAGATAACTTATAACTCGAACATAACACATACGATATACATAATTTTTATCCCGACTTTATGTTCCCGAAGTATAAATTTTGAGTAATTGAGGGTGAAACCGGCTGCATCTGGTTTGACTGGAAGCCGACCCCAATATAGTTGGGAAAGGCTAGGCAGATGATGATTATGAGGGTGAAACCGCTGCTAGTATTTATATGTCTTTAAGTTAATCGCTAGCTCAGATAATCTTGCCTCTAAAGGGCTACTGAAGTTACCGTTGATTTTGAGACTGATAGTTCCTTCCTTACCCAGGGCGGTAGGACTCATTTGATGATTTAAATTTAGCTTCGTTAAAAAAGGTCCCTTTTTTTGCGAGGCTTGTCAGACTTACTGACTAAAACCATCATGTTCCTTCACACGCAGATACGTTCCAGACCGCGATGTACTGCTTAGACAGTGCCGCAATAAACACAGCTTTCAAAATCACATGAGCCAATAATCCAGTTTAATTTGTTACCAACCCACAAATACGTGTACGTATTAATTTCCAATCCATATTATTACAATAATAATTAACGTCCGTAATAAGTTTAATTAATATTTGAAATGTCGATAGTATTCAATGCTTACAAATGAAATACGTAAAGTTCGTTTAAATTGTTACCTGTTTTTCACACTTTTGATTTGATTTGATTGTTTCACACTCGTAAATATTATTCTAACAACAATTTGTTGCTTTTAGGTTTAAAGCCTTTGTCAAACAGACAGTCTTAGCGAGTGCGAAGCGAGGCGTTTTTATTTGTAATGTATGGAATTGTTTGAATCCAGACACAGGAAAAGCGAAAGCAATCCGATAGCGTGACCGAACCGATGCGAAGTCGTGGCGAAGGCGTATTTGCTCTGTTTGACGTCGTTCATAAAAAGCCAGCTAATCCAGTTTGACGTCTCGTATCGGTTCGTTATCGCTTCGGATTCGGTCCGATTCGATTTTGCCCGTCTACTTGACAAAGAAGTCTTCTAAACCACACACGCGTTTTTCTTTAACTAGCGTCTTGCACCTGTTTTGCACAGCATAGCAAACCTATTCATCTATCAGGCCTTAACTTGATTTCCTTATAAATGAGTATTGAGTAAAATCCTATTGATTTTTTGACTGTCGGTTAAAAATTGTAGTTTACTTAACCAATGATGTAAGAAATGATTTCAATGATGAAAGAACTGGCCCTAAATAAAACAAATAATCTTTTAAACTGCTAATAAGTACCGGTATTAAAAGTTCATAAATTATTCTTATTATCAAAGACTTCTTTTACATATTAAGTGAACCGTTCGAATATGATTACAAAAGAAAATCATTAAACGAAAACATAAAATACTTTTCGGTCCTTCGTGTCTTTAATTTTTTTTTTTATCCAAGTTATAAATAAAAACAGCTTTAAACCATATATTATTAAAATAAATACAAAACTATTTACGGATTTCGATTAAAATATCGTTCGTGACACATTTACGATTCGACCTCATTGTTTATTTATTGTAGTAACATACATAATGATAAATCATGGAAAATAACAAGCGTTATTACATGGAAAAGTTATCATTATCAATTATCAATAATTCATATTTTCATAATATAATATTTAAGTCCATAACAAAAATGTATACGGTAGTGTTTTCTTGTTAGGTATTTATTTGTAAAGGATTTACTACATAATGTATCGGGACATAAAATATAATTAATCGTAAATAAATAAAGGGGAAACAGAAAGCATTATAAAGGTGTACTCTTTTGCTTTGTAAGGTCGGGTGTCTACTTTTTTTTTTTTTTTTTTTTTTTTTTTTTTTTTTGATCTGATTATTACTTATACTAAATATTTGGTTACATAATTACTGGAATGTATTAATAATGATTATACCTAAAATTACAACAGATGTTCCGTCAGTGTTTATAAACAATACGTGTACTTATTAGCTGGCATAATCTATCCAGTGTAACACGAGTGTATGTCATTTTTCAGCCACAATCGCAATGTAGCTCTGTAACCTAAGTGTTGTTACTATACATAGTTATGAGTAGTACAACTTCGTTCTGTCTTTATGAATAACATCATTTTTACCATTGATGTTTACCTCTACATTCGGAGACAAATCTCTAATAACAGGATAAGGACCAGTATAAAGATTTGAGAGCTTATTACCAGTTTCATTTTTTATCAAGATTTTATCATTTGTCTTATATTTTATTGGTCTTATATATTGATCATGTCTGTTTTTCCTTTCTAGTTTTGTATTAATTAAATTTTTCCGTGCTTCTGTTTGTGAAATCTGCAATCTATATTTAAGCTCAAGGGGATAACTGTCATAATTGTAGAGTGGTTCTACTGTTCTTAAAAGGTTACTTGGTAAGTTACATTTCTTTCCGTAAACAAGTTCGAAAGGAGTAAATTTTGTCGATGAATGTACTGTGGTATTGTATGCGAAGGCCCAAAAAGGTAACCATGAACTCCATGAGTCTGGTCTTTGATTGATGTGTATTCTTAAAAAGGCCCCTAGGGTTTTATGGGAATTCTCTAGTGCGCCAATACTCTGATGATGATATGCTGTTGAGTTCAGTTTAGAAATATTTAGAATTTTACATACCGCTTTGAATGTGTCTGACATAAATTCCGTACCTCTGTCAGTAGCGATTTCCCGTGGCACCCCGTGAAGGAGAATGAAGTTGTTGACGAACACACGAGCGACTTCAGCTGATGTTTTACTCATTAGTGGAAAAGCACATACATATTTTGACAGTTCGCACTGAAGTGTTAAAATATATGTGTAATTATTGTAATCTCTATCAAGTGGCCCCACTATGTCTAAAAATATTTTTTCAAATGATGATTGCGCCGTTGTGGTTATAACCATGGGTTCTTTTACTATAACAGTATACTTTTGTTTTTGACAAATAGTGCATCTTTTAACAAAGTTGTTTATATCCTTTTCGAGCCCCGGCCAGAAATAATATTTTTTAATGTTGTTAAACATTCTTTTTATGCCTGCATGGCCACTTGTCGGTAACAAGTGGAAGTCATTTAAAATGATTCTCCTGTCTTCTAAATTATCTACCCTTTCTATATCATTTAAAATACATAGCCGTGGTCCTTCCCATTTTTTATATCCTTTAATCTCCTTAATTATTTTGTCTAAAAATACGTTATTGTATTTATTCTTCACAAAATATATTTCATTTATATTATTGCCATTACAGAAATCGCACATCGCTCTCACAAATGCGGCTGGCGTCAGTTGTGATCGAGCAGATGGATTTATATACAATACTAATTTTTCATGATCATATGAAAATATACCATTTTCCTTTGATATTCTATTTATTTTTTGTAGCCTGTTTAGGCATGTTTTATCAATAAATTGCAGCTCTACTGCATTATTAGGTTTAGTAATAGTTCCTACAATCCTTGCTTCACCTGAGACACAGTTTTCTACGGTAGCTTCGGGAATCTGTGATGTTGTTTCTAATTGTTTGATTCGTGCTCGTGTCATTATAAATAAGCAGTCGTGCATACTCTTTAAATCCTTCGACGATATCGGAATTCGAGATAAAGCATCGGCGGCTGCATTTTGTTGACCTTTGACGTATTCTATTAAATAGTCATATTCTTCTAGACATAATCTGAATTTGAGTAATCTACTTGACGGTTCCTTTAAACTAAATAAATATACTAGTGGTTTGTGGTCGGTGACTATTTTGAATGAACGCCCATACAAATAGGGTCTAAAATGTTTCACGGCCCATACTATAGCCAGGAGTTCTTTTTCAATAGTCGGGTAATTCCGTTCTGCTTTGTTTAAACTCCTACTGGCGTAAGCAACTGGGCGACCATCGCCATTGGATAAAACCGCTCCTATTGCGTAACCTGACGCGTCAGTTTGTACTATAAACTGATTTTTATGTGATAAATCCGGATATTGTAGAACTGGAGGTGTAGACATACATTCTTTAAGCGTGTCAAATGCCTTTTGTGCGTCACTATTCCAATTAAATTGAACATTTTTCCTACACAAATTATTTAAACTGTGCGCAATTTCAGCAAATTTTGGTATAAATTTGCGATAATAATTCGCTAAAGCTACAAAACGCTTTACTTCATCTGTGCTTCGTGGAATTGGATAGTTTTTTATAGCACTAATCTTTTCTGGATCGGGTAACACACCGTTGTCTGTTACGACGTGGCCTAAATAGAGCATTTCTTTCTTAAGGAAGTCGCATTTCATCGGGTTTAATTTTAAATTAACAGTGCGCAATCTTTCTAAAACTTCGATTAAATTTTTGTTATGGTCCAATAAGCCCCGACCCATTATAATCAAATCGTCCTGATAACATAAACATTTTTCGTAATTAAGGCCCGCCATTGCCATTGTCATCATTCGGGCAAATGAGTTAGGACTTGTCTTAAGCCCCATTGGCATTCTAGTCATTTGAAATTGGCCTGAATGAAAAGCTGTAAATTTCCTGCTATTGGGTTCGAGTTCCACGTTATAAAACCCTTGACTTAAGTCTAAGTGTGTAAAATAGATACAACCAGAGAGTGAATGTACAGATATTGTAATCACTTGCTTTATGTATATTAGGTTGAATGTTATTTATATAAAAATCATTTTCAGTGGTATTCAAGATTCTAATTGGTAACTTCCCATTCGTAGGATTTGCCAGTGTGCTTGCTAAAAATATTCCGTTTCCTATTTCCGCCGCGCAGACTACACAGTCCTCCGCTATGTCGGTCGTAATGTAATGCGTACTTTCGGATCTAGCCGGTATAGTTAGCGTCTCATTATGTAAGGTAATCGGCAGACTGATTTCTTTATTGTTATTATTTATAATCAATGATTTAGTCCTATAATTAATAATCGAATGATATTTGTTTAAAAAGTCTTGGCCTAAAATGCCACTAGCCTTACAGGGTAAGGAGTCAAATACGTGGAATTTATGGTTTAGAATTTGATCGCCTGTTCTTAATTCAAGATAAACAATACCGATCGCTTCTATTTTTCCACCAATACCTTTTACGACAAGCTTCCTTTTTTGGATGGGTACATTCAACTCACAAATGTGTTTATATTTTACGGCCGATATGGAAGCTCCGGTGTCGATTAGCCACGTATATGTAAGACTATTATGCTGGGAGTTTAATGAAATATGATATATGCTATTACATGACATTATAACACTTTTATTCACGAAAAAACTCTTCTAAATTTCCATTACTATTTTCGGTTTGACTTTCCCGCGGGTTTGTATCTGTCAAAATATGCATATGTTCTTGCTGTTCCTGGTTATTAGCCTGGTTGTAAAATATCTTACCTCTGGTTCCACGGTTTGATGTACCACGGCCGCGAGATCTCCATCCACCGCGACCTGTTTGCGATGTTCGATCATCCCTCCGTTCCGCTGGTAGGGTTGCTTGTCCTCGTCCTCGTGACATCCCCTGACCCCTGGAATTCCTATATTGGTGGTAGTTGTTATTACGGCGCATAAATAGAATATCACCTGAAGTGGACGGTGTTGAAACTTCTTCATCGACGGCTGCTTGTATAGCATCACTTAAAGATGTAAATTGTCGTGCTGCGATTATAGTGCTTAGCCGACGATTTCTCAATCCGTCGGCAAAACTTTTAATGGCTAATTTTTCGTTTATAGGTTTTAATATACCGAAGTTTGACTCATTACCTTCAGATTGTGAAATCGTCAAGTCAACAAACAAATCAGTTATCTTCTTCCCATAGTCATCTATAGAGAGATCGTTTTGTTTCTCATTGTACAATTTGTGTTGCAGAGCCGTTGCCGATTTTTTTGGTAACAGGCTTGTTTTCATAGCCTTGACTAGCTCATTTACACTGTCATATTTTGTGTTAAGTTTGAGTTTAGCAGACTGCGAAAGTCGGCTTTTTAGAACAAAATTTATTAATTTAAGTTGACCGTCTGAGTCAAGTTCCGTTTGATAGTATTCTATCCCATCAATGAGCTGTTTCGTATTTGTGCCGTCGTCATTTAAAACTGGTAATAAGCTCAAGGCGATCTTTAAATCAAATTTTGCCATATTTAGTTCGATTATCGATCCTTCAGCTGATGGTGAATTATTACACAAATCTAAAATATTGTCATACAAGCTAACAAAATCTTTGTTTAATTTATCAAATTTACGTAATTCCTCGTCTTTTAATCTAGTTTTAAGCAAATTTAAATGTTCTATACTGTCATTGAAAGTACTCAATAATTTATCGGCCTCTTTTAGCTTTTTCAAAACAATTTCACCTCTTCGTCTACTTGGCCCTATTTTTATTAAATATATTCTTATTTTAACAAGGTCATTATATAACTGTAACAACTCCTCATACATAACTGTTCATAATTATATAGTTCACATACCGTAATCTCGATTATGATTTCACTGCTAAGGCACGTGTACACAGTCCGAATTAGACTTGCCGCACTTTCATACATTTATTAGGACACTGAACTCACTAGAACACTTGCCGAATTGTAGAATTTGTTATACGCCTCTGTGTTGTTATGGACCCTTGTTGGAACCATGGACCCGACATTCCTCGCTTGCATACATGCCACCAGCACCGCCGCGGCACCTTCCGGATCGGTCCACAGAACGCCTTAAGATATGTCTCGTTATCTGCTCTCGCGTCCAAGACTCATGACATCTCTTGTATATGTTATACATGAAATATAACGTACCGAGGAATAAAATCGTGCAAATGATTATTAACACGATACTTATGGCCGACAAATGTAATTTGAATTCCTCCACTGTTGCGGTGTTTTTAGCGGCGCTATTTTGATTGAGAAATACCTCTTCATTAGTTACTTTTGAGTTACACATGATTGTAAGTCACTTTTAATATATCTTCTCTCACTTAAACAGTTGCCGCGTAGAGCAAAGTCTATACTAATCGCGCACATGATTCAAGCCCTGTTTAGTGGCAGGGTCGCCATGTAAGGTCGGGTGTCAGATGGAATGAAACATCACAAGATATTGTACAAGACTGTCCTTTAATATGAGGTTACACGTTTATATATTGGTTACACACATAGAAATAGTAAGTACTTACATACTACATCACAGCTTATAGGAGACCACAGCATGTAAAATAAAAGGATATAACTACGCTACAATAATATTAAAATTGAGAAAAAAAGTGAGTTTCCTCTGTAAAATCTACAAATTCGTGCAGCTAACTGAATTAGAATGATTAAAAACAGTTATTCAGCAGAAACCAAATAATCACACAAAACCTAACCCAATTCACGACAAAAACACATCGTCCATGTTTTTGGTAATCCAGAACACGTTCCGTGTTCCATTTTTTTTCACATCAAAAATAAAACATACAGCTTCTAGGGCTTGATTACACAAACGCGGATACATTCCGAGTGAAAGCGCCGAGCCAGTACACTGCAGCCAGTCAACCCGATCAAAGGCATTAGTGTGCACTCAGCCGAGTGGGAACTTGGATCTAACACGTTTTGATGTTTATACCCCTTAAAATTATGCAGCCTGGCCTTAATTAGCGTAATTGATTCAGTAAGATTATGGTTGCTGGTTGTTTTCGGGGCGTTGTTCGAAAGATTTGATGGTTTGGTCGTAAGGGAACAGTATATAAGATAGGGACGCGAGGTATAATGGGGACATACACTCTTTAGGCATACTTAACACAACACTAACGTAGCGTAAGCGCCATCAGGACGTCATTTACAAGCGGTCATTAACAAATGGCGACCTGTTGGCGCTTGCGCTACGTTAGTATTGTGTTAAGTTTGCCTTAAGCACCCAGCATACCTCGCGTCTCCGTCTTATACACTGTTCCGATACAGCGAAATTAGATAAAGGAATTATGTTGAAAGGAGGATTAACATTTTCTTTGAGTGCTACGGAGTTTAATGATAGGTTCGCGTTTGACCACTATCTCGCCATGATGGTAAGCGAAGATGTGGTCGACGGTGAAGCACGCTTGCCCAGAAGTAACCTATTCACTCTTGACTTGAAGACTCCAAGGATAACCTTGGAGTCTTCTAGCTATAAAGCTGTCCGGAAATACAAACCTCGCTAGAAAATTGTACTATTTGGCTGTGCAAGTCTTTCAAAAATTGACAGAATTTTTAAAAGTAATTTGAAGGTGATTTTCGGATAGCAACAGCCTGAATATTAAATATTCAAACCACGAAGCCGACTTTACTTTTTTATAAAACCAAATCAATTACAGATTTACAGGGCGGATTCAAATCAAAATCGTTTCGGCGTCAGTGAAAATCGTCAATGTGATTTAACATTGCGGGATTAAATGTCAAAAGAAACATTTGTGTATTGTCAAACAGACAGGTGAGTCCGAAGCGATAACGAACCGATACGAGACGTCAGTCCGATAGTTCGGTCACGCTATCGGATCGCCTTCGCTTTTCTATGTGACTGGATTCAAACAATTCCATACATTACAAATAAAAACGTCACGCTTCGTATTAGCCACGCCTGTCTGTTTGACAAAGGCTTTGGTGTTTAATCCGTCAGTTTCTGTAATCGAACTTATCACAGGTAATTCCCGATGCAAGTTCCCTATTATGCAGTTTGGAAACTTAACTGAGCGCGTTTGGTCAAGATGTGGATAAACTTTAACCAACTCTCACGTGTCTACTGGTTTAGAACAACTTTGTTGAACCTATTCCTTCATTAGAACGCCATATGCTTTTGAACTAATGTCCAGCTCTCAGGATTTAGTTATGTGTTATCTGTTGTAACGTGTAGGTATGAAGAAATATTTTCAAGGTACTAGACTACTTCGGGTGGCGAGTAATGGGCGACTCGCTGTCCGACCATGGACCATGCCCGGGTCGACGGCGCGTTGTGTTCCACGCGCGCCTCAAGGAGTGTCAGCATAGTGACGGGGGCCTGTAGAGGGCCTAAGCCTGCCGGGGTTGCGGGACTCACAAATTACCGTGACCCCGGAATGTAAAGGGCATTGAAGGACACCGTGGATTTTAGTCAGTACGAGTCTTACAGTCACTCCCGCTCTGCCCTGGGTAGGAGGACGCATTTGATGATTTTACCACGTAAAAAAAAATGACATTATCATAACATAACGGCTGTAATATCGAAAGAATTAGGTACATGACACAGTAGTGGTGGCCCAGTGGTGATGGCCCTGACTTTACAAGTTTTAGGTCGTGGTTTCAAATCCAGTCATTACTTTGCGCAATATATTTCATCATCACTGCTCCCAAAACGGTGAAGGAATGAATCGTTTAGAAATACGTAGAACCAAAAAAATTGTAGATAGTGATATCGACCAACCTACAATAGGACCGCCTGGTGGATCTACTCGCTCTCGGAAAGGCCTGTGTCATAACAGTTGGAACAATATGGGCTTGTCACCCATCAGCACATGTGCACACCGTTTTTTCAATTTCTTTTTAGATAATTCGATGTCCCATAAAAGCACAAAACCCTATTCTTTGCGACTATGAAAATAAAAAATCCGATAACACAACCCGACTACGTACCTTTTTTTTTATCGTGGTAAAATCATCAAATGAGTCCTCCCACCCAGGGGACCCTTAAGCCCTTTAAGTACCGGGGTCACGGTAATCCGTTAGTCCCGCGACCCCACCAGGCTGACACTCTTTGAGGCGCGCGTGGAACACAACGCGCCGTCGACTACTCGTACCTGGAAATCGCTAACCATTACCATAATACTTTATGAATTCTGGAATTACAGACTAATACGATTTGACTAAGCAAAAATACCTAAACCAAATGAAAAATAATATGTTCGGACTCCATAACGACCATTTCAGTACCTACGTTGTTTTACATATAACCAGGTCAACCGACATCTGTTCGTAGGCGAGCTAATGAGCGCACTTCCAACTTTTTACGCTAAACGGACCTGGCAGTGAGCCAAGATAAAGAAAAACGATATGTTTATTATGTCCAATGTATAGCTGTGGGAATTGTGGGGCTGTAACTTACAGCTTGGCTACGATGGTGCTCGCTCAAGCGCGCGTGCGACTGGGGAGAAAACCGACAGTAAAAAATGCTTAAGATATGTTGTTGTTGGACACCACCAACTTCACCTTAGACGGTGCGATGGTTTAGTACTTTTGATTTGGAAACTTGTGAAGCGAGCTTGGCTACGATGGTACTCGCTCAAGCGCGCGTGCGACTGGGGAGAAAACCGACAATAAAAAATGCTTAAGACATGTTGTTGTTGGACATCACCAACTTCACCTTAGACGGTGCGATGGTTTAGTACTTTTGATTTGGAAACTTGTGAAGCGAGCTTGGCTACGATGGTACTCGCTCAAGCGCGCGTGCGACTGGGGAGAAAACCGACAATAAAAAATGCTTAAGACATGTTGTTGTTGGACATCACCAACTTCACCTTAGACGGTGCGATGGTTAGTACTTTTGATTTGGAAACTTGTGAAGCGCATCAGTTGAGGCCGTGGCTGGGTCTGTATTAGCAAGTTTCGTTGCATGCTTAACCCCCTTCTTCTGCTTCTAAAGAAAATAAATGAGGCGCGATTCTCGTAGAGTTGCGGAAGCAAGTGGCATTGCCCGTCATGAACGGGGCGTTAGAGACTTGCAAACGGTGATGGTTAGCTCACCGTCCGATCAAGGACCGGTCCTCGAAATCGAACACAACTGCGAGTCGTGTTACAGGCGCTCCACAAGGAGCTTGTCAGCCAACTGGGGCCTCAACTATAGGACTAAACGCGTGGCTTCGAAACACAAAGGATAAAGGTAAGGGTGAATTTATACTGAGCAAGAGTTTGACCACCCAAGCCAGGATTTTATATTTCGACTAGCTTCCGGCCGCGACTCCATCCGCGCGGATGTCGGTCTTCGCGTGGATGGTTTATTTCCCCATTTTGAGTAACTCTGACAATGACATCTTATAAATATTACGGCGCTGAATCCACTGCGGGTAATGCAACGTGTATTCGCGGTTCTACAGAACAACGTCTATGAATAAAAATTTTCTACGTATTTTTCCAGGATAAAAGTATCCTATGTTATGCTTAGGATAATAAGGAATAATTATACCAAGTTTCATCGAAATCGAACCGTTAGTTTTCACGTGATGCCTGCACAAACAGACAGACAGACAAAAAAAATTTTAATCATATATTTGGGTTTGGTATCGATCCAGCAACACGCTATTTATTTTTTCAATATTTTCAATGTACAGAATTGACCCTTCTACAGATTTATTATATGTATAGATTTTACCATTCAAAGTTTTAGCTGTGGTATAGATAGTATGTGCAGCTATATTACTGCGCATTTCTCCGAACGCAGGACGTGAACAGAATTAGTTATCAACGCGTGGCTAGCAGTACTTCTTAATTAATACTAATTAAATAAGTAGAACTTTACTGCGGTGGAAAGGTTTATGGGAACGGTTGTTGCGGACAAAGTTGGGGGTTCGAAAATTGGGACGAATTGGGTACTTTTACGAGTTGTTTTCAATGTCGTGTTCTTTCTCCACTTAAACTAACTGAGTTTGTTATTTGTTTCGTACTCTCCGTTTGTTCGTTGTTGGGCTAAAATTTTTACTTAAATTAAGTTTGAAGTAAAAAAATACTCTAGCAAGAGTGGCTGATGTAAACTAAAATACTGATTGGTATGCTTTATTCGATTCAACTGAAAAAAAAACTACAGTTTATGTCCGACATGAATGAATCCGTAATATTGAATAATATTATATGGGAATTCGGGTTATCACATATCTATGTATTGTCAACAACATAATATCACGCCTGTAACCTTTTGAAAATCATCATCATCATCAGCCGTAGGACGTCCACTACGGAACATAGACAAAAACAAAATGAAATGGTTTAATTAAAAAAAAAACTTTTATTAAATTAAACCATTTCGTATTTTTCATGTATTGCTGAGTTACAGCCATTATCAATTATATCATGATTTTCTGGCTTGTGCAAATCTCAGAAAAAAAAACAAATCTCTAAAAAAAGAAATTTTATGATACTTTTTTGAATTAAACCATCTCGTATTTGTCATTAGTAAATTCTCTATCGCATTTAGTTGTCCTATGCTACTCGTATTAGGACAACAAAGTGGGATATGATGATATTTCTAACTTTTGACAATTTATTTACGATTCAACAACATGAGTCTCTTTCACTCAAAAGGCTTAACAAACGTGAGAAAAGAGTTTATCTAGGAGCCATAGATAACTAGATTCGGCTCGTCCGTCCAGCTTAACTATGACGAATGTAATTGCCAGTCCGTAACTTTTCGTTCGTCGCTTCAGCAAGCAAATGGAAATAAGTTAGTAAAACTTTTCTTGACTATGAATACGAGTAAAAGAAGTTGCAAGTTCCCCGCTAGAGTATCTTTTACTTTTCCTATTAATATTTGTGTTTATTTATATGTTGTTTATGATGTGAAGTTGAATGATATTTGCGCACTTACTTTATGTAATTGTTTTTCGTTCGTTTTTCCGAGTTGTTTGTGGGATATTTTCTTTGCTAAGTTCTGAGGTATTGTGGGTTTTTGTTCTGGCATGTTGTAATACTTTCTGTCAGTTGTATTTTTATTTTATATAAATATGAACTTGTGTTTATTAACAACAATAAATTACTTGTATACGTTTTTATTTTGGCTCATTGAAACAGGTAGTTTTAGGTGATTAAATAATCAAATAAATGAAACGCCCTGAGTGGAGAATAATGACTAAAATCTTTTTTTATCGTGGTTAAATCAGCAAGTGTCCTAATACCTGGGCGGAACGGGAGGGAGTGTCAGTCTTGCACTGACTAAAATTCACGGTGATCTTTCAATAGCCCTTTACGTTCCAGGGTCACGGTTACCTGATGAGACAGACCCGTGACCTTGGCTGGCTTTGGCCCTCTAAGGGGAACCCCGTCAGATGGCTGACAGCTTTTTGAGGCGCATGTGGAACACGACGCGCCGTCGTTGACCCGGGAATGGTCCATGATCGGACGTCCAGTCACCCATTAATCGTCATCAGCATGCCCCACCGTGTACCTTCAATTGACCTTTATTTTTGATACCATGGTTGTTCGTTTAGACAGTTCAGCGACACCAGCAGACGTTTAGAGGGCCCTCTATGGGGCCCCGTCAGTTCTATAGAGTTCAGTCAGCTCTATGGACACATACTTCAGGAAATTTTCTATCAGAATCGACACCATTTGTTCATACCGATTTGACCAAAAAAACTGACCAGAAAAACCTGACTTTCAATTACAATCAACTTTTCATAATTTTATGGGCAATCTACAAATAGGCTTGCTCCAACTTGCCAAACTGTTAAACTCTGGACTCGCTTCTATTTTTAAAATTCACATTGCTACAAACGTCAGAACTCGCAGTTACAACGTTTTAACGGAAACAACAAATCTGTCATAATGTATGGAAATGTCTCATCCTGGTCTAACTTTAGAATATGTTGTATGTTTGTCTCTCGTGTTTCCAAAATAGCTTTGTAACTTGCAAACTTCCCTTCACACCGTTCCGCGGCGCCACTGTATTGTTATTGTTTGGTTTTGCACAACAAAACAATAAGTTCTGACACAGTATGTTCTTGTTTATAATGTACTAAGGTATGTTTAGTTAGTTGTCTGTTAGTTTACCATTACTCATGTTTTAGCTACCAGAGTATGACTGAAAAAAGAGAGAGCTGAGTCAGTCGAAAAAAAACTGAAATTCTTTGAAATAGGTATCGTTTTTGATTTCTTACACACTATTTTACCACGCATATTTTATTCTTTAACACAAACAAAATACACCCACCTGTACTTTTAGCTGTTATTTTAAAATACGTACAGTGGTCTGTATTTTCTGACGTGTCAAATAATGCAAAATACTGTCTGTACCAATAATCTTCCTTTCAAACTTCATACCAATAGTATAAGGCTGTGATAATTAATCAGTTACTTTAAAGCGTCTCCAGACTTTTTGTATTGGTAAAATCATATGAGACGAAAACCATGCAGTTGTCTGAGATGGTCTTTTGCAGGAAGAACCACTCAAATTTTAGTGGACTTGTCCAGTAACCTACAGCGGGTCTATAACGGACACTTTAAGTAATATTCCTAATGATTCATTTCGTTCGTTTCTAGCAACGTCAAAGACATTCACTAAATTAATCTTTTGGAATATTGCTAAGTGACCGTTTTGGACCCGCAGTACTTTTACACTGTAGCACCATAACTACTTTTATACTATTTTAATTTTTTGTCTTTTAACAATTCAAAGGTTCCTGAAACCGGCTTATTTGAAAAAAATGCTTTAATTTTGATTTTGGGAGCAAACATTTGTCGGTTATCATGTTATAGCTCGACTCAAAGACTAGATACTATACATCAATAGCGTTAACTTATTTACATAACTTTACAAAATGAGCAATGAACCGAGCTGTCCAATAACAAAAGTTTCAGCATTCACGTCTAGTACAATTCGGTGGCGCTGCAAGCATTAAATGTGTCACTTGCAAGTTCACAGTCGATTGGTGGAAACGTGGAAACGTGGTAATATGTTACTAGTGCGAGCGTTCACTTGGCAACTTATTATACTCATGAACAGGCAGCAAGTTTGAAACAGTGTTGTTGCTAGCCAGTTCTACTTGTCTTGGTGAATTGTGAATAGGTTATGTTTGTTTAAACAATCGTTGTTATGACAGAGTATTGGAAAGTTTGGTATAATATTGTGATTTTGGTGTTAGAGGCAGCTACCCAAATTGATGTGTGGTTCCTAGAAGTAGCTTAATTAAATCTGACTACAGAGAGTGGTCATATTCTATCACGAAAAACAAACGCTACAATTTAAATGCTCATCAATATTTTTTTTGTATGCTAAAATGGATAAATGCTCACCAAATCTAAAACTCGCATTATCAAGTTCTCAGGAACAAGACGAAGTTCGGTTTGGTTGGGTTTCTTTAAACCCTGCAAACAGAAGTAGACCTCGACCCTGCTTTGGCCGTTTTTTTATTATTACAAAATTTAGGTTAAATTACAATGCTTTGTGATACACAATTTGTTGAGCATTTATTCATTCTGGCAGGTATTTCAATTTTTTGGTTTGTAATAGGTACTTTTCTAATAGCGTTTAAACACAAGCCAAAAACAAAGAAATTCATAGTAAATATAATATTTTTTTCTAGCATTAAAAATGTTCAGTTTCTTCACCGTTTCTGAGTAACACATCGTCCAAAAACTTACAAATAAACTACCAATCCAAATTTACTTCGTCGAGACAGTTTCTTTATTTAAAACCTAATTTCAATTGAAGAAAAGTTTTTTATTAACTATAAATATCCAAGTTATTCGATTCTAAATTTAAACCTTGTTGACACATTTCTATCGCAATCGAAAGTACCTACTTTATTTATAGTTGCTTATTAACTTAATGGATTAGAAACAAAAATTGAAATTCAGAAATATCCAGACGGTTAAAGGCTATTTATGAAATAAGTTTTGTTTTATAACAAGGCCGCCTTTGTCTGGCTTTTATAATTATATAACACCCGCCGAAGTCATATACATACATATATTTACAAAGCTAAAAACACACCTTCTTTCTTTTTCGTGTGAGGATGTGACCACCTTCTGGTGTCAGAGTTAATTAAGCCGCCTCTGGAAACACCACATGCCTCTGACATGGCTCTGGACTTGTATATTTATTACTAGCTGTTAACCTCCACCATTCTCACGGTTTCACCCGCTCCTTTTAATCGTAACATCATAATATATAGCCTCGATAAATGGACTATCCAACACAAAAATAAATTATCAGTTTGAATAAAGCAGTTCCTGAGATAAGCGCTTTCAACCAAACAAACTCTTTAGCTTAATAATATTAATATAGATATATGTATTGATTGTGAGATAGAAACATCGTGATCGTTACCGGTGTTAGTGGTGTCCAAGATAAACTTAGAGTGAGAAGCGAGGTAGGCAGCCTGTGCCTAAGAAGTGTAGTCGTGCTGACCCGGGCAACTAAGGACTCATCTCGGTCACGTCCATCCTCTGTAAGAGTATGGAACGTGTGCTGAACAGTAAGCTCCTGGCATACCTAGAAGATAGCAATATCCTTAGTGACCGGTACTACGGCTTCCGCCGAAACAGGTCTACTAGAAGATCTCCTAGCATATGCCATACACATCTGGAGTGAGGCCATCGAGAGGCACGGGTATGCACTTGCTGTTTTACTTGACATTTCGAAGGCTTCCGACAGGGTCTGGTATCAGGGCCTAAAAATTAACGCCGGTGTACTTCAGTGGTAGGTGCTCTCGGCAACGTTGTTTTAGCTTCACATAAATGGTCTGCTAAAACCCGGAACCTTTGGGTACTCAAATGACAGTATGGTTGATGAGAGATACGTGCCCGATGCATGGGCTGCTGGGCCTCAGAACCGATCTCTCCGAAAGGCCATGGTTGAGCGTTTGAACCTGTCTTTGGATGCTGTCTCCGAATGGGGTGAATCCAATCTGTAGAAGAGCCTAGAAGTAACCTATTCATTACTTCGGGGCAAGCGTGCTTCACCGTCGACCGCATCTTCGCTTACCACCAGGCGAGATAGTGGTCAAACGCTAACCTATCATTAAATAAAAAAAAGACGTAAGCCTTTATTCATATAATTTTTCTTACACCTACTTTAAGTAAGCCAACTTAATGCCTAGCAGAAAATAAACAGAAAGGACACTATCAAAGAATTACACACACTAAAGATCCATTAAAAGAAAAGTTGCCAGAGTAAAGAATTGTCAATACTTTTTGTTCGCAGGTCCATTGTGCGGGTGATTCGCCGAGTGAATGGTGAATGTGACTGGCGATGACAATTTAAAGAGTGAACTGTGACCTCCTAATGAAGATAAGTGATGAAGAGCAGTGTTTGCCCTAATGATGTGAAAAAATAAAACTATCGTGATGTGGCTTGCGGCGTTGGTGTGTTTTTTCTGTCATTTGGGTAAGTCTTTTTTTTTTCTTTTTGCTTGGGCTTTGTTTTGAAAGCAATCTCTAAAACGGAATAGGGTAATTAAAAGCGTGTTTTTTCATAGGTATCTGTGCATTGTGATGTCTACGTTATTTATTTTAGCCGGTTTAAAACGAGGGAGTTGTCAAAAAAAGTGTTTTGATCAAACATGTAATATGCAACATTCTTTCTAGTTTATTTAGGACATACTTATTACATAAAAAAATAAAACATTCACAGGTACTACGATCTAAACAGCCACTTCCTGATTGGTAATCGAGAGACAGCAATCTCCTCACAATGCTCATCAAGATCAACGCCTTGATCTAAAAGAGAGCCTTGAAAAATATTCGTTGATACTTGGAACCGTCAGGTTATTCGCCATTACGACAATCGAATTCGACAATTAGACCTTTTTCAAACAGACAGGCGAGTCCGAAGCGATAACGAACCGATACGAGACGTCAGTCCGATAGTCTGGTCACGCTATCGGATCGCTTTCGCTTTTCTATGTGACTGGAATCAAACAATTCGCCACGCCTATCTGTTTGACAAAGGCTTTAAGGCGAGGTTGCAGTACAGTGTGTAAATGTATGAACGCACGACGTCAACCCCACCAAAATGCGAGCGAAATAACCCGTATTTTGAATGATTTTCGCTTCTTGTAGAAAAAACAAAAATGAAATTATAAAATGTGCTTTTACCATTTACTTTAAAATAAAAATCTCTATTTATTGATATAACTTGCATGTAATTCCATGATGAAATCTCTTAACAGCACGCGTTTAAAATTATGATTGAGTGCCACGATCGGCATTTTTTTTATCGAGCCGATTTCTCCAAATCGTGTTTCTATCTTTACCATTTACTTGAGAATATGTTCAATTTTTATAAAATGATTTTTATTTGTTAAAAATCTCACATTTTATTAGATTTTCAGACGTTCAAAAATCTTAAAAAGTACTGCAACCTTCTTAATGAATTGAATGATTTGCAGAATGACTTTACTGAAGTTGACCTATAAACCCCTACAAATACCATAGTAATCACGCGTAATGTCCTCCAGGGAAATTGTGGGTAAATGACCATTGTCGGTTTTCACTGTGTTATTGGACTACACTCGTTCAATCACGGTAATCCGTTAAATTACATACGAACGAGGCAATGCATTGGGAATAGTGGTACGAAGTACAGTCGTTCAAAATGGCGCGAATGAAAATTGAAATTGGAATATGTCCATTCGTTTTCGGCAAATGTCAGGGATTTTGGCAGCTCTTTTTTCTTTTTTTTTTGTGTGACAACCCGAGCGAAATCTGACAGTATCTTTTTATTGTAATAAAAAGATTGCGCGCCGTGGATAAATCCTCAAAGAAAGTAAAAAAGGAGTTTTTCTTGTCATTTGGACTACTTTCTTAAGCCGTGCTTGCGAAGCACTTCTACGACCTGAGTTGAGAACTATTTTAGTAGAGGATAAAAAGTTATATTCTCTCGAGTTTTGTTTTTCGGAACTATATAAGTAACAGTCTAAGTATAATAATCATTTCATAGTTTGACGAAATTCCAGAAAAACTCTAGCTCTTCTCAAGCTATTTAATTAGACAATTTAATTTAATTAAGCAAATTCACTCTGTATTTTGAAATGTTTTTTAAAGCAAGCATAAGTTATGATTATGACCTGTTATGACATTAAATTACTCAAAAACAAGAAGTTAACACTTCCGTTCACTCTTTCAGAAATTTCCATTTTCAAGCAAACATCTGAGGTCTACCGAACAGTTTCGAAGATAAACCTTATCCAGCGACATCGTTAATTAAAAATAGCGTTTTACCAGCAAACTGTTATAAATATAGCTGTTATAGCAGCATATAAAACGGCTATAACAGCACTGATGTTAATCATAGCGCTCTATATCGGGTTAGGTATGACACAGTGCGCCTCTGTGCGCACAGCCCAAGCAATTAACTTGTCGCGTCCAACTGATATTAGATTGTGCACAGTCCTTGGTTGTACTGAATTTTATTCCAGATATTTTTTATTTGTTATAATTGATACTATACTCTTTCCTTTATTCATTTTTACACTTATAAATAACAATTTTAAATATTTTATAGAAAAGCAATAAAAAACATTTAAAAAGTAGCAGTCCACCAGCGTCGGGAACAGGGTGCGGGCTGCCGTACGGTGGCCAGAGATCGTCTGGCGACGTCCGATGCCGTGGGCGTCTACCACTGCGGCTGGGGTGGAGGGAGGACGCTGTCCTCTCCCTCACGCGGCCCGCCTCTTCCTTCACGAGCATGACTGCTTCGCAGAAGGAGGCAACCGCTTCCCACTCCGAAATAAAGTACCTACGGTCTTTTGACAAATTCAACAGTGTCTGTAACTGACTTACTTGAAATAAATGCATTGAGTTTTACTTATAATTTTTATAGTACGAATAATGACGTTTCCAAATATTCTGAAAGTTTCGTATTATGTTATCATTTTGGATTTGATAACCGTTTTTAAATCAACCAAACAGCTGCAAAGATAAAACTAAATTATAACTTGTATAGCAACACTAATGTTTATCTTGGCCTGATATATCGGGTTAGGTATGACATAGTGCGGGCCAGTGCTGGCAACCCAGCCAATTAACTTGTCGAGCCCATCTGATATTAGATGGTGCACAGTCTGTGATTGTTGTAGAAAAAAAAGTCCGTGTAGTTATTAGATGTGCCATTTTACTGGCGGAAGCTGATGCACGAATAGCGCAGTGGCAGAGCGATTGGACCGTTACGCTGCGTCTTGTGGGTTCGATTCCCGCACGGAGGAAATATTTGAATGATCTACAAAGTAGTTGGACCGAGTCTGGACGTATGGGTATGTGAGTTTATATGTTTGTCAACACACCCACGATACAGGAAAAAATCCTAGAATGGGGCAACTTTTTTTAAAGACAAAAAAAATAATGGTTTTTCGGAATCTATTGTTGCTTCGGTTTAAACTCGTGTTTAACGATTCAAAAAAAAATCTTGAATAATGGCACATTGGCGCAACGGCTATGCTAACGCCTGACTAATATTTTATGGCCAACATGAAGTTTTTCACACACAGGGTGTCCGGACCGCCAGCTGGCGACCCAATTAAGTTGTCAGTCCTAACTAACGCTGTTACGTAGTAACCTTTAAAATTATATATGGGTCCAAATGCACTGAGAATTTAGTATTGGGATGCGCTGGTGAAGTCCAATTTCATTATGATTGGGAATGTTTGATTTCCAATCGTGATAAAATCTTTGCTAAGACTGTTATTGAGTTTTACAACAAGGAAGTTCTTAGCAGCAGCTTGGAATTTGGGTTTTTGTGATTGGTTGAAGACTCGCCCCCTATTTTCATTTCATGGGAGTTATCTAAGTTAGCAAAAAAGGGAGTCTTTTTGTGTTGTACGTTTTATTTAACAACTAGATTTGTTAGCCCACGGCTTTGCTTACTTTAATTTAGAATTTGTCAGCAATGGCGCCATCTATTATTATCATTGGAAAGTGATTTTGGTTTTATTCGCGAACAGAACTGTTTTTTCAAACTTAGGTTCTTTTTTGTACACCTGACAATGTACATACATATAAAAAAGTTTGCGATCACATGGTAAAATTCATTTTATGTTCTGTTACGGTAGATTATATTATGATTTCTTCTTCTTTTTACCTTATTTATTTATAAAAGTATAGATTCAGAATATAAAAAAAACAGTTCAATTGTTTTTCTACAAGTTCAAAAAAAAAGCAGATTATGTTAGTGACCACATTTTTACAATGTTTGTAGGTATTACAAATTCGGTGGTTTAAGCGTGAAAAATAAAATAAATTATCGAACTGATAAATAGCAGCTTGTCAATTGAAGAGACTACATAGGTACGAGTATATAGTTTTTTAAATTAGTCGACACTTTGTGCTATAAATTAGCCAATATTTCCTGTTATCGAAAATAAATTTGCCAATATTTCCTGTTATGCAAAAGCTCAGACACAAACAAAGCTTCGTTCTTCTATCAGCACGTAAAAGCATTGACCGAAGCAAAATAGGTCAAAGCCAGTTAGCAGTGAAGAGTCTAACCCATCATCGCTTCCTAGTGTTCAAACTGAGGAGAATTGAGGTGCGACAGTGTACCCCATTAGTGCATGAAATACGAGTTTTCCGACTTTGCAGCCATAGTGTTTTGCTTCAGGTTTAAAAGTGTCGGTAAAATGACAGGCATCGTAAGCTTTTTACTACTATTCTATTACAACCTATTTTTTTTTTGTTAATCACACGATTTATTAAAGTATTGTGTTTATGAAGTCGCTTAGGGGCCTCTTACAGTCCACTAGCGCCGCCAATCGAAAAAATGTCATAACTCGTAAATAGAATCAATAATACAAAATGTGGTCTGTAATTACTGTAGAAAAGGCAATAACGTAATTTTATAACACATTGTCAACACTTGAAATATAGCTGTTTAGCTAAATTTTTTTATTTGTAACAAAAACGGCCGTTTATGTTTAGAATGCACGATTTAGCTAAACAGCTATATTTCAAGTGTTGACAATGTGTTATAAAATTACGTTATTGCCTTTTCTACAGTAATTACAGACCACATTTTGTATTTTTGATTCTATTTACGAGTTATGACATTTTTTCGATTGGCGGCGCTAGTGGACTGTAAGAGGCCTCTTAAAGCTCCGTGACATTGTGATTGAAAGTAAGTCTATCTGGAGCTGTGAGCTACCGTGACCCCTGAACGTAAAGAGCTGTTGAAAGACACCGTGGATTTTAGTCAGTACAAGTCTGCCAGTCCCTCCTGCCCTGCTCTGGGTGGGAGGACTCATTTGATGATTTTACCAGGATAAACAAATGCCAAATATCGCAAGAGTCTGTTCAGAAGTAACAGCTTTAAAAAGTAAATCGATCCAGAATATAACTAATAATTTACCTAATACTATAAATACGAAAGTTTGTTAGGATGGATGGATGGACGTTTGGTATACCCACAGATAATTTATGAATTGGAATTACACTAGTACTTTTTACACCGGTGTGTCGTTGGCATGGGATTGTTTTCGAATAACACGCGGGAGAAACTACTGGCATCGCTATAAGTACTAAAATATGCTAAAGACAGATACAGACTTATTATCGTATTTATCATAAAAGCATGAATCAGTTCAACAAGCCAGATTTCTATGAAATACCAAAACAAAATATAAAAAGTGAGCTGTCATATCCCCAGTGCTGAGAGCTAAGGATTGCAGCTCTTAATCTTGCGGTTCAAGCACACGCCGTCTTGTCGCGAGTCAGCTTGGTACGTAATTAAACTGCCACTTTGATTTAGCCTATCAGAGGAACCCGTAGTTATCTCGTTGTTAGTTGCACTTGGACTTACAGTTAGATGCAGATGTGTGACAAGATAGACTGAACGGTTATTTCACTTACTTTCTTGTATTAATCATTTATTTTCTTTACCTGCGGATAGTTCAAATATTATAATAATATGTTAAATTTAGTTAGAGAAAAAAAAGATAGACTGATGTCGTTGTTTGTTGGAAGTTAAATAACTTGAGTGTATATTATGTAATTACTTCATTTCTTTATTTTATTCTTTGCTCATACTAGGACTTAGTCCTGTGTCGTGGGTGCTTTTACAAACATTGTAACTTACACTTGCAACTAACGTAGCGCAAGCGCCATCAGGACGTCATTTGCAAGCGGCCATTAACAAAAGGCGTCCCGTTGGCGCTTGCGCTACGTTACTATTGTGTTAAGTTTGTTTTAAGTGTGTGATTTTCCATCATACCTCGCGTCCCCGTCTTATATACTGTTACCCTGTATTTAAAACAGTTTGAAATTAAAGAGTGTTTTTTTATCACAAATTTTAACTACTTTTCACGGCTGATGAATGGATATAAAATGAAAAGAAATTAATATTCAGGAGTTTAAAATAGCTTGACATAACACAGTTTGAGTCTTTGCTATGTCATATTTTTGAACTTTTATTGGCATTGTAATGAAATAATACTTTATTGAAAAACATTTGATGTTTTTTTCCATTGATCATTTTTTGTAAATATGTAATTATTAATGGCGAAATTGAAAAGATCTAGTCTAGAAAATACAATTTATAATTTATGTATAGGTTTGGACGTCGACCTATAGGTCAAATTAATTTGAAATAACGCCGAAACTAAAAAATAGAACCAAAAAACACTTTTTTAAAACAGTATGAACTGTTTGTTTTATAAATATACTAGCTGTACCCTGCCCCGCTTCGCTGTAGCACAAAAAACTGTTTTTTCAACAAAAAAAATAGATAAAAACAATCCTTGATGCGGATTACATATCATGCTAAAGTTTCAGCTCAATCAGTGCAGTACTTTTTGAGTTTTTAAAGCATACACAAACCAACATAACATTTTTATATATATAGATATATTTTGTTTTTTACGTGGTAAAATCATCAAATGAGTCCCCCCACCCAGGGCAGAGCGGGAGGGACTGTTAGATTCGTACTGACTAAAATCCACGGTGTCCTTCAATAGCCCTTTACGTTCCGGGGTTACGGTAATACGTTAGTCCCGCGACCGACAACAACCATTTGGCATAAAACATCTCCACGAATTTGTAGCTCGCATTTTGTTCTGTCCTTCAGACTTTCTATTCTAAAAACTAAATTAAAAATTATAATGTAAACTGTAATTACTGTGGATTAATTCTATTTTTGGATTCTTTAAACATAAGTTATTTGGTACGTGAGCTAATGTACATTGAACAAAGAATTTATTTAATACCTTCTTGACGTTTAATTAACATTTTCATTTTATGTTTTGGTTCCAACAGCTTTGTCCGCGTTTAACTTAAAAATTAATAATTATAATTCAGACTATGACTTATCCCTGAACTACGTTTCATCAAGATCTGTTGTGCAGTAACAGAGATCCAACCAAAGTTACGCATTTATTAAACGACGAAAAAAAGGTAAAGTAGCACTTCAATTCGACACGTATATTTTCTTAACACTAATTTAGTCCCATTTTGACGCTTTACAAAAGAAGCTTTTATTAGGTTAGATTTGACACTTGTCGTAATATAAGCGTAAGTTGTAAGTAAGTTACCAAAGGATATTATATTACGTAGTTACTGGACTCAATATTTTTTTAAATCGCTTGTGTTAAATGATAAATTCTACATTGTATTCAATCTATCTACGTTGTCAATGTAGATATTATGTAAATGTTTTATACTATTTACATACCTTTTAACTGGAATTTGTCCCCGACACAATTGAGGTTTTTTGGGATAGTAAATAAATATTCCACAACTATCACACAGCGCCATCTGCTGTGTTAAGCAGAGCTTGTGTTATGGGAACTAGACAACTGATAAACGTACTTATATATTTCTAAATACATACATTTTATAGATAAATTACACCCAGACACATTATAGCTCTTATAATCACCAGGCTATATGTTCCCACTGCTGGGACACAGACCACAAAAGCGCCATACGGGCCCTGTGTGGATTGGTACAGCTCATATACAAAACTAGAATTTCGTACTCCCACCTACACGCGCAAAAACAGGCCTGGTGATGCCCGGGGCCATTTGTGCCGATAATTATCTTATTAATGTGATAAATTTTCCCGATAAGTGAGGGCACATCAGTAGCGACTAATCCACTAGGACTGTTCTGAAACATGTATGACCTAAATTCTGTATTTGTATGTGACGCAAAGCTTTTGGTACATGAAGTTTTTGTAGAACACTTTTGCAGTTTACTGTATCTACCTGTTTTTGTAGTGAAAACTTCTTTAGCGGCGTTGTGCACTTTTTTTGAAATGGGTTAAAAATGTTAGACTCGCGTCAGGACACGTGACCTGATCGAAAATTCGTAAGACGGCGCAGGGCGCTTGCGCGAATGTTCGTGTGTGTTTATTACTATTCAAGTTTTCACTTCTGCCGGCACTCCCAGAGTGCAACCCATCTTTTTTTTAAGACTACTGCCTCACATTAATGCTTAATCTATGATTACAATAGCGGTCTCATCGCTAATGCCTTGATCACATGTACCGAGTTTTAAGGCAGTGCTCTCGGTCGAGTACTCGGTACGTCTCAACATAACGCTGAGTGCTCGGCCCTATGTTTAAACACACCGAGTACGACTCGGCTGCGAGTATATCTCGCACGTTTGCCTGGTAAGTGTGATCAAGACATAATAGTCATATTTTCCAGATTAACGTTCGACGTTTAAAAGTGCCTCTTTGATGGCCTAATTGAAATAAATGATTTGACTTTGACTTTGACTAACTTTAGATCACTTACATTGGTAACACGTGCTCTTAGTCACTGTTCATTGAATACAGAACCATAAAGAATTTCTTTTCTTATCGTGGTAATATCATCAATGAGTCCATGCACCCAAGGCAGGACGGGAGGGACTATTTCTGTAGTGTTACAGATATCATCGTCACAGGCATTGTACCGTTTTCCCATTGCAAATAAGTATGTATTTGCAGATTGGGAAACGGTACAATGCCTTAGGTTGGCTCCTCAAACCAGTTGCGTTGGAATATCAGTATTTTAGACAGAACTATCTGACATCTCTATACCTCTGGGAAATACCGATATTCTATGTTTAGACCCATTCTCAGACATTCAGGCGTTCAGCTACCTATAGCATGGCATATGTTATGTATGACGTAACGGTCCAACGATGTAACGTTTGCACAGGTCACAGAGGGAGTCGTTGTTTAAAAAAATGATAGTTTGTGAACGGACTGAATACCTGTACGTTTCAGTTTAATTCTGAGACGTGTGTTTATGAGTGTTTAGTATTAAAAAAGAATTAGTGAGCATCAACCAGTGTGTGTTCGGATGGTAGTTTGAAAAGGGAGGATCATCCGATCAGACTAGTGTGGCGCCAGTATTTTTTAAGAATTGATAAGAAAACGTAATATTTCAACTAATATTTAACTACTAATCAAGCTACTGACCTAAAGCAGGCTACTTTTTTTTAGCGTGGTAAAATCCTCCCACCCAGGGCAGAGCGGGAGGGACTGTCAGACTCGTACTGACTAAAATCCACGGTATCCTTCAATAGCCCTTCACGTTCCGGGGTCACGGTAATTCATAATTCCCGCGACCAAAGAAGGCTACTTGGACAGTAGTTGTTGAGTTTTTATGTAACTTACGCTTAAATCATGTACGCTTCTAAACGCGTGATGCAGTATTTTACTTCTTAATTTGCATGATAAATACTCGTATATGTCGCTAGTAACCTTTTGTCAATTTGTATTAGTATTTTCGGTATAGTTTTTTTATTAAGTTGTTAATAACTCGCTTTGTGTCACACTTGATTTTATAGCTTCTGCCAATGAGACACTTGTGGAAAGAGAGTCGTAAAATTCTCATCTGCAGTTTCATTCACTGACGTGACGAATGCGAAGCGAGGCGTTTTTATTTGTAATGTATGGAATTGTTTGAATCCAGTCATATAGAAAAGCGAAAGCGATCCGATAGCGTGACAGAACTATAGGACTGACGTTTCGCTTCGGTTCGTTATCGCGTCGGACTCGCTTCGCTTTCGCCTGTTTGTTTGACAAAGGCATCAGTTAGTCAATAAATAATAGTATATACGTGTGTAACGTGTACGTACGATTTTTACTAAGACGGAACCTACACCACAATCTTATTCTTGAGCGCCAACTAGTCGTGCCGTAGCAATTTAATACGAGCTGTTTCTTAAAAATCTTTCTCAAAAAACTTTCTTACTTTGAAACCTGCTTGCCATCGACTTTTGAAGAAATTGAGTCTTCAAGTAGAACTTTGAGGTTTATAAAGCGTTTCAGTTTACCGCAGGATGTCGCCGTTTGCGAGTCAATTAAACTGTCAATTCCTACAAGTGGTATTGGATATGAGTACGAGCACTTCAGAAACTAGTAGTGGTATGTGACAGTTATAGGTTACAATCGTACTATGAGGTTTCATTTTTAGTTACAACTAGCTTTTGCCCGCGACTTCGTTCGCGTGGAATAGTGACTTCCGGCAGATTTTTGTTTTTTTTTTTTGTAATAAATACTATCCTATGTCCTTTCTCAAGTTTCAAACTATGTCTGTACCAAATTTCACACAAATCGGTTCAGTAGTTTAGGCGTGAAGAAAAGACAGACAGACAGACAGAGTTACTTTCGCATTTATAATATTAGTTTGGATTATGCCTTTGTCAAACAGACCGGCGAAAGCAAAGCGTTTCCGAACCGAAGCGAGACGTCAGTCCGATAGTTCTGTCACGCTTTCGCGTTTATAGCTATGTGACTGGTTCCAAACAATTGCATAAATTACAAATAAAATTTCGGTATCGCTTCGGAAACGCTTCGCTTTCGCCAGTCTGTTTGACAAAGGCTTTAATGTGGGATATGAACTTACTAGTTTAATAGTTCGATGGGATACTTAGCTTTTTAAGGACTGTTGAAATATAAGATAGTAAAAAGTAAACTTAATTTTATGATATTTTGTATTAACCCGGTTGGGAGCTATTGTGTGTCCACTCACTGTCATCATCGTCGACTGTTTTTGCATTGGTTGAACGCGCAACTTTTTTAGGCATGATTTTAACTGTCAACCTATTTAATTGGGAACATCGGCACTTGTATACAAGTAAAATCTGCATGCAATCTGCTCCCTCTCGAAAACATGTTTCCAATTCAAGTAACGTTTTTTTTTTTCTGACTAAAATTCACGGTGTCCTTCAGTAGCCCTTTAACTTTCGGGGTCACGGTAATTCGTACAGTCCCGCGACCCCGGAAGGCTTTGGCCCTCTACAGGCCACGTCACTATGCCGTCGACCCGGGAATTCAAGTAACTTGTGTAAAAATGTAATACTTGCATGCAAGACTTGCCTAATGGAAATCCGCCTTCACTCTAGTGATTGAGGTTGCATACAAGACATCAGGGTTCACTTCAGTGTCACCTTGTAACAAAATCGAAATCGAGTCAATGTGAAAATGAGTGGACAAGGACATAAGCGGAGTCCTTTGTTCACCTCGGAACTGATACACCTAACACGTCTAGAAGCTTCTATAGACAAACTCATATTGTAAAGGAAACATATTCTAGTTCGGTGCTATGGTTATCTGATACACGGGGCGAAGACGTAGGACCCAGTTAATATGTACAATGCTCGTTTTGTCTATGAGGTTACTGATATGCCTGAGCATCGACCTTACCGGAAATTAACACCTGGATATCATCGGTGTCATCGACATACGGAGTATATATTGCTGGTTCGATTTCGAATTAAGATTACAGATTCTATCGAATACGACTGTCTATATTCAAATATTGGTAGACACTTATAAGACCGACCATGGACCATGCCCGCGTCGACGGCGCGTTGTGTTCCACGCGCGCCTCAAAGAGTGCACAATGACGGGGCCTTTAGAGGGCCAAAGCTTGCCGGGGTCGCGGGACTAACGAATTACCGTGACCCCGGAACGTAAAAGGCTATTGAAAGACATCGTGGATTTTAGTCAGTACAAGTCTGACAGTCCCTCCTGCCCTGCCCTGGACTCATTTGATGATTTGATGGTAATTCGTAAGTCCCGCGACCCTCATATTACGCCTTAAAACATTTTACATTTGACAATAAAGATAAGCGTGGAGTTGTATTAAATAAAACACGAGAACATAAAACAATTTTTTTTTCGATAACAGTCGGTTTTATTAAAAAGAAAACCTCATTTTATTTTATTTTAATGTAACGGTTTTTGCGTATTTGCCCATTGCTTAATGCCGATGACAAGGTCGATTGTTTAAAGCTTCAATATGATTTATTTTTCCTTTACAATAGAATTTAACAGCGGTGAGTTAAATACTGTTGTTTTGTGTTTTTTAAGGTTTTGTTACTCAAAAGTTAAAAAAACGGAACCTTCGTAGGATTATTATATTGTCCGTTTGTCTGTTCATTTATCCATATTGTATCTTTTATATGCCTCGTTGGTAAAGTGACTGTTGAGCACGCGGTCCTTGGTTTGATTCCAAGGAATTGAAGGCGCTAAACTTGTGACTTAGTTCCGACTAAATTTGGAATGCCATCAACAGTTGAACACGCTAAAGAGGAAGATATGCGACTTATGTACAACATGCAAAATGTGGATCAGGGTATCCACACCTTTGTACCTTTGCCCCTTCGGTAATTATAGATTTGTACTTATAGATATTGCGTTTTACAAATCTTACTTAGATAAATTTTGTTTGGATATCCCGAATCTCTATTAAATTACCGATGTCGGGTAAAGAACTTAAGCCACGGCCTCGGGTGAGGACAAAGTCATTGGATAATCTACTGATTGTGCGCAATCCTAGCCATTTAGGTGGTGAATTAGGTAAACCCATATCCTAAGTAGGTTTTATTTCGGCTTATCCCGGATTACACACAGACTTTACGAAATATTTTAATCTTTACACTAAATAGAATTTGGGGCGCACTTGGCTAAGTAATAACAGCTTTGCGGGTAGATCCAAGATTCAATGTTTTCCAAGATGATAGATGGCTTCGATTCATTCAGCAGGGGTTTCCAATGTTTTCAGTTAGCGGCGCACGTGTTTAGCAATTTGCTCGGCATCCTAGTTAATCGATATCAGGTGCCAACAATACCTGGTTGAATAGTCCATCTAATCTGAATGCGTCAATGTGGTTTTAAGGCTACAAGAGAGTTTAATGAGACTGTCTTCGTTCTGGTGGATCTTATGCATGGATAGAATCTCTTTCATTGTTTGGAAACCCCTGTTCATGACAATGAATTATTTCTATGTCTGATCAAGCACTGTTGGTCTCTGTTGTCATTTCGGTAAGATTGACAGTCGTTCTATTTAAAATAATAGTATTCATTTATCGTCGTATTAAGTCCCCTATCCCCATTCCGTCAAACTGGACGCCAACTCCAACATACATAGTTGGGAAAAGGCACGGCAGATGTTAAAATTGATTCATTTGATTGCGAACAATACTCGATTGAATACCTTATGTAAATATTTCCTGGATCATCGTATTATATTTGTTTGTGTATTTTGAAGTTACGGTAATTTAATGCATGCGAAGCTTTTTTGCATAAAGTCACTGTTTGATATCAAAAAGCTCTGAATTATGATATGTTGATGGGTAGAGGAAGATCAGAGATGAGGGATAGACTATGTGAATGATAAATATGGCTGGAAAATATGTTACTTTTCAAATAAAGAGAAGAATAAAGGAAGAAGACATATTGTTACGTTAATACCAAATTTATTGGAATAAGGTCAGGAATTTGATGAAGATAATAAATGGATTAAATACTCTTATTGTGTCTTATCAGAGAAATTGTTTTTAAATTATGGTGTATTTTCTCTCTGAGATCCTGAAACTTATGTATTTTTAAACAGTGTCATGTCTGTGTGATCACAATAAGGTAGGTGTATGCTAAGGAGGCCGTGTCCTTCTTTACTTTGATTTTATCACACCTCTTTTATATTTTATTGGTACGCAGATGTAATACAAGTACACATACAAAACCTGTATAGATGACTATAAAAATCTAACACTCTTTTCTGTGGGTAATCGCGTAAAAAAGCTAGATACACTTTTATTTGTACTTCATGAAAATTTAGATGTCAGTGTCTTATATGTTACTTTGAGTTCATTTTATTATTCTATTTGTATTCAAGCTCAAGGAAATTGATCTGACATCTCAAGAAATTGATAGACAAATAGGTATATAATCTAGTGCTATTATTTAGGGGTGGTACATCCTTATTCTGGGCGCGGTATTTCTCTGTATACCCGGGCGTTACGTACAAACAAATATCTACATAAGGACATAGACATGTATATTCAGGAAAAAGCTAGGTAATCGGTTGATTGGCTGCCAAGCCGACCCGATCTGATTTTATTTGGGTAGATGCCGAGTGAGATTCAATCGGCATTAGAATTGCTTCAACGTAGTTTAAGGCAACTTCCACATCTTCTACCTGTGATGTGAGCAGCTTCAAGAAACAAAACATGCGTTCGCGTTACCTAATATGAGTCGTTGCATGATCTAAACAACATCTTTCTTTAGTTTTCTTCTTGTCGTAAAACGCGTGTTGCCTGTAAGTAGGTATAGCTAGAAGCCAAGAGGTTATTGTTCAGCAAATACTGCCAAATCGAATGTGCCGAACAAGACTGGAGCAACCCTAATAATGTGATGCCAAATACAATAGGCAAGCAAATTATTTAGGTGTATTATTCCATTTATACAGTCCATGGCCTCCATTTTCCTTCCATTATTCCGCTTCCATCTTTAGTCGGTTCAATTCATCTATTGTAGTTTGATCCTTCAAGTCATGTTTAATGAGAATTTCTTGACGGAAAGCCTTCGGAGTTAGGTTTAGTTTATGCAGATTATTTTAACAATGAGCTGTGAAGAGGCAAATTGTGTTGTATTACACTGCCAATTAAAACTTTATTTCTTAAAATTAGTGATTTTAAAATGTAAAATTGGCAGCTTGATTATTAGTGATACTGACGCGATGAGTTGTATATGGGGTGTAGGATTATTCAAATTGTTACTTTGTATCTGTCTGCACGGGAGGATTTTTGGGCCAAACCTGTCGCATGCGAGATGACCGCTGGTTACGTGTCCACAAAAAGGGCGCCGGGTTGGCCCAGAAAAGGTAGCGAGACTAGCTGGACTTGTATCACCAGGTCGAGGAGACACAGGATAAGAGCTTCTGGATAGTATTAGAGGAGGCATCTGCCCAGCAGATCGAAGTCGCTGGCAACAAAATTGAAATTCAAAATTTAACTTTTAAATACCTAATAGTTCACATGAAAAATCGTATGTTCTGCGACTAAAAAAACATAAGTAGGTATATAAATATGATCTTGTATAAAATTAGCTAGCTACCTTTCTTCAGAAATACATTCCAGAATATCTCAATTATATTACGGTTGGCGTAGTAGACCGTTTGTTGCCATGGCGACAAGCAACAAATTATATTTTGTTGAAGGCAGGGATCGATTCGAATTGGCATCTTATTATGTGGAAGTACCTATCGGATGAAGAAAAGGCCTCCATCGTTTGCTTATATAATCCCTACGTAACTTTATTTACTTAGTTTCAAATTGATTTCATAAGATTAGTAGAGGTATCATGGAGGAACTTGGAACTTAATAATACGAGCACAGATTGCCGACATTCTTTAAAGATAAGCCGCGCTTGCCCTGATTATATCGGTTCATGATGATCACCATTGATCACAAGTTTCCACACTCAGAAAGAACGTTTGTATAATTGTATCAGATTCTTACAATCAGACTTACTTAAGGGGGCACACCCATGGATTGTGAAGCGTAGCATGACCTACTCTATCTTTGTGCTACCAACAATAAACAAAGTTATTTCTATATAATTCAATTTTTTTGCCCAAGTATGCTACGATCCACAGTTTAAAATGGTTGGCGTAGTGGCTAAGTGAACAACTGCTGCAGAATGTATCGTGGGTTCGATCCTCACACGGAACAAATATTTGTTTGATCTATGAGTAGTAGTTCGGTGTCTGGGTTTTGTCTATGCGATTTCTATGTTTATAGACACACCCACCACACAGTATGAAATACCTTGTGTGTGGTAAAGATTTATAAAAAAAGCCAAAGTCAAAGTAGAAGAAGTTTTGCTTACTACTCAGGTCAGATATCAGATGTAACACTTCAACTACGGTAAAGCTTGCTCGTTTTTTTCTCTATTCAAGCGAGAACACGGACAAAAAACTTGTCTTACTGTTTATTTATAAAATTACATTGCCACACAACAGGTAAGGAAGGTAGTACTATAATTATGAATACATGTTTTAATTGTCACTAAAGTCTTTGTCAAACAGACTGGCGTGACGAATGCGAAGCGTGACGTTTTTATTTGTAATGTATGGAATTGTTTGAATCCAGTCACATAAAAAAGCGAAAGCGATCCGATAGCGTGACAGAACTATCGGACTGACGTCTCGCTTGGGTTCGGTATCGCTTCGGAAACGCTTCGATTTCGCCTGTCTGTTTGACAAAGGCATAAATCATTACTTACTGAAAATCAAGATATTTCAGAGAAATACCGAATCATAAATAGGTCTCACTAAATCTGTCACTTTAAGTTTGTGGCTGACTTCATTGGAGATAAGACATGACAGCTTGACGTCTAGGCACCCGACACAATATCTACTTTGACATTTAGGTAACTACGTAAATAAATACCTAGTTAGTATGACGCACCTTAATTGTTCCAATGATGTACAATCGACAAACTTGAATTATGACCCACCATAAGCTTATTTTCCTACAGACATTTAAATACAATTAAGTCCACATTCGTGTCAACATACATATCCATGGTAACGGTCTTGATCTTTGTTATTTTGACGGATTCAAACGATTTAATTGTCAAAATGGGTCATGATTCAACTTTGTCGATTGTACAGTCAAACAAGGATTTAGGTGTTTGTGCAGCTTATTTGCTAACAGACTTCAAATATTTATATTTGGTAAGCTGAGAGCAGTTAAATCCTTTAAAGTATCTAAAAGCTTGAATGGTAATTACGCACGTAATTTTTTTATTTTTATTGAAAAGTTTCTTCCCCCATTCTGAACTTCTTTTAAAACGTATTTAGCTTAATAAACTACATAATCTTAAGCACTAGCTGATGAATGTGTAGAATTTTATCGATGAGACCTCTTAGCTGCGTCGTTAAATTCCTTTCCTACATATAAATTCTATTTCCGTTAATCCCCGGAGTTATCCTAGATGACGCAGGAAATGGTCCGATTCCGTCTGAGAGCGCTAGTTTATCTGATGAAGAATTTTCATTACTGTAATTAAGGATATGCAGCCAAGTTATATTTGGCAAGGGAATTAAAACGAGTGAATGTACAAGACATACTTTTTAAGGGTTTTCCTTGACTAGTAGGAACATGGGCTCGTTTCATTGATTGCTTGAGATCCCTAATGCAATGAGTTTTCTCAAAGATAGTTTGTAGTAGTCAAACAGCGCTGTGTTACCTGATATTTAGAAATAAATAAACTCATTTTTGCGGGTTTACGAATTACAGTGACCACAGAACGTAAAAGGCTATTGAAGGACACCGTGTATTTTAGTCAGTACGAGTCTGACAGTCCCTCCCGCTCGGCATGACCCATTTGATGATTTTACCACGATAAAAAAAGTTGTCCGCCCCACTCTAAGAAATGAGAACAAATTCTACTGTTAGTCATGTTGGTTGTTAACATCTACTTTGGCCTATTAAAGAGGTTGACTTCAGCAAACCGAACGGGTAATACGTAAAAGCCTTGGTTGTCAAATTTTCAGGCATCCAGGGTAAAGATGCGATACCACCGGTGTGCGGAACTGTGCGACACAGTGTCCGGCACAAATGTTCACTTTTGTTGACTCACTACACGCAAAAACGAAAAATTGTGCATACCTAAAGACTACCTACTTTTGCGCGCGCATACGTGAGCAGTGGACTCGCTATTTGTACGCGCACATTGCCCGAGTTCATAGAAAATGTGTTGCTCACTATTTCGGTGGAATCGTACCATAAGAACACTCTGTGTGTTACGGTTGGTCACCTATCCATGGACTATATTGATTGTAATACCACATAAAATATCTTTCCTATGAGATGGTTATGTTATCCCTTGCTTCTGTACATTCTATTGGGGATTACAAGCGTATTCAGTTGTTATGTTTGCCAAAACTTCAGCTTCTATTAACTAGACTGGACGTTTTAAATAATAAAAAATACGCGATTGGAATCCTACTTGACATGACAAAAGCTTATGATAAAGTACTATACAATATTCTACTTGACAAATTATACGGAATCGGCGTTAGAGGAATAACACACAAATGGTTCGCATCCTACCTACAAAATCGAGAACAATTCGTAGAAATAGACTATTGGGATTATGACACTGGGGAACTCAGCCAAATACGTTCAAATGCGCTTTATATTAAAAATTCTATTCCTCAAGGAAGTGTTGCAGGGTGTTTATTATTCTTGATTTATATCAATGACCTCCCCAAAATTATGACGGAACCGTGCGTACTGTTCGCCGATGACATTTCAATTTTGACTTCATGTGAAAACTCTGAACGCCTCAATGACAATTTAAATAATATTATGTTGACTGTCCACAATTGGATGAAAGACCATAACTTAGAAATAAACTTTTTGAAAACTAAAATTATGCAATTTAGGCCATATCAAAAAAACCCCCTAGATTTGAATTTTACGTTTGAAGGTATCAAAATAGAATCTGTAGATGCTTTTACCCTGTTAGGTCTGGACCTAGATGTTCATATGACATGGAAAGCGCACATACAAAAAATTAAATTAAAATTATCGAGTTTCATATATGCATTACGTGAGCTCAAAAAATCAACAGATGTAAAAACTGCCCTATCCACTTACTACGCTTACGCATATGCATGGCTTAAGTATGGAATAATTCTTTGGGGAAATAGTGTCGATACCAACGAGTTATTCATCTTACAAAAAAAATGTGTTAGGATTTTAGTCCATATTGAAAATGACGAAAGTTGTAGACCACATTTTAAGAAACTAGACATTCTAACTCTGACATCAATTTATATTCTAGAAACATGTAAATTTGTAAGACAGAATCCAAACTTTTTTAGTAAAATCTCTGACCAGCCTCGCCGATACGCACCGCGTTCACGATTTGAAAACACGCTAATAGTACCCCAATCAAAGTTAAAACTACACAGTACTAGCCCTCACGTTACATCAATAAAGATATATAATAGAATTCCTAATGAAATAAGAGTTGAAGAAAATGACATAATATTTATAAAACGAGTCAGAAACTTATTAATTAAAAATTGTTATTACTCATTGAATGATTTTTTTAACGATGACTTTATTTATTAAATTTTGTTTTATTTTTAGTTGATTGACATTCTGAATTTGAGTGCTATTTATTTAAATTGTAATTATTATTTTACTAACAATTATTAATGTATTATCCCATTTTATTATTATGTAAATGACATGCATTTTAACTTTATTTTATTATTTGTGACTTTTTAATTTCATTTATTTTTTGCCTGGAACATTATTCTGTTATTTATATTAATTAATTATTATTGATTATTTTAATGCTACTGTTGACATTTTATTGAATTGCTGTGCCCGACAGGGTCCATGTGAACTTACTTTTATTTTAAGAACTTTTAAATACACATGTGAATGCAATAAAGAATTGAATTGAATTGAATTGACTAACTTTAAATATCCCAACTGACCTAAATACACCCCAGAGAGGGTTTAAAATGGGGTATTCGTCCGGTTATTTTGAACTTGACTACCAATAACTTAGCCAATAGGATATTGTTGCTTGGCCAACAAAAATCGTGATTATTGCAACAAGTAATAACTACAATGAAATACAAGAAGAATGTGGTTTAGATATCCTGACAGTTTTTAGTATCATTAGTTAAATTTAACCTTAATCGTTAAAACATATGTTCCTTGTGGTTTACGTAAGACATTTTCTTAACCCCTAAATTGACAGAGTGCAGCAGGCTGGACGTTGATAAAAACTAAATTTGTAAGCGAGTTTACTTATTATACCAATTTTTTTTTTAATTCTGGTAACTCTACGATAAGGTAATCAGTTCGTCGAAAAATAAATTAGATGTCTGGCATCATTAATATTTGTCAAAAATCAAAACGATGTCGAAGCAACGGTCGGGTAATGCGGCACAGGTCAGTTTTTGAATATTTTTTAATATGTAGAAGGATTTATATGGGTTCGCTTTGCATTATATATTATTTCAAAGTGACGGTTTATTATGTGGTACCAAATAATAACTCAGTTCTATAACCAGAGCTTTGAAAGTTGCACTTAAAAGTAGTTGTCCAGTATACTTCACACTGCCAATTGCTCACAATGCTAGCACTGTTTTTTTTTGGGAAGCGGGTTGGACAATGCCAACTAATTAGTATTATGGTTGTGTATGGGTTGCATGTATCAAACGAGCTTTTTTCTTTTGTTTTAGCGATTGATACGCTCCCGCACGAATAGGCTAGTTGCTTTAAGGATGGTAAAACAAATGTTACATGTATTAAATGAAACCAAAGACTTTGTTTTGTCGCAGGAAAAAGAAATTGCTTTTTGAATTTTCATAATAAATAAACATAATTCTTTGGGTTCTTATTATTTATTATGATGTAACACTGAATCTTAAGAAACACAGAAGTCCACACAAGTATTTGGGTTAGATATTCCAAAGATATTAGGCCAGAACCGACTCGTTCTCCTTTCTTCGTCCGCCATCAACAATCGAGAGAATTTTAAGATTGAATAGTGCCGATGCAGGAAAATGAATGCTCAAATGAAAAATGGCAGGGCTGCCAGTTTAGAATATTATTTCGAAGTTGCCACAATTCATACTTAAAATCGATTTTTAATTTATCTTTCCATTATTAAATATAACTTAGTAAACTTGGCACTGTCCAGTATATTGCACATACATTCCAGCTTGTTGATCGCTGTGTATTTGGTAATGTCCAGTATACTTCACATATAATTTTCAGGAAACTGAAAAACTCAGATTTTTATTTCTATTTTTTATTACGTCTATGAAGTGCTAGAAATTGACTCTAAGTGTTAAAAATATTTTTTTATTATTTTGATTGGTCTGCCAATAAAAATAAATAAATAAAAATTCTTTATTATCAGACCAAGATAGTCCATAAGTTGTTAGTGGGTTAGTAACAGATTTTGCTTATCCTAGATTTTTAGAGTTATTAGTACAGTTTTTTTTAAATTAATTAAAGGGTTAACAAGCCTTTTTCGGAATTGTTTAAGTAAGAATCTAAATATAACCCTACCTCTTGTCAATTCTACACCAATTTACTCTTAAAAGATGACAATAATATAAAATCAACAATTTATTTGCCATCAATTGAAATTCAACTCTCTTTTCACTTACTTTTTTTTTATCGTGGTGAAATCATCAAATGAGTCCTCCCACCCAGGGCAGTGCGGGAGGGACTGTCAGACTTGTACTGACTAAAATTCACGGTGTCCTTCAATAGCCCTTTACGTAACGGGGTCACGGTAATCCGTTAGTCCCGCGACCCCGGCAGGCTTTGGTCCTCTACAGGCCCCGTCACTATGCTGACGCTCTTTGAGGCGCGCGTGGAACACAACGCGCCGTCGACTCGGGCATGGTCCATAGCCGGACAGCGAGTCGCCCATTACTCGCCGCCCGCATGCCTGCGCCTACGTGGCCGGAGATCGTCTTGAGACATCCGTCGCCGTGGGCGTCTACCACTGCGCCTGGGGTGGAGGGAGGACGCTGTCCTCTGCCTCACGCGGCCCCCCTCCTCCTTCGCGAGCATGACTGCTTGGCAGAAGGAGGCGACCGCTTTCCACTCCGTCTCGCCCCACAGCATGGCCTCGACCAATGCCGGGCGCGAGAGGTGTCCGCCTATCGCCGTCGTAAGGACGCGACGGTGCTCTGCCCAAGCAGGGCAGTCCTGCACCGTATGCTCCACCGTGTCCTCCCGACGATCCTCGCAGTGGTGACACCCAGGCGTTTCTTCCCTCCTTATCAGACACAGGAACCTCCCGAAACTTCCGTGCCCGCACTTTTCACTTACTTAAAGAATAAGTTTCATTATATTATGAAGTAAAGATATACTAATCAAATAATTACACAAAAGGGTCTGCAGTTGAGCACCGAACCTTGAACACCCAATTACTCTTACTAAGCGACTAGTCCTGCTAAAAGTAATTGGAAGAACAATCGCATTAATAAGAGGAATATTAAAAGTTCCTATCTCTTAATCCTATATAATTAATAAAGTAATGAAAGACAGAAATTTCATTAATGTTTAAGAGGGTACTGCCTATCGCGAGATTTTTTTGTTGAAACGAAATTCTTTGGAAAGTTTGGCTTTGGTGTAATTTGGCTTTATTAATGAAATTCAAGATTGTCTTTTGTCAAAGTAGGTACACGTGTTTTCAGTAAAGGCGTACAACGACGAGCAATGAAACATATGTATATGTTGTAATATTATATTTAGCTAAATTCAACAGCGATTTTCTCTTGAAATTACAATTTATAACATTTTCGTTTGAGATGAGAACTATTTGGTAAAGGTGAGGCTAAATAAATAAAAAAGAAAATAGAAGTCTAAATCTTTATCCGTCTCTACGACAGAATAAGCTTAAGAAATGCCAAGGGGCAATTAGGTACAAGCTTTTCTTATTTCAGGTTACATTCCCAAGATAATAAGTAAAAAAAGGTAGAACTGAAAACATCTTCAAAGGTTCAATTAACATCAAAAATATTTCCTCAAGTTTCTTGCTTAATTTAATGAAAACTCATCCTCCTCAGTTAATTGGCTCAATTATACGAGTATATGAAACGTATACTCCACACCAATCTTGGTAATCTGGTTAACCGTTTGGTGCAAGAGAGAGAGGTTATTAATTCTACAATGTGTTTCAAACACTTGATGTAAACGAGGCAGTGTCCCGAAATTCGCGAACAGACGCGACCGTATTTAGAGGAGCTACACACACGTTCGGTTCGGCATTTTCGATTCGTATAATTAGGTATATTACATTTGTTGATCAAATTCGTCTGAGCATCAGTTGGTTGCAAATATAAATTGAGTCGGCCCAAAACTAGGGTACGAGTTTGCCACATTCAAGCATTCTTAAATTCATGTAAAAGCAAAAAACTGGACACGTAAAACACGTAATAGGTTAAGATTCAGAAATTACTCTGCACTTTCGCCGTCACGGAAGTCCGTCTCCGTGGTCAGATATTTTTTGAGCCTCTGTTGAAGCAAGGTCCGTCCACGTTCCGGGCATGGCTCGGATAGTGTGGATAGACCATCACAATTACATCGCATAATGTTGGCTAGGTAATGCCGACCGAACAAGTGTGCAACAATCTTTAGGTAAACAAAATCGCAATTTTCAACAATTTTCTGTTATCATACGCATTACTTGCCGAGCCAGTTAATTTTGAGAGAGTACCGAAGCGTAAGTGATAAGGTCACGAAATTCTTCGGCATACTCGTACAAAAACTCGTTTTTATCGACGCTTTATTAAAATCGAGGCTTGTGTTGTGTGGAACTTTGTTCAATCCGTGCTCGATTTTCGTTTATTTTGAGCGATTTGAATGTATTCGTTTTTTCGGGAGTGAAGTTAAAGTTTTTAGTGATCGTACCAACCTTTTTTGTTGTTTTTTTTTTGGGTAAAAATCTGGTGTAGTTTTGTTTGTGATCGTTTAGTGTTGCGTGACCGTTGTAAGATTTAACAGAGGAAAATGGCCGCCATTATGAGGTTTGTAAGCTATGGGAGTGCAACCTGAACATAATGGTACACTGTTATGAAAGAAAATTATTGTTATTAATATCGTTATGGAAAAATGATGTTTATTTTTGTTGTTCGTAACTACTTATTTTTAAATGAAGTAAATTGCTAAGCTATTTTGAGTTAACCTTTTTAAATGTTTTAGTACAACACACTCTTACTCTATTCAAAATATTGTATCCTTGTAAAGATCAGGGTTGTAATCAACTCGGATAAACAAAAGAACAGCGAAAATTACTTCGCTAACTTCCTTTGTTTGCAAACCCTTTTGAAGCTTATAATAATAACAAACTTTTTGTGTGCTTTGTATTATTAGGTATGTATCGATTTCTTGTCGGGGCAATAGCCGCCTTTGTATTTCTCGGACTAGTAAGCCCACTTCCGTAGAAAACTGTTACCGGGGCAACCATAGCTTTCGTATGTCTATGGTGGCAAACAATATTTTATGACGGTGCTAACTGCGAGCATTCGCTTTACGAATTTAATTTATTGAGCAAGTTTTTGTTAATGACTAATCAAACTGGTAACTTCTTACGACGTTTTAGTAATTATAGGTCTAATGTAGACATTAAATACTGTAGTATTCTGTAGCGTACATACCCGTCAACAAAAACTACACTAGCGCCATTTATGCAACGACGGAAGAACGAAGATGTCTACATCGCGCAATTGAACTTATCCGCAAGTTTAGAAGACATAGAATATTCCGACGAAGAATGTCGGGCAGAAAGCCCACCAGAAACAACACCCGTCCGGTCGGAAGGTACCCCCAAAATTCTAACAAACATCTATATCAGGAACTGTGTCTGCAATTCGACCTTTCTAGTTTCATCTCACTATTACGAAGTGTAAATTCATTCTAAAGCGTAGGGCGTAGAATTGGTTTATGTTTGTTTCGATTTACTAAGCGTTCATTCACACGAACCATAACCACACCACATCGTAACGACAAAAGGTCAAGCAGTGGTCCATGAAAATGTGGTTGTGGTTGCTATTTTCGCTGCTATTTTGCAGTGTCGCTGGAGTTTGAGTTGTGGTTGCGCTGTGGTCAGTGTCACACGGTTGATTATAACGGCAAAATGTCTGTGTCAATCCTCAATACAAAGTATGCATCCGCCCACTTCTGTCCCTATGGGTGTGTATGTTGTGTGGTTCTGGTACGTGCGCGTACATAAGGTTATACAATACACCGAGTGATTGCAAAAAAATCCTTGAAGCGAATGTTTGCTTTAAGTAATAGTAGTATTAATTCCACAATAGGTTTTCTCCTTAGCAGAACGAAGTAATAAATTAGATAAGTCTGAATGTTAGAAGATATATTGCCAACATGTTGAGAATTTGAGACAAATGTCGATGTTAAATTTATGGTACGAGAAAAGGTTTGGAGAACGTTACATCGTCGATAGGATTGTTGTTATGCTCTCCTAAATCACGATACTTGAGCAAAATGCTTTATGTGTTTTTGACCTGCGTAAATAAATTTCAGTAATCTGTTATTGTTTTATCAAAAATATCCCAGAGAAAATACAGTTACGAAGGTATATAGAAACTAAAATAACAAGTGGGTCTAGGAAAAGTGATGTTCTATGTATTTAACTTTCATACGCTACCAAAAAGCGTATGTCAGTACTGTAAAGCTCCTCGCTCATGACGTGAACTACTCGAAGTGAAAAATCGTTCTTACTACTACGGTATAAAGTTGCTGTCTATATAAAATGGTTCCTTTATGTGAGGTTGTCTGTAGGTAGGCAGTAGGCTTAACGTTTATTATCTACCCACAGTTAACCGTACGCCTGGCCTTAGAAGTTGTCATAGAAATATAAATTGTATAGAAATCAAACAATCACTATTATTAGACTCGTGATAACATATTTCTCTTGTAGACTAAAAATAAAACGTTAACTTACGAGTATTATTTATGAAATTATCGTTTTAACCACATTGTAAGCAAAAACAATAACTTTAAACACGGACGAACTACAAAAGGTCCGTAATGAAAGTTTTAATATTAGAATTTTGAAGCACCCTTTGTTACTGAACTCCCTGTAAAACAATGCCCTATTCAGCTCACCAATTACTCAAATTTAACAGGCGAAAAATACTTGACTAAGCGTAACTCCGAGACTATGCTCGATTAGTATTTTTGTTATACTAGCGATCTGCCCTGGCTTCGCATAAAACCAATTTTAAAATAAAGTAGCATATGACTTATGAAAGCTACATTATTTAATGTAGCTTTCTTCCGGTGAATTTTCAAAATCGGTTTACTTATTCCAGAGATGACATCCTGTAAACAAACTTACAAACTTTACCTTAATGTATAACTCTCACCCACAAACTTTATTTATTATATTAGTATAAATATATATTGGTATATTTATATATATTTTTTTGTACTTAATTGATGTGTATTATACATAATCATAATCTAAACTATAAATAAAAACTAACTGGTAATATGAACAAAAAAGAAAAAGAAAAGAAAAACATCGCTGTCAACGGGAACAGTGCCCAGAACGCTGGCAGCATTGACACGTTGAATGGCAACGCTGACTCGTTGGCCTAGAAATAGGCCAGCCCTCTGTTCACCTGAAGGGTCGACTAATCGCTTGGCGATATCTTTAAAAGCTTTGTGAGCGCTCGGACACCATGGCTCTGGAGTTTCAACCCCAAACGGCTCAAACACATAGCTACTAGTTAAGCCAATGTATTTGGGCCGTTTGGAGTTTTCAGCAACTGCAGCAGTAGCGCCAGCACAACACGCTGTACTAGGAAGATGAGATGGCGCAAGGCTGTCGAAACATGTTGCATCCCACACCAAAAATATTTATATTACATTAGATTTTATTGGACTTTAAATGTCTATCCAATTTTCATTATATTGCATAGGTATTTTTATTTATCTGTAGCCGAATAACGTCATTTTTGTGATGTGCATTAGACCATTAATAATGTTTTTTTTTGTAATATTTCAAACCAAATAAATATTTTTAATAAAATAATTGACGGGGTTTTCAATACAACTATTACAAAATTATTAATTAAAAACTTAATTAATTATTACAAAAAATAGGGGAATAGTGTATAATACGGGGACGCGGGGTATGATGGGATATTACACACTTAAGGCAAAGTTAACACAATACTAACGTAGCGCAAGCGCCAATAGGACGCCATTTGTTAATGTCCGCTTGCAAATGACATCCTGATGGCGCTTGCACTACGTTAGTGTTGTGTTAAGTATGCCTAAAGAGTGTGTCTCTCCATTATATCTCGCGTCCACGTTTTATACACTGTTCCTCTACCTATGTATACATACTACATTTAAAAACTAAAATAATTAAATATAATATAAATAAGTATTTAAAAAAAACAGACATATAATTTTACAAACTTTCGCATTTATAATATTAGTAAGATGTTATATTATGTATGTGAAGTTTTAGCAGAACTCTGTCCAATAAATAGGTAGGGTAACAATTTTGTTCCGTAACTAAGGATAATGTTCGAAGTCCGATCAGTACACTGGCTCAGCCCGTATTATTCAGGAAACTGGCTCACTCGATTTCCGATATGTGAAGACGTGATCGATAGGCTGTAGCTACGGGCGCGAAAAGTCGGATGTGTTGGTAGTTATGTGCCAAGGGATGTTTGTTATATACTGATGTTAGTTTGTTGTTTTGGTTTTTCTTCATTAAAATCTGGAACACCTTCTTACGATCTGACAACTTTATTACTTAAATTTGGTACTTGTATAACCAAAAAAAAAACAGAGCAAGAGTTCTTTATTAATGGCGTATTAGTATCAGTACATAGTATAAAACAAAGTCGCTTCCCGCTGACTGTCTGTCCCGATGTATGCTTAGATCTTTAAAACTACGCAACAGATTTTGTTGCGTTTTTTTTTTATAGATAGAGAGATTCAAGACGAAGGTTTGTATGTTTACAACATGCATAATATAGTAGAGATTGTACTTAGTCATAAACTGACTTTTTAGTAGTAATCGAGTTTTTTTTTTATGAATTTTGAAAGCCTTCTGAAGACTAAAAAGTTACGAGTATATACTGTAACTGATGCCCGGGGTCGCTGGACTAACGACTAGCGTGACACCGGAACCTAAAGGGCTATTGAAGAACACCGTGGATTTTTTAACACTAAAAAAATGATGCGTTTTTATACAAGATTTATATTTTGAGTGTATTTAAATGTTTACTTTTCATCAATAGTATACTGGTTACATTCAATAAAGCTGATGGTAGACTACTTTTCGTCCTTATAAATAACTAAAGGCACACGCCTTTAGTTATTTATGGTCGAAAAGAATAATGTTGGGGGACCACTTTGTCTTAGCTGTTTAGGGTTGAAATTGGTCCAATCCAAACATTGCCGACAGTCCTTTGTTTCTCGTATTTATGCCAAAATAAATACAGCATTAATTTATTACAAGATCCGTAATTATTTGTTTTAGATACTTGTCAAATAAAACATCGTCCTATTTCGAAGGTAGGGCTTGTAAGGATTAATAACATTTTCTTTGTTTATCTTTTTATTGTTGATACACGGACTTGTAAGAAACTTTTGTTTACTTAGGTTAGATTTACTGAATCGATATTCAGTCCTGAGGGTTTAAAAAGGCCAGTTTAGCTCTGTTTCTTGAGCAATAGAATACAATATTCCATGATACGAATTATTTCATATTACAAACTATGATTCCGATAAAGTGGCGTTTTACGAGTAAGTGTACGTGTTCAGTACCTATAATTGTGATAAAGTAAGAATATTACAAGGTGGTTTTTGCTTTTTTATGTGAGGATGTGAACATCCTCTGGTATCAGAGTTAATAAATTCGCCCCTAGTAGCCGCACTTCTGACATGGCTTTACAGATTTTTTTTATTTTAATTATTGCCCCACACTAGGAATTTCTCCTGTATCGTGTACGGAACCCTAAAAAATTGTCCAGAGTAGTGTACGCTTTCTAGTCCAGCTTTACATCTTCGTTAGATTATCATTCAAGTAACGTTCAACTCACTCCTGTCGCCCGCAGCAGGTATTAACTCACAGATATCATTATAAGCCTTTTAAGACATAAATTAAATTAAAATGAAAGCTTAGAATCTTTTGGTTCTCATTGAAAGTGAGGGGATAATCAAAAGCAACTTTCAAAGGAATCATTTCGGGAGTAATTGCGAAGTTGAGAATTGCTGGGATGAAGCGGACAAGTCTCACAGGTATAAGAATAAATTAGGTCCTTTTACTATTGGAAGACTCAATTCTCTTAAGTCTTAGTACTTTTATTTCGCCATTTAGTCGATCTTTTATTTAGGGACCTTGATTTTTGTACTTCTTCTTTCGGCAGTTAAGTGAGTTAAGTGTTGTGATTTTTTTTTGATCAGACTTAAATCAATCTTGGTGAATTGAGAGAACAGTTATGACCTAGTGGTAACCGTCTTGACTTACGAGTTGTACATGAGTCCTCCCACCCGGGGCAGAGCGGGAGGGACTGTCAGACTCGTACTGACTAAAATCCACGGCCCCTATGCTGACAATCCTTGAGGCGCGCGTGGTACACAACGCGCCGTCGACACGGGCATGGTCCATAGTCGGACAGCGAGTCGCCCATTTGTCGCCGCCCGCATGCCCGGAGATCGTCTGCCGACGTCCGTCACCTTGGGCGTCTACCACTGCGGCTGGGGTGGAGGGAGGATGCTGTCCTCTCCCTCACGCGGCTCGCCTCCTCCTTCATTACCGCTTCCCATTCCGTCTCGCCCCCCAGCATGGCCTCGACCAATGCCGGGAGAGAGAGGTCTCCGCCTATCGCCGTCGTAAGGACACGGCGGTGCTCTGCCGTCTGTCAGACTTGAACTGACTAAATTCCACGGTGTCCGTTATGTTTACGTTTAAAATAGCCCTTTACGTTCCGGAGCCACGGTTACCTGACTAGACAGTCTCGCGTCCCCGGTAGGCTTTGGCCCTTAAAAATGCTTCCCATCATTTTGATCACAGCTCTGTGAGGCGCGCGTGGAACACGACGCACCGGCTACCTGGGCATGGTGCACGATTGGACGTCGAGTCGCCCATTACTCGCCGTCCATATGCCCGCAACTACGGTGACCAGAAATCGCCTCAATGTCGTTGAAAGTCTGGAAGTGATTTGTCTTTTTCCAACCACATTAGAGTTACAAGGATGTCTTGGCATTCCTTGCAAATCAGTGATAATTTTTCAATATTTCTTTTCAACATACCTTATTAAAAGAAGAAATTCTTTCTTGAAAGTTTTCTTCGTGTCGCTGGCATTCCAAACAAATACGGGCATAAAAAGCCCAAAAAGGAGACCTAAAGGGCAATAACAAGCTAAAATGATTATGACGTAAATGTATGAAAACAAGATTACAAAAGTAGGTCCTAACCCTACGCCGGGTCACTGCGGATCCCAAATTCGCAACTAGTACGTAAACAACTAGGTAAGTTAGTTGAGTTGCTCGTTGGCTCGACCTAAAGCGATTTTATTTTGTGCAGGGGTCAAGTGTTGCCAGGCGCGGGATGAGGGGCGAGAGGTCGCGAATGAAAGGGGTTGCGTTAGTGGGCAATAAGTAATTTCCTACCTTTTTCCTTCGAAGTCGGAAAGCTGACAAAGAGTTGTGATTAATATTTTGTCGCACTTGCTGAAGTGTACTTGAGAATAGAGTTATAAAAAAAAACGACGGGTTGCACTCTGGGAGTGCCGGCAGAAGTGAAAACTTGAATAGTAATAAACACACATGAACATTCGCGCAAGCGCCCTGCGCCGAGTTAGGCAATCGCCTGAGTAACGTAATCGCTGACTAATGCAGCGGATGCGCCCGTGCGTCAATAATAAACTGCACAATTGCAGATTCGTGAATTATAGTAATAAGTTTTTGTTAATAGAATTATAATAATTGTAAATTAGTCTTGTAGAACATTTCAATCAATAAACATTGTTTTTATTCTAATAAATATATTTTTTAATAATAATCTCGTTCGCCGTAACTTAACTGGCGCAGTCGGTAGGATCGCGACACTCTACTTCGAATACAACTCTTCGGTAAGAGTGAACGGTATCTATCGTTATCTTCGCGATCGCAAATTCGAATCTACAAAGGCGAGCAAGAGAAACCTGCGGGAGTCCTGGAGAATTGGGAGCCCTGCTGTTCTACAAGGCCCGGCTAGAGATGCAGAAGACACTGTGGTGAGTGCTTGTTGGATACCCAGTTTCCTATGCTATATTTCCTGCCGTATTTTTATAAATGTTACCCTGTGTGTTTGTTTATAGGCTAGAATCGCTATAGGCAAATTACATTAGTTATATGAGTTTATTAGATTCAATTTAATTTCAGTGTTTATGTATACGTGCTAAAATCGCGGTATACATTTTGCATTTCACAGCAGTTTATTCTGTAGGTACTCGTAACAAGAGATATTCACTTGTTTACGCATTCGCTATAATCGCGGTTCGTATGACACAATTAAAATAACTTCGAGCTAACCTCTTAGAGAGTAGGCAGTATTTATAACGAAACTATTTTTAGACGTAATCTCAATAGTATTTTATAGTGATTAATTTTTATTTTTATTCCTTTTAACAAATTAAACTACGATGGCTATGACAAGCATTGATCTAGCGACTTTCAAGTTCGTTTCAGAGCTATTGCCGAAATACGATGGCAATCCTAAAACATTAAATTACTTTATTAGAGAAGTTGAAAATGTCATGGTATTACTGGATCCACCAGTTAGGGCAAACCCTGCTATTGTTAGTTTAATTAAAAGTAAATTAAGCGGTTCGGCGATCAGTGCAATAGCATCAGAAGAAACGGTGGATAGTTGGCAGACAATTAAGGCTGCGTTAACGCGTAGATTAGGGGAACCGCGTAATGAAATACAGCTGATGCAAGAACTAACGCGTTTGCGTCGTAATAAAAATGAAGATGCTGAGACCTTTGGTAAACGACTACGGGAAATATTAGACACCTTAAACGTAGTAGGTAGGCACACGGATAAGTCATACTATGAGAGTATGGTCATAGATCAATACATTAACCATTTGGACTTTCACGTTTCTATCGGCGTGCGGATTGCGCAACCTACGACTCTTGAAGCAGCTATAGTAGCGGCTAGGCAAGAAGAGGCACGTTTAGCATTCAATAGATTCAATAATAGTTTTAATGCACTCTCCATCCAAAACAAACCGAAAGAAATACCCAAGCCAAACCAAACGGTATCGCAAAATAGTAACTTTCCCCCGCGTAACAGCTGGAATACAGAACAGAGACAACAAAGAGGTCAAGGCATACCCCAAGGTCCCCAAGGAAGACCCGCTCCAGGTAACGTAAGACCTAGTGGTCCTGGCATTATCAGAAACTCGGGTAATTTTAGATCTCAGCCAAATATGCCTCGCCAGCAGGTGAACCCGCCACGAAAAGTGTCTGACGTCACCATGAGATCGGTAAGTAAGCCCGAAACACCGCGTTTCGCTTCTGAAGAAATGTTTTATACACAGCACAACCAAGACCAGTGTTACCCTGACTACAATGCCTGCTATGATGGTGAGTACAATAATAATAATTTACAGCTCAATGGTGAAGACGGCAGCTACACACAGGACATGCCTATAGATGGACCAAGCCATCAGGATTTTCCCCAGGACGAGGAGCCATTGAACCAAAGCTAGTAAAGACTGTTCACCTCAACAATCAAGGTAAAGACCATCTCCCCTATATAGTGTTGCCGGAATTTCAAGGCAAATTTCTATTAGATATTGGAGCTTCGCGTTGTATGATATCACCTGACGTAATAGCCGGCACTAATCTCGAACATTGCGTTGAGCGCGAGCCATTTCAAGTAAAAACTGCGCACGCTATTACTCGTCACGAACACGTTGCTATTTTACCTTTACCTCCACAGTTTAAGACAGACATATATCATAAATTTTTACTTTTCGATTTTGACCCAAAGTATAAAGGACTAATAGGGATGGACTTGCTAAAAGAACTAGGATGTAATATAGATTTTAAAAATAAGTTACTGCGAACTTATAATACCGAAATACCAATTCATTTTGACTATCCAGTAAAAAGACTCAAAATAGAACCTAATTGCGAAAAGTTTATAACAGTAAAGACGAATTATATGGACGGTAACTATATCTGTGACGACTTTAATTGGTTTAAAGGACTTAAGTCACCCGCCGCTGTAGTAACGGTAAAAAATGGAATTTTTAAAACATCTATAATTAACTTGACCGATAAAGAACAAGTAATTAGTAACAATTGCCATCTACCCCTTGAACCTTTGCCGCCACAATTGATAAATCAAAATAAAACACACAAAATTAATAACCTTCAAACTAAAACGGACATTGACAAAGAACTTCACGAGAACTTAAAGAAAATTAGAACCAGTCATATGAATGAAGAAGAAAAACGCGAGGTTACCAAGATTTGTTATCAATATCGTGACGTATTTTACTCGGAGAACATACCGTTATCTTTCACACATACTGTAAAACATGAATTAAGACTAACCGACGACACACCCATTTTTGTAAGAAACTATAGACAAGCCCCGCAACAACGTGCCGAAATTAAAAAACAAATAGATAATTTACTTAAACAAGGAATTATACGGGAAAGTATTTCACCCTGGTCTTGCCCTGTCCATATCGTCCCAAAAAAACCCGACGCTTCAGGGAAGGTCAAATGGAGACTTGTTATAGACTACAGACGACTGAATGATAGAATTGTTGAAGACAAGTATCCGTTACCAAACATCAACGACATACTTGATAGATTAGGGCGCGCACAATATTTTACCACTCTTGATCTAGCAAGTGGCTATCATCAATTAGAAATGCACCCCAACGACATAGAAAAAACAGCGTTTACTACAGAAAGAGGTCACTATGAGTTCCTAAGAATGCCGTTTGGATTGAAAAATGCTCCGAGCACCTTTCAGCGGCTTATGGACCATATTCTTAGAGGAATAGATAACGTTTTCACCTATTTAGATGACGTCATAATTGCAGCCACCTCACTTCAGAATCATAATGAAAAACTCAAGTTAGTACTTCAGCGATTTAGAATGCACAATCTTAAAGTGCAATTAGACAAGTCAGAATTTTTACAAAAACATGTGAATTTTTTAGGACATGAATTGACTGACCAAGGACTACAACCTAATAAAGACAAGATTAAAGCAGTTTTAAATTTCCCCGTACCACGAACACAGAAAGACATAAAATCTTTTCTAGGATTAGTAGGTTATTACCGAAAATTCATTAAAGATTTCGCGAAACTTACAAAACCGTTAACAGCTTGTCTTAAAAAGAACGCAAAAGTTGTCCACAGCAACGAATTTTTAGACGCCGTTGATAAGTGTAAACAAATTTTGACCAATGCCCCAATACTACAATACCCTGACTTTGACAAACCATTTATCCTGACAACAGACGCATCTGACTTTGCGCTAGGCGCTGTTTTATCACAAGGCAATGTTGGTGCTGACAAACCAGTAGCTTTTGCTTCAAGAACGTTGTCCGAAACCGAAACTCGTTATTCGACAATAGAGAAAGAATTACTCGGCATAGTTTGGGCTATCAAATATTTTAGGCCTTATTTGTATGGTCGGAAATTCACCATCTATACAGACCATAGACCTTTGACATGGCTGATGTCTTTAAAAGATCCCAACTCAAAGCTAACACGTTGGAAACTAAAACTAGCGGAGTACGATTATAAAGTAGTTTATAAAAAGGGTAAACAAAACACCAACGCTGACGCATTATCCAGAGCCAAAATCTTTCATAACAGCATAGATTCTCTAGCCGTCAATTTTGACGATAACGACGACGACGAGATTATAAACAGAATATTTGAGAACGCTCGTAGACAAGCAGAGACAAATAACGACCGAGACGACAACAATGACGGACTTAACAATAATAATACCGATGTACCCATTGACAATAGTAACCACCCTGATAATAATAACGACGTAGAGGAAAGAAGTGGTAACCACCCCCACACCGACAACGGAACAGACTCAATGAGCATTGTTACAGTCGACCCTGACCAATTAGTCTCGACAAATCATACCCAACCCGATAATGAAAACAACGGCATTCCTATTTTATCCGATGCAATAGATAGACAACTGAAACAATTCTATATAAGGTCCACTCCGGGTTCAACGTATAGAGTAGACAATAGATCAACTAACTCTAGGACTGTTATTAAAGATGTTTTCATCCCCGTAAACAATACGGAACCCGAAATCATCAGGTTCCTTAAAGAGCACACAATAGCAGACCGTATATTCCACTGCTATTTCTACGATGAAAATCTGTACTTGGCCTTCGCGAGAGTCTATACTACAATTTTTAATGACAGAGGTCCAAAACTTATAAGATGTACGTCACGGGTTACCCTTGTCGAAAACAAAACTGAGCAACAAGAACTTATTAAGCGACATCACGAAGGTAAATCTTCGCATAGAGGTATTCAGGAAACGTACAAACAACTCCACCGAAATTATCACTGGCCTAATATGCTATTGTCAATTCAAAGATACATTAATCAATGTGACATGTGTTTAAGAGCCAAATACGAAAGAAACCCTTTGAAACCCCCACTAACGTTAACGGAAACACCCACGAAACCTTTTCAACATCTGTTTATGGACCTTTATTCCACTGGAGGCGCGACCTTCCTGACAATTATAGATAATTTTTCAAAATTTGCCCAGGCTGTACCGCTAAATGCTTCAAGTAGCGTTCATATCGCAGAAGCTTTATTACAAGTATTTTCCGTACTAGGATTACCTCTGAAAATTACTACAGACTCAGACACGAAATTCGACAACGACGTCATAAAAGAAATATGCGCGTTACACGACATTAACATACACTTCACGACTCCTTATAATCCGAATTCAAACTCACCGATCGAACGATTTCATTCTACCATTGCTGAAATAATAAGAATTCAGAGAATGACAAATAAAGATGACCCTATACAGTTACTGATGAAGTACGCTATTATTGCCTACAATAATGCCATCCATTCTACAACAGGCTATACACCGCGTGAGCTTTTATTTGGTCATACAGCATCCAGAAATCCACTAGAACTCTACTATCCTAAAGAGTTTTATCAGGATTATGTCCTTAACCATCGCAAAAATGCAGAAGCAGTACAGGAATGCATAGCAGCTCACGTATCTAAGAATAAAGAGCAGGTAATAGAAAAACGGAATCAGGCTGCTGAGGCAATCACGTTTAAGGTAGGTGAAACAGTATATAAACAGGTTGCAAAGACTACGCGGAGTGACAAAACGAAACCAGTATTTAAAGGTCCGTATAAGATCATTCACCTTCATCCTAACAATGTTGCTGAAATCATAGGAAGCCACCCCAACTCAAAATCTATCAGAGTTCATTTCAAACTTTTACGAAGACAACATCTTGTTCCAGGACCCTCGTCACAGGAACCTTCCTGCTCTACGCAACCGCCAACCTAATTCTCAACCCCGTAGATAACGTCAATGGCATACTCTTATTAAAACAAGGTCAAATTTTGAAGCAAGCAGATACGTTTAGTTTGGCCTGCGTGTATAATATATCCTATTTACACGAAACAACTTTAAAACTTATGTCTTTATATGCCAATACTAAAGCTGCTGAAAATAATGAACAACTAAATAAAGCATACAAAGATCAAATAGATAATAGTTTAAACTTAATAGGTAAGAAAATAGTTTTTATAACACCACACCATAGGTTTAGACGTGGTTTTATTAACGGCCTAGGTTCCATCGTTAAAACTATAACAGGTAATTTAGATTACGAAGATGCTATTAAATTCGAAAACGAAATATCAAAATTACAGAATTCAGTAAGTAAAATAAATTTGTCTCAAAAGCAATCATTATTCATAGCAAAACACGCAGTAGAAGAATATAGTAAACAGATTAAGGTGTTAGATGAGAACCAGAAAAATTAAGCCAAATGCTAAGAAATACCACTTTTAATAATAATGTTTTAGTAAATAGATTGCACTTTCTAGATTTATATATACAAATAGATTTCAGTCTGCAATTGCTGTTAGACAAGTTAGTAATTCTAGAAGACGCCATGACTTTTGCCCAGCTAGAAGTCATGCACCCAAGCATTGTATCCCCACACATTCTTATAAATGAAATGTTAGCTATTCAGAAATCATACAACTTTAGACCAGTGGATAGCGTTACTATTAACAATATACATAGCTTAGAGAAGTCTATTAGTGTAAAAGCGTATAGCACAGATCACACGTTAACGTTTATATTAGATATCCCTTCCATCGATACAAACCAATACGACCTAATCCATCTATACTCCATTCCCGACAAGCAAAACCTGACAATTATTCCCAAATCCAAATACCTTGTACTGGGCACCAACGAGTACTCGTACCTAGAGGAAGACTGCAAACGGATCACACAAGATACACAACTCTGCACGTCGTTGAACACCCAGCCTGTTGATAAATCAGAAGACTGCATAATATCCCTTGTGCAACACCAAAACGCAAACTGCACACGGGCCAAGATAGACCTCAAACAAGGAAGAATCCAGAAACTCCAAGACAACAAGTGGCTTATCATCCTGAAGGAAGAAGAAGTCCTAAGAAGTAAATGCGGAACTAAATCTGAATACAAGAGGATATCAGGAATACACATCGCCAGTATTACAAGCGATTGCCAAATGCAAGTTCTTAACCGAACACTAACAACAAACATCAATACTGTCGCAGTGGACGAAATTATACCACTTCCCAGTAAAGCCGTGATTACAGAAGAGAACATCCATTTCAACCTACAATTGGAAGATATATCACTGGACAGCATTCACGAACTGATAGAACGAGCCGACAACTTACAAGAACCCACAATTGACTGGCAGACCATGATGGCTACGCCCAGTTGGTCAACACTAGGACTGTACCTCATCCTGATGACAATTCTTCTATGGAAGCTTTGGCAGTGGAAACAGCGACGCCCAAAACAGATTGAACCTCGCACCGAGGACGCTGCGGGAAGCTGCGGGACGCGCTTCCATCTTAAGGAGGGAGGAGTTAGGCAATCGCCTGAGTAACGTAATCGCTGACTAATGCAGCGGATGCGCCCGTGCGTCAATAATAAACTGCACAATTGCAGATTCGTGAATTATAGTAATAAGTTTTTGTTAATAGAATTATAATAATTGTAAATTAGTCTTGTAGAACATTTCAATCAATAAACATTGTTTTTATTCTAATAAATATATTTTTTAATAATAATCTCGTTCGCCGTAACTTAACTGCCGTCTTACGAATTTTCGATCAGGTCACGTGTCCTGACGCGAGTTTAACATTTTTTACCCATTCCAAAAAAAGTGCACAACGCCGCTAAAGAAGTTTTCACTTCAAAAACTGCTAGCCTACATCATCCCACTGCTGAGCAAAGGCCTCTCCCCATGACTTCCAGGGCCAAAGTGGGCCACTGGTCATCGGTTTTGTCAAGCTCGTCCCGCCATTTTCTACGAGGTCTGCCGCGACGCCTTCTGCCTGTGTCAGGGCTCCACAAAGTGGTTATTTTGGCCCACAGCTCATTGGGCATGCGGCAGACGTGGCCATCCAAGCCCATTTCAGTGTAGCGGCCTTTTGACCAACGTCAGCAATTTGAGAATGAGAATAGAGTTGCGTCAGTTTTTGTTGGTGGTTTGATTTTTACTTTCTGGATTGAAAATACCTATCTTTTTTTTTCTTGTGAAAATTCTCACGGATTTCCCATTTTTTTTTTCTCCTCTGCCCGAGGAAGCGGTGCATGTCAGTCACGACTAAAAACACACCTACCGACTATTGCCTTTGTCAGTAAAAGGTTTTCGTTTTGAATCAGTAAATACGAAAACTACTCAGGGGTAATTTTTTTTCGTAAATATATCCTTTTTATATATAAAAGAGACAGAGAGAGTGAGACAGAGAGAGTGAGACAGAGAGAGACATAATGTTTTCAAAGGAATTTCATTGTTATTATCGCACATTAGTTTTAATTCAGGCCCGTAATTTAAAAGTGCCGCGTCATGTATAGATCTGTCTTTAGCGGTACAAAGGTCATTTTGCTGTCTGCCCGTTCTGTGAAGGTCAAGTGTCTGTGATTCTAACGACCTAAACATAAAATACTTGCTAACAGTCTTTTAATTAATGTTAAACTCCAAGAATGGCCCTGCTACAGAATGGATAAACATTAATTTAATTAGTATTTTGTCAGTCCAATTTGTTAGGATTTTGCAGTCTTTTGTTTATTCGTCGGTATAAGATTACAAAGATTCATCAGTAACGAATAAGAAAAACCGGCCAAGTGCGAGTTACACTCGAAAGGTCCCGTATAAACGATAAAAAAATCATGTATTTTGTATGGGCCCCTTAAGTATTTATTCTGTTCTTTAGTATTTGTTATTTAGTAGCAACAGAAATTCATCATATTTGAAAATGTTAACAGCCTAATTATTATGTTTCATGAGATACAGCCTGGTGACAGACGGACAGAAAGACAGACAGACGGACAGCCGAGTCTCAATTCTCTCGTTTAACCCGTGTTTTGGGTACGCAAACAACAATAACATCCTTAAAAGAGTGTTTCGCCATATTTTCTTGGATAAATGTTCCATGAGGTAGCGAGAACGAAGGGATATATTGGACTCCTGGTGACTTAATTATTTATAATAGTGAGTCGCAGAGATAGCAACCCTGAATTATATAAACACACCTCTTTTCACCATATGGTTAAGCAGAAGTGAATAGTGCTTTTTAGGGTTCCGTAGACAAATGGCAAAAAAAACGGAACCCTTATAGATTCGTCATGTCTGTCTGTCTGTCTGTCCGTCCGTATGTCACAGCCACTTTTCTTCGAAAGTATAAGAACTATCCTGTTGGAACTTAGTAAGTAGATGTATTATGTGAACCGCATTAGGAATCTCACAAAAAAAAATTGGGGGTTCCCCATACTTAGATAAAAAATTAAAAACAAAACACACAACCCATACGTGTGGGGAAACTATGGATAGGTCTTTAAAAATGATATTGAGGTTACTGATATCATTTTTTTCTAAACTGAACAGTTTGCGCGAGAGACACTTCCAAAGTGGTAAAATGTGTTCCTGTAACTTCTAAAATAAGAGAATGATAAAACAAAAAAAAATGATGTACATTACCATGCGGACTACCAATAAAATTGGTTTGAACGAGATCAAGTAATCAGTTTTTTTCTAATACGTTATAAATTTTAAACCGTAATTTACCTTTCAAAGTTACAGCCAACTACAAGAACTTTTATATTATGTTACTTGCTGCTACGGAACCCTTTATGGATTAGTCCGACTCGCACTTAGCCTGTTTTTATTAGATTTTAGTTCCATTGTATAGAAATCAATTTTCTGTAAACCGGACAAAAAATTAAATCTTTTCAGACATAATACGGCAAAAATATATTATTTCTAAAATACAGTATGTGATAAGCTACCATACAAAAGGAATTCAAGAATTGAATCGAAATAAAACTTCAGAAAATAATATCGAAGTGAGTTCTAAAGTTCCGTTTCAATAATCTTTTGAATCAACTTTTATTCGCGGTGTTAGGGTTTGGCAAAGTCATAAGGAAGGGGTTTAAAATGGCGTCGAGACTTTCAAGCGGTTTTCTAATAAAATTTTATTTACTGAGGCTCTGTCCTCAGACGTTTTTGAAAGTGACTGCAATGGAGATAAGGAAGTCATAATGTAGATAAGGAAATAACCTTTTTTGCTATTGGTGCTTCAAAACGTACCTAGAATTATGGAATTATGTATTTGTTGTGAGGCAATGAGGGTCCTGGTACGAGACGTGTCGGTACGGAAAACGTTTAGCTCAAACTCCTACTCTGGCATCATGGCTGTATGGCCGTATACGTGTTCTAAAATACGAAAATAAAGGATATAAAACTCATAATCGTAACATTATATTCAAACGATCTCCAAAAACTCCAACAAAAAATTGTTGTAAAATCTTTTATTCTGCCTCGGCATTGGTAACCCAAGATCTACTCGTAATTTTCAAGCTAAATGATTTAAAAACAAAAAAGAAAAAAAAGTACCATGTAGTGGTCATTGTCGGTTGAATTTCAATAATTCAGTATCTAAAATTCAATTATATTCCAAAAAGATTCTTCAATTTGCAAGATTTATCAATCACGTACGATCATTTTCTGCGATTTACGTGGCGCATGTAAATCATTTGCCAATATTGAACATTGTTTTATTATCTTGTGTTTTGTCTTTTTTGTATTTACTATGAATACTTTTAACTTGATACATCGTTCTCACGTACAATCTGAAGATGAATGATGTAACAAGACTTTCTAATAATTTTGGCGAATGAAAAAGAGTGTCCATGGAGTTTCTTGCCCATTTTTCTCCATAGAGATCTACGCATTAGGCGATATAGCAATGGGCACCTTATTTTTTTTTACTTGGTATAATCATCACATGAGTCCTCCCACCCAGGGCAGAGCGGGAGGGACTGTCAGACTCGTATTGACTAAAATCCACGGTGTCCTTCAATAGCCCTTTACGTACCGGGGTCACGGTAATTCGTGAGTCCCGCGACCCCGGCAGGCTTTGGCCTTCTACAGGGGGCCCCGTCACAGCAATGGGCACCTACGATACTTTCACAGTTATTATGTCTTGTGACTGGGAATGTAGCACCAAAACTATTTTATACTAGTTTTATCTTAATATGTCTTGTTAAAATTCAAAAGTGCATGTAATTGGCCTAGTTTAAATAAATGATTTTATTTGATTTGATTATATGTTTTTTTTTCATTAAGTTTTACGGCACGGCTGGCACAATGGTTAAGCGATTGATTGCCACGCTGCGTGTAGCATGTTAGATTTCTGCAGGGAATAAAAATTTCTATCTACAAGTATTTTTCCAGTTCTGGCCAAAAACTGTTACGACTTGGTTGTTTGATGTCTGGAACCTTTCTGACAGAATCAACATCAAAAACATAAATAGTAGTTCGATTTCTGAACTCATTCAGTTCGAAAATCGAACTACTAATTATGTTTGAGCGGCTATTATAATTTGGTTTGAAACAGGGGTGAAAAGTTCTTTGATATTATATTTGTAAAATAGCTGTAGGTAATTGCAATATTTTGTTAAAATGTGAACACCATGTACCTTTGTGCTAATTTTTTTTTCTTATTCATTTTTTTTTATAATATTTAGTCTAGATTTAAAGTACATTGCTTTCACATTATTGATGTCAAATGATGTATATAAAAATATTGTTAAACATTTTTAAAAAGAGTAAGTATGGAGTTTCTTGCCCATTCTTCTTCATACAAACCTACCCTAGCGAATGGGTGTAGAATCAATCCCATCCCATCCCATTTCCTTAATGTTAATATTCGACGTTTGAAAGTGCCTCGTTGATGGCCTAATTGAAATAAATGATTTGACTTTGACTTTGACTTTGATCACGTTACATTTCCACCATTTTATAAGATTGCTACTTCAAAATATATGACAACCGATTACATAAGAAATCTAAAGGGGCAATCGGCGGCAAATCTCTGAGGAATCTTAATGGGATGCGGTGACAGTAATAGTAATAAGCGCAAATGGATGAGGGAAGGGGATGGGACTGTCACGGTAAAATTTCGTTCGTCACTTAAAGGCCTTTTTTTTGTTCCATGCACGAGATCTTCCAACCACTGGCTATTAATGTCAATAGTCATAATTATGACAGTCAGCAACTAAAATGTGACACTAACAATATTAAAAAAAAAAAACAACTTTTAATATAAGGTTTTACGACGAAGTCGACTAGAGATTGATCAAAGGGTTTATGCTGTTTTGATTTTTATTTTATTTATTTAAAAGGTACAGTTCTAGAGTACAGAACAAGTAGTAATCAATATCTGGGGGACGGCAGAGATAACATTGGATGCAAAATATTTTTTTTTATGTGTTAATATCTCAGCAGGTATTAACACAAAAATATATATATTCCTACTATTCCTACCATAGACCTATGTGAATCGAAAAAGGAATGTATTTAAAAAGCGTTGTAAGCTTAAGCATCACGACTGTACAAGCATGAAAAGTGTGAGGTCGTCATTCCATCGTCGGCTGGCTTTGATATAACCTCCCCCACTGTCGCAGTGATTTGTTTTGGATGATGCCCCCATTATATCCAAGTGGTTTAACGTGATAAAGCCGTTGGGTTCAGCCACGTAGGAATGGGGTGGTCCAAAAATTTGCATTTGTATATTAGCAAACAGCGGTGTCGTCTTTGATGTGTTTGCGTTTTTCGGTGCTTGTTTGTTTGTATGCAAGTTTATTTAAAACATTTTGTTTTTATAATATTACGTCGTCGTTTCTCGTGAAAATTTACCAATGTGGCTTTATATAAAAGTAAGTAACTTAGAGCGACCGACGCGACGACCTAATAAGTGGTTGGGATTTATTGAACGCGAAAAATGGAGGACAATATATTGGTACTAAGCTGTACAGCTTACTAACAATGTAAGTATTTTTTTTAGCAGTAGTTTTGGTTACATTGACTAGATTAATAAAGAAAAATTAAATGTTTTTAAATAATTTCATACAACTCTCACCTAAGTTACTGAACCGAAGCATCGAAGACTATATAAACCGGCATCAATGATGTAACCAAAACATGTATAATATTACATCGAAAATCTCATGCTCCTAGATTAGTATTCACACCGGGAAGGGTCCACCCTAATACTATGGGATGGATGTTGTCCTTCCCTAATGTGTAAATATATCATGTGAATCCCGTTAACTACCACCCCATCAATTTTGGTCTCCGTTGGGGCACACTTAGGCACAATAATAAAACATAGAAGATGATAACTTAATATAAGGTTATGATGTCCGCAACACTAAATAAAGTGGCCCTTGCTTCGCACATTTTTTTATGACTTTACAAAATATAGTTTTTTATACTTTTTATTTATCACTAGTTGTTCCCAGCTTTGCCCACTATAACTCGAAAATTATCCCAAGGAAAGATGAAACTGGGATAAATATAATTATTGTGTTAATCCAAGTTATAACTTGTATCTATAATAAGTATAAAATGAATCGCTGAATGTGTTGTTAAGCGTAAATGTCGAGAGCAGTTGAAGTGATTTCTCAATTTTGAAGTGAAAACTTCTTTGACGGCGTTGTGCACTTTTTTGGAATGGGTAAAAAATGTTAAACTCGCGTCAGGACACGTGACTTGATCGAAAATTCGTAAGACGGCGCAGGGCGCTTGCGCGAATGTTCGTGTGTGTTTATTACTATTCAAGTTTTCACTTCTGCCGGCACTCCCAGAGTGCAAATCGTCGTTTTTTTTTTAATAATATTTCTTAAAGTACGTGGATGGCTTTCACGGAGAGAAAATTTTAAAATATTGCCTGAAGAAGTCTTAAAACAACACTTTTCTATATTCCCTTACAAATGATTCGTAATAGTACTTAAAAGTCAATTTGAACTTTAATACCATGATATGGTATATCATAAAGTTTAAGTGTTAGTGAAAAAAAATGAGTGACGTTAGTTACAGACGGAACGAAGTTTTTATGGGCCAGCTAGGTTCTATTCCCGCGCGGTACAAATATTTGTTCGACCTACAAGTAGTTGTTCCGGGTCTGGGTGTTTGTGTATGTAAGTTTCTATGTTTGTAAACGCACCCACGACACAGAAAAAAAACCTAGTGGGGGCAATATTTATAAAAAAAAAACTGTCACTTCAATAACATACCATCCAACTTCCCAACCAAAACAAAACTCAATTCATTTTTATTTTTCTACGTTTGATTCACCAGCAACCTATTTCATTTCGAAGATAAAATATTCATTACGACATATAATAAGAACATACATACATGTCATTTAAATAAAAAAACGAGATGAGTTCCAAGATAAATTTAACGATATCTTTGTCGTTTTTCTTTTCTGAATATGTTTTTTTTTTACATATTTTCTTTATATAAGCTCTCGAATTCTCGATAACCGAAGGTGAGTAGCGAACTCAATATCCGACTAGGGATGTGATCCATCACTGACACAGTAATTGAGAATCGTTTGGTAGGTATACATCCCTACACATGTACGTATTGCAACTGATTTGTGTGGAACTAGTGGTGTGGAACAAACACATGATGCTATCTTATGATACAGTTATGTTCATACATACCTAGCGTCGCTGGAATACCGTTCTAAGACCTGGAATTTGCAGAATACAGACGTGATTGGCTCAGCCTGCTATGGACCGGGCTACACTTTTTTTTCTACGAGTAAGTGGCAGAGTCATCCAATGAGTCTTTTCGTCCAGTGCGAGACGGGAGAGACTCAGACTCGTTCTGAAGAAAATCCACAGTTTTCCTTTAATAGCCCTTTACGTTCCGGGGCCACGGTTTCTTGGTAAGACAGTCCCGGGATCCCGGCAGGCTTTTACCCTCTATGGGGTCCCCGTCAAATTGCTGACAGCTCTTTGAGCCGTATGTGGAACACAGTGCGCCGTCGACTCAGGTGTGATCCATGATCGGATGGCGAGTCATCCATTACTCGTGTACTAAATTTCGTCGAAATCCGTTCAGTAGTTTTTATGTAAAAAAGTAACAAACATCCATACATCCTGATAAACTTTCACGTTTATAATATTAGTAAGAATAAGATTGTTCTGTCGCTTGTATTTTTTTCACAAGTTATAAATAAATATTCCACAACTATCACACAACGCCACCTAGTCCCAAGCTATGCAGAGCTTGTGTTATGGGTACTAGACAACTGATAAACATACTTATTTATTTCTAAGTACATACATATTATAGATAAATTACACCCAGACACAGAACAAATGATCGTGCTCATCACACAAACATTTGTCCTGGGTGGGAATCGAACCCACGATCCCCGGCATAGCAGTCAGGGTCACTAACCACTAGAACAACAGGCCTGTCAAATAAGTAAAATAAGAATTTTCTACTTTATATTTCATAAGACAAATATCTTGTTAAAGACGGATAAACAATTTCTTTTGCAAAAGTAAACGGCGACTGTAAATACCGACTCTAAGGATTTGAAACGCTACCTACGTAAATACTTCGCGAAATGGAAGACGAACTGTTATTTCTAAGATATTTAGAATTCTCGATCTTTATTCTAAAAATGTCTCGATTTAAAAATAAGTGATACAGCCTACTTCAGTTTTTCATGAAACTTACAAGTTTATATTATTCTTGCTAATTTTATAATGAGGACATGTTTGGTTTTGGTTTGGAACGGATAAACTCAAAAAGTACTAGACCGATTTAAAAAAAAATCTTTCACCTATTTATAGCTACTTTATACAAATTATCGCTTATTTAATCCACGCGGAGAAGTCGCAGGTCGATATTAAAATAGGTATACACTAACACCAATTAGTGTATCCGTCCTATCCTATTAAACTAGCAATATTTGTGTATATATATATATTTCAGTTCTGGCAAACGGCTCAAAATTGATGAAATACTTGTGTTTATAAGGGTGAAAATTCAATCTAGCTAGGTCTCATGTCCGAGAAAATTCGTTTTCTAGGTATGTTTCATAATATCGTGCCTCGAATTTTTTTTTTAATTTTTTAAAATTTCTCATTTGCATCGGGGCAGGACTCGGTCGACGAGGTAGGTACTTATTAATTATGTTGCTAACATTTTCAACTGTGTTTTATAAGAGAATAAAGTTTAATTTTCAAATGATTCCATTCAGCGTTTGGTAATTTTCCAATTAAATAGTTTCGGTTTTGCTTTAATTAAAAACAGGTTGTACTCGGTAAGGCTTGTGCTTTTTATTACCAATATTCATGCTGTTTTAGATTCAATCAGCTGGTTGATGGCTGAAAACTAAAACACGGATACAACAAAAGTAATATTTTCATGTTTTTATGATTCAGGCACAGTTGAAATACATTTATGAATATAGCTGCTGTATTCGTATTGCTGCTGTATTCGTTTTAATTTGTAATGGATATTAAAGTAGAAATATAATATAGGTAGGTAGCGAATACTTGATTTACTTCAGGTATTCACTAGGGTTTCAGGAATTTAATTATTATCTCTGAATAGCCAGCTAGCTTAATTATTCAAAGTTAAGTACTTCTAAAGCCATTTTCATTTAAATTAGGCTGAGAATCGGCGCTTTTTGAAGCTCACAAATTATATAAGACAGTCCTGAAAATACTTGCCCTTCACTGCTTCGTAGTACTTTAGCTGAGAAGAAGAATAAACGAACAAATTTCTCAGCAAAGGAAACGATACATGATACCAGGGCTTCTGCCACACTTGAGGAGCGCAGGATATAGTGTGTGTGAGTGCATATTAAGCTATTGCATAGCTTTTATCGTAGGCTTTGAGCGCTGGGCACGCCGCAATCGCGGTGGTAAGACCCCTCTTTGAGGAGTGGCTGGATAGGCGTCACGGCGTCCTGACTTACCGCACGACGCAGGTCCTATCCAGACACGGAAGTTTCGGTAGGTACCTGTGTTTGATATGGAGGGAAGAAACGCCTGGGTGTCAACACTGCAAGGATCGGTGCAGGACTGCCCCGCTTGGGCAGAGCACCGCAGTGTCCTCACGACGGCGATAGGCGAAGACCTCTCGCGCTCGGCTTTGTCGAGGCCATGCTGCGGGGCGAGATGGAGTGGGAAGCGGTCGCCTCCTTCTGCGAAGCAGTCATGCTCGCGAAGGAGGAGGCGGGCCACGTGAGGGCGAGGACGGCATCCTACCTCCACCCTAGCCGCAGTGATAGACGCCCACGCCGACGGACGCCGGCAGACGATCTCCGGCCACCGTATGCGTGGGCATGCGGGCAGCGAGTAATGGGCAACACGCTGTCTGACCATGGACCTACCCGAGTCAACGGCTCGTTTAGTTCCACGCGCGCCTCAAAGAATGTCAGCAAAATGACGGGGCCTCTCTAGTGGGCCAAAGCCTGCCGGGGTCGCGGGACTCTTGAATTACCGTGATCCCGGAAAGTAAAAGGCTGTTGAAGGATCACCGTGGATTTTAGTCAGTACAAGTCTAATAGTCCCTCCCACCCAACCCTGGGTTGACTCATTTGATGATTTTAAAACGATAAAAAAAAATTCAAATACTTTCGTTTGCCAGCATTTGTCTTTGCAGCTTCTCAGCCTTTAACTTCACATTTCCACTTCAAAGCCACCGTATTGTGGCAGTCCACATAAAATAAAATGCCCACATTTCGCAAGTCAAATAAAGACCTTGTTTCTAAGACGTCGTCGGAACCGTCTCCACAACCACAAGATCGTGTTACGAACATAAGTGTACAATGAAACACATAACAAGGACAAACGAGGTTTGCTTCCAATATTAATGACTTCGTTAACAGTACCTAATTTATCTACTCTGTAAAATGTCGCTTACGTTAATTACTTGTTCACGATTCGGGAATCTCTGGCGCTCATTACTCTTACCAATTGAAGGCATTTGTATCGACGGAGCCCATTTGATATGTAATTAATTAATTATGTATGTTGCGGGATAAAATCAGGCACATAGATATTCGGCGAAGAACCAGAGTCACCGACATAGCTCGTCAAATTTGTAAGTTGTAGTGGCGATGGGCAGGCCACATCGATCGTAGAACTGACAACCGATGGGGAAGAAAAGTTCTCGAGTGGCGATCACGGAATGGAAGACGCAGCGTAGGCAGGTCTCCCACTAAGTGGACCGACGACATCGTGAGAGTCGCAGGCAACCGATGAATGCAAGTGGCGAACTGTCGTTCGGCATGGCGGTCTAAGGGGGAGGCCTATGTTCAGCAGTGGACGTCTTCCAGCTGACGATGATGATGATGATGTGTAACACTCGTACGGTTTAAGTATACTGAGTGCTAAGCAATGCGATAGTTAAGTGAACAGCGGCAGTACGGAACACTATACAGCAGATGCAGCTAAATATCAGTATTTTACATGAAGCGACTGCCTATCGGACCCCCACAACCCAATAACTGGGTAATACGATACCCCATGGTAGACTGAGGCACGGAGGAAATTCGCTATGACAGATGGTCAGTGATCATCCACAGACCAACCTCAGGAAGTGTGACTTAACCCGGAAGATCGGCCAGTCCGGCTGTATTTAGCTACGAGCTTCTCAAATCTAATTTCATCAGATGAGTGAATTTATATTTAATTTAACAACAAAACGGCGTAGCGTAGCTTATTATACATACTCGTAGCAGCTTGTAGGCGCAACTCTTTTTCGTAGAACCCTGACGTAGCCTGTAGCGTCTTTCGTAGCTGATAAGTATTACTCGTGGCGTAGCATCGACGTTACTCATCTCCGTAGTTGGATGTATGTTTGGCGACATATCTTATTAGCATAACGTCGGTATCCTTTTTTTTTTTTCAACAAATTCACACTCCACGCACTGAACAAAACCCGCTTTAGTGTCTGAAGCTTTGTTTGTGCTTTATTTACCTTGCCTGTAAAATTTACGATAGTAAATTCCTATTTGCCTTCGTATTTTTAATTGAAATTGCGTTTGGATCGTGAGTTAAAAAAGGTCTGTAAGAGCCAAACTGAATTGCTTTTAATTACATCTACAATTTCCAAATTCCACAGCGGAGAACAAACATTGGACTGAAAGAACGCTGATCGAGTCCGAAACTGTTCTTTGACATGGGAAATTCGGTATATACGTTGGACCATCTTCCCAACTGGACAGTATTTATTTTTCCGTCAATGGGTACCCAGATACTTAACTACATAAACCTATTTAAATTCCTGCATTTCATCTTCTATCTTCTATATATATAAAAGGAGAACTGACTGACTGACATATCAACGTACAGCCGAAACTACTGGGGCTAGGAATATGAAATTTTGCATACGGCTTCCTATTATAATGCAGGGGAGCACTAAGAAGGGGTTTTTGGAAATTTAACCTTTAAGGGGGTGAAAAGGGGGAATTAGGAAAGTACGTAACCCACGCGGACGAAGTCGCGGGAAAAGTGCTAGTTACCTATAATATCCAATATAACATCACTATTTTGTTACCTTTATAATTAAACTATCACACGAGTCGTCTCACGAGTAGGAGCGACTGACAGACTTAAAACCACTCTGTTTCTTCACCTGCTCTTTGCGTTCCAGAGCCGCGGTACTCTTTCCAGTCAGTCCCAAGTATTTCTCATGTATTTCACAGCATTTCATTACCTAGAAATATGTCTACTACCTGTAACAACTGATTTATAGACAAGGCTGGCGCAAACCCTTTTCATCCGACCGTCACAATAATGATCTGATCAGATCCATTAATCATTGGACAGAAAATCCATGGAGTATGTCATGGAAAACGAGCAGGTGGCGTAAAAAGTTACCTTGGAATCCATACCATGGATGAATCCTGATTGCTAGTAAAATCAAGTAGGACCCAAGCCTTTGTCAAACAGACAGGCGTGACGAATGCGAAGCGTGACGTTTTTATTTGTAATGTATGGAATTGTTTGAATCCAGTCACATAGAAAAGCGAAAGCGACCCGATAGCGCGACAGAACTATCGGACTGACGTCTTGCTTCAGTTCGGTATCGCTTCGGAAACGCTTCGCTTTCGCCTGTCTGTTTGACAAAGGCATTAACGTAATGGCTATCGAAAGGAGATGAAAATTATTTTCAGAACAGGGCAACCACCTCATGGTTGCAAGTTATGTCGTGTTAGTCTCGGGTTGTATGTCAGTCAAGCTAGTATTACTCAAGCTTTACTCTGTTTAATTTATTTCGTCACCACTACCCTCAAAATGGTAAAGGAAAACATCGTAAGGAATCCGGTGTGCCCTAGGACCATACATTAGAAGATGTCACATCTACCAACCCGCACTTGGCCCGCGTGGTGTGTTACAGACCACTCCCTTTAAGTGGGAACTCAATAGTGGGAACATAGGTTAATTATTATGAAAATTATTTTCAGTTTTGGTGGTAATCTCAGATAAGGATTAGGAATTCGTAGCACACGTGTTTTACATGTGGGTCAACCAAATAAATTATACGAAAAAGCTACCTACCATTTTCATAAGAATATAGAATTGAAGCTTCAAAAACATGAATATGAAATTAAATGAGACCCATTCGTATGTATATTTCTGTTCATAAAACATTCTGGGACAATACGACGTCATGTTATTTTATTCCGTCTCTCTCTATTTTGTGTGGGGATCCATTTGCGAAAGAGAAAAAAACAAAATAATGATCGTACCATTTCTCGGTTGGTATTTATTCGCAGTTACCGATATTTACAATGCAATAAAGCTAACCACAATAAAAATATGGTTGGCCGGTAATAATGTGTGCCATAAAAACATTTTATCGTGCCTGATGAACGTACGTAGTGGCTAATTTGGCTTCTGCTAATTTTGATACATTTCTCGTGTAAATAAGAATTAGATTCTCATTTCTGAAAGGAGCGGCTGGCAATAAACATGGAGTATTATTAACGTCTGTTTGTTATAGACTGCTGTTAATGTAATTGTGGAGAGAGAGTAATTATTATTTCACTGACATTTATGGCTGCCTCGTTGGTCAAGTGGCTCGTTGCTGAGCATGAGGTCTCTGATTTGATTCCCGGATCGGGCAGTCTTAGTTACTGGGTTTTTCCATTAAGAATTTCTCAGTAGCAGCCACGAAATCTGGATCTGTGACCGGTTGATGGCAATAAGCTCACCCCCTATTATATTATCAATTATATCAGTTGCAATCCACCGCTGATCGTAAGCCTACCCTGCCGATCCTTGGCAGTCCGCATCCATCCGCTGCCAGTCACATTCTTAAAATCACAGACCCATCTTGCCGCGGGGCCTCCTACACTACGTTTACCCTTTCGCGGTCTCTACTCTAGCACTTGTCTGCTCCATAAACCGTCTGTCCGTCTGCAGACTTGGCCGGCCCACTTCCACTTCAGCATGCTGATTCTACGTGCAATACGTGCAGTCCTGCACCGTATGGCTACAAATTTTTGCAGAGAGAAACACAGAGGTGGTACTTGCATTCTTGTTAAGAGGGGTCTGCGCTACAAAGAATTATCATTTATAAAAACACATGCATCGGTTAATACATTCGAGGCATGTGGCATAGAGCTAGAAAATCAGAAGTTAGTGATTATTTGCTTATACCGAACACCTCAATCCGATCCTAATCAATTTTTAAGTAAGTTAGATAGTGCCTTACATGATATACACAAGAAATATAAAACTAGAACACACATAGTCTTAACAGGTGACTTTAATATTAATACCTTGAAACGAACCAAAATAACTCGGCTATTTCAAGACATAGCACATAATCATAATGTTAAAATTCATATAAAGGTAGCTACTCGAAAAAACTCATGTATAGACCATATATTAAGTAATATATCCGACGCCATTGCAACAGTGCTGCCACTCCATCTCTCTGACCACGACACTGCACAAATGCTAAGCTTTCCTTTGAGGCTTCAAACTACAGTTCCCTTAATATACCACATTTACAAAAGAGACTACAGTCTAGATAACACGCGTAAATTCAGGGAATGCTTACAAAATCTATCCTGGACAGATATCTACATGGAAAACGATGCAAATAAAGCATTCACCTCTTTCCATGAACTAGTATGTCTGCTTCACAAGCTCTGTTTCCCAAAAGTACGGATGAAGATAAATTTAAATAATAAAATAAAGCGAACGTGGATAAGCAAGGGTCTTAGACAAAGTTCAAAAACAAAGCATTTCTTACGATATAAATATTATAAAAATAAAAATATACTAAACAAGAATAAATATACCACTTATTCAAAGCTATTACAAAAATGTATCCACAATGCGAAACGAAATGCTAACATAAAATTTATGTACAATAATGACAACAAATGTAAAGCCGCATGGACAGTTATCAAAAACGAAATACACAATACGGACCTAAAAAATAACATTGAACACATCAAAACACATGACAACACCATAATTACCGAACCAGCAGAAATAGCCTCTGCCTTCAACAAACATTTTACAAATTATATTCCTGCTCGGAATTGTACAAATAGTTGCCGTAGTGACACGCTAACTGCTAACTCGATGTTCCTCATACCTATGTCCGAAAATGAGGTTAGGAAACAGATATTATCTCTGAATAATACTAACTCTGAAGGCTATGATGAACTTAATACCCGAATTATTAAGACGTGTATCAATGAAATAAGTGGGGTATTGACTTATCTTATTAACTTGTCCTTTTCACAAGGAGTCTTTCCTAACGCACTAAAAATATCTGTGGTCAAACCGATATTTAAAAAGGGTGAAAAATGTGATATGAACAATTATCGCCCCATAACGCTGATACCCATCATGTCAAAAATTTATGAGAAATGCATGAATCAAAGAATAGTCGATTACTGTGAGAAATTTAATATAATTACAGAAGCGCAATTCGGTTTTCAGAAGCATAAGTCCACATCGTTGGCCATTTTTTCACTCTTGAGATCAATACTGACCAGCATTAACAACAAACAGCTAACGACAGGGCTATTCTTTGATCTGTCGAAAGCATTCGATCTTGTATCACATAAAATATTACTTTTAAAGTTGGAGGGCCTCGGTATTAGAGGACTGCCTCTTGATTGGATATCATCGTACTTGACTAACAGACAACAACATGTCACGATCACCAAACTTGATGAAAATAGGGACATGACAAACTACACGTCGGAATACATAAATATAACACGCGGCGTCCCCCAGGGTAGCATATTGGGTCCCATTTTATTCCTACTCTACATAAACGACATAGTTAAGGTAACCAACCATAAATGCTTCCTTTTTGCCGATGACATTTCCATAATTGTTACTACCGATAAGAAATATAAAACGATTACTGATCATGAAGCGGACATAAATAATACAATTAACGATCTAACGCAATGGTTAAATAATAATAATTTATCTATTAATCTTAATAAATCAGTATACATACAATTTAATCAATCTTATAATAATAAATTTAATTTTAAAATGGACATACCGAAAATTACACTTGTAACACAAACTAAATTTTTAGGAGTCATAATTGACGAGCATTTAGACTGGAAAGCACAGGTTGATTTCGTTTGCACTAAAATAAATAAATTTGTCTACGCGCTGAGACAAATAAAAAAAGTAACCAATATTAAAACGGCTGTGATGTCATACCGCGCATATGTTGAGTCTTCACTACGGTATGGACTAATTATGTGGGGAAATAGTACGGATAACAATAGAGCATTTGTCGCCCAAAAGAAATGTATACGAGCCATATACGAGATTCCATCCGACGAATCCTGTAAACCGATATTTAAGGAGCTTGGTTTGTTACCGCTACCTTCATTGTATATTTATGAAGCATGTATGTTTGTTAGAAAACACAAGGAACTTTTTAAAACAGCAGAGGAAATAAACTCGAGAAGTCGACGTGACCAATATAGACTTGTGTTGGACGAGCTGCCTAGATCAGCAAAATATAATAAAAATTCTTTGGCCATGTGTGTACGGATTTATAATAAAATACCAAATACTTTTAAAACGCTAAATTGTAAATTATTTAAAATACAATTATATAAATGGCTCAATAATAATAATTTTTATAATGTTAATGATCTTTTGATATGAAATGTAATTTAATTTAATTCAATATTATAATGTATTGTTAGTAAGTTTGCATGCTTTATTTTTAAGCAAAACATGTAGATCTAATTTAATATAACACCTTTTATACCATGTTTTAAGCAAATAAACATATCTATATCTATCTATCTATCTATCTATCTATCTATCTATCTATCTATCTATCTATATCTATGCTCCACCGTGTCCTCTAGGCGATCCTCGCAGTGGTGACACCCAGGCGTTACTTCCATCCTAATCCAACACAGGTACCACCCGAAACTCCCGTGTCCGGTGAGGACCTGTGTCAGGCGGTAGGTCAGGACGCCGTGACGCCTATCCAGCCACTCACCAAAACCAGCCACTACTCAAATTGACATTTATGCTTTCTAAATTAACGAATTTCCGTTTTATTTCACTGCAGTTTTTCGTAACAGGTTTGACGCAAATATTTGGATAGCAACAAACATTCAACGGTTAGGCGTAAAACAAAACGGTGGTTTAGAAAAACATTGACGCGTGCGGACGCATTTACCTACATTTTGACCAACTGGATGGTGTTTCAAATATAAATAATTCAGCGGTGCTATAGTAACTAGACTATTTATAAGGTTTCATGCGGTTCATGATATACAAAGGCATTCTGCAAATGCAATTTAATATCTATGCAAATTCAGTTAATGAATAGGATGAATCTAAAATATGAGCCGACAGAATTACAATACAATTATGAGTGACAGCACATTTGTAAAGCCTGATTCACATTTCCATTAGATGCATCGAGTTAAGACCCTTTACGCTAATTTGCGGGACATTTTTTAGAGGAAAATCATCAAAGGCGACTGGCCTTCACGTGTTCCGTCTCTCTCATCGTCCGTATCACTAGTTCGCAGAAGGAGATGTCTGCTTCCCATGTCCCCTTCCTCCATACCACGGCCTGAACCAGAGCCGGACGCGAGAGGGTGCCGCCGATCCTCTCCAGAAGACGACAATGCTCAGCCCAACCCCTTTAGCCGTTACTCACACACCCGACATTTTACCGGAAAATTACCGGCTTTCACTGACAATGTACATATTACAACTTAAACAGAGCGTACTTAGACCCTTGAAGATGCAATCAACCAAGCATGCTGTACATCAAACTAAGTTACAGTGCGCCACTTTTAATAAAGTTTGAAAATGCTGAAACTTCCTCCTTCTTCTTTAAGCAAAGTTTGAAACTTCCACTATATTTCTAGAACGACACTGTCCAAGGTAGGTCAGCCAGAATAAAAAAAGATAGCAATACTGAGGAGACCAAGTGCCTCTCGGTTACAATAGAAATGTTTTTACAAACGTTAAAAATCCGAGTCGGTACTACAATATAGCAGTAAAACAAGTTACGTAACTTGTTCCAGGTAATGTCACTATTATTTGAATGAGAAATCTTGTTACGTAACATAATAAGCAACGTAATGCGACGATCCAGACCACAATACATTGTTACAAGCCACTTACAACATACATAATAGTAGATTATTAACCAAGGGCTGTATGACATCAATTGCATACGAGGTTTTTGGCGCCTGAGCGAAGCGAAGGCGCTAATTAACCCGAGTATGCAATTGATGCTTACGCCCGAGATAAATACTCTGCTTTACATATCGATTGTGAGGTAAGTAAACAACAAGATAGCAGGTTTCAATGAACATTTATTAAGAAGAAAAAAATGTGTATTTAATTAAAATTAATAGTAAAATTATTACAATTTGTAAGAGATATGGTCACGTTCTTTTTAGGTATATTTATAGTTTGAATATGAGTTTTTTCCCTTCCTTTCTTTAATAAAATCGGGCGTTAGATCTATATCTTCGTCACTAGACATGTTTAAAACTTTTGAAAAAGAACTTAAACAAGAAAATTAATTATTTTCGCGATGCTTTCGCGCCTACTGCCTTTTTGCAGTAGACTGCCTTTTTTTTTCACGCACGCAAGTGCGTCAAATCTTGCTGGCCAGTTTGATTTTTAAATCGATTCCATCTAACATACGATGTGGAAACAAATAGTTCCATATTTAAAATAAAATCTTTATGAAATAAATTGTCTAGATTCCGATTCGAGTAATTAATCGATACCGAGAAAAAAAAATAACTTTTTAAAAATATTCTTCGTGCAGTATGAGTATGACAGTTCTTTTTTCAAATTCCAAAACCTATGCTGTAATGATAGTCATACACCCCGGCATTCAGGGGTGTAAGGGTGTACTTACAGAGCAAGAGATATGTAAAGGATTTTTATAGGTTTCTCAGAACTTTCTTAAGATTTATGTATTCATTTTTATTACCACTTACCTAGGCGTTGTCTTACGTGTACGTTGCGGATCATCAAATCCTTATTGTGTAACATAGTCTCCATTAAAGTGGAATATTTCTATCTCGTTTTAAGTTCTAATAATAGTTTTAATGACTGTGTAAGTTTAAAATCTTAAAAAATCTTTATAATCTGAAGTATGATATTTTATTATGTAATAAAGATGATAAACAAGCATACGGCCTGACTAATAAAAAGTTGAAATTTGTCAGATGTGAGTTTATAATGTTTGTATATGCACCCACGACACAAGAGAAATTCCTATTGAGAGGTAATGTTTAAAACAAAATTTCGTGTAGGATTCATTGCATATCTATAACACTCAATTGTCTATGAATGGTCCATTTCAATTACAGAACTAGATTTTATAAGCTAAAATTGCTACAAATCTCCCCACGGCTGCAAGAGAAAACCATTATTATACCCGTATATAATAATAAACTCCCTCGAAGGATTCTAACTCCAGGTAACTGCTATCTTGGTGTAATACAAACACTGGCGTGCATGCAAATGACTGGAAATCGACTGCATTCTAGGCAGCTGTGGCTGCGACCTCACCTGTGCGAGATACTAGCTCAGTAGGTAAGTACGTGACTTGATAAGTAGACCACAGTTCTCTGACCTCATAAGTCAGTCTTATTAGACTACTAGCTTCCGCCCGCGACTCCGTCCGCGCGGATGTCGGTCTTCGCGTGGATGGTTTATTTCTCCATTTTGAGAAACTCTGACAATGACATCTTATAAATATCTATTGGACCCAAATACGGCTAAGCCTATAATAATTAAGGAGATTCTCGATTCTACAGAACAACGTCTATGAATAAACTGAAAAATAAGATTTTTTTTCTACGTGTTTTTCCAGGATAAAAAGTATCCCATTTTATGCCCAGGATAATAAGGTATAACTATACCAAGTGTCATCGAAATCGAACCGTTAGTTTTCACGTGATGCCTGCATATACAGACAGACAGACAGATAGACAAAAAAATTTTTAATCACATATTTGGGTTTGGTATCGATCCAGCAACACCCCCCGCTATTTATTTTTTCAATATTTTCAATGTACAGAATTGACCCTTCTACAGATTTATTATAATTATGTTTAGATAATCTTTTGCTTGCGACTTAGCTTGCGTTAAATCGCGATTTGAGAATCATTTCAGATCGTACTTGTGGCTTCATCTACTATCATATGAACGTCATTGTGGTATTTCTCAGGAACAATACTTTTTTCGCGATGAAAGGTACAGTCACGAGCAATAGTATGTATACACTAAGAAGTATTCAAAAGCTATGTTCTGCTACCATATTGATTAAATTTTTGCCTTTCAATTTCTTCTATTTTGGAACCCGTACTTTTACGAAATAGGTCTTATTTCAAAGTGCAAACAAGTATTTCACGAGTAAATTGCGTTTGAATTTTGTTAAGTGTATACATGTTATTGCTTGTGACTGTACGCTATGCCTGTCTTTGAAGATCACACTTTTGTGTGATATTTATTTCACATAGTCTTTCGTTTTCACACAAATGTCTTTAGCTACTGCAGACGGGTGGCGATTAACGGGCTACTCGCTGTCCGACCATGGACCATGCCGGGTCGACGGCGCGTCGTGTTCCACGCGCGCCTCAAGCAGTGTCAGCATAGTGACAGGGCCTGTTAGGGCCAAAGCCTGCCGGGGTCACGGGCCTTACGAATTACCGTGACCCCGGTACGTAAAGGGCTATTGAAGGACACCGTGGATTTCAGTCAGTCAAATCTGACAGTCCCTCCCGCCCTGCCCTGGGAGGGAGGACTCATTTGATGATTTTACCACACTAAAAAAAAGCCACTGCAGACGGTAAATTCCACACATCCAAGTAAGGGGATAATGAGACCAGACCCTATAAAAACTGACTTTCACTTCCTAAAAGATGGCTTACTTGAAACCACTATTTCCTGTTTGCGTAATGAAGGGGCAAGCCACAATTTTGCCTCTCGAAAACTTTCGTGCCGAAACACTTGTCAGCTCCCACGACTTGGCTTGTCCGTTGCCACTTCAATTGCCATTTCTAAGAGCTCTGTCAGCAACTTCGACTCTTTCCCGAACTTGTTCCCGGAATTCGTTTCATAAAGAAAATACGGAAATAGTTTTCTATAGGTTCTTGAGAGACTTTGATATTATGCTCTATTGGCAAGAAGTACTTTAGACGCCCTCTTTCAATATCTTTTGGACGAACTTTACCGTGAAACTGAACGATGAAGCGTTTTACCAATACTTTTGCATATTGTATGCACAGCTAGGAGTGGGATATCCGTGCCGAAATCTGTATTTACTGACAGGTAAAACCTGGTCTTAAAGTCATGAGTGAATAGATTATTTCTAGGCAACCGTGCTCGGGTCGACGGCGCGTTGTGTTCTACGCGCGCCTCAAGGATTGTCAGCATAGTGACGGGGCCTGTAGAGGGCCAAAGCCTGCCGGGGTCGCGGAACTCATAAATTACCGTAACCCCGGTACGTAAAGGGCTTTTCAAGGACACCGTGGATTTTAGTCAGTACAAGTCTGACAGTCCCTCCCGCCTTGGCCTGGGTGGGAGGACTCATTGGATGATATAACCACGAAAAAAATAAATAAAAGGCAAGCGTGCTTCACCGTCGACCTCGTCGAGGCGAGATATTCGACAAAAGCGAGTCTATCGCTAAATAATAATAAAAAACATTTTAACTTAATTCACACTTACATAAACGTTTCCAAACATCCTTCATAATGTGCACGACAAAAGAGTTCCACTCTTTTGTCGTCTCGTTTTGTCTCACTACTCTGTGTTTCTAAACGTATACATCCCAAATCTCTTCAATTCTAGACTGAACAGGTCTTTAGTTAGGCAAAGGCATTAATAAATCTTGAAAATGTATGAAACCTCCAGTTTGTTCTAAGATATTATTCTGTAAGCACTCGTGATACCTGCGCCCTCTAGGTATGCAAATTAAGCACACAATTGAACAAAGACCTTAAATATTAATGCTCAAAATAACCCGTAGACAATTAGAATAACTGTGTTCTATTAAGGTTCGCTCAAAGTGGAGAAAATAATGGAAAGGCATGAGTCTTTCAGTATCCTTCTTCAAGTATACTTGAAGTCCGCAGTTATATAAAAAGCTCTTATGGGGGGTCCATTGTAAAAGAAAACAAATCTCATAAAATGTCTTCAGCGTTTCAAAATTCCGAATCTATTAAGGTCCCTTACCATGGCTTTTATAAACTTCACAGTGCAAAAACCTAATAATTATCGACATAATGAAATACCCCATAAAATAGGTAAGTTGAACGCCCGAAGCGTTAGGTATTATTATCTCAGAGGAGGCGAATCCCAGCGCATTGTGTCCCCTCTCTTACAATCGCAGACGGAATTATAATTGAGAAACGAAAGCCGTTCTACGCAACGCCATCACAATTAGAACCATTTCAAGGAGGTCGGTTATATCTATATTAAACTTTATACATTATTCATTGTGTTATAGGGTACTGGCGGGCTTGATAAAGATATTTTGAAATAGGGAGTAATGTGTGAGATTTGCTGTCATTATGACTAAGTGGCGTGAATAATCGGTTAATTGGACTTGTAAATCGATTGATGCAGAATTGGTTGATGGCAATTCATTGAAACATAAATCAAAGTACTGACGTTCATTATATCATTAGTTATTTTATAGCGAACGCTGTTTCTGATTACTACGACTTTAAGCACTTGCTTGATATTTTATTACTGTTGTTTTGTAACTGTTTTGCAATAGGATCTTGCCTCTAATTGCTAGATAGCATTTCGTTTCATTTATTTATTTAACAATGAAATTGTGTTTGAATTAGTTATAAAAAGAAAAATAACTTTTGATTAATATTCCGTGCCACATTAAATTAGATACCAAAATTTCGTAGCCGTGGTTTGGTATCGACATTTTTTTAACTCTAATAGTTCCAGGTTCTTATATGTAGTTGTTTACCCTAAAGATATCGAAATATGTTAAGAATTTTATAATAGTCCTCTACATTTTTTCTTTCACAAGAAGTTATTACCAAATTATATTAAAGCACACACATTACCATCAGAGCTCCCTAAGGTAATAAAAAACCATATAATTTTGAATCGCGTCCCTCACTTTAAGCAATATTTTCATGAGACTTTCTAAGAAGGTTACGATGACCCTGGAACGTAAAGGGCATTTGAAGGAACACGGTGGATTTTAGTCAATATGAGTCCGACAGTCCCTAGGTCTACCCAGGATGGAAGGACGCATATGGTTATTTTACCAACTAAAAAAGGTTTTTTTTTTATTTCAATAAACCGTTGCCCCGCTCCTATATCGTGGGTGCGTTTACAAACATAGAAACTCACATACACAAATACGCAGACCCGCAACAACTACTTGTGGATTATATACAAATATTTGTTCCGTGAGGGGATCGAATCCGCAACACGATGCGGAGCAGTCGATAGCTCAACCATTACGTGTCGTCAATCAAAATCAAAATCTTTTCACATTGAACAGAGTGAGTTAATTTTTTCTGACGGCATCAGAAATGTCCTGCCGGAACCTTATAAATAAGTGTCAAAAGAATTGTGCGCACTTTGTTTATTTGTAGGCCTTTTGTTGGTAACAATCTCAGTAATGTGTAAATAATCTGTTTTGATATGAAAACACGTGCAAACAGGCGTTTTTCGGAAATGTTTTCAACAGCAATAATGAAGGTGGATTTTTCTTTGTGGCGAAAAGTGTTTGTTTTTAGAATTTTTACTTTTTAAGAGTATAAGCGTGTTATAGATAAGTCGCTGATAATAATAGCTCATAATAATAACGAATCGGTTTATCGACCACTTCTTCTTCTTCTACCTTTAGCCACCCAATGTTGGTCTCTTCCAAATCTTTTTACTACTGGCAGTTTTGTGTCATGGCTACTGTTATGCCTTTGTCAAACAGACAGGCGAAAGCGAAGCAATACCGAACCGAAGCGAGACGTCAGTCCGATAATTCTGCCACGCTATCGGATCGCTTTCGCTTTTCTATGTGACTGGATTCAAACAATTCCATACATTACAAATAAAAACGTCACGCTTCGCATTCATCACGTCTGTCTGTTTGACAAAGGCTTTATGGTTGTAAGGCAGGCTAGGGGCTTCAAGCTACAATAAAAGACTATTGTAGGACAGCTTAAACGGCGTTTTTTCAGCGTGCAGTTGCCTTAAGTGTGTGATTTGCCATAATACATCGCGTCCCCGTCTTATACACTGTTCTCTTATCCTATTCAAAATAGAAGCAAAAGTCAACGACCCAACAAAACCGAGAAAAAATAGAAGTTACCCAAAATTCCTGGGGTCCATAAAATACCTACCGTATCAGGGTACCACGCACGAAGTAATTATCCGTTTAGATAAATCGTAAAGACGCATAGACTCTGGTTAGGGTTGATAAGCCCTAATTACGGCATCAGATAACAACGACGCACTAATGACCTGACGAGAAATCAGAACACGAGGGAACTGGATTGAAAATCGTTTTGTTGGTACGTACCTTTCATTTTGTGAAAAGGGTTTTATACTATAAGGTTTGAATTGTGAATTACATTGTACATTTATAATCACAATGCCAGCATTCATTCATCTCGCATTGCTGTTTAAACAGGGTACGGCAACGGCCCTATAATGGAAATCAACTGAAGAAACAGGGGCTGAAAACCGACCATTTTTACCCGACTACGGCAAAGCCAAAAGGAGGGTTATGATTTTGACCGTTATGTATGTATGTTTGTTTGTTCCTTCATAACTTCTAAACTGCTTTTCATTATATGACAAATGAGGTGTCGTTAGAAGCGTTTCAGTTGTCCGCTGGTTATAGGGTAGGAGACGTGTCACCAAATCTAATATGGCGCCGTAAATTTCGCACGGTATCGACATGGGTATTAAATTAAATGGCTCGATGCGCACGTTTGAAATATGTACACATTATATAGCTTTTACTAGCTAATTTGCTGTTTTTAAGAGTGTTAACATGGGTATCAAATGATAAGTCTTAAATTCACAGCTCAAAAAATTATATATATAACATAAAAATACAAAATAACATAATATTACTTCAAAGAATTTAACCCCAAAATAGTGCAATTAAAAATAAGTTTAAATAACTAAAACCCGACTACGAAAAACGTCTCTGCTCTTTTCAGAGCGCGATTTATTCTTAGTCGGGTTTCAGTTATTTTTAACTTATTTATCATAATTATAACTCGGCCAAAAGTAGAGAACTATTCTCAGCGTCTGAGTGTGAGTTGCGGTAGCTTAATTGGAAAGGCGTCTGAAGGACTTGAAAGTGTCCGAAAAATGCCGTTTAGCGAACAATACTGGTTGGTTAATTGAGTTGTTCATAACATATACATTATATTACATCAATCCTCTTACGTAAGACCTCTGACTAATTAATAATAGTTGCGGGAAATTATGAATGAAATTCCGTAGTTCAAAATAACGTCGTCGAGAGTTTTGTTACTCGGGAAGACTCAGTTTAATACTTAGGTATTACAATATACATAATAGAGCTTTCAACTATTGACAAGCCTTCGAAAAGTTAGTTCAATACGAGCCTGAATAATTTGGGCTTGAATTAATTCTACCTCATTTTTTAGAATTCGTTACCTTGGATTTATTTGACAAGTCGAAACTTTATATTTCAATCCTTTTGATAAGACTAGGCCGCCTTGATTGCAATTTTTTATCCTACTTGAGTACGCCTTTGTGTTGTCGAAAATTCGAGAAATGATATTGAAATAAACTGTTACTAGCGGCTTTAAAAACAAAATATCATTACTGTATTTATGTGTTTGAAATTCGAAGCAGATTTGAAGTCTCTCTATTTTATTCTTAAACAAAATAATTATATAGTCTATTTTTTCATGACATCGAAAAGTGCGGGGTTTTTGCGTTTGGCGAAAATGGACATTATGTGTAAGTCAACAATGATTTAAACTGATCGAAAGTACTGAGATAGTTGTGAAGACTTCACCATTGCCTTGGTCTGATTTTGACATACTTCAGAGAATATCGCACGTTTTCTCTCCTGCTCACTTATAGACGGATCTGTAAGTGGAACTCAAAGTATTTTCATTACGATTCGACTATTTCAAAGCGGACTTTCAATTGCCAAATTTGTACCAAGTTCCGAAGTATTTTGAAACTCAATACAGCAAAAAAGCATCGGAAGTTGTTCCAAAAGATTTATATTTTATTTTATTCTATTCAATTACCTAAATCAAAATCACATCATTTATTTCAACCAGGCCAATTATAGGCACTTTGGAATTGTCAAAAGATAAAAAAGATGAAATAGTAAAACAATAGTTATGGTGCTACAGTCCCAGTCACAAGACATAATAACTGTGAAATTACCGTATAAATAACCATCAATCGTTTCAAGGCAATTTCAACCTTATGGTGATTTATTGGTATACAAATAAACACCTACCAATGATTATCCCATGATATATTTAAAAATGTTTTTCAATATTAATTTCCCGTTTTAATATAATGTCATTCAGCGCCGCTTAACTTCGATGCAAAAATAATAATAAGAACTCTCCTTGAAAACATGTAAAGCGTATCGCTTTAACTTTTGAAGTTATGTTTATTTCATTAATTTTAAATGGTATGAAACGTTTTACTCAAGTACGAGTATAATGAAAACCTCGTTCAAGAAAACATTAAGCGTTTTCTGTGTTACGTTGGTATTCACATTCGCGATGTAACAAAACGTTAGTTACACAATTATGGAACGTAAAACAGGGTGAAATTGAAATGAAATGGGAACGAAATGAAATGGAAATTTCGGTAACGGGTCACTAAAGGCGATGAAATTCCACCAATCATTTCGCTAATGAAATCTTTGGAGCATATAAATTAATGTTACATTGGGCTTTGGAATGTCATTATTATTTGTTGTATCGCGTTTTCTAATACTTGAAAATGTTTAACGGAATTTGTTTTATTTATTAAAAAAAAAAACATTAAACATTATTAGTGGGGCTCACTGTCATTTTTCACTTGCAATCCTTTTTATACTTCTCGAATTTTAGAGCAGTGGTGTATCATAGTCGCGGGACTGTACTAATTACTGTGACCCCGGACCGTAAAGGGCTATTGAAGGACACCGTGGATTTTAGTCAGTACGAGTCTGACAGTCCCTCCCGCTCTGCCTTGGGTGGGAGGACTCATTTGATGATTTTACCACGTAAAAAAAAAGTGGTGGACCATTAAATTAACGGTATAGGTATAAGCGGTATAGTATAGCTGACAATCAAGTGTAACTAATCATAGTGAAGCCTCACTATGATTAGTTACACTTGATTGTCAGCTATACAAACCGACTATACAAATAAATAATGCTATAAAGAAACTAATTTAAAATGACCTTAGCATGAATCGTACCGACGGCTTGCCAGGAAAAGCCTGGGTCCTGGCCTCGGGGACTCTCGGGCCTCGACTGGGGGGGCTCTTTAGCGCGTGCCTGGAGAGGGGCCAGTTCCCGCTTCGTTGGAAGACGGGGAAACTGGTCCTGATCCAGAAGCCCGGGCGCCCTGCGGACTCTCCGTCCGCATTCCGGCCCATCGTGCTGCTCGACGAGGTGGGCAAGCTCTTTGCAAGAGTAATTGCAAACCGCCTCGTCGGGCACCTGAATCGGGTGGGCCCGGACCTTGCGGAGAGCCAGTTTGGCTTCCGCAGGGGGCGCTCGACGGTGGACGCGATCACGCGCGTGAGAGCCCTCACGACGGGGGATGCGGTTTCCCGGGGCAATGCCTTTAACACCCTGCCCTGGATTTGCATCAGGGAGGCACTCCGGTATCACCGGGTGCCGACCTACCTCCGTCGTATAGTCGAGGACTACCTGACGGACAGAGCCGTCATCTACCCCGGTCACCGGGGAGAGTGGAACCGGCGAGAGATGTCGTGCGGTGTTCCACAGGGATCGGTCTTGGGGCCGCTCCTGTGGAACATCGGTTACGACTGGGTGCTGCGCGGCGACCTCCCTGACAGCGTCGGCGTAATTTGTTACGCCGACGACACGCTCGTCCTGGCGAAGGGAGAGTCGCACCAGGCGGCGGCCGCCGTGGCGACGCAGGCGGTAGCGACAGTCGCTAACAGGATCCGGCAGTTGGGACTCGACGTGGCGCTGCACAAAACAGAGGCCATGTGTTTTCATGGCCGTCTGAACGCGCCACGTTCAGAGTCCCACAGTACGGTGGAGGGGGTTCGCATCAGCGTCGGGAGGACGATGAAGTACCTGGGACTCGTCCTCGACAGCCGGTGGTACTTCAGGGAGCATTTCCTGCATTTGGCCCCAAGGCTGAACCGGGCAGCAGCCGCTCTCAAGCGACTCCTGCCCAATCTCGGCGGGCCAAATGCCTCCTGCCGGAGGCTGTACGCCGGTGTCGTGCGGTCCATGGCCCTCTACGGGGCCCCCGTGTGGGCCCTAAGCATCCGGACGCGACCACTCAAGCTGGTCGCATGCCAGAGGGTCATGGCTATCCGGATGATCCGGGGATACCGCACGATCGCCGGTGAATCAGCCAACCTCCTAGCAGGATTGCTGCCCTGGGATCTGGAGGCGACTGCCCTCCAGCGCGTCTATGAATGGCGCGTGGAGGCGCAGCGTCGGGGCGAATCCCCGCTGCCTCGACAAGTCGAGGCACGGCGGGAAGAGCTCCGGCGTGATCTCAGGGTAGTATGGAGGGAGCGACTGTCGCAACCGAGGTCCGGGCACGCCGCAATCGCGGCGGTAAGACCCCTCTTTGAGGAGTGGCTGGATAGGCGTCCCGGCGTCCTGACCTACCGCATGACGCAGGTCCTCACCGGACACGGAAGTTTCGGGAGGTTCCTGTGTCTGAAAGGGAGGGAAGAAACGCCTGGGTGTCACCACTGCGAGGATCGTCCGGAGGACACGGTGGAGCATACGGTGCAGGACTGCCCCGCTTGGGCAGAGCACCGCCGTGTCCTCACGACGGCGATAGGCGGAGACCTCTCGCGCCCGGCATTGGTCGAGGCCATGCTGCGGGGCGAGACGGAGTGGGAAGCGGTCGCCTCCTTCTGCGAAGCAGTCATGCTCGTGAAGGAGGAGGCGGGCCGCCTGAGGGAGAGGACAGCGTCCTCCCTCCACCCCAGCCGCAGTGGTAGACGCCCACGGCGTCGGACGTCGCAGGACGATCTCCGGCCACCGTAGGCGCGGGCATGCGGGCAGCGAGTAATGGGCGACTCACTGTCCGACCATGGACCATGCCCGGGTCGACGGCGCGTTGTGTTCCACGCGCGCCTCAAAGAGTGTCAGCATAGTGACGGGGCCTGTAGAGGGCCAAAGCCTGCTGGGGTCGCGGGACCAAGGGATTACCGTGACCCTAGTACGTAAAGGGCTATTGAAGGACACCGTGGATTTTAGTCAGTACAAGTCTGACAGTCCCTCCCGCCCTGCCCTGGGTGGGAGGACTCATTTGATGATTTTACCACGATAAAAAAAAAAAAAAAAAAAGCATGAATCGTACAAAACAAAAAAAACATTTTACATTCGCTAACGACGATTGAACGTACATGATAGGTTTTCTTTTTTACTAAATTAACAATTGAGTTCTCCCAATTGAAGCACGACGAGAAGGACGGGCTCGAGGAGGCCTTTTTCTCAGCATTAGGAACATAATGGACGTAATCTTTTGTAATTCAAATCTACCTTTAAACAAAATAATATGATTTGCACGTGTTCACATAATGATTAATACTCTAACAAGAAAAACCTTTGTAATAAATAATGAAACACAACGTTTGAAACTCAACACCTTCGTTAGCGATAAGTATTTTAATGCTCATTAAGGTGCTAGCCCAATTAATATGTTTTAAAAATAAACGCATTTTCTTTTTTGATTGTAAATGGTTTTACTGCTAACTACTCATAAAGCAAAATATCAAGTTGACAGTTACATATCAATCAAGAACGTCTAAATATTAACAATTCTATTTCACGTTGTGAAAGTTGAAAATCCTATTTAAGCCATCGACACAACTCAGTGCCTTTTAAACCGTTAATCTAAATCACTTTGATTCAGGTCCTGCAAAATCGGGTAGCACAAAAACCTAGCCTTTAAAGTACATGAGCAAGCTACCGATCAGATAAGCCGATAGCGACTCTTCATTGATTGGTGGAATACTTTTAAATTGCTTTTAGAGATAAGGACAGCAATGTTTTCTTTTTATGTGGTAAAGTCATCTTATGAGTCCTCCCACCCAGGGCAGAGCGGGAGGGACTGTCAGACTCGTATACTGACTAAAATCCACGGTGTCCTTCAACAGCCCTTTACGTTCCGGGGTCACGGTAATTCGTGAGTCCCGCAACCCCGACAGGCTTTGGCCCTCTACAGGGGGCCCCGTCACTATGCTGACACTCCTTGATTCGCGCGTGGAACTCAACGCGCCGTTGAACCTTTTTTTTTTATCGTGGTAATATCATCAAATGAGTCCTCCCACCCAGGGCAGAGCGAGAGGGACTGTCACCTGACTGCTGTTTGACTGATTGTTTTTTAGTCTAACAATCCACCAAGGCTTTTTTGAGAGTTAAAAACTTGGGTATAATGGGTCCAAATAAGATATTTCTAAATCTGAGATACATTATGCTGTGTGAATTTGGGCTCATTCAATTATTTTCTTATATAAAATTAAAATAGAGTACCTAATTTAATTCTTAGTACCATAACTAATGTTAACTTCAAATTATTTCTGATCATGACAGTCAAGCGAGTTTAATTACTTTGCCGTGATAAATTACTGGAGAGGACGAGATTTCTAGTTAGTTCCATTAAACATTTAGAATAATTATATTTTAATGATTTACGGTCTCATTGGTTTCAAGTGTCGATGATTTATTGAAAACTTTATATTTTTGAAATTATATCTATAAAATTTTTATTTCCCTAAAGAACTTTTTCGTGGGGTATGCCACTTGCACCATCACATGTTCTCAGCATGGTGTTTTGGTGCTGAAAACCTCAAATAGCGCAAATGCAAATAGTGCTTCACCCGTGTTAAAACCGGTTTAAACTTGGCCCTAAAGCCAAGGGTTGCAGAAGGCTTGCCTTTTCTTTGGCTCGGCATTGAAAGAAAGAAAGAAAGAAAAGGTTACCAGGAAAATTGTCTAAATTTTTAGATGTCTATTTAAATACTAGCACTTTTCCCGCGACTTCGTCCGCGTGGGTTACGTACTTTAATTATTCCCCTTTTCACCCCCTTAAAGGTTAAATTTCCAAAAACCCCTTCTTAGTGCTCCCCTACATTATAATAGGAAGCCGTGTGCAAAATTTCACATTCCTAGCCCCAGTAGTTTCGGCTGTACGTTGATATGTCAGTCAGTCAGTTCTCCTTTTATATATATATATAGATACAGAAACCACGACTTGCCTTGTGCGTAGGTGTGATTATTTATATATTGTAAATAATATTCATACATGGTAAATTAAATCTTGATATAAGTACAGTATTAATTTTTGAAATAGCAGGTACAAATGGGTTTATAAATAAGTACCTACTTGTATTTGTGTGCCGCATTAAAAATCATCATTTTCCCGTATTACTTGGTTAGTCATCGCAACACGATAAAAATACGAAAAGAAAAACTTATTTTCCTTCTTATTCATTATTCTACATGATTTCAATAAATGCGAAAGATTGGATGGATGGATGTTTGTTACGTTACGTCAAAACAGTTAAACGGATTTTTAAGAAATTTGGCTCAGAAAAATTGAATTACACGCGAGTGAAAACGCTGGCATTTTCTAGTTTAGAATAAAAATATTTTACGTTAATTTAAAACAAAACAATGTTTAGAGAATTCACTCAGTATTCACATTTATTTTAGCCTGTAATTGGGCTATCCTTATACAAGAGAGCGCTTAAGCGAATTAGATGGAGCTTTCAAAGTCCTTGCTTAAGCTCAAGTGTTCACGTATCGCCGTTAACAGGGTTTTAACGGGATTTACCCATCCATTAAGCTGATTCTCTCAAACTGACTGCTACTGACTTTACTTAGTACTTTGATCGTGAAAATTTGCCTTAGTCGAACTTAGATATAAATTCTAAGTTCTTTGGGTCATGCATTTTGAATAGAGCTATGATTATTTTTTTAAAGATAAGAAATCAAGTCATTTTGTGAATGGGAAGTTTCACGTCAAGCTCGGCTCAGATCACCTACCAGCTACGTTATGCTCTTGTAGCGCCATTAACGGCTAAAAAAACTCGCAGTTTGAAAGAGAGAAAACTCATACCAAAGATTGTTTTATAAATGTGACTTTTTAGATATAAAACCGCCCATTGCAACACCACATCTCTGTCGTGTTTTGTTTTGTAATAGGTAGTAGTATATTGTAAAAAAAAACATACATTATTATGTACAAAAACCATTGGTGAGAAATGAGAATAGACACATAGTACGGACTGTTATAAAATGCTTCTACTGATACCTTGATATTTTAATATCTTGTCTTAATTATAATTGCAAAATACTTAAAACTGAAATTTTATTTTTAATTATCCTACATCGCCCTACTGCTGGGCGAAGGTCTCCATCATAACCACTCTTCCCTCTATGCGGCTTTCTTCGGCCAATCTCTCATAAATGCGTCTAGATCGTCACGCCAGCGTTTTATAGACCTCCCTCGGCAACGACGCCCATCCGGCACCGATTTCTATGCATTCTATACACATGCCTCGCTCAATCCCACTTCAACCTGATACTAAAACCGTTTGTGACAACGCAGCGAAAACCAGAACCAGAAGTTATCGACGTTTACGAGAATAATTTCGTTTTAAACTATCCAAAATATCCTTATTGGTAGAAGACTCCTGTGCATTCAGATTCGAACCAACTTAGACTAAGTGCATTTGAGTTCCGAGTTGTACAAGTACCCACATTTGCCAAGATAGAACCTAGTTGTTTGTGTGCGTGAACTTTAGTTTATTGAGCGTTCACATTCGCTCTGATAGATGAGCGGACGATCCTCGGGTCTGTGAGCGAATTGAAATGTTATTATCTCTAAATTGATTCATGTTAGATTGTCTGTTGACGTTTTATTAAATGCAAATAAGACCACTTCGTACGAATATATTGGACTTTAGGCTTGGTTTATCCATATAAATTAACTGACGGACTAAAGCGTGCTAACTCCATGCGGCAAAGAAGGTGACTATAAATGTGTTCATTGTTAGTTCTGTATTCTATTTATTAGTTTACTAAAAGTAAAAACTAATTTCGTGTTCATTAATTTAATTTAATATTATACTTACCCTAACAAAAACGCTAAAGTTTCGCAAAAATAGTACTCAAAAAGTTGAACTAACATAATAGTTGGTCTACGTAAAATAGACACCAAGCGTATTTATTCGCGCCCGGCATTGAGTGGGAAGCGGTTGCCTCCTTCTGCGAAGCAGTCATGCTCGTGAAGGAGGAGGCAGGCCGCCTAAGGGAGAGGACAGCGTCCTCCCTCCACCCCAGCCGCAGTGGTAGGCGCCCACGTCGTCGGACGTCGCGAGACGATCTCCGGCCACCGTAGGCGCGGGCATGCGGGCGGCGATCAATGGGCGACTCGCTGTCCGACCATGGACCATGCCCGGGTCGACGGCGCGTTGTGTTCCACGCGCGCCTCAAAGAGCATAGTTACGGGGCCTGTAGAAGGCCAAAGCCTGCCGGGGTCGCGGGACTCACAAATTACCGAAACCGCAGTACGTAAAGGGCTACTGAAGGACACCGGGGATTTTAGTCAGTACAAGTCTGACAGTCCCTCTTGCCCTGCCCTGGGTGGGAGGACTCATTTGATGATTTTAACACGAACAAAAAAAAACTTATTTATTCAGAAACTAAATAATAAGTTATTCATATTATTTCATTAATAAATGAAATGTACGTATATCAATAAAAGTAGGTACACAAGTTGTTTCTAAGTTGGAAACCTCGCTGAAGTAGTTCTCCAATAACGTAATGCTATTATAACATTTAATCATTCATTCGTTATCATTCCATTATAATTTGATCACTAAACCATTACGCTCCGCCCGTCATGCAAAACAGAGGCTATATGAAAGCAAAAATATTTTCGAGGATTTTTTATTTTTCCTCGCAATCTAGAATATTTTATGCTCAAACGTTTTGTTTCTAGGTCATCTGAAAGAGTCTACAAATTCACGTGTCCTTTGTCTCAAGGACTAAAACATTCGAGGTAACATTTTCTATTTTATTTGAAAACCATTGTAAGATATATCATACAAAAGTAAAGGTACTCAATTGACTGATCAATCCCAATGTAATCAAAGTTTCATTTCAGATTTATTTTATGTCATACTATATACGGTTTAATATAAATCTGACTCTTGTTTGTTGTGCAGACTACTTTCAGATTTAATCAAATTGGAGCTTGATGGATAGATAAAGTTTTTGCATTCACAACATCAAAATATAGTAGGTTTTACAATTTTCGCAGTGAGAAAGAACGTTTGTGTTATTGGCACATGTCTAGCTCTAAATGATATACGTTGTTGAGAACTGAGTCGCGCGTCCGCCCACCGTCGATTCAATCCTGACCATTTTTGCCAGGAGTCCCTGACAGGCACTTCGATATAAACAGCCCTTGTAGAAGTAACAAATCGACCTTTTGACTTGAAAGGAAAGTGACTTTTTACTTTGTAGAAAGCCAATCGCTTTGTTGCGTTTTGTTTCTTTTTTTAGAACACCGGATTTTGTTGAAATTAATAGGTATCATTTTGGTGGCTATTAAAGTTCTAATCTTGGAATGAGAGAGAAGTAAAGATATCGGATTTCTACTTAATCTTTTCATTCCTGGATCTCGGGTGGGCCTTTTAGAGAATGTTAATTAATTGTTGTTTAATAAATCTGAAGCTTTACTTGTTCTTAAAGATAAAGCTATTTTCAAGTCTACCCTTTTGGTGTAACTATGTCAAGTGGGTATACCGCGTCATTTTACGAATACGATTGCACCCTACATACTGTACTGTAATTAGTAGATATCTAATGCCAGCCATACATGATCCAGCTTACCGTAAAGTTTAACTAAACTTGACGTACTAATTGGTGTATAGTTATAAGAAATAGAATTTACACCTCACACGCTCGGAAAGATTCTATTTCTCATTCAAAATCTGAGCGCAAAACTCCATTTTGCGCTCTAGAGCACAGTGTTTTCAAAATTCGAACACGTCTTCTATTCAATAATTTTCTACACTGACAGGCAAGCCTGCCCCACTGCATTTCCTCGCTGTAGTGAGGTGATATTCTGCGTCTCGTACTTTCGAAAACTTCGCCACACTCAGGATTCTATATTTGAACGTTTTCAATTCAAGTACCTGCGCCATAAAACATCTTTGCAGCCTTGCATAACAAATAACTATTTCATACACCTTGATGACCATACTTATTGCACGCTGCCAACTTGACGGTAAACTGAAGCCCTGTCATGACATTTCCCGTTTTTGTGACGTAATCTGGAACTTAGTTAGTTTCCTTCGAAAACAGGCAAGACCGTGAAATCGACCGCCGTGTTGACAACGCCTGGAAGAGCTACTGGTCCATGAAGTCGCTAATGAAGGGTGACCTACCTCTACCCCTGAAGCGAAAACTCATCGACATGTGCATTCTTCCCATTCTTACCTACGGTGCTCAAACCTGGTCCCTGACTGAGTCGCAAAAGTCCAAACTCAAGGTTTGCCAGAGAGCGATGGAGCGTAACGTTTTGGGTATCAAGCTGAGCGATCGTATTCGAAATACCGCAATACGCTCCAAAACAAGAATCACTGATGTGGGCAACAAGACTGCCAGGTTGAAGTGGGATTGGGCGTGCCATGTCTATAGAATGCATCAGGATCGATGGGCTAGGGTTGTTACGCAGTGGGTGCCGGACGGGCGTCGTTGCCGAGGGAGGCCTAGGAAACGCTGGCGTGACGACCTAGACATTTTCATGACAAATTGGCCGGAGAAAGCCGCACACAGGGAAGAGTGGAAAGTTGTGGGGGAGACCTTTGCCCAGCAGTGGGACAACACAGGTTGAAAAAAAAAAAAAAAAAAAAAAAAAAACTGGAACTTTGACGTTGTAGGAAAAATTGTACCTCGCCACTAGTGTATGAAATACTACAGGCGATTTTTATTTTTTCCATACATTGCAGAAATCTTGTGATAATGCCTCTGGATCGTGTATGGCTGCCATGACACTAATTACGGTTTGTCAAAAGTCCGTAATTCTGTCAACCCGTCTCATTAAGCAAGTTGCTGGGTTGTGTACGCAGAGTACCAGAAAGTGGTTTATGCATACATATTTAAGGCCAGAAACTACCAAACCGAGTGTCAATCATTGTGGCATTTCTCGTATTTACGATGCGCCGTTTGTTTGTGACAGTTCTGCTAGGCTGCCAACCAATATGACATGAAACGGTCTGTCATGTTACTTGTTTGATACTGTACCCATTTCCTTCATAGTGATCCTTTTACCTTTTGAAACTTGTATTTAATGTTATACTCTATATATAATTATTATAACGAGAACCGATGAAATCTTGACGCAGTTAAAGTGGAACTAGGGGAGAGTAGAAAGCTATTTTTTGTAATGTCTTCATAAAAATACATTAAATAAATACAAAACAACATTACCATGCATTTGACATACACCAAATGTCAATAAAGGGTCAATTTTTCAACTGGGCGTCATCCGAAACTTTCATAGTTTTAATAAATATATCGAATACTGCAGGGAGTCTCAAAACCGATTTAGATGAAAACTAAAACTGCATCATTGGATTTTTAGAAAATAAATAAATATAAATAAATAAAATAAATATTCCACAACTATCACACAACGCCATCTAGTCCCAAGCTAAGCAGAGCTTGTGTTATGGGTACTAGACAACTGATAAACATACTTATATATTTCTAAATACATACATATTATAGATAAATTACACCCAGACACAGAACAAATGATCTTGCTCATCACACAAACATTTGTCCTGGGTGGGAATCGAACCCACGACCTCCGGCATAGCAGTCAGGGTCACTAACCACTAGACCAACAGGCCAAGAATCCAAACCGTTGATTTCAAAATTCAGTAGTATACGTCTACGTTCTAAAAGTCCCAGGACACGGTTCATATGAAACAGAATTTACAAGCTTGACTCCGAATCACTAATGGCTAATGCTCTCAAATCCTTAGATGAAGGAAAAGTTACTGTACCCTCTAACTAAGTAATAGTTGATCTTTAGCATTAACTTATTTAGCTGTGAGTTCAGTTTGTCCTGAAACCTAAGTTACTTTGGGAATATTGGAGGTAATGGGGATTAATTAAATGAAGGATTTTGTTTTTGTCTCTTGTAGAATATGGGAACAACTTAGTTTGTTACAGATAATCAACTGAGAAAGACAACAATACTTTATAAGCTTTAAAATTATTAAATATCACTTGTCCATACAAACATCGCCTGTGGTTGAATGTACCTATAGATTTACAAATTCAAAAAAGCATTTAATTTTGGTGAATTGGACCCGCGGATCTCACCAGTGTGGGGTTAAATGACTTAAGACCCTATTAAGGTAAGGTGCCGCGTTGTTTCACAACTAAAAGATTCCATTATCATTTTTTTTTAAATTTTATAATGTAACTTACGAAATGTCTTACTTCATTAAATATTTCTTTGAGTTCCCGATATTTCGACGCTGTTGTAAGTGCTAGTGATCGCGGGTTTACTCGTAAAGTTTGCACTAAAAACTCCTTTATCGATATTAAACATGTGTTCATCTACAGAAATTAAACTACACATACATAAACAACTAAACTTGAACAAAGCAAGAATCGAAGTCAAGTCAAGATAGGCAGCGCAGCAGCCACTACGCTGTGATAAAAGTAAACACTTTCCTACATCTTTTAAATCAAAGCAGCCCATTTCATCCTCATAAGTGATACATCACATAACTTTCAAAGAAACTTCTCTATAAAAGTAAAAACTATTTCTTTTTCCCTTTCTTTATGGCGTGAAATAATACATCATTAGATGGGAACTTTCTTCGTCTCTAGAGAAGTACTGTCGTAGAACATTGTATCGTTGTGAGCTATATTTCACCACCCTGTTTGTTCCCACGTGGAACGTCTCGACAATTTATTTCATAGTGCATTTTGCTAGCATTCTCAAATTACTGCGCTCCTGGTACTTTTCTTTCTTTGTTTGTTAGATTTGATTTAATTGTTCCTTTTATGTTGTTGTCTCCTTCTATAATATTTTCATATTGGGTTGAGACTGTGTTTTTAATTACATTTGAGTAAAGGGTGACTCGCCGTCCAATCATGGACCATGCTCGGGTCGACGGAGCGTCGTGTTCCACGCGCGCCTCATACAGTTGTCAACAAACTGACGGGGTTTCCCTTAAAGGGTCAAACAAAGCCTGCCGGGGTTGCGGGATTGTCTCATCAGGCAACCGTGACCCTGGAACGTAACGACCTGGAACGGGGTATTGAGTATCACCGTAGAGTAGTCATTTCAAGTCTGACAGTCCTTACCGTCCAGCCCTGGGTGGAGAGGACTTATTTGATAATTTTACCACGATAAAAAAAAAAGAAAGGAAACGCCGGGAATGAACACCCCAGACGAGATATATTGACCTCATAGATGATGTCCTTCAGAAAGGTCAGGTGTCTAGCACCGACTTGTAACCTTGTGAATATAAGGATCGAAGCCTAGTGGCGTTTTGTTCTCTTCTAGGTTGACCTGTGAGATGCCATACAAAAAAAATGGCGCTTTGGGGTTTCTACCAACACTTTTGGGAAAAAGACGTTAGTTTATGTTAATTTTTTTTTAATTATGAAAACGTGTGATATTCGGTGTGCCAAAAATTCAGCCCAGTTTGAATGTTGTGTTCAAATCTTGTATTTAATTTTTAAATAAAATATTTCACCTTAGTATTAAAACAATTTTATAGCGGAATCGTTATTTTGTAGACGTTAACGTCATTATTCTTGCTCCAGACGTTTCTATACAGAGTATATTGTGTTAGCTTTAATGTGTTTAATGCATCGCTTGCCTCCATTTCCTTGATTAATTGTTTACAACGATGTATAAGGCTGCTTTTCACACCTGCTTGTCATCCCGCCTTAGATGTTTAACGTGTTCTATACGAATGATGACCTAGCAACTTCCAACTTAGCACATTTTCAGACAATAGGGCGAAGCAAACAACACGTATTTTCGAGAAAAACATTGTATAGGCAGAAACTAGAAAAATTGAAGAGAGGGCTATTGATCAGTTTTATCGCTTCAAAAAGTTTCTAGCGAAAAACACGTTCGGTTTTATAGAAATAACGTTTTATTTAAGTTTTCAAGTTTGTGTTTACTCAGTTTGAAATTTTATTTGCTATTTGTTATTTTAGATAGGCCCTCGCATTTGAAATTATATTCCAGACCCATATTTCAAATTCAAGATAAACATTTTTGCTTTGTCTGAGATTATAAGTTAAATTAAATAAGATTTTATTAAAATGTAATTAAAAATTAAGTTCTTGAAAATGTGTGGGTGTTTCACGGCATATAAATGGGTTGGTATTTATTATAATTGTTAATATATATTGACATTAATTAAGCATTAGGTGGGAGATAATATAATTACGCAATACCCATTACAATCATTCAATGTCAAATAATAATATACAAATATACAAAGCAGTGATAAGCATTTTCTACAAAATTTCTTCTCAATTCTTAGTATTTTATTAGGCGATAAGTATTCTCCTGAGTCTCATCTTTGAAGTGATGTTTTATCTCTTTTAACAAACAAGTATGACATAGGAATCCCTTGTGTGGACGATGGCATTCAAAAATTCAGCGGTCAGTTTCAAATCCAGGCGAGAATTCTATAGAGAAAATTTTGGACGCTCAGAAACCGGGTAACATCTAGTGCGAGGAGCACAAAGTCTTGAGTATCTTAAAAGCAGTTTATCTTTACGAAAAAAAATATGGCGTGGTTGGCACAGTGTATGTCTCAGGTTCGATTCCTGCACGAAACTAATAAAGGTTTTATCTATTTTTTTAATTCTTGGTGTGTGTGAGTTTAAATGTTTGTTAACCCAACCACGATGCTAGAGGAATTGTGTTGATGTTAACGTCATTTACAAGAAAGATTCATGTTTAGTTGCTTAATTCTGTGGAGTTTCAACTTTTTTAATTAACATTGTTATGGTAATGCTAGCTGCAGCGTGGCTTGTTTCGTGTAACTTCGCTCGCCTGACTTTAAATCCTGCTTTGACCTCTCAGTGTTATGTTGAGAGCTAAGTCCTTTCGTAAGCTCAAGTATTTTCCAGTGCATATTCTATATTTAAAAACATTTTACATTTCTAATGGAAAAATACGTTTGCACTGAAATTCAAAGCATTAACGAGTATATCAATTTTACCATAAAAGGCATTTTTGAATTGAGAAAAAAAAAAACATAGTTTGCAGCTACAACCTCAGTAACCAGGCATAGATAATAACTTGTAAAAGTAGTGTTGTAGTTATCTTCCGGCTCTTAACCCACTGTATTTGAAGTTGGCGAAACACCTTATTGTTCAATTCTCGTTCGCGGGACTGTACGAATTCCCGTGACCCCGGAACGTAAAGGGCTATTGAAGGACAGCGTGGATTTTGGTCAGTACGAGTCTGAAGTCCCTCCCGCTCTGCTCTGGGTGGGAGGACTCATTTGATGATTTTACCACGATTAAAAAAAAAATGTTCAATTCTCCCATGCCAGACATCACGTCGTTTTTGGATTCCCTACCTTGATAGTGAAGAACGGAACCCATAAAGGATCACTTTGTTGCACAAAGGTATTAAACAAGGTCTCACAGCACAAGTGAAGGAAAAAGTCCGAGAATCGAGAATATTTTGTCATTTTATGGCCTTAAATTTCTTTGTAGTTTTGATATTTTTGTTTTTTTTTTTTTAACTCGTGAAGGACTGGAGTTTTTCGAAGATATAAGAACTCGTAGAAGGTATTAGGAGTGGCTTTTGCCCAGCATTGGGATAACACAGACTTTAAAAATAAAAAGATATCTGTCAATTCCTTTCCGCTCAACTTAGAGCGAAACGACTCATTCGATCATTTCACAACCAAAAAATAGTAACTTTGAAATTAATATAAAATACGAAATTAATATAATTTTAGGTATTTTAACATAAGTGTAACTAACCATTATTTAACTAGTTTGGAGCTATAGCTCTATTGAACAAGTCATGTTTACACATTGAATAATCAAAACTACTATGTTGAACTTTAAGCTGCGATTGATCCATTATGGATAAATGTTTGAGTTTCAGTCGAAATACACCGATATTGAAATTCTATGTCTGGATTCAATTATGTGTTTATAATTTAATGTTTATTTATGGGTTCATTTATTAAAGATAAATGAATTATTGGGTTTCTTCCTTTATAATGCGCACAGCAACAGAGTGGAACTCATTACCTTTTTTTTACGTGGTAAAATCATCAAATGAGTCCTCCCATCCAGGGCAGGACGGGAGGGACTGTCAGACTTGTACTGACTACAATCCACGGTGTCCTTCAATAACGATTTACGTTCCAGGGCCTCGGTCACCTCTAAGGGAGGTCCCGTTATAGGAACTCACTACCTGCCTCCGTGTTCTCGAACGCATACAACCCAAATAACTTCAAAGTTAGAGTGAAGAGGCTTTTTCTGGGTCAGCTCACTCTATCGTAGACTATGTATTTGTCTCCTCTGTCCTACCTAGACAATAATAAACGCCTTATAAAAATATATCTAAAACTTATCTCAAATTTATGAAAAACGTTTTTGTTTCTATTGCCAAATATAAAACTAGGAAATAAGTTCACAATCCGATGTAAACAAAAACAATAGAAAGTTCAAAAATAAGTTGAGAATTGCGAAAAAGGAAAAATTTTATTTTATTGTTAGTTGACCACGTTGAATACATAGTTGGAGTTGAATTATTTATATACAGAAACATGATTCTTGTTAAAGAAATATGAATTTTGTATGCGAGAACCGCTGCCAATTTCAATCATAACACTATTTTTGTTAAAATAGAAAAGAAAGATGGTGGTATGGTATTGGCACATTATGTGATATGGGTACACAAGATAAATATTTTGATGCCGTTATCTTCAGATCTTTTCGTAAATTATTTAATATTAGACCCATCTTTTCACCAATATGGATGACGGACAGGTTCTCAGAAAATGGCAAGGTTGAGCAAAGAATTATATTGCAACAGGGAATTTTCGCAATTTTCTTTCATGTTTTATTATTGTTCGAAAAAATGTTTCGTTCAAGGTTCAGGAATTGTTGGCTGTTATAAAGAAAGCAACAGATAAATAATGTTTTGTTTGAAATACACAGGTCTAGTGGTTAGTGACCTTGATTGCTATGCCGGAGGTCGTGGGTTCGATTCCCAACCAGGACAAATGTTTGTGTGATGAGCACGATCATTTGTTCTGTGTCTGGGTGTACTTTATCTATAATATGTATGTATTTAGAAATATATAAGTATGTTTATCAGTTGTCTAGTACCCATAACACAAGCTCTGCTTAGCTTGGGACTAGATGGCGTTGTGTGATAGTTGTGGAATATTTATATTTATTTATTTAAATAGGACGATATTTTAATTTTGGAAACATAACTTTATGAGTTTGTAATGCAATCCGGTTAGTATCAAAGTTGCGTAGGCAGTGAGCATTTTGACCTTAGGTAGACCATTAACCTTAGATCAACCCAATGATCTAATTTAATTGAATATAACATCTTTAATATTAAATTAAGAGTGCTTGTAGTTTATTATGAAGACTTTTTGATTTAAACCTTTTTGGACATAAAAGGACAAACTTTAAGCTAATTCTAACACTTTGAGGTGAGCAACGTTATAATACGTAAAATTTGATAAACGCTATTTGACACAACGTTTAATCACGTCAGTAAAAAATATGTCTTTCTTCAAAGAACGTGTATAAACGGCTGAGACTTATACAAATTTCTTCAACCTACGTCATCGCGCCGTATCACTTTAAATTTTGTGACTGCTTGCGCCACTCCAGGTTAGTTTTTTTGTGCACTTTATAAGGCTACTCGCACACATACATCCTAATTACGCATACATTCGGAGAAAATAGTGCCCAACAAACATTTGAATACCCAGATGCTCAGCTGAAAGTGTTAAGATGATTTAAATTATGCTTCAACTGGCCGTTGCCAACAACTTCGCTCACGTTTGTATAGAAAATTAACCCACGGGGACGTAGTACTGAGATAAAAGGTGTCCTATATGTTATTCCAGACTAACCCTTATCCTATGTCTGTATTAACATCCAATTCCGTTCAGTATTTTTTATGTGAAAGAGAACCATCCATCCTTCTTTTTTTTACGTGGTAAAATCATCACATAAGTCCTCCCACCCAGGGCAGAGCGGGAGGGACTGTCAGACTCGTACTGATTAAAATCCACGGTGTCCTTCAATAGCCCTTTACGGACAGCGAGTCGCCAATTACTCGCCGTCCGCGTGCCCGCGCCTACGGTGGCCGGAGATCGTCTGCCATACCATCGTACCATCCATCCTCACAAATTTTCGCATTTATAACACCAAGTTAGATTCATAGGACTATTTCAAAAGCTTGAAATTCAACGCTCAAAGACGCTTCGTTAAAGACTTGGCTGTATAGCTTTGGACAGCAAGTTCTATTTAGAACTTTAACAAAACAGATGGGTCATAACTTTGATGAAATTGGAAGATAAAACACGATAGCTCCGATATTTCTCCCAGAGTTGTTGTATTTATGAAACAGAAGCCAATTTGATTTCTGTAAAATACACATGAAATACCCACATCAACTCTTTTTAAATCAACGTTTTACGAAATCAAAGAAAGAATTTTTTTTAATTTTTCATTGAAATTCATTAAATTTTCAAGAGAAATCGAAAATAAACCAAAGAGATAAAAAATAAAAAGAGTTACTTGTAAAATAATGAAATTAAAAGCAATTAAAAGTATTAATGAAATGAGTTTCTACTTGTATTGCTAATATTATTATAAATACTCATATCAAACAAGTTTGCGATCACTTTGAAAAATCGAAAGCTTTTTTTTGTTTATAATATATATATATAATTATTATATTAGCTTATACTGGTAATCACACTTTTTTTGATGTGAGTATGAAACTTTTTGAACCAATTTTGATGAATTTTGGTACAGAAATAGCTGGAACCTTAGAGACGGTCATAGACTATATGTGGCGGCGATCGAAGCCGCGGGCAACATCTAGTTGTAACTTAACTGACTTCAAATATCAAGAAGTTATGCAATCTAGGCTTCTTTGAAATATCCACACAGTTGGGACTTTAATATAACAGTTTTATTGCTCTGACCTGATAACAATTTATTACATTTTTATGAAGGGTCATTCCGTTTACTGTCTTACTTCGCATTTTTGGGACAAACTATTTGTTTCCGTTTTTGAAGACATTTTGTGATATCCAGTGGGCTTACTTGATGTATTATATGTTCCATTTCATTTTACAAATGGGAGGTATGCGTCCCAGTAGCAAGGTATTTTATTTTTTATAATGCAGAGCTAGCTTTTGGTCTTTTGGCTTCGCCCGCATAGAAATCGTAAATAAACGCTTAGATTGGGATGAAAGAAATCTTATGAGTTATTGCAAGCTATAAACTTTCCGTATGCAACATTTCATTTTGTTTGAAGGAAAAAAAATCGAGGTATTGTTTTATCAGCTGGTCTGGTGGCAAACCGCGTTTTGGCGATTCAATGATTAACTTTGGAGCTTCAATGTTTAAATGTTTAACTTTCGTACAATAATTATGAGTTTCTGATACCTATAAGTACCTATATTTTTCATTCTTTCTAGGCCTCATAGTCCATTTCAAATTATTTTAAAAGCCCATCTATTGCTTTAAAGCATGGTATTGCTTAGATTATAACTACAGTCTACTTTAATGCCTTTGTCAAAAAGACCGGCGAAAGCGAAGCGTTTCCGAAGCGAGACGTCAGCGAGACGTCAATGCGATAATTCTGTCACACTATCGGATCCCGTTTCTACGTGACTGGATTCAAACAATTCCATACATTACAAATAAAAACGTCACGCTTCGCATTCGCCACGCCAGTCTGTTTGACAAAGGCTTAAATCAGTTTCGAATACGTCTGGACATATGTGTCCAAACATTTCCTACGATGCGTAGCAAATACAATTGATGTATGTATGTATAAATTAGTTAAGCAAAGGGTACTGGGCACCTTTCGGCTTGCGTCTGAGACAAGATAATCTTGTTTCTAGTGACACACAGAGCCTAGTGATGCTGGACTGAGGACCGACTTATTATGAAGTGTTATTGCATTGTGTGAAGTACCTTTTGTGTTCTGACATCTAGAACTGAGTATTAAAATATAGATGAGTTTGACTATATAAACATAAAAAGCTACAAAATTCTAACCAAACTTATTGCTACTCCGTAGGCGCGGGCATGCGGGCAGTGAGTAATGGGCAACTCGCTGTCCGACCATGGACCATGCCCAGGTCAACGGCGCGTTGTGTTCCACGCGCACCTCAAAGAGTGTCAGCAAAAGGACGGGGCCCCCCTCTACAGGGCCAAAGCCTGCCGGAGTCGCGGGGCTCACGAATTACCGTGACTCCGCAGCGTAAAGGGCTATTGAAGGACACCGTGAATTTTAGTCAGTACGAGTCTGACAGTCCCTCCCGCTCTGCCCTGGGAGGACTCCTTTGATGATTTTACCACGCTAAAAAAGAAACGTATACTACTAATATTATAAAGTGAGTAAAGAAAATTTTGTGACGATGTTTCGATGTTTGTTAGTCTTTCATGCAAAAACTACTGGACGGATTTAGATGAGATTTAATACGCAGATTGTTTTTAACACATACAACGTTTTTATTTCGATAATAATATGTTTCTGTGGGATTCTAGTTTTAGTGGGCGAAGCCGCTGGCAACAGCTTTTTTCATAAATGGGAAAGTGAGTTTGTTTGTTATCTTTTACGCCTAAATCACTGAACCGATCATTGTCGTAATACATACATCACGTGAGCCCAGTGCGGGTTTATCATGCTGATTTCCTTATGGTATTTTCTTTTAAAAACCTAAAAGAATAAATTGATCTTTTCTGAAATGTCAATGAAGATAGACGGTACCTACTTAGGTAGGTACCTTCCTACTCAATTTAATCGCGGAGACTCTCAAACTCTTGAAATTGATTAAAATTTGAAACTGCCAAAAGGGTTTTTTCAACATTATATAATAAAATATGAAACCTTTTAATATTGTCCACCAGTCTTAGATAATGGGACTCTTTTTGAGTAAAAGGTTAAGTGCTCTCAAGTCTGAAATGACACTAAGATAATCTAAACAAATCACAAAGAATATCTCAACACAAAAAAAATCCTAAGCAATTAAATCATATTCAATTCGTGAGTTTCGAACTTCTTACTCTAATAACTTTCGAGCAGCGTCTAAAAATTTATTCTCGTAATGATATTACTCCCTAAGCATACAATTTTCATAAAATACCTCTTCCCAAACGAGATTTACACAAACATTATATTACAGCTCAGTTTGTCTCACAATCATTCCATCAAATCAAACTAGACTCTAAATTCTATGCAAAACAATCCATTATTCAGTAAACAACCGCAATAATTTTTAATTCAATGTTCTCAGAATTTTTGTAAGCGCCGGTTAGTGATGTCTTTTAGCGCAAAAACGTCGTTTTATGTAAATGAACTGCTGGTCGAATTGCACCCCATGGATCTGTGTGGCGATAAAGCGAAATTAACTATCTTACTGTACCTCGGCGAAATAGCAGATGGTCCTGAATGTACTCGAAAAGGACTGGTTAATAATTTAACTGTGTTTAAGATACAGCTTGTGTGTGTACTAAGGAGTATACAATATGAGAATACGGAAAACAAGTACGCACTTTGCTATAAAGAGTAAGATGAAATGTCTACATAATAATATACATATCGAACCTGGAAAGCGATTTTGTCGTTACTCGAAAAAATGGCATTCTCTTTTATTACATTTTTGAATTCAGAAAAAAATATTGCGTCCGGCCGCGGCGGTCTGATCAATGTTTTCCTAGGACGTTTGTGAGTGCATAGGAAGGTCAACGGCTTTGGACCGGGAAGAAGGTCGCAATTTGCTTCAAAACATGATGACCTCGAGACCTATAGATTTAAATTACAAAGTTATCAATGGTGTTTTGACATGTCCGTTTTTTGTTCGGAGTTTTGCGACCAATGTTGGATCTGCTATTTTAATGTCTCATGAGAGCAAATCGTTTGGCTCAATTGGGTTAGATTGTATTATCTTCGTCATCATTAAAATCGTTTAAAAATACCCTTTCTTTTGTCCCAGGTATTTCAGCGGGCGGCGGCGGTGACACCAGCGAGGAAACAACCACCAGCACAGTTGACTTCGCGTTCAATGCCACATCTACCACCGAAAGCGTCGCCCAGCCATACTTCGACAATGCAACCAAGCGGGACTACACCGCGGCTGTAGGACAGCCAGCGTATCTGCACTGCCGCGTGAAAAATCTTGGAGATCGAGCAGTAAGTGTTATTGCCCATTCTTCTTCTTCGTGGCGACGCACGACAATATCTATATTTTTTTAGAACTTCGACACTTCCATAGCATCGTCGTTGTCTGTGCAGAAGTTAATTTAACTTCATATTTTTGAGTTGAGAAGGTTACCCTGGAGCAAAGTAAGACAAACGTCAAGATATTGAAGTTATATTAAGTTGAATTAAAGCGTGCACCTTACGTGTTAAGGTAGGTAAGTTAAGGGTCACACTACACGCGTGCGAAAACGAAATTCCTCGTGGTAAACTAGTAGACTTTGGCTAGGATGAGTAGATTCAAGTAGTTGCAACCGCAGGACTCAAATGTGATCGTTGAGTGTGGGGTCCTGGGTGCAAGTTCCAGACTCACGATCATGCTTTAAGTATTAATGCATGGAGTCTACTGCACAAATGTGAGTTTTTCTCTTCAAAAACATCAAAAGGGGCGTAAAAGCTGTTCTGTGCTACATTTTAGCCAGCTAAAAAGCTTGCTAGTCACTCAATTCGCATTCTGTATTAGCAACATAGCTATGTCGGTGTACACGCCGAGGCTGCAGATTAACACCTTGCACAGGATTAGTCGTGCAGGCTTTACGCTAACGCTAAAGCGAGCGCCCGGGAGCGTCATCCAGTTTCATTGCGATAATACTAAATTTAACTGCCTGCTCGTTAGACAGCTAGCTTTCCTGTACTTTGTCGACATTGTGCGGTGTCTCCGTGTATCTGTATTAATATAATTAAAGTACAGGATTTGTAAATTATCAATAATATCGTAAAATTTTGAACTAAACGTACGTTTTTTGAAGTGAAAACTTCTATATGCTGGCAGCTCGTCCGTCACGCTCGGTTGTGTGACGCTGATTCCAGCAAGTTTGGATATGAGTAAGTAAGGATATGAGGGAGTTTCAGTTCGTTATAGGTCTTCATCTTAGATCTTCTTTATCTTAGGTCTCTTCTAGTCAAGAGACTAGATTGAGGTCAAGAACAAACCTATTAAAAATATTATCACAAGAGTTATTTAAACTCAATTTTTTATTATTCTACGAATAAAGTAATGAAAAAAAAAAGAAACAATCATTTTACTCACGATGCAAGGCCGTCAATAAACAACTGATAACTTTATCGATTCTATCGTCTACGCCTTAAATAAAATTCTTATTTAAGATTATCCAAACTATCATTTATAACTGTCACTTTAAGCAGTTATAAATATTTATTATAGTTTACTTTTAAATTTATTATCTTACCTAACAACACAAATCTTTCTTCTAACCAAAAAATCAAAATCCTCAAGTCTGCGTAGTTTTACCGAGACAGTAAAGCATCTTTAACGAAAATTAATGTTCTCGACCTCAATCAAGTATCAGTCTACTACTTTTTGTCTGGACCTTAACTACATTAAATATTTATCTAGTTAGGAAACCTTAAGTGTTGGCGACTTTTTTGTTTCTTTTTTGTAAGTTTTTCTTTACTTTTTGCGACACTGCTTTTGCCCGCGGTTACGTAAGAATAGTTGTTCGAAAGTAAATCATGAGATCAAAGTAAATGATGATAACCTATGGCACTCAGGGATGTTCGCGGGTTTCACGAATTACCGTGACCCCGGAACGTAAAGGGCTATTGAAGGAAACGTGAATTTTAGTCAGTACGAGTCTGACAGGGTAGAATGGAAGGAACGTGTTGAGACGACGCCAAGGATAAGGGCAGGAAGATGATGATGACTCAGGGATAAGGTAGCTTCAAATTAATTAAACAGACCCCGAAATTGGATCAGCAGTTACTGCAATCCTGCAAACTTGTCTAGACAAAGGTGGGAGGCCTTTAGACCGTCACGCCGAACGACAATTCACTACTTCGCATCCATCGGTTTCCCGCACGACTCCTATAATGTCGTCGGTTCACCTAGAGAGGGCAGCCTACGCTATGTCTTCCGCTTCGCTTTTCTTCCCCATTTCTTATCAGTTCTACGAGCGAAAAAAAATGTCACGCCTTTGTAACAGATACCTAGATAGTTTATTGTCCACCAAGATATTTCTTCACTACAAAGTATAAAACAAAGTCGCTTTCCGCTGTCTGTCCCTATGTAGGTATGCTTAGATCTTTAAGACTACGCAACGGATTTTGATGCAGTTTTTTTTGATAGAGTGATTCAAGAGGAATACATATAGACCTTAAATACATATAAACCATGTATTTATGGTTTATATGTGTGCCGCACAGGCCGATCTTCCGGGTTAAGCCGCGCTTGCCGAGGTTGGTCTGTGGATGGTTGACCATCTGTCATAGCGAGTTTCCTCCGTGGATTGGAAAGCACGTAAAGCCGTTGATCCCGGCTGTCATTTGTAAATCTTTGGCAGTCATCACTGTTAGTGTACCATGGGGTATCATATTACCCAGTTACTGGGTTGTGGAGGTCCAACAGGCAGTCGTTCCATGTAAAATAATGATATCCAGCTGCATCTGGTTTGACTGAAAACCGACCCCAATATAGTTGGGAAAAGGCTAGGCAGATGATGATGTGTGCCGGGGGGGGCGCTAGTTACGAAATAAATTGTTTCGCTTTTGGAGCGACCAATGGAGTGACCAAAGCCATATATTAAGGTTGAGTAGGTCAGAAAGAGATTTTTGTCGGCACAATTAGAGTAAAAAAGACACCATTTATTGCTATTAGGTTCGAAGAAGTAGAGTTGAGAATGCGCACTTAGTCCGGGATGGACGGGCTTAAACTTGGAGCGGACTCTGGTGGGTCAGCCAACACACTGGAGAAATGATCAAATAAAAATTTCCGCATTGGGTAGATTGGAGAGGACTGTCAAGCTCTTACTGACTAAAAGTCCAGCGATTTCCTGGGTTGATCTTTAGGTTCCAGAGCCACGGAGTTCTGTATAGGCAGTCCTGCAACGCTAGTAGGTGTTTGCTCTTTAGAGCGAACACTTCACGTGCCATCAACCATGGTCCTCGGATCAAACAGCAAGCCACTTTACGAGAGACTCGAAGACTACGCAATATATATTTTAATTTTATTAGCCAAACAAAACATCCACCCTTTCCAATTATTACAGCTACATATAGCTAGGTCAATGAAATACACAACCATAAAACCCATTTGCAAAATTAATCTAGTCACTTTTATTAGCCCACTCTTTCAGTGAAATAAAGTTGAAATAAAGGTTAGTTACCCACGAGGAGTCAAAGGAAAGAGAATGGCGAGAGCAGTTTCAAAATTAGGCGCTCCCTCCTAAATAAAGTGAGACTGCTTTTGTGAGAGACATTGTGTACCTAAGTAATTACCTACCTTATTGAAAATGTAGCCTACTGCGTGAAGCAAAACTTTTGAGGAAATGTTTTAGATAAGGGAAGCCATTTATTTTAATGAAAAATGACGACCTTTTTTTACGCTTCACGAAAATGTTCGTGTATATCACCATAACGGTGTACTAACATTTTTACACGGCATTTGGTTGGACAATAAAATGTTTTATGTGCTTTGTGGGTATGATTGATTTTTTTTAGGAGTTTGTGGTTTAATAAAAACAAAAACATTATATTTGAAAAAGATTATAATAAACGATTCTTATTATTTCATTTTTCTGATATAATTTTCTGGGATGTGACCTGAAATGCAAGCTCGGCCTAGCTCCGACGTTGTTACTCATTTTTTAAATTATGAACTCCCTGAGGCCGCTTGTATACATCCGTTTTTTTCACCGGACACCGAACCATCAACAAACAGATATCCTTGTATCCTTCGCTGGACAGATGTCCGGTGCATGTACACACTCATTTTAAGCCTTACACCACCGCGCGAATCCGGCGAAATAAACGGACGTATACACGCGGCCTTAATCAAAAGCATAGTGTTGTCATTGATTGCATTGTTCAAAATGTAAACACATTTTTTAAGTAATAAATTATATTTTTTTTATTAATTAAATAAAGTTATTGTTAAATACATGGCCCCTCAGGATTTAAAAGCCATTTGACCTTGGTAAAGTTGGGTTTGTGGATGGATGACCAAAGGTATCATACCTAATTTAATATCTTCCGTGACACAGAAAGGACAATAAAGCATTGATCCCGACTGTCTCTCTTATATCTTAGGCAATTGTATCAGGTCTTGCCGCCTTGGTTAAAGAGGTCATTATGCAGCCGTTTCAAGTAAAATACCAGTATTCATTTGCATCAAGTTAGACTGTAAAGCCTGCCCCAACATAATAATTGTTCACTTTCTTATTATTATTTTCGAAACGGATGTGACATGTGACGTCATAATTGCGATACAATGCTGGTCATTTAGGAACATTGTTTGCATAGCAATTAAGCGAGCGAAATGTCTTGTTGTGACTCGCTCGCAATTAACATTGGATTGTTTAATGTATGGTCTGTGTAAACAAGACGTCAGAAGTCGTTTGTAAGTTTGTGTGTAATTAAAAAAATGAGAAAATAAATAAACAGAGACGTTGTTTATTTTCTTAGTTGAAGAACTCAACATTTTTCAATGCTTTCTTATTTATGTAAACTTAATCTGATCAGCAGTTATATTCTCTTTAAATACAGCTTTGTGATGGCGCGGCCCCAGCACTTACGCTACGTTGAGAGTTAAGTTTGCCATTCACAAAGCTACTGACAGCAACCCTATCCAATCATGCAGCGCGGGCTGTGAGCGCTCGCGCTGCACGGTTGGAAGATCTTAAAGCCCTCTCGTTGAAGAACTAATCGTACAGTCCAAGGATGAGATTTCATATAGAGCATAGCATAGCTGGTCTCGAAGATGACTCAGTCCAGGTTGTAATACTAGGTCCATTGTCTATGGCAAAGGTTTCAGAGTAGGTCTAACAAACTGAATAAACATAAATTGTAAAACATGGTAATATTAAGTCAGTAACTTCGTTATGGTAAACTCCCACTGCGACAGACGTCGGCAGACCATCTCCGGCCACCGTAGGCACGTTCATGCGGGCGGCGAGTAATGGGTGACTCGCTGTCCGACCATGGACCATGCCCGGGTCGAGGCGCGTTGTGTTCCACGCGCGCCTCAAGGAGTGTCAGCACAGTGAGGGCCAAAGCCTGGCGGAGTCGCGGGACTCTCGAATTACCTTGACCCCAATACGTAAAGGGCTATTGAAGGACACCGTGGATTTTAGTCAGTACTAATCTGACAGTCCCTCCCGCTCTGCCCTGGGTGGGAGGACATATGATAATTTTAACACGTAAAAAAAAACAGTAACTTCGTTATAAATAACACTACGTAGAACCTGACAGATGAATAACTAACAAAACTAAAACCTCTGTAGAACCTTAATCAAACTTCCGTATTCCCTTTTCAAATATACAATGCCTACAGCATTGTCCTTTTTTACAAAGGAACTATGGCGAAAATGTCTATCGACACAACAAATAAATAACACTATTTCAAGGAAAAGTTCTGTTTGTGAAATAAGCAGTTTTTCCCTAAAACTAATAGGGCTGGAAATAATCCACGCGAAAATATAGGATAGTGTGTGTATATGTATACTCTTTGTCGTCGAAAAATTCTCGAGTCGATAGTACGCGGAATTCGTATCAAAGGATATTGTTCTTTGTTAAACATTGTTCTGATTTTACATGAGAAAGGACAGCTCTTTTATTGGAGTACTATTTTTTCTCGCTGATTCACTTGCATCGGATTTTATATTTTAGATATAATGCGGTCCAACTTAGAAGGTGAGTTTCTATGGTTTTCATCCGTCAACTGACAGTTGAAAAGTATAGTTACCAAAAGAATTACTTTGCTCAAATTAATTTTTAATATTTTGTCAAATTTAATTTCGGTGCGTTTGCTAACCCGGATAATTATGTACAGTTTTTATTTTTCGTTTCGCTAGATCGCATTAATTTTCATTGACATAATAATGGTCTAAATAGTCATAGAAATTGCTTAAACAAAAATTAAACAATCTTTATTTATTACAGCTTAAACTTTCGTTACACCAAACATATAACTATAACATAACATAAAACTATTTACTGTTGTTATTGTTTCACATTCAACCGGTAATGTAACGGTATTAAAAAATTCATTGTTTTCGTTTCATAAAATGTTCTCTTGCATTGTTTTCTTTGTAGTATTATTTTAATAAAATATCGGATTCATTTGTTTCCAAATCAAATAACAATCATTTCACAAAAAGGATCATTTATATGTTATGATGGATGTCGAAAGGTTCAGAACTCCACTAACATAAAAACGCTCAATTGCCATGAAATAAACACTGAAAAATGAACAACAAATTACATTTTATAGGCAGAACGATAGACATCAAGTGTAGGTACTCCATTAAAATGTCAGGCGGGCCATATTTCAAAATACGTGATCCATTTTCCACAGATAGCTGCAATATAACGCGATAAAAATGTATAAAATATTAACATACAAAAAAGGGACTGAGAATTTATGTTCCTACGAGGGTCAGTAAGTACTCCTAATAAATAAGAGCAAGCAAATACATATTTTTTGTCAGTGGACCTTAAGATATTTTTTATAAAGACACTCTTGTGTCGTCACAACTCTTGTGTCGTACAGGGTTTAACGGAATAAGTTCAATCCCTTTTTGCTGGTTATTCTGGTCACTGAACCGAAGAACTTTCCATCAGGAATATGAGGAAAAATTATACTGTTATTCCTGTACAAAATATCCTCTGAAGAAATTAGTATGATGAGACCAATTTTTTTTTGTTTTGTGTGGAGTGTTGACAACTGAAAGACACAGTGGTTTATAGACAAGTTTGACCTTTTTCACCGTAGATAAAAAAAAAGAGGGATTGCTCTATTTCTTGGTAAAATACACGTAGGTTGCTAGCACCTGACTTCTGGAACAAAACCATAGATACGTCAAAAAATTGATAATTGTTATCGATATTTTAAGATGAACTCAAGTAATTGTTGCAATTTTTTAAAATAAATAGTTTTAAGAGAAGGAAATGGAGGACGTTTGGCGTTAATTTGAAGGGAAAAATTAATTTCTAGTAGTGTACACTAGAGGCGCTCTTTTAATTGGCCTTATAATAAACGCAGAAAATACTTCAAATACGCTGTAAATAAAATACAGAAATCTTGTGATAAGGCTTCTGGTTTTCGACAGGCCTGTTGGTCTAGTGGTTAGTGACCCTGACTGCTATGCCGGAGGTCGTGGGTTCGATTCCCACTCAGGACAAATGTTTGTGTGATGAGCACGATCATTTGTTCTGTGCCTGGGTGTAATTTATCTATAATATGTATGTATCTAGAAATATATAAGTATGTTTATCAGTTGTCTAGTGCCCATAACACAAGCTCTGCTTAGCTTGGGACTAGATGGCGTTGTATGATAGTTGTTGAATATTATTATATATTTTTTTTATATTTAAATATTTTATAACTTAAGTTAAACACTTAAAAAATATCCTTGAACAGAAATTATACTTAGCATTAGTATTTAGGTTTCCTCGAATTCGTTCTTAAAAGATTACCCAGTCAGCAAAGTTGTTAGCGAAGCTGAATGTCTCCTAAAGAGTGCTTTGAAATAGAAAAAGGTCTAAGCTGGGACAGACCAAAATAGATCCAGACCCTTATTTAGCCAGCCACAATTGCGTTGACATGATTTTTGTGATGTTGTAACTAGTTTTTAACCGCAGCTTTGCATGCCTCGATTTCGTAAAATAATCTTTAATCATGGACGTATTTTTTTTTTCGTGGTAAAATCATCAAATGAGTCCTCCCACCCATACTGTCAGACTTGTACTGACTAAAATCCACGGTGTCCTTCAATAGCCCTTTACGTACCGGGGTCACGGTAATCCCTTGGTCCCGCGACCCCGGAAACATGGACGTATCTAGAGATATTTTCCGGGGGGAGGGGGGGGGGGCTCTTATTTTTCTACTTCTCCGTCGCTACACTCTTGCCAGACTGGTCGTATTCGTCACATAAGGGGCTTTTTTTTACGTGGTAAAATTATCAAATGAGTCCTCCCGCCCAGGACAGGACGGGAGGACCTGTCAGACTGGTACTGACTAAAATAAAATACACGGTGTCCTTCAATAGCCCTTTAAATTCCGGGGCCACGGTTACTCTACAGTCCCGTGACTCCGGACATAAGGGGGGCTGGCCTCCCGGTTTCAAAATAAGATAATGCAATTTAGTAAGAAAAATGTCATTGTGTAGGTTTTAAGTTCAAATTCTGGGTTTGGCACTAGACTATTCTGGGGTGGGCACGGACCACCCGGCAGCCCTATCTACGTCCACCTACTCTTTGAAAAAATACAATATAATTATGTATAAGAACATTCATGGTGATCGATCAAATGATGTCTAATCCATAATATAATATTTTTCGGATAAAATGGCGTCCCTCGCATTATGTGACTCGCAAATTATCCCATGGGAATGTAGGTACTGCTGGGATATGATATCAATTTTTGAAGTGAAAACTTCTTTAGCGGCGTTGAGCACTTTTCTGTAATGGGTATAAAATCTTAAACTCGCGTCAGGACACGTGACCCTGACCGAAAAAGCGTAGGACGGCGCAGGGCGCTTGCGTGAATGTTCGTGTGACTTTATTACTTTTAAAGAAGTTTGTATGCTGGATACATTCGTTGCTAGGTAACATTGTTTATAAAAGATGTACGTCACATTGGAAAATTATTGAAATAAAAAGTCAACCATTTTTGCGAGTTTTACTAAAATCTGTTCACAAGATATTTCCAACAATTACTATTCAAGTTTTCACTTCTGCCGGCACTCCCAGAGTGCAACCCGTCGTTTTTTTTATCCAAACGATAAACATATTACTTTGTGTGACTAAATAGCGAAAATCCTTCTGCGAAGCAGTCATGCTCATGAAGGAGGAGGCGGGCCGCGTGAGGGAGAGGACAGCCGCAGTGGTAGACGCCAACGGCGTCGGACGTCGCAAGACGATCTCCGGCCACCGTAGACGCGGGCATCCGGGCGGCGAGTAATGGGCGACTCGCTGTCTGACCATGGACCATGTCCGGGTCGACGCCGTGTTGTGTTCCACGCACGCCTCAAGGAGTGTCAGCAAAAATGACGGGTCCCGCGACCCCGGTACGTGAAGGGCTATTGAAGGACACCGTGGATTTTAGTCAGTACGAGTTTGATAGTACCTATATCTTCGTTATTATACATCTATAGTGTAATAACGGTAAACACAAAAGTACGGAATTAATGTATTCTCAATTAAGTGCCCACGTAAACAAAATAGACGATAAATAATTATGAGATAATATTATTTGAAACTTTAAGAGCGGTATGTCAAAAACATATTTTTTTAAATGTTCAGAATTTAAAATCTCGTCATATTTTTTTTATTACAGTAAAAAAGGTTCATCATCTCAATTACCTTTTAAATCTAAAAAAAAAAAACAAAATGCAAAACGAAGGCCCTTAATAGACTCGAAGTACGAGTATCTTCGCTTTACATTTTAATTTCGTTGCCTTAGTTCACATAGCTATAAGACTCTGTAAAGGAAGAAGAATCTAATCAAGTAGGGAAAAAAGGTCTACATTCAACACTACAACCTCATAATCCCGTACCGTTTAAGGAAAAACGGTACGGAGTAACTCCACAAGATAATGTAAACGGAATATATGAATATTTTTGTAAGAAGATTCCATTTATTAGGACCGGATCGCTCTACATCAAAAATACTGAAGTTTGCACTTTTATACTTTGGTTTTAAACTAGTTTGGGTTTCAAAGGAAGTCTTAAAATTTTACAGAGGTAACTAAACTAAAATGCCTTGACACCGGCCGCAAGTGCTCCATAACACTAGGTCATGGATTCGATTTCCGACTCAAGCATTTTCCATTAGAAATTGTACTGAATTTCTACTACTGTAGCCGAAGTACAAATTTATATCTATTTGACGGCAATAGGCTTGTTAAATAGGAATCTAGCGAAATGACGAAATGAAATGATGTTTATTTATGCAAGTATTTTAGGTCAACACTTTTTTGTCAACATTATTACACTAGCTTTTGTACGCGACTTCGTTTGCGTGGAATAGTGACTTCCGTCAGATTTTTGTTTTTTTTTGTAATAAAAACTATCCTATGTCCTTTCTCAATTTTCAAACTACGTCTGTACCAAATTTCACACAAATCAGTTCAGTAGTTTAGGCGTGAAGAAAAGACAGACAGACAGACAGAGTTACTTTCCAATTTATAATATTAGTTTGGATATCTTTTTATAAAACAGAGAGAGGTCGGTGTTTCGTTCTGTCTCCTCTGAACAGAAACATGCAAACATTATTACATATATCAGATTAAACGAGCACCATGCAGGTTAATATCTGAGATGGTCTTTTGAAGAACGAATCACACAGATTCGAGTGGACCTGTCCAGTCAGTGCAAGCATTTGCCAGTTATCGTGTAGCTCGACTCATAACTCAACGAGCTCAGCAGGATATGGGTACTAAATAGGTTCACTTTATCTTATCTTTCAGGATTACAGTCATGATGTAATGTTATGTTAGTTTTAGTGTTAAGAAGCAACCATGCAGTAACAGTGCTTACACAAACAGCAGCGAGAGATGAGGATCTCTTGCTGTTTGTGTAAGCACTCTTAAACTTGCGTTAAGGCTAGTTTGGCTTCCAAAGTAAGTCTTAAAATTTTACCACAGTCAGTAAATAAAATACAAGTCGAGATAAGAGCTGCATTTTATTTTAATAGCAGCCGTTTAGCTGTCTCTGCAGTTGCTTCAGCTGGAAAACTTTTAATAATCTGTTCCTGAGAAAGGTTTTTCTACGGTGTCAATTTTAGAACTTACTTTGTTTGTATGAGGAACAGGGTATAAAGTTATTTGATACTTAATCGGTAAGGGATGTAGCTCCGATCATAAGGGTGTTGGTCTGATTGTCTGGTAGGCTTTCTGCCATTAATGTTGAAATTTTCTAAATGAACTCGCGGCGAATCATATTAGTGCGATGCAGGATTTTAATTCTTAGTTTTTCTTTTGCTCCATAGATGTCACTAGTAGTATTTTTGTTGATTATTGAATCGTCCTTTACTATGCCTCGTACTTTGTCAATATTTATGAAAAGGTCCAAAGTTTTACAAAATCCGTGTAGAAATGTCCAAAATAAGTTATTAGATTTTCAATTAATGTTTCTAAGAGTCTGGGATTAGGACGTGATAAAGATGGAAGTAAAGCCCTTTAAATGTGCATTCATTTTCCAATTTTCAGACGTGATGGTATTTCCAAATAGATATGTCAAAGTTATTTTTGCAAATATAAATTTTTGAGCACAACCGACTCAATGATCTTTGTTTTAACTCTATTCATCTCTTATTCGCCTAGGTACCAAATGATCGAAAAATGAAATGAAGTCTTTATTTTTTTGACACTAAAGGCGACCGATTCCCGTAGAAGCCATCAGACTCGTTTAAAATGAAGTCAGCTTCCTATGCTATTTTGTCAGTGTTGAATAAAACAAAAATGAACAATCTCCTGAGTACTTCCACTCGGGTGAAACATCTAATATCGCAGGTATTTCATCCTCACAACATATGATGCCTATAATCCCTCGAAGATTAGGTTGCCTAATCCTTCAATATATATAATAGTACACCGTCATTTCACCAGCTATGTTTAAGTCCCAGTAATCATCACACGAAAGCACGAGCCTAACATACTAACGCATATGAGCACACTGTACTGTTTCCGCATTATTATGTTCTGTCAAATTCTCAATTCTCGAAGACGCGAACAGTCAGGATATTAAATATCTTATGGATAGCTGTTTGCTAAAATCCCACATAATAATGTCACCTTCATCTATGGAGGAATTTAATATTAAGCTTCCTCTGCGTGACTGTACTTACGATTTTGGAATTCCTGTAATGTTGGTGTCAGAAGATTTAGCAAGTGGGTGGGCTTATAATTATTTAACCGGTTTGGGGCAGTGTGGGTGTCACCTTAGACTAGTGGCTGTGTTAAGAAGAAGATAAAAATTGTTTTAATTTTTAGTTAAGTGTTTGTTTTGGCAAGCACAGCGGACGACTTTCACCTACAAGGTAGTGTTAACTTCTTGTAGAAGTTTTTTATTTACGTGGATACACAATCAAAGACTTGAACTCGTACACCAGATATTATATTGTAAATAAAGTTACAGAATAAAAAAAAAATACATGAACGACACATTGACGAATATGAAAAGTCATTCTAGATTCAAAATCAATTACTCCAGAATAGAACCAGAACCATAAATCAAACTGTGACTGTATTAAAAAAGGTCAACATTCAACACTTCCCCTCAATCACTGTTTGAACTCAGACATCACCGCTGACTCAGTTGGCTTAAGAAAAACCTAAGCCCAAGTTCACAACACAGAACTTATGTTTAGGAGCACACAAAGATTTAGTTAGTACATCAGCCACCATTTCCTGAGTAGATAAATAATTCAACTTGATTACATGATTATTCACAGCCTCCCTAACATAGTGGTACCTGATATCTATGTGCTTAGTCCTCCTATGAAACACTGGATTGACACTAAGTTTCTGAGCAGACTGATTGTCATTAAACAAATCGACGACTAATCCAGAACTACCAGTCAATTCAGTAACCAAGTCCCTAATACAACGTGCCTCCTTAGCAGCCTCACTAAGAGCAACGTACTCAGCCTCAGTACTTGATAAACTAACACATGTTTGTTTTCTGCATTCCCAGGAAATGGTGTTTCCCCCATACTTAAAAACAAACCCCGAAAATGATTTTCGGTCGCGTACGTCACCGCCCCAGTCCGCATCTACAAACCCCTCAACTTTAACATGACCCGACCTACTAAACACAAGACTACCGTTTTGAGTTCCTTTAAGATACCTCAATACACGTTTCGCAGTCCTCCAGTGTTCCATAGTATGACACGTATTAAACTGGCTTAAGTACGAAACTGCATACGTAATGTCTGGCCGTGTAAAAACACTTAGGTACATAAGAGAACCAATCAATTCCCTATACGGAACATTACCTTCATCTAACACACTCGTATCAGTAAACTTAATGTTTGGGTCCAAAGGAGTCTGGACTGGTTTGCATTCCGACATACCGAAACTGTCGAGCAAGCGCTCAATATACCTTGCCTGACAAAGCTTAAGAGTTTTGTTCGTCCTGTCACGCTCTAATGTGACCCCGAGAACATGCCGCACCGCACCTAAGTCCTTAATCTTAAATGGTTTACGTAAACTCTCTTTCAGCTCTTCAGCCATGCGTGCATCATTGTAACACACAATGAAATCGTCGACGTACAAGGCAATGTAAACAACTGACTTACCATTTCTTTTGTAGAAGATACATTGTTCAAGTTGGCATTGAACAAAACCTGTCAGCAGAAGCACATCCTTCACCCTCTGATACCAAGCTCGTGAAGCTTGTTTTAGTCCATAGACTGCTTTTTTTAATCTGTAGACTTTATTTTCTCCACCAGGTGAAATGAACCCCTCCGGTTGAAACATAAAAATTTCCTCATCTAAATTACCATTTAGGAACGCCGTCTGTACGTCCAGATGGTCTATATCAAGATCCATGACTACGGCTATCGCCAACAACAGTCGCAACGAACTGTACCGTACTACCGGTGAAAACGTCTCAAAATAATCTTCACCATACTTTTGGGTAAAACCCTTGGCTACTAACCTAGCCTTATACCGGGCTATCTTCCCCTCGGCGTCACACTTAATTTTGAAGATCCATTTGTTCCGAACCACATTTTTGCCCTTAGGACGATCCACCAACTCCCAAGCCTCATGCTGATTGAACGAATCAATCTCCATCTGCATAGCTTGCTGCCACAAGTCGCTCTGCCCTGAACCTAGAGCTTCCTTAACAGTGCGCGGTTCAGCTGGGATCGCATCATGTGCGTACAAACCCTTAGGTTGTCTAGATCTAAGATTGTACCTCGGTTCCGGAGGTTCTACCACCTCCTCAACGCTATCTTCAAAAACCAAAGTGTCGTCGCCGCCATCATCACCGCTCGCTGACACAACCGGTTCAACATTCCTCGTTACCGGCTCTTCAGTGACAGATTCCCGAGCTGCATCACCAACCACCTCACTCTCAGGCACGCTTGACTTCCACTCACTGTTGGAATCGTCAACTTCTTCCCCTGAAAGAAATATTTCTATAGTGGGTGATCCGTGTCCAGTTCCTAGCTCTTTGGCTGGAAACACACTTTCATTAAATTTGACATCACGACTTCTTATAATATTATGTGTCTCAGAGTCATACAACCTGTAAGATCTCCCATTATCTTCATAACCGACAAAAATATATTTCTTACTCTTAGGTTGCAACTTATTTCGCTTAACGTCATGGATATGTACAAAGGCCTCGCAACCGAAAATCCGTAAGTGGTCATATTTTACCCTATTACCCGACCAAACCTCTTCGGGCGTTTTCCCACCTAATCTACTAGATGGAGACCGATTAATAAGGTACCCGGCAGTGTTAGCCGCCTCAGCCCACATCTTGTGATCCAAACCCGCGTGATACAACATACAACGTACCCGTTCCAAAAGAGTTCTGTTCAACCTCTCCGCCGCACCATTCATTTGGGGCGAATACGGAACAGTGACCTGATGCACAATACCCTTTAGTCTGAAGAATGAGCTTAGCTCTTTATTTACATACTCCGTACCGTTATCACTGCGTATTGCCTTTACCTTGGATTCACATTGTTTTTCAACGAGCCTAACAAAGTCCATGGTGACGCTAGTTACTTCGCTCTTATTTTTCAAGAAGTACAAGAATACTTTCCGCGAGTGATCATCTAGAAAAGTTAAAATGTACCGCTTACCTGAGTGGGACGCAACAGGAATGGAACACAAGTCTGTATGCACCAGATCTAACCGCTTTGCCGCTACGTCACGACTAGATTTCTTGAACGGAAATCTTATTTGTTTTCCAAGAATACAAACATCGCAATTATTTGTAATTTCTGCATTCTGAAAATCAATAACGTGTGACAGTGACTTTAAGCTGTCATAACTCAAATGACCCAACCTATGGTGCCAAGACTCCTTTGAAACCTCTTTATTTACACTACTTAAAGCTACCGCGTTAGTATGCAGTTTGTATACCCCGCCAACAGACCTAACACTAGCTATACAAGATTTATTTCTAAAAATCTTACAAGTAGACTCAATAAACTCCACTCTAAGCCCTTTAACTGCTAAACTATTTACAGACAGTAAATTAACACTCATTCCCGGAATGTACATCACTTCTTTAAGAGTCAAATCATAATCTCCGAGTTTCAAACACACATTACCGATACCAACACATTTCAAAGTCTGTCCGCTTGCCACGTTCACCTCTACACTTCTTGTAGAAAAATCGTATATCCAGTCTCGCCGTCCCGTCATGTGACTCGACGCACCCGAGTCTACGTACCACGTGTCAGCCAAGAACCGAGTCGCAACCATCGCAACCTTTTTCTGGGTACACTCCTTTGTGGCGTTCCTGGCCACTAAGAATTTATGGTCGACTGTTTACTATTATTTTAGGATTGACTTTTGCGACTGTCAAAGATAGATTCTTTGTTAGCATTACAGCGATCTAATAACTATGTATTAATTATAAATACACGGCCGTATCTAATATATACTATTTGAAGTAAGCGCTATTTCATTTCTTACAAATGGAGAACGGGCATATTCAGACCGTGTCTCCAAAGTAAAGGAGCACGAGCGTTCTTCTGCCCGTGTCTCCAAAGTGGTGACCCCGACGTGATTTTCACAAGATTGCTTCATTGCGCGAACTCGAGGTGAATTCGGCCGACGCGACACACTACGGACACTGCCGCGCGCTGCACTACGAGCTGACCTGTGGACTGCGGGACTTTGGCACATTATATTGCATCAGTCATCGTGTTGTTTCCTGTCCATTCATCAGTGCCTACAGTGCGCCCGGCGACCGGCGAACATACTTGCGAGTGATGAAGAGACGAGAAAAAGGTTTTTATTGACATTTATGTGTTTACTGTTCTACTGTTGCATATATTATTTTTTTTAGGTATTTATTGTTATTGGTGTCTATGTTTATTCCTTTAATGTATTTTTTATCTTGTCTCTGCATGTGTATGTACCCAGTATTTGCATGGTCATGTGAGTTTGCCTCACCACATTCCCACGGTTAAGGTAATTACTCCTGGTTTGAGGTTTTGTGTGGTCGCTTGAGTTCTTTTACGGAGATTTTGCACGTTCACTCACCATGACTGATGAACTTCAAGCACGTCTAAAAATGCTCGAAGCTGAGAATGCTGCCTTGCGTGCCCAGCATGAACAACTTGATTCTCATCCTAAACTTGAGGTGGCGGCCGCTGCATGTAAAGTAGCTGTGAAGCTGCCACCGTTTTGGCCCGATCGGGTAACGGTGTGGTTCGCTCAAGCTGAAGCACAATTTCTTTTGGCTGGCATTGTCACTGATGCCACCAAATATAATTATATTCTCAGCCAGATTGACCATAACGTAGCCGGGGAAATTGAGGAGATTGTGATCAACCCGCCGGCAGAGGGAAAATACATAGTTTTGAAAGACACTTTGATAAAACGGTTCTCCACGACCAAAGTGCAGAGGGTAAGACAACTGCTAAATAACGAGGAACTTGGGGACAGAAAACCATCCCAGTTCCTTCGCCACCTTCGGTCCCTGGCAGGGAATGAATTGTCTGACGACAACATCCTTCGGCAACTCTGGTTTCGCCGCTTGCCCCAGCATGTACAAGGAATATTGGCAGCCCAAGCTGATCTCGCCCTGGACAAGATAGCCGATATTGCTGACAAAATTGTTGAGGTTCAGCCAAGTCACGCAAATGTTTTTGCTGCAACAAGCGCACCCACGCTTTCCAGCCTGATGGAGCGGTTAGAAGAGCTAAGCTATCAGGTTGCTGCCTTGAAATCCGAACGATCCCGATCTCGGAGTAGCAGCAGACATTCTTCGCGCAGCTCCACTCTGGATCGGTCTAAAAAACGCTGTTGGTATCACCAGAAATTTGGTGTAAAAGCAAAAAAGTGTATCACACCGTGCAGTTGGGTAACGGAAAACATAGGGACCAATCAGTAGCGACGGCGACTGATTGCTGCCATTCCCCCAGCCGTCGCCTTTTTATAACCGAACAGGTTACTAAACGACAATTTTTAATAGATACTGGTTCAGACCTTTGCTGTTTCCCTCATCGCTGGCTTTCTAGTCGAAGAAAGCCTACGGATTATGACCTCTGTGCTGCTAATGGTAGCAGCATACATACCTTCGGTACAATTACTTTGACGCTTAACTTTCGTCTCCGTCGCAATTTCACCTGGACGTTCGTCGTCGCCGATGTCAATAACGCGATTATTGGTTCGGATTTTCTGGCATATTATCACTTGCTACCAGACTGCCGCACCAAGCGGTTAATAGACGGCGTAACCAATCTTTCAGCAATTGCCTGTACCGCGACGTCAGAACAACTTAGTGTCAAGGCTGTAGCTCCGTCGAATTCTGTTTTCGCACAAGTGCTAGCAGAGTTCCCTGAAATAACTCGTCCTCCTGGCATTATCAGGATCGTTAAGCACGATACTGTGCATTTTATCAAGACAACGGATGGGCCCCCCATTTCTTGTCGTCCTCGCCGTCTGGCACCTCAAAAACTGATGTCGGCTAAAAAGGAATTTGAGAACATGGTGCAGTCTGGCACAGCACGACCGTCTAAAAGCCCGTGGTCATCTCCATTGCACATGACCCTAAAGAAAGATAACACTTGGCGTCCCTGCGGTGACTACCGCGCGCTCAACGCCCGAACTGTACCAGACAGGTATCCAGTCAGGTACATAAACGATTTTGCTCACAACCTCACCGGTGCCAAAATCTTCAGCACCATCGATCTTGTGAAGGCATACCATCAGATCCCAGTTTTTGAAGAGGATATTCCGAAGACCGCCATCACTACTCCGTTTGGCCTCTTCGAGTTCCCATTCATGACATTCGGTCTTCGCAATGCTGGCCAAACCTTCCAGCGTTTTATCGATGAGGTCACACGGGGTCTTGATTTCTGTTTTCCATACGTGGATGACATCCTCGTCCACTCTACAGATGAGGTTCTCCACTGCGAGCATCTGCGCATCCTCTTTAGACGTTTGCGGGACTATGGGGTTGTGATAAATCCTTCCAAGTTGGTGCTCGGCGCACGTGAGGTAACATTTTTAGGATATCGCATCAGCTCTGAGGGCACTAAGCCTCCTCAAGATCGTGTTCAAACCATCCTCGATTTCCCACCCCCTAAAACCGTCCAGGGAGTACGTCGCTTTCTCGGTATGTTAAATTACTACCGCCGTTTTCTTTCTAAGGCTGCATTGTTCCAGGCACCGTTAATTAAAGCTGTGATTGCTACTAAAGGCAAGGGTGCAAAACCATTTATATGGACATCTGAACTCCTCGAACAATTAGAAGCCTGCAAAAAGAGTTTAGCGACTGCCACCCTGCTACATCATCCGGTCAACGGTGCTCCTCTCGGACTGTTTACTGATGCTTCCAGCGTCCACATCGGGTCCTGCCTTCAACAACAGATTGACGGCGAGTGGGTGCCTCTTGCTTTCTTCAGCAAAAAGTTGACCGATCAGCAAGCACAGTGGCCCGCTTATTATCGCGAGTTACTGGCGGTGTATGAAAGCGTACAGCATTTCCGCCACATACTCGAGGTCCAACATGTTACTATTTTTACAGACCACAAGCCGCTACTGTATGCTTTCGTACAGCGCCGGGAAAAACTCCCACCTGCACAATTAAATCAATTGTCTTTCATAAGCCAATTTACCACTGACATAAAATATATCAAGGGGGAAGACAATGTTGTCGCTGACACGATGTCACGTGTTGATGCCATTGCTCTTGAGCAGGATTGGCAAGCACTTGCCCAATCACAGGAAGCAGACCCGGAGTTATTAAACCTGCAGCAGCAAGGCACTAGCCTTCAATTATCCAAAATTAACATTCCGGGGTCTAACATCGCAGTCACCTGTGATATGTCTACAGGCAAGCCTCGCCCTTATTTGACCCTTTCCTTCCGAAAAACAACATTTGACAAGCTGCACAATTTAAGCCACCCCGGCGCTCGAGCTACCACCCGTCTCGTAACCGATCGCTACGTTTGGCCTTCTGTTAATAGTGACTGCAAAGAATGGGCACGAACATGCGTAGCGTGTCAGCGTGCTAAAGTATCGCGCCATAATTCGTCCCCTTTAGGTAATTTTGATCTACCAAGCGGTCGTTTCAGACATGTCCATATCGACATCGTCGGTCCCTTGCCGGTTTGCAATGAATACCGGTACTGTCTAACAGCCATTGATAGAGTCACTAAATGGCCTGAGGTATGGCCAATGCGCTCCATTACCGCAGAAGAGGTAGCGGAAACCCTGACACGGGAGTGGATTGCCCGTTTCGGTGTGCCGTCAATCATTACGACCGACCAAGGTACACAGTTTGAATCTGACCTTTTCCGCCGACTGATGACGCAATTCGCCACAACGAAAACCAGGACAACGGCTTACCATCCCTGCGCTAACGGCATGATTGAGCGCGTCCATCGCCAGCTCAAAGCTGCTCTCATGTGCCACCAGGACTCATGGGTCCGCGCGCTGCCCCTTGTTCTCCTCGGCATGCGATCAGCCTTCAAAGAGGACTTGAAAGCCACTGCCGCCGAAATGGTGTACGGGGAACCTCTTCGATTGCCCGGAGAATTGCTTGTAGCGGCTGACGAATCACACAGTTTAAATGACCCGGCAGATTTTGTCGTACAGCTCCGACGTAAAATGTCGACCGTGCGACCCATTCCGGCTTCCCGGCATTCACAGCCATCTATATTTATATTTAAGGATTTTCCATCAGCAACGCACGTATTTCTACGGGACGATTCCGTTAGACGACCATTACAGCCACCGTATTCTGGCCCGTACCAGGTCGTAGGTCGCGCCAGTGATGGTAAAACTATAACCCTGGTTGTGAACCGCAAAACCGTGACTGTGAGTGTAGATCGCGTTAAACCGGCACACATGGATCACTCAATCCAAAACAGCCATGATCTCCTGAAGGGGCTCACAGAACCTGCAACACTGACGACCCGTGACGTTCCAAAGTCAACTACAAAACTTAAAAACGTCAATCCGGCCCCAAAACCGCCGTATACCACGCGCTCCGGTAGACGAGTCAAGTTTAAAGATCTCTCCGATTTTGAGTAACCGGTGCATCTTTCTCCGTGGGGGGGTGGTGTGGCGTTCCTGGCCACTAAGAATTTATGGTCGACTGTTTACTATTATTTTAGGATTGACTTTTGCGACTGTCAAAGATAGATTCTTTGTTAGCATTACAGCGATCTAATAACTATGTATTAATTATAAATACACGGCCGTATCTAATATATACTATTTGAAGTAAGCGCTATTTCATTTCTTACAAATGGAGAACGGGCATATTCAGACCGTGTCTCCAAAGTAAAGGAGCACGAGCGTTCTTCTGCCCGTGTCTCCAAACCTTCTTAACATGACCAGACTTTCCGCAGTTCCAACACCTCGGCTTCTTCTCTTGGCGCCTCTTACCAGACCTTTTCTCTGACTTATCAGCAATCAGGCAATCTCCACCTTTGCAATTATCAGACCACTTCGTATTCTGTAGCAGTTTAGCCTTCACGAAGTCACTGGTTAGGTCGCTCACACTACTCTCCAAGGCCATGATCATTGGATCAAACTTAGGAGGTAATCCCTGAAGAATAATCGCCGCCAGGAACTCATCGTCAATCGGTTTATTTACAGCCGCCAACTGTTGCGACAACGACAAACATTCGCCAACATATTTGTCCATATTACCACCGAAGTCGTCTAACTTTACCGAGCACAGCATCCGCAACAGTTTTAATCTCCTGCCTATGCCCTTATCGTCATACGCCTTCTCCAGGCTCAACCAGGCATCCTTACTTGTCTTCGCAGTCATCACGTGGGACACGCATGAAGCGTCCACTGACAGGCAGATCTTAGCCAACGCCCTTTCATTCTTACGCCGTTTCAGCTCCGGATTGGACTTATCGCCTTCCGGATACCCGTCGATAGAACACCAAAGGTCGTCATGAATAAGCAGGTTTCTCATATTAAACTTCCAGAGGAGGTAATTGTCTCGCCCTTTCAGTTTCTCAATACAAAGCCCACTTACGCTTCCGCCTCCTGCAGACATAGTTGTCAGGTCTTGTTCGCTCATCATATCTTAGTAAAATTCCACTTCTTTGCGCACTCTGGGCCCATAACCCTGTTAACTTCTTGTAGAAGTTTTTTATTTACGTGGATACACAATCAAAGACTTGAACTCGTACACCAGATATTATATTGTAAATAAAGTTACAGAATAAAAAAAAATACATGAACGACACATTGACGAATATGAAAAGTCATTCTAGATTCAAAATCAATTACTCCAGAATAGAACCAGAACCATAAATCAAACTGTGACTGTATTAAAAAAGGTCAACATTCAACAGGTAGACAGATCTGATGAAGAACATAGTATCTCACTGGATGCGTCGCTTCTAATCGGTTATATGGGAAATCAATAGGGGAGGCCTATTTTCAGCCTTGAATATTTTTTTTATCGCGGCAAAGTCATCAAATGAGTGGGAGGACTAGGACCCAGGGCAGAGCGGGAGGGACTGTCAGACTCGTACTCACTAAAATCCACGGTGACCTTCAATAAAACTTTACGTACCGTGGTCGAATAATTCGAACAGTCTCGTGACCAGCAAGAAGAAGTGATCATTTTATCCTAGCTGATAAAATGATCAATTCTTCTTGTTCTTCTTAGTATTTAAAACAAAGTCGCTTCCTGCTGTCTCTCCCTATTTATGCTTAGATCTTTAAAACTACACAACGGATTTTGATGCCATTTTTTTAATAGATGGAGTGATTCAAGAGGAAGTTTTATATGTATATAACATGCTAATATAGTAAATATAGCGACCCGCCCCGGCTTTGCACCCGTGCAAAGCCGGGGCGGGTCGCTAGTAAAAAAATAAACTTAGTTTATTATACATTATATATATAAGTTTATTTTTTTACTAGCGACCACACGTAACATTTTAGAAACCATAGTAATCAAACTTAATTAAAACAAAGTAAATTCTTGAAATAAGGAATGAGTGTAATCTGAGTAGTGAGTACCTACAGTTTGTCATGAATATAATATGTGGCTTCATTTAACAAGATCTTTATTGTAGTTCGTGTCTTTTTTACTTTTTCAGACTCTACTTTATTTATTTTACAACAAGAGAACGTTCCAAAATATAGCATAGTGGAGATATGAAGATTTGCATAAAAGTAATTGGATCTGTATCTATTACAGAAAATGACTCCCTTACATCCTTTACATATTTATTTATTCACTGTTTCTTTAATCTTAACGTCTATGAAGCAATTAATAATAACTAAATTATTACATTACTAAATTCATAAAGATAATCTTTAATATTATATAAGGTAAGTGCACGAGAATTTATGTCCCAAATGTATTGCTACAGTATTCCGTGTCCGACACAGCAGGTGGAATCTACCCCGTTGTTCCCCAGGCGTTACATGCGATTAGAATTTATTATTAACCTGCAAATTCCTGGAGACATCCTCCTCTAGTTTCCAAGAAGTGTTACATTTTAATGAGAAGTACTTCTGTGAATGCACCTCTGGTAAGGACCTACTTCATAGTTACTGGTATTTCATGACAACTTCTATTCCGTTGTAGTACCGTAAATATTTTATGTAACTTGGCACCTCCAGAATACAATGGTATACTTTCTGAAAATGTAATCAGCTTTCAAGTTTTTCTTTTTTTGTTCTTGGATGTAATTTTTTCTCCTTAGCTCACGTGTTTCTTTTTCCAAAAGATGCTTTCTTTTGGGTCGAAATATCATTAAATAAGTCCTCCCGCCCCGTGTGGAGCGAAAGGGATAAGACTCTTACGTAAAAGTCCACCCTGTCATTTCAGTAGCTATTTGCGTTCCAGGATCACAGTATCCTGCTTAGAAAGTACCGCAAAGGATCTAGAACGGGAAAAAAAACTGTTGCTTAATAAATCCGACCACTAATAATTTAGCAACTAAAATCTTTAAAGCCTTTGTCAAACAGACAGGCGTGGCGAATACGAAGCGAGGCGATTTTATTTGTAACGTATGGAATTGTTTGAATCCAGTCACACAGAAAAGCGAAAGCGATCCGATAGCGTGACCGAACCGATGCGAAGACGTGGCGAAGGCGTATTTGCTCTGTTTCACGTCGTTCATAATAAGTCAGCTAATACAACTGTCACGCCTCGGTTTGCTGCACCCAGTTTGTCGTCTCGTATCGTATCGTTATCGCTTCGGACTCGGTCCGGTTCGCTATCGCCTGTCTGTTTGACAAAGGCTTAAACGCTAAATTATTCGCCATTTAAACTAAACAAATAAAAACATAGCCTCTCCTTCTTTCTTCAAATTGAAATACAAAACCGCCTCTATCTCAGCCTCAACGCAAAAATGTCACGTCGTACATCTTAAAAGGAATACATTTTCCGACTCATAACGTTCAGCATAAATGGCTTAGAAGGATGTACTACTCACCGCGATGGTATATTGTTACAAGTGCCATCTATCCGCTGCCTTAATATAAATAACTTCACTAATTAGTCGCCTCAAGTCATCTACGACGCCATACTATCCGTTATTAGGGAACATTAATTTGATTTATAGTTTGTATGTGCTCCATAAATTCTGGAAAATACTTAGTTAAGTTATTTCATTGGGAGATGCTCTGTTGTCTAATTAATTTTCGTATTATAGTGCTTCCTGGAAGGTGTTAATTTTGGTGTACAAGTATCTTAGAAGGAACAGATACAACAGAAACTAAACGGGGCTCTATTTCTGCAAGGTTTAAAGTAACCGTGTCGGGTGTTTTAAGTCCTGAGCTCGCTTCGCTCGCTCTTGGATACTAACCTTTTCTAATAAAAAAAGCAATCGTGAAGGCAAACAATCAAAGTCCAAATGTTAAACCAAGGTCATCAAAGAAATTAGTTTAAACGTTAAATTATACCTCGCGACCCCGTCTTATGTCTTATATACTGTTCCTCTATTTATTACCTTTACACGCGGTGTTAGTGTCTATCATGTCATTACATCAAATTTGATGCAATGACAAAGACATTAACTTTGTCACCTTTTTTTAAATGCAATTGTATAAAAAAAAAATAGTACCTCGATAGATAGTTGTCATCGGCGTTTCTATTTATTACGCACTTTAAACAATAACCATACTTTTAAACTCAAAAATAAGTTCAATGAACAAATGCCCCTAAATGTGCAACAAAATTGTTACACAATCGTTTTACAATATTGCTAGTTCTATGGTTAATAGCGATAACTTTAAGTTAGTAGTAATTAATGAACCCTTGGTTAGGCTCGTCGTCAGACATTCGCACTACAAACGCAATTAACGATTATTTTTCAAGTTTTACGCTTTTCTGTTTTAGCTTTAAACTTTTTTTCTACGCCATCGCTGTCGCAAGACGCGTATCACGAGTGGGGGTAGCTCGAGGTCAATTCGAAGATTTGTGAGTCAGTTTAATGGGGTAACAAGATAAGTTATAGCTCCTGCCAAGTTTCTGAACACGAAAACTTTATTTTTCGCAGTTTTATAAGACAACCAGATTGATCCAATGCAGCTAGTTTACGATAAACGTTTTCCTATATTGTACAACAGAATGATGCTCGTTGATGTATAGGGTGATATTTTTTTTTACGTGGTAAAATCATCACATGAGTCACCCAGGGCAGAGCGGGAGGGGCTGTCAGACTCGTACTGACTAAAATCCACGGTGTCCTTCAATAGCCCTTTACGTACCGGAGTCACGGTAATTCGTGAGTCCCGCGACCATGTACAGGGTTATTTGTTTTTGTATGCATTCTTTGAAATGAGTGATACTAGACCTTACTTGCAACAATTTTAACCCTACAAAATAGGGTCCAAACTCACAGCTTTTGGAGTTACCGAACTTTTAAGATTTTTCGAACATTTTCCTCCTCTCTCTCATCAAGTGCTTATAGTGTGAAATTAACGGTAGTCACCCCTTTGAATTCATAATTACATAATTCAACACATATTCCTCAAAATAAATGTATTAGTATAATATTCAAATTCATAAAGGTCCTAATAAGCTAGGATTTATTGGAATTTAACAATCTTTTTCAGATGCTATTAAATTATTTATTAAAGAACAAACTTATCCTAATTTTTAACACGCTTTTATTAGCTTGACGTCCTGTATGTATGTATGTATGTATGTAACGGAATCTTTTAACTTCATTTTCACCCACTTCCAGCAGTCTGATTAACTTGAAAATTTGCACAGGGGTCACGGGCCGATGACAATACAATAATCTCATAAAGTTTATATTAAAATCCTCCTCTAAGGGGGTGAAAAGGGGTGAAAATTTTTGTATAAAAAATCTTATTCCTTAGGTTTATACACTTGAAACTTAGTACGAATATGAGTATAAGTAAATAAAAAAGATGTACATTAATAGTTTTTTAAAACTACCCTCCATTGGTAACCTAGACGATGTTAAAGTTTGTATGGAAAAATCATAATGCGCTAACTGATGAATTTAAAACTCAGTATATATAAATTAGATCAAAAATAATTAAGCACGTGTTTTTGGGTTTTTCGAAAATCACCCCTCAAGTTAGTGAAAAGGGGTATTCAAGTTTAAAGGGAAGGATCTTAAGTCGCTAAACGTAGAACCTGAATTTTGGACGGTAGGTGCGATTCATTATGTAGGTGATCACTAAGAAGGGATTTTGCGAAAATCTACCTATAAAGGGGGTGAAAAGGGGTAAAAACCTTTGTATGTAAAATCTTATCCGTTAGGTTTATAAACTTGAAACTTGGTACGAATATGAGTAAAAGTAAATGAAAAAGATGGGAATTATTCGTTTTTTTAAAACTACCCTCCTTTGGTAATCTAGATGATGTTAAAGTTTGTGGGGGAAAATCATAACGCGCTAACCGATAAATTTTAAACTCAGTATATAAAAATTAGATAAAAAATAATCCAACACGTGTTTTTGGGGTTTTCGAAAATCACCCTCTAAGTTGGTGAAAAAGGGTGATTAAATTTTAAGGGAAGGCTGCTTGCTTCGACAAACCCAAAACTTAGCATAAATAGTTTCTCAATCGAATAAAGGATGCGTAATTATCTATATTTCAAAAATCAACCCCTAGCGGGAGAACATTGTAAAATCAGTTTGTCTTCAATAATATTTCGGGTTCGAAGTTAGAAACACGCGCTGACGAAGTCGCGGGCGGAGTGATAGTAAAAAATATATTTTGGATTAGTGAGCATGATATCGCCGATGAAAATATCATTCTCTGTCTTTTGCTGCCGATTGACTCTCTGCTGCATACGGCCTGTTCCTTTCTCTGGCTTCTCCCACTTTCAAAAGACAAATTTCTTTATTGGTCGCTGCTGACGATTGCTGCGCGATCATCCGTTCTCAATCCTCGAATTTTATAATTAGTCACTGCTACCGAAATAGTGCGCGCGCGTCCGCGCTTGCGTATTTTAATATTTTTATTTCTTTTATTGTCGTCTTGAGACTAAAAGATCAGAAAATAAATTATAGTTTAAAAAAACTAAAAAAACACGCTTTAATAGCAATCGAACTAAAAAGTAGAAAATAATTTTTAAGTATAAGAGAGTTTATGTTACTGCAATATAAAATCCAACAATCAATTATCATAATTAACTTAGAATAAGATTAATATAAACATTAAGATATTAACAAAAATTCAAATAAAGTGAAAAAGCGTGGGGTGCTCAATGATATTTTTATAATAATTCTGATATTGCAAACAGTAACTAATAAAATGATCATCACATTCGATATCAAGCACCCCACGCTTTTTCACTTTATTTGAATTTTTGTTAATATCTTAATGTTTATATTAATCTTATTCTAAGTTAATTATGATAATTGATTGTTGGATTTTATATTGCAGTAACATAAACTCTCTTATACTTAAAAATTATTTTCTACTTTTTAGTTCGATTGCTATTAAAGCGTGTTTTTTTAGTTTTTTTAAACTATATTCTAATGATATTTGTTATTATTTTTCTCCTGTTTTTAGTTTTCTAGCGGCTTCTTTAGCGGCGTTGTGCACTTTTTTTGGTATGGGTAAAAAATGTTAAACTCGCGTCAAGACACGTGACCTGATCGAAAATTCGTAAAACGGCGCAGGGCGCTTGCGCGAATGTTCGTGTGTGTTTATTACTATTCAAGTTTTCACTTCTGCCGGCACTCCCAGAGTGCAACCCGTCGTTTTTTTTTGATGTTGTACTAGTTTAGGAGTTTATACTGTAATAGTTGCAGGTTGATCATCTAATTCTAATTATGCATTTTTAGGGGGGTTACGAGCAGTAGCTCAAACTATTTCTTATGAAGTTAGATTAGCTTTAATTGGCTTATTACTATTACTTGGTTGACAGATAACAGAAGAAACTTTCTTGTCTTATTACCTTTCTAAAATGGTGCTACAGTACCTAATTTTAGTTAGTGTCTGACCAGAAAATTAGTTTTGTTCTATAATAACAGGCGAACGGGTCGATCTTGAATGTTAAGCACCGCTCGATAAAGTTGATCCATAGATGGGTGACTATTAATTACGTATTAAGTTCTCTCCGAGGTCTCTTTATTGATATAAGTCCCGTTTTCCATTTGTAGATCTATATATACGTATAGTCTTTACAGGTCAGGTGACCCGAAAATATGACTAGTCTGAACAAGAGGTACCTATCTTTATATATTAAAATGTTATGTTGGTTTGTGTACGTTTCAAAAACTCAAAAAGTTCTGCACCGATTGAACTGAAATTTTAGCATGCTATATAATCCGCATCAAGGATTGTTTTTATCTATTTTTTGCATCAGTCACATATCCGCGACCGCGAAAAAACTGTTTTTTTTGTGCCATAGCGAAGCGTGGCAGGGTACAGCTAGTATATTATAAAACAAGAGCTATTACTGAGATAAAGGCTTGCGGAGGTTCAAAATGGAACGGCATCCATGTAAAACACTGAACATTTTATTTAGTTGCATGCAATAAGACTGAAAACAGAATCCCTATAAAATGTGAAATAGCTAGGCAGATGACCAAATCTGCACGTCGATTCTGTAAAATTCAGACAACAACTCGCATTTCACGTCGCTATTCACTTGCACTTCGCGTAAGGTTCAAAATGACCTTGATTTTGCATTCTGTAAGCATCACCTTATCACTTGCGAAGTGACGTGAGCTCCAAAGCGACCAATACTGTACTAGTGACTACCACACTCAACAAAATGTAAGTCGAGATTTATCGGTTTTTCATTTTATCAGTTTTTGATACAGAATTTTAGCTAAATATGATGTTTAAATTACAATTTATTATTTAAAAGAATTTGAGGCAGCTAATAAGTAAAAAATAAACAGAAAACTCTATATTCGTGCCGTGAATATAATCTATGCTTACCCTACGAAAAAAAATATAATCTGTGGACAATATTTTCATCTCGTCGTTGCATTGTTTTGTTTACGTTTTGATTGTTCAGGGTGATAATAATTGTGAAGTAAGTTTATATTTCTTGTTGTAAAGTTAAAAAATAATATTAATTAAAGAAGTGTTTATTTTGTTTTCTAATCCAACAATAATGTTTCAGTCCAAATGAGATACGTTCCTCTCACCCATCGTCGGCTCAGGTTGAAACACTGATAGAGTTTATGGAAAGAAACCCTGGCATGGAGAAGTGTTTCTTGAGAAAATACCAGAGAGCGAAGTCGACACCAGTGGGAGGAACTAGCCGTGCGCCTCAATAGTATAGGTGGCACTATCAAAACCTACAAACAGTGGACCAAGGTTAGCAGTCCTTTTTTTATATGTTCGAACCACTCACTTAACATTTCTTGAAGCAAACCACTTGAAAAATGTGCGATAGTCTTGGTTTCAAGTTTGCTCCTTGATTTCATAAATACTTTAATTTTACTCAATTCTTGACTATGAATGATAAGGAAATGGAGATTTTAATGTAGTTTAAAAAATACATGTGTACCTATTTAATAACAGCATTTTTTTCATTTCTGCTCACAAAAGTTTTTATGTTTAGCAAATTAAGTAATAAGGTTTTTTTACTATTGGTATTGATGGTCATTATTCAATATAATATCAAGCAAGATGAATATTGTATATCATAGAAGTGACAACCTGAAGAACCTTCATGTAAGTTATGTAAATATTTATCTTTTTAGCTTTTCATCACGCTGCTTCAGTTACTTCACCTTCTCGCCGCCCTAGGACGGTTTGTAGTAGTTGAGGCAGTTCTGTGTGTAAGTACAAACTATCAAAATTTCATTTTCGAAACAAATATTTAGTTTTAACGCATAGTGTCTTTTTTAACGCATGTATTAATAGGTGTTCTCTTTTCAGAATCACATCACACATCTTCAGTTGCTGCTCCTCCATCATCACAACGGTGAACGTAATTCTCCACCACCACCGAGAGATTCCTGAGTGTGGAAGAACAGCAGCTGAAGATACAAAGATTAAATACATAGATCTTGCAGTCCTTTCTGGGGAGGAGTGCAGAGAGGGATAAAATTTTAGCTGAAGCTGTGGCTGCAGTCGGGAAAGGGCTGGAAGCATTGGCTGAGGCCAAGAATAGAGACAGGGTGTGGCAGTATGAGTTGTGTTTTAGTTTTTAAAGTAACATTTTTAGTTTTAAAGTAAGTTTTTTTAATATTTAAATTAAACACTTTTAACGAATACTAGTGCAGTTTTATTGAAATACCCGCCTCACACACCACAGAATACATACAATAAACAACACCAAAATCAAATATTTTTATGTCACTTGTTCGGTTCAGGCTTAAGGTGTTCGGTTCGGGTTGGTTAATTCCATGGAGAAGAACCAGCGTAGAAGCATTCTTCATTCTCTGCTGGTTTTTTCATTGCCACCAGAGTGCCATCAATACACCCATGAGCTGCTGGAAAGCCAAACTTTTTGTAGAACCTGTAATTTACAATAATTACTAACATGATCAACCATCATATAAAATGTAAAAATCAAAGGGTCACTTAATAAATTAAATAAAATAAAAATTATAATATATTATACCTTTTAACATTTGTCTTTCTTGTATATTTTGATGAAACCTTATATATTTTTTTACTATGGTAGGATTATTGAGAGCTTCCGCTACTTCATTTATGCAAAGAGATGCTGATGGTTGCGATAAATATGATCTTATGTTTTCTTTAATAATTTTCTGATAACTGCCATTAGCCAAGAATGACAAGGTGCATAATATCTGTGAAACAATAAATCAATAAAAAATTAAATACCTACTTTATCTGGATCTAGTCAAAACAAAACAGGGACCAATTTGATTAATTTCATGCTTAATAGAATACCAATATTATAACTATAGGTACCTTAGACGAACATGAAACTTTAAGCCTACACAGCTAGCGGGGAATCCACCTAAAGGGAATACTTATCATGAAGTGTTTTTCTTATAATGGTATGCTTGGTTACCAATCTCTTAATTATAAACTGTGTAAATACTTACAAAATGAACTTTATACTTAGTAAAATAAACTTACTTTTACACGAGTTGAAAGTCTTTCGCTTCGACGTTTTGTGGGCTTTATCAGAGGCAGTAACTCATAATATTCCAGTTGGTCAATTAGCTCCTTTGACAATCTATACACGCTCATATAGTCGTCATCTCGAGTTAATAAAGATAAACTTCGAATTTTGGTAGATTGTCAACGCTTTTCTAGTTTATCCAAAGCGTGAGATTTAAACAAAAACATTCTTGCCATCGTTATCGCTTATGTAGATAGGCACTTATTCACTTAAAACTTTATTTAAACACTATTCAACTATGATTTCTTCTATTTTCACTCGTAAAATAGATGCTTATAATTAGACACTTTGAATCGGGTTTGAGTGCGAAATGAGCGTCGAACTCACGGTGGAATTACCTTACAGTATGCCACTTTTTACGTCATCTCATACTATAACTGTCAAAATCTCGAGTTTAATATAGTTCAACTCGCAAACACGCTCGCTGGGGTAGCGCTAGTGTAGATACGAATTATCAACCGAGTTTTAGAATGCCAATCAAGAAACTCACAGCGGATTCAGATTCGAAGTTTAGAATGAAGTCTTACAGAATCACACTGCTGTTAGGCTAGACAGACAGATGTGCTGAATTCCTGAAAGAATAAACAATAGGTAACTGAGTAGAGCGTGTCTACCTCGAATGCTCTCAACGAAAATAGCCGTGGCATTGACATAGATAGAAAGACCAAGAGTTAAGTAAGAGCAGTTTGTAAGTCCACTGAAAGTTTTTGGCTATATTTTTACAGGCTATAGTCAGAGGAATGATATATCTGTTTATACTTCTGCCAAATATCGATTTACTTATGTTGTAGGTACTGTTAAAAACATTTGGAAAACTAAATACTCATAACTCTCATACATACACATATGATAAAATTATGTGAGTTTTAAAATTTTAAGTGTTTATAAATGCACCCACAATATACGAGTAATACCTAGTGTGCAAACACGTTTTTGAAATAAATAAATGTATAGAAGGTTCATAAGACAAATGGAAGTAGGTTGGTATGCTGGCGTCTTTACTAAATATTATACACTGATCAAGCACAGTGGAGTGTATATACCTTTATTTCTGATGATAATGACGGGGCCCCCCTCTAGAGGGCCAAAGCCTGCCAGGGTCGCGGGACTGTACGAATTACCGTGACCCCGGAACGTAAAGGGCTATTGAAGGACACCGTGGATTTTAGACAGTCCCTCCCGCTCTGCACTGGGTAGGAGGACTCATTTGATGATTTTACAACGAAAAAGAAAAGATCTTTTTTACCTATATTTCTGATAATGATCCTAAATACCGATAGCCTTTTAAGTAAAATAAAAGATGAGCAAAATCTCATGCAGTAACTAGTAATAATTAAATCCTATTTCAGTTAAATTAACAGACTTCTACAAAATTTTATCTTATGTATTGACGCAAATATTTGTCAAAATAAATAACGTATATTTACAATGTTCATAAAGTTTAATATTAAAGCTCATACTCAACGGATATCATTATTTACAGATTAGCTTTGAGAAATGCGTCATAAAATTTGAAACATGTTAAAAATAAACCGTTAACGTTTCGCTGATACCGGCTAAGGGTGTCGTTTATTTAGAATTTAACAACATTTTGACGGTCGATAGCGTCCTACGCCAACAGAGTTATGTAAATACCCGCTCAACTGTAAAACGTTTGGGAAAGGATCGCGTTCCGTGTTCGCAACTTGTTCGTTCATTATCCAGAAATATACACAATTTATTTAAACAAAATATAATTATTATAGTCTTCATAAATATTAACAGTAATTTAGTACTCCTACACTTTGCCATTCTTGACACTACGGTCTTTCTTGTCAGTTATGATTAATAGTTTTTTTCCACCCAAGATGTGCTATGCTACGCTGCTGTGGATGCGAGATATGGCTGTATGTATATAGCTATTTAGGTTTGTCCATACATCGCATAGTTCGAACTACGCACCTTCCTCGCACAGCTACCTTGAAGCGGCGCATCTTCATAGCACATCTTACTCGCACCGCTTTATAGCTTAGCATCAGTGGAAACGGTTACATAGTTCCGTAGCTTAGCTTTCACATTATCGCACCACAGCTGGATAGCATATTTTGTTTGGAAAGGCACCCTAAATCTTATATATTTAAGTCGAGGTTATAATAGTTCCATCAACCAGTCAAAAATATCTACCTAGTTTGCCTCCTGCCCAATTAGAAGAATCCTTTATATAATAGTGACACGTAACAGAATAAAATATTCAATATCAACTCTGCCTAACTTGAGTACCTCGTGCTCACTAAAGCAATCAACAAAAGTTTCCAACTCATAAAATGAAAAGATATAACACTGTTGACATAACTCAAAATCGTAATTCCAAGCAATAAATAACATAGTAAAAGCAACGAAACAATTTCGGTGAGACTTGGCCGCACAATACAGTCATAACTTTGGAACACAGTTACCGTAAAAATTGGGTAAACGTGGCAAAGTCTCTATTTGTCGGAGGCACGCGACGTTAAGCACATCACGCCTGTAAAGGTACGGAAAGCTAGTGCGATGTTACAAGTTAATCTTACTGAAATATAGTTGCAATGTTACAAACTTGTAACATTGCAACTATATAATATATGTAAAACTATACCAAATGAAATAAAGTTGCGGTTTTGCTGATTAAGTATCGATTAATATGATACGCATTAATTCCAAACAGATATCCGACCATCCGTCTTTATAATTTACTAGCTTGTGTTGCAGCCGGCAGTCTGGCAGTGTTGACTGTATTTGGCAGTGGTGACTGTATCTGGTAGTCGTCACTATATCAGGTAGTAGTCAATATATACACAGCAAAAAAGGTTACTTTACTAGCATAGCAGTCAATGTATCTGGCAGCGTAGTGGCTAATATATTTGGTAGTAGTTGATTTGTCTGATAGCGGTCAAAGTATGCAATGGCCAATGTATCTGATAGTAGTCAATGTATCTACCAGTGGTCAATGTATCTGCCAGTGGTCAATGTATCTACCAGTGGTCAATGTATCTGTCAGTGGTCAATGTATCTGACAGTGATCAATGTATCTGCCAGTGGTCAATGTATCTACCAGTGGTCAATGTATCTGTCAGTGGTCAATGTATCTGGCAGGGGTCAATATACTCGTATCTGTCAGTAGTTGATGTATCCAAATTAGTCAATGTACCTGATAGCAGTCAATGTACCTGGCAGTGGTCAAATTGTAATGGTAGTATGTAAATAATTGACTGATTCTTCACTGAAGTACACCGATTTGACTAACTCTAAATACGTTTAACGACCGTTTCGTTTAATAAAAACAAAACGATGTGACACACTCGATCCTTTTCACATCCCTAATTAACAAAATTAGGGTTGCGACAGACCTTAATGCCTTTGTCAAACAGAGAGGCGAAAGCGATACCGAACCGAAGCGAGACGTCAGTCCGATAGTTCTGTCACGCAATCGGATCTCTTTTGCTTTTCTATGTGACTGGATTCAAACAATTCCATACATTACAAATAAAAACATCACGCTTCGCATTCGCCACGCAAATCTGTTTGACAAAGGCTTAAATACTTTTCAATTATAACTTTATCTCCCGGAAACACTTACCAATGAAACCTTTGACATTAGGTGGAACAAAATATTTTGAAACAGCATTTATTTTTAGGGATCCGCACCCTAAATAGAACCAACAGGACTATGTTACTAAGGTTTCCCTGTCTGTTTGTATGTCATAGGGCTATATTTACTACTAGCTTCCGCCCGCGATTCCGTCCGCGCGGATGTCGGTCTTCGCGTGGATGGTTTATTTCCCCATTTTGAGTAACTCTGACAATGACATCTTATAAATATTACGGCGCTGAATCCACTGCGGGTAATGCAACGTGTGTTCGCGGTTCTACAGAACAACATCTATGAATAAAACTGAAAAATAAGATTTTTTTTCTACTTATTTTTCCAGGATAAAAAGTATCCTATGTTATGCCCAGGATAATAAGGAATAATTATACCAAGTTTCATCGAAATCGAACCGTTAGTTTACGTGATGCCTGCACAAACAGACAGACAAAAATTTGTTTAATCGTATATTTGGGTTTGGTATCGATCCAGCAACACCCCCCGCTATTTATTTTTTCAATATTTTTAATGTACAGAATTGACCCTTCTACAGATTTATTATAGTATAGATATAGAAGAAGATAGATAGATTAAACTGCACGAGTTCGACTCATAATTATCAGCCAGTTATTAATGTTAATATCCTGAAGTGTGCTGTTGCAATGTTGTGGAACAAAGTTTTATATTTGGAATAACTTCAAGATTTCCAAGAGTACACTGAACAAGCTTTTGTTATTATCAAGTAACTTTTCCAAGGAAACATTTTGATTTATTAAGTTTGTGCGTGTTTATAAGGCACACAAGTTAATAAAAAAGCCTCTCGTGATTAAATTTTTGTCGGCTTGTAATTCGTCACCTAATTTTTGTGAAGATAATTTCAGCTAAGGAATACGAACACCTTTTGAATATAGGTTTGTTTTTGAATGCAAGTATAAATGTGAATATTAGGATTTAGATAATAGTGATCTCACACTGCATTTCCTCGCTGTAGTGAGGTGAAAAGTTGTGTGTTGCACTCGGCAGCAAAGTTATTCTGCGTCTCGTAGCTTTGAAAACTTCGCTACGCTCAGGATTCTATATTTACACTGCTCGCTTCACTCACAGTTCATTCCTAGAATCCTTCGCTTGCTCAGTTTTCAATTCAAGTACTCGCACCAAAAAACAACTTTTCAGCCTTTAAATATCTATTATTTGTTTTATGTGAAAATAATTGTTTGCTCTTGACCTCAAACTAGCCCAGACACAAAAGGCAATGATATGGCACCCACAAGGAACTGGAATTCATTCATACCAACGAAAAACAGTGAAAATTTTTTTTCTGCTGGACTCCGACAGGAAGGACAGTCACGAGCCAGCTAGATGCAGTGCAGTTTTTAGGGAGCCTGTGATACTGTTGCTTGGCGTAAACCGCTAGGAGGTGGATCCCGTCAAAAAAAAAAACTCTGTCTCACCGAGAAAGCCTGTAAGTGATAAAATAGTAAGTTAATTATGCTAACCACTTCATACCGTTAACAGAACAGTAATCACGCTAACTGTAGTATAAACACCAAAAAAATTTCAATACAACAAACGGTTTTTTTTTTTTTTTTTTTTTTTTATCGTGGTAAAATCATCAAATGAGTCCTCCCACCCAGGGCAGGGCGGGAGGGACTGTCAGACTTGTACTGACTAAAATCCACGGTGTCCTTCACTAGCCCTTTACGTACCGGGGTCACGGTAATCCCTTGGTCCCGCGACCCCAGCAGGCTTTGGCCCTCTACAGGCCCCGTCACTATGCTGACACTCTTTGAGGCGCGCGTGGAACACAACGCGCCGTCGACCCGGGCATGGTCCATGGTCGGACAGCGAGTCGCCCATTACTCGCCGCCCGCATGCCCGCGCCTACGGTGGCCGGAGATCGTCTCGCGACGTCCGACGCCGTGGGCGTCTACCACTGCGGCTGGGGTGGAGGGAGGACGCTGTCCTCTCCCTCAGGCGGCCCGCCTCCTCCTTCACGAGCATGACTGCTTCGCAGAAGGAGGCGACCGCTTCCCACTCCGTCTCGCCCCGCAGCATGGCCTCGACCAATGCCGGGCGCGAGAGGTCTCCGCCTATCGCCGTCGTGAGGACACGGCGGTGCTCTGCCCAAGCGGGGCAGTCCTGCACCGTATGCTCCACCGTGTCCTCCGGACGATCCTCGCAGTGGTGACACCCAGGCGTTTCTTCCCTCCCTATCAGACACAGGAACCTCCCGAAACTTCCGTGTCCGGTGAGGACCTGCGTCATGCGGTAGGTCAGGACGCCGTGACGCCTATCCAGCCACTCCTCAAAGAGGGGTCTTACCGCCGCGATTGCGGCGTGCCCGGACCTCGGTTGCGACAGTCGCTCCCTCCATACTGCCCTGAGATCGCGCCGGAGCTCTTCCCGCCGCGCCTCGACTTGTCGAGGCAGCGGGGATTCGCCCCGACGCTGCGCCTCCACGCGCCATTCATAGACGCGCTGGAGGGCAGTCGCCTCCAGATCCCAGGGCAGCAATCCCGCTAGGAGGTTGGCTGATTCGCCGGCGATCGTGCGGTATCCCCGGATCATCCGGATAGCCATGACCCTCTGGCATGCGACCAGCTTGAGTGGTCGCGTCCGGATGCTTAGGGCCCACACGGGGGCCCCGTAGAGGGCCATGGACCGCACGACACCGGCGTACAGCCTCCGGCAGGAGGCATTTGGCCCGCCGAGATTGGGCAGGAGTCGCTTGAGAGCGGCTGCTGCCCGGTTCAGCCTTGGGGCCAAATGCAGGAAATGCTCCCTGAAGTTCCACCGGCTGTCGAGGACGAGTCCCAGGTACTTCATCGTCCTCCCGACGCCGATGCGAACCCCCTCCACCGTTATGTGGGACTCTGAACGTGGCGCATTCAGACGGCCATGAAAACACATGGCCTCCGTCTTGTGCAGCGCCACGTCGAGTCCCAACTGCCGGATCCTTGAAGCGACTGTCGCTACCGCTTGCGTCGCCAGGTCGGCCGCCGCCTGGTGCGACTCTCCCTTCGCCAGGACGAGCGTGTCGTCGGCGTAACAAATTACGCCGACGTCGTCAGGGAGGTCGCCGCGCAGCACCCAGTCGTAACCGATGTTCCACAGGAGCGGCCCCAAGACCGATCCCTGTGGAACACCGCACGACATCTCTCGCCGGTTCCACTCTCCCCGGTGACCAGGGTAGATGACGGCTCTGTCCGTCAGGTAGTCCTCGACTATACGACGGAGGTAGGTCGGCACCCGGTGATACCGGAGTGCCTCCCTGATGCAACTCCAGGGCAGGGTGTTAAAGGCATTGGAGATGTCTAAAGACACCCCCAAGACGACCCTGCCCCGGGAAACCGCATCCCCCGTCGTGAGGGCTCTCACGCGCGTGATAGCGTCCACCGTCGAGCGCCCCCTGCGGAAGCCAAACTGGCTCTCCGCAAGGTCCGGGCCCACCCGATTCAGGTGCCCGACGAGGCGGTTTGCAATTACTCTTTCAAAGAGCTTGCCCACCTCGTCGAGCAGCACGATGGGCCGGAATGCGGACGGAGAGTCCGCAGGGCGCCCGGGCTTCTGGATCAGGACCAGTTTCCCCGTCTTCCAACGAAGCGGGAACTGGCCCCTCTCCAGGCACGCGCTAAAGAGCCCACCCAGTCGAGGCCCGAGAGTCCCCGAGGCCAGGACCCAGGCTTTTCCTGGCAAGCCGTCGGGTCCTGGGGCGGTATTTTTGGCTTTGAGCCGTTGTACCGCCACTCTCAGGTCTACCTCGGTCACCTCCGGAGCGTCGTAGACGTCGTCGTCGCTGTGGTCCGCGTTTGCGTCAGCTTCAGGCACCGCCGGAGACGGAGCCATGGGCGGGGGAGTGTGCTCCTCCCGCGAGGGGAACAGGGCGCTCACCACGTCCTCCACGAACTGAGGCTGGAGACTCTGCGTCAACGGGGGAGCCCAGGGCCGGAGCTTCTCTCTCACCCACTTATAGGGCCGGCCCCATGGGTCCCCGTCCAGAGCCTCCAGCATCTCCTTGCGGGCCAATTCCTTGGCCCGCCAGATCTCGTCGCGGAGGGCGGTCTTCGCTGCCCTGTAGCCATCCTGCAGCTCCGTCTCTACAGGCACCGCATCCGGAGGTCGGGTGCGGCGCCTGCGGAACCTGGTGTACCGGCGTCGCGCGGCAACGCACGCCTCGCGCAGCGATGTAAGCTCGCGCGACCACCAGTACAGCTGACGCCGGGCGCGTCCTAGCCGGACCCGGGGCATGGCCACGTCGCAGATCTCCGACATGGCCTCCTGGAACCACCCCGCCTCGTCGTTGATGTCGGCAGGCCTGTCCGGTGGTGACACCCAGGCCTGCACGATCGAGGCTTCCAGGAATAGCTCCCGGTCCAGCTGCTTCAGCGCCCATCGCGGACCACTTGGGTTCCGTCGGACCGGCGCGTCTGAGGTCTGGGCGGAGACGTCGAACCGGATATACCGGTGGTCGGAATAGGTCTCCACCTCCTCTACAACGTGCCAGTCTGTGACGCGCGGCGACAGGCCGGAGGTGGCGAACGTGATATCCACCACCGAATCGCCCGCCCACCGCACGCACGTGGGGACGGAACCCCGGTTCTCGATGACTAGGCCATGCGCCAGGGCCCAGTGCTCGAGCATCCTGCCCCGCGTGTAGTCCGTAACCCGGGAACCCCAAGCCACATTCTTGGCGTTGAAGACCCCGAGGACGAGCGCGGGGAGGGAACCGAAAGCGACGACGACGTCCCCCAGCTCCGATAGGGAGTCCTGGAACTCGGCGATAGTTCGGTTCGGGGAGAAATAAACGCCTATCACGGCGATCTCCCCGAACCGTGCTGCGACGATCCCACGCCCTCTCTCGACGCGATCGAGGGGCGGGGTACCGGCGGCGGCCGACGAAATGAGGGTCACCGAGCCGTTCAGGTCCGCCACCCAGTCATTCCTGGGCGGGACAAAATACGGCTCGGCGACCACGGCGACATTTATCAACCACTGCGCCATGCTCTGGAGCAGGAGATCCTGAGCAGCGGCGCAGTGGTTGATGTTCGCCTGGAGGAAGCGCAATGGAGCCATCAATCGGAGTCCATTGCAGCCTCCTCCAGGGCCCTCGGCGAGGGTGCGGCCACGACGGCAGCGGCGGCGGCGGCATTGGCGGCGGCGGCGGCGGCGGCAGTGGTGGCGGCGGCGGCAGCAGGAGCTGCGGCGGCGGGAACGGCGGTAGCAGAGGGCCTACCTCTACTCCTGGTTTTAGCGGGCGGGGCGCAGGACTTGCCCCCTGCCCGGTGATCGGCCGGCTTGCCAGCCGCCGCACATGCGAAGCAGTGCGGCGGGGCCGTACACGAGCCGGCCTTGTGTCCGGGCTGACCGCAGCGGAAACAGTTGTCGCTGCGGTCGACCTCCGAGGTGCACATGCATGCCGCGTGGTTACCCACTTGGCAGCGGAAGCACCTCAGGGGCCTGGGCTCCAGCAGTTTGACCTGCGCCGAAACCCACCCAACCAGGAGCCTTCGGCCCTCCTGCAGCTTTTTGGCCGCCGACACGGGGCAGCTGACCGTGATGGTCTGCAGCCCCGCGTAGTCAGGACGCAGGGCGCCCGCCCTCACTTGGTCGGGAGGGCACCCCCCAGTCCCGGCAACGGCGGCCACCACGTCCTCCACCGTCACGGAGTCGTCCAGACCCAGTATGCGCACGTCTGCGCGCCTGGTGGGTCTGGACACTCGGGCCTCCTCCGCATTTAAGGACGCTCTGAGCCGTTCGGCCAGAGCGTCAGCGGTGGGGCCACTGGCAGCGCCGGGGACCTCCAGCATCCGAGCCCCCGTTGCGGTGACCCGGTAGCGGAGACCGCCGACGATGCCGAGCTCCGTGAGGTTCACCGCCTCCTTCGCCTTCGCGAGCACGTCGCGGTATGATACGCCCCTCTTGACCGCTTCCGGCTGCAGTGTTATGACCACAGCCGCGGTCTTGGGGGCGCGCAATCGTGCCGCGACATCGCGCTCCTTGCGCCGCCGCCGCCTCTCCCTCCGCCTTGAGGTCCTGGCTGCCCCATCAGCCCTTCTCTTCTCCCCAGCCACTTGCCAATCGGCGTCGGCCGGAGGAGTCTTTGGAGGAGGCTGCTGGCAGAAGTGGTTCCCGGCCTTCGCCTTCGCCTTTTTGGCCGCCTGTGCCGGCCCCGCAGGTGTCGGTGTCGGCTTTGACGGGCCCGGTTTCGCCTGGCTAGGCTTGGCCGGGGCCGTCTTCGCCTTCGCAGGGGCCGTACCCGCCGGGGCCGTCCGCACCGGGGCCGTCTTCGCCTGGGGCAACCTCGTCTGGGACGGCTTCGCCGGCGGGGGAGGTTTCGCCGCGGCCGCTGCCGCGTACGAAGTCGCCAGCGGGGGTCGTAGCACGCGGCTCTCCAGTACGGAGAACCGCTGCTGGAAGGCGGCCAGCTCCTGCCGCACCAGGGTGAGAACCGAGTTCTCCCCCGATGCGGGCTGGCCTTTTTCCTTTGCGCCCCCCGGTGGCGCCTCCCGGCGGCCTGCCTTCTGCAGGCCGGCCAATTCCGTCTTTAGTTGGAGGTTCTCCTTCTGGAGAACCTCCATCGCGGCCGTCAAGCGGGCGACCTCCGCCCGCATTTGGGACATTTCGTCCGTCTCCGTCGATGCGGGCGGAGCCTGGCCGAGGCTAGCCGCCGCCACTGCCGCCATAATTGTGGCCGTGGCCGCGCCCGCGGCCCGGTCCTTAGTGGCCCTCTTCCCCGGCTTATTTGAAGCCAGGGTGCGGACGGCGGCCTTTATGGTCTCCTCCAGGGTGGGGGCCTCCTTTGTGCTCCCTCTGCCTCCATTCCTGCCTTGGCCTTTACCCCGAACACTTGTCGGGATCTTCCGGCCCGAGGCAGGTTCGTCGTCTGAGGACGACGAATGGGGCCGCTTGAGGAAGAACTTCTTCCTTTCCGCGGCCCCTGAACCTCCGCGCCCAGAGCCAGGGCTCTGGGCGCTCATGGCGTCCGACGAGTCGGACTCCAGCACCATCTTTTTATTACGAGCGGCACTCTGTGCCCGCTCCGTCGGTGCCGGTGAGGCGGACGTGCTGGACAAGTCCAGCGACTCCACCTCACAGGCACGTGAGCCACCCTGGCTCGCTGCGGCGACTGCCGGTTGTTGGGTTGGGTTGTTTAAATCTTCCATGCAATTCCCACGAGTGTGGGGGAAAAACGGTCCACCTGGGCAGAGACCCCTGTACCCAGGTAAGCCTACGACATTTATTACTCGCCAGAGGGTCGGCCGGTACCCTGGCGAGGGTAGCACTAGCGACTGATTTGTTCAAAAGAACTCCCGTCAGCCATACATCTCCTCGCGGTGCTCCGCCGCTTGAGATTCGGGGTGACTTTTTATAGAGGTTTTCTACCTCGCGGCCCGGGCGGTTAAGCCAAGGCCCTCGACCCCCGTCGAAAGTCAGAGACGTGATCCTGACAATCTTCGGGGCTACGAGAATAGCGGTGGCAAGAGGAAGTGGGAGTGCAATACCTCCTCCTGCCTGCCCGGCGGCAGGGTAAGTGCACGCCGAGCCCGCTCTTGCTCCAACCACTGTGCCCTCTGAAGATCAGAGGGACACGCGGTGGAGCGACGCGACAGGACATTGGCATACGGGCAAGGAGACCCCATAGGGGAGTACTTGCCCGCATCCCGGGGCGCACCGTCCCGAGAATCTGGGCTTCCCCCCGGACGTATCCGGAAAGGAACTTCCAGCCTCGGGCACTCGAGGAGGTTTCCTGTCCTTAGCACCCCACAACAAACAGCTAATAAAGAATTCTATTAAACGTCCAGAAACTGAAGTCAAGCTCTGGGCGTATATTGGCAATGCGGCTTAACAGTCCGCATGTGGGATTTGATTCTCCGTACAAGGCCGAGTAAGTGCAATAGGAAGTGTCGCGTGAGTCCCTCCGTCGAATAAAGCAAAGAGAATTGGGTCGTGGCCCACGAAGCCACCCATTTTGGAACAAAGCCAGCCGCAACAGCGATTTTGTTTTATTTCACAAAAATAAAATACGTACCGTATAACGATTTAGCTCGGTTAATAACGGTTATGACTGCATGTGGAATAGCGGTTATTGGATAACAGTTAAAAATTGTTCATCGTGTTTTTAAGGTTCATAACAAACAGATTAGGAGGGCCGATGGTGTAATTCGGGACGGTGGAATAGCTTGTAATATATTTTTTACCAGCAAAAGGTTGGGTTAGTAAAGCTTAAATGTTTATAAAATATTTACAGCCGATAACTTCTCTGTTAAGATAATTTCGAAAAAATATTTTCGTTTAGAAAAGCTCAATGTTCTGGAATATTTTATACGTTATCAGTATTCAGATCGAGTGCCCGGAAACTAATTTTATGTAATTACGTACACGTGCCGTTGGGGAAACATTCCCTATTGATTCTATTACCGGCTTATGTTTATCTTCCGTGAAGCATATTTTATTAATACCAATAATATTTGTTAAAGAATATATTTTTATTTGAACAAATGCCAGAACATTATTTAAAACCAAGGCAATAATTCTGCGGAACATCGGCATACAAAGTAACAGCGAATAAGAAAGCTACTGAGAATTTCCCCCGAGACAAATTACCTAAAGCCGCCTCCATCAGCAGATTTGTACTCCTTTCAAGGAATTCTCACCTGATTACAGACAACAGGGAAATCAATGATATGTGAACAATTTGTTAGATTCCCTTATTCAGTCTGAAGGGAATCAATTTGCTTATGTAAGTGTTCACATTACGCATCGAAGATACTCGTAGATTTATGATTTTAAGAACCGTCGTAAAATAGAATGTCAACGATGCTGAATATAAAAGTTTATAACTTATTTATAGACAAAGTAATATTTTTCTGAGAGATTGATTTGGTAGAAATATTGTCAATTCTGTTCAATTACTTACTTATCTTGGGCGTGGGATGATATCCAAGAAAGTGCTCCGAAGAATATTGTATGTGAAACCCACTATTATATGATTGAGTGTAAAAACTAGTAATTTTCCATGTCTTCCAATAACTGTAAAATAAATTCGAGTACACAAAGCTACATTTGCATTTTAATATTAGTTGTCAAAAGCGCTATTTCATTAGTTAGAGATTATGTACGTTACGTTATAATATACAAAACAAAATATTCAAGTAAAAGAAAAATGGAAGCAATATTAAATATCTAACCCCAGAGTTTTACAAAAAAAATATACGTTCTTGGAAATCTGGCGCGTGTAGGAAGCGTATAGAAGCTGCCGACACTGTCACGTCTCTCAATGCCAACTATAAAAACGAGTAGCCAAGTTACGTGAGTGTTCGCCCAATGTGGGGTAAAACTGAATTTATGTACATAGGCCGTTAAAAAAAGGACTGATATATATCCCCCGGTTCGGATCAAGACGAATTACCCAATAATATTGGATTTAGAACGTGACAAGTAACGGAAATCGGTTTAAAATTACTGTAATTTATTTAGGATGAGACCTCGTCTTGAGATTTATTCTGCGTAAGCTTTTTGAGATCATGTCTTTTGATTTTTTTAATGAACTGTACTATTTTTGAGTCGACTATTAATTAGGTACACTTATGTATTTAAGTATATATTCGAAATAAAAATTCGAAAGTTTAGAATTTTCCATTAACATAACGATAAATTGCTGCACAGTTCTTGGCATATTTCAATAAATACAATGATGTAAAAATCTAATCGTTTTAACTCAACGCTGTCATCCGCAAGTGCGGCAAATAAATGAATATCCACGCTTTACCGAGCACATCTATCTGTCATATCTAACAAAGGCTTTCACAAATTCTGATAATGAGAAAGTATTTTGTATTCCAAATTTATTACGAACAAAGACTTTGAAAGCGGAGATCGGCGGTTCGAAGAATTAATTAAATTTTGATCCTACAATTCAGTTTAGTCCCGCAACAAAACAAACGTCAAATGCCACGAAATTCAACTAATTTGTAACAAAATATCGCAAAATTATGTGTTTTTAATAAGCACATTATTTTTGATATTTTGTTACATAATAAATCTTTATCAAATTCAAACAAAATTAATTTAATGACAGTAGACGTTGATAAAGGCGACGATGAAAGTCCTTTAATATCGTTTTTGACGTAATTAGTGAAACGTTAAACGGTAATTGCTTGTTGTTTAATTTCAACAGTTGAACGAGTGAAAGTTTTGTAGGGTGTTGTTTCTTCTTGAGTATCTGCAAGAGTTAACTTTACTGTCGTTTGTATTCGAAGTTGAAAGACTGTGATACGAAATCTTTTACTTTTGGCATTCTAAATGTTGACAAAAGTTTAACGAGAAATTATTGACGGGTTACCGCAGTCGAAGAAGGCTAAAATAATTTATATCTTTTTTTAAATTCTTTGGGAATAAGACAAGTTTCATGAATATTACCTGCCTCTTTAAAAAATGATCATATCTTCATACCTTATTATTTATTACATTTTGTGACTTCTTTAGCGGCGTTGTGCACTTTTTTTGGAATGGGTAAAAAATGTTAAACTCGCGTCAGGACACGTGACCTGATCGAAAATTCGTAAGACGGCGCAGGGCGCTTGCGCGAATGTTCGTGTGTATTTATTACTATTGAAGTTTTCACTTCTGCCGGCACTCCCAGAGTGCAACCCGTCGTTTTTTTTAATTATTACATTTCGTGTAAGCAAATGATATTTTCCGTGTTAAGCAATAAGAGATATCAACTTATCAACGTCTGGTAGAAGGTTGATTACTACTAATGCCAAAATATTGACTTTAATTATATTAACTGCAAAAACAATAAGTTCTGATAGATGTTTTCGAGAAATGTTGACAATTAATTTCAATTAGTAGGCGAAGGAAACGTCAAGAAAGTTAAATTAAATTAAATTATCTGACAATCATTTCGCTAATTATTACAAAGCACAGTATTTTGAAATCTTCGAACTGAATTTATTTATTTACATGTATTTTGGAATATTATTGCTGTAAAAATCCAAAATTGATTATTGGTGAATTTTTATTTGGACGTATTTGTAGGGTCCAAAACTGTGGCGAATTAGCCTATCGAAGCCTACTGTTTTCTTAGTTTTAAAAGTTAATGTTTTTTTACAAGCATTATGTTCAATCTATATTAATTTTCTTACAGACATTCAAAGACAATTAAGTCCAAATTCGCGTAAACATACATATCCATGGTAACGACCTTGATCTTTGTTATTTTGAGTGATTCAAACGATTTTTTGTCAAAATGGGTATGGACATATTTATTCATTTTCAATGTTGCAGTCATGCGTACAACATCACTGTGCTTATCAAAATAAAGTCTGCGTTGGAGAGCGAGCGTAGCGAGCTCCAAATTTCGGAGCCATCTGGACCACGAATTACACCTAAGAATTTAATTTGGTTGGCATTTTAATACTATTGTCTTTACGACTGAGTTTATTTGAGTTGAGCTATGGACCCAAGTAACTTGCTAAAATACCAGTGTCAGTGTAGTATCTTGCAAACATTGCAAACTTAGTCCAGGGGAAAATTACACAGTGTGTCGCTACATGTCCCCAGTGTGCCCGGCTAGCGTTGCATTTAATTGAAGGCTCGAGCTGACCAACATTGTTTAAAACGACCGCCTCTCCACATGTCGACTAACATTGGAACTAACAGTGTGTTCTACTCCGTAATCATCACAAGAACTGTGATATCGGAACAGTGATTTCAGGAATATTATTCTGTGTCTTATTTCCGAATAATACCAGTCACACACACACACACACACAGCATTCCCGAAAAATAGATCAGTGGTGGCCCAGTGGTATCTGCCCCGACTTACGAGTTGTAGGTCGTGGGTTCCAAACCTGCCAGGCGCATTACTATGTATATTTTCATCACCACTGCTCTTAAAACGGTGTAGGAATAATCGTGAGGAAACCGACATTTTCTAGAACCAAAAAATTGAAAACCTGTGACCCGCGTTGTGGATTATGGCCCACTGCCTCTCACGGAGAGGAGGCTTTTCACTTTTCACTACTGGGAAGTGAAAAGTGAAAACATTTATAGTTATCGCACATCAAACCTTCTGATTATAGTTAGTAAAATGTAGAACATATCAATAGGGTGATACAATGGGAGGTCTTATCACTAGAAGTGTTAATATCAGGTCCCTTTATGACTTGTAAAGCACCTCAAGTCGTTAGTCCCAGGGTTGACAACTAGTGTTAATTATCGGGTATCTAGTAATTAGGTTTTGGGTCAGATAGTAGTCACTTTATATGAGAGGCAGTTGATTTCAAGTTGAGATAAGGCTCGGTATTCAATGCCTTTTTTTTCTCTTAAACATTGCCCCATATTAGAATTTCTCCTGTGTCGTGGGTGCGTTTACAAACATACTCGTAAAAACTCACATACACAAACGCCCAGACCCAAAACAATTACCTGTAGATCATACTAATATTTGCTCCGTGCGGGAATGGAACCCACGACACGCATCGCAGCAGTCCAATCGCTCAGTCACTGCACTAACCGTGCCATCAAACTTCTTTGGACTTCTGAATTATGATTTTGACTGTATGTTGGCGCAGCTGCTAGAAATTAACTGCTGCGCTGTGTATCGCGGGTTCAATTGCCACACGGATCAAATTAATATTTGTATGAATAACTACAAGTAGTTATTCCGGATCTGGGCGCAAGTGAGTTTAAATGTTTGTAAATGACACGAGAAATTTCTGAGTTTGCCGCACGAATTTTCCTGTGTTGTTTATATTAAAAAAACTTGTTAAAAATCCTTTACATTAATTCTCCGCGACTTCATCAAACTTCATTGCCTCGGCGCTTATCAGGTTGTCATTGCTGTGGATTTTGGGTGTCAGGAATTGCAGTGCTTCGAGAATAGTGTGGCTAACAAAATATGCGATGATACTAGGTAATTTTAGAGGTGTTCCGTAACTCATTAAATAGGAACATTGGAACTGTTATTGTTTAACGCTTGTCCAACGCACAGTTTCATTAATAATGCAGCGGGTTGCGGTCGCTGAAAGTGTTAGCACTTATGTTTCTTTCCACAGTTTAATTCATAATTGAATAATGAGAACGGGTTGATGTAAATGTTGGTTTAAAGTTTGTTTAATGGTACTTCATTTGCTGATGCTCATTTTTCATATCTAAAGCCTCATTTAGACAAAGCAAGCGAGTGCATGCAATTTTCACTACATTGCGTCATTTATATAATTAACTGAATTCGTTGTACTTATTAAGTCCGTAATGTAATGCAATTCACATGCAAGGTTGTACCTATAAAGTCAGCAATGCAATTCATATGCAAGTTCTTGCATCGTCTAAATGAAGTTTTACTCATACCTATTATTAAATAAGCGAAAATTGGTAGGTACGAATTTTGATAATCTTTACAGCAAAAAAAGCGTATTTATATGTAGAAATAACACAGGCTCATAATTTAATTTAATAAAAAAACTAATAAGCTGGTAAAAATCGCAAGTGGAAACTGTTGTCTAAGAAAATTGTACAAAATAAACATACTAACTCAGCTGAAACTATGGGCCGCGGGTCTGTCTTATCAGGTAACCGTGACCCTGGAGCATAAAGGGCTATTGAAAGATCACCATGAACTTCAGTACAAGTCTGACAGTCCTTTCCGTCCGGCCTTGGGTCATCATCATCATCATCATTATCTCAGCCATAGGACGTCCACTGCTGAACATAGGCCTCCCCTTTAGATCTCCACATATATCGGTTGGAAGCGAACTGCATCCAGCGTCTTCCGGCGACCTTTATAAGGTCGTCTGTCCACCTTATTGGTGGACGTCCACCAGTAGGGTGGAAGCTGCGCTTGCTAGTCTTGCGGCCCTGGGTGGGAGGATTCATTTAATTTGATAATTAAACCACGCTATAATAAAAAAAAAAATGCTGAGAGTAATCATTAACAAAACCTGACGAACTGGTAGTCACAATGAGGCGTTGCAGCTTTCCATTCTCAAGGTTCCTACTGAAAAGTCCATAGTTATCTAAAATTACAATAACAAAATATGACTTAGTTTTTGTAATCCAAGCAAAGAGGTCGACCTTGCAACCACGAGAACGGGGCAGAAGAATCTGTAGAAAATAATAAAGAACCAGAGTAGTACACTAACAGTAAATACGATAGTTTTAGTTTCAGAACAGAATAAATTTCAGTTCCTGAACTTAACTGGTTTACGACTAAATACAGGACCGCCTGCTAACCAAAAGTTGTTTACTCCAAGTTTTAGTTAACTGCACAACAAGACATGTGTTTCTGTTCGAAAGATTTAACAAACAACACGTTGCTTTGTAATAACTTTAAACATTTATATTGGAGTTCGTACCTGAGAGTAATAATGATAACATATTATGAAGCCAACTGTTCGATGAGTAGTTACGTAAACTATTATGTACTTAAAATGCTGTGTATTTTTTAGCGTAAGGTAAAAAGTAATTGTTTAACCAGTAGTTAATAAATTAATCTTACATCTAAAAATCAAGAACAGAGAGTCGAGAACGAGAGACGGAGTGGGAAGCGGTCGCCTCCTTCTGCGAAGCAGTCATGCTCGCGAGCCGCGTGGAGGCGGGCCGCGTGAGAGAGAGGACAGCATCCTCCCTCCACCCCAGCCGCAGTGGAAGACGCCCACGGCGACAGACGTCGGCAGACGATCTCCGGCCACACCGTAGGCGCGGGCATGAGAATCATGTCCCAACTATCGAAACCTTATAGACCAATTTATGCTTGAAAGACATTCTAGCAACTGATAAATTATACATATATTAGACAAAATCCTGACCTAATAAGAAATCAATAAGATTTAATATTACAAATGTTCCCTTTAATCATTAACATAAACTCATCGTTGAATATTTTATATGAAAGGGGTGTTTCAGTATGAACGTGTGTTTAATAAAATATGAACTGATATATCGGAAAATTGATTGGAACGCCCTTCACATTTCCTATCTTGACTCTACAAACTTAACGTAACACGGAACGGTGATTCGCTTTTTAGAGTTTTTTTTTTATCACACAACTAGTCCCAAGCTAAGCAGAGCTTGTGTTATGGGTACTAGACAACTGATAAACATACTTATACATTTCTAAATACACACATATTATAGATAAATTACACCCAGACACAGAACAAATGATCGTGCTCATCACACAAACATTTGCCTTGGGTGGGAATCGACCCCACGACCTCCGGCACAACAGTCAGGGTCACTAACCACTAGACCAACAGGCCTGTTCGTTGTTCCATAGAAGATTTTTTGGAATTGTTAAAATTGACCAAATAATAAATTATAATTGGAAGATATTTTTATTGTTTTCCAACCTCAACCTAAAAAAATGTCTCGACTAATACTAATACTCAATACGGATATAACAACTATTTATATCGCCTTTTTCGTAACACATTTAAAAATTGAGTGTAAAAGATAATACGAGATTTTATCGTAAATAAAAAATAAACCTTTCGTGTGGTTGATTTCCTTTATCTCTCTAAAGGTTATTATTTAAAAATGCACAAACAAAGTAAGTTAAGTAAACGCTTTCATTGTAATTTTTTGTACACAATAAAGTATAAAACAATCGCGATTCTTAAAATTAGACCCAGATGATAAGTTTATTTCTAACGGCATTATTAAAATATCCTCGACCTACCTTTTTAGATATATATTGTTTAAAATAAGAATAAACGAGTTGGATTCAAGGCCATAGCATCTATTTAGATCTAACTAATTTATGGTTTGACCATAGTGAAGTAGTCACCGACATGTTTGTGAGGCTTTTATTGGCAGTAACTAGAGTAAATTAAACTTTTAACCAGTTTTAATTGTACCAAATCTTAGACGTGTCAACATCACAGTTTTTTTCAATGTGGAACGTACAATTAAATTAATTGGAAAACATAATTTAAACTAATTGGAAAACCGTTTAAAATTGCTGTCTGTTATAGAAAAAACGTTGTGAAAATCGAAATTAGATCCGCCATCTTGATTTTCTAGTACGTTCTGCCAATTTTATCCATGCGCCAAAGGATGCTTGTATCACAGTTTTGTCAATTTGTCCTCAGGTATCCTGGATCCGCAAACGAGACTTGCACATCCTGACAGTAGGAGTCCACACTTACAGTAGTGATGCGCGCTTCGCTGCACTACACACAGACAACTCAGATGAATGGACGCTGCGGGTGGCGCCCGCGCAGCCGCGGGACTCCGGCTCTTACGAGTGTCAGGTGTCCACTGAGCCTAAGATCAGTCTGTCGTTCAGACTTACAGTTGTTGGTAAGTAATATTTTATGAAACTTTTTTTAAGCACTGGTCGCACAAAGAAACAGGTCTGCGGAAAAAAAACAAAGGAGAATCAAGATCGAAGCACAGTTGCATTTGAATCGGTTTATTCCACTTCGTTCACCCAGGTGATATCACCGAGGTGAACAAAGTGGACAACTTTGGTGTCCTCAATTCACCTCGGAAAAATATCACCTGGCTGATATCACCCAGGTGATAAACCACCAACGATTTGAAGAAAACGGTAACTTAAACAGAAAATCATATCGAACTTCATGAACACACTCTTATCACAAGCATTTTTTTTTAATTTAACTAGCGCCACGCCACCCACAGCTTTGCACGGATTTAAGTAACTAACGTTACCGATGGATTTTCCGATAATGTTTACTTACGAACACAACAAAAAAATATCCGATCCGGTGCAGAGGTTCGAAAGTAATACTCATACTTACAATTCGGCGAATCATTTTATTTACATTAGCTTTTTACATCTGTAAAACTAACCGACATTGTAACATTTACTGTTTTGTTTTATAGTCGGAAAAGTCCTTGAATAAGACAAAATTGAGTTAACATCTAAGTTCCTTAAATAAATTAATCTATTTTAAAATTTAAATCAGTCTTGTTTATGCTGGTTAATTAAGATAAGTTAAATATTAAACTTCCTAAATTGTAAATGAGTCGAAATGTAGACTTGTATAATTGTTAGACGCAATTAGCTTCGTGAAGACAGCGAGCGACCTCTCTAAGTAAACCTCGTTTCTCTCGACGTTCGACGTCGAGAGTACTAGACAAATTCACATCGAGATACTTTCGAACACTCAGCTCAGATGCTCCCATTCTGGGAATAAATAATTTAATATGCAATACAACTAAGTGAGGAGCACTTGCAGAGGTTGGTCTGTGGATGGGTAACCATCTGTCATAGAGAGTTTCCTCCGTGTTTCGGAAAGCACGTAAAGCCGTTGATCCTGGCTGTGAACCAGTCTGGGTAATACGATAACATTTTTTTTTTACGTGGTAAAATCATCAAATGAGTCCTCCCACTCAGGGTAGAACGGGAGGGACTGTCAGACTCGTACTGACTAAAATCCACAGTATCCTTCAATAGCCCTTTACGTTCCGGGGTCACGGTAATTCGTACAGTCCCGCGACCATTACGAAACCATGGGGTATCGTAATACCCAGTAACTGGGTTGTGGAGGTTCGATAGGCAGTCGCTCCTTGATATTCAGCTGCATCTGGTTTAACTGGAAGCTAACCCCAATAAAGTTGGGAAAAGACTACAACTAAGTGGTATGTCCAAATGTATTAACGTTGCAAAGAGAATATGTGAGCATCGTCTCAGGTGGCGTTCTGTAGTCTCGGCCTACTTTCCGGGAAAAAGATGTTTATTTGTTTTAGTGTATACTACTAGAGAAATGTTTGTTGCAGTATCTAAAGCTGAAATCCTCTCTGGACCAGAACTGTTTGTGAGAGCAGGTTCTGACATCAATCTCACTTGCATTGCGAGACACGCTCCGGATCCTCCGAGGTGAGTACTTTGCAGAAACTAAAACTTAATAAAATTGACATGTATTAATACTGCAGAAACTTATTTTACTTTACAGCAAAATGTTCTTTAGACAGCAAAAATATTAACACCACAAAACCAAGCTCAAAACTATTTCACTTCCTGTTTACATATGGCTTTAAAATGGGAAGAATATAAGGCGTTTACTCACTTTTGCTCCAAGTAATCGGCGAGGTGTTGACTGTTGACTCAATAGACTATCTGACTTGCCATGCTTGGAGCAGCCGACAATGTTCTTGAAGCGAGACAATCCATGCACAACTATTTGCTGACAAGCATTCGTGTGATCGGGATAACAAATTGAATCTGGGTCTTGAACACAAGGTGAAGATTTTCATAGTTTGACTTGAAAATAAAAAGAGTTTTCAAATAAAATGGGTTATTTGACAAAGAAAAACTCTATGGAGAAAATTTTCAACCTTCCATAAAAAAAAAAACAAATGATTTGTCGTCGAAGTTTTTATAGACGTGTCTTGCTACAAGTGTTAATCCTTCTGTACAGTTTCATCTACTGGTACCGGGGCTCAAACGTGGTGAATTACGCCCAACGCGGCGGCATCAGCGTTGAAACGGAGCAGCGTACGCGCACGAGTCGCCTGCTCATCGCACGCGCATCGCCCAGGGACTCTGGAAACTACACCTGTGCGCCGAGCAGCTCTGGTAATCAACTATTATTTATTATAGCAGTATTAGCCAAACACAGTTATAGGTCAAAATTGTAGATCGGTGAACACAGTTTTGATTGAATTTAGCCATGAAAATTAGGTACTCAAAGTTTTAACTGAATCATGCAACCATGATGCATTGGTTCGATTGATATACAGTTAGTCAGTGTAAGTCAGGTAGATACAGGTTTTTAAAGTGTTTTTATTTTGTACATTTAGCCGAAGAAATATGACCGATCCAGTATCATAAAAGTATGGGTTTTTTAATCAATCAATCAATCAATCAAAAGTTTATTGTGGATCATAGGTATGTATAGTACAGTTCTTAAATATTTGAAAATGTAGATCAGCTATGTCCCGCCCGTAGGGCATACAATAATAATAATTACATTTAAAACAGGCTTTGTTACAAATTATATTTTATAAAAGTAGCACAATAATTAAAAAATAGAGAACACATTAATGGAAATGTCAAATTCAAATTACTATATAGAAAATAAAAATTATTTCAAGGGTTTCAAAACACAATGTTCGTAATTTTTTTTTTTTTTTTTTTTTATCGTGGTAAAATCATCAAATGAGTCCTCCCACCCAGGGCAGGGCGGGAGGGACTGTCAGACTTGTACTGACTAAAATCCACGGTGTCCTTCACTAGCCCTTTACGTACCGGGGTCACGGTAATCCCTTGGTCCCGCGACCCCAGCAGGCTTTGGCCCTCTACAGGCCCCGTCACTATGCTGACACTCTTTGAGGCGCGCGTGGAACACAACGCGCCGTCGACCCGGGCATGGTCCATGGTCGGACAGCGAGTCGCCCATTACTCGCCGCCCGCATGCCCGCGCCTACGGTGGCCGGAGATCGTCTCGCGACGTCCGACGCCGTGGGCGTCTACCACTGCGGCTGGGGTGGAGGGAGGACGCTGTCCTCTCCCTCAGGCGGCCCGCCTCCTCCTTCACGAGCATGACTGCTTCGCAGAAGGAGGCGACCGCTTCCCACTCCGTCTCGCCCCGCAGCATGGCCTCGACCAATGCCGGGCGCGAGAGGTCTCCGCCTATCGCCGTCGTGAGGACACGGCGGTGCTCTGCCCAAGCGGGGCAGTCCTGCACCGTATGCTCCACCGTGTCCTCCGGACGATCCTCGCAGTGGTGACACCCAGGCGTTTCTTCCCTCCCTATCAGACACAGGAACCTCCCGAAACTTCCGTGTCCGGTGAGGACCTGCGTCATGCGGTAGGTCAGGACGCCGTGACGCCTATCCAGCCACTCCTCAAAGAGGGGTCTTACCGCCGCGATTGCGGCGTGCCCGGACCTCGGTTGCGACAGTCGCTCCCTCCATACTGCCCTGAGATCGCGCCGGAGCTCTTCCCGCCGCGCCTCGACTTGTCGAGGCAGCGGGGATTCGCCCCGACGCTGCGCCTCCACGCGCCATTCATAGACGCGCTGGAGGGCAGTCGCCTCCAGATCCCAGGGCAGCAATCCCGCTAGGAGGTTGGCTGATTCGCCGGCGATCGTGCGGTATCCCCGGATCATCCGGATAGCCATGACCCTCTGGCATGCGACCAGCTTGAGTGGTCGCGTCCGGATGCTTAGGGCCCACACGGGGGCCCCGTAGAGGGCCATGGACCGCACGACACCGGCGTACAGCCTCCGGCAGGAACAATGTTCGTAATAGCATAAAATTCGAGGAAATCTCTTTTAAAACTTGCTTGCTTGAATTTATACTAACGTATAATTTACAAAAACACATAAATAACTTTTCAACACTTTTTTTAAGTTTCAACATAGTTTACACGAATATTTTCATAAAGCCAGAATTATGGTTTAGTTTAATTAGGCGAGGCGTACAAAAAATGCTTAACGAAGCCTGCGAAATGGAATGAAACAGCTAATCACTGGCCTTTGTTCTGCGTTCTGCGGGTCTAAAAAGGTCAGTTTAGCAGAATCATAATAATATCATAATAAATACTCAATATCATAATAAAAAATGAATTGTGATAAAGTTGTTTGATGGTCGCTAAATTGACAAATGTCATGCAATTCATCTATGTTACATTTTTGTATCAGATATGTTAAACTAAACTATGTAAAACATTAAACAGGACCATTACTATGTCTGTAAAGGAAACATATCCAGCATTTTCTTTTCTTGCTCTAGAAAATATTGCAGTTTTAACAGCAAATGCCCAGTCCATGCTATATGTCTATGTTTAGATACGGAATGAATTGAATACGATGACGCTTGTGCCTCTAAACAATTTACGATACAAGAATTGCTAAACATTTTTCTGGGAATTCACTAAATCACTCACTATTAACAGAACCGCTTATAGTGGTCATTTTAAACCCCGGATATTTCTGCTGGCGGCATACAACTAAGCTACTATACGCGGTCCTTTTATTACGAGTGTTTTGCTCCCACGGGACATGCGGGTGTTATAAAAAATATACATGCCACAACGGCCGTCCATTGGGTCTTTTATGGCGTACCTACATTTTTCACTCAGCATACTTCACTATATCTCTGTCCATAGCTGTGTAAAAACCATTTGTCTTTTTCCACGCCTTTACCCTCTCAAGTACTGAATCAACGTGTTCAAATTCACTGTGTACTCTACGTTCTTATCGTCCATTTGTATTCTTTACACGCCATTAATATATTTTCCCGCAATTTTTTTTTTAATCTTAAGATAAGGTTAAAAACTTGGCTTTTTTGGTTTGTTAACAGGAAGTGTAGAATTATCTTTGGATTTGGAATAACTTCCATGGAACTTTAACGCATGATTTAATTTCCGCTAGGAGACATTATCGTTGCATTTTCATTTCCTTTCCAAAGTTATGTCAAGTGGTTTTTTTTTAATAGATTCGGCGTCTGTGGTGGTCCATGTCGTGAGTGGGGAGCGGCCGGCGGCCATGCAGAGCAACTCCAAGCGAATATCGCCCTTACCACCTCTAATGCTCCTCTCAATGAGAACAAGTCAATTGAAATCATTCTTCACTACAATCATGCTATATATACTACTAATGTCACAGATGTCAACGAATTCGCTCATAAATATCAGATTCCTGTGGAATAATCACTGCATCAGAAGGTTTGTGACGAGATGACCAGCTCTATCGAATGTTGGTAATGTCGCATGAAATGCGCAGCACAAACATTTTTAACTAGGATTTTTTAATTAGATTTAAGTCAAACTGACGTATAAAGAAACGAATTATTGTAATAAGCATCTCTTTATTACGTACCATACAATTGATTTTAATGCACATTATTTAATTAAATGAATAAATAAATAAATAATTTCATTTTTAGAAACTTAATTGAACTGTTTTTTTTTTTTATAATTTCGTTGAATTATTTTTTCACTATCAATCCTTTTTTAAATGACTGAGTAGATTTTTGTGATTAATTCAAGTGTGGTCCAGACTATTGTTTCTTGTAATTTTTGTTACATTATTTATATATATATAAAATTTGTGTTTAATAAAATGAAGTAATTGTTAAAGCCTTTGTCAAACAGACTGGCGTGGCGAAAGCGAAGCGTGACGTTTTATTTGTAATGTATGGAATTGTTTGATTCCAGTCACATAGAAACGCGAAAGCGATCCGATAGCGTGAATGATATATCGGACTGACGTCTCGCTTCGGTTCGGTATCGCTTCGCTTCCGCCGGTCTGTTTGACAAAGGCATAAAAGCAGAATCCTGGTTAATGATGCTCTATGTACAGTAAGAAACGAAGTTTATCTATAAGTTTTAGTGCAATCAAAGTAAATATAGAATAACCTAATCATTTTAAAATAATAGTACCTATTATAATAACGATAAAGTTGTAAATTACTTACAAATGCAATTTTCCAATTAATTTCCATGTACTTGTTTCCCCGGTCCTTTCACTTTGAGCTTGTAAATATAATAATTCATTACATTAAATGAAAATGACGAAACATTAATGTTAAAATTCACGTTGTAAATTATTGAATTTATCCGATTTGAGGCGGTGTGTAAGCTGTAATAACGTACAATTTTAACTCGACATAATGAAAATTATTGGTTGCTACGGAAAAGCGTAGCGCGTTCCAAGTAGGCCGCTACGAGAATTTATGGCGCTACACAGTTTTTTTATAAGCTAGAATAACTTACTTAAGCTATTTGGTGACAACGACAAACCAGTATTATTTTCCACTGACAAAACCTGTTTAGAAGATGTTGTGAAGACTGTTTTAGCCAACAATTGAAAGAAATCAGCATTATTAAATATGATGGTTTATACAAAATTAAACATGAATTGGTATCGGATTGAATTGGATATTGCAGGAACAACTTGGATTTTAGTCAGTACAAGTCTGACAGTTCCTCCGCTCCAATCAGGGCTGGAGGAGTATTTGATGACTACGATAAAAGGCGCTAAAGATTGTGTGGTTCACATTTTTAAATATGCTAATTATCGCCCCAATTTGTAGAATTTCAATGATTTACAACATTACAGTTCATAATAATGTAAATAGTTCCATCTTTTATAACATTTTCATCCACAATAATGAAAAAGATAAAGATAGACAGATAAAGATAAAGATAGTTGATGTTGTTTTCCTAATAAATAATAATTGTACCGATACATATTACCCAGGAGATTATATAAATTAATAACTAAATTTAAGTTTTAGTCAAATAAATCTGTGAATACACAATTAATGTAAATACAGTTTGTAAATAAATACGTTTTACGTGTTATTTATCGTTGAGTTTTAGTTTTAAATCTTTTGAAGTAGTCAGTCTTTCTTTGAAATTGTATGAGAGGGTTTACCTCTTCATACAATATTATATTCAAAGCAAGTAATCCTTCAGACATTTTCACATTTGCCTTAAAGGCTTGTCTACATGTCTACACATGCCACAACTACTACACGTGGAGTGAGCCCTTATTTTGTTTTCAAAATAAAAAGCAGAATTCACCCGGACCACATTCTGTTGTAGAACCGAAGAAAGGTGGAGTAGGAAGGTTCTCGAATGGAGACCGCGCGTAGGTAAATGTAAGGTGGGACGCCCACCGGCAAGATGGACCGATGACCTGAAGAAGGTAACTGGCAGTGGCTGGAAGAAAAAATCGGGAAGTTCTCTGTTTTGACACTTTTCGGAGCTATGTCCAGCAGTGGAGTGCAATAAGCTGAAATGATGATGATGATAATATTTTACCGTCATCATCTATCGCGAGGGTGACACTAATCATACCGCAGCCACTTCTTACCGCAACGCAACTACCACCACTACCATATACTTCAATACAACTGCAGTAAGCTACAGTCACTACATGACTGTATCCATTCCTTGACCGCCTTTCGTTGCTGCGCTATGGTATTTTTACGTAAAAAGAAAAAGTGAGACTTTTTACGAGACGAACTTAATTTGCAACTTATGAAACATACGAAAATTGATGGTGTAAAAATTGATGGTGGCGCAGCGAGTTTCATAGAATTAAAATGTTTATGCCTTTGTATGAATGCGAAGCGAGGCGTTTTTATTTGTAATGTATGGAATTGTTTGAATCCAATCACACAGAAAAGCAAAAGCGATCCGATAACGTGACCGAACCGATGCGGAGACGTGGCGAAGGCGTATTTGCTCTTTTTGATGTCGTTCATAAAAAGTTAGCTAATACAACTGCTACGCCTCGGCTACACTTAGTTTGACGTCTCGTATCGGTTCGTTAATCGTCTCGTAACGATTTTTCTACGTAAATAATGCACAAATTCAAATCTTTTTCTCATGGGAGTAAGCAGAATCTACAAACGGCCAGAAACTTATTACAATCCTTAAATAGTATTTTGGCTTCATCCACATTCATACATCTGATTGTGAGTACTTACGCACCTGACTGACACCTGATTTCAGCTGCTGTAGTACAGGTATGTATTTTGTCTTTAATGTGATTTTTTTGAGCTCCATGTATTCTTAAATTAAAAATATTTGTGAAATGTCAACATGTCTATTAGGATCCGCTCTGGCAAATTCACTTAAAACCTCATGTTGTAAAAAAGGGAAAAAATCTCGAGTGAAGAAATATCAACGTTGTATTTTAAACAGTAAAGGTTATAATGTTATAGTCTCGTTCGTGTCATGTAAGGTTAGTTTGTAGTTTTATTTAGTTTGTAAGCTCTGGCTGGAGGCCTTAAAGTAATTTAAGGCATCTCTACAGAAAAGTCCGGTTAAGCAGCTCACAACCTCTTCTAGGTTGACCTGCGAGATGCCATACACAAAAAAAAAAAAAAAAAAAGTGTCATGTAAGGTTCAGCTTATAAGTATTTCGTAGAAACTGTCAGGGCTTGAAATTATAAATGTATACACGTGAGTGCCTATTAACATACTTTTTATTCTCTTTGTGATTCCTCTAAAACAGGCGTTATTTATGTTCATGTTTTAATACAAACGAGTAAAATTTTAATATAATTACGAGTATTAAAAAATTGAGACACAGTTCTTAGAAAATCAAAACGTTATATTTAGCTTGTATATGCTTACTAGCTTCTGCCCGCGACTTCGTACGCGGATCCTGTTGCTTTGCCAGCGACAACGGGGTCGTCAAAATCAAAGTTTTGAAACGTCTATAGATATCAAAGGTTGATTTTTAATCATTGTTATATTTCATATTATAACATGAAAGAAAAAAGAGAAAAAAAAAGAAAGAAAAAAGAGCTTAAAGAGCAAGAAAGTAAAAAATCTCGGGGTTTGGATTGACGAACATCTTTCTTGGGGTCCTCAGCTGCAAGAAGTAAGTCGCAAAATTTTTGCATCTGCTAAATCCTTGAGACGCTTACGGAACTTTCTTCCAACCGCCACTAAAACTGCGCTTGCGCAATCCCTCCTACTTCCCATCCTTGACTATGCTGATGTCAGTTATCTTGATCTTACCGAGGCACAACTTGATAAACTTGAGCGACTTCAAAACTTTTGCATTAGATTCATATTTGGCCTTCGTAAATATGATCACATTTCTGAATTTCGTGTTAAACTCAAGTGGCTTCCCATACGTCTTCGCCGGAATTCTCATATCTTGTTTCAACTCTACAGTATTCTGTTCAATCCTAAAACCCCCTCTTATCTTAAAGAACGTTTCAAGTTCCTTCATGACACACATAATAGATTTCTAAGGTCATCTGAAAACTTGAAGCTCGAAATGCCAATGCACTCTAGCCGTTTTTACGACAAATCTTTTACTGTCGAAACAGTACGCCTATGGAATGCTTTGCCCATCTCAGTAAGGCGCGCTCAAAGCTTATCCATTTTTAAAAATCTGGTCAAAAACCACTACCTTTCCTCTTGAACATGTGACTCTAACGCTTATTTGCGATATTTCAGAATTATTTTTTTAGTTTATATATTTTGCTTAATTAGTTTATATTTTTTGTGTTTGTATGTGTATTTTTGTATATTGGTAAATTGTACACCGTAGACTACCTACAGTATTGTTTCTCCTTTCTTTTTCAAATCCATCCAAAGGTTGTCTTGAAAAGATCGCTTTTAGCGATAAGACCGCCCATTGTGTCACCAATTGGCAAAATCTGTATCCAATTTACATGTATCTGTAATTCGTATGGTGTGCATAATAAAGAATATTCTATCTATCATGAGCTCTTAAGTCAAAATCTCTTCTGCTGGTGCTGGTTTGCTAAGTAGATTTAAGGTCCTTGTTTTCGTATGTTTTCTTCATTGATTTGAGCTTATTAAGAACCACAGGAGAATAGAATAGAATCGTTTATTTGCCTGAAATATGGTATTTTACACATTCTATAAAACACTTAAATATCCACCTAAATATTCGAGCTAGATATTTCAAAACAAATAGCGGTAAGTATTTCATGTTGTTTAATAGTTTAACCTAAAGGTTTTTTGAGAAAACAGGAGCGACAGACTGTAAAAATAATGGAACAAAATGGAATAGAAACCATCTTTCAATACTAATGTACCAAAATACCACAAACCGACCACTTCCCCGGTTAAAACAATATAACGGGCAAGTATATTAAAATCTTGAACGGGTTCATCACGTGGCTACTAAAAACGTATCAGTAGCATTCAACTGAGGGCTCCAGATCAGTTTTAATTTTCTTTATTTAGCCCTCCTTATTTCCACAAAAACCTAAAAAAATTGACCCCTTTGTCGATTAATCGGATAGACCCAATAGACAAATAAGTTCTCTCTGGAGAACGAAACTTGGATACAAGAGAATTCTCAAAATCTCCCACAGGAGCACTTAACTCAACGATCATCGTAACAGGCAAATGAAAAGAAAAACATGTCCCAAACATAGTTAAAGCAGAGCTTCCCTTATTTACTTAAGGCGGATTTTCTTTCGCAATCCTGTATAGTGAAGTGTTTTCCGAGATTATCCGGAGATAACCCATGGTTTATCGCGGAAATTAGGGCGTCTTAAAATGTTGTGGAGATAAGGGTGGCTGGCACGCACGCGCTTGTTTCTTATCCACGAGCTACGCGCTCAAGCGGGACGCATCTTGTGTTGACGACTGTGGAGTCAAGGGCGATTTTCAGCCACGTCGTGTTTCACTCTTTTTTGCTCAAGACGCTATCAGCAAACTGACGGGTCCTCTATAAGGCCTCACGCTTGCCAGGGTCGTGAGACCATTTTGAAAGACCACTGCGGCACTGAAACGCATAGGGCTTCTGGAGGAACAGGGAGGTTTTCAGTTAATAATATATTTATAAGGATACTTACCTATTGCGTTATTAGCCAAAAGTTATATCATGACGCTAGATGGTACTTGTATTTCATATTCAAAAATTGGCTTGTTTACACTACGTTTACATCGCATGTTTGTATAAGCACCAGTGGCGTGTGAAGCGATGAACCGAGCGAAAGAAACAACAGACGCGCTCGTTTGTCGCTTAACGCAAGTCTCATCGGCTAAAGTCGTGAACTCCTAACGACTTTATCTAAAGACTTGCATTAGACGTAGACATTAGACGGCAAAAAACACGTCTGATACGTGATTCAACTGCTGATACTTCTTACTAATCTCACATGAGAGTCATTGTGAGAGATCTTAAGTACCAAGGCAACATACCTATACGTTTGGTACCATTAAAATTTTCATATGTATAAGAGTCATATTTGTCGAGCAGTGTCATCTGTGTGCTGTGAATAAGTATTTGGGTTAACCACCTTCTTATTCAAATAAATTCATATATCCCAGCCATTCGACTTGAATTCTTAGACTGATTATATTCAGCTACTTGGGAGTCTTCCAGTTGAGGGAGGAGATATTAATACTAGGTGAAGGTAACATCTTATGTGGCTGCATCCTCGATCTCGTTCGGATGAAAAAGTGGTCTAACGGAATCCTTGAAAAACATCATCATCCTCGAAACGTGTGTGGTGTGGTGTATATGTATGTTATTCAAAATTTAAAGAATTTATTTTAAGTAGGCTATTTACATGCACTTTTGAAGTGTCAAAGTACAATAAAAATTTAATTAAACACTACAAAATTATCGTGCTACTGTCCCAGTCACAAGATATAGTAACTGTGAAAGTAACGTACCCATTCCAAGGAGTAGATCTCTATGGAGAAGAACAGGCAAGAAACTCCATGGACACTATTTTTAGATCGCCAGAATTATAACAGAAACTTTGTTATATCATTCATTTTGAGATGGTACATTATGTGAGAACGATGTAGAAAGTTAAAAGTGTCCATAGTCCAATTCAAACAAAAAATGATCAATAATTAAAATTATTTGATTTTAAACAATGTCAATAACCATTTGAGAGTAATTACACTATGCTAAGACATAATTTTAGGCAACATACATAATATTAGGCAGCCATTCGACTCTTTTGCTCCAACCAAAAAACGTTAGAGCTCGCCACAAAAAATCCTTTCATAATAACGAAATACATTTTAATTAGACCGTACTATGTCGGTGTCTTTTATATCTTTTACACACGTGTTGCCACATAATAGGTACTCATATCTTTTACAAGCCTAACCAAGTAATTTTCATGTTTCTTTTCCGTTAAAAATTTTACCTACAAAGGGTAATTTTCCGGTTTGTGAATGTCGCAAATTAGGCTTTAATTAAAATTACGCCAAAAATGTACGTCATTATTTCGTCGGCTTTTGTGATCGCGACCTTTTTGAGCTTTCATCGCCTTATCTTTTGTGACGAGAAGGGGACTTAAGAAAAAAATAATAAATACCAAACAATATTTTCGTTGAGCGCGGTGGGTGATTTTATTAAATTTTTGTCCACAATTATACCTTTTTGGAGATAGCCGTATTCTCCGCGTTCCTTTTCGTAATGATCTGGGTTTATCCTTTCGGCTAAGCTTTAAGATGGGCAATGTTTACTGGGGGGCTTGCCTAAAAATAAAACACAATAGATTATTTTGGGTATCGTACGTCGGTCAATATTTACCGATACCCGTCCGTTTTGACATTCTTCAGAGCCGTGAATGAGTGTTCTGATACCTTGCATATCTATTTTAGAACATGCTTGGAACCGTAGCTTTTGCTTTTATAAATAACCGAGTTGCTACCTTAATACCTACGTGATAGAGGTCTTCATTTATAGGTTAATCCTGGTTTTATCTAACAGTAGAACGCAGCGTGTCATCTCGTAAGGGTTTTCTATGCGGCACCGGTGCCTCGTCGGGATCACGACATGAATGCCTCCATACAACACGTACAAGAGAATCTTTAATCGTACAAGGTACGGTCTGCATAAATATTTTATAAGCTGGTATTGAATAAGTCGAAGACGCGGTGGGGAATTGGTCCGGCATATAAAATATATACTAATTTGCAAATGTATATCTGAAATTTGTCTGCAGGAAACAATTTTCTACCTCTAAAGACGGTAAGTGCCTTTTAAACGGTATCTGATATACTATTTTTTGCATAAATTCTCTCATAAAGCATGGTAATTTACTGTAAAATTTCTGATCCAGGTTTTTTATTCTCTCAGATTTGCATTTACTTTTAATATTGATGTAAACGTATTAAATCGTTGGTACAATTTAAGTAATGAAGATGCAATATACAACAGAATATTTTTGCATTAATTAATACTTAAAGCATTTCAGTTTGAATATGCTTAAGTTATATTTCGATAGTTTCTGCAAATACTGATATCGGCTTGCTGTGATTGATATGTTGGTAGCTTCTATAACTCTAGTATATTCTACACTATCGAGCAAGAGTATGGAATGACTTACTTCGAATTGATCCGGAATAGCTCTTAAAATAATGGCGTGATTTGAATTAATTTGGTTTTAATTTATGACTAACAGTTAAATATTTACAAAGATATCATTTTTATTATTCTTAACTAACTAGTACTTAAGATTGTGCGGGATCGCAGTAAGTATCGTATTTATGCTCGCGTGCATATATTCCAATGTTCGGGTTATTATGACTCAGACGCCATGACATATTGTAGTCTTAGCTGCAATTATCTGATTATAAAAGTAACTTATGAAAACGAAATCCTGGGCGTCTTAAATATCTTTTTTATATGATAGATTTTTTGCTTGTCGGTCGCTGGACTTGAGGTGAGTCAGCGAATTATAATGTCAGCCTATTTCTATTACATAAATATTATTGCTATCCTGTAAACCAGTTAAGTCTGAATAACTTAGCAAACTGGTATCTTTATGTACTTTTTTTTTGTGTGGTAAAATCATCAAATGAGTTCTCCCACCCAGGGCAGGGCGGGAGGGACTGTCAGACTTGTACTGAGTAAAATCCACGGTGTGTTTCAATAGCCCTTTACGTACCAGGGTCACGGTAATTCGTTAGTCCCGCCACCCCGGCAGGATCTTTATGTACTTAACTTAAAATACGGGCGGCGACTTTGCCGAGCACGTTTGATGGTGATCTACGTAACAATGTTTCAATACCTACGAGGTTTCGACGTTCGGTAAACCTGATGGGTAAGCGTTTGTTTGACGTCCACACACAAAGTCAACCATGCTGTAGGATGCTTTGACGAACCCTTATAAGGTCGCCACAACAACAGTGATAGGTAATTGGTGTTGTTACAATAATGGTTTCACTACAGGGACACAGGGAGGGGACGTCTCTAATCCACCATAGGTCCAATGCGGGTTCGTGGAAATCATGCACCTGAGATTCATTGTTTCTATATGTGAAACGAATATAATTGTGACTTGTTATTGGTTAGCTACAAAGTACTTATGTCTATAATTTTAGAGTTCCAAATCATTTTTTTTTGTGCAACTTTTAATTTAGATAGAGAAAGAACTTAGATGTATTCGTCGCTAAGACAGAAAATATATCTTATTTTAGGGATTTTTGATAAACATGAAATCAATTGACAAATATTATATAGAATGCAGTAAAAGAATGAGCATTGTAAGGAAATAAGGCGTGATTACGTAATAAAATACAAAAATTTATTGTATAATATATGTCGACGCATTTGCGTTGAAGTTAATTTTTATTTTAAGTTACCATTTATTACATTCAAATTTATGATTGATTTCAATTAAGTTCATTGCTTTTGTTTTGATCAATTTGTTGATTGATGGATTCACTAATTAATTAAGTAATTTTATGAGACTATTTTGATCAATTACGGTGTTCAAAAAGCAACGATCGTTTTAAAGAGATTTGAAACATTAGTAGTCGTTATTTGTTTGAACCGCCAGAGGGCGCTGCAAATTCATTGTTTATCATTGGTTTTTGAATATCCGTTTTGTTAATACTGTTTAATAAATAGAATTAACTATTCGATAATTAGTTTAAAATAATTGTAGGAATTATGAAAGATCAATTTGAATTGTTAAAATTAAACAAAGCAAACACGTGTTATTTTAAATTCTGATAACATTGAGTTACCGCCATTACGTTCGGTCGCCATGTTGATTCGTGCGGCGACTCACTTGGATTTTGGCGCTTGGACCGAACGGTCGTCTTGTAAGTACTTTTGCTATTTATAATTAGTGTTCATGATTGTTTATTGCTAACTTTAAAAGTTATTATTAGAATACTGTGATTAGGATTTTATTATTTAGTTATATTGTTAGTATACAGTTTAGGTTAAAGTGAATCAATTTATAGTGAATAAAAGTGTTTAGTGTTATCAATTTGTGTTTTGCTCGTCTGTGACATCATGAGTGAAAATAATGGAAATGGTGACGTCAGCGGTGCTGACGTCACCCTTTCTAAAAACCCGGTTGGGATAAATGCGCCGTTATCAGAAGTGGGATCGCCACCCACTTCTGCTAGCCATTCTGATACACAACCCGTAGTTAACACTTCTGTTAGCGGAGTCCCAGCCGAGTTCTTTGCTCAGATGATGCAGATGATGAAGCACGTATCGGATCGTATGACGACGGTTGATTCTAAAATGAAAATTAGCGATATATTTCTGCCGTCATATGATCCGGACAGTAATATAGGAATTCGTGAGTGGTGTAAACATGTGACCACTGCGATGGATACGTACAACCTCAGTGATTATGATGTTCGAATGAAAGTGGGAAGTTTAATGAAAGGTCGTGCGAGGTTATACGTAGACAATTGGTTGGTGTCCACAGGGTCTTGGAGGGAGTTGCGCGATGTTTTGATTACGACGTTTGAACCTGAAAGTCGATATTCGCGAGATGTATTTCGGTTTAGAGAACATGTTTACGACAGTAGTAAGAACATTGCGCAGTTCCTATCTGAGGCCTGGGTATTGTGGCAACGTGTAACCAAAGATAAGCTGACGAGTGATGACGCGGTTGAGGCTGTCATTGGTTGTGTTAGTGACGAACGATTACGAATCGAACTGTTAAATGCACGTGCAAAATCCGTACCAGAATTAATTTCTGTAGCTTCGTTGATACGCCCAACAAAACGTGTAAATTCAAATCAGATGTCACAAAATTCAAACAAACGCCCGCGTTTGGCGGAGAAGTTATACTGTCAAGTTTGTAAGAGGACCAACCATGATACACGTGATTGTCGTTTTGCGAACAAAAGCACAGCTCCTCAGCCGCGCAATGATTTAAATAACGGCACGCAGAATGCCGCCAAACCTACCTGTACATTTTGCTCCAAAGTCGGTCATACATATGAAACATGTTTTAAACGCGAACGCACAGTAGTTTCTAAAGTAAATTGTGTTGGTAAACCAAAACTTACATGGTTACCTGTCACTATTGGAAATTTTGAATTTAATGCGATTTTTGATAGTGGAGCGGAGTGTTCATTGGTGCGCGAGTCGGTGGCTGCGAAAATTCCGGGTAAACGCGTTAATGTAGTCCATTACTTGAAGGGCATTGGGCAGTTTACGTTGGTATCTTTGACTTGTTTAACTACCATTTGTCAAATTGATCGTTTACGCGTGGAACTACAATTTCATGTTGTTCCAGATTATGAGATATGCTCTGATATGTTGATCGGTACTAACCTTATTAAGGACACAAACTTAAGTGTATTAGTTACGGCCCAGGGTGCCAAATTACTTCAACAACCGGTGGTCTATCACATGCAATCACAAGATGAGAAATTTGATAAACTTGTTACAGACTTGTCTAGTGAGGATCAGATAAACGAATTAAAAATAATGTTGAACAAGTATACACATCTGTTCATTCGTGGATACCCTTGTACGCGGGTTAACACAGGTGAATTAGAGATTCGTTTGAAAGATCCCAACAAGTATGTAGAGCGTAGGCCGTACAAGTTGAGTCCGGTCGAAAGGGAAAAAGTCAGAGAAATTGTAACTGAGTTGTTAGAACATAATATCATTAGAGAGAGTACCTCTGCTTTCTCCAGTCCTATAATCTTAGTAAAAAAGAAAAACGGGCAAAATCGCATGTGCGTGGACTACCGGGAGTTGAACAAAAATACTCTTAGGGATCATTACCCTCTTCCTATTATTTCTGACCAAATCGATCAATTATCAGGGGGTTTCTACTACTCTACATTCGATATGGCAGCGGGATTCCACCAAATCCCGGTGTCCAAGAGCTCTATAGAGAAAACTGCCTTTGTAACGCCCGATGGCCTCTATGAGTATTTGGCCATGCCGTTTGGCTTAAGTAACGCTGTTTCTGTATACCAAAGATGCATAAATAGAGCTCTGGGGCCTCTTCTTTACGGGTCTAATCCCTTATGTCAAGTATACGTAGACGACGTCCTCACAAAATGTAGAGACTTTTCAGAGGGTTTGTCGCGCATTGAGAGAATACTCGTGACTCTTCAGGAGGCGGGGTTTTCAATTAATGTGGAGAAGACGGTTTTCTTTAAACGCTCTATTGAATACTTAGGCAATATAATATCAGACGGGCAAGTTAGTCCTAGTCCAACGAAAGTAGAGGCCCTAACGAAAGCCCCCATTCCCACAACCGTTAAACAAGTACGGCAATTTAATGGACTAGCCGGATATTTTAGACGTTTTATACCAAACTTTTCTCGGGTTATGACACCGTTATATGAGCTAACTAAAAAAGACGCGAAATGGGAATGGGATACAAGGCATGATCAAGCTAGGAATTATGTTGTTCAACATTTGTCTACTGCGCCGACCCTTTTAATATTTCAGGAAGATGCTCCAATCGAACTTTACACCGACGCAAGCAGCATCGGCTACGGGGCGGTATTGGTGCAGATAGTCAACGGGCGACATCATCCAGTTGCCTACATGAGCCTGCGTACCACCGAAGTAGAGAGCCGATACCACTCCTACGAACTTGAAACCTTGGCGGTGGTAAGAGCAATCAAGCACTTTCGTCAATATCTGTACGGGCGAAAATTTAAGGTCATCACCGACTGTAATGCGCTTAAAGCATCCAAATTCAAGAAGGATTTACTTCCACGCATTCACCGTTGGTGGGCGTTTCTCCAAAATTATGATTTCGAAATAGAGTATCGTAAAGGTGAAAACCTTCAGCACGCCGATTTCTTCAGTAGAAATCCAAATATGGAGAGTACGGTCAATATTTTAACTAGTAATACGGACTGGGTTCAGGTAGAGCAGAGACGAGATAGTGACTTACGAACACTTATAGATAGCATTGCCAAAGGTAACTCAGTAGAGAACTATATCCTGGTGGATGGCGTACTCAAGAAACGTCTTACCGATTCACTATTCGGCAATTATGAAGCCATTGTGGTACCGAAGTCATTCCAATGGAGCTTAATAAATTCGTATCACGCTGCTCTACAACACCCGGGATGGGAAAAGACATTACATAAATTACGAGAGTCATACTGGTTTGATAAGATGAGTTCGGTAGTTCGAAAGTTCGTGGATAATTGCATAGTATGCAAAATGTCAAAGGGTCCCTCTGGTGCCACACAAGTGCAACTTCACCCAATACAGAAACCTACTGCGGCGTTCCAAGTTATCCACATGGATATTACAGGCAAATTGTGTTCTAGAAACCAAGAAGGTCAGGACGAGTATGTGATTGTTACCATAGATGCGTTCACAAAATACTTGCTCCTTAGTTACTCGAATGATAAAAGCCCAAGCGGTTGTCTCGCTGCATTGAAACGCACGATTCATTTGTTTGGAACACCCGTACAAGTAATAGTAGATGGAGGGAGAGAATTCCTCGGTGATTTTAAAATCTATTGCGACAACTTTGGGATCAATATTCACGCGATTACGCCAGGAGCTAGCCGAGCGAATGGCCAAGTTGAGCGCGTTATGGCTACACTAAAGAACGCGTTGACCATGGTTAAAAATTATGAAACCGAGAACTGGCAAACTGCTTTGGAAGCTCTGCAATTGGCATTCAACTGCACACCTCATCGTGTAACCGGAATGGCGCCACTCACTCTCTTGACCCGCCGACAGCATACTATACCCCCACAACTACTGAGACTGGTAAACCTTGATGATGAGACTGTTGATTTCGACATTCTTGACCAACAAGTTCAACAGAAAATGCAAGCTGCTGCTCAGTATGACAAACAACGCTTTGACCAAAACAAGGCTAGGATAAGACCATTTCAAAGAGGTGATTACGTGTTGATTAAAAATAATCCACGTAACCAAACATGCCTGGACCTCAAGTATAGTGAGCCCTATGAGATCCTCAGGATTGGAGACAATGACAGATACATCGTTAAACGAGTAACAGGAAGAGGACGACCTCGCAAGGTGGCTCACGACCAGCTTCGACGGGCGCCGCAGCCTGGTGACCAGGGTGCCGTGTCGACGCACTCTGATGATGACCAACAGAACAACCCCGATGACCTTCAGCCCCAGACGAACACCAGTGACCCGCAGCCATCAACATCACGCGCTGCGATGACGCTTGATTGCTAAACAAACGGTGAGTTCGTTTCATAACTCAATCTAGGGCTTAAACACAGAAGAAACAATTAACTAAAAATAATAACGTGGTTTAAAATCACAATAATGAACTAACATAAGTTTACACATAACAACAATGTACTATCCATACATGTCCCGTCTCCTACCTAAGCTGTCATTTTCAGAGCCTCTGTGGACCACGGTCGAATAAAGACCTAGACCACAGCATCGACCTTCCCATTTCCTTTAGAGCCTCTGTGGACCACGGCGTACATGACCGCCCAGACCACAGCCACAATATCCCTTGAGCTTTATAATTTAACTCCCTAAACTGCGTGGACCACGGCGTACAAGACCGCTCATAACCACGACAGTAAATAACATAAACTGTGTGGACCACGGCGTTCATGACCGCTCATAACCACATCAGTAAGACTAAGATGCTCTGTGGACCACGGCGTACGTGACCGCCCAGACCACATCATCAATTAAAAATGCAAGGATGCGTGGAGACATTTGCATTCAATATCAAGAAATAAAAACGTGTAAAATGCATGGAGCATACAAACACGGTCTACGAGAACATATTTTCTTATCATTACAGCTCATTCCTATAGTACAGCAACTAGTCGTAATGTACTGTCAGTATAAATACCGAGTGCAAATTTAAAAGTGTATTCCAAAGAGGCATTATGTGGTTGAATATGATGACCTCTAATATTGAAATTTATTTAATTATAAAAATGAAAGTAAGATCTACTCTAGGTACACTGTCTAGATACCTAGTACAGATAAAAACTTTTCTACTTTTAGAGACGAGGCAGGCGCAGAGCACGCACCGCCCCGCAGAATGGCCGTGTCGACGCATTTGCGTTGAAGTTAATTTTTATTTTAAGTTACCATTTATTACATTCAAATTTATGATTGATTTCAATTAAGTTCATTGCTTTTGTTTTGATCAATTTGTTGATTGATGGATTCACTAATTAATTAAGTAATTTTATGAGACTATTTTGATCAATTACGGTGTTCAAAAAGCAACGATCGTTTTAAAGAGATTTGAAACATTAGTAGTCGTTATTTGTTTGAACCGCCAGAGGGCGCTGCAAATTCATTGTTTATCATTGGTTTTTGAATATCCGTTTTGTTAATACTGTTTAATAAATAGAATTAACTATTCGATAATTAGTTTAAAATAATTGTAGGAATTATGAAAGATCAATTTGAATTGTTAAAATTAAACAAAGCAAACACGTGTTATTTTAAATTCTGATAACATTGAGTTACCGCCATTACGTTCGGTCGCCATGTTGATTCGTGCGGCGACTCACTTGGATTTTGGCGCTTGGACCGAACGGTCGTCTTGTAAGTACTTTTGCTATTTATAATTAGTGTTCATGATTGTTTATTGCTAACTTTAAAAGTTATTATTAGAATACTGTGATTAGGATTTTATTATTTAGTTATATTGTTAGTATACAGTTTAGGTTAAAGTGAATCAATTTATAGTGAATAAAAGTGTTTAGTGTTATCAATTTGTGTTTTGCTCGTCTGTGACATCATGAGTGAAAATAATGGAAATGGTGACGTCAGCGGTGCTGACGTCACCCTTTCTAAAAACCCGGTTGGGATAAATGCGCCGTTATATACAACATTATTTTTAGTATATGCGAAACCTAAATATAGTTTGTTCAAAATCTGCAACTGATGCGATTCCAATATTTTTTACACCATGTTATATTTTTTTTCAAAAATATTTTAATTAAATTTTATTACCAGTTAATTACAATATAATCACCGTACGGTTAGGTACCTATTGCCAAGCTATTATCACGAGTGTATAACACAGGAGACGCGGTTTACGCGAGTGTACCGCGAAATGAGCATGTTTTTGAACGGACAACCAGGTAATATACAAACAACTTACAACTTTGTGATTTTTTATGATACGGTTTTAAAATTTTGTACATAGATTCTTTACACAAAAATACTAGACAGCTGTATCGGGTTTCACATAAACAAAAAATAATGTTGTATAAACAATTAATCAGGCTTGTTGATCAATGTGTAATCGTATTAAAAGACATCATCACATTAACGCGTCCATGCAATCAGTTTGTGATGTAAGAATAATTAAAGCTTTTGTACTCTATTTTCCCATTAAAAGAGTTGCATGTTATGATTGTTTCGTGTTTGTGGTGGTAACGTTAGTAACAAAAGCGAATTATACTCAAATATATTCATATTATACTCAACAGGTGGTCGCATTTCTAAAAGATTTCTCCAAGATCCAATCATCAGATCCTAACTTGGTGACAATGGGACCACACTGGAAGCACCAGCTTTCAAACAAAAAAAGAATCATGAAAATCGGTTCACCCAGTCGGTTCATTATGAGGTAACAAACATAAAAAAATACAGTCGAATTGATTACCTCCTCCTTTTTTTGAAGTCGGTTAAAAATAACAAAAAGTTATTTTTTTAAGCCGATTTTTTCTTTGTTTTTTTTTTCTCCTGGGTCGTGGGTGCGTTTACAAACATATAAACTCACATACACAAACGCCCAGACCCGAAGCAACTACTTGTAGATTATACAAATATTTGTTCCGTGCGGGAATCGAACCCACGATTTGTTTTTATGTTATTGATATTTTTGACACTCACTCAATGTAAAAGTTATTTATTCATGTTCACCAAGAAAATATGAAAGATTGGTCGATTTCTTATCCAAAATATTGCTTCAATTATAGCAAGAATGGAAACAAAGATTTATCGAAATATACAAATTATGAATTAAACATTTTTACCCAAAATTACAATATCTCATTACTGTTCCTCTTGTTTTCTCATGTTCATTATATGTTCAGTGTGTCGTACAAAACAGTAATTAAAATTACATCTAATGAACTAGGCAATATTTGTTCAAAAATCCACATCATTAACACAATACACAGTTCAGATAATTAAATCCGTTCTTTCACTTTCAGCCGCTGAATCAGCGCTTGAGTCCAGACAAATTATAATTAAAAATTATTCGAGTCAGTGGCTATGAAAATGGTTTTGTGAGTAAATCGTAAAACCGATATTCAGCAATCTCGGTTTAAGTGAGGTTTTGCTGACTACTTTCGAACAATAACTTACTTTACACCTGAATAAAGCCTTTGTCAAACAGACTGGCGTGGCGAATGCGAAGCGTGACGTTTTTAGTTGTAATGTATGGAATTGTTTGAATCCAGTCACAAAGAACAGCGAAAGTGATCCGATAGCGTGACAGAACTATCGGACTGACGTCTCGCTTCGGTTTGGTATCGCTTCGGAAACGCTTCGCTTTCGCCAGTCTGTTTGACAAAGGCATAATTGCTAATCGCAAATACTCTTTAGAAATTCACCACAAAACATCAACATCTAGGTCACTGACAATAATGTGTTTAAAGTTAGAAGTTGACTTTGACCCGGAAACGTATCAAATTGGTATAATAAATAAATAAAAAACTGTTTAAAGTAATATTTGCACCGCTCATTTGCAAAACTCTTTCCAAGCATAGCTCAGCATAAGCAGCTGATATTAGAAAATCTCGAGGTCGAGGTCGAGGTCGAGGTCGAGGTCGAGGTCGAGGTCGAGGTCGAGGTCGAGTTCAAGGTCGAGGTTGAGGTCGAGGTCGAGGTCGAGGTCGAGGTCGACCTCGACCGTGTACGATAGCGCAATAAATGAATATTGTATTCTACCACATAAATGATAGTACTTTTATACTGATAAAGCAATTGGTGCAAAATTATTCCCTAACCATTCCAAAATATCAAACATGCTCAACGTTAATAATCAAGTTTTCACTTCTGCCGGCACTCCCAGAGTGCAACCCGTCGTTTTTTTTTTACGTGTAAAATCATCACATGAGTTTTCCCACCCAGGGCAGAACAGGAGGGACTGTCAGACTCGTACTGACTAAAATCCACGGTGTCCTTCAATAGCCCTTTACGTACCGGGGTCACGGTAATTCGTAAGTCCCGCGACCAGATAAAATTCTAGCTAGCTAGCTTCTCTCTAGCATTCGAAACCTGACTAGGCTTTGAGAGGCCTGTCACTCGAGAACTCGGATAAAAGAACAGACTCAATAAAATTAGCTACATGATCAAATAACGGGTGTCTTCTCTCCCTAACGTATATACATCAAACAAACCAGTATTCCATGGAAGTGACACAATCCGGGTAGGGAGGACAGGGACGTGTTATTTCGGTCTCCGCTTCCGAGAAACCCGTTTTTGAAGTCAACTGAGGCACATTGAATCAGCGTTATATGCCTGTCAGAAATGTAGGTCCTAATGAGATTATACTCGTACTAGCTTCCGCCCGCGACTCCGTCCGCGCGGATGTCGGTCTTCGCGTGGATGGTTTATTTCTCCATTTGAGTAACTCTGACAATGACATCTTATAAATATCTATTGGACCCAAATACGGCTAAGCCTATAATAATTAAGAAGATCGCGGTTCTACAGAACAACACCTATGAATAAAACTGAAAAATAAGATTTTTTTTTCTACGTATTTTTCCAGTATAAAAAGTATCCCATTTTAAGCCCAGGATAATAAGGTATAATTTTACCAAGTTTCATCGAAATCGAACCGTTAGTTTTCACATGATGCTTGCATATACAGACAGACAAACAAAAATTTCACATATTTGGGTTTGGTATCGATCCAGCAACACCCCCCGTTATTTATTTTTTCAATATTTCCAATGTACAGAATTGACCCTTCTACAGATTTATTATATGTATAATGAATGTTCAAATATACTAAGAAGAAAGGAATAGGAAAATACATAAAAAAGTAATGATTGCTAAGTGTGATTTCTAAGAACTCTTACATCTTGAAAGAAATATTACACATACAACAGTCCAAAATACTTTTGTGCCTTTTTTTAGCGTGGTAAAATCATCAAATGAGTCCTCCCACCCAGGGCAGAGCGGAAGGGACTGTCAGACTCGTACTGACTAAAATCCACGGTGTCCTTCAATAACCCTTTACGTTCCGGGGTCACGGTAATTGGCTTTGGCCCTCTAGAGGGGGGCCCCGTCATTTTTGCTGACAGTCTTTGAAGCACACGTGGAACACAACGCGCCGTTGACCCGAGCATGGTCCATGGTCGGACAGCGAGTTGCCCATTACTCGCTGCCCGCATGCCCGCGCCTGCGGTGGCCGGAGATCATCTGCCGACGTCCGTCGCCGTGGGCGTCTACCACTGCGGCTGGGGTGGAGGGAGGACGCTGTTCTATCCCTCATGTGGCCCGCCTCCTCCTTCGCGAGCATGACTGCTTCGCAGAAGGAGGCGACCGCTTCCCACTCCGTCTCGCTCCACAACATAGCCTTGACCAATACCGGGCGCGAGAGGTCTCCGGTTTTCGCCGTCGTGAGGACACGGCGGTGCTCTGCCCAAGCGGGGCAGTCCTGCACCGTATGCTTTACCGTGTAATACCTTTGTACTTAAATAAAAACTTAGATAAAAAGACGCAACATGACTAAAAACCACATTGTTTGGCTGCCCTTTGCGATCTAGGACCGCGGTTCACTGTTAAGACTGTCCTGCGTCTAAAGAGGATATGAACTATTTGCTTAAAGACTATAAAGATAATAAATGCATTACCTTGTAGTATTAAATTTGGCCACAGGGCTGTATCATCAGGTTAACCGTGACCCTGAAAAGTAAAGAGCTATTGAAGGACACCGTGGATTTTAGCCAGTACGAGTCTGACAGTCCCTCTCGTCTCGCCCTGGGAGGACTCATTTGATGGTTTTACCGGGATAAAAAAAAAATGATATTATTCAATTACAACAATTTTAGACGAAAAATACGGACAATATAGAGAACATTAAATCCATATGAATGCTTGTTTCAACCTCAATTTTAATGGAATTCGTGTCATAAACTGTTTTCAGCTGTAACACACGGCCTGAAACGAAAAAGTCTGCTTCCAGGCATATTGTCATCGTAAAATGGTATTATTTTGTTCTGTTGCTCAACAATTTAATCGTTACAATTTGCATACGACAAAAACGAATTGTTCAGTAACTGTTTTAAATGGCATTTCAGAGTGTATTATAATCTTTTTGTTGTATTTTTCGGAAAAAATACGTGGAATTTAATTTTCATGTGACGAAGGGAATTGAGAGCGGTTTCATTATTTCAGTTTATGCAAAACTGTTTTTTCACATTATTCATTAATATCAAGATCAATAAAATGTTTGTATTTTTAATATTAATTATTCACGACGTAAATATCATTCAAGTTATTTACTGAACGACGATTCGAAAACTTTACATTCGCTGATAAAGCTACGAAATTCGTAGCACTTCGCTACGAAAGCTACGGCGTAGCCATGTCAACATACAACAAACTAAAGCATAAACTACAAAGCATTCTACGGTTCGAATCACGATATTTGTTCAATGAAAACGCATACACAATTTCTTAGCAAATGAAATACTCAAGTGTACTTAAATTCTAGTTTTTTGTTAAAGCAAAAGAGATAGTTTAACAAAGCCTAGTTTAAAAGTTAACTACTTACAAAGCGTGTAGGTGGGAAATATAGTGTACCTACAATTTTACAGACAGGGTGTACTAAAACTGGGTTGTATTACATAAAAGGTAGGCACAGAAGTTCACACAATATGACAGTCAGTTAGGCCGTCGGATTAAAGTGTCATTGGAGGGATTAACGTAAATACTGTTTAATGCTGCACCCATTTCTAGTAGCCCTAATATTCATTATTTTACGCTGAATTTCTAAAACTGTAACATTTTGGAATAGCAAATACATAGGCTAAGGAAAAAAAAATGCTCAAGCTTCCCACAAATAATTTATCAGTTGTAAAAATAATAAAACAGCTTACATATTTTTTTTTTGCATTGAAATACTACAATGAGTTTTTTGCTTTAACTAGCTACTCCAATTAAGTAACAGAACTAAGCGTAACTTCACGAATTTTTAATCCAGTTTTTTTTAAAGTAAATGTTGCCCCACACTAGTGATTTCTTCTTCATTTCGTGGGTGCGTTTACAAACATAAGCTCAAATACACAAACGCCTAAACTCGGAACAACTACTTGCACATATTTGTTCCATGTGGTGATGGAACCCGCGAACGCTGCGCGGCAGACGATCGCTCAACTGCTGCGCCAACCATGCCATCACGGTCCAATATTCATTAAATTCATCATTATCAATGATTATAAATCATTAGATTATTGGACAAGATCGAGAAGCAAAGATTGGACCTAGTTAGTAAACCTAAGTTTCATCCTAGTTTTGAGAATTGATTAGTTAGAGTTAGGGTGGCCGGGTAGCGGGACTCACAAATTACCGTGACCCCGGTACGTAAAGGGCTATTGAAGAACACCGTGGATTTTAGTCAGTCAAGTCTGACAGTAAGGGTGGGAAGACTCATTTGATCATTTTACCACGATAATAAAAGAGTCAGGGTGGGATTCATTCAGTAAAACTATAACTGAATAACGATATTAAACACTTCAAGATTGAATACCTTAATGTTATTTTGATGCGAATTTTAGTTTATTAATTTAAAAGTAACAATTAGTTTTTATACTACCATTCTATTCGTTTGTAATATGTTCGGTCTGAAGAAAAAAATAAGTCTGAGAAAATCAGAAGCTGTTACCTTTATAATTTCATAAAAATATGAACAAAAGATGATACACAAAAATTATATAAACCCTATAGTAACGTTATTGACCTTCTATAATGTTCTTGCATAGTGACTGTTTATAGGTATTCTCTTTTCACCTCGTCGGTAAGCGTTGCCTGTACCAACCCGTGATATAGTCATCTTATATGTCATATTCAGGCCGTGTCGGACTTTTTGTACCCACATAAACTTAATGTTTTGTTTCATTTGTAAAAGCGATGAGTGGGCAAAGGGTTGGCCCGTGACATTTCAAATTAAATCAAGGTCTATGTTCTCTTTATACTTAAAATAAAAACGAATGTCCAACGTATTTATGTTTTATTTGGTAGGTCAAGAGAGGTTTTTTAATACTTTATTTGTGAAGTTTGAATCTGACCTTTGATATTTGCTTTTATTTAGTGATAAATTGTTTTGGATGTAAATAAAAAAGGGAATTTCTTTCATCATACACAAGGGATTATTTTCTTTGCTATAGACTAACTTATATGGATTTTAGTTAAATCAAAATAGTTTTTTCCTTAAATCTTTTTTTACATCTGCTACACTCTACATCCTAATTTATTACTTATCTATTAAATCCTTATTTATTGTCCTTATTTATTAAAGAAAAATTGTTACGTTGTTTTTTTTGTACCTGGCTGTTTTCCTGACAATATATAGGGAGTCCATTACGGAGTTTCTTAGGTTATCACTTTTTCACAACAATTCACTTTTATATTAAACCTTTTAAACAGTTTTACAACATTAATTAAATCAAAACAAAAGTTTACTTGTTTACTTTTCACTTGACATTACATCAGACGTCAATTATGACAGTTCAAGGCGCCATCTGGCGATTCGCTGATTAACGATTATAAAATAATCGATATTTTTAACTAATAGTTTGCAAATCATAGAAAATATAAAATACCTGATTTAGCAAACCTAAATAATTCTAAGATAACGGAAATAAAAAATATTAATAAAATGAAATATCCGTAAACGGAAGTGATTTAGTTTTTTCAATATGGACTTTTTTCTCGAACATTCTAAGGCCGCGAAACATTTATTATCTGTGAAGTTTTTGCGTGAATTGTCTGTGACAGAATGTTGTCACAGAAAAATGTCAATTTTGCCTAATTAATATTCAGGGGTAATTGTTATTGTTAATTACGAGGAATTATAAATTGGACAACGGAATTGTATGGATTTAATTAAGTGAAATGGCTTTAGGCTTAATACGTGACGTTGGACAGTTTTTTGTGAGTTTGGTGTATTTTTGAGGAATTGAGTGTTTTCCTTGGAGTGATTGTAATTGGTAACCAAAAAGGATTCTCCCTGGACTTGGGGAAAGTGAATTTCTTGGGCACCCGAATTCTGCCTTGATTTCCGGCCGACGCGCCAGTGATGGTTAGTCGTCACATTCTGCCCGAGCCGGCTTCCAGTCAGCATCAAACTTATTTACTTTTTGGCGAAGGTGAGTTCTTTTATTGTAACGGTGTCTGAGGTTGTTCGGAGAGCACTTCCCCGGTTGTTGAGAGAATATAGTCGTAACTCGTGAAAACTTATTGCAGGATTCTTAATTGCGCCAGGAATGCGCAATTAACGGATTAGTTGTTCGGGATTCCTGTTCTGACCAGCGACCAGGATCGGAGCGTTCCGCTTCAGCCGCCGTTGATGTGTCTTCCTTCAGAGTGAACTGTGAGTATTAAACATCGCTATTTACTAAAGATAGGCCGTAGGTGTTTTCTCGGTGTCTACCACAGTGTTAATTTATAGGTTATTCGTGGACCCCGTGGTGACGTGGCGGATGCCACGCCGGAGCGGTATTTGAATGGAGAACCTGATGTCCATTACATGCTCAGGCTACTTGATTCCCCCGCTCGGTCCCGTTAAGGAAAGCAATTTGGTTCCACGTATATTATTGGGTCTCCGTATGGCAAATTACAGGAAGGCAGCTTGAGAAGCTCGTCCCGCCGCCAGGATCCAGCAGGCCGTTGGGGCCTGGACGCGGGACCCGTTGCTCGGGCTCGCCTGAAGCCACCTGCGGAGCCAGCGGCACAGCGAGCGGCACGGTTGCGAAGCCCGCATGTGGTCGCGCCGTGCGAGACGGTTTTTTTTTTAACTCCTTTTTTTTTACTCCTTATTTTTTTTATATTTTAATCCGGCTCCCGTTGTAAACCGGAGCCTGTAAACCGGTCTATATTATACCGGGTCTGGATGTCGGTGTTCCACCGATTTTCAAATTGAGGATCTTGGGCTAGTTCTTCATTCACCCGGATGTAGGGTGAACATCTTCAGCTTCAGGATCCGGGACTCTCCCAGTCCCTGGCGCCCATTTGTTAATTTTAATTTGAATTTAAATGGAACGTTCTAGTTTGGATATAATTTAACTTTTAACTTTTTCTCGGAACAGTACTCGGCAGGTTTATCTCCAACTCCCCACGCCCATAGCTCTTTCCGTTAAAGTATAAACTGGCTAGCCACCTTTAGTTAAAACTAAGATCTTAATTTAATTTTCTCGACCTACTTGTCATAACTACTAAACAATAAATGTCACATCAAATTTATTATGTATAATAATAAACCAGTTTTTATATAATTTGTTGTTTCCTTATAGTTGTTTCCCCAACCGAGAGGGAGAAAATATTTTGTGTAACAGTGGCGCCCAACGTGGGGCCACTGTTACACAAAATATTTTCGTGTGCTGTTTCACGAAGTATTGTCTGCTGTTTCCTTTACGTAGAGCTGTTGGTAAGGCTATAGCACAGAAACTAGAAGACGGCGTTTTCCTGGTACACGGTATACCCCGTACGGTGATAGCAGACAACGGGACGCAATTCACGGGCAACGAGATTCGATCACTACTACAGAGGTACAAAATACCTCAAGTTCACTTCACACCTCGTTATTGCCCAAGCGTGAACACCGTTGAACGCTATAACCGTACCATAATGACCGCGGTATCAATACTCGTGGAGGATGATCATCGATCTTGGGACGTAAACATTTCCAAGATCCAATTTGCTATGAACACCTCCACGAATGAAGTTACTCGTTTCACCCCGTTCTTTCTAGTACATGGCAGAGAAGCAGTTAGTAGTGGTGATGTCTTCGGCAATGATACCGTTGGACAGCTCACTCTAGCTTGCTCTCCGCGCAGTTCATATGCAGACCAGCTAGGAACGTTACGTGGTATCTGCGATAAAGTAAAGGAAGCGCTCATAAAATCACATACTCGTAGTGCTCGTTATTATAATAAAAGTAGGAGGCAGGCGGAGTTTGAGGTAGGCGACACTGTGTGGAAGAAAACTTATCCCCAGAGTGACGCCTCCAAATTCTTTATGGCCAAATTAGCACCTAAGTACGAAAAATGTATTATTAGGAAAAAACTTTCACCCTTAGTGTATGAATTGGAAGGCTGTAGTTCCGGCAAAAATCTGGGCACATGGCATATTAAGGATATGAAACCACCATGTGGCCAAGATTAATTCTTCTTAATTTAATTTCTATTTAAAATAAACATTTTAATTTTTGCATGTCGTAGTTGGTCGCAGTAACCATTGAGGGCTGTATATGCCTTGAGGTTGCTGATTTTTATTTTAGCTTTGTGGGATTTTATTTCCACGGCGCTATATTACAGTTGGACTTACGTATTTTCCACTGTTTTTACGGTTTGTAGTGGTACACAGGTTTCTACTGTGTCCACGTTTGTTAACCATATTTGGGAGAGGTTGTTGCATGTTTAACAACCCTGTTGGGAGTCTAAAACTCCGGATTGCTGGTAAGGCAGCAAAATGATAGTCCTGAGATTGGAGGCCATAATGGCGGGCGTGTAGGCTGCATTGATGGAATACGTTTAAGATGGTATTTTTTTTAATTAGGGGCGAAAACCGTTACTTTCCATTTTGGGAAGACGGTTAGCCAATTTTCATTTGTTTGTAGAATTTAATTTTTTCCAGTTTATTATTTGGATACCAGCCAGCATTACTGTTGGTAGTCCATTAGTTTAAGATGTGAATGGTGGTGTACGATAGAGTAGGTAGGTCTGTCTTACATAGATATAGTAAGTCAGACTGGGATAGTTCGTCGGGAGTTATTTTCAAAATTTTGTTTAATCCCTTTGGAGCTTGTCTTTTACATGTTCGTAAATGGATTAGACTCGCTCCAGGAGAAATTTTTGTAAACAATCGTACACCAGCTTCCATTACATTTTTTCTCTTCGGTTCGTTCTCCATTCCTCGTTTCAGGCTTGGACGTTGTGGATTTTTGTAGGCGTGTTAGGCCCTTTGGAGTCTGCTTCAACGCTGGAGGGCCAGCGTCGAGATTTGCCCTAGTGGGTCAAATCTCTGGTGGTTGGGGAGGTACTGTTACGTTGTTTTTTTTGTACCTGGCTGTTTTCCTGACAATATATAGGGAGTCCATTACGGAGTTTCTTAGGTTATCACTTTTTCACAACAATTCACTTTTATATTAAACCTTTTAAACAGTTTTACAACATTAATTAAATCAAAACAAAAGTTTACTTGTTTACTTTTCACTTGACATTACATCAGACGTCAATTATGACAGTTCAAGGCGCCATCTGGCGATTCGCTGATTAACGATTATAAAATAATCGATATTTTTAACTAATAGTTTGCAAATCATAGAAAATATAAAATACCTGATTTAGCAAACCTAAATAATTCTAAGATAACGGAAATAAAAAATATTAATAAAATGAAATATCCGTAAACGGAAGTGATTTAGTTTTTTCAATATGGACTTTTTTCTCGAACATTCTAAGGCCGCGAAACATTTATTATCTGTGAAGTTTTTGCGTGAATTGTCTGTGACAGAATGTTGTCACAGAAAAATGTCAATTTTGCCTAATTAATATTCAGGGGTAATTGTTATTGTTAATTACGAGGAATTATAAATTGGACAACGGAATTGTATGGATTTAATTAAGTGAAATGGCTTTAGGCTTAATACGTGACGTTGGACAGTTTTTTGTGAGTTTGGTGTATTTTTGAGGAATTGAGTGTTTTCCTTGGAGTGATTGTAATTGGTAACCAAAAAGGATTCTCCCTGGACTTGGGGAAAGTGAATTTCTTGGGCACCCGAATTCTGCCTTGATTTCCGGCCGACGCGCCAGTGATGGTTAGTCGTCACATTCTGCCCGAGCCGGCTTCCAGTCAGCATCAAACTTATTTACTTTTTGGCGAAGGTGAGTTCTTTTATTGTAACGGTGTCTGAGGTTGTTCGGAGAGCACTTCCCCGGTTGTTGAGAGAATATAGTCGTAACTCGTGAAAACTTATTGCAGGATTCTTAATTGCGCCAGGAATGCGCAATTAACGGATTAGTTGTTCGGGATTCCTGTTCTGACCAGCGACCAGGATCGGAGCGTTCCGCTTCAGCCGCCGTTGATGTGTCTTCCTTCAGAGTGAACTGTGAGTATTAAACATCGCTATTTACTAAAGATAGGCCGTAGGTGTTTTCTCGGTGTCTACCACAGTGTTAATTTATAGGTTATTCGTGGACCCCGTGGTGACGTGGCGGATGCCACGCCGGAGCGGTATTTGAATGGAGAACCTGATGTCCATTACATGCTCAGGCTACTTGATTCCCCCGCTCGGTCCCGTTAAGGAAAGCAATTTGGTTCCACGTATATTATTGGGTCTCCGTATGGCAAATTACAGGAAGGCAGCTTGAGAAGCTCGTCCCGCCGCCAGGATCCAGCAGGCCGTTGGGGCCTGGACGCGGGACCCGTTGCTCGGGCTCGCCTGAAGCCACCTGCGGAGCCAGCGGCACAGCGAGCGGCACGGTTGCGAAGCCCGCATGTGGTCGCGCCGTGCGAGACGGTTTTTTTTTTAACTCCTTTTTTTTTACTCCTTATTTTTTTTATATTTTAATCCGGCTCCCGTTGTAAACCGGAGCCTGTAAACCGGTCTATATTATACCGGGTCTGGATGTCGGTGTTCCACCGATTTTCAAATTGAGGATCTTGGGCTAGTTCTTCATTCACCCGGATGTAGGGTGAACATCTTCAGCTTCAGGATCCGGGACTCTCCCAGTCCCTGGCGCCCATTTGTTAATTTTAATTTGAATTTAAATGGAACGTTCTAGTTTGGATATAATTTAACTTTTAACTTTTTCTCGGAACAGTACTCGGCAGGTTTATCTCCAACTCCCCACGCCCATAGCTCTTTCCGTTAAAGTATAAACTGGCTAGCCACCTTTAGTTAAAACTAAGATCTTAATTTAATTTTCTCGACCTACTTGTCATAACTACTAAACAATAAATGTCACATCAAATTTATTATGTATAATAATAAACCAGTTTTTATATAATTTGTTGTTTCCTTATAGTTGTTTCCCCAACCGAGAGGGAGAAAATATTTTGTGTAACACTTATTTATTGTCCTTATTTATTAAAGAAAAATAAAGACGACTGACCAGAGAGGTGGCCTACTTCTTGGTCAAATGACAGATATACTGCATCGAGCAACAAACGAATCATCAAAATCGGTTTCCTCAGTCGTAAGATTCGTCATTTTTAGATCTATGACAGTCGTTACTGTTAGTCAGAAGCTCTAAAGTCTGACAACCAGTATTACCCAGTTACTGGGTTGTGGAGGTCCGACAGGCAGTCGCTCCATGTAAAATACTGATATCCAGCTGCATCTCGTTTGACTGGAAGCCGACCCCAATATAGTTGGGAAAAGGCTAGGCAGATGATGATGTTTTGAAATCGGTAAAAAAATGTTTGCTCGTAAACATTTAAAATGATATGTGAAAAAATGAATATAGGAACCTCAAGAATCCTCTATTAACATTATAAACGTGAAAGTTAGTAGTTGTTTGGATCGATGGATGTTTGTTACTCTTTCACGCAAAAACCACTAAACGGACTGTGATACAATTTGGTACACAAATAGTTTTTAACCTGAATTAATAGTTTTTATGTCGATTTTATCTTCCCGTCGAATAATTTCAGAGTTGTAGCGGGTGAAACCGCTGGCAACAGCTAGTCATTACTCGTCCATGGGAATTGCCGAAAAACTATTTTTATTTATTCATTTACTAATTTCTTGACAATTTCAACAGGCTATCTATGAGAACGACAGTTTTTATACGAATACTTACCGGTTACGACGAAATTGTCAAAAGATTAACATTTTTCCAACAAAAGAAAAACACTTTCACTAACAAGTACTAAGAAAGCCTAAGAAAAACTCCCACAGAATTCAGAAAGTATATTGAAAAAGTTTCGTAATAGATACCATGTTGTTATCTAGATAGACTACTTGTACGTAAAAAGTGTGTGAGATGCTTACGAGCATGTAATTTGTACTGGAGAGAAGGTCGTTACTGTTCGCTGAAGACATGTTCTTTGTTTGCATTTGTGGATGTACTCGTATTTTGGTTTGATAATGTAGTAGAGGTCGATGAACGAGATCTTCTATACGAAATATTTTTCTACAGAATAAAGAAAATTGGTGAACATAATCAAAGCTATGTACTTCGGCAATTTTCGCACGTCACCCGCGCGGACGTACGGAGACAGCGAAGAATTATATGACAGCGTTCCGCGCGGATGGGTGTTTGGATGTCATCATTAGAGTTGCGGGATCATTCAAAAAAGTGAAGTACCGCAGTCTGGAATACGGTAATAATTTGAAGGAACAGGGTGAGTTTCAGTTAGTAAAAGTCTGATGGATGGTTTACCACCTTCAAAAAAAGGCTTCAACCTAATGCGGCGTGAGATCTCCATAAATATTAAGTGTCATATGAAAATCGCGTTAGTCAAATTACTTTTTCCCTGCTCCGAAATTGCAGTTAAGCTGGATGCACACAAAGTGGCAAATCGCCGATAATACACACGTGAGTACATCCATGAATAATATTATAATTGAGTAGTCAGAGTCCACTCCGGCTCATCCTCATCAAATACAAAAATAGGACAAAAAAGAAACAATTTATTGGAGTCGTTGGGTAGTAATGCATTTTTTGCTATTTATTTATACCTATAGAGAGATTTAAGTCATCAGTAAAATCAACCACAATCATAATCCTTTGAGTACCCACTTTAAAATAAATCATAATATTTGCCATTTTCGACATGAATCGCTCAACCGAGACTATTAAAAATATTTAATCATTAACGGATTTATAACTACATGGTTGTTTCAATTTACATTTATAATTTTCTGTTGCAACGGTTTTAAATTTCATTCAGTTGAGTACTACAGATAATTATGGCGGGTGATTAAAACTCCGTTTACTGCGGTTAGAGGGCCTTTTTAAAACATTACTATTGAAATTAAATTGTATGACTGACAAATTATTTTGGTTGAGAGGAAATTTTTGTTTCGTCTTTGCAATGATACTCGTCTCTCAATACTAACTTATGCCAGCGACAACACACGCGTTATTTTTGAATTTGACAATCAATTCTAACATTAGGTACTTTTTTTTTGGTATTTATGAAAGGTGTTGTACCTTTATATTACTTCAAAAGAAGAAAATAAAAACTCGAATTAAATCGTATATTTTTCTTCCACACATGGGTGATAAAGTTATACAAAATAATACAGTTTTTTTTGTGAATGTGACACAAATTGTAGTCGCAACAGCTACATCAATTTATTGGTTATCCCAGTAACGTACGTAGATACTTTCAATGGGAGTACACATCGTGACACGGACTGTACCTATACAATAAAACACAATTTGAAATGATTGATAGACACGACTATTATTTAAATATGTATACGAGTACTAAAGCTTTTAAAACAATAATTAACAGCAGCCAGTAACCATACATACGTTTCATAATCACCCTTAAATTTCGACGTAAAAGAAAGACTCACAGAATCACATTAACCACTGCTTGCAAAACAAACTGGTGGTAACGGCACCGCCGATTAATCATAAAAAAACAACATGTCGACTACCAAGCTTCGTTGAAGACATGAGAAAGCGCGTCGTACTCATTAAAAAGTGTTTGTACTCACTGCGGTTCGAAATTGAAATGTCTGACTCAAGCTTAAATTAAAATTACATGACATTTTCCTTGCGGAACGGAACGAGCTAAAATGGCGTCGGCGTAATAAAAATCTAGATACGTCACTCTTTGTTACTCGCGCTGTACGTGAATGTTGAGCTAATTACCGAAGCTATTGTGTGATTCTTCTGCTGCTGCAGTTTTTACTGTGTTACGCATTTTCTCTGGGGAGAGGTTGATCCCATTTGTATTCGTGGATGTATCGCGAAGAATCTCAATGTAAATCGAGTAGGCATTGCGTTGCGTCGTTTGCAAGTGCTGGTATAAATATCCCCGCCATTACGATAGCTTAGTCGTGTGGATATTTGTGTTGTCGATTTATTTTAAGGTGGCTTTTGAAATTCTATTTCAGAGCGCATTCTGCAAAGTGTATGGAGGAGTGACTTGACTTTCAATGAGGAAGTTTGCTGGGATAATAATTTTCCTAGTTTTATAGTGCAGAATTGAAAGCGGTCGACTTAAGGAAATAGCATCGCCAACAGTGAATTATTTATGAATAACAACAGTATACTCACAGTGACTTCAAATAGTCCCTCGACCCCAGCAAGTATCAGTACTTCTTAGGTACATTTGAGCTGAACAAGTTTCACGTGTCCATCAAACAAAATCTGTTTAAAAATAAAAACATTTGAACATTGTGCAAAAAAACGCGTTTTATTAATTTTCGTTATTTAATTTCCGCACTACATAAAAATAATATCTTGTACAGTGGTGTCTTGCAAATAAACTATCTCTAAAGTTTCGGTCTCCTAATTTCTTTCAATGTGGCGACATGAAAAATCTTTTAAAGTCTTTGAGACCCTTTTCTTACCTAGGGAGCAGCCTAATGGTCAAGGGATACCTTTCGTACCTTACTTCTGTTCCGCAAACCGATAAAGGGTCCCCACAGAAATCTTAATAATAAGGCAATAGAAGTCGCATAGACGCGTGACCTTGTCGCCGCGCATATGTATCGTAGGGCACAAGTTTACGAGGAGCGTTTGTTGCGGTTACTTGTGTTATTTGAGACGCGGAGAGGTAAACATGGTGTTTTGCAGCGTATCCAACTGCGGAAACTCGTCCAAAACTTGTAACTTAACATATAAAGGAATAACATTTCATATGTAAGTACTTAATTTTTGAAATATTGTCGTTTTTAGTAAATATAAACAAATCAAATATTTTTACCACCGCTACAACGATTTATTACGAAAAACGTTTTTTTTGTCAATTCAATAACCATCAATGCTTAAGCTTGTCCATGTCTACTATTACAACTGGTAAAAGCAGCAATGGAATTATAGTCATGCGGACTCGCATTCTCGCGGTGCAATAAACAATTCTTGGTACAAGCCGCATGAGTTGGCCGCAATTTAGTGACGTGCCACTACTATTCTGTATCGATAAATTAATTACGTTCAGTTTGATTCTTAGTTTTACCAAATTGGAAAACATTATGGTTTTATGTTAAATGTTTAAATATGAGATGTATTTTCAGTTTTCAAAATCAAAATAATGTAGAAGTCCCATACTTTTTCATTTTTACAAATTATTTGCTTAATCATTGTTCAATGTGACCCATATTAGGTATGTATTTATATTTATTTATAGTGTATAATTAATATTCTTACATATTTATGTATTGTTATTTATATAAAACTTAAACAATTTCAATTATGTTATTTTAGTTTATATTTTAATTTCAATTATGTTAAATTAGTTTAGTTTATTAAGTATTTGTAGTCCACCACTACACTAGCTACCTCCCCACTTTTATCTAAGTTCGTACATAGTCCGTCCTATTTGGTCATTGCTTTTTTTTCCATAAGGTGAAGTATTGGAGAGCCTTTGAGATTTAACTATATTATAAACTAAATGTATCTACTTACACTTATTGTTTTATTGAATCCCTTTCAATAAAATTAGTTATCTATTGTTGCTAGATTCCTTGGCGATTAACACTCAACGGAAAATTATAATTTATCGACATGAGCTCGTAGTAGTTTGCACTTGCACTGCACTATTCCTACGTGAGAGTGAGCGCGCGATATCATTTTCTGCTTTTCGCACACGTTTTTTATTGGCTGCAGGAGTCACGTGACCTGAGATTATACGTTTTTAGAAAATGTTGCGTAATGTCATCGCAAAAAGGTTTGGTTTTGTTGCAGCAATGCAAAGTGCATATGTAGGCGTTATTGTGTATCTATTGTTTGTTTATGTGGTGGTAGCTGTGACCCGGCGACACTCGTCCCGCTGTAAAATGTAGTATTATAGCATTTCTATTACCTTATTATTAAGATTTCTGTGAGGGTCCCCATGGTCCATCTTTGATTGTTGTAATGGCAGGTGCTGCTTACTTTTTCGACAAAATTATGCAACAAAACAATGTTGTGTTTATGCGTCTAATGTGAGAACTTTCCATACTAATTATTATTTGACGACGCGGATAGCACAGTGGCTGAGCGATCAACAGCTGTGCATGCTGCACATGAGGTTTCGATCCTCGCACGAAACAAATTACTTGTATAGTATATGTTGTATGAAAAATCTTATTCCTTGGGTTTGTAAACTTGAAACTTAGTACAAACATGAGTATAAGTAAATAAAAAAGATGGACATTAATAGTTTTTTAAAACTACCCTCCATTGGTAGTCTAGACGATGTTAAAATTCGTATAGGAAAATCATAACGCGTGAGCCGATGAAGTTGAAAATCAGTATTTATATATATATATATATATTAGAATTAATCAAACACGTGTTTTTGTATTTTTCGAAAATCACCCCCCAAATATGTGAAAAGGGGTATTCAAGTTTTAAGGTAAAGATATTAAACGCTAAACGTAGAAAGCTGACTTTTGGATGGTAGTTGCCGTTAATTATGTAAGTGAGCACTAAGAAAGTATTTTCGAAAATCCACCTCTAAGGGGGTGAAAAGGGGTGAAAACCTTTGTGTGTAAAATCTTATGCGTCGGGATTATAAATTTGGAACTTGGCAAGAATACGAACGTAAGTAAATAAAAAATATAAGCATTATTAGTTTTTTAAAACTACCCTCCTCTGGTGATTTAGATTATGTTAAAATTTGTATGGGAAAATCATAAAGCGCTAACTGTTGAACTTTAAACTCAGTATATAGAAATTAGATCAAAAATAAATAAACACGTGTTTTTGGGGTTTTCGAAAATCACCCCCTAAGTTGGTGAAAAAGGGTGATTAAGTTTTAAGGGTAGGATTTTACTGCTTGCTTCATTAAACTCAGAACTTGGAATAAATAGTTTTCCAATCGAATAAAGGATCCGTAATTATCTATATTTCAAAAAATAACCTAGCGGGCGAACATCGGAAAATCAGTTTGTGTTCACTAATATTTCGAGTTCGAAGTTAGAAAAACGCGCTGACGAAGTCGCGGGCGAATTGCTAGTTATTAATAAAAGGTCGAAGCCGAAGTTTTGTAGTGGTTAAAACATATACGTATTTATTTCCACTTAAAGTTTGATTCCGTGTAAAACAAAACACAAACATTATCCGTCGTACCACAAAAAGTGATTTATCTGTTAAAAAAAATTGTTACTTCTAAATGAACTAACTAACTTCAAATGCCGTTTTACAGTTAACAATTCATTTAGATAAGTTTAACACTTATCTATAATTATATACAACATTATTTTTTGTTTATGCGAAACCCGATACACCTGTCTAGTATTTTTGTGTAAAGAATCGATGTACAAAATTTTAAAACCGTATTATAAAAAATCACAAGGTTATAAGTTTGTATATTAGCTGGTTGTCCGTTCAAAAACATGCTCATTTCGCGGTACACCCGCGTAAACCGCGTCTCCTATGTTATACACTCGTGATAATAGCTTGGCAATTGGTACCTAACCGTACGGTGATTGTATTGTAATTAACTGGTAATAAAATTTAATTAAAATATTTCTGAAAAAAATTATAACATGGTGTAAAAATTATTGGAATCGAATCAGTTACTGATTCTGAACAAACTATATTCAGGTTTCGCATATACTAAAAATAATGTTGTATAGATGTTCCCCGGGTCGACTGCGCGTCCCGAGTCGACGGCGCGTTGTGTTCCACGCGTGCCTCAAGGAGTGTCAGTATAGTGACGGGCTCCCCCTGTAGAGGGCCAAAGCCTGCCGGGGTCGCGGGACTCACGAATTACCGTGAACCCGGAACTTAAAGGGCTATTGAAGGCCACCGTGGATTTTAGTCAGTATGAGTCTGACAGTCCCTGTCAGGACTCATTTGATGATTTTACCACGTTAAAAAAAATATATAGATGTTTAACTTTTTTGTAGTAACACGGTTAATATTTCAGGATACATTTTGTACTTGGGTCTCGTTGAACATATTAGGAGTTTGTTTTTAGACAAGCAAAAATGAATATGCTAAAAAAATAACAAAAATAAAACTTGTATTTCGAGGCTTAATCAAAGTAAAACACTGGTAAATATTTTTCAACAAAATAAAATAAAAAAATCGCACAGAGGCGGTTCCGATTACCAGAATATTTAATATTTCTATCGTATTTTCAACTGCAACCTAGTTTAAAATGAAAGAGTACCTTTTTCATAAAAACTGTGAGATCTTTTTATAAAAAAAAGTACGACTAAACATTTTAAAACTAGGAATCTAATAGAATACAAACTAAATATTGACACAAAACTAAGCGCCTTAATTAAGTTTCAAATAGAAGAATCCAGTGAATTTTCGTCTTAATTAAAATTGCAGAATCTATAAATACTAAGATAGTTATGGAAAAAGTGTAAAAAATACCGTACTTTGATCTCCTTCAAATACGGAAGTGACGGCGGATGGGAAATTAAAAAATAATATTATATGTCATCCGTTTACTTTGCTGTGACAGTCGATAGAAGAAAATGAACCTTATGGATGATAAAATATCGTGTAAAGTGCCACTTATGATTTTTATGTGAATGTTTATTTTTGCTCTCTACTTAATGTAAGCTCACTTAACCCTTAACCACCTGTCCCCTATATCAGTAACGTAACCACCTGCGCGCGGTCACAGTGACCGCATCGAATACACATGAGTTATCTCAGGATATAAAGGTTTTATTATAAGAATAAATTAATAATATTCTGTAATATATGCCAAATTATTTATTTAAGTGGAAAAAAAAACAATAATAAAACATGTGCTTCTCATAAATGTGAACAATTTAATTGCTGGCACATTTTAACTAAAAATATAACTTTGATTACATAATGAGATGTATCAACATAGGGACAAAATATTATATCAAATTTGAACTTTATTTAAAGAATCTAATAACATTTGAATGAGATAAAAAAATAAAGTTTGAGAAAGAATCAAAACTTCGATAAAATTGCAGAGGGTAAAGTCTGAAAATTTTTCACGTCAATTTTTGCACATTTTGATAGAACATTCCACACAGATTGTTTTTTTACAGATAAAAGATACATGAAATGTTTTTCATTTCTTCTTGGGAACACAAGTTAAACACGTTTTACGTGTTTCAAGAGTCCAGAAACAGTAGGCAATTCGTCTCGTCTAGAAGACGACACTTGTAAGCAGTCGTCATATTCATAGTCTTCTACAATTTCAGAAACTTCCAAATTCTCAGGTTCTACATCACTGCAACTCTCATCCACCTCCACCAACCACATCTCTAACCATTTCACAACATTTTCGTTGCTTACATCCATTTTTACGCTAAAACAATAATCATGAATGTAATACACAAAAATCACATAACTACCTGCACGCGGTCACCATGACCGCTAGCAAAATATTTTTACTCACCGAAGCCAAACGCGCGCACGTAGATCCTTGCCTAGCGCACACACGACGCTAAAGCACCAACAGAAAAGGTACACAGACGCACACTAACATGCGATAACGGATTTCGACGAAATTCAAATTCAAAAAATTGTTGCGGTCACCATGACCGCTGGCAGGTGGTTAAGGGTTAAAGGAAAATAGTAAAAAAAACAATTCGGAGGATTCATTTGATGATTTTTTCCGCCGTTTCCCAGTATATTCATTGCCTAGTCTATTACGGAACTACTGGGAGAAAAAAATCCAAGCAGTTCTGTAATGGAACTATACAATACCTACCAAAAAAATAAAAAAAAACAAAAGCACATACGAGCAAACATTTCAATAAACAGTTACATCTATCTATCTCTACTTTTCAAAATTTCCATTTCACTATCACATTTTCCTAAGGAAATAGGGTCTTAGGTGTCATCATCGCTAAGATGCGGTAATAATGGACTGATAGTGACATTAAGGTACCTACCGTCGTCTCGCAGTATTATGGTAAAGTAGCCCTTTTCCCTTCGGTCCATTTTTACGGCTCATGTCAAAGATAAGCTGCATGCTTTCAACCTTCCTTGTCGTTCCTTAGTACGGTCGATTGATATGAAAAATTTTTGGTGTGCGAAAATTGTTTTTGGAATATGTAGGTAATATGTAAGTTGTGAAAAGGCGTGTACGCCCTTCACTGTTTAGAATTTGAAAATTTACAATATTGACAGTGTGAATTTGTCGTAAAAATTGACTAAGAGGACATAGGTTTACATTCAATACATCTGATGGAGTTTTATTGGCAGAAACAGTGAACGATGTAATATTTTAGAGGATGAAAAAAATAAAACCATCAACACTAACCTTATTGGAGACATTCTTTGGAAAAGTTAGGTTGCATAGTAGGTACTCGCACGCAGTTTGCGAACGAATTATTTTTATCTACCCTGTCCTGTCCCACTCCTAGGCAATCATCATCTCGCCATCTCCTTTGTCCACTCCCGCACCCCACCTCACTGTCTTATGGCACCATTTTTGAGCACCACACCCACAGTTTGTCCGAAACTGTGAGACCAGATAATTATAAGAACATGACTACGGTACGTAACGCCTTTTTTAATTGGTTACTGCATCCAATCGCGTATAACAGATATTAACCCACTGCACTAAAACTCGAATACAGCAAATCAAAAAACTCTCAACTTAAAGAATCAATTGAACTGTAACCAACTCTTTGTATACCAAAACTTTAAGACTCAGTTCGACAGTAACACAGCAATTCTCTTATCTTTAAGCGCTAAACGAACTTGAAAGTAGATAAGAAGCGCTGCGCTTTTAGTTATAAACTTTTATACGTGACGTATCGAAAATGCATCGGATGGTAAGAAGGCTTATACGAGTTGACTTTAAAGTAGTTTAAGCGCTAAGCGCGAATCGCATTTGGCCCCGCCCCCCATTATTCAGCGGGTGATCCACTCTACTTGAAGCTATAAACTTCGCTAACTAAAAGATTCCGCGAGGAGACGTGCTGATATTTAATAAAGTGAAGTTTTAGAAAAAGTATTTACTGGTTTTAAGCGATGGATTTTTCTATATTGAGTTTTTCTATTCATATTCTTATTACATCTTGTTACAGAAAGGCCAGCAATCGATTACATCTAATAAATTATTCTAGTGGTATATCTATCACGGAACCAATTATAGGTTCTCAGAGTAACACGACAGCAGTTATATAACGAATTAACGATGTACAATGTCGAAAATTTGTAATCTAACTTTTCCTTAACGCTCTTCACACTAGCGTTTTTCCAGTGTAGGCGTTCGATAAACGTATACGCAGCGCAGACGCCGCAACAACGCGGTGCAGACGTAGCGTTTTGCGGCGTTTCCTCTAGAGTCAATTGAACGCTGCGCTAACGCGGCGCAGACGTCACACATCCAGTTCCGTTTCCGTGTGACGTCCCCCGTCTACCACCCAGGGCGGGACGGGACTAACATCCACAGTGTCTTTCAATAGCCCTTTACGTTCTAGGGTCAAGGTTACCTGATGAGTCAGTCCCGCGATCCCGGGTTAGTAACAGCTAGTATTATTATTTACTAGCTTCCGCCCGCGACTCCGTCCGCGCGGATGTCGATCTTCGCGTGGATGGTAGTTTTTTTTTCTACGTATTTTTCCAGGATAAAAAGTATCCCATTTTATGCCCAGGATAATAAGGTATAATTATACCAAGTTTCATCGAAATCGAACCGTTAGTTTTCACGTGATGCCTGCATATACAGACAGACAGACAGACAAAAATTTTTTTAATCACATATTTGGGTTTGGTATCGATCCAGCAACACCCCCCGCTATTTATTATTCAATATTTTCAATGTATAGAATTGACCCTTCCACAGATTTATTATATGTATAGATTACAAATGATGCTATCATTTGGTCTATTTCTTGAGCAGTAACAACAAATGATACTAGATGTGACTGCCAAGTCTAACTACGATAGAAGTCTGCCAAACGTGCTCACATCAAAATCGATCCTAGATACTCTATATGATGTAGGAGTACAGTTAGTTTGAGGAGTGTGTAACGTTATCTTACTTATTATTTAAGTGTAAATACCTTACGTGTGCCAGTACCTTTATAATAGACTGGCTTCTGTCCGCATATTCGCTCGCACGAAATGTTGATTCCATTCGGATTCAACATTTCGCGCGAGCGAATACGGTAAGCTTCAGAGAACTGACTGTACATGTGGCGTCATATAATAGTCAACCTTCAAAGTTCATATGATAGTACCTAGTATCATATGAACGTTATTTTTGTTTTTCATAGGAAGAGTACTTTTAGGCACAGACAGCTACAAGAATCTGTCAAATTTCTCTAATATATTTTCAACTTTATCACAATGGTGGATTGTGGATGTTTAATGTTCGATTGGTAAAATTTGTTCTAGGATAGCCGGTTTACTCACGATGTTTTCCATCACCGTTTTGGGAGCAATGGTGATGAAATAAATTACACAAAGTAATGCGCCTGGGCTCGAACCCACCACCTACAACTCGAAGCCGATAACAATGGGCCACCACTGCTCTCAATGTATTATTTTTTAGTTTTATCATTCGCTTAAGCCTTTGTCAAACACACTGGCGTGGCGAATGCCAAGCGTGACGTTTTTATTTGTAATGTATGGAATTGTTTGAATCCAGTCACATAGCAACGCGATCCAAAAGCGTGACAGAACTATCGCACTGACGTCTCGCTGACGTCTCGCTTCGGAAACGCTTCGCTTCGCTTTCGCCGGTCTGTTTGACAAAGGCATTAAAACGAATTAAAAAGAATATTGTTATGCCCTTCCCAGTAGTCGCCATTTTGTTTCACCTAGAACCATATTTCCTAAAAGTTATCAGCGCAGTGAACAGGACAAATTACAAATGCTTTAATAAAACACATGACAACGGGGAGTACAATGTACAGTCATATACAGAGTGTATTTGGTTTCATTACGCTGTATCAACATTACGCCATGGCTGACAAACATAGAGCTGTGTTCTCATTGGACGAACAATGAGCGGCTCACTGATTGCTTCCAGTTCAAAGTCACATCATTTATTTCAAAGAGACCACTACAGGTATTTTTACATCATAAAACACAAAATTAAAAGAAGTTTTAGTTAAAGCATAATAACAGTAGTCGTTTATCCGAAGCGTTAAATGGAGAAGAATGGGAAAGAAACTCCATGGACACTGCTTAATTTGTTTGTCCATATATAGGTATCCAGTAGGCAGTTCCTTGCTCGCTTACCAGTTCATTAAATGAGTGGTTCACCACTCACATTCAAAGTCAGCCAGCAAACAGTCAGCCGCTCACTGTTCGCCTAATCAGAACACAGCCTAAACTGGGGTAACCATACATACAACCGCGTACAAAATTATTTAGTGTATGCTAATATTTGTCGAGGTTTTTGGTATGTAGTTTGTCGACGTGAGTTATTGTGTCTGGAAGGTACAGATAACGTTTTAGGGTTTATAGACTCGATACTGGAGCAATTACGTGTATTGGTACGTAGCGACGTGCGTGTTGATTTAATGCTCCGATTTGGAGTTATGTGTGTTTGATATTCTTAGGTATTGAATGCGGCGTTTTGGTGCAGATATCTATAATTTATTATAGACTTGCCGTTTCCAGCGGTTTCGCCTACGTGTAACTCGAAAATAATTAGACAGGAACGTAATACAGCAGTAAAAATTATATTTTTGTGTAATGGGTTATAAATGATTCCGTAGTTTAAAAAAAAATTATGTAACAAACATCCATTCTCACAAAATTTCGCACTAATATTAATATTAATTTTATTTTTATTAATTTGTATAAGACAGAATTAATAACACACAGACACAAACTAATGATTTTTTTGTTAAATTTATTAAACAAACTATGAAATAAGGTGACGAATGGGTTTTATAAGCAATTAAAAATTAAAACTGCTTCAACGAGTTAGTTTTCTAGTCTTATAAAAATCGATTCGTCACCTTTCGAAAGCATTTAGGGAACCCAAACTAATAATGTGAAATTATTCAGCAAATTTTGATCCTACAATATTTGTATCAAGTGGTAGGCTCATAACTTGTTATTAGGAATTCCGTTTATCTATTATAAAGCTCAAGTTGGTTTCCAAAGGCTTTATATGTACTACCAGACTGATTAAAGCATAACTGAGCGATATAATCCTATTATAATATTCATAAAGGTATTATCGGCATCTCATACTTAGCGTTTTTTTTTTCACGTGTTAAGATCATCAAATGAGTCCTCCCACCCAGGGCAGAGCGGGAGGGACTGTCAAACTCGTACTGACTAAAATCCGCGCGTGGAACACAACCCGCCGTCGACTCGGGCATGGTCCATGGTCGGACAGCGAGTCGCCCATTACTCGCCGCTCACATGCCCGCGCCTACGGTGGCCGGAGATCGTCTGCCGACGTCAGTGTCAGTCCGTGGGCGCCTACCACTGCGGCTGGGTTAGAGGAAGGACGCTGTCCTCTCCCACACGTGGCGCGCCACCTCCTTCGCTAGCATAACTGCTTCGCAGAAGGAGGCGACCGCCTCCCACTCCGTCTCGCCCCGCAGCATGTCCTCCACCAATGCCGGACACGAGAGGTAGAGAATATTAGAAGATGGCAATAATGCCTTTGTTTTGGGGTTGGGAAATGATCAAATGATTTTTGCCGTCTAGAGGTTATTTTTCAAAGGTCTCTATCCTGCTTAAACAGCCCTGTGACCCCAGCTAACCTGCTAGCTCCCTGAGTCCTGGGTCTGATCATTGATAGGATGGCGAGGTACGAGGAATGGCTACCATAGTATCCAAGGTGCACTAAAACAAAAATTTAAATTAGGTCTATGTAATTTCTCATTTTAATTTTATTTTTACGTTCCCGCATTTTGTGTGTGTGTTTTTTTAATATAATTTATGTGTTCATAAGCTCAAAGCGTACAGTATCAACAAAAATAACAAAATAGTTTTTAGGCCATTCAAAGATTTGCCTACTGCACAGTGTAATCAATAAGCCAATCATGTGTACAAACTCAGATAAAAAAAATAGGCAGATAGAGCGCTCAGAACACGCGAATGTGTCGAACAAAGTTAATACAAAATCAAAGGTTAATACAAACTCGCGACAGTACCAAGGCTACGCATCGTCTCGCTCACACGTCACTAGTGATTTGCCATTTTAAGCCAAAATATGCCGTCTTGTGTGTTTAAACACTGCAAAAGTTGTTCATAAAAACAAAGAAAACAAGATGGAATATCTTTCCACAGGTAAGTCTTGTTATTTTTATTGTTTTGGTATTTATTTTCCATAAAATATTTTCTGCTCACTTGAAACACAAAACCTTAACAGTAAATCGTCTGTGTTGCAAGTTTATGACGGGTAAATTTCCCCGAAATAGGGGAATGTGTATTGTGCATAAAAAATATCGATAAAATTCGTCAATAAAACTGCACAGTCGTAATCTATAGTACCTATACAACATTAGTTTCTGCTTATGCGAAACCTGAAACACGTGTCTAGTATTTTTTTCACGATCACTTATCAGATACACACTAAACTATTTTGCGTATCGCGTTGTGTCGCAGCGCAAACGTGACACAGGCGCGTACGACTGTTGCAACCGGACGACTGAATACACATGCGGGGGGTGGGGAACACAACTCCGACCGGGTTGTGTTCCCCGACCCCCGCTGCCTGTGCGCTGCCGCCGCACGCGACTTCAGCTGATTGCTATGACCTGCCGTAACCTCTGTAGTACTCGCGTATAAATGCGGATAGGTGTCCAACTCGTAACCATTTAAATAATTTTGGGACAAAATATAACATGGTGTAAAAATTATTGGAATCGATTCAGTTATTGATTCTGAACAAACTATATTCAGGTTTCGCATTTACTAAAAATAATGTTGTATGGTCTATGGTTGTAATGACACAAGGTCACTAGTTAGTTCCGTCCGGGTCGTAAAGACTTCGGGTCTCGGGAGGGCACCCCCGCGCGCGGGGCTGTATTCCTATTTTTGCGAGAGAAAGTGGGACGGAGAGCATGCCTTTGAGCTATTCGGTACTTGTAAGAATGTGCCGCGCTCGCGCCGCTGGATTATTTTATTATTTGTTGCTATCTGGATATAACCATAAAGCAAAATCGCGTTACCAATTTTAAACATTAATAGTATGTTTGTACAATATAATTGGTGCAGAACTAAGGCTGTTAAGGTTCAATGATTGTGTGTAAAATAATTATATTATTATTTTAATAAATATGTTGATTGTTATAACAATTTTTTTATCTTTTTAAACTAAAAAACCTGTCCTTAAATAGTTTATTAAACAAATAACCAAAAAGCGTTATGAAGTGTTATCTGGTCTGATATAAATTAATTAAATAGATAGTAAGTAATTACGCATATTAACTTTTATTCCTTATTATTATTCTGTTAAATAATGAATACTACACGCTTTTGCTCTCTGGGTATAAGACCATAAAGCAAAATCGCGTTTCCAATTTAAAAAATAGTAGTAGAATATTTGAGAACAATTTAACTGAACAAAATGTGGGAGTATTTCTCGATATCTGGCAACCGTAAACGCACACAGATGCACGTGTTCGTACACGGCGCGACGTATCTGCCGCGCACACTAAAATAAAAACCGGCTTCACTTTGTTGTTCGCGCACGTTCTATCTGCATATTTTTTTTGATCTGAGTGTACAAATAGCTACGAGTATCTACTGGTTATTCCCACGGTTTTGCTCGCTATGAATCCAGCTACTGTCAAACGGGTACTTATTAACAAAACTATCAGCATTCACTATCAGTTTTTCAAAATTCAACCAAATTCATTTAGTTTATGGGTGAAAGAATAATAGACCGTTAGAAACTTTTGCATTTATTGTACTCTTAAATCCATGAACTAGAAGTAGTGAGTTTGATCAAGCGAACTACATATTTAACAGTCCACAACACAATTTTGAAGCATTCTTTCATAGAACTAGAAAGTGTAAAAAATTGCCACTATATTGAAGAAGAAGAAGAACCGCTACAATTTAAGCTTAAGCTCCAAAAATATTTTCCTTGCGGTTTTTTCTAATTAGCTCGAAAATACAGCTGGAGCCAGGTTAAACTCTTTTAATACCCATTTTTATGACCCAAAGTGGTTGTAACGAGGCACATGTGGCTACGTCATTAGGGTCGTCGATCGAAACACCTTTTAATTAAAGGACCAAGTTTAATGAATACCCTTTGGTTGCTGAGTAGATAGGAACACAAAAGGTCAACGTAAAATGGGAAAAAAAGTATGCAAGTAAAAACGTAAGTTTACGTGCAACAGTGTTATCGACTGTCTTTATTTTTGTTTTGAATCGCAGTGAGTTTGCAGAGCCCCTTCGTCGTAACGTACTTTCTGTTACTGTTATTTTTTACCCCTAACAATTTAGTGTGTGTAGTAGTGTGTTCAGTTGGTTTCTACACCACTATGAAGATGAGAAAATTATAAGAATAAGATCATCGTTATTTTGTCTGCAACGAAAACTCAACAACGGCATCCTTAATGTGACGAAAATAAAGTTCACTTTCGTCTTGACAGTGATGTTAATGGTGATGTCACAAATACAATGTGAAACTGTCAAAGGACTAAAGTGTCCGCGCTACGACTGAAATCCTTTTGACGCAGAGCTAGTGTTTTTGTCATTACGTCAAATTGCGTAAAAATGTACTATCTCGAATTTTCCGCAGATCACGAGTGGTGTTGTAGGCGCAGGCCAATCTTGCCACAGGATCTGTTAAATAAAACAAACAAAAGATGTATAGAGCTCGTCACGAGTCTCGACCTCTTTGTGTTTTTGGTGCGACAGTTTTCCTAAACATAGAAACAAGTCCCACACCTGCCTTTGTTGTACGGAGCTAATCTTCTGGCAATATCATCACTAGCCTGCAGTAGTCTACTGCTGGAAATAAGTCTCTCTATCATGTCACCATGCTCCATTTTTGGCAACCCTTGAAAGAAAGAAAAGATTCAGTTGCCATCAGCCATCCTGTCGAGTTCATCAATCCTCCTTCTGTACTCATCTATTTTGTGTCATAGGGTTGTCTTCGAAACTTTCTTCTACCTGTACCATTCACTTATTGGACTTCGATCGAAGGAAGCGGATGCGGTTGATCAATTGTTTACCCTCTATCGGGAAAATGGACGGCTGTGTGTTGTCAACCTTGAGTGCGTCAGGGGTGGCAAACTTAGGTTTATTTTATCTTTTATTTTCCGACAGCGAGACAGCAAACATAGCTTTTTATAAATGTAGGTTTAGGTATAATGTGTTGGAACACGCCCAAAATTCCATTCTAGTAGAATATGAATATTATTTATGTAGAAGTTTGTGACGATATTTTTGTGTTGGTCATAAAAAAAATATCATGGATTTTCGCAAAGTAACGCCTGATTCCATAAGTTGTGTTAGTAACTTCCAATTAAACCGTAACGAACGAGGTGGTAATAAATCGAGTGCTCCCACCCTGAGTGGAAAGACATGTCAGACTCCTACTATCTAAAAATCCACCCTATTATTTCGCTTACCCGTTGCTGTTCAGGGACATGGTGTCCTTTTAACACAAGCCGGCGACTCCAGCAGGACAGATTAGAATACAAGTAAACCAGCTCCGGAATAAAACAATTCACAATTCTTTGTTGATTCATCAAAACTGTTACCTATTCACCAGAAAAAAGGAACATAAGGTATGAGATTACTTTTTTGAAACTTACTGCGTATGCTGAAGATGCTCTTCGCGCTCGTGGAGGCCAGCCCTAAATTAGACTTATTTGCTGATGAATGGAGAACGGTAATGTTGGAATATTTGCGGTTCTGTGAGACGACAGAGTGACAAGAAGTATTAATTTAGTTTTAATGGCTAACGCTGTACTAAATGTAACATCACTACATAGTATAAAACAAAGTCGCTTCCCTCTGTCTGTCTGTCTGTCTCTATGTATGCTTAGATCTTTAAAACTACGAAACCGATTTTGATGCGGTTTTTTAATAGATAGAGTGATTCAAAAGGAAGGTCTATGTACACCGTGACTTTTTAGTCGTCTTACAAAAGTGGTCCACTCAATGTATCCGACATAAAATACCTCTAGGCGCGATTTTTTTTTATCTGTAATGATAATTTTTATCATTAAAAAATAGGTACATTACAAATATGAAACATTCTGTTTAAATGTTTACGTATCAAACTGTAGAGTATACCTACTCATCGCATGTGTTGAGCAGATCATTCCATCTCCATATTCTATGAGACAAGGGGTTTCTAACTACGCCTTGCGTCATAATTATGAATAATATTTTAATTTTTTCAGTTATTCAGACCTCATAATTACCAATTTTTTTATTATGAACGTTTACTAGTCATTGGATACATGAACTGGGCTGCTGTTGTAAGACGACTAAAAAGTCACGGTGTATAGAGTAGGAAGGGTAAGATTGCACCCAAGCGGAGCCGGGACGGACCGCTAGTAATAAATAAATAAAGTAATTTTATCGAAACTCCTACTTTTAAATGTTCTTTCACTTGTTGAACTTCAATGGTGAATTGGATCGGTCACAGTTCATCAGCTCTAAAGTTTCACCAAGAAAATAATATACGGCCAAGTCTGGCAACCCTGAGAGAGTCAGGGACCCACGAATGTCGAGGCGATCAACCGTGCCAAGAATAAAACGTTCGTTTATACCGATTTTGTACGGGATTTTAGTTCGGATTATAATGTGTAGTGATGTCATGATAGAGGAAAACGGAGACGACGAAATCGAAGATAGTAGATAGATCTCTTTGTGGTTTTTTTTTCCGATTAGTTGACAGCTTTTTCGAATCTATTGGTTGGAAAAAGGAAGGTCCGTCACGTGATTAGCAATTTTGAATTAAGAAATAAACTTACGCTGGAAATTGATATCTTATACCGGTTGCTATTTTTTTTTGCGGTTCGCTCATTCTACGTAGTCAATATATTTTCTGTCTCTTTCTATAGCGTTGCGTTGCATATGTTCAGGCTGGTAGCGGAAAAACTCATTATCCTATTTTAGCGCGCATCGTATACGTGTTGCTTAGTTCGAAAAGAAACGAATAAAAACTCCAAAAGTGTTAGACCTTTATCCAAGCTACCAACCGATCTACCGTATCTTGACGGCTGTGAGATTCGTTTATATTGCTTGAGCGACTGTGGTGTATCTGTGTTTCCATTTGAATTATAATGTGGTCTATGTTCGGGAGTACTCGAGTGTAAAGAAAATGTGTTCTGTCTGAAATATTCGAGAACGTTCTCGAAAAAGAATAATAGGTAGGCAATGAAAAAAATCTTGGTAAATGATTTACAAATAAAATGTTTTCGATTCAAGAAAATTCTTATAATTCAGTAAAGTCTAATAAAAACCTTCAAGTTTTAAATTCAAATCATATTCGTTGATTTTAAATTCATCCAAAAAGTTAACCCTTTCATACCCTATCTCTATTTTATTTTATAAACCAAAATCCACAAATCATGAAGCTTAAATACAAGCACACATTTTGAAACTCCACGACCTCAAGTGTTGAAAGTTTTGGTAGCTATTCAAAATTCAACCGTTATAAAATTGCACATTCAGTGCCGCGAGAATTCTACAATATAAAGTGGTTTGCACACAAGTTGTGTGCCTTTTTCAAACGAGCACGTATCTGAGCACAATTCATCGAAAATAAAGTGCTTTTCACACTAGCTTCTTGCCATTTTTGAGCGTATCAGTTCAATCGAGCAGGTGTTCATGGTTCTGTCATGTATTTTGTTATTTTTCCACTTGTGTCGATGCAAAATATAGAGAAAAGTGAAATTTCGAGCTTGTTTAATAAATTTGAAAAAAATATATCAATAGGTTGTATTGAAAATATTATGTAGATGTGTGTTTGGGCCCCATGGCCACGGTTTCATCAACGTGGAGTTCGGCAACTGTCCCACGGCACTGTGCTAGCGGGATAAAAAGTATCCAAAGTTGGTTATAAACTATCTATGTGTCAATTTCTCTTTATCCGTTTAGAGTTGAACCACTGGAACTAGGATCTGAGTTCTTACCTAGTCTTCCGAGATATAGATAGGCTTCGATGTTTCACATGACCAAAGAGGCAGGCCTATTTTTGGTCAAAGCCACCACTACAAGTTTTTTGGGCACTTTTTCCGTTGACAGCGATGTGAATAATTTTTTTTGAAGCTTTGTGAATATTTTTCTTTTTCTTTTTTCTTTAATAATCCGGTTTTTTATACTTTGTCAAATGTATGGAAAAGGGCATAGCCACATTTCATACCGAAAAAATTAGTAGTAGTACTGTTCTGAAGAAAACAGCAATCTGACTATCAAATTCTTAATTAAAGCGGGTGAAGCCGCGGATTAAAAGCTAGTAGAATATAAATACACGAGAGTACTACGCTTTATAATCTCTTCCCTTCTCCAACACCGTGACTTCCCTAATAACTTTATAACTACCAACGTTCTTTGAAACTATACGAAAACCGTAAAGTTGTATTCCGATACTTCGTCAACTCATAATTGGGGAACGAAGGTTGCAATATAATGAAGAAAACATTAAAGAAAAATTATTAATATTAAAATTACAAAAATGTTTGTAAATTAAAAAACAATTAACTGCTGAAATTTTAATTTATGGTTTAAGGAAAAGACTTGTTTTGTTGTTTTTTACTTTATTTTAATTACATGGGTAGGAACGTTGTTAAAAGTAATAACATTTAATTATAAAGATGATAATTCTTTCCTGATAAGACATTTTTGTACGACTGTTTACCTATAATAATTATATACTGTGTCTTTATATGGACAACAACGTTAGTACATCAACGTAATTGTTTAATCGATTCTTCACTTTATCACATTTTTCGAAAGTCCATGTTCAATTGAGAAAATTTGACAGGTTTGAGTAGGTAGTTTGAAGGCAATAATATTATGTTTCCACTGAGAGGACACAAACCTCCGTTGTGTGAGAGTGAATAATAATGCTGTAATCAACCACGTGGGCCCAGAGCGGGCTGGTAGATCTCACATGTCTTTTAATTTTGCCTTCCCTATTTTAACAGCAGTGATGTTAAATTACACAAAACACCTGGCTATGATCGAATCCACAATCTAGAGTGGGTCCGCTATCAATATGCCACAACTGCCATGTAATTGGATGCAGCGGACACATGAAACTAATAAGCAATTAATGTAATTAGGTTTGTAACCCCTTATGACATAAATGTTCAGTACATTTAGTAGTCAGCTGTAATAAATTTGAACTGTTGCTTAGCAGCATAATGGTGAATGGAACTGTTTGGTTAATGCACCATAGCAAATTCTTCACCGGTCTTAACATACAACAACACGATTTCATAATTGTTGTGTTTTTTTAGCGTCGTAAAATCATCACATGAGTCCTCACACCTAGGGCAGAGCGGGAGGGACTGTCAGACTCGTACTGACTAAAATCGACGAAGTCCTTCAATAGCCCTTTGCGTTACGGGGTCAGGGTAATTCGTAAGTCCCGCGACCCCGGCAGGCTTTGGGCTTCTAAAGGGGGACCCCGTTATTAATAATATGTTGATTTTCACAAGTTTTGTAATCTACTAATATAATGGCGTCATTATGACTTTCCAATGGTCAAGCACTGACACTCCATTGAAAGAAATGAACATAGAATGTTATGATTGTGTTTTTGCTATTAACGAACTTCTTACTACTTCAGGTTCCTTTTAACACTGATAAATAATACGTAAAAATATGCAAAAATGACAATGAGATCGTGTTCAAATGACGAATTTATAAAAATAGCAGATTATGATCCCAGTTCTAGAGTTGAGGCACCGTGTGGGCGCATACAAATATGAGACATCCTCGAATTTCAAAACTTTTCAATTCATTTAAATAGAAAATTACATTTCAACTACCTCCATAAAATTATTCCACATTTAAACTTATAACCCAATTAAATAGCGCCAACCCTTTCGGGTCCACAGTATGCATTCGGCCGAGAGAGTTCAAATACGAGTACCTTACTGTACGATTGTTATATTAGAATGTATGCTTATCATATTGTCGCTCATACATTGGGTGAGACGGTCTTAAGGGGAAATGCGGGTAGTATTTTTTCCATACAAACGCTTTCACCTGTTTTCTTTCTGGATACTGACCGTGACGCAATGATTTTTTTACAGAATAATAAATATTACTTCTTTTATGTTCCTATGTTTTTGTTTTTGATGATACGTCAGTTTCATCAGCGCTAGAACCTTCAAAAAATTATCAAAATAGCCTGTTAACCTTTTGACCGCCACAGTCGTGTATAGACGACAAGCCAAAAAGTGCCCAGCACGCCACGGTCGCGCGTCGCGACTACACGAAAGACTTTTAAACGTCAATATAATGTAGCTTATTAAAATATCTCTAAATTCACTACTGTTTTGTATGTACTTACGTATTTATTTTTCTTAGCTTGGCGCTGAGAGCACATTCTTGTTTTTTTGACGTGGCGGTCAAAGGGTTAAGTCCGCTGTCTGACATGAAAAACATAGGGACACAGTTTATATAATAATTATATTAATATCTTTTAATTTGATCCAACAGTGGAGTAGGAAATAAACGAGAGCCAAACCTCAAAAGTCTTTCCATCCGTCTTTACTCTTAAGGCGTTTCATCAGTCGTGCCGTTAATTTCTTTACTTAAGCTTATGAACCAGGCCACTCACCTCGAAACTGCCCATAGTCACAGAACGACAGAGCCATCCAACTTATTACATTGGTACGTAACGTACGTATTACGAGTAAGTAACTAGTAAGTGTTATAAGTTGTACTTTATATATCGAAGGCAAAAAAAACTGTGTGGATTATATTGACTTAAGGTCAATGAACATACTGTTCACAAAACGCACCATTTGCAGCGACAGGTTAATAACTAAAGTCCCATCGTTTAGCTTCAAAGTCTTTATCAAAAAAGATAAAGAAGAAGTAAGTGAAAATGGTGAGATGAAGACCGCTTCACGCGAGAAGTAGAAAGAGTGGAGAGAGGCCTTTGCACAGCAATGGCACACCATATCTTGATAGAGAGAAGTATGAATAAGAGAATTTGATATTTTATATTTCACAATACCCCCAAAGAAATAAGAAACAAACTCAATTGTCAAGGTCTCGTTTAAAATCCAAACAAAAAATTAATCCTGTTACAAACTGTGTTACGTTCTCGCTTGCAGCCAAGCCAAACTGACGCAATCGTGCTTCTTCATGCACAATAAGCTTTAGACTCGCCCTTATAGCCAGATCGAATCAATTTGTGACCACCCATTGACCTCCTCGTCGAAACTATGAGACTACGGACCAGCTAAATTGGAAGCGGGATTCAATCAGAAGAAAAATGGGAAATGTTTAAATAAACTACATTCAACTATGTCCTCGTGACACCCCCGTATTCTTATTTGGTGCTAAATTTTGGCACGATGCTTGTTTAGATGGGACTGTGACGCCAATTAGTTTTTCCGCCAGTTTCTGTTGGTAGTGTTTTGTTTGTAAATTGTACTGAAAAGTACCTAGGAATAGAAATAACAGTTTGCGTTGTGATGTTGCAAAGTTGGTTTCTCTCTAGTTTCACATGAATGATTATAAAACAAAAGAACAGCGTCTAGGATTATTTTTATGAATCGCATTTTGGAAAGAATAAAGTAGAAAAACAATGAATTTTAATTAAAACGGTGTAGAATAATGTCTATTTGATCAAAACATTACTTTCATTTTTAAAAGAATTTCAATTAGATTACAAAGCCATTTACTAGAAAGCTTACATAAACTACAGTTTAAAGAACGAAGGGCACTATTTATTCGTTTTTCACTCCCAGATTTATTAACGATACAATTTATTTTGCAAAAAGAAAGCAACGTCGCTCGCTCCCGTACTAAATCTCAAAAAACCAATTTCCTGCAAATAGTCTGACGTATTTTCGCAGTACTGACTGGCGTAGTAATCAAACAGTCATAGGTAAGTTTTTCTCGAGTTTCAAGAATTCTGGACATAATTTATGCTTGTGTCTGGATTTTAGGCTCGAAATTTACTTTTTGGAGTGAAAACTTCTTTAGCGGCGTTATGCACTTTTTTTTGGAATGGGTAAAAAATGTGAAACTCGCGTCAGGATACATGACGTGATCGAAGATTCGTAAGACGGCGCAGGGCGCTTGCGTGAATGTTCGTGTATGTTTATTACTATTCAAGTTTTCACTTCTGCCGGCACTCCCAGAGTGCAACCCGTTGTTTTTTTTCTAGGCTCACAAAAACTAAAAATAAGAGAATACAGTGAAGTGGAATGTGATTCAGAAAAACTGCCTGGAAATGCAAAACTAAATTGGAATGTAAATCAAGTCCGCCCGTTCGGTGTTCCTCTCGATTCCCAATACACCTGATTACTGAAACGAACTTCGCAGCGAGCAAACAATACAAAACAAATATCTTTTAGTTCACTGTTCAGTTGTAGCCAATTTTTTACTTACTCGACGTTTTGGGCACAATCAATAAGTTGGCTGCGCACAATTACGACTTTTCAACCCGTTTTAAAAGTTTTTTGTTTGGTAAAACCGACTTTAACCCCTGATGGTCGTATTCTAAGTGTTTCGACAGTTTTTACCTGCTGAATGTAATTGTAAAAAACCTTTTTAGACTGTATCCACTGTTACTATTCTTTTTTATTTTCTAGAGGCAAAGGATTTGAGAATAGCATAATTAGGATGCTCTTCGCAAAGGAGTTTGAAGGCAAATCTTACAACTATTTTTATTTAAAGATTGTGCGGATGGATGGATGGATGTTTCTTACTCTTTCACATAATAACTTCTGAACGGATTTGAATGAAATTTGGTATACAGATATTTTATAAACTGGATTAACACATAATATACTTGTATTCCCAGTATCTCATTCCCTTGGGAATATTACTGAACTAATACGCCGTAACATGTAATAAATAAATAAATAATGCCGCAGGTATGAACTTTATACTATACAAACATATAATGTATTGTTTTAATTTGTTTGACAACGGAAACCATTACTAAGTGGCTTGTCCGGTTTTGTTAGGGTTGAATTTTAATCTCATATAATCGACAGCGTCAATAGTCAAAACGAAAGGCCTTAAGGCGGAAACATACTTACGTATCGTAAGGTGTCGTGACGCGCTACAAGCATTCAGACTCATAAATTCAAGGTCACGCATGACGACACGACACGACATTCAAGTGTATCTCAAATTAAAACTGATGTTATTTATTCGCGCTACGACACGTATGTTTCTGCCTTTATTAATGGAAGTGTGATACAATGTTTATCCCACTAGTAGGTAGAAGTAGGTGTTCAAGTATTTGATTGATTTATTCCTTTGATATTCTCTTTTAGTTCGTGTCGTGGGAGTAAGGAATGTGTGACCTTTTAAGGCGGTCATGTTCAACAAAATTAGAATTATTTTTGTTCGGGGTGAAGCGGGTGGGTAAAACATTTTATATGTGAGTTAATGAATGACTAGGTAAGTGTCTTCAATTCTACACGTTGTAAATAGCAGCATGTCTGTAATCTCCAGCGAGATTAAGTATCACAGGACCGTCTGTAAAGATAACCGTGACCCCAGAAGGTAAAGATTTACTGAAAGAACAGAATGAATTTTAAGCTATTGCATAGCTTTTAACGCGGGCTTTGAGCGCGGCGACCGAATCAAGAAATTCCGTAGCGAAAATAAACCTAACACTGTCACTGTCACATCTGTCATGTCAAAGTGACTGAATAAAATTTTAATGAATGAATTTTTTCTTGACGTTTCACTTGACTGACGTGGCTGACCATAGCCTTATTAGTAGAATAACTTCCCATAGAGTAACGATGGGATGATATTCTCGTTAAACATTCACGGCAGGCGATAATTTAATCATTTTTTTCATAAATAAAATAAAAGAATAATTATAATTGCATAAGTTGATAAAAAAATTATATGCAATAGCTTTACCGCGGCAGTCCCCGAGTGCCACACGTATTTTTTTTATCAGTAAGAGCCTTTCCACTCCACCCAAGGCGGGAGGACTCATTTGATGATTTTACCTTTCAAAAAGAGAATTTGGTTAAGTAGAATTGTATGGGTCACGGGACTGTACGAATTACCGTGACCCCGGAACGTAAAGGGCTATTGAAGGAAACCGTGGATATTAGCCAGTACGAGTCTGAAAGTCCCTCCCGCTCTGGCCTGGGTGGGAGGACTCACTTGATGACGTAAAAAATAAAAAGTAGAATTGTATGAACATTGTTACTCATAAATTTCACATGGTATGTTTCATCATCATCATTCAGCTAATAAATCAGCCTACATTGTTCTCACTGCTCCCTGTGAGTGGGCTACTCGTATATTCCATCACACAAGCCCAGTGTGGGTGGATAAATGTGATATGCCTTCGAATTCTTGCTTCTAGCTCATTTAGCAATTTCCTGACGATGTTTTGCTTCGTCGTTTTGAGAGCAGTGATGAAATTTAAATTATACAAAGTAATGCGCCTGGCTGGGTTCGAACCCACGACTTAAGTCGTCGGGGTCACTACCACTGGGCCGGTTAAGGTCGCGTATAATAAAGAGTATGCCTATAGCTTATATCTCACGCTTAGGGCATAACAATTTACGTAAGTAAATATAGAAATACATTATTTGTAATTGAATCGACCTTTTTCTTTTATCGAAAGAAAAACAAATGATGAAATAAATATAATAGCTCAATAAATAAATTACTCAATTACACAGCAATTTCAGAAGCATTACTAACTTAATATAGTAACGAATGAAGATTACTATCTGAAATATTTTATTTCTGGAAAATTAGCTTTAATAACTTGTTCGATATTTTATTTTTGAACGTATAGTCAAACTAAAAATATTTCTAAAATTTTCTTTATGAATTTTTAAGTGATTTGTTTGTTTGTTTCTCACACTTACACACCTTAATGACTGAACGATTTTCGATGCTAAATTGCATACCTACTAATTGACTTGACTTTTTTTTTCTCGTGGCTTTCATTAAATTATCCCTCCCCATAGGACGTCCACTGCTAAACATAGGCCTCCCCTTTAGATCTCTACATATACCGGTTGGAAGCGACCTGCATCCAGCGTCTTCCGGCGACCTAAGGTCGTCTGTCCATCTTGTTGGTGGACGTCCTACGCTGCGCTTGCTAGTCCGTGGTCTTCACTCTACACACTGTCATACTCGTATTGACTTAATCTCACGGTGTCCTTCAATAGCACTTTACGTTCTAGATTCACGGTTACCCTATAAGTTGTACCCGCGACCTCAAAATTGACTTGGCATGATCGTTTTAGGCTTAGTAGAACGTTATTTCTGATTAAATTCGACAGTATTGCGACCGTAGCCACGCAAAGTAATTGGTATTATTGTAGACTGATCACATTACAACAATACAGTACAGACGCCATCACGTCAACCCACCCCCTATCTGTGCCGAATTTCTTTAATAGATTTTCAACTATATCATTTTTGTTGAAGGTTCATATTTGATTTGGAAAAGATGACAGATTGGGATAGGTTGATAGGTGAGCACCTGTACGTAGATATAAGAGCATGAAAAAAAAATCCTCAGGTTCTTTCGGAACCTTTCGATCTGCTGACCTAAATAATTCGAAGTGCACACTGTTTGCCCTAAATTAATTCCACGATCGAGTGACTAGATCACTAATACTTGGCTGTAGTGGCGAGCCAGAAAGCTGTCAACCTAATGCACTACTGAAATATTAAACGAAAAGCTTTGGCTTTGTTTAGCTTGGTGAGCCCACTAAACAAACATAAATTATTTCAACGAAACTGATTCATTTCGTTGAAATAATTTATGTTTGTATAGTGGGCTATTGTTGTAAGTGGACCTGTGTCTACAGCTCTTCGATTTTAATAGATTTTTGTTGTGAAACCTAAATCTTTTGATGTAATATATCAGAAGAAGTACAGTTTTCTATTTTGGCTCGTTTCGTTTTGAAGATAAAAAGCGGGATTTGAAAAAGGTCACAAACAAGTTCTATTATTTCTTGCTATCATACTCACATTATTATACTTAAATGTATAAATGGGAATGATTGTTGGATTAATGGATAGATGGATGTTTTTCTGTGACTCAATCATGTCAGAAAAGTTGAACGGATCTTGATGATAGAACCATGTACAGATTACTATCGAGCCGGAGCTCAGCCTCATTATTATTTTTTAACAGTACTTTTAAAATATCTAATTTCAATGTCATATAAGCCCAATTCAAAAGTTCTGAAGTTATGTAATTATCTCAGAGATAGACTATAATCTGTCATAACACGTGTAGCCATTGTAAGTTAACCATGAGGTTTTTTACATAACTGTTACTGCTAATAGCCAATGAAAAGCTATAAAAAAATAAAAACGGACCAATGATGGCTATTACTCATCGGTTTAGACCAGCCAATTAGCGGAAAGCAAGTTAACCGCTTTCTTTTTAATGGTCAATAGCCCTTTTTAGGTGTTGATAAAATTAGCGGAGAATTTTGTAATTAGAACGAAGGTCGCGGAAAGAAACGAATTTAAAAAGGGTCAAGATTGTGTTTAAGTCGATAAGAACGCCAGAAGTGTCTTGTTTGACCGCCAGTTATTTGTTCAACAGTTAAAATAACTAATGTTAAACTCCTATACATTTTTTTAACAAATTGTTTTAATCTTATTATATAAATTCGTCGAATCTTGCGTCAGTTAAAATAATTGGGTGTTGTTATTTGACAGTTCAATGTCATAACTGCTTTTATCATCATTTTAACCATGAATATTTCATTACTTTCTATACTAATACTAAACAGGAAAGATTTGTATTTACGTATGTTTGCAATGAGTAAACTCAAAAACTACTTTATCAATTTCAAACGTGATCCTGAGTGACATAGGCTATTCGGGGAGGGGGGAATGTGCGGGCGAAGCCGATGAGAAAAGCTAGTCACTTATAAATAAAGCCAAAATCTGACATCATAAAATCTAGGACATTTACATAGGCAGCCGAAATCACAAAGTACATGAGGTAAGTGGTAAAACCGCGGTTGACCTGAATTTTGCTAACAAGGTGGTTAAATGTTTATTAACTCACATTATTACGCTCTGTCAGCGTTGCCAGTGGATCAAAATTACTATGAATTATATTTTAAGTTCAACGTTAACAATTACGACTAAATAGTTTTACAATACAACTTTTTTTTTATTCGTGAACTATTCTATGAAATTTCGGAGTTATAGTAACATATGAAATAAAACTAAAGCGGTTTTAGGTCAAAAAAGATATAGCACAAGGGTCGACAAATACGTAGCTTAACACCAGCACGCGTAGCATGGCGATTCTATCTCTATTCTACCAAGAAAAGACAAAGCTCTTTCTATCCAACTCGAGATGTCTTCTGCCCGAGCATGGCGATGCTGTAGACTCGCGTTTCTATGAAGACAAAGACAGACGTTCTCTTTCCATAGCAACGGTGAATGATTGAATGTGACTGAACTAAAACGTTTAGTTAACCAAAAAAACGTGTAAAAATCATAAGTTTTCAATACAATTATAATGATTGATTGAAATCAGACACAATTAGACATAATTCTAGTAATATGTGCATTCATTTACAATTTAAAAAAAGTTTTTGCTCATAAATCAAAGCGACAACAAAACGCAAAAAGTATACAACCCATAAACATACAGTATGGTTCGAGTCTTTCCTAGCCAAATGTTAAATAAACTTAACAAACTTTCTAGAAAGAGAGAAAAACAAGTGTGGAAATGATTTATGTGTTAAAGGAGAGAGATAGATATTTAAAATATGATAAATTATAATTATGACAATTTTAGTCAGATAATGTTTGGTCCATTCTTTATGTCTATGAGTGATGGGCAACAAGTTTCTTGCAGCCATTTTTAAACTTTAAGGCATAAAAATTGATGCGATTGCATTAGGAGGAGCCTTACTTGTTTTTAAAACAAATTTAAGTCAATAAACACCAAGAATATTATAAAAAGAATCTTATCTAGGTCTGATATGAAGTAGACAAATTTCTCTTGTAGAGAAGAAACTTGTCTTCCCCCAAGTGTCAAAAGTAGAGAAAATATTATCGGCATGCTTGACGTTGTAGACTTGTCTCTATCGTAGAGAAGAAACATTTCTTTTCTACTTGTCAAATATCGCCATGCTTGGGACGAAAGAGATCTTTCTTCAATCTGTCATTATGTCGATTCTCCCGTCGATATAACTCCTTTCTATGGTGCTCATGCTACGCATGCTGGGGTCGTGTTATGACGTCTTAAAACCAGGCTTGTTCCAGTGAGTGAACGTGAAGTGGTGCTAGACGACTTGTATAGCTCTGTCTCTTTCACTCACTGGAACAAGCCTGGTTTTAAGGCGTCGTAATACGGCCGCAAGGGTCTAAAAAGGCCACTTTAACATAATCATGTTATGAGTTGAAATAATATTATTCTCTGTTTATATTCTATTACTCGAGCAAAAGAATAGAATATTCCATTTAACGAATTCTATCTCCCTGATCGTAAGTTTACGATCAAGAGCAGAGCTACGCCGTAGTCGCGTAGCACCCACAATTACACGTTGCGCTACGACGTAGTCGCGTAGCACGTACAAATCCATTAGAAATCGCTTTGCCTTTTTAAACTTAAAATTTATAGATTTGTGTGAACAAATTCACTTTTATTCAGTTTGAAATCATTTATGTTAAAGAACGTTAAACGTTATGTGAAAACATAATTTAAACAACGAGTGGGTGGACTAGTTAACACCTTGTTTTTCCATGAATATGTTCCACATTTTCGTAGAAATAACGTTGATCATAAAAATGTAAGCTCTACGGGAAAAACCACGAACTCGACAGAGTGAAATGAAAAAAATCCGGACGTGCATGTAAAGTGTTAGTAGCGGATATAATAAATATTAAATAGCAGCTTTCACCGCAACTTTGCTCGTGTGAACTTCGTCAAAACCATATTTGTTATTAATGTGATAAATCCTATTTAATATTTCATATTTGACTTTGTTTTCAAGGTGTGATTTATGAACGAAAAATCACGATCAAAGAAATTTCTCTCATATTTTTGTGAGAAAATGTAAGCTTATTAGCTTGTGGCGTTATACTGAATTTATGATGTAATGTTTAATAAATAATTCATGACACATTTCAAGTCCTGAAACAGGTTGTCAGTTTAAGGCTCGCAGGCAACTTATACTACCGTTGTGTACTAGTTGTCAGTAAAATTTTAAGCCATTTATTGTTAGTATTTTAGTGGTTGAGTCTACTAAAGGAAAGCTCACACTCGAGTTTCAAGCGCGCTTTGAGAACGCGCGTTTTAAAAACGTGATAATGACGTGTATACATACAAGTGCGCGCTTTTCCTTGGTAATTGTATATGTCTATATTTTTTTTGGTTTTGGAAGCACCATGTCCTTACGACAAATAAATATACTATCTTTCGTTCTTCCTTAACATTTTCAGAGAAAGGAACCCTAAAAACAACCCTTTATTCAACTAAGTCTGTCGCAGTTCGCCGCTGGACCTATGTCAAGGTATGACATGTGAAAATTGAATGCTCAACTTTCGCATCCATTCCAAAAAAGCCTTTAAAAGGGTCCATCCATAAATTACGTCACACACTAGGGGTAGGGGAGGGGGTGAACCAAGTGTAACATTGTGCGAGTGGAGTAGTAAGGCTTTGTGAAATCAAATATCTAAACCTAAAGTTTTAGGTATTTTATCAAATGATAGCGCAAATAAAAATGAAAATTATTATTGAACTTCTGTTTAAATTTCATGTTAATTTGAAACTTACAACATATATTGGAATAATTCATGGACGGCCTATCATAAATCCTATTACACTCCCACTGCTGGGTGTCCCAGCTCCTATACCTCCTCTAACTAAAATTCAGCGAGTCGTAATCAACCTCGTTGATTTAGTGGATCTAAAATATTAATATATTTTCATTTCAAAAAGACATTAAAACTCAAATCTTCTTCCCTCAAATACACTACGACATCAAATACAGAAAGATACATTTATGTAAGAAATGGTTCAATGCTACATTTTATGAAGTAAGGAGGAATCGTAAAAAGTTTCGTTTAGCAATATTACAGTCGAAACCACTTTTATAGTGATCTACCCTCACCTTATTAAGTCGGCAAGCGACCCTTTTTCCCCCAGAGACCCTCGAAATGTTTATGAAAGTGAAAATGTCTTTAAATGCACCTGTTTTCCCTTGTTACGGAAGATTTGTTTAGAATTCAATGTAAAATACGGCAAAAAATAATACTGTTTAATTGTAACTTAATTAATCTTGGCCGTTGTTTAATTGTAACTTAATTAATCTTGGCCGCTGTTTAATTGCAATCTTGCTTTCGATTAATTTGTTACAAAATACATCTAGGCTGTAGTTTTTATTTCGTTAAAACTTTCTCAGGAAAAAAATGTTTTTCGATGTGTTGTGAATTATTTTAGAGGGTCTAAAACGGCAACTTTAAGCATAATATTCCCAATGATTTACTTTGCAGTCATTGAATTTTCAACTTTCATTCATTCAAAAAGTGTTTTTCAATTCATTCGGAATATTGCAAAGTGTCCGTTTTACAGCACCAGTTTCGATACGATTTTTGATGTTTTGTTTTAGCAAAATTGAGTGTTTTATAAAACGAAACCTTTTGTTTAATTCCGGGAAAATTAGATAGGTTTTGAATAGTTCTATTTCAGTTTGACTGCGGTACGAGGAGGTACTTAAGGTACCGTAACAATGATCTTAATAGTTGCGTGGTATGAATAGCGATATATAATGAAGTTGGTTGAAGTTACAATAAGTAGTTCGACTATCAATCCGATTTAATAAAAGCAAATATAATTTAACGAATCTAGAAGACAAATTAGTCATCGGAATTCATGCAATTATTTTTCACTAACACGCAATCAAAAATTTTAGTAATTATAAGTGAAATAAAGCAGTGACTAAAAGAATCTTATTAACTGTTTTATAAAGCTATCTCTAGGTATAAAAAGTGAAGTAAACGCTTAAATTTTAAAACACTTATTATTTTCAAACCAGCATTGTAGCTAAAATTCTCATCTAACATGGCATTTTTACAAGTACATACCTATGTAATAGCGGACTTGGGTAAATGATGGGTCGCTATGCCAAGAACGAGAGAATTCCGAGATGAAGTACGCGAGTAATAACATAACTCGCTGAGATACTACAGATCCTTGGTACCAACCTCTCTACTAGACAAAAGTTATTAAATTCTAAATAATTTTATCCCAGTTGAATTGAATCCATAATGCAACAACCGTAAAAGTACTGAAATCGTTTGGCGACATTCCCATTTCAATAAAACTCTCTCATGTTTAATGTTTCTTATCTTTATTTCACTGACATATAATAAAGTTAAGTGCCTTAAATATGTTTGACATTTATCGTTTTACCTGTCTGCCACAATCGTGAAGTAATCGCAATAAAAAAATTCGCGACCTCGAAAGCTACACAACGTATTAGCATATATTATGCGCATGTGAGCTCGCACATACCGTCAATTTATGGGCATGTAATATCGGGACAATTGCCATGAAGGAAACGACACTGAGGGAATGTTACTGCCACGTCTCTCTAATTTATTAGATGTAATATTCGGGCCCGACCGACGCCTGCTCTTACAACTCTCACCTGGATGTACTCTCTCCACACACGGCTTTAAGAACATAATCTTTATTACCTCCTGTACTCTGAGTTCCTTTATTTTACTCTCAGCCGCGGCCGTAATATATCCAGGATTACGTGGCGCTATGAAATATGCAGAATCTTTGAGCGGGACGAATGTACTATGTTTCTTTAAGCAACGTGCGGGCATCAAATCACGTTGAGTTCTCTTTTTTATTTTACATTCTGAATATGCAGAATTTCACGTATATGGAGACTATATCATCAGCTGTTGCTTGAATTATTGATTGTGACGCCCCGCGCAGCACATTGCGAATGAATAATTAATACCGAGTTGTGGCTTCATTTCAAAATATAGTGTCGGTGCGGTTTGGTCTTGCCTTAAAACACCCGTCACGCGTTCGTTAAATGTTTTTATTTGAATACAATTTAATGTTTTTTTTTGTGACAAGTTCATTAGCTAGATGACTGTGCAACAAAACTGCTGGCTCACGCAGGTTTCCCAAATTACTTTCCTTTGTCATCGAAATTGTTCGACGTGCCTTCTAAGGACAATCTACTCATTGTTGTTGGATCAACGTTAAGCCCTATTCTTCGAATTTTGTAAGAAAGCGGCCCTAAAACGGTAATAAAAATTTAATTTGTAATTGTAGCGAAACTACAATAATTCAAATTCAAATTCAAATTCAAATTCAAATTCAATGGATGAGAATGTTCTGTACACATCATTACTGTTAGTTAAATATGGACGAATGATGTGGACGATACGTCGACACTAATGAGGTCTGCTTAATAAAGTTTGACTGATGAAACAACCAATCTGTCCGCTCATTACCGTAGCTTGTAACTTTAAAGGCTTTGGCGATGAGTTGGCTTTTCCCTAACTTCATCGAACTGCCAAACTCTTGTTTGGACTTTGTCCGTTTACTTTGATTCTTAATCCCGGGTATTATAGTCTATTTATAGTTGTTTACTTTGCTGAACTTTGTTAATAATCCTGTTACATTAACGTTATTGGAAATCACCGTCGCTGTCAAATATTTGTCAGTGACTGAAACATTTGTGTACGTAATTCTTATTGTTTTCTTGGATTTATAGGTATATTATATATAGATACCAATTATCAACACAATAAGGGTGATATTTCACAGAAACCCACGGTTAAAGTACGTAAAATTGATTGATTTGAGTGTTACGCTATGAATAAAATGTGAATAGGGTTCTCCACATTGACCTATGGCTATACTACATAACCGAAAGTCAGGGCTATTGAAGGACACATTGGATTTTAGTCACTGGGGACTGTCAGGGCGAGTCTGACAGTCCCTCCCGCTCTGCCCTTGGTGGGAGGACTTATTTGATGATTTTTTCACGCTAAAAAAAACCGGCCAAGTGCAAGCCGGACTCGCCCATAAAGGGTTTAGTAGCAGCAAGTAACATAATGTAAAAGTTCTTGTAGTTGGTTGTAACTTTGGTAAATTGCGGTTTACGATTTATGACGTACTAAAAAAAAACTAATTACTTGATCTCGTTCAAACCAATTTTCGCTGGTAGTTTTGCATACATCATATATGTTTTTTATTCTCTTATTTTAGAAGTTACAGGGGGCCGACATTTTACTACTTTGGAAGTGTCTCTCGCGCAAACTTTTCAGTTTAGAAAAAAATTATATTAATAACGTCAATATCATTTTTAAAGACCTATATTTATATACCTATATATATATATATATTTTAATTTCAATTTTATGTTCTACTCTTGTGTGATAATCCTGATGCGGTTCACATAATACATCTACTTACCAAGTTTCTAACAGGATAGGGATTCATACGGACGGACAGACAGACATGACGAACTATAAGGGTTCCGTTTTTGCCTTTTGTCTACGGAACCCTAAAAGGGTGCGTGGCTAGAAAGCAAATGCTATCTTTCATGCTTTAACAGATAGACGGATAGATTAAAATCCTCGCACAAAGGTATACCATAACCTGTTATAAAGGTATGCCCATAGTTTTTATCCGTATCGTAAGCCACGAACACGGACGAAGCTGTGAGCAAAAGCCAATAGAACTTGGAGTAAGGCTAACTTATCTCCATTTCTATTGTCCCAAATTCGGGCTATCACAGATGCACTTTGGCCGCACCTGATCTTAAATAGGACCATCGTGTTATACGTCAACCTCGATCCAAACTATACCAAGTCAATGTTCCCATCGAGTCTCCGTGCCGCCCACGTCCAAAGATCTATCTTAAGAGTCACGTTCGCCAAAGATAGCACAGATGCACTTGTGTTTAATCCGAACAAGTTGGTCTTTAGTCGAGCTAAGCTTTTATTTATAGAGAGATGCTTCAGCTTATAACGTTGCATTTTCTACGAGAGTTCAAAGAATTTTCTGACCTAATGTATATTTGTTTTTATACGGATTTGCTCTCGAAAGAAGAGCGCTAATGTTATAGTCTAGAGAGGCAAGAAATAAATTAGCGGTAGAATCATTAACACACATGAAAGACGGCAAATATTTGTTCGTTTCTCGTAACGTAACTTACCTTAGTAATCATTGGAAAAGTTTGTTGAGACGCTTTGAGTAATTAAATGTCGGGAACTGTATAACTAATTGATAAATACTGCGCCAATATACCATTTAATTGGGTTACCCACTTTTTTTTCATTTATAAATGGAATTTCTTTTGACTGCATTTCAAAGAATTGTAATGATCCACCAGTTGTAATTTTCACCGATTTAGATGTTTATTATATTCCCAAAAACATATATTGTATTGATGAAAGTGAACGAGATCAAAGAAGTATGGGAAGTACTCGTAGGTATCGGAACAAGTCAACGTTTTGTATCTTCTGCCAACACTCACGGGAGTTTTTTTTTTATATTACTAAACATAACACAGTACACAATGCGGTCGCGGGACTAACGAATTACCGTGACGTCAGTACGTAAAGGGCTATTGAATGACACCGTGGATTTTTGTCAGTACAAGTCTGACAGTCTCTCCCGCCCTGCCCTGGGTTGGAGGACTCATTTGATGATATTACCACGCTAAAAAAAATACACGATGCAATAATAAACAATTACAAAAATAAGATTTACCGCAGAAAAATACTGTCTACAAAAACATAACAAGTTTCTTTTAGACGAAAAAAAACAGATTTAATCATTTAGGTCAATGGTTACATTAGCAATTCTTGCGAATGTCCGAAATATCAGTTAACTTTTCCCCCCTGTAATGTCTTTGTTGGTTTCGTGCCAACCAATCGAATGGACTCTTTACTACGCCAGATTGGACTTCTAAAAGTTTAAACGTCTTGTACTAATTCGCGTTTAGTTTTGGTTTAATTTGGTTGGAACGTCTTCATACTACTTTTTTTATTTTATTGGGGCAAAGATTTGAAATTTTTTTCAAATAAGTTGACCTTTTTCATGTCGGATTATCTGGAATCTTTTTCACAAAAACATTTAAGAATGAAACAGCAAATCGCCCTCCATTGTGTTGTGGTTGTAGAGGGCCAAAGCCTGCCGGGGTCGCGGGACTTACCCATTACCGTGACCCCGGTACGTAAAGGGCTCGTGAAGGACACCGTGGATTTTAGTCAGTACAAGTCTGACAGTCCCTCCCGCCCTACCCTGGGTGGGAGGACTCATTTGATGATTTTACCACGCAAAAAAAAAAATGTGTTGTGGTGCACATTTATTCTTTCTTTTTTACTTATATTGCTTGAGAGATTAACGTACTGGTACTATTTTATGACGATCATGGTGTTGATGACGAACTAATTAGATATTTTCAGTGGACTTGTTTGTTGCGCACATATTTAATCTCAACCTCGATTAAAATAATAACAGCACTTACAACAAATCCACGCAAACGAGAAATGACACAGCTACAACGTGACTTAAAACTTATAGTCACGGCAGCTAGCTTGCCATCCCTCAGTCTCCTCGCTAAGCCTTCGTAATAACATAAGTGCACCCACTCTGACAGTATGCATGAAGTTAGGGAATTTCAAAGCCACGTCCCTGAAACTTCGACGTCACAGCGAATAATGGCGTGCGTATCTTAGAATGCAGCTTTAATTGATTACATGAAGGAGGATCCGGGTTTTGCATGTAGGAGCGATGTTAACTAAGTTTGATTTTGAATTATGATTTAGCCAATTCGTGCACTAGGCAACGCAAGTCTCTGATACCTTACGACTTTGGTATCAAGGTAACTATCGCAATATAAATCCATAGAGCTTAGTACACAGGCGCGCGTCAATGGATGCCAAAATCGATAATTATCGGAGACTTGCGTCGCCTTGTATTGATATATTTGTCAGTAACGGTGTAAAGATTTGAAAGACAGAATGAAAGAAAGGTGAGGAACTCTTTCAAGACGCTGAAGATGTACGTGACGAAAACGAACCTGTCAACATAGTAACCAAGAACTCAACCACTGTGCTAACAATGCCGTCTCCATGACTCGTGGCACACTCAAATCAATTTCTTCTTTAATTTGTTCTCTCCGCATTTATTGTTGTAACGCGTGACGCTCGTAGTTAAAGATTTTATTATTTATTTATTATTTATTAAAAGATAAATATCAGCAGACATGACGAGATATCCCAAGGTAACTGACAGTTTTGAACGTCAACCATTTTTCTTCTTTCATGTCGACACGAGCTACAAGACAATAACTCATGCCGGAGTTTTCTTATCCATTGAGGAAGCTTGAAAGAAAAGCTCCTATGCTCAAGGTTACAAAGTAACCATTTTTTTTATCGCGTTAAAATCATCAAATGAGTCCTCCTACCCTACTGTCAGACTTGAGCTGACTAAAATCCAGGGTGACCTTTCAATAGCCCTTTACGTTCCTGGGTCCCGGCAGGCTTTAAATGAGTACCCATAAAATCAATCAAGACTGCTATGCCGGAGGTCGTGGGTTCGATTCCCACCCAGGATAAATGTTTGTGTGATGAGCACGATCATTTGTTCTGTGTCTGGGTGTAATTTATCGGCTTATTGGACGATTCGCACGAATTTAACTCGCACAAAACGTGCGAATCGACTCCTTTAAAACATATTAATTTTTCTGTAGTCGATTCGCACGAATTTCATTTATTGGCGTGCGAATCGACACCCTCACAAATATGTAGTAGACTATTCGCACACATTTCATTTTAAGGTTTAAAAAATTAAAGTACAGTCGTATTCAGCCATCACTGAAATAAAAAAAAAAAATCGAAGTTTAAACAGCAGATATTTACTTGAAAGTAAGAAAGATCTGTATGGAATAAGTGATAATAATAATTACTTAAAACGTGGCATATGTACATTTTTACTAATACAAAACAATATAAACATGAACGCAATTTAATGATTATTGTGTTCGTACTTGGTTAGATGAAAATGCTTATTTCTCAAACAAATGGTAAATTTTTGATGTGTGTCATAAACAAATAATGCCATCAAATCATGGAACTCGCGTTTTAACAGATTGGTAAAACCTAAACCAAACATTGCAATGTTTTTTGGATACTTTACGTAAAGATTCCAGTTATTATTTAACCCTTTATAATAAAAATCAGTATATTTCAATTAAAAGTTCTGAGAGAATTAAACTTCAAAAAAGAATCGAAGACATCGTAAGCCAATTGAATCGTGGCGAAATTAATATACAACTTTGTATTGAAAAATTACGAAATTAGTTGCTGGTAATATCTCTTCTCTATCTATATATATAAAAGGAGAACTGACTGACTGACATATCAACGTACAGCCGAAACTACTGGGGCTAGGAATGTGAAATTTTGCACACGGCTTCCTATTATAATGTAGGGGAGCACTGAGAAGGGGTTTTTGGAAATTTAACCTTTAAGGGGGTGAAAAGGGGGAATTAGGAAAGTACGTAACCCACGCGGACGAAGTCGCGGGCAAAGTGCTAGTTTATTATATACATATATAACTGATTATTTTATTCCCAAAAGGTAACGACTGTGATTTTGATTGTGATTAAAGCCAAATATTTATTTTTATAATTCTCGTAAGTTTATTTTTTAATCTGTTATATATAAATTAGAAGTAAGCATTTTATTATTGTTAATTTGTTAGTTGTATATAAAAGTTTAGTCACTTTTATACGTTGTTTTAAAGAAATATCTGTGATTCAAATTGTGATTATAGCCCTAGTTCTAGTTTTATGATTAAAAGTTTTATTGTTATAATTATGAGAACTGTGTATTTTAGGTACACTTCTGAAAAATATTAAAACATGTTTTTGTTGTACCAAATGTTCGTCAATAATAAATATAAGAAAAAGTTGTTAATTATATATATACCTACCTTATTAAAAAAGTAAATGATTGTGTAATGTAAAAAAATGTAAATTTTTGGTACTTTTATTTTTTATTACGCGGTTAGTGGAGTAGTAGTTTGTTAGTGACACTTATTTATTATTCTGTGATCGATATTTGCTCATTTTTAATCCTCAAACCACGAGCTTAGAAGATGTTTAGTACTTAGTTTTAATTTTAGTACAGATATTGTTGATTATAGATTGTGTTTTTATTTTCTATCTATTACGAGTAAAACATATTTGACCTTACTACTTCTGTGCTCAAGTGTACTTTATCTTAACTTTATCTTAAAAAAACAATATGTGTGCGAATAGCCTACTACATATTTGTGAGGGTGTCGATTCGCACGCCAAGAAATGAAATTCGTGCGAATCGACTACAGAAAAAATAATATGTTTTAAAGGAGTCGATTCGCACGTTTTGTGCGAGTTAAATTCGTGCGAATCGTCCAATAAGCCAATTTATCTATAATATGTATGTATTTAGAAAAATATAAGTATGTTTATCAGTTGTCTAGTACCCATAACACAAGCTCTGCTTAGCTTGGGACTAGATGGCGTTGTGTGATAGTTGTGGAATATTTATATTTATTTATTATTTTATCATTCTTCTATTATTTTCATGTGAGGATGTGGCAACCACAGGCCTCTAACATAGCTTTGGACGTATATTTATTTTATAAGTTCACGTTTTTTCACAATGTTTTGCGTCACCGATGTCTGTGATGTCAAAGATAAATTTAGAAAGTATATTAAGAATTGAAAAAGATACATTACTACTTTCCTGGATTTGAACTCGCACCATGCATAAGAAGCAAGGTTGCTAATAAAATTATATGTAAAAAAAAGCAATAACAATATTTTTTGTGATAATTGGAAATCTAAATTTCTGATGGAAGAAATTAACTCTGTGACGCTATGTTTTTAATATATTCTATATTCATAATTGGAGCAAAAAAAAAACACATTGTTTGAAACATAGATACATACATTTTGTGCACAATAAAGAATTTACATACATGTATATATACTTAATATGATCTTCCTGCAAAACTCTATTGATTCCAAGTTATTCCAAAGGAAAATTCAATACGAAAACGTATACTTGTTACTTAATAATCCTTTAAGTACAAACAGGAAATTGTATAACACTTTAATCCTCGCTTTATGAAGGCCTTTTCAATTTAATCTCTTGTCAAACCCCGTTGTAACTATTTTGGTCAACTAATCACAGCGGCTAACGCGGGTTATGACAGCGGATTTACTTTACTTTCAGAGACTTCATTGAGCTGCCAAATTCCGTGATATGAAGTGGTTTTACCTTTGATTTGGAAATTTGATTTTGACTTTGATTTCGACCGTTGATTTTTTGCATCTTGCGTTATGGTGATCGTGGCTAAATATTGTCAGCTGTTTGGGTTTACTTCACTTTTTAGACGTTTCAACTAATAAATCTTATTAAAAAGGCTTTTTGACTACCGAATGACCGTGACCGTGGTCGCCGAGGATTTTAGTCAGTACAAGTCTGACAGTCTTTCCTGTCCTGCCTGGGTGGGAGGACTCATTTATGTGATGATTATACCACGCTAAAAAAAGCCGTTTGGGCTATGCAGTCACAAACAAACTTTGAAAGATTTGAAAGATGATAATGTGCCTTCTGACTTTCTAATCTATATAAATTATTTTTACTTTTTAGCGTAAATCGCTAAATTTAGAAGACAAATAATTTAGATTCACACAGAGCCCGTTCATTTTGATGCCTTTTGAATTTTTTCGTGATCTTTATCTGTCGTGTAGGCAATGCCGTTATCCATTAATTAATACATGTGGAAATACCGCTTAAATGCTAACTAACTATACTTTATAAAATAAAAAAACCTTAAAAAAACCTATGCTTTTGACTGTTTGCATGTAATCTGTGGTTTGCATACACTGAATGTTAAAATAATGTCTGTACTGAACTCATACATCAATTAGAGGGACGTCATACATCTTTGACAGTAGAACCCTGTTAACGTTCAAACTTAAAATGTAAATTAATTATGATCGCATTTCGGTCACTGGACGACCTCTAGTCGTCTCAAAAAAAAAACGGTAAGGGAAGACTAACGTAGCGCAAGCGCCAACAGGACGTCATTTGCAAGCAGCCATTAACAAATGGCGTCCTGTTGGCGCTTGCACTACGTTACTATTGTGTTAAGTTTGCCTTAAAGCCTTTGTCAAATAGACAGGCATGGCGAATGCGAAGCGTGACGTTTTTATTTGTAATGTATGGAATTGTTTGAATCCAGTCACATAGAAAAGCGAAAGCGATCCGATAGCGTGACAGAACTATCGGACTGACGATGACGTCTCGCATCGGTTCGGTATCGCTTCGGACTCGCCTGTCTGTTTGACAAACACATAAGTGTGTGTTTTCCCATCATACCCCGCGTCCCCGTCTTATTGTTTCCCTACATTTTGATTGTTTTTTTTCTTTTAATAAGTAGTTTTAATAAACCTTTTTGATTTGAAATGAAACATTAAAACTTTGTTTATTACAATGTTATAAATAATAATTATTAGTTGTTGTCTGTATTGTTGTGCTTTTCTATTGATTGTATAAAAACCCAAGTTTCGTGTTTAGTTTACTTATTAGTTCCACTAATGTAAAGTAAACTGGAATAAAGTTTCTTTTATTTTAGTAATATTGAATAGTTAATTTTGTTTTAAATTAATTTGTAAATAAAACATTAAAATATACTTAGTAGTTAGTATTTTATTGGAATTATGAATTTATTTGGATTAGATGACTTATCAAGGGTATCCTAAGTGTATGAAACCGTCCTTGACAGCCTCATGATGTCCGCGATGCGCGGAGTCAATCAACAAAATTACAGACACTTACCGGACGCCACACGTGGGTTGTTGATGAAGCGACCTGCTGGGCCCGATTTCGGTCTGTGTGTAGGCGGGGTAAGTGTTTGTGTATAGTGGTGTGTGTTTAGTAAATACCGACAGGATTTGACCCTCAAATTAGGCGCTGGAGCTACCTCCGGAGCGCGTGGTCACCGGAACACCGTCGCTGCCTCCACAATATAATCACAGGCTTTAGTTCACAATATCGAATATATCGTTCATCCCGGTTTAATAACTCAACGAGGGGAATAGTTCAGTTCAAATTACCAGATTTCACACGCGAGGCTACGTTAGCCTTATACCGGCGGTGTGGTGCACTCAATTCACAAAATATCGGATTTATTCACGATAACAATCAAAATCAATCAACACTAGTTCGGAATTCAATAAATATCTTCAAATTTGCCAACGTTGCAAACGGATTGCGGAATTATATTAAGATATTCCAATTTCTATCAAGCGGCTTCAAATTCGCCGTGTTCAACAACAATTTTCAAGACAAGTAGAAACGTCAAAATTTCAACGTCAGATTTGGTCGCGTTCCGTTTCACCTTCGGTACGAAACACTAAGACTGTTTCTGGGTCTTCGGATACCTTTCATTCCGAAAAAAGGTACATTTCCCGAAAAAAACAATAATAACGTAATATAGTAACATATGGCGCCACATAATTTACGATCCGACTTGATTGCTAAAATTCTAAATTATCGCGGGCGAAACCGAAATCGCGAGCAAAAACTATTTACAAAATATGAATTAGTTTATAAAGTTGTAAAGATGGATGTTCTTTACTTTTTTACACAAAAAATATTCGGTACACAAATAATTTATAACTTGTGATAAAAAGTATCCTATTTGTTAATACATAGGATACTTTTAAACCCGATATGAATTTCCCGTGGGCTAATTACCAAGTTTGACTCGTGCAACTGCGCTATTATTAAGTACTACACGATAATTTGTTTGCCAAATTTACAAATCTCAACAACAATATGCCAAACTAGAGGAGCTCGTGGCTAAATAAATACAGCCGCAGAAGCCGATCTTCCGGGTTAAGCCGCGCTTGCCGAGGTTGGTTTGTGGATGGGTGACCATCTGTTATAGAGAGTTGGCTCCGTGTCTCGGAAAGCACGTAAAGCCGTTGGTCCCGGCTGTCATTTGTAGATCTTTGACAATCTTTACTTGTTAGTCAGATGCTCTAAAGAGTGGTTGTCAAACCACTCTTACCATGGGGTATCGTATTACCCAGTTACTGGGTTGTGGAGGTCCGACAGGCAATCGCTCCATGCAAAATACTGATATCCAGCTGCATCTGGTTTGATTGGAAGCCGACCCCAATACATTTGGGAAAAGGCTAGGCAGATGATGAACAACAGTATGCCAGACATAACTGTACTGGAAATCTCTCTCATGAATAGTTCGACGTGGAATGTCATACAATGTGAAGTACCAATGAGAAATCGGAACGTTATGAATGCAGTAATATGACGGCGTCTCGTCGTCGCTAAAATGTGATTGATGCAATCAATGCTATGCTCCGCTTCGTCTATATTTCAGTTGGCACTCTCAGGGTTTGGTACCTAGATGTTATTCGCGGGTTTGTGTTTTGTTTACTTCATTTATTTTTCTGTCAATGAAGTTTTTGAGACAAGTCTTGAATTCAATCAGATCGTACAGGGTTATTGGATTGTGGGTCGTGGAACTATACTAACCAGTATATCATGACCCTGTAATGCAAAGGTGGGAATGAACATAGTGGACTTTTAACCGGCAAGAGTCTGACAGCCCCTTCCGCTATACCCGGTTCCGGGTTGGAATTTTTTTGTGGAGAGAAAAAAACGATTGCGAACAGAACTTTCGTTAAAACATCACAGGCAATGCTTGAACACATCAGGCATCTTTATCATTATGCTCAAATTTTAAATATGACAAAAGCCAAATAAGTTTACAATTCTGATACTTTTTATTCCACAGATATAATTCTTCAAACACAAGACACTGTTATAATCATCAAATGAGTCTTACCCAGGGCAGAGCAGGAGGGACTGTTAGACTCGTACTGACTAAAATCCACGATGTCCTTCAATAGCCCTTTACGTACCGGGGTCACGGTAAATCATAAGTCCCGCGACCAGATACTGTTATAATAGCAATCTTTTCATAATATTTATTTTTCAATTGTTATCCAATGAGGTTATCTCTGCGTCCTTGGGAACATATCGAGGCTGTCACCTACATATTTGTGGAGCCGATACAGAGAACACACACTGTTTGATCACGGTCCGAGTAATCGAATAGTCCACTCAAGACGTCTCGCACAAACGGTTCTGTCTCAGCACAATTTCGTTACAGAAGTTCAAAACAAGCACACCAGATATGTTAGTTAATAGTAAAGTTAGATTAAAACTGTATTTTTTGTATGTATTTATTTATACGATAGACAAAAAGACAAAAAAGATTGAAAGTTATATTAGTTTATTAAACAATAAAACATAACGAATAAACAAATAAAATAAAATAAATTTACTTAAAACGATATACCCATACTGCATACGAAATTATAGCACTTTTGAGATTACATATAAATATAATTACAAAAAATCAAATAAGCTCAGTTAATAAAAGAGATAAAATAAAATAAATTGATAGATACAATGAAATACATTAATGATTGAAATTAAATAATTAAAATTATTTTATTTTCTATCAAAGTATCCCATTTGTTTAAGGTTTATCGTGTTAAAATGTTTCTGCCTAATCCCCAGGGAATACGAACATTATTTATTAAGAGTGTTTTTAATTTTCTTTCTCTACAGTAAGTATATGATTTAAAAACTGGAGTATTCATCGATTGATTTTACTCTTTATCGCACTTACGATGATCTCAGTCTATTTCAACCCAACCGAATGCTTGTCGCAATCGTAAGTGCGTTTATATCCATTTAACGTAATTATGTACTTGTGTTTTTATTCTCTATATGAAACGAAAATTAATTTATTATGTGATTCTGTCTGGATATGTTTCAACTATCGAGAGTTTGAGGGACTTTGTATGTAAAGATTATCTTCACACAAGTACAAATTCCATCAACCTTTAAAATAATTGTATTGTTGTATTGCGAAACGTGTTTTTTTTTATTGATAACGTATAGAAATACCACAATAATTCCAGACACTCTCAAAAAGGTTATGCCGAGCCGGGGCTCCTAAATACCTGATAATATATAATTTTCAACAGAATGTGAATTGTTTTGAATAAATAAATTAATAAATTAAATAATGTAGGTCTGACTGAAAGACCCCGATTTCATCTTATTAGTTTTCATAATTTACATAACTGTGTGGTTTGCAACTTTGACAGTCCACAATTTTGACGTTTTGCTATTTTGACGATTTGCTATTTTGACGGCTTACTATTTTGACGGTTTACTAGTTTGACGTTTTGCTATTTTGCAATTTATTATGCAATTTTCACAAATTTGACCTTAAGCGGCAAAATGCCGAATTTAAATAAAGTCTGAAACGATAATAAATCGTGTAAAATAATTCCACCACTTCAACTAAAAACAAAACACAAACAGACAATTGATTCTGGAACAACCGAATTAAACTTTCAACTGTCTTATTGTCACTGATTAACGAAACTAAACAACGAATGACAAGCGATTTATAATTCATAGCAAGTACTACCTTTGCAGTATCTTGTATGTACAGATTAGGGTAATGAGATTACCTACTCAATCCTCGATTCATTCAATTTATATTCATTGAATCGTACGGAACAAAACATAAGGGATTAGTGGTTGCGAGTTATTTATAGAGAGGATAACTGAACGATTATAGCGCTTTGTGTTTGTTTATTTTAATCAGTTTTAGATTTGGATAAACAAAGCTTTAGTGACCTTTTTAAAAGCAGACAAGTAGGAAATAAGTATTTTCAGACAGTTGCAGTTCACTGCTGAGACACAATTATGGTCTCTCCCAAGCAACTCCATGACACCTAGTCCATTTCTCTCTGCATCAACTCTGACCCAGTAGCCTTTTTTTTATCGTCCGTCGTCGTCAAATGAGTCCTCCCACCCAAGGCAGGGCGGGAGGGACTGTCAGACTTGTACTGCCTAAAATCCACGGTGTCCTTCAATAGCCCTTTACGTACCGGGGTCCCGGTAATTCGTTAGTCCCGCGACCTGACCCAGTAGCCTAGTGGAATAACCCAATAGCAGTAACTCCTGAGTTTGTATCGGTCGTTTCTTCGGAGTAGTCAGGTACAAAACACCGGGCTTATCTATGTTTGTAAAAAGACGTGAAAATTGGTTTTCTTAACCGACTTACGTAAATAAATAAATATATAGATACGGTAGTCACTTATTCCCATAAACACCACATTTGCATAAAAACCGTTTCTTATGGATTAAAAATTATTCTAAATAATTATGACATAATAATTATGACGGGTCCTTCACTAGCCCTTTAGGTACCGGGGTCACGGTAATGGGTAAGTCCCGTGACCAAGGAACACTCCTTGATGAGCTCTTAACGTTCCAAGGTCATTGTTACCTGATGACAGTCTCACAACCCCGGCAGGTTTTGGGTCTTTAAATATCACTTTGCTTGACCTGAAAATTGAACCCGGAACCTGAAGCATGGCAGTCGCGACCATTAAGCCAACGAGACGGTAAATACGATGACGCTTCCAATAGCAAAGCTATTCCTGTGCCAACACAGTCGTCCGAATCTAATATTATTAGATTATTGAGGTTTAGCCCAAATTGTATCGTGTAATAGGCTTAACTTAGTCACGGAATATAATTGGTTCATTAATTTCTTATCATGCTGTTTAGTTTCGCAATAATGGATTCTATAGGTCAATTACTGGGTCGTGGTTTTAATGTCGAAATCAATTTATAGCAAATGATTATACTTATGTATGTATAGTTCATTTATAAGCGCAATAAACTAACTTATTAAACTCAAAATATACACAACATTGTTTACAAATTCTCTGGTTTCCATGCACCATATTACATTGTCTACCTGTGATCATTAATGTTATCTTTACAAAAAAAAATCCCATAGCAAATAATAATATGCATGGGTATTAAGACGTCATAGCACCTAATTATTCTGTTAGCCTCAGTTATAGCGATTATTCAATCAAGCTGCACTGAAACTTTCCTTTTAGCATGTTTACACGGCGACTGACGTCGGCAGACGATCTCCGGCCACCGTAGGCGCATGCGAGCGGCGAGTAATGGGCGACTCGCTGTCCGACTATGGACTATGCCCGGGTCGACGGCGTATTGTGTTCCACGCGCGCCTTAAGTCAGTCCCTCCCGCTCTGCCCTGGGTTGGAAGATTCATGTGATGATTTTACCATGTAAAAAAAAAACATGTTTATACCGAGTGATGAACCCCAAATCTGATCTATGTCTTGCGTCAAGGCTCCTTGAAACCTCTGAAAATTCATATCGGATTGGCAGATATTTAAATAATCCACTTGTCAATCATTTCAACCTTGAGGTTCAAGGTCTACCGAGCTCAATGTCCAATCAGAAACAGGAAGAAGATTTTTGTATGTTAATATTTTTAGATTGGTTCGCGCCTTACAGTGTCTCATTATAGGTAAATGTGATTTTGTTTTGAATTGTTGAATAACCGATGGAAGGTTCAGGATCACGATGATATCCATCTCACGATTTTGTGAATCCACCTAGTGGGAGGCCTACTTTCGCTGCATCTTTCTATTGGTGTTACCACTCTAGAACTCTTCTATGCCATCGCGTTAAAAAAGGTTTAAAGTTAACGTATAGAGCTGAAATTGGTATTACAGGCGTTTTAGCAGGTTAGAAAATTAGTTGAAAAGATTTTGAAAATTCCTTAATTATCACAAAGATTTTTATAGCTGTCTAATTTAACTGTATCACTATTATTAACTATTTTATGTATCCTGCCTGTGTGTATGAAGTTTGATTAAAATATATCTTTTTTGCAAAAATAAATACAGACTTATAAGTTTCTATGAAATTTAATGTCGTACACGCTCTTACTGATTAGCCAAGAGTGAATAAGGACGAGGTAACATGATTATGTAAGGATTACTGTAGTGTCCATTATTGCCTATGGTGACAATTTATTTATTTTGAATCATGAGTTTAAACAATGGTTGATATTTCGAACCGAATCTATTTCGTATCAGAGAGCGAATTTGAGCGCGTGGCCTAATTGTGTTATTGTATGCATGTTTGTTTAACAGATCGGATATATTTTGGTGGACAGAATTCGCTTGTTTTGCATATATAATAATGAACTGAACTTTGTCAACAATTTGTTGAAATCCGAAATCTGTAAACAGTGGGTCGTATCACCATCTGCCAAACCGTTTGTTATGAAATGATATTTATTTGTGTAAGTAGGTTTTTTGAAGTGAAAACTTCTTTAGCGGCGTTGAGCACTTTTTCTGTAATGGGTATAAAATCTTAAACTCGCGTCAGGACACGTGACCTGATCGAAAAAGCGTAGGACGTCAGGAAAAGCGTAGGACGGCGCAGGGCGCTTGCGTGAATGTTCGTGTGACTTTATTACTTTTAAAGAAGTTTGTATGCTGGATACATTCGTTGCTAGGTAACATTGTTTATAAAAGATGTACGTCACATTGGAAAATTATTGAAATAAAAAGTCAACCATTTTTGCGAGTTTTACTAAAATCTGTTCACAAGATATTTCCAACAATTACTATTCAAGTTTTCACTTCTGCCGGCACTCCCAGAGTGCAACCCGTCGTTTTTTGAAGTGAAAACTCTTTAGCGGCGTTGAGCACTTTTCTGTAATGGGTATAAAATCTTAAACTCGCGTCAGGACACGTGACCCTGACCGAAAAAGCGTAGGACGGCGCAGGGCGCTTGCGTGAATGTTCGTGTGACTTTATTACTTTTAAAGAAGTTTGTATGCTGGATACATTCGTTGCTAGGTAACATTGTTTATAAAAGATGTACGTCACATTGGAAAATTATTGAAATAAAAAGTCAACCATTTTTGTGAGTTTTACTAAAATCTGTTCACAAGATATTTCCAACAATTACTATTCAAGTTTTCACTTCTGCCGGCACTCCCAGAGTGCAACCCGTCGTTTTTTAGGGTTCCGTAGTTAACTAGGAACCCTTATAGTTTCGCCATGTCTGTCTGTCTGTCTGTCTGTCTGTCCGTCCTCGCTTAATCTCTGTGACCGTTAGCACTAGAAAGCTGAAATTTGGTACCAATATGTATATCAATCACGCCGACAAAGTGCAAAAATAAAAATTGGAAAAAAATGTTTTTTTAGGGTAGCCCCCCTATATGTAAAATAGAAAGTGATTTTTTTTTTAATTTCAACCCTAACGTGTGATATATCGTTGGATAGGTATTTAAAAATGAATAGGGGTTTACTAAGATCATTTTTTGATGATGTCAATAGTTTCGGAAATAATCGCTCCTAAAGTCAAAAACAATGTGTCCCCCCCCCTCTAACTTTTGAACCATAAGTTTAGAAAATATGAAAAAAATCTGGAAAGTAGAACTTTATAAGGACTTTCTAGGAAAATTATTTTGAACTTGATGGAAAGAACAGTTTTTGTGCAAAAAAAACAAGAAGGTGGTACAAAATTCCTGGACTAAGTTTGTAGTATAATCAATTATTTAATCATATATACAAGCATTTTTTTTAACTTCGTTTACGTATTTCATTATTCTGAACGTATCTTCTTTCAAACAAAAAAAGAATTATTGAAATCGGTTCGCGCATTCCAAAGTTATATTTATTAACACTTATTGTAACGGACGGGAAACTACGGAACCCTACACTGAGCGTGGCCTGACACGCTCTTGGCCGGTTTTTTTTATAGATACACTTTTACACGTTCTTTTCATAAACAAAATGAGGCTGGTGTGTTGGTTCGAACTACTTTAATAAGGAACAGCCGAAACAAACTCAGAGGTCACTGTCTCTTTTAAGGTCCAGATAATTTGGTTTGGATTCAATAGCTTTGAATTACACTTAAAAGTGCTGATAAACTTGAGCATTCACTTGTAATGAACATTCTTGCGAATGTTACATTACAGAAAAACAAACGAAAGCGTTTTAGCGAGGTCGTGGGACTCTCGAATTATCGTGACCCTGGTGCGTAAAGGACTATGAAGGACAACGTAGATTTTAGTCAGAACGAGTTTGACAGTCCCTCCCGCTCTGCCCTGGGTGGGAGGACTCATTTGATAAAAAAAAGAAAAAGCGTTTTAGCGAGCATTCTAACCAGCGTTCTGGCGAGCTTTTTGTTGAGCTGACTGTCTAATTGTCTCTAATTGTAATACCTTCATGAAAATTAAAAATGACGATTTAATCATGAAAAAAGAATGACGACTATCGACGAGATCGTTCGCTGGAAACATCGTGAAAATGTTGGTACGAATATTTAGCTCTATTTTTAGCAGTTCATTGTTCGGTTCAACGAAATTAAAAACGGCGTATACTTAATCTTCTCTTACAAGTGAATGCTAAAGTCTTTCAGCACCTTAATAGTGACTACACCAACAACCTGAGATTTGATAAAGAAAACTATAATTTTCTGGGAATCAAAAACTTTGAGATACGACCTTCAACTTTGATGTTTCAATTGTTTACACCCTTGTGCAGTATAGTTTCGTTTCGAGTATAATCTAATTGGCTTGAGCATTAACTCAGCTGTAATAACTGTAGAAAACGTTATCTATTGTACTACGATAGCGCTCCAGCTTTATTCATGAACATTCATTCCGAAATATCGTCGGGGGACGTTCAGTCTTTCAGAATAGAAGAATAATCCATAAATTTTGTTCTCTTTACAACTACCTAAACTGACGTTCTTTAAATTCGGCAGTTGATGACCTGTTTATAAAGCCTTGTTCATACCATCATGGGATGAGACTTGTTGGCGCGCTAAGCGATACTGTAAATGTTTCTTCTCATAGTGACATCTGGAATACTCGTACCGTCAGTCGCTCCATAACTCGTGACAAGCTCTATTTTTAACATGCAGTTCCATAATATACCAATAAAAGTCAAAATTTAAAAATACAGAATCTTCACAAATCAACCTGGTTGACGGCAATCAAAGCAGCTTACTTAGAAATAATTGTAGGCCACGAGCAGCGTTCAAGCGACAAGCATCTTGCAATAACGGCTACGGAAATATCCAGCTCAGTTCAGCACAGCAGAAATTAAAAAAAAAAAACATATTTTAGTTGCTGGAAGTGTGGCTGTCTGTAGATGGAAGATTTTATATAATCTGTTAAGTTGTAGTATTTGAGATGAAAAAAAAATGTTTAAAAAACAATATGTGTTGTTTATCTTTATTACTATGAAAAAAAAACTCGGCATCAGCGCTGCAGTCATACTGTATTGTACATAGGTAAAGCATCTTGCATGATAATCATCTCAGTGTTTAATGATTGACCAATGACGCAACTGTATTACCTTGTATTAGTACGAGTATTACGCGTAACTATCACCACATTGTTCCACGCCTATTGTTTCTCAGTTCGCTTTGTACGTAGATTATTGCAGTAGTTGAGATATTATACGATGGTCAGACGTCCAATCAATAGTAGCTTAAAGACGTCTGGAGCATTCCAGTTATATTACCGGATAATAGCCGATGAAACCAATCTCAGGGCATTGGAAAGTAATAAAAACCGGCAAACGATGGAAGAGTTTCTAAGAAACTTTATATCTTTGCAAATACTGACAGCCATTAATATCAGAAATCTTACTCTTATTTATCTTTCTAGCGAAGTAAAACAAACAAAATGAATAAAACAAAACATCTGCAAACAATTCCTTCCGTCTTTCCATCTGAAAGAGCGACACTAAGAATCGGAAGCGCGAAACGGAATAATTCCATTACATAGAAAAAATGGGACAACTTTTTATTTCACTAATTTAATTAAAAAGATTGGTTACATTCGCGAGAGTCGACAACACGGAATGTTCGGTTATTGTAGGAGAATTCTTTGTAATTCGGTTGGGCGCACGGAAGCGGTCGGGAGAGCTCGGCTAGAGCCCCGGAAAATCTCGGGACCAACAAATTCGTTCGCCAACGAACATTCTGCAGTCTCACGACCAATTGCGCCGCTTTTTATGAGGCTCCGCTATTGTTCGACGAATATTAAAAAAAAATATCTCCATGATTTCCTGGAGCGAAAGGAAAAATAGCGCGCCAGCTGCTTAACGTGTCACGAAATTTTAATGGAAATGTTAGTGCAATAATATTGTTGGTACAATTGAAAATGCGTTTTATTATCGTTGTTTGTTATGTAATATTTGCGACTGTACTATTTTAACGATGGATTAACCAAATTGTGGGAAAACATAACGATATATTATGATATTAAAGAATTATGGAACAAAATGACATGCTGTGCCAACCCGATACATATTATTGGAATGAGCACGAATAGGCAAGTCGAACGAAATTGTGGCGAATTTTCTTATTATTGTATGCCGAAATTATAAAACCAAAATGCATCTTGTCAGTTGACGACGACAAAATAGTAGCTGGAAAACGCCCATAAAACTCATTAAAACCAGTTTATATCCGTAAGCCCATAAATTTTATCTCACTAATTACACGAACCATCAGAATTATAAACGTGTCATTATTACAACGTAAAAGGTGTACTTAATTGTTACGGTTATGCCGTACTTCAGTAACCACAGTAAGGCTATAAACACACTGTTAAAAGCCCATAATCGTGTACCGTGCGAAAATGCTCTCTTGTTGATAATTTACGCTAGGCTAATGATTCAGAGAATCGAAAACACGCCGCCAGTCCATACTAAGCTTTATTCGATGTCCGTTGACAACTCATTTGGATTTTATTTACTTGATCGGTCGAAAAATAAATAAACAGAATTTTTCCGTATCATGAAGTTTTATCATCACTATACCAGTGTACTGGACCAATATAATATAGCAGTTGTTTATCTTACTACTCTTTTATTACCTTAAAAGACAGTTAAATTCACTCTTCGTGACTTCGTCGAGCTTCGATGCGTCGTCGCTTCGTCAACGAAAACATCTGTAATTCAAAATTAAATTCAGAATCAAAAACTACTTCAATCACTTATGTAATAGTCTACTCTGTCCCGCTCCTGAGCAAAGGCCTCCCCCCTTTCCTTCCACTTCTCTCGATGATGTGCCTCTTCACGCCAATTCACCAGGAAGCCACCCAAAGCGTCTTGCCATCTTCTCCAAAGCCTGCCTCGATCCTGCCTAGCTGTCTCAGGGCTCCATTCCTGTCATTCCTAATCACCGAGGCGTCGCTATACTTTTTGTGTAGCAGTAGTAGAAATCTAAAAGATATCCGTTAGCGATAAGAACGCCCATTGTGTCATCCTATTTAAAAGATATTGTGAATTGGATATATCTGTAATTCGTATGATGTGCATAATAAAGAGTAGAAGAACAGTGTAAGACGGGGACGTTGGTGTAATGGGGTCATACACATTTTAGGCATACTTAACAAAACACTAACGTAGCGCAAGCGCCATCAAGACGTCATTTGCAAGCGGCTATTAACAAATGGCGTCCTGTTGGCGCTTGCACTACGTTAGTATTGTGTTAAGTTTGGTTTAAGTGTGTGATTTTCTATCATACCTCGCGTCCCCGTCTTATACACTGTTCCCCTATTCTATTCGATTCCACGACAAAAATATAAAGCTGTCAGTACACAGACATGATTAAAAACATTTTTGAAGTAGAAGAGTAGTGTTTTGAAGAAGTAGGGAGGGAACAAGAAACAGCAAGTTATTATATACAACGTTATAAAACGTAAATCATGAAATTATAAATTGTTCGTTAATATCCAAAGTATGTTCCCGAAAGTTAAATCAATTATGCACGATATGCACATGTTAATTTCGGAAACGCGACATCCAATATTGTTGACAAATTGTTTTCATTAATAGCGCGGGATTTTCAATTAATTTCTGAGAACAATTTATATGTGTTTCTTTCTTCAATATTGATGAGTAATTAATTAAAAATACTATTATTTAACTAAAACTAGTGTTTTATCATGACCATGATAATATTTTAGGGTCTTGCATCTTGATAAAAAAACGGAACCCGAATTTACAGAACCGTTTTATCCGTCTGTCAAGACACCTTATCTCAGGAATGTGTGGAGGTATTGAATTGAAAATATGAAACTATCAAGTTTATAATCTTTAGGAGCAGAGACAAAAATAATCTTCTAAGTCAAAACAATCAAAAGAAACGAACGTTTTTTCTTCATTTATGCTATGCATTTTGATAAATGCAAGTAAATCAAAAGTTATAGGTTACTTCTTGTTGATCAATAATCATGAAAATTGGCATGAAGCAAGGTCTCACAAAACCAATGACGGTCTGAACATTGGTAATTTATAATTACATCTCAGAAAAAAGAAGAAACTAAGTAATAACGCATAGATAATATATATTTAATAACACATTTTTGGCGTGGTAAAATTATCAAATGAGTCCTCCCACCCAGGGCAGAGCGGGACTCGTACTGACTAAAATCCACGGTGTCCATCAATAGCCCTTTACGTTCCGGGGTCACGGTAATTCGTGGGTCCCGCGACCCCGGCAGGCTTTGGCCCTGTCGCCGTGAGCGTCTACCAATGCGGCTGGGGTAGAGGGAGGACGCTGTCCTCACCCTCACGCAGCGCGCCTCCTCCTTTGCCAGCATAACTGCTTCGCAGAAAGGGGCGACCGCTTCCCACTCCGCTTCGCTCCGCAGCAAGGCTTCGATCAATGCCGGGTGCGAGAGGTCTGCGCCTAAAGCCGTCGTGAGGACACGGCGGTGCTCTGCCCAAGCGGGGCAGTACTGCACCGTATGCTCCAGCGTGTCCTCCGGGTGATCCTCGCAGAGGTCACACCCAGACGTTTCCCCCTTCCACATCCTCTGTCAGCAATTGGACCTTTTAGAGGGCCAAAGCCTGACGGGGTCGCGGTACCGTCTTAGCAGGAGCTGTATTATGACGTCTTAAAACCAGGCTTGTTCCATTGAGTGAACGAGGTGGCGCTAGACGAGTTGTATAGCTTTGTCCCTTTCACTCACTGGAACAACCCTGGTTTTAAGACGTCATAACACGGCCGCAGGTAACCCTTATTGTAGTAACAAAATATACCACTAACGCCATCTTTATGATGTGAATTCAAACTCTGCTTTACTGGTTGTCAATTTCAAAATTAAAAGCGTCAGTCCGTTAAAAACCACAAGCGCGTTTTATTAACCATGACCCTGGATCGTAAAGGGCTATTGGATGGATGGATGGATTTTAGACAGAACGAGTTTGAAAGCCCTTCCCATCCCGCCCTGGGTAGGAGGACTTATTTGATGATTTTACCAGGATAACAAAAAACATCCGATGTTACATTCCCGTGGGATATTTATCGAGATACACGCGGGCGAAGTCATTGGCATAGCGGCAGGTTTTAATATAAAACTGATTATTACCAACACACATATTCAATTTATTTTATCAAAACATATTTTCCTTCGGAAGAGAAGGCAAAGTGAGCACACTCGCTGTACCAATTACTTTATTTGCATGCAGATTCAGATAATGACGCCATCGACCTACATTTCTTTGAAACAAAAGTAATTGAATTTTCTGGAAAAACGACAACAATTTTTTTCTTATTGTTTACCTCGAGTTATGTAATTGAAAACCCATTATGGTACTTGCAACATATTTATCGCGTTGATTTTATTTGTTTGTACTGTTGCAAGTGACATGATTTAATGCAAACTATCCATTGACGACACTATTGACACAGTTACACACACACAGTAAAAATATGTATATAAATTAAAAACAGTTGTTCCGGGTCTGGTTAAGTTTAAATGTTCGGTAACGCCCCCACGATACAGGAAGTATTTCTATAGAGTAATTACTCAAAAAATACGAATATTATCAGACATCAGTAACCAATGTGATCATGGTGCGTAATCCAGTGCCCTATTTTAAATTCCAATGATTATTTTAATGGCCATGGCCATTTTAACGACCAATTCGATGCAAGGACTTAAATAACTCTACCTATTTCCGACCTTATAACACATAATCAACGCAGTAAAGATCAAAAACAAAACTTTTTTTTTTGCATAATTGAATGGAGAATTTTTCATTTATATATGTGTTATTTTCTTTTCTTATTCTTTCTAATTATAAAGCGTATAAATACAAATATACAACTTAAGGTTTTCAGATGATGTATAGTAGAGAAAATTGAGAAAAAACGAGGGTTTCTTTGGCAAAAACGCTTTCATTTTTCAAGACGTGGTAGGTACATTATGAAGAAACTGCAAATGTGGTGGAAGAAAAGTACAATAGACGCTCTTTTTTGAATGCCTCGTTTCCTTTGTAGGCTTTTTGTGGAACAATTTAATGAGGGAGACAAACAGATCTGAGTGTTGATGCTCGGATTATTTCAGTTTAAGAATCTTATTGTTGGCGTCTGGTTCTAGTTATTCTTAGTCGAGGATCTGGAAGAACTCAGTATAATAAACCGTCCTTGAATATTTGACGTGGTTTTTTTGCTTGTCTAAAAAGGTTTTGAGTTGTTTACTACTAGCTTTATCCCGCGGCTTTCCTTCTGTTTGAGGTGTAAAAATAGTTTGATGAGCTCTTACACGTTAAAGAGGCTGTCAGACTCTTACTAAATGAAAAAATAAATTGTTTTGACCATTCACATAGTATATTATATCCAGGGGAACAGTTTATAAGACGGGGGCGCGAGGTATAATGTGGACATACACTCTTTAGGCATACTTAACACAACACTAACGTATCGCAAGCGCCATCAGGACGTCAGTTGCAAGCGGCCATTAACAAATACGTTAGTATTGTGTTAAGTTTGCCTTAAGTTTGTGATTTCCCATCATACCTCGCGTCCCCGTCGTTTCGGAGATGAGCGTGTACGAACGTATAGAAACAAATACGCTAATAAACTTTGTACGGTAATTATCCCACGGGAACATCGACTGGGATAAAAAGCTATCTGTGCACTATATTTCACCTAAATCCATTTAGAGCTTTTTTTGTAAAAAAAAAACAAACATCAATTCATCCACCCATCCTTAAAAACTTTGGAAAACTTATTTAACTCTGCAATTTACAGTTGGAGAAATGAAAATATAGTCCTATATTTTCATACTGAAATTGTAAGTAAATTATATTTTTTCTCCGAGTTAATATAATTCCATAAAACTTGTAATTAACTCAACTGTATAACCCTTCCTACGACTTTGAAAACTCCGAACTTTTACTGATTTAATTTTTTTCTACAACTTTTTTAATCTTTTCATACAACCACATAGTTTTTCAACCCACTCTTTAACAAGCCTTGTAAAAGAAGCTGAAAACGTTTTGCGACAAGTAGAAACTGTCCAAGAATTTGTCAGTTCACACAATATATTGGGTTTTACTGTGACCCAGCACAATTTATCTTTAAAAGGCGACGCAAGTTTAGCTGTCGGTTCGACTTTAAACCCAATTAGAAACGAGAATATCTCTCCTACAATTCTTTTTAACTTAGTTAACGAAGTAAGGAATTTTATTCGGTTATTCGTTGAATATTGTTGCCAGCAGCTTTGTCCTACCCTGCTAGTTCAATCTATCTTTGTACCAAAATACTAAGTCCAAAACTAAGGCCGTATCTACAGGTATCGTGCTTAGAAATCAGACCCCCAGGTTTTGTTCAAGATAGCAGTTGTGGTGTTAGTCCAGTCGTGGTGGTGGCCATGTTGTATTAGTACGCAATGTCAGAACGGGAACACATAGCTCTTTGTGGGAGAATAAAGGACATATACCTATAGAGTAAGTGGAAATTATGTTAATGATAAACCGGTATAATTTCCCTGAAAAACTCATTGGAAAATTAAACAGTTGTCAGACCACTGAAGAGAGACCTTATATTTAATTTTATTACATTTTTGGGCGCCCCGAGGCGCGTGTGGTACATGCCATTCTTTTTTTAAATTAATTAGCAACGGACAACCGTATATTTTTTGTATGAGTGCTTTGGCTTGTTACGTTGTGATTATAGTCCAGATTTTTTAATCAGCTTTGTCTGATGTATGTTTTTAGGAAAACTTACGTTGTTATTGTACAGACACACATACATAGGTATCTACCATAGGTATATGTCCCGATGATGGCGTCGCTTGTGGAAAAGTTGGTGTTGAAATTAATGACATTTTGAAATTGTCGGGTGAAGTACGGTTGGAACAGTATGATTGTAGCTGTACTTATGGTACTTATCATGACTGATACAGTTGGGTCGCGGGACTACGAATTACCGTGACTCCGGAACGTAAGGGACTATTGAAGGACACCGTGGATTTTAGTCAGTACGAGTCTGACAGTCCCTCCCACTCTGCCGTGGGTGGGAGGACTCATTTGATGATTTTACCACGTAAAAAAAAAAGTCCATACACGAGTAACTAAACTTGGTCTAAGAACACAGCGAAAACTGAAAGTTGGAATATGATTCTGCCAAAAGCGACGATTATTCTAATAAATTTTACACACACAGCATTTATATTTAAAAAAAAACAAAATCGCATTTTTTGTGATGTTGATTTTCACCGGATTAATTTCATATTGTATAGAACTTTAAAAAAAGCCAGTAATTTGATTCCGTAAGAATGCTGTAAAAACCCAGTATTAATCTTCAATTACCACCTCCTTTCAATATTTCTATTAAATATGATGTCTTCCTAAAAAAGGAGTAAGAGGACTTATACAACATCAAAGCCATCACTGAAGCTATTTCTAGACGAAAGCCCTACAGTTGTTTCGCCTCAACGTTTCTCAGTCCGTAGTAGAGGTATCCGAACGATTCAAGTACCTTTAGGAGTACTACTTTGAAACTTGTTTGAACAGCAAGAAGTAGGCACTTATTGTTTATTTTATTTAGTATCCGTTGCTTGCTTGAGAACATTGTTTGCTTTTAAGCTTTTTAATAATAGAAATTATTATATTTTTATCACAAAAAATATCCATTTTCTACATATTTTTTCTCGAATCTTTGTTAAAGATGTTTATATATACGAGGAATATCATTTTGTATTTTAGAAACGAAACAGGTAATCATTATTTATTATTTATTTAAAAAAAGCATTGCCCCACACTAGGAATTTCTTCCTGTATCGTGAGTGCGTTTACAAACATAGAAAATCACATACACAAACATCCAGACCCGGAACAACTACTTGCAGATCATACAAATATTTGTTCCATGCGGGGATCGAACCCGCGACTCGTTTAACAGCAGTCGATCGCTCAGCCACTGCGCCAACCGTGTCGTCGTATTAGAATACCGAAGGACAGCATATACACTGAAGGACAGGAGTTTTGAATCTAGAAATGAAAACATTACTGGCTGATTATTTATCGATATGATTCTCAAAGGCTTACCCACATGAAGTTTGGTAACTACCCAAAAACAAATTATGACCTAACATCCAATGTAACTAAATTCTTCAGCATAGTTTACAATCATATTACCTACTTAATTTATACGTTATACGTCTCGTCAAATACAATCTGTCGTAAAAACTTAAAACGATTAGCTTACTTACTTCAACAGTAAAACATTTACGTAATTACTCACAAGTTACGTTACAACATACTACATAGTTGCCTCACACCTAAACAGGTGTTACAGCTGTATTCAGCCTTGGAACACAAGATCTTAAGCGGTATTGTTCACTTGAGGTTCACTTCAAAGCACCACCGCATTGTTCGATTCAAAAAGTAGTTTACAACGATTTCCAACTTCATTTTTATCTTGTAAAGTGTTCTTATCAAAATTGTGTTTCGAAGCGAGGAAGCTAAGGAGTAGTTTAATATCGAATAGAGATACAATATCACACGCAACAATAAAGCGAAACCTTTTGAAATACGAGCATAGAGCAATTCCTTTTGACTTGTCCTAGTATAAAAATATTGAACAAGGTATAGGTGATAAAATTGTATCGCAGTTCTGTATGACATCCAGGCAATCAATTCAGCGTATACACCTCGACGCCGTTGGTCCCGCTCTCCGTAGAAAACACTCACTACGGGATCATTACTCAACATTGTATTGTGTTGCCACAGGTTTTGTGCGCTCGTGAATTTTATTTTTGTATTGTCCCTTTGAAAATTGTCTGCTATAGGAACAAAGCAGATATTTGTTCCTACTAGCTTTTGCTCGCGACTTTGGTCGTTTAGTAAATTGATGCAAAGTTTAGTAGCGGTGCTTGTTCTAATGTGAGCGGTGATTTATGAGGTGTGGTAACACTAGGTGCGGTGCAGAGCAAGCGTGAGTTTATGTTCTGCTTAAATTAAATGCGCTTGCTTCAGTACTTCACCTTGTTCTATTTTCTTTTTTCTTTCCAGCCAATACTTAAGTGGAAAAACAAATATGATTTGTTAGTAAGTTCCGTTCCGCTTGAACAGACGTTATATTGGACCTGTGTGTACTGAAGTGTATAATAAGATATTGGGTTTCTAGACTCAGGTAACTACATTACCTATATTTGGGTTCGATCAAGCTTAAAGAAGATATAGAGTGGAAATATCAATTACTATATTAGTGGAAAGACTTTCAGAAGATTTTTTACATAAAAGTAACTGTCTAGACATGGTAGTATAGTGACATGGTTAGGTATTTTATTCGAAGTCGTTCACTTTCACTACCTATCTACAGTATAACTTTTCTATCGTAAAATATGTGTACCATCTGTATTTTCTTATCCTTGATACTTTACAGACATCTATCAACCTACCACAATCTGTCTAATTTCTTTAACAATTTTTCAACTTTATCACAAAAGGAGAAGGTTCATATCCAACACGGAAAAGGTTTAATTTTTGGATTAGATTGACGTCCTGCTGTAGTTTTATTGTCCAATTTACTATTTGAACAATGTCACTTAATTGATTCCTAATTATTAGTTCCTATAGAATTTAAACACAATTAATAACATGTGAAAAACAAACAGTTACATTTATTTGACTTATTAATGATTTGCAAAAAACAGCCTTTAAACAAAAGCGTTGTATTTTTTTCTAAAGCAACAGAACTCATACATAATTAACACCACCCGTTCCGGCGTGCCATTTTTATTTAGATTAATCGCTTTTTATTACAATGAAATAAACACATAAATGGGACACCCTGTATCCCTAAAGATTTATACACTTATACAACGCAATGAGGGACGTTAAAACACGTCATGCGTAACATTTTGTAGGAACTTCTTAATAAAGCAAAGATTACGTCACATTTTTATAGTGTCGTGGGTCCATTTACAAACATAGAAACTCACATAAACAAACACCCAGACCCGGAACAACTACTTATGGGTCATACAAATATTTGTTCCGTGCGAGGATCGAACCCGTGACACGCTGCGCAGTTTAATACAATGGTTCACGTTAAAGTCTTTGTCAAAGAGACTGGCGTGACGAATGCGAAGCGAGGCGTTTTTATTTGTAATGTATGTAATTGATTGAATCCAGTCACATAGAAAAGCGATCCGATAGCGTGACAGAACTATCGGACTGACGTCTCGCTTCGGTTCGGTATCGCTTCGGAAACGCTTCACTTTCGCCTGTCTGTTTGACAAAGGCGTAACTGATTAAACTATGTCGTAAAATATAACAAATAAGTTTTCTTTTTTAAAATCATTATAAGTTACGTTCTGTTCCCCCGCACGTTTTGCTAAGTCCGCAGTAGACACTTCATTTGGACTATTGTTTTACCGTCTTATTACAAAAAATGAGATAAACCTTGCTTTAGACCTGGCCTATGAAGTCCAGGCTTATCTGTAAAACCATGGTTTAAGTTTCTCCGTATTACAAAACTTAAATAAACCATGTACTTCTTAGTACTGTCATTTGAACCAAAGTTTAAATATCAACCACAGATTACAACAAATACCATTCATTCACCATGATATCATTCAATTGCAACGTTCCGTTTTACCAGAAAATAGAACGTTTTGATAATTCGTTAATGATTAATTGATGTTTAGTAGTGTTAAAAATATTGATATGTTGGTATTTTTTATGGATCTAAATATAAGTCATTTTCTATAATGCAGTTTGATCTTTTGAGCACATTACTTAATGTTAGATTCTTTATTAATATAGCATCTAAAGCGCGTAATGAAACGTAACATTCTCGCGCGTCAAATGAAACCATGACCAAGTTCATTCTAATTATTTTTTGGAATGATTTATAATAGTTCTATAATAGAACAGTAGCTTCTTTTGAATAGTTTCACCTTCTTTAGTAATGTTAATATTACTAGTGTATGCCTGAGTAAAGTATGTTTGGGATAAGTATGTCAGGATATTATCCCGCAGGATCATGATAACGAAATTAAAAGTATCCTTATGTGTTGATCTAGGATATAAAAGTGTACCGTACAGAAAATTTGTGTGAAAGAGTAATAAACTATCAACTCATTCAGCCACACAAACCTATACATTTCTTTCAGTAGTAAGATGTTGTGTTGTGTGTTGTGATGGTAGATGAAACAACAAAAGAAACCAATTGAAGTTTTATTTTAGGAGACACAGGGCATTTCATGTTGATTCTTCCCATAATAAGTACACTATTTTATTGCTAGGTGTTTATTGAACCTATACTTTTGCCTGAAATCTTTATCGGATAGGTAATAATTCCATGAAGGGATTGACTCGAACACGATTCTGTTGTGTCGCCGTAGCGTTTCAAAAAACTCGCCGGCTTCAATCATATTAATATCCATTTTTCAACGATTTATAAACACTAAACACAGAAAATTATAGCCACGGTAACCTCAACTTTTTGTAGAAATTGACATTTGACAAAAGTACCAAAGTTAGACCGTGGATAAACTAGGGGTCTCGCGGGTTTATCTTTAGTACCATAGATAGTACAAGGATTAGAGATAAACTTCATTTTATAATAAGGTTTTTCTTAGTCCATGGTTTAAACCTAGAACTAATCCCAGTACTATATTTAGTCGGCGTTTTGGAATAAGACGGTTATTGTTTTACGAGAAAGATTTTGCAAGCCATCGTTTTGAAACCAAATTATTCACCTACTTGCCTTCAAAACCAAACAGTGAAGTCACCATAGGCCTAGTCAATAATTATAATGTATTTATCGCTTCATGAATCGAGTTGATTCAAACCGTTGACTGAACAATGAGCTTACTGCGCTTTAGTGATATTACGGAACAAATATTTGTATGACCAACAAAGCTACTGATATTGCTACTGATATTGCTTCTGGCCATGGTGTTTGATCAATTGAAATTAATATCGCGTCTGTAAACGCTCTTATTACCTTTCTAGCTTCAGCATAATTAACTGATAAAGTTCCCAACACTGGGACACAGGCCTTTTTCGTGTGAGAGGGAGCGGGACGTAGTATGCCACGCGGACTCATTGCTGGTTGCCAGATATCACTTGTTTTGGAATTTTTGGTCCACCTGGATTGGTCAAACTCATTACATATGTATAACGCAAAGGCCACTGGAATCGGGGTCGTTGGAAGCTGAAGAACATGAGACAGGATTTCAATTAAATCATGTTAAAACTGGCTGTATCTGTTTTGTGTAACCTATTATTTTAAAAGCTGCTGCAAAACTTTCAAAAGCCAATGTTAAATGTGCTTCCTAAAGTTACAATGTACTTCATACAACTTACTGTTTTATAAAAAAAATATTATAATAGCTGAAAATATTATCTGCCCTTTTTAAAGGTTTGTTGTCAACTTCTTTATCTCTTACACGTGGCTCTTTATAAAATGTTAAATTAATCTTTTCTTGTTATTTATAGGGTCTATACTTTGGTCTACTTAATTATTAAATGAAGCGGTTACAAACGTCTTTTATGATGCGCACAGTAAAGAAATGGAACTCTCTGCGTGCGTCTGTATTTCCGAACGCATACTACCCTAATCACTTCAAAGTTACAGCTGTGAACTGGCTTCTTCTGGGTAAGGTCGCTTCATCTTCGACTCTGTCTCGGTTAACTCTGACCATAATTAAAGACAAGAAGAGCAAACCATAATAAATATTAAAAAATGGCACTTTTTTTTATCGTGGTAAAATCATCAAATGCGTCCTCCCACCTAGGGCAGGGCGGGAGGGACTGTCAGACTTTACTGACTAAAATCCACGGTGTCCTTGAATAGCCCTTTACGTACCGGGGTCGCGGTAATTCCTGAGTCCCGCGACCTAACGCAATGACACTGCAAAGGTTTTAATTACAAATACCAGGGACGCAGCAGCAATACATGAAAGTGTTCTAAGAGAATGGCCAACAAAAATAAATGTAATAAAGTCTTACACTTCTACAAAAGATGGTCGTTGTTATTGATTTTAAGTTGCAATGCAACTAGCTAGCTTGTTTTCTAAGAAACCATTTGTTGTTACAAAGGGCATCTTTGTGAAAATATTGCTGGATAATAGGTAGGTAAACAGTAACAGTAGATACATTTGCTACTCGTAACTATATATTTGTAAACCTGTGCAGTTCCAATTGTAAAAATATTATGTTGTCCTTAGTTGGATTATATGTCATTTAAGCCTTTGTCAAACAGGCAGGCGAAAGCGAACCGGAGACGTCAACCTGGGTGCAGCGAACCGAGGCGTGGCAGTTGTATTAGCTGACTTTTTATGAACGACATCAAATAGAGCAAAAATACGCCTTCGCCACGTCTTCGCATCGGTTCGGTCACGCTATCGGATCGCTTTCGCTTTTCTATGTGACTGGATTCAAACAATTCCACACATTACAAATAAAAACACCTCGCTTCGCATTCGCCACGCCTGTCTGTTTGACAAAGGCTTTACAGTCGTTTTTTATTTAAATTGTAACCTTATGTACTGTAATTACAATTATCATAGACTCATCACATAGTAACAGACAGCGGGAAGTGACTTTGCTCCTACTTATTTATGACAGCCTAGTACTTAATGGGCATAAAACGCTTTCTACCTTGCTTAAGCTTACTATTACAAAAAGCTTTTTATAGTGATGCAACAAGCAATTTTATAGTGATGACGAAAATATTAAAAAAAAACACTTGTTTTCATTAGACGACGAATCGGAAATAACTCATTACAATTATCATAATGGGGTGAGTTAGACTCATTTTTGGAATGTTGTCATACAAAGAAAATAGGTTGACATAACTAAACGAGGAAAAAACAAAAATCAACGTGAGAATACCTGGACAATCAATTTATAGGCAGCTTAATTAACTGTGACACCAGAGAGTGGACACACCCTCAGACAGGAAAATACTAATGAGATCTTCTTTGAGATCCTATTTTTTATATAACGTTTCTTCAAGTAGCTTATAGACAGAGACGAATAGCAGGCTGCCAATCTAATCTATATCTTATTTTTCGTCCTATTCGTTTTTTTTTTCCAAATTTAAAATCAGACATAAAGTTGTATTTAATTTTGTATATTAAATTTTAATCATTCAATTGTCTGTCGTTTGCATGTGAACATGTAACATAGTTACACAGGGAAATTATAATTGATCATCAAAACTAAGTATATTTAGCATTTATTTTGTAAAACATTACGAAGTATCGCTGTTGGTTACCTAAATAAATAAACATTCCACTTACCCAAGAAATAAATTAAAAACATACTTTAGTGCAATTCTACGTAATAAAAACTAAGAACAGGAGATTAGGATGTCAAAGTGCACTTCCTTGTTTTATTAACTCGTTTTGTTCATATAAGAACAGGGAACAGCAAAAGTCGATGGTTATATCCGTAGTCTTGTTAAGGATCCGAACATATAAAAAACCAGTTAGAATTTCATCTCGAGATCTTCGAATAGATTTTTGATGTGAAAACTTCACTTGTGCACTTTTTTTGGAATGGGTAAAAAATGTTAAACTCACTCGCGTCAGGACACGTGACCTGATCGAAAATTCGTAAGATGGCTCAGGGCGCTTGCGTGAATGTTCGTGTGTGTTTATTACTATTCAAGTTTTCACTTCTGCCGGCACTCCCAGAGTGCAACCCGTCGTTTTTTTTTGATGTCACAAGGTACGAGATAAAAAGATAACTGGAACAAACATCATTCGCAGACAATCGTGGAAACTCATCATATGGTCTTCCCGCTCTGCATGGAGCAGAAGGGTCTGTCAAACTTACTGACTAAATATGATCTTGTTCCTCCTAAGACCACTGTAACCCCTTAAAGACTTTCCCGCAAGTTAAATGTTCGTATAACGTTTGTTCATCGCCTTTTCTGTTCTACCAATACCTAATCCTTTGTAATACACAAAGTTAAACAAAACGATTGACCTAACCTACTCACTGAACAATCTAAATTGTTTACATTCTAGAACTAAAATGGTAACCAACAACATTTTAAAACGGAATTATTATTGGAGTTGCAGCAAAAATGGCTGTTTTCGTCGTCCGAGTACGTTCCTTGGGAAATTGAAGCGAACACAACTGTAGTTTGGAGAGCAACAACGACATTTTAGCAACAGAAATGCAATGATACTGTTTCAAGCCAGGGCCGTCGTTGGGGCACTCTAAGTATTCGTTCAAGGCCTCACTATCCTTGGAGCCTAGAGTTATGTAGCAGTATCCTCCCTCCTAGAGACAGCGGGAGGCTAAACTAAACGTTTTGCCTCAAATCTCTTTGGTGTTCCCTCGCACATAAGCGTTGGTCAGTAAAAGGGTCTAATGCGACTATTTGATATGTATAAAATCTAACTTATACCAGGGTTCACAAAACTTTCGCATTCTACATTCAAATGATTAGCTTTTCTCTAGCTTTTCCACATAACACGACAGATAGATAGACACTATAGATAGCATATACTTTATTGTGAACCAAAATTGTTACACAACAATTTTATGAACATTATAGTAATAGTTACGCATATTTTTGTATGAACAATAAAAAAAAAACGTAACGGATCCCAGGTGATATTAAGCCTTATTGTAATAAAGTGCCAAGGGCCCTCAAATACGGCCCTGTTCTTAGCTTATTGCAGTTGGTGACTGCGTGGTGGGGCCAGCATTTTGCAAGCGTGCAGTTATGAGCGAGAATGAACTTTTATGAGTGTTGTGATTTATTTTTGCGTATTTATGTTGTTGGTTTGTATTATGTTCGCGGATCAGTTTGGTTAGGATTACAGATTTAGTTTTCATTAAAAATAAAACACTATATTATCTTGGGGTATGTTAGTCATTGAAAAAATAACACTTTTTATGAATAAGTAATGAAGTATACATAGCTCTTACATGTTTTATTTACATTAGACCTCTAAAGAAAATATCACGTATTTCTTTTAATTTAATAATAACATCAGAATTTTCCAATGGATTCTCCCTAAGTTAATGGCTAATATTCGAAAACAACAGATTATGTTATTATAATTCGAAATAACATCAAACTTCAGAACAACGAGCACAGCGTTAACTAACAAAACAACATTGCATAAACAAACTCAATTAATGAACAATCTAAATTCAAAAACAGAAAGTGCAATTATTTGATAATAAACATAATCACACTTTATTAACACAATTATCTGAGACTCTGTTGATGCATAATGAATGATGTAGCTCAATGGTATCAGCGCCAACATCTGATGCTTCGGTTGTGGATTCAATACCGGGCAGGCACTTTTTATTTTTTCGTGGTAAAATCATCAAATGAGTCCTCCCACCCAGGGCAGGACTTGTGCTGACTAAAAACCACGGTGTCCTTCACTAGCCCTTTACGTACCGGGGTCACGGTAATGGGTAAGTCCCGCGACCACCGGGCAGGCACTTTAGGTGAAAGAAAACATTGCGAAGAATTCGTATGCTCCACCGTGTCCTCCGGATGATCCTCACTGGTGACACCCAGGCGTTTCTTCCCTCTTTATCAGACACAGGTACCTCCCGAAACTTCCGTGTCCGGTGAGGACCTGCGTCTTGCGGTAGATTAGGACGCCGTGACGCCTATCCAGCCACTCCTCAAAGAGGGGTCTTACTGCCGCGATTGCGGCGTGCTCGATAAATATGTAACTTAAATATAGTTAGGAAAAAGGCACACTTCTGGCGAAACCTTCATAGATTACAAGCGTACGTAGCTATATGAGTGCAAAAATTAAATCACACCAAACACAATCAAAAACATAATTATCATTCTATAACAATGTTAACTCATTATTAACGTTATAACTACGTCAATACCCGCCTAACTAAATACGCCACCTAATTAATTATTACAATAATTAATATTCTAGCAACACTTGGTTGTATAATTTAGTGGTTCCTAGGGGAAATACTAAAGACAGCAATGCGGTAGACTACAATATGCAGGGTATTTGCATACACATAGCGAAACAGTCGTTATGGCGGCGTGTAATATGATTGAGGGTAGGCGTATTGTGTTGCGTGGCTGGGCATATGTTACAACTAGCCCTGTAGTAAGGTCTCGGGACTCACGAATTACCGTGACCCCGGAACGTAAAGGGCTATTGAAGGACACCGTGGATTTTAGTCAGTACGAGTCTGACAGTCCTTCCCGCTCTGCCCTGGCTGGGAGGACTCATTTGATGATTTTACCACGTAAAAAAAAGTCCTGTAGTAAACGTATATCTATAAGAACCCACACGAGCACTTTTTTAAGGCGCGTTAAAATGTCGTGTGTGCGGATTTTTATTCATACTGTTTTTTGTTCACGCAATCTGTTATAAACTAGTTATATAAATATTTTGACGCTGATGAATTCGCAGGCAAAACTGAACATAAAATATCATTCTCAGGGCTTTGTATACTTCTTTTACATGTTAAGACGATGACAACTGAAAGTTCCCGAGAAGTTATCCAAACTAATATTAACTGCGTTCACCAATTATTTCACCAAGCGTAATAATTGTGCAAATTAGTATCTATTATCTACGAGCTTGAGTTTATAATTATACCTACGACTACTGCGACTGAGTATGAGTAAACTTATTTTGTTGATGCAAGAACTCGCACGCGAGTTGCGTTACGTTGCGGACTTTATAGGTGCATCTAATTCAGTTCATCAAACAAATACCGCAATGTAGTGAAACTCGCATGCGAGTTCTTACTCCGTCTAAATGAGGCTTAAGATATCGTCAGAGAAAATACTCTTTAACAAATATGTCGTTAAAACCTGTTCGGCGTATATCCGGTATGTCTTTGACTGTATGTTACCCCAGTGGCACAGAAAACACGATGAGCCATTGTTACAGCTTTTGAAACTCTCTGGTAGTGTCACAATACCTTTCCATTGAATTTTGACAGAAGGGAAGTGAGGGTTCTCTTGTGTTAGAGCACACTGTTCTGCACTATAGAATTATCTGCATAGAAAACGATTCTCCGCTCAGATAAAAATGATCAAGAGGGTTATTATCATATACTAGCTGCTACTGTCTTTCAAGTATGATTTCATACTACATAACCGACGAAAGGTAATTGATGTTTTACAAATAACCCTGTAACATCGTGATTATCTTGTTAATATTATTTGAAGGTTATTGTTTATTTATGAGCTGAGAAGTGTTAGACAAAATGCCAATGACGACACAAAAGACGCCATCAAAGATTCATTCTTAACATTTTCATATGGTATAATATACCATAGCCATTTGTGATATTCAAAATATTTCCAGTTTTTTTTTTATCAGACTACACTGTCGCACTTCTAGGCAAAGGCCTCCCGCAAGCTCTTCCATGTATTCTTCTCCAGCGCCTCTTCGAACCTGCCCTCACAATACGAGTCCAACTCATCTCCCCACCTCTTTCTGGGCCAGTTTTTTTAAATATTTTTTTTAATAAACCGTTGCCCCACACTGGAAATTTCTGCTGTATAGTGGGTGCATTTAAAAACATAGAAACTCACACACACAAACACCCAGACCCGGAACAACTACTTGCCGATCATACAAATATTTGTTCCGTGCGGGAATCAAACCCGCGACACAGCGCAGGAGTCCAATTTCTCAGCCACTGCGCTAAACGTGCCGTCATTTAAATACTTAATGAAGGGAACAAACAGCTCAGGTATATAAAATCCGCACAATCCTTGAACAACAAAGCAATTCTAGAAGTCAAACAACTTCCCGACGGTCCCGAATCCTAAATATGTTTACTTTAGTAACAATATACATGTCTTAGTTATATTGGCTGCATTCTTAGAAGTTTTGAATACATGCAGCAATGTATATTGCAGTAAAAAGGCAGTGGTATGGCCAATTGTGCTGCACTGCGCTACGTGCGTTACATGTAGAAAAGATCTGTAAAAGATTAGGTTTCAAAATAGAATGTCTTTGGTAGTTTATATCCCGTTGAAGGAAATTCTTTGGTCGTGTTGGTTTTTAGTAGTCTTATCTTTGTATAGTTTTCTTTTCAATTACCTAATTCAAGATTTTACAAAGCTGTTTATCAAAAAAAACTCCAAATATTATACCTAATAACTCGATCAGCTTTCAAAAAAACCTCATCAAATTTGATTCATAAATTGGGGAATAACGATGCCACAAACAGACATACAGAAGGGAAACGAGTTTATGAGGCGTGACTAACAAAGGAAATTTTTTTTACGTGGTAATCCCCGTCTTTTTTGCTGAAACTCTTTGAGGCGCGCGTGAAACACAACGCGCCGTCGACCCGGGCCTGGTCTATGGTCGGACAGCGAGTTGCCCATTAGCTATGCAATAGCTTGGAGAAAAAAAGAATAAAAAATAAAAAGGAAAAAAAAATGCACCAATCTTCATTCATTTTTAGTCATTGACTTTTTCATTGAGCCTTAATAATGTGGGTTTTAATACCAATCCAATGGCGATAACATAAACTTCAATTTGTGCCGAAACTTAATTGGCACCGTCTAGTGAAAAATCATTCCATGCAAATTGAAATTTACTTTAACACTATCGAGACGGGCACGCCGCAATCGCGGCGGTAAGACCCCTCTTTGAGGAGTGGCTGGATAGGCGTCACGGCGTCCTTACCTACCGCATGACGCAGGTCCTCACCGGACACGGAAGTTTCGGGAGGTTCCTGTGTCTGATAGGGAGGGAAGTAACGCCTGGGTGTCACCACTGCGAGGATCGTCCGGAGGACACGGTGGAGCATACGGTGCAGGACTGCCCCGCTTGGGCAGAGCACCGCCGTGTCCTCACGACGGCGATAGGCGGAGACCTCTCGCGCCCGGCATTGGTCGAGGCCATGCTGCGGGGCGAGACGGAGTGGGAAGCGGTCGCCTCCTTCTGCGAAGCAGTAATGCTCGTGAAGGAGGAGGCGGGCCGCCTGAGGGAGAGGACAGCGTCCTCCCTCCACCCCAGCCGCAGTGGTAGACGCCCACGGCGTCGGACGTCGCAGGACGATCTCCGGACACCGTAGGCGCGGGCATGCGGGCAGCGAGTAATGGGCGACTTGCTGTCCGACCATGGACCATGCCCGGGTCGACGGCGCGTTGTGTTCCACTCGCGCCTCAAAGAGTGTCAGCATATTGACGGGGCCTGTAGAGGGCCAAAGCCTGCCGGGGTCGCGGGACCAAGGGATTACCGTGACCCCGGTACGTAAAGGGCTAGTGAAGGACACCGTGGATTTTAGTCAGTACAAGTCTGACAGTCCCTCCCGCCCTGCCCTGGGTGGGAGGACTCATTTGATGATTTTACCACGCAAAAAAAAAAAAAAAAAAACACTATCGAGAACGGTTTTTTTGGCGATAAAATCTCACAAAGTGTCACAAAACACAAGATTTCAAAAATAAAAACGCACAATTTCATTTTCAGACGCAGAGTGACTACATAATAAGATGTAATAGTGAAATATCTTCATAATACCTTATTTTGTGTAATTTATTTAAATTTTTGAAAATATATAGTTTAAAGTTTGATTTTGCAACATCACACATTTTTTACTTTACATTATTATCAATTTTCATGTAATAACAGCTTAAAAGTTACGTAAACAGACCTTCAATAAGGCATTCAATTTTAAGTTAATAATTTTAGGTACCTTCTATTCATCCCCGGATCGACGGCGCGTTGTGTGTTCCACGCGCGTCTCAAAAAGTGTCAGCAGAGTGACGGGGCCCCCCTCTAGAGGGCCAAAGCCCGTCAAGATCCCGGCAGGGATCGCGGGACTTACGAATTACCTTGACCCCGGAACGTAAAGGACTATTGATGGACACCGTGGATTTAGTAAGTAAGAATCTGACAGTCCCTCCCGCTCTGCCCCGGATAGGAAGACTCATTTAATGATTTTACCACGTAAAAAAAACTTCTATTCTTCAACAAACTCGTAGCAGTCTCGAAAATGTCGTAGCACAGCTACGAATTTGCTACGAACCGAACCAACTTGCTACGAATACACTTCAATAGAAAGGGTATTAACAACAAAAACCTCGTGCAGGTATCAGATGATCTAGATTTCTTGGATATATACGTTCAGGCTTTTCTTGGAACAATGAGGTTTTATGAATTATGCTTTGAACATTCACAACCAAAATACAGAGAGATTAATTAATGAGTTTATTCATTGAAAGGAGTTATACTAAAGCATAAAGAGAGAAATTAATTAATTAATATTTATAAATTAATTTTGAAGCGATATCTTGGGTTTCAAGCACGGCCTTTGAGTTATCCATTTGCTTAAGATTTTAGGACTCTTTCTGAATTAGAAAGAAAAGAGATTTATTGACACCTCGTTGCAAAGAACTTTAAAATGTTAAAATTTAAGTGAAGTTCAGGAATGCAAAAGAGTAGCTAACCTTTTTATGTTTCCATGGAATTTACTTTTTTTATAAAACGTAGCCCCACACTGGGAATGTCTCCTGTATCGTGGGTTAAACAGACATATAAACAAACACCCGGTAAAACTACATACTTGTATAGGTCATACAAACATTTGTACCGTGCGGGAATCGAAACCACGACACATAAATATAGCCTAACCGGCTCACTGTCCGATCGACGGCGGGTCGACGACCCGTCATGTCACAAAATGCTGTCAGCAATCTGACGCCCCTCCCCCTTATAGGGCCGAAGCCCTGCCGGAGTTGATAACCATTAGATAACCGTGACCCTGGAACCTAAAGGACCTGGAAGGATCACCGTGGATTAGTACAAGTAGTCAGTACAAGTCTGACAGTAGCTCCCGTCCCGCGCTGGGTGGGAGTACTCATTTGATGATTTTACCATGATAAAAAAAGGATAAAGTAACTTCGCAATGGTGAAAGAATTTTCGAATTCAAAGTAGTCGTTCCGAAGATTACTTCTTACATACCTACAGACTCACAAACTTTAACATCTTTATAATAATCTACCTGTACCCTGCCACTCTTCGCTGTGGCACATTGTGATTGAATGGTTGAGAAACGAGAAACAAAACAAAGAATACATTTCATATAAGTTTAATTTCCCTTGTTTCCGGTAGATGGCGCGGTCACTGGTACACAGCATGCAAACAATAAATAAAAATAATCCTTGATACAGATTATAGATCATGCTAAAATTTCATATATATATATATATAGAAGTATAAATCTAAAGTGATGAAGATAGTAATAAAGGAAAATAAGTGCATATAAAATTAATAGTACATATTATAGTAACGTTCAACAGGAGAGCACTGTATCTCATACTAAATTAGCTCTAAAACGCTTGCGTTGCAGTATTTTAGCACTAAATTATGTTAATACTCTGCTGTGGGCAGAAATTATTTAGTGTAACATGCGTTGGGCGGTAATATTGATGTTAGTATACAGTGCTATGATCAGTGTGTCTATTTACAATAAATAATGGGTTAGATCAGAAACAAAATTAGGAAAACTACTTGTTATGTCAGGCCTGTTGGTCTAGTGGTAAGTGACCCTGACTGCTATGCCGGAGGTCGTGGGTTCGATTCCCACTCAGGACAAATGTTTGCGTGATGAGCACGATCATTTGTTCTGTGCCTGGGTGTAATTTATCTATAATATGTACCTATGTATTTAGAAATACATAAGTATGTTTATCAGTTGTCTAGTACCCATAACACAAGCTCTGCTTAGCTTGGGACTAGATGGCGTTGTGTGAAAGTTGTGGAATATTTATTTATTATATGGTCGCGGTACCGTTTTATCAGGTAACCGTGACCCTCGAGCGTAAAGGGCTATTGAAGGACACCGTGGATTTTAGTCAGTACGAGTCTGACATTCCCTCTCGTCGCGTCTCGGATGGGAGGACTCATTTGATGGTTTTAATACGAAAACTAGCCGTCCACATACCCTAAATCATCGATCCGTCTTGCGGCAGGGAGTCCCACACATTTGCCCAATCTGATCTCGACTCTAGCACATCATGTCTGTTTTAACGACCGTCTGTCCATATACCGACATGCCCGGCATTTCCACTACAGCATGCCGATTCTACTCGCAATGACCATCATTTTATTTTTCTGGCTTGTCGTTAAGTAGTCATACTTAAATATCTTCAGGTTTGCTGAATCGGAAGGTGGCAGTCAAGTCCTGCCTGCAATCGTTTTTTAAGCTATTGCATGGCTTCTATCGCGAGCTCTGAGCGCGGCGACCGAATCAAGAAATGCCCTAACGAAAATAAACCTAACACTCCGCATCGTCTAACGTCGTTTCAGTTCGGCAGACTTCGGGAATCATAAAAACATCCATCATAAAGACAATTTACTTTTTCTTACTCATTCTAAACGGCCAGCTACAAAAGGAGGTCTTCACAATGAAACCTACTTATAAAATTGTTCTACAAGAAAGCAGAGTGGCGCAGTGGAAGCGTGCTGGGCCCATAACCTGTTAAAAATTTTGATCAGAATGGAAGTGAAACCTGGGAATCCTGTATATAAAAGGCCCACTTATATCTTAATAATAATTTATTTTTCTTTATTACAGAGTAGTGCACCACAACCATTTTAAACAAATGATATTCTCGTTAAATATTCGCGGAAGGCGGTAGATATTTTTTTAATGCTATGCAATAGCTTTACCGCGGCAGTCCCGAGTGCATGTTTTTTTTTTACAAAAATCTTTACGATTTGCGGCACATTAATACGTATAAAAACAAATTATAACGTTTTGTAATTTCATTTATTTTATAGATATTTGATATCACATGAATCTTTATGTTGTAAATCAACATTAAACATGTACAAATTATGTTGTGTACCTTGGTTACAGGATAAATTAATCATTCGATAACAATGGTTAACCAATATCAATGTTTACACGGCAACCTATGAATGTACTAATATTTTGATGGTAAATTATATTGTTATGTCTACAATAACGTTTAATCGAAATTCAATAAGATTATGGCTTGTAAATATTGGGATATATTAATTCGAAAGAGTGTTTTTTTTTTGGTTCGTATATTAATTTTTCAATACAATTATTTACATACACACATATTATTTTTATACCTTCATGATTATTAAATGTTTCTATTTTTCCTGTTGATATATATTTTTTTAGGTTTTGTATTTTTTCTTTCTACAGACCAATAACTCGTGTGTGGTGTAACTATAAGTGCTAGTTGGTTATAAATAACACATTTTTTCATGTCCAGTACATAATTATAGCTCTCTTACAAGGTTTTAAAACTGCCTTGATCACTAGCAATATTATTTAAATTAAAGAAAAACCTTTTCAAAAAAGAAATGTAACCGCAAAAAAGAAAAAAGAACCACAAAAAAGGGTAAAATAACCTACAAAATAACTTTTCTTTCGGAGGTTTGTTTGAGGAGGCTTTGTTTTTTTTTATTTTATTGTTTTTTTTGCCATCTGCTTCCAAAATAAAATACTGTCTGCATGTTACATAATTATATCATAATTGGTCGATTTCCATAAAAAAACTTTATAAAAATGTTCATGAATATCGATTCGTATAAAGTAGATAAATAATCGAATAAATGTGGAAACCACAGCAAAAGAAAAGTCTAGCCTCAAATTGAAATTCAGCGATCGACGATCCCTAAATACTTTTAACGCGACCATATTAAAGCCTAAAAGTTAACATTTTAATCGAGTTTGTGGTTCGAACCCTAACTAAGTTTAATAATTTGAAAGGCAGCTTTTGGTGATGTAATTGAATTATATGTATTACTTGGATTTTTTCGTAAATAAATCTAATTTCAGAGGATAAAATAATGTACAATCGACAAAGTTGAATCATGACCCACCATAAGCTTATATTCTTACAGATATTCAAATACAATTAGGTCTACATTCGCATAAACATACATCCATGGTAAACACTTTTATCTTTATCAATTTGACGGATTCAAACGTTTTATTGTCAAAATGGTTCATGATTCAACTTCGTTGATTGTACATTCAAAATATGGACGTTAATTGTTACTTACTCTTTCACACGAAAATTTCTAAACTGATTTGCATTAAAATTGGAATACGGATAGCTTTTTACCTGGATAAACATATGGATCTACTAAAGATTATTTTTGAGGAGAACCCGCGTTTTTCGGTGACCGAGAAACGTTCAAACGAGGGAATAGAGGATTTCAGCTTGCAAGTGTGAGTTGCGATGGCCTAATTGGTAAGGCATCCGGAGTACTTATCCAGAAGACGCGGGTTCAAATCCAGCTTGCAACTGATTTTTTTTTCTTCAAAAATCATCTTTACGATGCGCGTGGCTTACTTTATTGCGTTTAAAAATAATTAATATAGATATGCTTTATATCCCAGTATAACTTTCCCATGGATATTCCTTGTTCACGCGTGGTCAACGCCGTGGGCATAAACGCATGCCTTTTCCAATGAATGTAGGCAGAAACTACAGAACACTGTTACGATCGTAACATAGATACCTACTCGTCCAATTTCACAAATATGATATTGGCCATACACAGACCTCACCCACACCTGACTTTTCTGAAGAAATATCGGAAACTCAAAACAAATAAGAAACAGGGAGTAATGTCGTTTTAAAACTAATAAACATGTTAGTGACTAAGTCCGTTTAAAAATTCATAAATTCACATTCATGTCAGGTTATTCTCAAAAATCTTTCGAGGTACTCGCTACACTTTTTCTTTATCGTGGTAAAATCATCAAATGAGTCCTCCCACCCAGGACAGAGCGAGAGGGACTGTCAGACTCGTACTGACTAAAATCCACGGTGTCCTTCAATAGCCCTTTACGTTTCGGGGTCACGGTAATTCGTAAGTTCCGCGATTCCGGCAGGCTTTGGCCCTTTATAGGCGGCCCCGTCACTATGCTGACACTCCTTGAGGCGCGCGTGGAACTATCAACACGCGTCAACTAACTACTATACGTCAATTAGATATGCTGACAACTCTTTTTGTGAAAATTATCCTAAAATTTATAGCTAGGGAACTATAGCTAATAAAACTGTCTCCCATACAATGCACCTGCAACCGCTTCATAAATTATTCCAACAATCTAATTACGGTCTGTTCGATAACTAAGTTACAGAGCATCTAAGTGTCTTAACTTTCCAAGCACGGAACATCCTAACTTTTATATGTATTACCTATACATTAGCTGAGCGTAAATATAGAAGTTAACGTCAAAGGAATTGGAACCTTAGCATCTGTGAGAGATAGTTTAGTTTCAATTGACACGAGTATTCGTTTTATGACACGTATGCTTTTCTGTTTTGGTATAAGTGTAGTTTGGTCAAATATTAGTTGTATTTGTAACGTATACATTGATATAACTTATATTTACAACTTACCTAAGTTAATTTACACAGACACACATGTACATCTAGTAGAAAAACTCATTGATTAATAAGCAGATGATAATAATATATATTTGTGTTGTTGATCAGTGAATGAGACAAGAGGTACTGCGATCTGCAAAACTTCTAATGTAATTAGTAAAGTGTTTTGGAACAGACGTCCAAGTAAGTGTTCCAAATAATAATAAAACTGCTTATTATTTGGAACATTTATTTGGAACGTCTGTCGTAATAGGTCAGTAAAATAAAATATAAAAATCGGCCAACTGCCAGTGACGCACGAAGGGTTCTGTACAATTCACTTTGTATGTTGTGACAACAGAAATAAATGTTCTATGAAAATTTTAACTGTCTACCTGTTATGAATTTTGAGATACAGTCAGCTGACAGATAGACGGTCAGCAGAGATTTCCTTTGTTACCTTTCGGGTAAGGAACCCTCAAAGGCAGGACGTATAAACACACTGATGTATTGAAAAAATAAAAATAAAAACATTTAGTTGAAGGCCTCCTAAAAGTGGACCGACGACATCGTGAGAGTCGTGGGCAACTGATGGATGCTAGTGGAATTATCGTGGCGTGGCGGTCTAAGGGGGAGGCCTATGGTCAGCAGCAGTCGTCTCAAGCTGATGAGGATGATAATGATGGATTCTTGGAAAAATCAGGTTCGTGTATGTACATCTATTTTTTCCAAGAATCCATCATACTTCTGCATACATATGCAGAAGTTTGAAAGTGGAGAAAACTTAATGAGTATATGAAGATTGCAATTCATTATTTTTTGTTCAGCCTTCACCATGGGAATAGGACTTGACCTTATAAATGTCTGTGCCTTTCACTGTCCACCATAATTTTTATTAATCACCTCTTACTAAAGGTCAAGATGTCTCCTTGCAGACAAGACATTTAATCAAAACTAATAGATAAACAAAACTAAAACTAATTTACAACTTCTTAACTCAACGATTGTTTGGGACACACGAACCATTTCATTAATATTTCTTTGTTTCTGTTACTGGCAAAACATTACAATTCCGTCGTTCTATAGAATAACTGGGTCTATAAAATTTTGAGTTTGCTAGTTTTGGCAATGTCTTATATCATCCTCTGCCCAGCATTTTCCCAACTGTGTCGGGATCGGCTTCCATTCGAACCGGATGCAGCAGAATATCAGTATTTTACATGGAATCATCTGACTTTCTGATCTCCACAACCCAGCAATTGGGAAATGTATCCTTTGGGAAGACTGGATGTCAGACTTTCTAGCTCCTGACTAACAGTAACGACTGTCAAAGATCTACAAATGACAGGGACCAACGGAGGCAACTTGTTATGATAATAGTTTTTGAGAAAGATGAATCGCTCAATCGCTCAAGTTATTATTTAGTCATTCTAATGAATATCGAATTATGTAAATTGCCAGCAACATCTCTATATTGACGACTTTCCTTTCAGATGTTCGTCGTCTAAAGGAAACTCGAAAAGTTAAAGCATTCAGAAACCCCGCAACACTAATTGCATCTGCTTACAAACTCGAATTTGGACTTTCAACGAATATTACTCTTCAAGCAGTTCTTAAACTCAATAGCTGTCAGGTCAAAATCTTTTCATGAAAAAAGAAACATTTATTGTAAACAATTTGGTTTCCCCACTGCCTCGGGTGATTGTTTTTCTTTTACAAAAGTAAAGGATAATGTCCTTAATGAAATTACTTTTTTTTTCTATCATACAAAAGATAAAATGTGACTTGGATAATCGTCATACATTTTCGGAACGTTTTCTCTAAGGACCCTCGATTGTGTTTACGTAATCGGCGTAATGACAATACTTCAAGGGAGCAAAAACTGAAGTACCTACTAGGGGCCTACCATCACTTCCAATAGCAGTATTATTTCAATATTTACGTACTTGAATGTGGGCAAAAGATAACGTATTGTAGGATGGCGATAGGCGGAGACCTCTCGCCCCCGGCATTGGTCGAGGCCATGCTGCGGGGCGAGACGGAGTGGGAAGCGGTCGCCTCCTTCTGCGAAGCAGTCATGCTCGTGAAGGAGGAGGCGGGCCGCCTGAGGGAGAGGACAGCGTCCTCCCTCCACCCCAGCCGCAGTGGTAGACGCCCACGGCGTCGGACGTCGCAAGACGATCTCCGGCCACCGTAGGCGCGGGCATGCGGGCAGCGACTGGGCGACTCGCTGTCCGACCATGGACCATGCCCGGGTCGACGGCGCGTTGTGTTCCACGCGCGCCTCAAAGAGTGTCAGCATAGTGACGGGGCCTGTAGAACGCCAAAGCCTGCCGGGGTCGCGGGACCAAGGGATTACCGTGACCCCGGTACGTATAGGGCTATTGAAGGACACCGTGGATTTTAGTCAGTACAAGTCTGACAGTCCCTCCCGCCCTGCCCTGGGTGGGAGGACTTATTTGATGATTTTACCACGATAAAAAAAAAGTGTAGGTATATGTTACCGACCTTATTCGATATCAGGTCAATCCAGTTTACTCATTTATCTTGTCACGATACTTAACACAAAAAAAATAATTACACTGCGACTAACTTTAATACTTGCCGACTACTGCGACACCTCTCACATCAGTTTTTCGGCTTGAGCGTGGCTGTTCGGTTTTAACCTAGCCTAAACCATTTGTTTAGTAATGTCAACGTAATGTCAGTTGTCAACCTAATATGAACGGACAGATGGCGCTCTCGGCCCTTCTGTCTCCACGATGAACAGAGCGCATACGTCTCTTGTAACTTTTAATATAAATAAATAGTTTTGTGAGTGCTTTCTCCTATTTATCAAAGTGTAACAGTGTCTAATAAACATTATAACAGTGCAACGTGGTTTCAATCAAGATCTTATTCACCATTTACACATTTCCATTTGTAATAATACCATAGTTTGTCCATAGTTTGTCATTTGACAAACTAGTTTGGCCTGAAACCGATTTTGACCGGTCGTATATAGATAGTAAAGTGACAAAAAAAGTGATACTGTTGTAAGAGATGGTGGTACAGACCCTTCGAATAAATTCACGCTATATTTCAAATTAAATTACGGTTTTTGTGTGGGTCCCGGGACATTAGCAAAGGCGTCTCTTGACCAAGGTAATTTTTGACCCTCATTCGTTTGGTGTACGGGTCACATTATTTGTGGATCCGATGTACAAAGCTTATCTTTTCACCTCAAATTTAAGGCTTGATTGATTTTTGTCGCTCAAATAAAATGGAATAAAGTTTAAAATTTAAATAATGATTGTCCTAGTATTTGTATAGTTTGTGGGTGTTCTGGCAAGATGGATGCATTTATTTGAATGTTTAATTTTAAGGATATATTTTATCTGACATAGCAAGAATTCCGGCGAATATAAAGAGAATATGAGTTATTTTATTACCCCCTTTATTCCCACAAAATACTAACGTGGCCTATTTATAGTGCCAGTTTTTATTTAAATATAGTATAAAGCATATTCTCCGTAAAAAAATCGGCATAGTATTTACTTTACGTTTACGTTACTCACTCGTGCTATCGCTTCTAGGGCCTATTTCTTTCAATTCAAGCTATTTATTCAATTAAAGTAATCCTATAAATCTTCCTCTAGATGTTTTGTAACACTTATAATTTAAAAAATTACGTGCAAAACTTTACCTACTAAACATTTAAATGTAAAACGTTTCGTTCATTAAGTGTCAGTTTATGTCCTATAAAGTGTAGTTCGTGATCCAAATACATCTATGTCAAAGTTGGAGTAATTTAAAACAGTTTATTTCGATGCAAACAGTGCTTGAACTAAAATGGAGTAGCTATTTATTCAGTAACAGTGTATTTACGAGCACAAAGCAGTAACTAAATTGAGCGAATAAACCGTAGGTAACACAATTACCGTATACACAACCCAAATGATTTTGAAGGTAAATTCTAATCCATTTCATACATAAAATCTCGCCTTTTGCCTATGAATGTAGGCAGAAAAGAAAAAGTCTCGTGCTACTTTATTTTTTATTTCGTTATAAAGTAATAAAAGGTAGTCGCCATACAAAAAACATGTGCAAAAACAATGTTTGATCTTTTCCAGATTTAAAGTCAAATACGATGAAACGATTCTGTACGTTGAAAATAAATGATTTTAAAACAATGTTAAACATTTTTTATCCGATTACATAAGAGCCAGAAAGAAGAATAAAATTAATTTCACATGTGCGCACTGTTTCTGATGTTCCATTTAAAAATATTTAAACTGTAAATACGAAAATCATCCTTGACCTAAAATACACCTACATCAAACAGTTTTATACAAAGCAACCTGTGACAGACAGACTGACACTAAAGACGAGTAAACGCTCTCTGACATGAAACACCCAAAAGTTTTTCCTCCGGGCATTAGTAAGGATTTTCCGCGACGAATTATGACAAAGTAAATATGTGCTTTCAGCTTAGTTAAGTATACGGAAAACAAATAATTCACATAATTGGTTCGAAGCGAAAATGGAGCGCTGTTGTGTGTGAGAAAAGCGAAGAGAAAATGCTTCTTTAGAAGGAAGATAAAACTATAGGATAGTCTTGAAAGTCGATACATGATATATAATAGGCATGTTATATGTTAGCATTAATAAATTTCAAACTTAATTAGTCCATCAGTAAGATTTTTGGAAGTTAATGAATACGATTTTTTTGTTTTGTTGAATAAATGCAAATCTACAAAGATATAACGTAATGATTATATTTTCTGATAATCTAACTGACGGACTAAGTAGATTTTTTCAGTCATATTTGACTGAAAAAATCTATAACCAATATTATATTTTATACAATACGGTATTCCGTATTGTATAAAATATAATATTGGTTCTTCTAACCGTACCGGCACATTATGGGCAGTTTGTTCCGCCACTTCTTTTTCCCAGCCAAAACACTAGGAAGTGTCGAAGGGGGCCGCTTTGGGGGACTGTCTTTTGTAAAATATAACCTTTGACCTACTTCGACCAACGATAAAGTGTTTATAAATCAGGCTATTTTTAAAAATTTACTTTGGATTTTGAATTTTTTCTTGACAAAGTAACATTCTATCAGCATCGGCATGTCCTACCATTTAAAGGCGAAAATATGTAACGTCTGATAATCCATCATTGGTCGGTATAGTGGATTGCGGTATACTTCTTCTAAAGAGAACTTTGAATGTACGTTTTTTTTTTAAAATCATCAAATAATTTCTTCCACTCAGGGCAGAGCGGGAGGGACTGTCAGACTCATACTAAAATCCACGGTGTCCTTCAATTTCCCTTTTATTCCGAGGTCAAGGTAATTCGGAAGATCCGCGACTCCGGCAAGCTTTGGCCCTCTATAGGGGACCCCGTAATTATGCTGACGCTCTTTGATGCGCGCGTGGAACTCAACGCGCAGTCGACCCGGGCATGGTCCATAGTCGGACAGCGAGTTGCCCATTACTCGCCGTCCGCATGCCCACCCAAGAATGCACTTTAATTACGTTTACAGTAATGTGTCCGTGGTGGATTGCAGCCCACTCCCTCTCAGAGAGAGGAAGCCTATGTCCCAGCAATGGAAACAATACATAGTGATTATGCTTATTCGTATACTAACGTGAACACTTACAGTTTTAAAATGATTATGAAAGTACTAAATTAACGAATAAAGGACTATTTAAACAAACGCTGGGCTTTAAACCTTAATACAATCCCGAGACGAGGTCAACGTATATATTCGGAATATATTTAAAATATATTTCGAAAAAAAAACTTTAACATAAAAGAAAATCTAATCATAAAGCTGATGAGCTTCTACCATCCAGTATTTTACATACATTATAATAATATCATGTTTTTATTGCTCTAGACTTGACGTAAATCTGACCTTTCTTTCATCCAGTAGATCTGGGCCCAAATCGTTTAGCCCGTTAAGGCTAAACCAAGGGTTCCCAAACATTTTCAGTTCCCGGCGCACTCGAATTGATGTGAGATGACAATGATAGCTAGTTGAAGGTCACACCAAATCGGAACACGTTAATCAGGTAGTATTGGAGAGCAGTGTTGGCCCAGTGGTACTTGTTAGTCGCAGGTATGGGTACAACTCTGCCAGGCGCATTACTTTTTGTAATTTATAAATAAATAAATATTCCACAACTATTACAGAAGGTATGTGACATCTGTTAACCTGCAAGGGCCAGGCAAACCAGGCTTGTCCCAGTAATTGAACGAGGTGGCGCTAAATGACTTGCATAGCTCTGTCTCTTTCACTCACTGGAACAAGCCTGGTTTTAAGTCGTCATAATACGGCCGCAGGGCTAGATGCGCGGCGACAGCGTAAAGTTTGGTAGCCACTGGACTGTAAAGGATACAATATTTTTATATGATAATAAAAAATATACGAAATGTTTTTGTATCATCAGCGTTAGAAATTGGGACACGTGTAAGATGACAATAAATGAATTTATAAATGTTTATGACAATTTTTTTTTTCAAGTGTACCTTCTACTGAACGGTAAAATAAGTATTTTTGGCGAAAATCCTCATGAAGTGGGTGAAGCGGAAGGGATTATCAGATTCTTATTAACTAAAACTACCCTTTTTCTTCACACGCCCTTTGCTTTCCAGAGCAACGCTATCATGCTGAGACAATCCGACGACTACATAGGTACAATTAGTATGTGTTCTAGTACCTATCTAGTTTTCATGTTTTTCTAAAAATTGTATTTATAATATTCTTTAGAGATAAAAAAAATTAACATGATTGTTACACTTCGAACAACATACTTGATCAGTAAATATCACGTAACAAAAAATATTAATATCAAACACAAAAACACCAGCCAACACATACAAAAAATATAATACGAACTACCGATATTTTTTCCCACAAGCTCAAATACCCTCATTCGTTGAATATAGGTCAAACTGCTAGTATGTAAAGTTTTAGCTGAAAGGTACCTTCTGGTGACGTCTCAACAATGACGTCACCGCCGCTATTCGCACTATTTTATCGCGTCAATCTATAGAAGATTCACGGTCCTCAATCAAGCAGCGACAAGCGCTATCAATGAAATTTACGAGCTTTTCAGCGCAAGCGCTGCAGCGCTCGATCTATGCTTTTATAGGGGAAAATTAAACGGAGGTTTGGGCTTTAGTGTTTATTTATTTACGAGAATAATTATGTTTGGCAAAGAAATGTAAAGAAGCGTTTTTTAATGCTTTGACGTAGCCCAAAGACGCAAAATATTATCATTTAAGTGCCACATAAAGCTACAAATTTTCTTTGTATATTTTTGTTACACCTAAATATAATTACGACAAAATTTTAGTTTGTGAGAACTTAACGAAAATGATCGAACGAATGTAATTCTTAGAAACTGGGTAGACGCGAGAAATTCGGGCTAATGATGCAATGCCTTTATCCACCAGACAACTATTCTAGAATAGTCTAAAACTCTAGATTATAATAATTAGATTCCTCACAAAGGATTTCACATTTTTTTCTTATATAACTCTTTACTTATCCAACTTACTTTCAGGCACATCGGCATCTGCGTTTTTAGTTTTTATTGTTAGATATACAACTCTATTTCCACAAAGGAGACGGGGACTTCTGGGCCCGAAAGTAATAAGTTGAGATATGGCTTAAAAAAAAGGTTATTTTTTTCTATTTCGAACTGTGAAAAATCAATTCAATTTACAATCTGGGAAATGAAAAATCCAATAATTAAGTTAGTGTTACGAAGTAATAGGAAAATCGATTCAATTGGAATCGATTTTCGTTACAGAGTTCATAGGTACTATTTTACGAAAATGCTTTCACCGGATGATTTATTTAATTAAAATAATTAAATCTATTAGAATTAGAGTATTAAGAGTTAAAACTAATTAAATATCTACATAATTAGAATTAATCGATTTACATTTACTAATCGATTATTGTATTTTTAATCTGTGCTAACTCTGACAAGAATGCATGACATGACAGATGACATCGATCGACACTCGTTTCGTATCGTCTATGCGTGTGCGTTCTGAGTGTTTCCTCCCCGTACTTTTTTTCAATCAAGACATAAGTCGCAAAATGAGCCCCCCAAAATCCTATGGTTTTAAAAAGCCGCCATTTTTTCCATTTTAATGTGGCCCGCAAGATTAAGACGAATAGATTGACGTGAGAATCATCAAAATCGGCTTACGCGTTTGTTCTCTAGAACGATATAGAGGAACAAACATAAATATATACAAATATACACACGTATGCTGATAAAACTATTACTCTCCTTCAGCAATCTGGTAAAAAATGACAATCGCACTTCAAAAATCGGCTATCATGTATAGATTGTTACGTAACCTCACTTTCTTAAATCTCTTATATCTCGGCTCTCAGATTGCCAAAATCTGCAAAATTTTCAGCGATTGTTTGTTAATATAGTAGCTATCAATTTACACCAGTTTCATCTTTTTACATCTAGGCCCAAAGTTGTATGAAAGCGTATCCGTCTCCTTTGGTGGTTTTAGTTTATGAAAAAAAATCTTTCTAGAAAATTAAGCTGTTTAATATCCGAATAAATTATGAAAAACCCACAAGAAAAAAAGAAGACTTAACTGGTTATTTCGAAACTTGGAAGTTTAAACAAATAATAATCTGCCCAAAGTTTACTAATCGTATTACAGGCAGACATCATCATCTTCCTAGCCTTTTCCCAACTTTGTTTCTGTGGGGATCGGCTGCCAGTAGAATCGGATGCAGCTGAATATCAGTATTTTACATGGAGCGACTGCCAATCTAACCTCCACAACCTAGTAACCGGGTAATACGATACTTCTTGATAAGATTTGTAATCAGACCTTCGAGTTTCTGAATAACGACTATCAAAGAACTACAAATGATAGCTGGGACGAACCGCTTTACTTACTTACTCGCTCATCAGACCAAATCAGACCAGATCAGACTCAAAAGCGTAACTTTGAATATGTGTGGCTATTATTATTTAAACACGAACACCTCCACTGCTCCGAAGTCAGGCAGACGCTCCATGTAAAATATATATTACTATTTTGCACATACAACATACTTTTTTTTTTACGTGGTAAAAACATCTAATGAGTCTTCCCATCCAGGGCAGGGCGGTAGGGACTGTCAGACTTGACTGAGTGAAGTCCACGGTGTCCTTCAATAGCCCTTTACGTACCGGGGTCACGGTAATTCGTGAGTCTCGCGACAACGGCAGGCTTTGGCCCTCTACAAGCCCCGTCACTATGCTGACACTACTTGAGGCGCGCGTGGAACACAAGGCACCGTCGCTCCGAGCATGGTCCATGGACGGACAGCGAGTCGCCCATTACTTGCCGCCCGCATGCCCGCGCGCCCGCGCCTGCTGTGGCTGGAGATCGTCTTGCGACGTCCGTCGCCGTGGGTGTCTACCACTGCGGCTGGGGTGGAGGTCCCCTCACGCGGCCCGCCTCCTCCTTCGCGAGCATGACTCCTTCGCAGAAGGAGGCGACAGCACCCCACTCCGTCTCGCCCCGCAGCATGGCCTCGAATAATGCCTGGCGCGAGAGGTCTCCGGTGCTCTGTCCAAGCGGGGCAGTCCTGCACCGTGTTCTCCGGACGATCCTCGCAGTGGTGACACCCAGGCGTTTCTTCCCTCCTTATCAGACACAGGTACCTCACGAAACTTTCGTGTCCGGGTCTGACGACCTGTGTCATGCGGTAGGTCAAGATGCCGTGACGCCTATCCAGTCACTCCTCAAAGAGGGGTCTTACCGCCGCGATTGCGCGATCCATACAACATACTTGGGAAAAGCTAAACAGAAACACGTAAGAATCACCGAAATTCGTTGACTTGACGGAAGTTGAAACAGGAAAATTTTGGAGTAGATATCACGGACTGGAATGAGGAATTTAGGGAGACAACCGACAAGATGTACAGACGATCTCGTTAAAGTGGCCGTAGAAACTTGAGAACCATGATTCAAAATCGCTAGAAGTGGAAAGATTTGGAAGAGACCCACACTCAGCATAAGGTGGCTAAACGTTGAAGACTTCGATCAATCAGATCAATAGTACTAGATTCTCGATGAGCGCTTCAAAAACGGCCCGAAAAATACCGCCACAAACGGTTTTGTGTCGGTATTTCGAATCCTTGTTGCTTAGACCTTAAGTATCATTTTAGAATGAGTGCTTTTGTACTGATGACATTTTTTCTTTTTCTTCAAGAAACATTTTTCAATTGTTTACGTTAAACCTAATACATTACAGGTTTATAATACACTGAAGATGTTAATACTATTGTAATTTTTTTATGAAGTTTTGATGTTTACGTGTGTGCAAATGTGGCCGCTTATGCGACTCCTTTTTGTTCCTGATCCTTAATCTAGAGCTATTATTGATCGAAGGTTGAAGATACGGAAACAGGATAGTGATGATATTGAAATAGAATGTCCAATACTGACATAATGTCACTCAAATAAATATAGCTATATGTATGAACTTGACATTTTCTGGCTAACAAAGACTAATGTGCCCTCAATTCATGTCCTTTGTCTCACCCAGATTATATTATGACAGAGTGATGTGCCCTGAAACTAGGATGCGTGGGTTGATACCTATGTATGTGAATGTAGGTACTAAAGAGACTAACGGCACAGCTAACGGTGCGGAAGAATAGATCATAAAATGTTGCTGGCATGTTGAGAAATTAGTCTTTTCCAGAAAGTATAAATATGTTTTATTTTTCAGTTTTGTGATTCGTCTAGTTTATAACATAGAGTTCAATGTTTTGAAACTATTCGAAACTATTAAGTAAAGCGTTACATATAATATACCGACATGTTTTTACAGCAATGATTTGACTAAAATCCAGTGTCCTTCAATAGCCCTTAACGTTCCGGGGTCACGGTATTCTTTATTCCGTGACCCATTGTGGTGACACTATTTTAGGCACGCGTGGAGAAAAATGCTCGTCGACCCGGGCATGGTCCATTGTCGGACAGCAAGTCACCCATTACTCGCCGCCCGCCTCCCCGCGCCTTCGGTGGCCGTAGATTGTCTTGCGACGTCCTTCGCCGCGGGTTATTCTGGAGCTGGCCTTATTTTGAAGGATGCCTACAATTGCATTAAAACATGAAACGAGGGACTGGAGGCCTTTGCCCAGCCGAGGGACAACAAAGGCTCATAAAGAAAAGACACTGGGCGAAAACCTTTCGCCACTTCATAGGTCACTTCATCAATGACAAACGTCGTAAAACAATCTTCCTTCTCTTTCAATTCCGTCCTTATACATAATAATGTTGGTTTCGCACTATTACCGCGACGCCGACGTAGCTCAGAGGCGGTGTGAGGGAGCTAGTGCTATATTTGGAGTATGAAAGCGTCGACTTTTTGTTTGTCGTGTCGATCTTTGCAAGTAAAGAGATAGATTTTTGCATAGCTAGTAAAACTGTATCTTTGTAATAATAAGGCCTGATTTTTTCTTACGCTGACGTAGATCGCGTACGTTCGATCGTGTCTTTAAAGCCTTTGTCAAACAGAAAGGCGTGCCGAATGCGAAGCGAGGCGTTTTTATTTGTAATGTATGGAATTGTTTGAATTAAGACATAGAAAAGCGAAAGCGATCCGATAGCGTGACAGAACTATCGGACTGACGTCTCGCTTCGGTTCGGTATCGCTTCGGACTCGCCTGTTTTTTTGGCAAAGGCCTTAGTGAGAAAAAAAAACGTTGTGCGCGCCGCTGACGTCTGCGTCCCAGTTTTTTTTTTATACGTTGCCCCACAAACATATAAGGTGCGTTTACAAACATATAAGGTGACATACACAAATGCCCAGATCCGAAATAACTACTTGTAGATCATACAAATATTTGTTCAGTGCGGGAATTGAACCCGCGACACGCAGCGCAGCAGTCCAATCGCTCAGCCACTGCGCTGAACGTGCCATCGAAGTTTGGTTCGATATAGAACACAATGCATATTCGTACGCCTCAATCTACGTACTCGGCCCAATTAGGCGTATCAGGAATTCAAGCCTTAGCCACATTGTGAAACAAACAATGATTTCTAGCAAAAATCCTTAGATAGACAGGAATCTGAGAAACTTACTCGTATTATACTTATTACTGTTTGATACTCTTCAATGCAGTTACTGGTAGACGTCATAGTCCGTAGTCAGTACCATAAATGTGAACTGATTTTAATGAATTTTGATATTAGAGATGGAAACGTAGAGAAAGTTATATAATATAAAGAGATCCCCCTCCCGCACTGGACAGTGAAGCGGCGGGCAACAGCTAGTTTATACATAAAATAAAAGCTTGTAAAAATAACAATTTTCGTTGTAGTTTACGAATAAAGTGTTAAAAAATAAATTACAGACGAAGCCACTGGTGGAGGCTAGTAAATCAATCATACTTTCGTAGAAATCTTTACTATAAATTGTTAAGCATTTTCTAGGTACAACTACGACTCAGTTTATCGAGTAACATTCGATCATGGACCATGCCCGGGTCGACGGCGCGTTGTGTTCTACGCGCGCCACAAATTACCGTGACCCCGACACGTAAAGGGCTATTGAAGGACACCGTTGATTTTACTCAGTACGAGTCTGACAGTCCCGCTCCTCTCTGGGTGGGAGGACTCATTTGATGATTTTACACACGCTAACAAAAAAGAAAATACACCTACGAATCAGTTTATCGAGTAACATATTACGTTTACATATTTTAATGATTTCTCAGAAGTTTTAACGACAACGTTTCAAAAGAAATTAGGTAGGTATGTAGGATATAGTAAGAATTGTATTTTATGTATGTGAAACTGTTTTTTTTTAAGTTCAAATTTGAATAGAACGTAAGATGAGTGAGAGAGAGGTCAGAGTGTGAGCGAAGGGGAAAATGGAGGATGATTGTTAACTAAAACAACGCCGTAAGAAATAACTTATTGATATATATGAGAGTCAAAATAAACATAGAAGACTGAAGAAGTGGTTTCTCTCATCTTGCCCCATCCTACAAGTATTAGATGTCACATTTGAAAAGAGAAATTAAAAAAAAAAAACAATAATTATCATAAATGAATTTCAATAAATACGCACGATTTTTATAACTGCTTATAGAAATCTAAGATTTGCCGATGGATTTGACATGTGTAAGAGTGAAGACGTCTTCAAAGCAATGGGTGCCACCCGGACACGGAAGTTTCGGGAGGTTCCTGTATCGGATAGGGAAGGAGGAACACTGCGAGGATCGCCCGGAGGATACAGTGCAGAACTGCCCCGCTTAGGCAGAGCACCGCCGTGTCATGACGGTGGCGAAAGACCCTTTCGTCCGCGAAAGCTCTTTCGCCTGCGGGGCGAGACGGAGTGGGAAGCGGTCACCTCCTTCTGCGAAGCAATCATGCTATCGAAGGAGAAGGCGGGTCACGTGAGGGAGAGGACAGCGTCTCATGACCATGCTCAGGGCGACGGCTCGTCGTGTTCCACGCCCGCCTCAAACAGCTGTCATCACAATGACGGGGCCACCTTAGAGGGCCAAAGCCTGCCGGGGTCTCGGGACTAACTAGCTACCGTGACTCCGGAACGTAATGGGCAATTTAAGGACAAGAAAAGTACGTCCTGACGCTTTATAAGGGGAGAAAAAATCTTGAAAAATGATAAGAATTGACCCTCGGCTCCCTTTTAAAAACTACCCTGCCCAGCGCCCTATGTAAATCATTTTTCTTTCCTTAGTGCGTATCAATCAAATTTTCAATTTCCTACCTCTCCGCCATTTTCGTACTGTAATTTTTCACTGAAAGGCTTGAATAAAGCTTGACGAGGTACTCCTAAGCCCAGGTACGTGGATGTACTACTTTCATGGTAGTTAAGTATTTCATTTATTAAATAAATAAGTAAAATAAATATTAAACTACACAACTATCACACAACGCCATCTAGTCCCAAGCTAAGCAGAGCTTGTGTTATGGGTACTAGACAACTGATAAACATACTTATATATTTCTAAATACATACATATTATAGATAAATTACACCCAGACACAGAACAAATGATCGTGCTCATCACACAAACATTTGTCCTGGGTGGGAATCGAACCCACGACCTCCGGCATAGCAGTCCGGGTCACTAACCACTAGACCAACAGGCCAGTCAAAGTATTTATTTAACTACTCGCTGATCCTCCCAGGATTACCCGCTGCACCTTTCCTTCCTCGACGATTAATGGATTATCCAACACAAAAAGATTTTTCTAATTCGAAACAGTAGTTCCTGACATTAGCACGTTCAATCAAACAAACTCTTCGGTTTTATATTATTAGTATAGATTAAATACTAAAGTTCAAAAGTACCTACTACTTATTTCGGTAGAAAGTACTACCAGCAGACGTTCTTAAGGAGAAATAAGAAAAAAGATGTACAATATAGTGTATAAAAAAAAGAAGAGAAATGTTTAATTTTAATTACTTAAACCAACGACTAATAAAAGGTACTTGGGACATTAAATAAACAAAATATGTAATTGAGTACATCATGACATTAATTTAAATAATAATTACATAAATATAATACTAATAACTGTCCTAATCGAACAAACCACCCCGTAACGTTCCTGGCACAATAGACCCCAGAATACTAGCAGCGTTACCGCCCTGAATGGCAATTGCCAGTCTATGCACCAAAAACGATCAGGGGCGATGGTCCAAACCACTGGACCTAAGTCGCTGACCAATTTCCCCCACAAAAACTCTAGCCTCTCTTCCCCAATCACCACACGTCTCAATCGCTACGGGACCAAACAAGTACCGTGACTGAAAGAACAGCATACTTAACATTTTTGACGCTGCGATGGTCTCAGACGCAGCAGAAGCGGCTATCGACGTTCGCGCCTGACAAATGACACCCTGCGAAAGTATTGACGCAATTCCTTTATTAATTTTTTCACTTATTATTTACATTTTTAAATCGTTTTACAAAAAAGAAATAAAAAACATTTAAAAATTAAAAAAAAAAAAACCAGCATCGCGAACAGGGTCCGAGCTGCCGGTGGTCAGGGCTCCTGAGAGAGGAACTTCCTAACAATACGCGCCGTGTCCAGAAGTACTGCCTTCTGAATCAGGTGCCTGATCCAGCTGCCAAGCGAGAGCCTCCTCAGATGTTGTTCGAGGCTCTTGGCAATTAAGCCACTGGCAGACACGAATATCGGCACAATGACTGCCGTATTCACGTCCTACATGTCAACAACCTCGCGAGCCAAATCAAGATATTTGAATGTTTATCTTTTTCTACCTTCACGAGGTTTTCTTAAATAATTATTATTACATAGTAATATTAATACACATATAAATGCAAACCTATATAGTAATTTAAAACTTATCTTTTGTTATTAACTACAAATAATTTCACAAGTCAATATAAAATTCTGCTTGAAAACTGAATATTTAGGTATACTCGTTCTGGCCTTTGTAAAATTAAAGCGATAAAATGTTTCTCTTTTACAATTCTAATTCGAATTCCAACATGAAATTATTCCACTGAAATGGATCCTAAATGTTTCTACTTAAACATTTGATTATTTAAAATATTTAGTTTTTGTGAAAATACTAGTTACCAATTTAATTTAAGTAGAAATTTTAACAAAAATGCTTTTTTAGATTTTTTTAATTAACTGACACAATAAGGCTTTACTAAGCTTTTTTTATTATATATGTATAACATATATTAGTTGTTTCCCGTGATGTCACCCCCGCTGCTCGACTATTATTGGTTGTAGCGTAATCTTTTCTAGCTACCCTACAACTTTCTTCGACAAATTTATTATCCAAAACAAAAATATTTTTTCAATTCGAATCAGTAGTTCCTGAGATTAGCGCGTTCAACCAAACTTACTTTTTTTTTTAATTACTTTGCCCCACACTATAATTTTTCCGAATTCGAACACGCGATACGCAGCGCAGCAGTTCAATCACTAAGCCACTGTATAAGCCCATGTTGCTAACTTGCAAAGTAGTATAAAAAGGAGAAAGAATTAAAAAAAAAACAACTGATAAGTAGTTTTTAAATTAATCCATTCCACATGTAAACAATAAAATCACTACTCTGATCCTTTTTCAAATCAGGTCTAAACCACCATAGTCCTGTATCGTAGGTGCGCAAAAACAAACAGAAGCTCACATACACGAACTCCTTAATCAGAAAAAAAAACTACTAATAGGTCATACTAATATTTGATCCACATTAACCTGCCTCCTCTTATCAAATGTTGATACAGCAACAAATTAAGGAGGGAGAGGATAAATAAGACGCCATTTTTTCCGCTCCAAAAACCGAGACTACATGCCCCGAAAGTAGGTACTTATTTGCTTATTCCGACCAATTGCCTTCAGGGCAAGATACTGAATTTTGTCTTATTTGTTCTGTTTCTTTAATAAGAAAATTACTTTTCTAATTAAGAAGGAAAATCACGTGAGACAAAACTTGATGATTTATTAAAATGTGTTTTATTTTGTTACAATCTAAGAAACATCATGCTGCAGGTTCCAAAGGTCTCCTAGTATTTTTTAAATATTATTTTGTCATGAAACTGATGCTGAAAAGTAACTAAATTATCAATTTAAATATTATTGATATAGTATGGAATTTGTATTTTTTGTACTAATTAATTAATGCAAGATAATCAAAAAGGAAAAGGGCAGGAAGATGATGATGATGAATCATCCAACTATATTCCTTTGCTTTTTGGAACGAATGACGATTGATTGATTTAGGTTTTGTCCTCGTTCATATCATGAACAAACTAAATGTTCCCTGAAGTTTCACCTCCGCAGATCGACTCCTATTATTCATAGCGTGATGTTTACGGGATTAGCCTTTGTCGATAAACAGTATACAAAAACACACGCCACATTAACATTTTATCATAATACAAAATGAATAAAGAAGAATTAGGGGAACAGTGTATAAGGTGAGGACGCGAGGTATGATGGAAAATCACACACAATTCGGAGGACTCATTTGATGATTTTTACCGCCGTTTCCCAGTAGTTCAAATGTAGGGGACCAGTGTATAAGATGGGGACGCGAGGTATAATGGGGGCATACACGCTTTAGGCAAACTTAATACAATTCTAACATAGCGCAAGCGCCAACAAGACGTCATTTGCAAGGGGCCATTAACAAATGGCGTCCTGTTGGCGCTCAAGCTACGTTAGTATTGTGTTAAGTTTGCCTTAAGTGTATGATTTCCCATCATACCTCGCGTCCCCGTCTTATACATTGTTTCCCTAAACATTCAAATATGTAAAGATTCTAAGTGTCACGGAATCTACTTAAAGTATTTTTCCCTCCGCTTTGCCCGATGCATAAATTGAAGCGCCTTTCCTACTTTTCCGCTATTTACAGTCTTTATAGTAAAGGCTTCTGGCAAGACTGGATCTTTCTAGAAGCTTGTTTTATGAAGACTCAGATCTGATTCTTCACGACTAGTTGATCTTGCGATCTTAAATGCTACGGGTGGAGAAGAGATATTCAAGTGTGGTGCAAAGTATTATAGCCGGGCCACACTAGCGGCAGGTCTCCAATTGATTCATGCAATACTAGTCTTTAAATGTTCGTATAAACGCCCATTAATGCGATAAATAATTAACGACATTTCCCGTTAGTTAGTGACCCTAGTTATAGAGCATTTCTATATTATTTCTTAGGATGTGGTTCGTTATTGTGCCATGTTGTTTGCAATTCACACACACTCAATTACATAGTACAAAACTTACCTAACTCAATCATACCTCGCGACTCGCTGTCCGACCATGGACCATGCCCGGGTCGACGGCGCGTTGTGTTCCACGTGCGCCTCAAAGAGTGTCAGCATAGTGACGGGGCCTGTAGAGGGCCAAAGCCTGTCGGGGTCGCGGGACTAACGAACTACCGTAACCCCGGTACGTAAAGGGCTATTGAAGGACACCGTGGATTTTAGTCAGTACAAGTCTGACAGTCCCTTTCGCCCTGCCCTGGGTGGGAGGACTCATTTGATGATTTTACCACGATAAAAAAAACTATCATACAACCACATCTCTGCCTAACACTTCGAAGACTTATAGCCTCATTAAACTATTTTAATACAGATCCCCGCTACAATGTTGTAAAGAAAACACCTTTAATAAAAACAACATCAAACTTAGGTTTCATCTTAAAAGCAAATTGTACTTGTTACTCACCTTGTCGCACTCATTTTTCACGATCACTACTTATTTGAGTTTTTTCGATACAACCTCTTACATTGCTCGTGACACCGATCCTCACTTCCCGATTTTCATTTTTTCCATAAAAACGCTTTGAATAGTCGGAATATACAGTGATGAGTTTATGTAGCTGTGTGGAACTCGGGATTTATACGAATATTCACGGCACAGTCTGTCTGGTTTTAACTAAACTTACTGCATGTGAATGCATTCGCATGATATTACCAGGATAGAAAGAATGGACGGTGCAGATAAAATATTTTTTGGAATAACGTATGCTTTTATTTTATGGGTACATCACTATTTTATTTATAGCTGGCACATTTTGACAGCGTGATTTGAATTTGGATGGTATCTTCTTCTAGAATTGATTTTCTTGATAGCTGGCTTTTGCCTGTTACTTCATTTGCTTTATTCAAGTTATATGCTAAAAGATTAGCGTCTAGCTATCTTTAACGTACCATTTACATCTATGCCAATATTTAGTAAAAAAATAAAGATCAATAATAATTGATACCTATTTCTAATGACATGTTTTTCAATTTCCAATCTGCTTTTGTAAATACTAATTTTAGGAGTGCTAAGAAAACACAAACACAATGCTGCCAGCTGCAACGTTTCGGGCAGTGTTCCTATTAGAAGCGATATGGACATACTATTTTTGACGCCTTTAATTTTACCCTTTTTACGTACATTTAAATATTATGTATTCCAATCAAGTTAAAATAAACACAAACGTTATAAAATGTCTATGAGTTTGTTGATGACCCATTTTTCACAATAACTCTTATCAATTATTTTTCCTCTTCCCCTAAGCCTGACCTTTTTCTCTTGATTATAATAACATAGAACCTTCACTTAAATTAAAATTATTTATCTTTTCTGAGAATTTAAATAAATAATAAACGAGACATATTTATACAAATAAGGTATCAATCAAGTTTACGTTACAGCAATAAAATTGAAATAAAAATAAATTAAATTAAATGACATTGCCCTTTGTGATAAAAAAAAACTCTGCACCAGCGTAATATTCTATTCTATGGATTAACATGATAAAAATAGAATACACAATTTATGAATTTTCGTACTCGCAATTCACTTACGATTCTTTAATTGTGCCTCAATCATTTTTCTCATTTAGATAGATGTGAAATAAAAATATATATTCACACGAAAAAACAAAGTTGAGTAAATATTTTAATAGAAAAAATATTTGGTTATAAGGGTTGTAAACGTTTTCCTCATATTTCCATCAAACTCTGCTAAAAACAAAACGGTTTACAAGGCATGACTTTTCCGATTGAGAGGAAACGAACGAAAAGTAAATAGGAAAATTTATATTTTTCTTGTACTTGTACTGTCTCATTGGATCAAAGGTAGGATAAAGTTTGTAAGAGTAACGTTTGAGAACAGCCAATATCTATGTTGTGTGTGTATTTATGAATATGTTTTAGTCTTAATATTTTGGAACACTAGCTGTTCGCCGTGGCTTCGCTCCCACTGCTTGGCTCTTGTTGGTTCCTTGTATCGCATGTCATTGCACTATTTCTCTTACGTACAGCGCCGACGACGCGCTGTCGACGCACGCGCAAGGTCGCCGGGTGCTCATCTATCTCTGATGGCGCCTGCCATGTCCTGACACTCGAAAAACAATCCTTTGTCTATATACATGAGGTCTGTGCGCTTTCCCACTTCTATTATCTCACATTATCTGCAATTAGTCTCTTTGCGCGTCGACAGGCTACTCGCTTTCGCAATTCGTCCTATTTTAGTAACAGGATTCGAACCAGAAGTTTCTGAGATAAGCGCGTCAACGAAACAAACTCTTCAGCTTTATATTATTAGGTATACAGAGTGATTTGTAATTGAATGCACTCCTTGAAATGGGTGATACTAGACCTTATTTGCAACAATTTAAACCGACAATATGGGGTCGAAACTGACTGGTTTTGGAGATATCAAACTTTAAAGATTTTTCAAAAAGATTTCCACCTCTCCTTCATCAAGTGCTTATTGTTAAAAATTATCGACGGTGACCACTTTGAATTCAACCTTTTCGGATAGAATAGGAACGACTGTATCTAGTGAATACAATTTTGTTACAATATTAATCATATCTTAGGAAATTAAGTGTCTTAAAGTTAGTAGATTCTTCCCTTGTCTTTCAAGGCATATTTCTTAAAATAAATATATAATACTTGGTCGGCAAATTACAGAAAAAAAACTTGCTTGTCTCATTATCATATATAAATGGTACCACAATACCCACTTGTAGTAAGCGTCTTACCAGAAAACCATGGTTGTTACTGACAAGTTAATGTGATGAGACGTAATGGAAAAAAAGAGCAAATAATTGAATGAAGTGCTTCAACAATAAAATAGTGAGTAAAGGATTTGACTAGCTACGATTAAAACCAATTCGCCAATTTGAAATACGTATATTGGTATATGTATAAAGCTGTAGAATGTATTTTTTGTTTGTTTAATCGATTTGATCACTCGAACTGATGAGCCGTATTTGCAAAGAATAAACTACTTTTTAGGATTCCGTACATTAAATGGTATAACGGCACAGTATTACTAAGACTCCGCTGTTCGTCTGTCTTTCTGTCTATACCGTAGATCGATGATGGATTTCTACTGCTGCTGTAACAAAAAATCTCAAAGAGCGGAGTTAAATTCATATTTCACGCCTAAAATGTTTAGTTTTCTCTGTTTTTTGGTATTTTTTCTCTCATGCAACAGACAAGATTCGTTACTCGCACTTGGCCGGTTTTTAATTCTTTATTTAAATTTTCCTAGTTTTAACGAGTAGCGAGTGAATCCGCGGGGAATAGCCGATATTCTCTTAAAAAGAAGTGAAGCTGGTGAGTTTATGCGTAGAAATAACAGAGCAATTATTCCCAGAAATTCTTTCACTCAAGTGAAACTGAAATATTATTCCTGAGTATCATAGGCATATATAAAAAAATACTGTTCCCTTAGGAACTCCAACCCCCAGGTAAACAAAACTAAAAGCGAAATTTAGTTATAAATATTCAAAAATATTGTCGGGGGACCAATTAGTGTAAGAGTCCGCATCACTGATTGCCATCGCCGCACGACAACCGTTGACGAACCGAAAACTTGACACTCATGAATTAAATAAAAACTGGCAATACTCGTATAATCTAGGAACGGTTTTCCGGATATAAATTCACGGTGGATAACTCTGATTTTTTGACCGGATCAAATTGGATCTGTTGGTTGCAAGTTGTTAACAGTATCGATGTGAACTGCGTTTATAAGTTTTAAATTTAATAAGAAAAGATAAAATTACTATCCTTGACCGTTTGTCAGTTTCTTATGGTTGCGTTCCGGCCTTGTATAGATTGGGAATGCGCGGCAACGTCATACCGGAATAAAAATAGGGATTCACACACATCAGTCACGTCACGTCACCGTCACGTCAACGACAACGGCTCGGTGACGGTTTGTGTACTTATCCGCAAACACCAGTCACCGTCACGTCACTCGTCAAGTTACAGGTTGGTCATACGTGTAGAAATGACGGTAGCACGACGGTAGCATCGCGGTTGTTTGGGGATAAAAGTATAAAAATTGTGACGTCACTGATAGGTCTCGTGCCGGTGACTGACCGGTGACTGACGTGTGGGAACAAAGTATAAACCGGGCCCGTGACGTGACGGTGACTGATGTGTGTGAATGCACCTTAAGATTGAACAAATACCGAAGACGTAAAAATACCTACTAATTCCAAACTTCGAACACTCAACCACGCAGCTTAAAAGTTTAGACATTATCTACTAAATTCTCAACTCAAACTTAAAAGGAGCATAACGATTTCAAAGGACCTTCAATCCTTATTAATTTTAAATCGCTTTCAAAGGTAATCAGCAATCCCTGTGGCTCGCGAAGCGCTTTCCGCGTTACTTAGCGCCCGGTTTGCGGGATACAAAGCGGTATCGAATATAAGCCTACCGCTTGATACATAGTAGCAATAAAATGCTGTAACCGCTTTCTTGTTCAATTTGTCTTCCTCCACGATTCAAGGGTTCAGCAATCATTGTGTTGTTCGTTTTCGGTTATTGGGTCAGGTTGATGAAAAATGTGCGTGATTAGTTATAAGCCTACCGATATTACGGACGTAATCTACCGTGTAAGGAAGGAATCCCTCACTGATACAAAATATAGCTCCATATTTTTTCCGGTGCGTACAGAATAAACCAAAGGTTTTTGAGATTAAATTGCAGATGTGTTCCATTAGTTGCGCGAATGGAGCCTGTGACGCCATTTTCCCAAAATTAAATGTTATTTTTTTCATTGTCCCATGAGCATCTTGATTAATTACTTCTCTTTTTAAATAATTTTTTCGAATATTTGAAATTCTTCCCACGTAGGTACAACTATAAAAGGAATACATTTTATATTTTTTTAATTAGTCAGTTTGACCAAACAGACAATTTAACACGAATAATCTTGGACACTTACCCTCTTCCGCGTTTTTTTTTTTAATTCTTTTCATTTATGCTTTGTTCACTTTCGATGTTTTAAAATAAACTGTTTTGTACAAATACAAATTGTTTTATCTGTAATCAGTATCTCTTATCAAAATCATTTACTATATTCATTTATTTAAATTTTTTAGAATACCCGCAGCTACAAGTAATCTAGTATTTTTAAATATTTACGCCGGTGACTAGTGCGTCACACCCGGCTGCGAGCGATGTAGTGTCGGTGTGATGCTACGGACTAACGATGGAGTCGTTATTGGGTATTTAAATACCGTTGTTTAAGATAACGGTATTCTAGGTGCCTAGGTTATAGGCGGAGACCTCTCGCGCCCGGCATTGGTCGAGGCCATGCTGCGGGGCGAGACGGAGTGGGAAGCGGTCGCCTCCTTCTGCGAAGCAGTCATGCTCGTGAAGGAGGAGGCGGGCCGCCTGAGGGAGAGGACAGCGTCCTCCCTCCACCCCAGCCGCAGTGGTAGACGCCCACGGCGTCGGACGTCGCGAGACGATCTCCGGCCACCGTAGGCGCGGGCATGCGGGCGGCGAGTAATGGGCGACTCGCTGTCCGACCATGGACCATGCCCGGGTCGACGGCGCGTTGTGTTCCACGCGCGCCTCAAAGAGTGTCAGCATAGTGACGGGGCCTGTAGAGGGCCAAAGCCTGCTGGGGTCGCGGGACCAAGGGATTACCGTGACCTCGGTACGTAAAGGGCTAGTGAAGGACACCGTGGATTTTAGTCAGTACAAGTCTGACAGTCCCTCCCGCCCTGCCCTGGGTGGGAGGACTCATTTGATGATTTTACCACGATAAAAAAAAAAGAAAAAAAGGTGCCTAGGTTATGATAGAATTTGTAGCTCCGGTGATAACATTATTTATTTTATTTGCACTTTTCACAGCCCATAGAAACATCGTACACAATATTTATATATACATATGTTATATTTATCTTTTATTAATTTTTTAACATATTATTTTACATTTTTAAATTTATTATTCTTTTGTTCATTTCTCAAACTGATTTTCGTCCGTGCACTCACGTAGGCTCAGTTGAAAACCAGCGTCGGGCACTAGTTGTCTGGCATTTGCTGAACTGGGCCTATTTGGCGCAGCCATGAGTCGCACAATATTTATTGTTTAGTTGTAAGTTTTCTTTTTTAAATATTTTCTTTCTTTGTTAATGTTGTGTGTACTTATGACATGTGTCAATAAACGTTTTTTCTTTCTTTCTTTTTAAATCGGACTCCTGAATTAAAAACTCCCGAAACTTATTAAACTAGATTTTGAGTTCGACTTTTAAGCTCACCCAGGACAAATACTTGTTGTATGATGATCACGATCATTTGTTCTGTGTCTGAGTGGAATTTATCTATAAAATGTAAAAACTCCCGAAACTTATTAAACTAGATTTTGAGTTCGACTTTTAAGCTCACCCAGGACAAATACTTGTTGTATGATGATCACGGTCATTTGTTCTGTGTCTGGGTGGAATCTATCTATAGTATGTACATATGTATTTCGAAATATATAAGTATGTTTATCAGTAATTGTCTAGTACCCATAACACAAGCTCTGCTTAGCTTGGGACTAGATGGCGTTGTGTGATAGTTGTGGAATATTATTATTATTATATTATTATTTCTCAAATTGCATATTAATGAACGTTAATCTGCTCCTTTAGTTAGGAGCTCGTGGCTAAATAAATACAGCCGCACAGGGCGATCTTCCAGGTTAAGCCGCGCTTGCCGAGGTTGGTCTGTGGATAGGTGACCATCTGTCATAGCGAGTTTCCTCCGTGCCTCGGAAAGCACGTAAAGCCGTTGGTCCCGGCTGTCATTTGTAGATCATTGACAGTCGTTACTGTTAGTCAGAAGCTCTAAAGTCTGACAACCAATCTTACCATGGGGTATCGTATTACCCAGTTACTGGGTTGTGGAGGTCCGACAGGCAGTCGCTCCATGTAAAATACTGATATCCAGCTGCATCTGGTTTGACTGAAACCCCAATATAGTTGGAAAAATGCTAAGCAGATGATGATCTGCTCCTTTAGTTAAATTCGAATAAAAGTAAAGTAATGGAAAATGAAGCACCTGATATCGTTTTTAGACGTTAATTATATGAATTTTTGGCTTTAGAAATAAACTCAAACATAAACCAAAAGTACAAATCGAATTTGATTTTAATTACAAATGTTGATTGTAAACACTTTGAGGAGTATTTTGAATTCGTTATCGTTAGCATTATTGATAGGATCAACAAAACAACCTTTAATTAAAAGATTTTCCGGATGAAGCCAGCCGTTCATAAAATGTTCTTTTTGAATCAACAACCAATTATTTTACCAACATATTGTTTGAACAGCAAAATTCTCTTTGTGTGCTTCATCTTTTTACAACAACCACATTAAATAATTAATTACAGCACCGTAACTCACAAAATCGATACATAAAATGCCATCGAAATAGTGGGTACTTTTTTTTTTTTGCGTGGTAAAATCATCAAATGAGTCCTCCCACCCAGGGCAGGGCGGGAGGGACTGTCAGACTTGTACTGACTAAAATCCACGGTGTCCTTCACGAGCCCTTTACGTACCGGGGTTACGGTGATGGGTAAGACCCGCGACCCCGGCAGGCTCTGGCCCTCTACAGGCCCCGTCAGTTTGCTGACACTCCTTGAGGCGCGCGTGGAACACAACGCGCCGTCGACCCGGGCATGGTTCATGGTCGGGCAGCGAGTCGCCCATTACTCGCTGCCCGCATGCCCGCGCCTACGGTGGCCGGAGATCGTCTGGCGACGTCCGTCGCCGTGGGCGTCTACCACTGCGGGTGGGTCGGAGGGAGGACACTGTTCTCTCCCTCACGCGGCACGCCTCCTCCTTCGCGAGCATGACTGCTTCGCAGAAGGAGGCGACCGCTTCCCACTCCGTCTCGCCCCGCAGCATGGCCTCGACCAATGCCGGGCGCGAGAGGTCTCCGCCTATCGCCGTCGTGAGGACACGGCGGTGCTCTGCCCAAGCGGGGCAGTCCTGCACCGTATGCTCCACCGTGTCCTCAGGACGGTCCTCGCAGTGGTGACACCCAGGCGTTTCCTCCCTCCTTATCAGACACAGGAACCTCCCGAAACTTCCGTGTCCGGTGAGGACCTGCGTCATGCGGAAGGTAAGGACGCCGTGACGCCTATCCAGCCACTCCTCAAAGAGGGGTCTTACCGCCGCGATTGCGGCGTGCCCGGACCTCGGTTGCGACAGTCGCCCCCTCCATACTGCCCTGAGATCGCGCCGGAGCTCTTCCCGCCGCGCCTCGACCTGTCGAGGCAGCGGGGATTCGCCCCGGCGCTGCGCCTCCACGCGCCATTCGTAGACGCGCTGGAGGGCAGTCGCCTCCAGATCCCAGGGCAGCAATCCGGCAAGGAGGTTGGCCGAAAATAGTGGGTACTTAGATGAACTAGTGGGTACTGTTTTTTTTGTTAAAATCATCTTATGAGTCCTCCCACCCAGTATAGAGCGGGAGGGACTGTCAGACTCGTACTGACTAAAATCCACGGTGTCCTTCAATAGACCTTTACGCACCGGGGTCACGGTAATTCGTGAGTCCCTCGACCCCGGCAGGCTTTGGCCCTCTACAGGGGGCCCCGTCACTATCCTGACACTCCTTGACACGCCGTCGACCCGGGCATGGTCCGTGGTCGGACAGCGAGTCGCCCATTACTCGCCGCCCGCATGCCCGAGTGGGGTACTGATGGATAAAGTATAGTCGATTGATCATCGATCTATAGTTTATTGACGTCGATCCATCATGATGAAACGAGTGGCGACAAGTGAAGCGTGTTTGGACAAGTTCTATCCTAATTTTGATCGAGTGCATCGCTTGACAATCGATTGATGTAGAGGCGCCAGGTAAGTCCAATGAACTTAGAGTCAAAATCACGTAACTGTAGTTGTAAACTGACATACCTAGCCCCTGAGACGGAACCGAAGATACAATCGCTTACCAGGGCTAGAGGTCCTGGTAAGCGATTGTATCTTCAGTCCATTTTATGCTCACCCAGTTACAAGACCTTCGTTTCGACAACCCACTGTGGCAGTTGGTCAGATAGACTTGCTTTCCATGCACTCTCTCGACGACCGCACGTTCTTGTGCCGTATATGTATGTATAAGATCGTTTTACATACACGTAGTTCATATGACAGTTCAAAACTTTCTTTGTGATAAAGTACCTGTCGACAAAACGCAATACAAATATGGCGCGCAATACACAACAAGTTACTACTTGTAATATCACGCTACAATACACATAGCCTTGTAATAAAACAAAACCTGCCTCAATGTGTCCCATCTGCAGCAGAAAGGTGCTCACCCAAGTTTGCACATCTTACCGTAAAAGCTACAATACCCAGGTCGTCTCGAGCCATTTCATTTTTCATATTATTTCCTCTTTCATAAAAGTTGATATTTCGTACGAGCACCGTTGCGTACACGAAATACAAAATTCGTACATTTATTCATGACTGCAAGCTGGCCACTTTAGCTTGCTGCTTTGTTTTACAAATACACAAGACGGGACTTTAGCGCAACGGCACACTCACGGTGCATATGTATTCGTTCTGAATATATACGGATCACCATCTGTTACATTCGTGAGTAGATCAGTAGGAACGTACTTCTGAGTGGCAATTCGTTTCTTTGATAATAAAAGCCCGATGTCAACCGGCGCTGAGTCCGAATATCCATTTGCCTGAACATCTAGAGATAATCAAGTCGTTTTTTTTCCTCAGAAAATCGATAGACCCAGTCGGAATCGAGGAATTTCCAAGGGGCACTTTAAATTTAAATCGGCCAAGCTTATAAAGGCGATTATAATCGAATCGAATTTCTGATCAAGCAATTTATCGGATTGAGTATCATCTTGATCGTGGCGAGTTGGAAAAGCAATTGATTGGCTCCATTTCATTAAGTTGTGGGTGTGAGGAATCTTGAGAGCAATTTGTTTTCTTTCACAGTTATATTTAATCCTATAAAGTTCTGGCTCTGCACTAAATTATATACGTCGTAAAGTCGCAGAGTTTATTCAGAAAAACATTTTAAAGTTTGCGAGCGCGACATGTTTTAGTTTTGTATAATTTTTTATTTAATTTGCATTTTTATTCTGAAGTACACGACAATTTTCAGAATTTTATGCTACGAGTATATTCTACTGAGCATATTTTCTCCGTTTATTACGAGATCACAAATGATAACTTATTGCACTGTTTTATTTTTTTAGGTTATAGGGCGAAATACGTTAACCGAGAACAATTTTTCTTTACCGTTAACCACACCTTCGGTTACTATCAGGCGAAGTAGTGGTCAAACGCCAACCAAATGTTAGATAAAAAAATATAAAAAAGTACTCGTATTTCCTTGATATCTCAGCACCAAAAACCAAAATGTAATTTACGCGTAAATATTTGAACGTTTTTGTTCGCGAATAATTCAAAGCTCCCGCGGCACGTGTAAGGTATAATTATGTTTATTACGTTTTTCAATAAAATAGCTTTATTACATAAAATTATTAAGAAATTCCAAAAATTTGGATGTAGAAATATCACAGAAACGCTTGAAGAGAATTCTATCCCGCTGTTTATATTGAGGTATTTATGAGGTACCCAGTCACATAGAAAAGCGAAAGCGATCCGATAGCGTGACCGAACCGATGCGAAGACGTGACGAAGGCGTATTTGCTCTGTTTGACGTCGTTCATAAAAAGTCAGCTAATACAACTGCCATGCCTCGGTTCGCTTTTGTCAGTTCATTATTGCTTCGGACTCGGTCCGGTTCGCTATCGCCTATGTGTTTGACAAAGGCTTCACATCTATTGACGCATGCATGTGTACGAGCCTGTATAGGTTTGTATTGCGATAGTCGCTTGGATACCAAAGTCGTAAGGTATCGGAGAATTACGTCACGTTGTATACGAAGGGGCTTCATGCAAAAACAGAAGACACACCAGCCCGAGCCGCTGCCTTCACAAAGTGCGCGGCGCGGCGAGTGTAAAGCGGGTGTTAGAAGATTTTGTGTTATGAAAGTCGTTTGTGCTGGTCGGGTGGCCGTCATTTTGAAAATGAAATAAAATGGCAGATGTTAGGTACTTCAGACTTCAATTATTTTTTTTTCTAACCGTTTCTATGTGACGCCCACGGCGGCGGACGTCGGCAGATGATCTCCGGCCACCATGGACGCGGGCATGCGGGCAGCGAGTAATGGGCAACTCGCTGCCCGATCATGGACCATGCCCGGGTCGACGTTGTGTTCCACGCACGCCTCATAGAGTGCCAGCAAAAATGACGGGGCACCCCTCCAGAGGGCTAAAGCCTGTCGGGGTCGCGGGACTTATGATTTACCGTGGTCCCGGTATGTAAAGGGCTATTGAAGGACACCGTGGATTTTAGTCAGTACGAGTCTGACAGTCCCTCTCGCTCTGCCCTGGATGGGAGAACTCATTTGATGATTTTACCACGTTAAAAAAAACCCTTTCTATGTACATTTTAGTACATCTAATACGAACACGTTAGGTAATGTACGAATAAATTGCGTTCCAGATTTTATAGTTTAAAAAAACAACGCTAAACTGACATACAAGAAAAGTGACTTTGTTTAATACATCACAAGTATTAAATTACCGTAAAACTACACTTTAGTTGCCACGTGCATGCCAGACGTGTTTTCTTTAAGACGACGGAGAATTTGTACCTTTTCAATGAAAATATTTACTTTATTACGAACTTACAAGGTATGGAACTTATGCTATTCAAAGAGAGAGGTAGTAAACAGAAAATAACTTCTTTGTGAAGAAAAACAACGTGAGAAAATCGGCATGTCCTAGACTAAAAAAGGCGAAGACATTGACAAATTCATTATCCTGCTTTGGGCACTTTTCGGGGCTATTTGGACCTCACAATGAAACTAGCTAGGCACTGATTGATCGGATTATTTTAACCTATATATTCACGATCTGATAGTACGAGTATCATAGAGGTAACACTCTTTTTCTTTTTGTGGAAATCATCGCATATTATTATCTCCTCACGCCCTCACCCAGCGAGGAGGAAAATTGGCACTCCCTTCTTCATTTTGCCTTATTTTCTAGCATTACTTCTTCGCAGAAGGAGGTTCTGCTTCCCATATTGGATGAGAGAGGGAGCCGCCGACTGCGCCCATCCAACTACTCCTCAAACAGAGCGAATTGATTACCCACGTCCAGCTTAAAAACTGGACTTGCCCGTATAACCTACATACATCTTTACGTTTTTAGATTACTATGTATTCCTTATTGACGAGCCTTAGCTTGTCACGATCTATTACAAAAGCATTTACTAAAGAAGCAAAATTTAATAAACTATTTCACTACGTGTATGTAAGTTAACGGTCTTCACACAAACTACGACTATGTAAATTGGCTATCCGGACATCATAACGATGCAAACTAATTCCAACTCTCCGTTCCTCGAAATAGAGACCAGAGTTCAGTGTGTAAACGTTGACAGAGAATAGGTGAATAGCTGAACTGTTATTTGTAAACAACCCCATAGACAGGGACTCGTTGAAGCGGTCACTGAAGGGAGGCAGGCAAACCTCTGGCCACATGTCCTCAGTGTACCATGCATAAGTTGTATGTGGTTAACATGCCTGACCAAACTTAAGAGCCTATGCACAACACGTTTTTTAAACGCCCCGTCGACGCATGTTTTGGAAACGCACGTCGAAGGCGGGCTTTTGTATTGATTCAAACGCGCGACACCTACACTTGTAAATGGGTGTACCCAAAAACGTCGGTAACTTTTCTTCTTCCTTTTTTTTTGACAATTAAGAACAAAGCGCATGCAACCAATGCTGTCTCAACCGATGCCGTCTTGCTACTGTTGACGAGGTTCTGCTTAAAAACGCAAAACGCCAGCGCGTTTGTATCGCTACACACGCGCGTTTGAATGGCATCTGTATCGCTACACACACGCGTTTGCATCGCGTCTGTATAGCTACACACGCGCGTCTGTATCGATTCAAACGCGTTTTTGTATTTATACAGGTGAGCAAAGGGCTACAGGCTGCATCTGACTTGCGTGCGTATCGCGTCTGTTTCGCTACAAACGCTAAAAGGCGTCAAAGGCGCGATTAAAAAACGTGGTGTGCATAGGCCTTAAGACAGACTCTTTTTTTAGTTTCAAACATTTGGAATTAATTGAAGTGGTCATTTATAGCATAGGATTTTGATCGATTTAGGGATAAGTTTCCAAATTTCAGGTACATATTGGTCAATATTAGTAAGATATCCGAAATTTAATTGACATTGAACACATCTGAGTTAGAACGATGTATGTTAAATCATACCTACCGGTGACCTAGCGCGGGTGGCGAACGGTAATATCAAATGCGTAAAATTTGTATTTCGCGGACTCTACACAATCACTCTAACTAAAAAACATATTTTGCAATGTAAAGTTATATCTTGGAGAATATATTCGAAATATTATGAGAACTTGATTTCATTCTTGCGTTTAAGACAAAGACATGCTGCACTGACCCTAACCCAAATCGAATAAAGGCAGGAGTATGATATAATCTTCGACAAAAACTAATCGGACGATTATTATTATTATTATTATTATTATTTATTTTCAGGCTACTTTACAATTTAAAATAACATATATAATATTATAAAACAAAATTGTGTTAGTATATAGAAACTTAAGCCTATGTTAGTAAACAACGTCACTTCACTAAGCACTAAGTCACTGTGCGTTCTGGTGGCACTTGTCCGCGGAAGCGACGGAACACCACGTCCTTCGGCCAAAAGTTCTCTTCCATGACGAGGTGCAGCAAGCAGGTTGGTACACGCACCACAAACGATCCCAGCAGCTGCACTCTCGGCGTGTACTTGGTCTTCTGGCGCACGTACTCCACGATGTCCTCAGCCTTAGTGGTGAAGTGTAGGCGAGAGATATACACCGGAGTGTTCGGCATGGCGGCACGTATAGTGTTGGGCTCCACAGGAGCCTTGCCACAGCGGTTCTTGTTGGTCCGCTGACGGCGCTTCCTCCTTTGCACCGTCACGAAACCATCATCATCAACTGCCCGCTTCGATGACTTATCGAGTACGGGCTTACTAGGAGCGCCAGGGGCACTCGATTATAAAATTGGGCGTAGAAGAAGTTAATCGTTCGTCTACATTAGTTTAAAGTAATTACTATTTTGACAAACAGTTTAGCAGTGGCGTATATGAAATGTTAACTTACTTTGCCTAACCGGTAGATACTACTAAGACATGGGTTACGTTTTATCTTGACACCTGTTACCATTTAGTATATTCTTGTATGATAAGGTACCGCAGCCTTCTTAATAAGCAAATTATTAAGTATTTTAGTTACATTAGACCGTATTACGAGAGTAGTCTACACTGTTCTAGAAGTTTCTTCATTATACTCGAAGGGTCTACCACGTGCCTACTAGATCTTTCGAAAAGGTTTGGGAGCGTTCTACTATAGAACTGTGCAGAAGTCCAAGGATGCTTCCAGAACATTATAATTATTATGCTCTAGCTTCTACTATGACTAGTTGAAATATAAATGGGCGGAAGGCGGGTAATGATGATGCTGATGCCGAATGTCAGGTATTTGATAAATAGTGATATCAAATGTGTTGGAAGGAAAGTAAAGTTACATGGATCGACGGCCTTCATGCATGAATACATAAATTAAACAATATTTAAAAAAATATATATATATAATAAAGTATGTAATTAAATTTGCCCTAAAAATATTAGATTAAATAACATATTTGTATGTTATTTTAAACCACTATTTTTAGTGCAAATTGCGTTAGTGGCCTGAATACCAAAGTCATAAGATACCGGGGACTTACGTCACCTACTGAACGAAGGGGCTTAATACTTCAACGAAATTAATAATAGCGATCGTTTATTGAAAGACCCGTCCGCCCACATCCTACTCAAAGCGATTTGTCACGAATGTGTTATTTTCACATTCATATTGTCACTCACTTTATTCCTAAAAGTGGATGCCGTCCTCTATCACTTTGGTGACTATTTTTGGGGTTTAAATTACCAGTGGCTCCATCCGTGTGTAACTCGAAAATTATTCCACCAAAACGATATAAGGTAAAAAAAGTATGCAGGTAGTATTTTAGTTCAGTATTATTTTGGAATGAGATAAGGGGACGTTTGAAAGTGGCGGCTGTTACAGAAAAAATGAAAGGAATCGTCTGTCTTGGTATAGACATGTGATGAGGAGGGATGGCACTCATGTGACTAAGAGAGTGATAAGTATGAATGTTGATGGATGGAGAGGAAGAGGAAGGCCAAATAAAAGATGGATGGATTGTCTAAGGAATGATATGGAAAAAAAAGGAGTTAATGATACTGTTACGTTTGATAGAGGAGAATGGAAGAAAAAAACAGGTTGCGCTGACCCCAAGTAAAATGCGATAAGGGCAGGAAGATGATGATGAGTATTTTGGGTGAAAAAGTAACAAACATCCATTCATCTATCTATCCATTCATACATAACACATTTATATTATTACTTAGATAGCAATAATGTTAAAAAAACTTTAATATCTCAGATATTCATGGTATTGAAGTATTTTAAAGATGTAAGTTGACATTTTACGCTCCCTAAAAGTAAAAGACTTAAAACAAATAACAGTAAATAATAGCCGTTTCTTTTTGAGAGAAAACCTTTAATAAAAAGACTAAAAGGCGTCGAACAAAACGATCTCAGTGTCTTCATTGACAAAAGTCACGCTGTATTAAATAATAACGCTTTGAACACGGCTTCTTTGATTCAAAAGTATCACAAAGAAAAGAAACGTGAAGGATTATAAAACATTTTCTTGTGAAATATTCTTTTTCTTTTGAGATAACACCGATTACGTTACAATTTATGTTCAGACAGAGTCAACTCGAAATTAAAATAAACTGCCTGTTGTAGTACATTTTATGTCACTTTTCTTGATAAATTCCATTGTGTTACAGGTTACTGAGTGCATTTCCGTGTATCCGAGCACTGACTGTTACGTGGTTGAGCCATTTTTATGCGTACTTATGTAAATTTGAATTTTAAATATCTATGGCAGTATTAGTTTGCTAGTACGTATGTTGAGTGACGGGGCCTGTAGAGGGCCAAAGCCTGCCGGGGTCGCGGGACTAACGGATTACCGTGACCCCGATACGTAAAGGGCTATTGAAGGACACCCTGAATTTTAGTCAGTACAAGTCTGACAGTCCCTCCCGCCCTGCCCTGGGTGGGAGGACTCATTTGATGATTTTACCACGAAAAAAAAAGGGTCGAGATTGAATAGAAAAATACGTTCCTACTATAAAAGATTAGAATTGTAAATCCAAAGTTTTCTAGTCCAATTCAATCTGTTGCGACGCGTGTCTCGAACAACAGTCCACCCAAGAGACGCTTAAACTTTTTGGACAACACTAGTCTGAATTACGTTTGTCGAATTATAGAATTAAACGATACCTTAAAAAAACAACGTTGCCCCACTACGAATTTCTTACGTGTTTACAAAGTAGAAAGTCACATACACAAACAGCCACTGAAACAACTACTTGTAGATCATACAAATATTTGTTCCGTAGATCAAACACGCGACACACTGCGTAGCGGTCAATCGCTCAGCCACTGCACCAACAATGCCGTTAATTGAATTTGAAACTTGTGATTGTTTTGGGTTAGGGGGATCCACCTATTTGCTCTACATGCTACTTGTAATTTAAGTGTTTTTTTTTTATCGTGGTAAAATCATCAAATGAGTCCTCCCACCCAGTGCAGGGCGGGAGGGACTGTCAGACTTGTACTGACTAAAATCCACGGTGTCCTTCAATAGCCCTCTACGTACCGGGGTTACGGTAATTTGTGAGTCCCGCGACCCCGGCAGGCTTTGGCCCTCTACAGGCCCCGTCACTATGCTGACACTTCTTGAGGCGCGCGTGGAACACAACCCGCCGTCGACCCGGGCATGGCAATTTGCGGTGATGGCTGAGTGATCGCAATGGCTATGGTAGACTTCACCATGTTGGCCGCGTGGCCCTACCATCCAATTGGATTTTCTTATCGTGGTAAAATCATCAAATGAGTCCCCCAGGGCAAAGCGGGGGGAACTGTCAGACTTGTGCTAACTGAAATCCACGGTGTCCCTTAATAGCCCTTTACATTCCGGGGTCACGGTAATTCGTTAGTCCCGCGACTCCGGATCCAATCGGACCAAGGTGCCAAATAGTAGTTTTCCGTCGATGCACCATCTTGGGTCGTCATCTTTGCTTCTGGGCTAAGGAGGACAAGAGCAAATCCATTGTATATAATTAAATTAATTGCAAGGTAAAGCCAGTATTCGCAAATCTTCGATCAAAGTTCTGTATTCGGCAAAATACGTTTTCTTAGATTTTCGTAAGCCGAACAACTTATTCAAAACACTGAGTAAACTTTGTCCAAGTTTGTTTGGGAGCACGGTCCTAAACTGGGGGCAGTTCCGTATCTTATCGCGGTTGTAAAAGAAAGATTTAAAGTTGGCGAAGCTTCTGGCCCTCATTTCTATCATCTGTAACGACTATAATTTTATTTACGGCCGCCATTCGTTTCGTTTGCTGGACATATTTGGTTTTCATCGGTTTGTGGGTTTCTAGGGTTTTATGTTTCTCGTATTTTATTACTGTCTGGCTCATATGATGGAAACTAATCAGAAAAGTTTTGAGACGAGTTTCATAATAAACTTTATAACGACCTCTGTTAGCACAGATTAGCAAGTTGGTCCTTTGAAAAACCGATTACAAATAGGTAAGGGTTAGATATAAATGTTCAAAAATTCATAACCGTCCATGGTAACGAGCTATGATCACGTAATTTTTCAAACTCGCTCAATGAAAACATGTTAATGTGACAAAAAGGATAGACCCCTAGATCTTGTATTAAATGTTTATCTTAAAAAGATTTTATTTTTATTTTTAATAACCGCGTTGTATTTACCGTCATAAAATAAGATCACAACGCCGTAATAATTATTTTTGTTTAGGTACTACACTGCACTTTATTATGTCATCGCATCCAAAATGTCTGCCATTGCGTAATGTTGGTAGCGCTGCTTTTTAATATTGCCAATTAAAAACGAAACATTATGGTTTGGTAGATTTAGACGTAATACAAATTACGAACCGGTCCGATTTAGGCAACTCGACCCTAAATGGTAAAAATTGTTTAGGAATAGAATAGAATTTTCCTATCAAAAATTTAATGCGATATAATGCGTAACATGAAATATTGTGTGCAATCACTGAAGCATTAAAGTAGATAATTGATAAAGAAAAGTTTTGGCAAAGCTCCTAAAGTGATACAAATTTGACACTTAATAACATCATCTGTTCAGACACAATAGTAGTACCCATTAACTTTGTAGACTGTATAAAACCAACAGTATATCTTTGGATCGATTACTTTCTGATATTTCCGAAATCGTTTAAAACAAATCTTATTTCATAAATTCTATGTAACTGGCAGCACAGGCAGTTCATTCGTATAATTTGCTGACAAGGTAAACACAAGGAAGTTGCGAAGGGTCAGCCTTTTGAGCCTCTCTCTCCATTGTAAATTTTCAATTGAAAAGTGCTGATTTTCAACCTAGTTTGGATTAGATAAAGTTTAGTATTGATTAACAACGAATTTTCTCAACCAAGCAGATTGGGTCAGCTCAATTTGTAAAGGAGATATAATTTTAATCGAAACTAGGCTAGACTAAACAAACGCTGATGGTAAAATATTCAATATTCGACTTGCCACACAGATCGCAGAGATAATACTTAAACATAGCAATAATAATAAGGTATTAATGTAGGCATTCTTATAATAATAATAAAATATTTATTTGCGTAAAACATGGTATAAAAAGATGTTAAATACGCTAGGATAAAAACATAGCATGCAAAATTATAAAGTTTTGTGAAGAAGAGTGAGTCTTTAGTCTTTTAGGCTTGTTATGCACATAAGCGAGCTTGTTATTTAATAAACGCCACAGCCAGGTGGAAAAAAACGAACTAATCCAGATGACTGGACGGGAACCGCCCAGCTGCCGCACATCCTAATGATTAAGTGCGGCAGGTGAGCGGTTCGCGAATTGCGACTTTTACCCAGCGGATTTTTCATTCCATATATACTGACGAATCGAATGAAGTGTCGACCTAAACAAGCAGCGCCGAAATAACTAAGCCGAAAAAAAACCAAAAAAGTGCAGTAATTGCTCCGGGTCGGCTTTATACAAATACTGCCGAATCGGCAATGCCGGCTCGCTTATGTATTTGACAACCGGCCGGCAGGAGCTGTGGTCACCCAGTGGTATCGGCCCCGACTGAAACCAGCCAGATCCATCACTTTGTGTAATTTATTTCATCACCTCTGCTCTCAAAACGGTGAAGGATAACATCAGGAAACTGGCCTGTCCTAGAACCATCAAATTCGAAGACATGTGATATCTACCAACACGCACTGGGCCCGCGTAGTGGATTATGGCCCACTCCCTCTCATAGAGAGACCCCTGTGTCCCAGCAGTGGGAACATTATAGGCTGGTGATGATGATGATGAACCGGCCGGCATAAAAACCTTAGTAGTGATCATTAACATCAGAAAAACCGTTATGCCATACGAAACGTAATCTCGTGCTACTAAGAAAAATATATGCCAAAATATTGACAGCAGAATCCACAAAGTAAATCCTACGTTCCTGCCAATTTATCAGGACACACGACAAACCCATTCGCATACTTTTCCATCCAAATATTACATCCGCAATCCATTGCGCGTCAAAAAGCACACACGGGAATAGGAAGAGCCGAAAACATTTTTCAACCTCTCGGCGACATTGGTTGAAGATTTGCAGTTATATGGGAAGTGGGAAGTATAAAAGGCGATACAAAATCTCGGGAGGAATCTTGAGATTGGTCCGCCCGTCACCGTCGCTTGTTCGATAGGGAGTTATTTTCTAAGACCATTTCTCGTTAGGCGTTCTTTGTAGGTTTGGGGGTCAACGTAGGCGTAATCGTAGTGTTTTTTTTTTTTAATACTTTTAGAAATTCTTGCGCTGGAAAATATTTGGCTTAGAGCTGACTGCTTGGGCAACTCGCTGTCCGACCATGGACCATGCCTGGGTCGACGGCGCGTTGTGTTCCACGCGCGCCTCAAAGAGTGTCAGCAAAATGATGTGGTCCACCTCTAGAGGGCCAAAGCCTGCCGGGGTCGCGGGACTCACGAATTACCGTGACCCCGGTACGTAAAGGGCTCTTGAAGGACACCGTGGATTTTAGTCAGTACGAGTCTGACAGTCCCTCCCGCTCTGCCCTGGGTGGGAAGAACGAATTTTTTAATTTTTTTAAATTTCATTATCACGAAACAAAAAAGAGCTGTCCGCTGAGATTATAAGTAATAAAGAAAGAAGTACGACTGAAGAAGCTTGCTGACTGCATCCGAAATAAATTGTAATAAGGGTTGTTGAATATATATAGGCTGTGACATTTTTTTTAATATAATTAATGATAGGTTCGCGTTTGACCACTACCTCGCCTGATGGTAAGCGAAGATGTGGTCGACGGTGAAGCACGCTTGCCTAGTAGTAACCTATTCACTCTTGACTTGAAGACCCCCAAGATTATAGCTGTCGGGAATTACAGAGGGGATGGGGGCAGGGAATTCCACTCCTTAGCTGTGCGCACAATAAAATGACAATAATGTGCTAATGCTCTCGTGTTTAAACAACATTTTAAAATAGAATATATTCATTTGTCAGTATATAATTGTAGATCACTCACCATCTGCCTAGCCTTTTCGCAGCAGCAGATATTTACTACTAGGTCACAAAATGAAATTCTACAGCTGTTGGCATACATATACAACTGAGTGTTTTTAACAAACATTTGAGGATAATAAACAAAAGAGTAAATAGTATTGTATAGTTTGATTGTAAAACATTTTAAAAGAAAAGTATATACTTTTAAAGACGATTTAAATTACATTTAACCTTTAAAAACACGTTCAATAAATAAAATCTACAAACTTCTTACTACCACCACATTACTTAACTAAAATATTTCTACAATAGCCTTCCGCGAACTTCGAGGAAAATTCTTCGAACCACTTTTGTGGGATAAAAAGCTATCCAGAAAGCATTCTTACTCAACACCTCTTGCGATTTCACTCTGATTTTACGGCGTGATGAAGTAACCGACAAACGTCTCGACATTAAGTCCAAGAAAGGGAAGACAACTTAGTATTTGTATTTTAGTTTCAATATTTATTTTAGTTGAACACTTCGTTTTAATGGCTAAAGATATGAGTAGTATGGTCGCGAAATTGATTTTCTGTGAATCTCCTTAGAACGTAAAGGATATGTGAAGGAAAAGGCTGTTTTTTTGTTTTTAGTCTTACAGTCCTATCTGCACTATCCAGGAGAGGAAATATGCATGGACAAAATGCATGCGATCGACTGCTGCACAGCGCGTCGCGGGTTTTATCCCCGCACGGAACAATTATTTGTATAGCCTATTAGTAGTTGTTCTGCATCTGGGCGTTTGTGTTTGCGAGTTTACATGTTTGTAAACACACCCACAGTTATATATAACAATGTTTTAATATAACAAAATATAGAGTATATAATATAAAATAATTATAATAATTCATTCATTTAACCAACACAGGTAAGTATCTCAAAACTACAAAGCCGTTCATCACATTATCTTATGAAACCCATTAGCATTTAACACGTGTACTGAGATCAAACATTACGGTACTGTATATACAATATACATGCATATCTATGTGTATTTATACACATGTATGTGTATGTACTTACAGTACAAGACATGTACATGAATACACTATTATCTAATTTGTTCGGGATGTCTATTCGCTGGGTGTAAAGTACTAGCTGGGGTTATCATAATCGATTGCAGCGCTCATGATGTAGGCTCCATCATCTGCCAATGTCGAATCAATCTGAGAAATACCTGGTGAAATGTGGGTGTACTACGTGTAAGTACACTTCTGCCTAACCTGTCGGGGATTGTAGGCGTCATTATGTTATGAACTTAAGCTCAATGTCAGATTAATAAGTTTTCTAAAGCTTCTTTAAGTTCAAGTTATGAAAGATATCATTCAAGAGCCTCTTGTTTAGGCCATTCAATTTTATAAACGGATTATACTCGTTATCGAAAGTTTTAAAAGAAGTTAAAGCAATATTTTCCTAAACGAAATTCTAATACCGTCGCTTTTCTTATTGTAACTCAGGCAGTGATAAATATTCTTTTAATAGATTTCAACATCTGCGCGCACATCTTTTCCTTTTTTTGATGAGTTGGGTCCTGTAGGTGGGCACACGATTAAATCATTACACATGACAATAAAAAGACAAAAATAGGGCCAAATCTCGGCCATTCATGTGTCGTAAAAAAAACATTTTATCTATATAGAAAAAAGTTTGCGGTAGATTGACATCTGTCGGTCCGGGCTGCCTCATACGCTCCGTTGGACAAAATCGAGTATTACAATCGCGGTGAAGCTAAAATAACACCAGATTAAACCCTAACTGAATCGCCTGATCGAGTGGGTTAGGCCTGAAAAGGTAACAAACCGGATTCTTACCTTTTCAGGCCTAACCCAGTGAACCGATCATGTAACGTGTACAGAAACGGACATAACGTACGTTTCATACTGAAATATACTGTTCCCGAGGATATCAACAATAGCATTCCTATGACAATAAATAAACAACCCAGATCTAATTCTGAATTAACGCGAGCTAGGCTACAGACATCATTATCTTCCTGCCCTTATCCCATTTTACTTGGGTACGGCGCAATGCGTGTTTTTCTTCCATCCAACTAGGCTGCGGACATTGCAACTCTTTTACAAAGTAAACATCATCATCTGTCTATCATTTTACTAACTATGTTGGTTACAGCTGAATATCAGAAGATATTTTACAGCGAATACCTATCTGACCTCCAAAACCCAGTAACTAGGTAATACTATATACCCTTCGATAAGATTGCTTGTCAGACTTTCGAGTCTCTAACTAGCAGTAGCGACTGTCAAAGAAAAATGAGAGCTGGAATCGACGATTTATCATTAGTGGTCCATAATAATGTTCAAAAATCAGAATGTAAGTACTAAATACATCTCTGTCTAACTCTTTAAAGACAACAAGCGTATTGTAATGTGATATTTATTTTAACAGTAATATACTCTGTTATCATTTATACAGAGTACATTTACCAATAACTCCCGCCCGTAGTCCCACAACCAGATAGCGAGGAAATAGAAAAAGTTTTGATCAACTAAAAGTTCAGCAGTCTGGTTTTGTCTAAGGAAAAATATTGAATAACCTCACAGGATGGTCTGAGAGACTCGCTTTACGGACCTACTTAGCAAAATACTTTTCCAATAAGGAAAGAATATACTTTTACTGTGCCTAATATTCGTGGAGATCAGATGATTTTCTTTGAAAAACTCAAGTCATGCGTTTAATACTTCTTTTATATTCGTCAGACCCGCTTACATAATGTCTACCCGCCTCTAAACGCTATTTTTTATTCTTTAATTTTTCCTCGAGTCTTCTGTGATTTCTTTTGACAATTGAATAAAATTCCAGACGCATTCTGGAACATAAAGCTTCAGTAAATGTTTGAGGAACAGGGTGTAAAGTCCGACATCCCTCATAGAAAAGAAAGAACCATTATGGAGACCTATTTTTGGGTGGGATTTTTAATCCACCCTGTTCCTTCGATTGCCTTTTGCGTCCCAGGACCACGGTCTCCTGCTTAGACAGTCCCGTGACTCCGGCAGGCGTATGATCCAAAGAGGGCCTCGTCAGTTTGCTGACAGTTCCTTGAGGCAGAAGATTGACCAAGGCTTGGTCCTTGATCGGACGGCAAGATATAGTACTCATAACTCAACACCGTCAAGATGAATTGTAACTGATGCATACATGATTATATTCTTTTCTCGCTGATAACTCTGCTGGCATAATGCAAAATTTAGCTTGATGTCAGATTTCACGGAAAAGTCTCAAGAGATTTCTACGGATCTGGAACGCAATGTCAGTCAAGTCTGACATTTCCATCAGCTCCATCCAAGGCTCAAGGACTCATCTAGCCATTTTCCTACGTGACAAAAACTAATTTGTCAGTTCTGATACGTAGTTCGAATAAGGCAAGTAAGCAAGTAGTTCGACAAAATAACAACAGTAGAGAAACAACTAACAAAAAAACGTTGATCAAATCACAACTCAAAAACAAGCTGAGACAAAAGCTTCTAAGCTTAACGCCCATTAGGTACATGTTTCTTTGACAACTAACTCGAGACGTGTTCCTGACACAATCCAAATGTTCCGAGACACCTCAGGCTACTTTCCACCCTGCCTACACCACGTACTTCCTAGTATCTTCGTACGTGACGTAGCAAACGACTTGGGAACTAGTTCCAGACATGGTTGAATGCATCTTGGCTACTTCAAGCGAGACAAGACGCTAAATTTTTGTTGCAGTGTTCTTTTCTGTTCCGATTTTCCTCGGTTTTAACTATGATGATAATGATAAATGCTGCAGTTTCGATTTTAAATTGTGTAGAATAAGTTTGTTTTTCTATTACTAAGAAGTAAGAGCTGAGGGCCAAAATAACTGCTGTATGGAGTCAGGAAGTCTAATCTGTAGGGAACTCGATCTGTAGGGACAAGCCCTTATCTAGCAGCGGAGTAACGTAGACCAACAATAAATTAAAAGCAATTGACTTTTCACGTACCACCAACAACTACAAAATCAAAAAAATATGAGGGTTTCGTTTCAAAATAAATTAAAAAAAGGGGAACCTTTGAACAATAATTCCTGATTGCGAGTGCCTTGAGCTGGGTTTACGAGAAAAAGCAAAACAAGTCTTAGTCAGTTATTTTACCGAAACCTTTCTGTTGTTTTGATAACTTCGCTTTGGTGCTTAAAGTGGCATTTTTGTCCATTCGCAATTTTATTCCTGAACGAATTGGAGCATAAATAATGCTCCAATTCCATTTTCTTCCCGAACTGAGAATTGGGTTAAATGGTGGCCGATTAGAGAAACCTATGTCCAATAAAAGTTTTTTTTTTGTTTTCAATTTTCCTTGAAAAAAATCCTAGTGTGGGGCAAAGTTAAAAAAAAAAAACACTAAGACAAAATGTAACCTAACCCTCACTGAACTCCTTGGGTTTATTATATTGCTTACAAACGGGTTTGAAACTTTAATACTGTATGCAAAATAAGGTTGACCCCGCAAGGTCAATGATCTGTCTCCCACGAGAAACCGAATGCATAAACAAGACAATTAGGGTGCAGGATTACATGGATTGATTGGGGATTTTATATTAAAATTGTTTTCCAGTCTAATGAAGATCGATTGCCTCGATGTGAATTGCATTATTAGTCTGATCGTTGCAAAATAGATCAAGTAAACTTAATATTATGTTTCACGGGAAAATTAAATACTTTCATAAAGTAAATGTTTTATTAAAAAAAACATGATTTCGGCAAACTGAGGCTGAAAACGAGTGTCGAACGTAAACGTAAACTAATGCCTATTTCAAACAGACAGGCGAAAGCGAAGCGATACCGAACCGAAGCGAGACGTCAGTCCGATAGTTCTGTCATGCTATCGGATCGCTTTCGCTTTTCTATGTGACTGGATTCAAACAATTCCATACATTACAAATAAAAACACCTCGCTTCGCATTCGTCACGACAGTCCGTTTGACAAAGGCTTAAACGCTTTTTTTTATCTATATCTACTACAAAGGCGCTAGCATCCTCTGCCTAGAAAGTCATCATCTGCCTAACCTTTTCCTAAGTATTTTGGAGTCGACTTCCAGTCTAACTGGAGACAGCTATGTGTCAGTATTTTACATAAAGTCGCTGCCTATTTAGCGCCCACTATCCAGTTACTGGGTAAAAGATACTCCTTGATATGACTGGTTGTCAGGCTTTCGAACTTCTGACGACTGTCAAAGAGATACTACAAAATTAAATGAGAGACCTTACGTGCTTTCCGAGTCACGGCAGAAACTCGCTACGATAGATGGTTAACCATTCGCAGACTAACCTCAGCAAGCACGGCTTAACCATGAAGATCGCCCTGTGTGGTTGGTATTATTTAGCCAGGAGCTCCCCAAAATAAACAGCAACGTTTATCCCTATTTACCACGGCATACAAACTGCCAAACATTTCTCTAACATCATTAATCTTCCACCGACCACATAGCTTGCTCCCCTGGAAATAGTGACACAAACTTAGTGACAAGTTTATCGTGATAATGAGCTAATATCGCATCTCTCTTGTTTCTATAATCGGGATTATGGTTCGTACGCCATTAACATTGACCCTCATCAAAACTTTCTTTGATGTACCCTTGTTGGTGGACCGCTGGATTAATTTTCAGCTTTCCACGAATCTAAATTATGCATATTTGGCTCTCTAAGCGAAGTGATTTATCCGTCACTTTTTTACGCGGGTTTTTGGAAGTCGTTAACTTTGAAGTAATTAACCACGATTTTTTCCCCTGAGTCTCATAATTTTAGCGTTTTTGAAGTGACAGGAACATAAATTGAATCAGCATTTAAGGAAGAAGAAGTTACTTAGGATTTAAGGCTTGTTATACGTGTAGTACAATGTAAAGCAGTGGTGAAATGTGAATAGTAAATTAACATGGATAAGGTTTTTATTGTTCTCCCGATGTGGTTCGCAACTAGTTCGCGGTATCCTGATGGTTACGACGTGGCTGCGATTTGGTCAGTATCAACCATCCGGTCGATTATTTATCATGGCAAAATGGGATCCGTGTGAATGCGACTATATATTTACAACACAAAATTGCGTTCTGAGGTTGTGAAATGTGTGAAACAACCTTCAAACAAGATGAAAAGAAGCTACAGAGTCTTGTGTGTTTTGTCAAATACCAATGTTTTGCAAACAGTTCAATCAACAGTTTTGTCTCCAAAATAAATATTAACAAATTAATTAAAAAACTACAACTTCATTCACATTCCTTTACTCAAACAGTCCCCAAGAAAAGCAATTTCCCCGTAAGTACCTATTACACGAACTCGACAGACGAGCAAGTAACGCAACTATGCGGTAGACGTTTACAAGCACCTGTGTTTTGTTACAAACTACTTGATTAAATTCCACACTGGTCCGTCATATCCAACGATGATATACGAGAATTGTAAATCTTGTGGGTGCTCTATATTCGGGCTGTGTCGCCTTTCGGCATTACGCGCTCTCAGGGTCGGAAACCTAAATCAAACAAGAATATCGATTATTTCATTACAAATAGGCTATCTAGATTCTTTCGTGACTCTGGGCACGTAGACGGGCTTTAATGCGAATGTAACAATACTAAAAATATAGCTGGTGACACAGATTCTAGAAGGTCGAAATTGCTGTGGACATTTTTTTTGTGTTCTAGTTATAAGATATGATTTGGATAGTATCTTCTTCAGTTAAGGGCAAAATGATTAAATAATTTTTATAGTTATTTTGAGTATTTTTTTTTTATAAAATCGGCAGGTTTTAACAAAAACATTGTAGAGATCTTCTTTTAAATATGAAGATACCTGTGCCAGAAGACCTCACTCTTCCATACTTCATAAATCAAGTACAAAGCCTACTAATAATTTATATGAAAACTAAAATACAGTATGACTTTGAAACAAAAACCAATAAAAATAAATAAGATAAAGTATTATGTAGGAGTTAATGAGTGCATGGGATGAGTAAAGGGTTTGTATGACACACATTGTGTGTGTGTGGTTGTGAGTAGTAAATGTAGTTGTTGCATCACGTAGACTAGAAATTTGGTAAATGTATTATATGATAGAATGTAGAAGTGTTTCTGTCTCTTCATAACTGGAAGCCTTAAGCCACGCAGTTAGGGTATTTTTCAGTCGCTGGATGGAGATGGATCAAAGCTGACTAAATGAATACTTTAAGAAGGAACGCTATCAAAATAGTGGCAGCCGGAGCTGCTTGCAAAAGCTAATTTAAAGAATAAAAATAAAGAAGCAGGCAAAGAAAAAGTAAAGTAGACCTCTAGCATTCTTGTATTTCAGGGGTAAGACATTCACCCCGCATGGCATTAACCTAGAACCCGCTCACAAATTCGGAGAGGAATTTTTACCCCAGGAATGTCGATGATTCGATTAGACTATAGCGGTTCTATATTCTTTGTTTTTTACTGAAAGTATTCCGATCGTTCACGTAATACTCGAAGACTATAATGAAATTATGACGCGGTGATAGCTGGCTGCAGGCAAACGAGTGAAATTAAATTATTTGAAACTTGAACCTCTACCTGTTTTCTGACTTGCTGTTACCGGCTAGTAGTTTTATTGGGGTTCATTTTTCCCACAATGTTTTTTGAGCTAATATATCGTGTCACAATCTTTCTTGCATACCTACCTAATCTTTGTTGGCATAATCATCTTTTAGGCATTGATAGATAGAATATTGTTTACTAGCTTCCGCCCGCGACTCCGTCCGCGCGGATGTCGGTCTTCGCGTGGATGGTAGAAATATCTATTGGACCCACATACGGCTAAGCCTAATCCACTGTGGGTAATGCAACGTGTGTTCGCGGTTCTACAGAACAACGTCTCTGAATAAAACTGAAAAATAAGATATTTTTTTCTACATATTTTTCCAGGATAAAAAGTATCCCATTTTATGCCCAGGATAATAAGGTATAATTATACCAAGTTTCATCGAAATCGAACCGTTAGTTTTCACGTGATGCCTGCATATACAGACAGAAAGACAGACAGACAGACAGACAAAATTTTTTTTAATCACATATTTGGGTTTGGTATCGATCCAGCAACAACCCCGCTATTTATTTTTTCAATATTTTCAATGTACAGAATTGACCCTTCTACAGATTTATTATATGTATAGATTATGCACACCATACAAATTACAGATACATACAATTGGACACAAATTGGTGACACAATGGGCGGCCTATCGCTAAAACCGAATGTAAGTAGACATATATCTAACGAGAAAAAGACAGTCGATGTCAGGGGCACCCCAAGGTTCGGTTTGGTTAGGTTTCTTTATGGGACACTAGCACTTTGCCCGCGGCTTCGTCCGCGTGGGTTACGTACTTTCCTAATTCTCCCTTTTCACCCCCTTAAAGGTTAAATTTCCAAAAACCCCTTCTTAGTGCTCCCCTACATTATAATAGGAAGCCGTGTGCAAAATTTCACATTCCTAACCCCAGTAGTTTCGGCTGTACGTTGATATGTCAGTCAGTCAGTTCTCCTTTTATATATACAGATGAGCCTGAAATAAATGAATATTTAATTTAATTTAATTTTAATCCCTGCAGACTTAAATAGGAGCCCTGTGCAGCCCGGCCCCGTTAGCCTGATGCTTTAAAATGTTATGCGTAAATGATATTATACGCAAACATAAGTAGGATAAACAAAAGTATGCCATGTTATATTGTGTCTTAAAATTTTATGCTAAAACATGCGGACCCGTTTTCTTAGTTTACTTTTAGGAGTAAATCATTGTCCAAACCCTTGTTTAAGTTGGAAAGTGATCAAAGAACTCCACCCGCCTTAGGTGAAGAAGAGGGGAACTGTCAGACTCATGCTGACTAAAACCACCTCGTTCCATAAAATGCTGCGATTTGCATCAACCATTTTGATATCGCACGTCGCGAACATGCAGTTAGAAACTTCTTTTATTTATTTGCTTTCCAACACGCTGGAGCACCCTCAACCTTTACATAAAAACAGGTAAAACAATACATCAAGTAAAAAAGACACAAAATGTTCATTAACTCACTTCGAACCAACAATTGAACCAACAATCGAACCAACAATCGAACCAATCGGCGAACCTGATTACCGAACATCAACCACTATTACGAACAGTTGAGCAGCTTTTGGTCTTTTGACCCGCAAACGCAGAGTTAAGTACATTTGAATTTCCTACCTAGTTGAAAATGCTCGTGTACAGCGCGGACTACGGTAACTCGCTTAACAGCGCATTGGGGCCTAATACTGCCATTAGTGTGGAGCTAGGTGTACTAAAGTGCAGTTCTACCGATATTTCCAATGCGATAAGATTGGTCCTAGAATGTTTGCTCGCATTTTTCGTAGAATATTATTTCGTACTCGTATATTTAACTTATCAGTGGTAACGAGCCCGACTTATAAGTTGTACGTCGTCGGTACAAACCCAGATAGAGTTTGTGTAATTCATCAGCACTGCTCTCAAAACGGTGAAAGAAAATATTGTCTTAGAATAAAAAATCAAAGACTTGTGACACCTACCAACCCGCACTGGGCCCGTGTGGTGGATGATAAAATAAATTACTTGTTTTGGGTAGCGATGTACCTAAATACTAATTAGTGACAGTTGCTAGTCATTTAAAAGCTAACTTAAATAAATATTCAACCAAGTACTGACAGTTATTTAGTTATGCCATGGTATTATTGTACCAATATTTTATTCATTTTACCGTGATTGCTACATCGAGTCGTAGCACAGCTACGCCGTAGCTGTCGCTACGAAATCCGCGATGATATTATAAACTCGTAGCACAGATCTACTGCGTTCAATACGAAAAATATTCGTATATTTTATCCTGCCATCATTATCTTTAAGCAAAAGAGACGCTACAGAAGCCCACTTTATTGAGTACATAACAATTTATTGACCTCATTACTTTTTACGTTATTTTCGTCTCCCTCGAAAACATTTGGAGATGTTACTTCAAAGATTATAGCTTTAATATTTCTTTAGTATTCGAATATAGTATGATGTGTAAGTATATCGTTTAAGTTTTGTATTAAGGTATATAATAAAATATTTGCTCACCTTATAGAAGTAATCTGTCAACCACAGTCAAATTCAAAGTTTTACTAAAGTTTTACACATTCAATTGTTTTATTCTTTATAGTATGTTTTTGGTTTTATGACCAAATTCCAAAAACCTTTACTAATTCATCATGTATGCCTGTCTATCCTTCCATATGTTTTAGCCATTCTACCTTCAAGTCTTGTCATCACATAGTTTGGAGAATCCCTAACAAAAGTAAAAAAAAAATTGGAGTGATGGTCCTCCAACGCAGAACTGATTAAAAACATATGTGAAAAGACGATGAAGATTTAATCAAACGAAATAGTAGGAACATACAAAACTTTTACTAACAAATTCATTCACAGTTGTACGGACGCGTCGTGTAAAGCGATCGCAGGTAGCTCAAGCTGTCGCGATAAACACGAACTTCCGACTCCGCAGGATATACGAGTGTTCCTTTACTATAACAGTTTCACACTATGTGTTACAGTTTGACCTCATTTGGTTAAAACCAAGAAGATTCAGATGATAATTTTAATTATTGTCGATAAAAATACAAAAAAAGGAGTTTATTATGGCGTTAGGAGTTGTTTATTATTATTAACACACAGCACAGAATGACGAACTCGTGGCTAAAGAATTACAGCCGCACAGGCCGATTTTCCGGGTTAAGCCGCACTTGCCGAGGTTGGTCTGTGGATGGGTGACCATCTGTCATACCGAGTTTCCTTGGTACCTCAGAAAGCACGTAAAGCCGTTGGTTCCGGCTGTCATTTGTAGCCAGCCAAGCTCTAAAAGTCTGACGACCTTTGTTACCATGGGGTATCGTATTAACCAGTCACTGGGTTGTGGAGGTCCGATAGGCAGTCGCTCCATGTAAAATACTAATATTCAGCTGCATCTGGTTCGACTGGAAGCCGACCTCAAAATAGTTGGCAAAAAGCTAGGCAGATGATGGACAGCACAGAATAGAGAGATAAAAACATGCTGATGCCGATCATAAGTAAATACAGACAGATGTTATATAAATTGGAAGGACGAGAATCACAATTTTAGAATACTAATAAACTGGTCATATTATATAATGAAGTCGAGTCTTAAGAAGTATGTAAGAATGGTAGCAGACAGTCCGGAAAGACGGCTATAAAGAAAAGTATATTGCACTGAAGTCAAATTGAGATTTCGATGATGAAAATTCTATTGGCAAAATCTAGATAAAATTAAGTACTCAATACATATCATAACGTTCAAAATTACCAGCAATCAAATCACGAAACAAAAACTTAAGCAATCCACCATATAATACTCGCCATTAAAAATACAATACGCACTAATAACTGCCGTCATTAAATAAGTCGATAGCGAGCCCAAATAGCAAATCATGGCCGCTCATTTGAATAAAAAGAACGCTCTAAGGACCATTGTTGAGGACCAACGGTTTAATAATTATTATTAAAAAATTAAGGTAAGCCAGCGGTATCAGCCGCTCTCAAGCGACTCCTGCCCAATCTCGGCGGGCCAAATGCCTCCTGCCGGAGGCTGTACGCCGGTGTCGTGCGGTCCATGGCCCTCTACGGGGCCCCCGTGTGGGCCCTAAGCATCCGGACGCGACCACTCAAGCTGGTCGCATGCCAGAGGGTCATGGCTATCCGGATGATCCGGGGATACCGCACGATCGCCGGCGAATCGGCCAACCTCCTAGCCGGATTGCTGCCCTGGGATCTGGAGGCGACTGCCCTCCAGCGCGTCTATGAATGGCGCGTGGAGGCGCAGCGTCGGGGCGAATCCCCGCTGCCTCGACAAGTCGAGGCGCGGCGGGAAGAGCTCCGGCGTGATCTCAGGGCAGTATGGAGGGAGCGACTGTCGCAACCGAGGTCCGGGCACGCCGCAATCGCGGCGGTAAGACCCCTCTTTGAGGAGTGGCTGGATAGGCGTCACGGCGTCCTGACCTACCGCATGACGCAGGTCCTCACCGGACACGGAAGTTTCGGGAGGTTCCTGTGTCTGATAGGGAGGGAAGAAACGCCTGGGTGTCACCACTGCGAGGATCGTCCGGAGGACACGGTGGAGCATACGGTGCAGGACTGCCCCGCTTGGGCAGAGCACCGCCGTGTCCTCACGACGGCGATAGGCGGAGACCTCTCGCGCCCGGCATTGGTCGAGGCCATGCTGCGGGGCGAGACGGAGTGGGAAGCGGTCGCCTCCTTCTGCGAAGCAGTCATGCTCGTGAAGGAGGAGGCGGGCCGCCTGAGGGAGAGGACAGCGTCCTCCCTCCACCCCAGCCGCAGTGGTAGACGCCCACGGCGTCGGACGTCGCCAGACGATCTCCGGCCACCGTAGGCGCGGGCATGCGGGCAGCGAGTAATGGGCGACTCGCTGTCCGACCATGGACCATGCCCGGGTCGACGGCGCGTTGTGTTCCACGCGCGCCTCAAAGAGTGTCAGCATAGTGACGGGGCCTGTTGAGGGCCAAAGCCTGCCGGGATCGCGGGACCAAGGGATTACCGTGACCCCGGTACGTAGAGGGCTATTGAAGGACACCGTGGATTTTAGTCAGTACAAGTCTGACAGTCCCTCCCGCCCTGCCCTGGGTGGGAGGACTCATTTGATGATTTTACCACGATAAAAAAAAAAAAAAAAAAAAAAAAAGCCAGCGGTATAATGATCCCGGCATTATTGAGGTGGATGAGGATTGCAGACGAAGAGAACCGAGAGAAGCAATGGGACCATTTAACATGTCGCCTCCGCATACCCCGATAATTGGATTCATTGCTCGCCGAGAGAAATATGGTGGCCATTTATTGCCCCAGGACGTATTGACGACAGTAGGACCAGATAATTCTGTAACATTAATAACCTTATATTATTGCTTTGTTCCATCTTGATACTGATTATAAGGAATTACCAGATATTTGAACGATATTGTCTGTGAAAATCTAATTTCGCCGACATTTTATATGATGAAGGGGGAAAATGAAAACTAATTGACGTAGTCTAGAGTTAGGCACGTTTTTGCAAAATAATATCATTTCAATGCGCTGGAAAAGGAGAGAATTATTACTTAAATACACACATCAAAAGTGTCTAGGGATCAACATATATTTTTGCAATAACTTTTCTCCTGATTGATATTAATTAAAATTTTTTTTAAGGATTCATCAAATAAAGTGTTTTCGTTTGTCACAGTAACGATAAACCAAGTCACCTTTGCATTAATAAAGAAATTTGCCATTTTCCTAATAAAGGGATTTTTGACATTTGAACCACTAACACAAAAGTTCGAAAAAAAGACTGAAATAACAGTTTTCTTTAAAATTTTATTGGGTAACTTAAACAATTAATAATCCGTGTTTCTACCGCGAACACTAACAACACAAGAACATCGGTTTGGCATACTCAAAATGAGTTCATCCAAATCACGCTGTGGAATGGCCGCCCATGTTCGTTGCAACAACAAAAAAAGGTCTTCTTGCGACTGGATACCCTCCATATTCGGCAGAGCTCTTCTCTGTAGCATATCCCATGCATGCTCAATCGGATTCAAGTCTGGCGACTGAGCAGGCCAGGGCAGGACATTGATGTTAGCTGCGGCGAGAGTCTGTCTTACAACTCTTGTGGTGTGCGGTCGTGCATTATCATGCATTAACTGAAATAAGGGACCGATTTACACTTGTAGAGGAACGATGACGTCCGATACAATCGTCTCAGCATAAATTTGAGCGTTGAGGTTGCCTCTGATCCAAATCAACTCAGTTCTTCCGCCGATCCAAATACCCGCCCATACCATGATGGTTCCACCACTATAAGGATGAGTCTCGTTTTGGTATGAGACCGGATACAAGACGTATACGACACTGGAGAAGCCCTGGACGCCAACAGCGATTAAAATCCTGCCAGGAAGTCCATCCTTATAGTGGTGGAACCATCATGGTATGGGCGGGTATTTGGATCGGCGGAAGAACTGAGTTGATTTGGATCAGAGGCAACCTCAACGCTCAAATTTATGCTGAGACGATTGTATCAGACGTCATCGTTCCTCTACAAGTGCAAATCGGTCCCTTATTTCAGTTAATGCATGATAATGCACGACCGCACACCGCAAGAGTTGTAAGACAGACTCTCGCCGCAGCTAACATCAATGTCCTGCCCTGGCCTGCTCAGTCGCCAGACTTGAATCCGATTGAGCATGCATGGGATATGCTACAGAGAAGAGCTCTGCCGAATATGGAGGGTATCCAGTCGCAAGAAGACCTTTTTTTGTTGTTGCAACGAACATGGGCGGCCATTCCACAGCGTGATTTGGATAAACTCATTTTGAGTATGCCAAACCGATGTTCTTGTGTTGTTAGTGTTCGCGGTAGAAACACGGATTATTAATTGTTTAAGTTACCCAATAAAATTTTAAAGAAAACTGTTATTTCAGTCTTTTTTTCGAACTTTTGTGTTAGTGGTTCAAATGTCAAAAATCCCTTTATTAGGAAAATGGCAAATTTCTTTATTAATGCAAAGGTGACTTGGTTTATCGTTACTGTGACAAACGAAAACACTTTATTTGATGAATCCTTAAAAAAATGTTTAATTAATATCAATCAGGAGAAAAGTTATTGCAAAAATATATATTGATCCCTAGACACTTTTGATGTGTGTATATGAAGAAATAAATAGAAATTGAAAGGGACTTTATAGAGACTGACAATAATTAGGCTCAACTCACAGCTTCTGGTCACGAGTCTTGAACGTAATCGGCGAAATGTTAGACACATGAAAAACAGTTTACGATCACTTTTAAAAATCGATATATTTTTTGTTACGGTATATTATATTATGGTTTTTTCTTATTTTTTGATTTTTTATTTAAAAATATTGATTTAGAATACAAATCAATAGTTAATACTGTATTATAGTGATTATACTGCATTAGTACGTCTTTACAAACTTCTAAGCGCTGGCTAAGGTCGCCATGTACTATAGTGATGTTGTGGAAATAAAAGAGAACTGTTTAATTCATTCATAATATTATTATCATATTCATTCATTCCTATAATAATGACAATAATTAGTGTGTGCAGTTACAAATATAAGGTTAGGTGAGCTGCACACTACAATACATAAAGTTAAAATTATCAGGATAAGACTGGTGATGTGTTTACGTATATGCTATCCCTTTGAGAATTATAAGCGAGTAAATCATTCAACCAAATCAAAATCAAAAATCAAAAGTCATTTATTCAAATTAGGCTGATTTATCAGCACTTTTTGAAGGTCGATTTTTACATAAGACAGTCCCCCAAAGCGCCCCCCCATTCGACACTTCCTAGTGTTATGGCTGGGAAGAAGAAGTGGCGGAACAAACTCCCCAGCAACACATCTGTCTGTACGGTTACCAAGATTGTATACAATTTAATAGAACATTCTATACACTTTATACGGACATCAATCATTCAACCATACTTTAACGGACTCAAAAAAGAGGTTCTCTGTTCAACCCACACGTTTGTATGTATGTTTTTCGGCGATTATGTCGCGTTTGGCTGAACCGATTTTAATGCCATTTTCATAAAAGTGTTCGTTTTATTCTGGAGCAGGTTTTTCTATACAACAATAATGGTTATAATGTGTACTTATTACCAAAATTAAGAAAAAACAAAAAGAGTGCCATGATTTAAAACAAGCATCATTTACGATCATCCAATCGTTTCAAATTTCTTAAATGATTCAATAATAATTTATCTTCCTCAACGAGGTATTGAATACTCGAAACGTCTTATAACCCTGACTTGGAACGAAATTAGATTATGTTTGTCATGAATTAAATCGCCAATATTGAAAATCCTTTGTTTATTATTGAAGGGGAGTTCAAACCAAGTACAGAGTACAAAATAATACCGATTGTTAACATTAAGACATTTTGTTCATAATGGTTTTTATAACATACATTTATATTACTTCAAGTAATATGTTCAGCAATTAGTTTTCTTTTTCAAAATCTACATAAAATATATTTAGTGAAGAGATTTCTACTCAGGCTCCTTCAAAGTTACTCCAATCGCAGAAAAAAATGACTGAGAATCGCTTAAGATGGTGTGGACACTTAATGAGGCCAGACGAAGAGCACGCTGTTAAGAAAGCATTGCTCATCCCAGAAAAGAAGAAAGGCAGTGGGAGGCCACTAGCCACGTGGCTGACAACCATTAGCTGAATCTACAGACAACCCAGGACAGAGCGGCCTGGCGCCAACATACGAGGAGGGTGGACCCTAAGTAAAGGGAGAAGGCAAAGAAGAAGAAGAAGAAAGGGATTCAAACCGCGTGCTGTCATATTTAAAAGTTAGATTCCTATGAAACGTAAGGGACTGTCCGACTCGTACTGACTAATCCACCGTGTTCTTTCAAGCGCCACTTACGTAACGACTGTCCGAATTACCGTGACCCTGGAATGTAAAGGGCTATTGAAGGTCACCGTGGATTTTAGTCAGTCGAGTCTGACAGTCCCTCCCACTCTGCCCTGGGTGGGAGAACTCATTTGATGATTTTACCACTTAAAAAAAAGGGTAACAGTTAGCTTTATAGACAGTACCACAACTCTAGATTCCATATTGGAGGGTAGTAAAATACTTACCCTTACTACACAAAAATAATTATAGCCTGTATAATTGTACTAGCACTTTGCCCGCGACTTCGTCCGCGAGGGTTACGTACTTTCCTAATTCCCCCTTTTCACCCCCTTAAAGGTTAAATTTACAAAAACCCCTTCTTAGTGCTCCCCTACATTATAATAGGAAGCCGTGTGCAAAATTTCACATTTCTAGTCCCAGTAGTTTCGGCTGTACGTTGATATGTCAGTCAGTCAGTTCTCCTTTTATATGTATAGAAGATTTATATAATTGTATTCTTTTAGATTCTTTTTTTTTAAAGCGTTTACAAACATAGAAGCTCACGTCATACATAAACACCAAGGCGGGGAACAACTACTTGTAAGTAATACAAAAAATTGTTCCGTGCACGTATCGAACCCTCCACATGCTGAGCATAGTAGATCGTTCAATCACTGAGCCAACCTTGCTTATGCGTAATGTCAATATCGACGCAATTAAATAAATATAAATAAATATTCCACAACCATCACACAACGCTATCTAGTCCCAAGCTAAGCAGAGCTTGTGTTATGGGTACTAGACAACTGATAAACATACTTATATATTTCTAAATACATACATATTATAGATAAATTACACCCAGACACAGAACAAATGATCGTGCTCATCACACAAACATTTGTCCTGGGTTGGAATCGAACCCACGACCAGCATAGCAGTCAGAGTCACTAACCACTAGACCAACAGGCCTGTCTTCCTCTAAATGTCACTGAACTGAATGAAATACTATCCGTTCATGAAATATGATACTGGCATAAACACCTATTAAATGTGTTGTTCTCTGAAGAGGTCTATGACCGCATTATAATGAAAGACGAACAATATTATATTATGTTACCTACTTGAATTGTTTCAATACATCGAACGCCTATTTATATCGCCTTTTGTTCAATTTGTTTAGTATTGATTTACATTATGAGTGGAACGCCACTCAAAGATGTCCAGCGGCCGTATTATGACGTCTAAAAACCAGGCTTGTTCCAGTGAGTGAAAGAGACAGAGCTATTCAAGTCGTCTAGCGACACCTCTTTCACTCACTCGAACGGCCACTGGTGGCCTACCATGATGTCTTTAAGCGTGAGTCTTTAGACTGTGGGAAAGAGACAGATCTATACAAGTCGTCTAGCGCCATCTCGTTCCCTAAGCGGAACCACTCACGCTTTCCATCAGTGGAAAAACATTGAAACCGTATCAGCAGTTTCGGAGATGATAATCTATATCCAAACTTAATTTAAATTTGAACTCATTTTAATCCAGACTTATTTTATTTATTTAACTCAGGCTTCAAGGCACATACGAAACACTTTAATACAATACAATACTATACAATATGACACACGTTGTATAAAACAAATTCGCTTCCCGCTGTCTGTCTGTCCGTCTATCCCTATGTATGCTTATATCTTTAAAACTACGCAACAGATTTTGATGCAGTTTTTTTAATAGATAGAGTGATTCAAGAGGAAGGTTTTTATGTAACATGCATAATACGAGTATAATTGAGATGGTACCCGTGCAAAGCCGGGGCGAGTCGCTAATAATATAATAATACAATACTTATACAATACGAAAATAACACTAATTCACACTTATTAAGTACACCGCGTCAGGACACGTGACCTGATCGAAAATTCGTAAGACGGCGCAGGACGCTTGCGCGAATGTTCGTGTGTATTTATTACTATTCAAGTTTTCACTTCTGCCGGCACTCCCAGAGTGCAATACGTCATTTTTTTAATAATATGTCATGCAGGTATTGGTCAAGATAATAATTGTATTAAAAAAAAAAGAATGAGTGAAAAGCGACTTACAAAAAGAATGTATAAGGCAGAGGCGAGTTGAAACGCCAGGAGGGGATGCCCTAGGAAGACATACACTGACCTTATTGGTGAAGTGCTTCAGAAAGGCCGGGTGCGTAGTACTCGCCATCGGCGTACGTGTATTACCAGATGTATGAATGTGGATAGGGAAAAAGAAGTGTGTAAAGCCTTTGTCAAACGTCTGTTTAACGCCTCGCCTTTTTTGTTAAACGTTTTTATTTGTAACTAGCACTTTGCACGCGACTTCGTCCGCGTGGGTTACGTACTTGCCTAATTCCCCCTTTTCACCCCCTTAAAGGTTAAATTTCCAAAAACCCCTTCTTAGTGCTCCCCTACATTATAATAGGAAGCCGTGTGCAAAATTTCACATTCCTAGCCCTAGTAGTTTCGGCTGTACGTTGATATGTCAGTCAGTCAGTTCTCCTTTTATATATATAGATGTATGGAATTGTTTGAATCCAGTCACATAAAAAAGCGAAAGCGATCCGATAGCGTGACCGAACCGACGCGAAGACGTGGCGAAGGCGTATTTGCTCTGTTTGACGTTGTTCATAAAAAGCCAGCTAATACAACTGCCACGCCTCGGTTCGCTGCATCCAGTTTGACGTCTCGTATCGGTTCGTTATCGCTTCGGACTCGGTCTGGTTCGCTATTGCCTGTGTTTGACAAAGGCTTAAGGCTCGTAGCAGGTGGTGCTCTGTTTCTGCCTACCCCCGTGGGAAGAAGGCGTGAGTTAATGAATGTATGTAAAAACAAAACCTCATATTTCAAAGAGTGAAATTACACTCTTAAAAGATTAATCTTTTTTAAGCTCAACTTCTTCTAATGCACTTTCTCAAGAACTAGAGCTGGCTAGAAATCTCTCAAAATATATCCCCGAGTGTGGATGTGGATCCTTCCAAACTTAAATATCTTAAGTAAAACTTGTACTTAATCAGGGACTTTTGTTACTTACGACTATTTGTTTGGTGCTGCACTAGTTACTGGAGCAAGTAAGTGCTTATACTAAACACTGCTTTGAAAAATAAACCATTGTCTGGATTGTTGGGAGTAAGTAGTAGAAGTATTGTATGCTTTTGTGTAGATTGTTTTTATTACTACGTTGGAGTAAAATTCCAAATGTACAGATATTTATTTAAACGAGTATCGGACTTGTTTATGTTATCCAGAAATTAACTAATGATAAGTTTCTATGAAAAGCTGAAAAAATCAAGTATATTGGCTCAAGGACTTGATGCAGAAAGTTTCTCTGAAGAGTATGATTATTTTGTTTTTGTTTTTTTTTTTACGGAGAACCACTACATTATACTATAAGTTCATCCTAACTAAAGCAGAGGTGCTGAAATGAACGCGAAACGTAAATTCTTATAGGAAAGTGTCGTTTATTATGTGGCGAGTCGCAGTTTACAGTCAAATGCAAGCTAAAATGGCGTAAAAAAATTCAACGAAACTATTTATTTTAATTAAATAAAACATCAAATGTTTTTTTTTTCATAATCAATTTTATCAGCATTCATACTGATGCTTTGTTTACTCTGTGCATTTGAGTTAAGTGGTGTTACAAAATATGATTTCCTGTCGTTAACGCAGTTTAAATAATAAACGTATCAATCCTCCATAATCTATACATATAATAAATCTGTAGAAGGGTCAATTCTGTACATTGAAAATATTGAAAAAATAAATAGCGGGGGGTGTTGCTGGATCGATACCAAACCCAAATATATAATATGATTTAAAAAAATTTTGTCTGTCTGTCTGTCTGTCTGTCTGTCTGTCTGTCTGTTTGTGCAGGCATCATGTGAAAACTAACGGTTCGATTTCGATGAAACCTGGTATAATTATTCCTTATTATCCTGGGCATAACATAGGATACTTTTTATCCTGGAAAAATACGTAGAAAAAAAATCTTATTTTTCAGTTTTATTCATAGACGTTGTTCTGTAGAATCGCGAACACACGTTGCATTACCCGCAGTGGATTCAGCGCCGTAATATTTATAAGATGTCATTGTCAGAGTTACTCAAAATGGGGAAATAAACCATCCATGCGAAGACCGACATCCGCGCGGACGGAGTCGCGGGCGGAAGCTAGTTATGAATAATCAAATAATGCCTAACTATCATGACGTAATGTAATCAGTGATAATGTGATAATAATTTGTTTAATTCAAAGTTTAATATATAACACGGGGTTAGAAGCTAAATCATAGTAGTTTTTTTTAGGATATCTGGCAGTTCAACCTACGAAGTTTAGTTACTGCTCCACCGGTCTCTCATAAATCATAGCAGTGGGTATGATCCATCTGCTACCGGTTCAACGAAGGCGAGTAATGGGTGACTCACCATCTGATCATGGACATGGATAGTTAAATATAAACTACATAACTAAGCATAATAGACTGCATATAACTGGTGAAACTTGAAACCGATGCAAACATACTTTGGCAAGGCGATAATTTTGAAAATAAATTCTCTTTGATTAAACTCATAGTCCAAGAAAGGCTATAGACTCGTCCCCTGTCAAATGGGATCATGTTACCCTATCGGGGATAAACCAACCGTACAATATACGATAACATACCCTTGCCTTACCCTTCTGAGATTACACGAGTGTTTATCGAAAATATACGGTAAACAAATAAAATCACTTCCCTCTGTGCAATTGCGCCGTGTAGATGTGATTTGTATCGCTGCCGTTAATAATTACGTTTTTCGTGTCTCGTTATCAATTACCGGCTCGTGAATTGATCCTAACTGTGTGCCTTTGTGTTTAGTGTTGGTATTGTAAGTTTTTTTTAAGTGTTATTACGCGTATTTAATTGGTAAATATAGTTTTAAATTAGTTCATCAGCGCTCGGTGAGTACTTTTTATTTTTTGGGTGTGGGGGTACCGCGTAAGGAAAAAAAAAAGTCTTGTTGTTTCGTCTTGTTTTTACGATCTGATTTAAATCGTTTTGTCATTTTGATTTAAAAATGTTGTCCAGTAATGATGATCCGCCAGACCGTGGCGGGGGGACTTCGCGACGTGTAAATAAACCTCCCAGGTCACCGACCTCCGCTTACTCTAAACGCTTGTTTACCGAATTGTCTCCGTCTTATTTAACACCTGAAGATAGGCCGAAGAGACAACATCTGACCGATTCTGCCGAAAAATCGCCGTTATCAATAAATAATGTCAGTAATTCAAACGAAGACTACTGCGATTTAGTTACTCAGGCATCTGCATACTTGTCAAAAATAAACGACCTCGTGAGCGATCAAGGATCCCGTATTAATGTAGCCAATAAATCCGCGATTATGGACATGACACAGCGGATTACGTCCATTGTTTCTTTGTTAGCCATACGGTCGTCTTCAAATGAAACAAAGTTAGCAAATATGGAGCGCGAATTGGACAAAGTCAAATTAAATAATAATGTCAGTATTGTTAAAACAGATTTCAACAAAGTTTCTTATTCAGATTCTCTGAAACTTCGTCTGCCTAAGGTCGCTCCAGTGATGGAGTCTAGACCACCGCTGCCGTGTGTAATAGCATACCCCTCCAACGAAAGGTCAGCTGAATTCGCGACTTCCTCAGCCACTAAAGAAGCGCTTAAAAAAGCAATTAATCCAACTGACGACGGTTTTCAAATAGTTGGCATGAAAAAAATCGCGAAATCGGGCGTTGTATTACGTGTCGCTAACGATAGTCAAATAAGTAAACTTGAGTCGGTTGATGCTATTAGGACTGCCGGGTTAAGACTTGAAAAACCGAAAGGCCGCAGGCCACGTTTATTAATTAAAGACGTCCCATCCTCAATGGAAGACAAACCTTTTCTGCATGCGTTGTACCGTCAAAATATTAAAGACGAATTGGCAATTAGTGAGGAAGACTTTATTAAGTCGACAAAAATTATACGTAGACGTGCATTAGATAATGGCCGGAAGTGGGTAGGCATTGAAATCGACAACGCCATACGAAAGCATTTAATTAGTACCAAAGAGAAGCTTTTTATTGACTTCGCGACTTGCCGATTTTTTGATGATATCGATGTAGTTCGTTGTTTACATTGCCAGCAATTCGGTCACGTGAAAAAATACTGCGTTAATAAATCGCCTACCTGTGCTAATTGCTCTGAAGCACATGAAACAAAAGAATGCCCGCATAAGGATAATTTAAATTTTACACCAGTATGTGCGGCGTGTAAACGTATTAAAAAACCGTTTGACCATCGATGCGGGTCCCAACAGTGTACCACCTATAAAGTTAGGCTCGAACAGTTAATACGCAACACTAATTACTAATATAATGGATAGTTTAATAATAGGTCAATTAAATCTACACAACGATAGGGTGGCGACTTCTGAATTGGACAAATTAATTATCGATTATAATTTAGATATTGTATTGGTTCAAGAACAATACCAAAACACGCGCTTACGTCACAAGGTAGTTCAGTTGGATAACAAGGCACGAGCCGGAATTTACGTGTCACGTTCTTCTAACTATACAGTAACGTCTTTACGAAACCTCATGAATCGACACTGCGCGGTTGTGGAAGTCTCATCCGCTAGTTCTAAAGTTTACGTTGTGAGCTGCTACTTTCAATATTCAGACCCTGTTGGTCCTCACATACATAATCTCCGTCACGTCTTGCGGTCACTCGCGGGCTGCAAAGTTATCGTAGGCGCAGACGTTAATGCGTCCTCGTCCCTGTGGTATGGCAAAGTTCGGTCCACGGATTACGAACGGCGCTGCGCTGTTGAAGACTTCATTGCTGAAATGAACCTAACTATTCACAACACCCCCGACGCACCACCTACTTTTTGCAGCCAAATGGGCGAATCTTGTATTGACGTCACACTTTCTAGTGCAGACGTACACTTGGATAGGTGGCGTGTCCTACCGGACGCGTCTTGTAGTGATCATCGCTTGATCGTTTACGAGTTTGTTCCGGTTTCTATTCAGGGTTCCTCACATGTCATTGGTAATTTTAGGTACAAAAGTAAAGGTGCTAATTGGGAATTCTTTAGATCGCTTTTTGCATGTCACGCCAAAGAGTTCACTCGTGATGGGCTGTCAGCCGAAGAAAGTGCTGAAATTATGTCAGACACCTTCACTTACTGTGCTGACATTGCCATTGGTCGCGGACCTATGACCAATATACGTAGATGTGATTGGTGGTGTGACTACCTAACCGAACAGCGTAAAACCTATCGTCGAGCGCGTAAACATCTTAATAAGCTTAAAAAACGCCAAGTCACCGGAGACTCGCTAACCACTGCTTTAAATACATTTAGAGTTGCCAAGTCCCGTTACAGAGCATCGGTTGAAAAATCTAAGGGTAATTTGTTGCGTAAAGTAGTCGATAAATTAGAAAAAGAAGGTCCGTGGTCTCCTTTATATCATGAGTTTAAAGCCAATCGATCGATCGACCTCGCGTATGTTCAGAATATTAAAGTAAATAATAAACACACCGCCGGTATTGAAGAAACAACGGAAGTTTTATTAAATACTCTTATCCCTGATGATTCACCTGTTAATGATAATGACTACCACCAACAAATTAGAGCTTGGGCAACAGTCCCGCCTGAATCACCAGCGTCAGACCTTCCATCCACTGACGAATTAATGAATGTTGTTAGGAGATTGCCCCTTAACAAATCATCAGGTGAAGATAAAATATCTAATCGTATGATAAAAGAAGCGTGTAAAACAGCGGGTGACGCGTTATTAACTGTTTACAACCGGTGTATTTCTGAAGGCGTTTTTCCTCGTATATGGAGACATGGCTTTATACGAATAATACCTAAAAGCGGCGACAAGCCACCAGATGACCCTAAGTCATACCGGCCCATAACTTTATTACCATCTTTGGGAAAGCTCTTGGAGCGTCTTATCGTCCCACGATTGTTACCGGACGGGCCCAAATTCCATAAAAATCAATTCGGTTTTACTATCGGGAAATCAACCGTTGACGCGGCACTTTCTGTTAGAAATATGGTTAATACCTCTAAACACAAGTACGTAGTTGGGATCTTTTTAGATATTTCCGGGGCCTTTGATAACGCGTGGTGGCCAATGCTACTACTTAAAATAAAAGCTCGTGGTTGCTATAATAATATATTTAATCTCCTTTGTTCGTACTTTTCTAATGGATCCGCGAAACTTAAACTCGGACATCATTCCATATCGAAACCTCTCACCATGGGCTGTCCTCAAGGTTCGGTTATCGGTCCTTATTTATGGAATCTAGGCTTCGATGATTTCCTCGCGATTCCACTTCCAAGTGGTTGTTCTTTAACTGGTTATGCGGACGATGGCCTTCTGCTCATTCAGTCGAGTACTCGTGCTGGACTCGAGAATTTGGCTGACACTTGCCTACGATTAATATCACAGTGGGGCGATCGTAACCGTCTGACCTTTGCACCACATAAAACCTATCAACTCATTTTAAAAGGTGACCTTAAATCGTGGCCTAGTATTAAATTCAATAATGTTCCCGTTAAGAAAAAGAAATCGGTGTGCTATCTTGGTTTAGTCTTAGAGAGGAATTTCACATTCATAGAACATATAAAAACAGTTGGTGAAAAAGCTAAAAATAATTTTTATGCCCTAACGAGAATATCCAAATCTACTTGGGGTTTGTCGTTTTTAACCTTAAAAACTATTTATGGTGCTACTTACTTGGGCTGTATGTGCTACGGAGCACCTGTTTGGGCCGATAGGGCCACCATAGGGGCGGCACGACGTAAATTGCTTCAAAGCCAGCGCTTGGCTTTGTTATTCTTAAGTAAAGCGTATAGAACCGTCAGTACTGAAGCTTTACCGGTACTTGCTGGTGTTCTTCCAGTCGATCTTGAAGTACAGCGACGTGCTGCAATGTACTTTTCCACACGGGAGACTACTGATGCTGATTTTCTACCTCAACGTGACCGTGATAAGATATCTAGATTATTCAAACCCCAGAGCGACGTCTGGGAGGATCTTTTATCCGAATGGCAAAGTAGGTGGGATAATTCTATCAAGGGGCGGCACCTCCACCAGTTCTTTCCATCCGTTCGTGAGCGGCTGGCTAGGACGTGGCTGGAGGTGGATCACTGTGTTGCCCAATTTCTCACGGGACATGGTAACTTTAAAAGTAAATTATTTTCCTTCAAGCTTGTTCCCTCGCCTTTTTGTCAATGTTCGACATCTGACTGTGAATATGAACAATCAGCACATCATATTCTATGGGAGTGTATTCTTTGGCAGAACGAACGTAATATTATGTTGAACACTGTTCAGACTACATCTGGAGTCATTTACTACTCGGACCTTGTTGAAACTCGAACAAACTTCCGTGCGTTCAAGCGTTTTTGCCATACCTATTATTGGAATCAAATTTAGCAGCTCACAATTTAGGACCCATTAATATTAGTAGTCATTTTACCCGTGGTGCTAGGCAACTGGGCTTCTCCCAGTTGTAATGTCCCTTTGTGCCTATTGGCCTTGTTTTGTTCTGTCTCCTGCTTGCATGAAGGGAAGTGGAAACATATATTTTTTCCTACTCCTCCACTATTCTTTTCTGATTAATTTCGTTGCAGGATCCAAGACAGGTAAATTCATTCTTCGGGACACGTCGAGCTTCATTGTCTCGGCCCTTTTCTGGTTGGTTGCCACTGTTGATTCTGGCGCACAGGAGTTGCAGTGGTTAGGGAATAGTGTGGTGGGTTTGTCCCAGAAAAAAAAAAAAAAAAACAAATAAAATGATTTTCTAGTCCTTTTCCGTGATTTCTCTGGCGTAAATTTTGAAAACACAAGTTGTCTTTTTTTATATAAATCAACTGTTGCCCTGTTTTGGGCCATTGAAAAACCTTCAAATGATTTTGTATGATTTTTGCTCTGAGTGTAGGGGATCGTGTCATAATGATAAATAATGTATTTTTAAATGTTTATTTTTTTGTGAAAATGTTTTTAAATGTATATAATGAGGGAAAAAAATGAATAAAAAAATGATAAATGATGATTCACATTGACTAAAACGCGCCCTATTCCTTCAAATGCCCTATGTGTTCCAAAGACGCAGTACCTCTTTCAAATGTTCTTGCAACCCTGTATCAACCGTTGCCCTTTTTTTGGGTTTTAAAAATCCTCAAATGAGTCCTCCTGTCCCGGGTGGAGCGAAAAGGACTGTCAGACTCGTACTGACTAAAAATCTAGGGTAGATTTTTAGACTGTAAGAGTCTGAGAGTTCCTTCATTTGCCCTTCGCGTTCCAGTTCTTTTAACGTCTCACGAAGTCCCGCAACCCTAGATCAATTGGCCGTAGTTTAGCTAGCGTAGCTCTACTTTGGCCTAGGGAAAAACAGGTTTACTAAACACACCACCAAAACAGCGCAAAACCCAAAATATTTCAACCAGCATCAGTAACGCAATCTCGCGCTTAGCTGAACGAATCATTAAGTAACTGTTTACAGAACAGCGTGCCGGCTGTTTGGCGAGCCTAGCAAGTGGCAAGTCAACTGAGAAATAGGTCAGTCGGTTGTTTATCGGCATTACCTACCCACTACTTACGCAATGATGCATTCCTTCATTTAATCGAACATGGTTAGAAGGTACGTTAAATAAGACGACGAAAATCTGACTGACTCGTTGTTCTAGTGCGTCCTCGTAGACTGCTGTACATAACGGGGTCCAATCTTTAAGCACGAAACCCGTGGTTTCGACCTTAGTTACGGACGTTTTCTACGCCCGTAACTAATCTGATAACTCTCTCTCTGATAACTATAAATAAATAATAATATTCCACAACTATCACACGACGCCATCTAGTCTCAAGCTCTGCTTAGCTTGTATTGGTTTTATGGGTACTAGACAACTGATAAACATACTTATATATTTCTAAATACATACATATTATAGATAAATTACACCCAGCCACAGAACAAATGATCGTGCTCATCACACAAACATTTGTCCTGGGTGGGAATCGAACCCACAACTTCCGGCATAGCAGTCAGGGTCACTAACCACTAGACCAACAGGCTTGTCAAAAAACTGATATCGTCCCGAAATAAGAACAAATGATATTTCAATCTAAAAGATAGCTTCTCAGAGTCCGCACCACCACTCAAACCTGCGGAAAATTACTACGTACTAATCCCAAGGTATAGCGTTTAGCCTCTGTGTGCAGAGGCAAGTCACAGTGCAGTAGGTACATTTAAGCGCGAACATTTGCGCACAATTAACGAGTCCACTGCTCACGTGTGCGCGCACAAATGTGCTGCACTGTGCGCGAACATTTTTCGAGTAGACCAGAGCAAACATTTGTGCCGCATACCGATGGAATCGCATCTTAATGACATGAATACACGTACCTATGCATAAAAGTGCTCTGTCTGTAATTCATATTTCCGAACGAATATATTACCTACGGTGTATTGACATAGATTCTGACCAATATTAGTTTCTTGTTTGAGTATGTTACTGATATCCTATGTGTAATCAATATCAGTAAATTATTAGAAGGAATTAGATTGACAGGCAGTGATCTTAATTACGTGTGATTGGGAGATGTATTTGATTGAGTTGAGATTGCGACTAGGCTAGGTGGGAAGGTCGCGGGACTAACGAATTACTGTGACTCCGGAACGTAAAGGGCTATTGAAGGACACCGTGAATTTTAGTCAGTACGAATCTGACAGTCCCTCCGGCTCTGCCTTGGGTGAGAGGACTCATTTGATGATTTTACCACGTAAATAAACTTGTGTCTTAAAAAAAGGTTATTTGTTACGTTGACATTTTGAACTTTGATAAAAAGGGAACCCTAAAAACGGGCCCACAAAGGACGGTGATAACTAAAAAAACCCTCAATATAAATTTGAAAAGACACAATAACAATTTCCCACAAACCTTTATCAAATAGCTATTTTATTTTAATCGAAAAGAGTAAGTAGTTCAGGTAGCGATTATGCACTCTAAGAACATATATTTTAAGTAGTAGCAAATTTTTACCACAGGTAGGTCATGAAAGCACGAAGACATCGACTTTTAAAATTGACGTCATTACGCAACGCCATCTATCGAACCATTTATGAACTGGTTTTTACCTTAACATTTTATGCGTTTGATAACTTTGGAATGCGCGAACCGATTTCAATAATTCTTTTTTTGTTTGAAAGAAGATACGTTCAGAATAATGAAATACGTAAACGAAGTTAAAAAAAATGCTTGTATATATGATTAAATAATTGATTATACTACAAACTTAGTCCAGGAATTTTGTACCACCTTCTTGTTTTTTTTGCACAAAAACTGTTCTTTCCATCAAGTTCAAAATAATTTTCCTAGAAAGTCCTTATAAAGTTCTACTTTCCAGATTTTTTTCATATTTTCTAAACTTATGGTTCAAAAGTTAGAGGGGGGGGGACACATTGTTTTTGACTTTAGGAGCGATTATTTCCGAAACTATTGACATCATCAAAAAATGATCTTAGTAAACCCCTATTCATTTTTAAATACCTATCCAACGATATATCACACGTTAGGGTTGAAATTAAAAAAAAATCACTTTCTATTTTACATATAGGGGGGCTACCCTAAAAAAAACATTTTTTTCCAATTTTTATTTTTGCACTTTGTCGGCGTGATTGATATACATATTGGTACCAAATTTCAGCTTTCTAGTGCTAACGGTCACAGAGATTAAGCGAGGACGGACAGACAGACAGACAGACAGACATGGCGAAACTATAAGGGTTCCTAGTTAACTACGGAACCCTAAAAAAAAGGGTAGGTGGGAACCATGAGACCAATAAGCAAACGAGTATAAATGTAATTCTCTAGTTCAGTATTTGTAATAGAATAGAAAAACATTACAACAATTATATGAAATTGGACAAGCACAAAAAAATACAATGACAATTTTGCTGAGTATGTCCATACTAAAAGGTTTACCAACTCAGCATTTCCCGGGCGAAAGACACCCAGCGGTTGATCTAGTTTATGATCGCTGTGCATCAAACAATTTAATTAAAAAATGTCTCAATATAAATTTATTTTTTGCTAACTTTGCATAAGGTATAATTGCAGTTTTCTCATTAAATTTATGACCAACCCCTATTTATAAAAAAAAAAGAAACAAGCTGCTGTTTTATGATGTAACATCTTTAATCCATTTGCACAGTTTCACAATTTTCTCTTTTACAACATTTTTACTAAATCGGAACCACAACGGCGAGCTTAATCCCTAAATATTGTCGCTTAATCCTGTATTTTCAATTGTGTCCAATAAAATGTTTGTGTGGCACAAGGAAAATTAATGGAGCTTTATTCAGAAAAATACTGCAATTTGGAACAAGAAAAGCTTAAATTTATATTGATTCTGCCATCGGCTTCATTCGCGTTGAAAGTCTTTTACTTTTTTGTTCTGAAATAAAAGTAATTTTACTTAATAAAACTACAACATCAGCTATATGCAAGTTAAAGGCCTGTCAAAATCGGTCTAGCCGTTTCGGAGATTACCTCAAACAAACAAACACATAAACATAAAATATGTTATAAGAACTATGTTTACTTTCATAAGCATTTAGTAAAAATCTATTATTTTAATATCGAAAACAGACGTATTTCTTTAAGAATTTTCTTGTAGCAAAAACGATCTTATAAAAAAAACCGGCCAAGAGCGTGTCAGGCCACGCTCAGTGTAGGGTTCCGTAGTTTCCCGTCCGTTACAATAAGTGTTAACAAATAGCCTTTTTTTAAACTTGTGTATTAAAAAAAGGTTATTTGTTACGTTGACATTTTGAACTTTGATAAAAAGGGAACCCTAAAAACGGGCCCACAAAGGACGGTGATAACTAAAAAAACCCTCAATATAAATTTGAAAAGACACAATAACAATTTCCCACAAACCTTTATCAAATAGCTATTTTATTTTAATCGAAAAGAGTAAGTAGTTCAGGTAGCGATTATGCACTCTAAGAACATATATTTTAAGTAGTAGCAAATTTTTACCACAGGTAGGTCATGAAAGCACGAAGACATCGACTTTTAAAATTGACGTCATTACGCAACGCCATCTATCGAACCATTTATGAACTGGTTTTTACCTTAACATTTTATGCGTTTGATAACTTTGGAATGCGCGAACCGATTTCAATAATTCTTTTTTTGTTTGAAAGAAGATACGTTCAGAATAATGAAATACGTAAACGAAGTTAAAAAAAATGCTTGTATATATGATTAAATAATTGATTATACTACAAACTTAGTCCAGGAATTTTGTACCACCTTCTTGTTTTTTTTGCACAAAAACTGTTCTTTCCATCAAGTTCAAAATAATTTTCCTAGAAAGTCCTTATAAAGTTCTACTTTCCAGATTTTTTTCATATTTTCTAAACTTATGGTTCAAAAGTTAGAGGGGGGGGGACACATTGTTTTTGACTTTAGGAGCGATTATTTCCGAAACTATTGACATCATCAAAAAATGATCTTAGTAAACCCCTATTCATTTTTAAATACCTATCCAACGATATATCACACGTTAGGGTTGAAATTAAAAAAAAAATCACTTTCTATTTTACATATAGGGGGGCTACCCTAAAAAAAACATTTTTTTCCAATTTTTATTTTTGCACTTTGTCGGCGTGATTGATATACATATTGGTACCAAATTTCAGCTTTCTAGTGCTAACGGTCACAGAGATTAAGCGAGGACGGACAGACAGACAGACAGACAGACATGGCGAAACTATAAGGGTTCCTAGTTAACTACGGAACCCTAAAAATACACAGAAAAGACGTTCATTTTTTACTACAGTTTTATTTTCCTTCTGCTGGGCGAATGTCTCCTATATCATACATACATAATCAGAAAATAATAAAATACAAATATCTATGTACTAAAAATCTTTTACTCTTGCATGCACAATTTAATAACAGAGATTTTGATCTGAGATTAAAAGAAAACATGCTACCGTTTATTACATAAATTGGTACGACGAGCGGCAGATTCGGTTACAGATCATATCGAAAGGTTACATACACAATCATACAAGTACATTATCTCACGCCTTTTCCCACGGGGTAGGTAGGCATCACAGACTGGGACACGTGATGTTCAACCCATTAGCGCGATATGTGTACACACGTCAAAAAAAGATAGTGATCCCTAGCATTTTCTTTTTTTATGGTGGTAAAATCATCACATGAGTCCTCATCGGGTACGCGTAGCGTGAACGCCGTAGAAACGGGTTTTATCTGTACGAGTAATTTTGACGATCATCTATCGTCCTAAGCATGGTGATATTTGACATTTAGAAATGTTTTTTCTCTTCTGCACATTAATAAAATATTGCAACCATAACATTTCATACCTACTTCAATACACCCAATACAGTAGAGAAAGGATTACTCCCGTACAATCAAGTATTGGTTACCCTTCGGAGGTAAACACAAAGTCCGAACTGAGGTTTCACTGTAACCATATACCTTCATGTTTACTCCTTGGACATGGGCGGAGTGAGGGTGTTGTAACACGACGCAACTTAGAGGTTGCATTGATACATAATACGAGTATATGACTTTTTTTTTCGTTGACCAGTACTGTACACGAGAAAAAGAAAAGAATTCAAAAGCGCTGTTCTCCTACCCTATTGATTAACTTTTTGCGATTCCCTGAACCTTCTATTTAGGAAGCCATACCAAAAAGTTGAAACCAATAGTAATCGCTTTTAATTTTGTGACGAGTATAAATTTTATTTCACTTCTGGTCAAAGGATTTCATCAATCTCTTCTGTCCACTATTTTTCCACGTCCATCGCTTCAAATTAACCTTCGTGATACAAATCAAGGTAGTCTCTCTACCTCTTTCTAGATCTTGTCAAAATAAAATAAAAATAGAGTAACTGATGCTCCACTAATAATTTTGTCCGCTCTTGTTTAAATCTCAATTAAGGCCTTCCTAAAAAAACAAAGCCAGACGCAAAACAGTCGTAAAATCCGCGCCACGGCTGAAGTCCTTTTGACGTGGCGCTAGTATCTTTGTCATTACATAAAGTTGCGTTTAAAAAATGTAGTTCCACGAATTTTCCGGCGGACTTCAGTAGGACTTTTTGAATGACAGCTGTCATTGCAACGGAAATAAAATACCGCCGCCATTTCTATGACGGCCGCCGACAGTTTTGTCATTTACGTAACAGCTGTCATTGCAACCGTCATGTCTGTCACATGAAACCCTCGTTCTAGATCAGAAGTATCATGTTCAACAAAGTTTGTCTATGGAACGGTGTACTTTTTTTTATTGTGGTTAAATCATGGAACGTTTTACCTGTGTCATACTATACTGACAATTTTGAACCAAAACCTACTCGTATGTAGGTCTTGAGTTTGATTGGAATCAAATTATAATTGGTTTTGTTCAGCTTTGCAGAAACGTCAGTTTCCGTTTACGAATTAATAACTTTACCACAGTGGAAGGGTAAGCACCTATACAAACAGGGTAAAATTTTGTGATGGTACAATAATGGCAGGTACCTTAAAACGTTAACTTACGTGAAAATAGCCAGAGGAACTGTTTGAAAAAATTTGTTTTGTATCACAAATATTTCAAAAAAGTCTTCTCAATCTAAGTGGCCATATTTATTTGAAATATTGAATACGTATCGTTGCATCGCTATGGCAAGCTTTTTTAAGAAAAGGAAAATTTGACTGCGAACAGGACTTGAACCCGAGTCCTTTTACATCACCGAAAAACCTTTAAGATTAGTATGAGAGATTCGAGCTTGGCAGCACCACGAGAGCCTAGTTGGTAAAGCGTTTGCAGTATTTGTTCAGAAGAACGCAAGTACGAATACTGCTCGCAGTCGAAAATGTTTTCTGCAAAAAGGCTAGACGTCCTTATTGCCATCATGCCTTTGTCAAACAGACAGGCGAAAGCGAAGCGAGTCCGAGGCGATACCAAACCGAAGCGAGACGTCAGTCCGATAGTTCTGTCACGCAATCGGATCGCTTTCGCTTTTCTATGTGGCTGGATTCAAACAATTCCATACATTACAAATAAAAACGTCACGCTTCGCATTCGTCACGTCTGTCTGTTTGACAAAGGCTTCAATAAGATATTAAATTCAACTTCTACTGAGAAATTCCTAATGGAAAAATCCAACAGCACAAAAGCATTGTTTTAAGTAAAATTGTTTCAAAACATTGATCAGAATTAGTCTGTTACTGAAACTTCACCTTCAGAAATACTTAAAGAAGATCCTTTCGAATTTTACTTCAAGAATTTCGGTAACTATGTACCAAAGTTAATAAAATAAATCTAATAACATCTTGATAACCTCGATATTACGTACTTAATGGGGTATAACCAACAAGAGATATTTTATAACTAAAATTCAGCTGGGATTTTGTTTTAACACTAACTTTGCCCGTGACTTCCCCACCCATATGTAACTCAAAAATTATCCCACAGGAACGTTAAACTGGAATAAACGGTAACATTATGTGTTATTCTAGACTATATCCTATCTCTGAGCCAAATTACATCAAGATTCTTTCTGCTATTCTAATGTGATTGAGTAACAAATATCAATCCATCCATCATAATGGTTAGTTTATTAGATTGGCTTTCGCCCGCTAATTTGTACACGTATAATTTAGAAAATAATACTAATACTTGGTCTATATACTTGGGCGCTAATAACTGCAACTCAGTTACTAAACTAACGCGGTATTAACGTACACATATATTGTAATACGTACACATAAATCTCATCAGGTAACCGTGACCCTGGAACGTAAAGGGCTATTGAAGGATCTCCGTGGATTTTAGCCAGTACAAGTCTGACAGTCCCTCCCGCCCCGCCCTGGGTAGGAGGAGTCATTTGATGATTTTACCACTAAAAACTGTAACCTAAACATACAGACAGACAGACGAAAATTCTAATAGCTGTTGTTCAGTCTTCTTTTGTTAAAATAAACTTAAAGTTTTCCTTCAAATTTAATTAACAGACATCAGCCTGTTACAGTTTTATAATACGTACATAATGTTTTAGATGTAAATAGTTTACAACAAAGCTTTTCAAAGCTTTTAAAATTCTGAATAAATTTACCTTTACCCGGTTTGTAAACATTAAGCGAATAGTTCGTTTTACTTCAAAAACAACGTTGTTTGTAAAAGTAATTTAGTAGGCAACATTATAGTGTATTTATGATGATATTACATCACGTTAAATGCTTATTACAAGCTTTTTTGTGGAACTGTTGGTTTTTCGCCGACTTATTTTATGAATATTGCTTTTTAAGGAGTGTTATACTTATAGCAATGGTAAAATAGTTGATTGGATTGGTTGATTTTTATGTTATATAAAGTCTGTTGCGCTTAATAAAATATTAATTTCTTTCTACAAACATACTTGCTATTTTTTTTTTGGTGGTAAAATCATCAAGTCAGTTCTCCAGCCCTGTATGAACAGAAGAGGCTGACAGACTCTTACTCTGGCAAATAAATCACGAAGAATTTTTCAAGAAGGCCAGTTTCAGGCACTTTTCAACTGTCAAAAAACAAAAAATAAAAAGGTTTAAAAATAGTTATGGTGCTACAGTCCCAGTCACAAGACTTAATAACTGTGAAAGTATTGTAGGTGACCATTCCAAAGCGTAGATCTCTATGGAGAAGAACGGGCAAGAACGTCCATGGACACTCTTTTTCAATCGCTAAATAGCTTTGTGTACGAAATGGCCAACCCATTACTTGCTCCATAAGTCCGCGCCTACGATCGGTGACCGCAATCCACTTCGTGACGTCTGACGCTCCGAGCGTCGCCCGCGGTTCTTGCCTCACCTTGGGTGCGTTTTACTGACAATTTTTTTTTTTTTTATCGTGGTAAAATCATCAAATGAGTCCTCCCACCCAGGGCAGGGCGGGAGGGACTGTCAGACTTGTACTGACTAAAATCCACGGTGTCCTTCAATAGCCCTTTACGTACTAGGGTCACGGTAATCCCTTGGTCCCGCGACCCCAGCAGGCTTTGGCCCTCTACAGGCCCCGTCACTATGCTGACACTCTTTGAGGCGCGCGTGGAACACAACGCGCCGTCGACCCGGGCATGGTCCATGGTCGGACAGTGAGTCGCCCATTACTCGCTGCCCGCATGCCCGCGCCTACGGTGGCCGGAGATCGTCCTGCGACGTCCGACGCCGTGGGCGTCTACCACTGCGGCTGGGGTGGAGGGAGGACGCCGTCCTCTCCCTCAGGCGGCCCGCCTCCTCCTTCACGAACATGACTGCTTCGCAGAAGGAGGTTTTACTGACCATGAGACAATTTTTATAAGGACGTGCTTACCCTTAACTAAAGAAAGCACAATGCATCGTCATAAGATGGCGATATTAAATTCCATGCAACACGCGAGAGAGACGAGCAGTGAGCTTGAAATAGACATTCCTACAGAATAGTGGAAGCAAAGAAAAGCAACTTTAGTTTCTTGCTAGAATTTAAAACCGTCATATAAGAAGTCACAGTTTTCAGTTGTTCAAATTGAGCGACTGTCTTTTTTTGTTTTATAATGTGTATTTTCATCAGTTGCAGGAAAACTCTATTTAGGAATATTTATTGAAATCTCAAACCCTAATTTAGGGCACTTCAACATTACAATCACTTTTCTATGCTGGTCAAATAAAGTGACAGACACAAGCCGACGATGAAAAGCAACACTTTACTCTAACTTTGAAGGGATTCGAAATGTATGTGTAACCCAAACGAAAAAGAGTGGAACACACTACCTCCGTGTTTTCAAATCAAACATTTTTGTTTCATATGGGCTCATGATAAGCGTCCGCTTATAAAACGTCGACAAACAGGTGCTCGATTCGGGTTGGTCGTCTCTATGGAGATCAACCGACAAGAAACTCCATGCTTACTCCACCAAAATATTTTTGTTGTCAGTTACAATATGTTGCAAAAAATTATATTAGTTTTAATCTTTTGCTTTGCGCATTATGAACGATATTTTGAACAACCGCGCACTAAGAATTGGTGAAATGGCAAATAGGTATGAATATTAAATTGCAATGCGTCTAGATATTCGATGGTGTAAGGAAGCCGGTAGGATGAAGTCGAGTTATTCTTGCGCATACTCAGCGAAGTACAGTCACGAGCAATAACATGTATACACTAAACAAAATTCAAACGCTAGTTACTCGTGAAATACTGGTTTCCACTTTGAAATAAGACCTATTTCGTAATCTTTATCTAATCCTATTTTGTAATATCGTACCTTTCGAAGGAGTGGAACTCTCTGCCTGCGACTGTGTTTCCGAACGCATACAACCCCAATCTCTTCAAAGTTAGAGTGAACAGGCTTCTTCTGGGTAAACTCGCTTCATCGTCGACCTTGTCTTAGTCACTCCTGACGTAGACTAAGGTCAAGAGCAAATCCAATGAACGTAAAAAAAAAGTTGTATGGCTTCCAAAATAATGAAAAGGCAAAACTTTAATCAATTTGGTAGCAGAACATCGCTTTTATGTCATTCTTTCATTTTTATACTGCTTAGTGTATACATACTATTGCTCGTGACTGTACAGTCTATAGAAAAATGAAAAACATTTAAACTTGCGGTGATGAACCAAGCTATGAAGCTTGGCATTCACCAGTTTTACGTAGTCAAGACGAAATGTACTGTTAAACAAACCACTGACTTTGAATTGTGATGTACACTATTTTTGTAATAACTAGTATTCTTTTTACGTCACTATGCTGACACTCCTTGAGGCGCGCGTGGAACACAACGCGCCGTCGACCCGGGCATGGTCCATGGTTGGATAGCGAGTCGCCCATCACTCGCCGCCCGCATGCCCGCGCTTACGGACGTTACAATGACGGTCGTAGAAATATATATCCACGTTACAATAATGTGGATTATTTACAGCCTAATAATATACTTGTTAATTTGTTGTAATTTGACCGGTAACAACAAGTCTGGTGAACGGTTTGTCGGGCATAGACAAACGTAAACACAGTGTTGTCACTATGGGTTATGTTTGTACTACCATAGATAATACAACACGAAATTAGTTCGCCACACTATATTTCTTTTCTTTTCAAATCTTACAGCTCTAACTTAAATTTAGAGCACGTCTTGGAACTAATGCTCCTTACTATGGAACGCATTCTGCACTGAATTACAACTTTGCACAGAATTCTCGGAAGGCGTAAGTTTAACCTAGTTATGATTTTTAGCTAAATTTGTTGCAATAGTTGGGGTCCATTAGTAACTCCTGAGTTATCAGTCAAAGTAATCAAAGAGAACGACATAATTACAATCTTAACATTTAACTATCAATGAACCTAATCGGATACATTAATACTGTCTTTTTATAACATCTATACATATAATAAATCTATAGAAGGGTAATTCTGTACTTCTGTACATTGAAAATATTGAAAAAATAAATAGCGGGGGGTGTTGCTGGATCGATACCAAACCCAAATGTGTGATTAAAAAAAAATTTGTCTGTCTGTCTCTCTGTATATGCAGGCATCACGTGAAAATTAACGGTTCGATTTCGATGAAACTTGGTATAATTATACTTTATTATCCTGGGCATAAAATGGGATACTTTTTATCCTGAAAAAATACGTAGAAAAAAATCTTATTTTTCAGTTTTATCTACAGAACGCGAGCTCAACAGCAGTAGCTCAATAGAGGGATCTCCTTAATTATTATAGGCTTAGCCGTATTTGGGTCCAATACACATTAAAACTATTCATTTTAAATTTGGAAGTTTGTATGTTTGTACGTATGTTCTAATACCACGTCTAAAAGGCTGAACCTATTTTATGAATTTTGGTACAAACTTAAATGAGAACCGGGACCAATTGTTTTACATGATTTCCGAGCGTCCGAGGAAACTCGCTATCAGAATCAAATATTTTTATTTCACACTACCTATTGCCAGCAGCTTTGCCCGCTACAAATTACCCCACGGAAACATGAAATCGGTATAAAAATTATCTTTTGTGTAAATCCAGGTTATGAACTATCTGTGCATCAAATTTTATCCAAATTAGTCGTTTAGGCGTGAAACAACCATACATACATTTATCCACACAAAAATCTTCACAAACTTTCACATTTATTGTTTTAGTAAGATAGGCCCACAAGGACACTTAAAACAAGTTAGTCGTTTAAAAAACTATGTTCTCGTATTTTTAAAAACAAGCTTTTATTGTTAAAAAAATACTTATGATAGACAAAGTTCTCGTCAAGACGAATCAAACGAGTCTGAACTGGATGGGTTTGCGGTATTTCATAACAGAGTTCCTATGGCCACCTTCCAGCTCCATCATCAGATTAGCTCCATGTGATCAAAATATTCACTGTCATGCGATATAAATGTATATAACTTGCAAGATTTGTTCACAGGCACCGGGACAGGCAAAACTAAATAAAAGCTCGTAAAATATCGACAAACAGGTGCTAGGTTCGGGTTGGTCGTTTCCATGGAAAAGAACCGGCAAGAAACTCCATGGTTTCCATTGTTAGCCACAGACTAACCCCGGCAAACGCGGCTTAACCTTGAAGATTGATCAGTGCGACTTAACAGACGTTACGTAGCAACGAGCTTCTCAAGTTAAAAAAAAAGTAAAATCTGACATAGGAACAGTGAAATAATAAAATCCAGGATTTCTGTACAAAAAAAATACCTTTTCATTGAAGAGGTTGAAAGTAACTTGAAATTAATTACTAAGGGAATAAAATTAACTTGATTTTAAGAACAAACCTGAAGAAGGTCTAAAATTAAATCTAAATTAATTTCTTATTCTCTTCTAGTTCAGTCACTACTTTTTTTGTGTGTAAAAATCCTCGTGGACTTTCACATGAAAAAAACTTCATCCGCTCAGGGGAAGGCGGAGGTAGTATGACAGACGACTAGCACACTGTGCCCTCTTCTGCCTTATGCCAGGATGGCGATTAATAGGTGACTCGCCGTACGAACTTGGACCATGCCGCGCGCTTCACTGGGGCCGCGGGATTATTTTATCAGGTAACCGGGACTCTAGAATGTAAAAGGCTATTGAACGACAACGTGGATTTTAGTCAGTACGAGACTGACAGTCGACCTTGGCAAACGCGGCTTAACCTCGAGGTGCGTGGCTAAGATCGGTTGGTGTTGTTTTGTTTCCAGCATCCAAATCCCTTGTCATTTAAAAATAACCGAAATTATCGGTTATCGATGTTACACGTGTCGCGTCTCTACCATTTTACCACTGAACCTTAATAACGAATAATATCCGGATACTTGTCCCGTGAGCCGGGCGACATGAGTCAAACGGAGCATCGTATGTAAAGAAGAGTCCCTAGGCGTATCATTTGCGAATGTTTACATGTAGCCCACATCGGATATTTACTTATTTGTTTGTTCACGAGACATAACCTTAATAAACTGACCTTTATGGTTAGGTATAACACAAACGCATGGAGTTAAACGTTACGTAAAATTGTATGAATCGTTTTTCTTTTCTCTCTGGATTTTTAGGGAAAAAAATGAAAAATATTTATTATACACCTTACTGCGGAGCTGTAAAAACTTTAATCTTATTATTATGTTTTACGATTTATTTATTTTTTACGTGGTAAAATCATCTTATGAGTCCTCCCATCCAGGGCAGAGCGGGAGGAACTGTCAGACTCGTACTGACTATAATCCACGGTGTCTTTCAATAGCCCTTTACGTACCGGGGTCACGGTAATTCGTGAGTCCCGCGACCCCGGCAGGCTTTGGCCCTCTACAGGGGGCCCCGTCACATTATGCTGTACGATAGTAATTGCTTGTATACTTACCGCAAAAAAATAACCCAAGTTTTATAGTAATGAAAAAACCTTTGTGTTTGTAATGCATGTTTGTGCTGGGGCTTCTTTTATGTAACAGACAGCCTTCCTAGCAGTTTGCGAAGGTTGCTTTCAGAAGAGACGTTTCTCAGAAATAAAATATTTGATAACTGACTTGAAATAACTACCCTTGTCGTCGAAGTTTGGAGTCGATATGATGTCAAAGGTACAATAGTAACACCTTAGAAAACTAGAGATCAAACTGATTTACTACCTATGGATAAGGATACGGATAGAGAGAAGACGGATTAAGGATTAGTTCCAGAAATCCCTACTGACAAATCCCCACCAGGTGTTGTTAACAAAAAATGTGTTCAACTATTTAACCATCGGACGATTCAACTGTTGTTGTTTTTTGATCCATAACCTGATTATGTCAATTTTATGCTTTGAACCAGATCAAGATGTCGGCAAGGTTAGCGCAGTGGCTGAACGATTGGACTGCTGCGCTGCGTATCGCGGGTTCGATTCCCGCACGGAGCAAATATTTGTATGATCTACAAATAGTTGCTACGGGTCTGGGCGTTTGTGTATGTGAGTTTATATGTTTGTAAACACACCCACGACACGGGAGAAATTCCTAGTGGGGAGCAGCAAAAAAAAAAAAAGATAGTCGGCGTCAAGAACACCCCGAGGTTCGGTTTGGTTAGCTTCCTTTAGAAGAGAAATAGCAGAAATAGAGCACCGCGCAGCAGAGTTCCGTCATCAAGGGTAGTCTAGGTTCTGATTCCTAAATACCCACTACGCTGAATTTATTTATAGTAGGCATTTCTGGAAAAGGTCAGCAGATATTTCTAGAATAACTGACTAAAGAATGAACTAGTGCTAGGAATATTGGTCTTGTCACCTATTTCAAGGACGGCCTCGCCGTCGCCGTTAATCCTACAGTATCAATTGTGTAGAGACTTTCGCCGGCTTTGTGTTGACCGGACAACGGTCAATGAATGTATGTATATGTATTAAGCCGCACACCGGAGTTCGTTAAAAACGTAGCTACGTGTAGAAGCGGCCAACGTAAAGAGATACGTGCGCGTCATCTCTTTCTAATGCGCGAGAGTACTGCGTGGTGGTGAAAACACTTAAGTTTTATTCATTTTCTCCGTTTCCATGTCGTTTCATTGTGTAAATCGTGGCCAAGAGATACGTAGTGACAAGAGTTTAACTTTCTTTACTATTTACTAAATTTATATACCTACTTAAAAACCAAAAGCCAAAACGGAACGGTATTCACAGTTCAATTCACAAGCAGATTACTAGCCACATTATTTAAACCCAATTTGAGTTCAGAACCAAATACAGCTAACGTTCCTACAATAACATAAAGCAAGCCACAAGGGTAAAGTGCGAGAGCTCCAACGAATGCCTGGCATTCCCAGGTCGAGAGTTTTCGATGCTAATACAGGACTTTTATTACTTCGCATTAGAATATCGAATATTCCCCTCTGGAAGCTCGATGCGCCTTCATTACCATATCATCTGCTCGGCGAAAAATCTTTCAGCTTTAACTTCTGAATGTTTTTAATTCATGATTGATATTTAAGTACAAGAAGTGTATAGTTTTTCGGTAGACTGTATAGTTTATATAGTTTCAAATCAAATCAAATCATTTATTTGCAATTAATGTAGGTTACATTAGAATACAGTCTTTTTTCAGTCTTCTCAAAAAAATAACAATTAAACAGTCAGTTTTTAGTTAAGTAGATGTGCTTCAAAGTTGTACTCTATAGGTAGAATATGTCTTTATGAGTTTTATAAAATTTGGGTTCCACTCTCTTTCTCTGTCTCTAATTGTCGAGAATGTTTTCTTCATCATAATTGTATCGTAAAAACAATCCAGTCATTACAAAAGCATAAATTATTTTATGCCGTTTCTTTTTATTTCGTTTGTTGACGTTCAAACACAGTAATCATGTCATGCGGTGATCATAAACAGATACTTCAAGTATCTGTTCAATTATTTAACACTGTAACGCAAAATTATTTTTATATTTGCCTTCACAACTATTAGGTACACATTGTGTGCTTGCTCAATGGCGGCGTTAAATTCAGCGCACGTTGTCTATGTAGTACACCACACTTTGAATGGTGTACAACTTACAGAAGCGCGCGCTTGCATGTGTGAACGCGCGTAAATGTGTATGGCATATACACATACACACTGGGCGCTTTCAAAACACGCGTGTAACTAAATACAAACACAAATTAATAACACGTATGTATTACTTTCACATTGCCAGTATTCCCGTTAACCGCCCAACTTCAAATTATTATTTAATTTCATTGGAACAACTTTCCTTCTAACGCTTTCGTACATCGACTTCTGCTTTTATTATGAGGCAGCCTTTTTCTATTTCTCTGCAGTCGAGTTGGGAACTCAGTCAAAGCTAGACTTCGTTTTCTTTAATAAAACTTTGCCGTGCCCGGGGCGCGGAGTGAGCTAGAGGAAATAAAGATGGACGGTGTGAATCATAACTATTGAGCTACGTAGCTGTATTATTTGATTTATTTTTTATACTGATATAAATGAAAGAAAGGTATCATTTTTTTTTCAGACGGATTTGGTTTGCTAGGTTAACGTCACAGGTGACAGAGACAAAGGCTTTGCTCAACTGGGTGACATCACCCTTGAACAAAGTGAAGTAAACCAGACAAAGTCAACGAAGGAGTGAACTTTCCCAGAAGAAACATGTTCACTCTAACTTTCAAAGAGATTATAGTTTTTTTTTTTTGTTAAAATCAAATAAAGAGATTGAGATTAGAGTTGTATGCGTTCGGAAACACAGACGCAGGTACAGAATTTCTCTTCATCATGTCATAGTATATGTTACTATTATATTTACCAATTTAAATCCATAATTATAATTAACTGCATAATATAAGCAAGTAGGTATAGTCACAGCTCATTTGTCGCTAATTGGATAATCAATCGACCAAATCTCAACACAATACAATGGATATCGGGTTAATTTCATATCGAAACCTTGTCATAATAACTTCAGGTAAAGTCGACTACAAAAGTGAGAGCTTATAATGCAGTCCCGTGATTAAGAACTAATATTTGTTTACGGGCAAAATACATTTGATTTTTTCTCTTTGGAAAGGTAGACAAAAAACGCTGCTGGTGAAATTGTATTAAAAAAAACAATAATCACAAGAAACAACGAGTAAGTACTCATACCTTAACTAGCTGTTACCCGTAGCGTCGTTTAAATCTTCCTCTTCCCTATATAGCCTCTGACAATTTCTGACTTAAAATTGGCTAAGCCGTTTTGAAGTGTATAAGTATAATATTTACGTTCCAGGGTCACGGAAATTCGTTAGTCCCGCTACCACCTACATACACACTTGCGTTTATATTATCATGCCAGTAGAAAGAGAAAAAACAAAGATGGGCTTCGCCAAAACTCGATACAATATCGCAAACGTAATCCACTTTTGTTGTCAACTGTACGTCCTGTCAAAACTCGTTAATGTCTTGTTGAACTTCAACAAAGAAGTTCAAACAGTAACATTTTGAACGGAGTCCCGATAATACAAATTACGATAACATTTTCCTTGGAAACTCTACTATTTGCCAGGAACGATTTTATATTGATGATGATGTATCGGCGAACTGTTATTTTACCGTCTGCCAAGCGATTTACATTTTTATTGACATTTTGTTTAATATTTCACTCGAATGATCATTGATAAAAAAGTGGAATTGCCAAATTCTAATTAAAATGTACATAATTGTTTGAAGCGGGTTGAAAAGCTCCCATTTTTCATGAATAAATTAAAATCTACTGCGGTGTGTTTGTTAATTAAAACATATTTATTTTTATCATATTTACCCTTCCTTCCTTTATTTAGGCTGAGGTTTATATTCGTTGTTTCGAAATAGATTTTCCCGACCTTCAACTTTGCCCTTAAGATTGAATCGTTTTTCACAATTTAGTATCTATGGATAAAAATAATGAAAAACGGGTCGCGGGGCTCACGAATTACCTTGGCCCCGGTACGTAAAAGGCTATTGAAGGACACCGTGGATTTCAGTCAGTACGAATCTGACAGTCCCTCCCGCTCTGCCCTGGGTGGAAGGACTCATGTGATGATTTTACCACGTAAAAAAAAGATAAAAGTAATATGAAAAAATTACCTAATCCAACACTTTTTTGATGTGTAAAAATCAGTAACTCACAAAACGTTATGGCGGGGCCCCCCTCTAGAGGGCCCAGGCCTGCCGGGACTGCACGAATTACCGTGACTCCGGAACGTAAAGGGCTATTGCAGGACTCTGCTGGGTGGAAGGACTCATGTGATGATTTTACCACGTCAAAAAGGTTATAAATAATATGAAAAAATTACCTAATCCAACACTTTTTGTATGTGTAAACCAACTCACAAAACGTAGCCATTAGCGGCCACCATTGCTCTCTCTTTATCAGCACATTTCCCAAATCATTCTAATTCAGTTACTCGGCGATTAAAACAATTTGCTTTTTTTTTTATCGTGGTAAAATCATCAAATGAGTCCTCCCACCCAGGGCAGGGCGGGAGGGACTGTCAGACTTGTACTGACTAAAATCCACGGTGTCCTTCAATAGCCCTTTACGTACCGGGGTCACGGTAATCCCTTGGTCCCGCGACCCCGCCAGGTTTTGGCCCTCTACATTCCCCGTCACCATGCTGACACTCTTTGAGGTGCGCGTGGAACACAACGCGCCGTCAACCCGGGAAAACAATTTGATAGAAGAAATTTGAGAGTGAAAATCTAATTAATCCACAGATTACCAAAAGTGAAACTGATATTTTTCACTTATTTTTCCCAATACCCAACATCATTCCTCCGTTTCAAAACCAACTTTAAAGCTTAAAATAAACCAACTACAAGTTTTATGTGTAATAAAATAAAACGAACGTATTTGCCTCTTATTTTCAAGAACTGTATAATAACTTGTGTTGGGTTAAAGCAACTTTTACTGATGGCATTGTATTGGTTTTTACTGCGCCAATATTTCACCAAGTAAGTGTATTTTATTCGATTGTTAGTGTGCAGTGCTAACAAGTATTGTTCTTTATAGATTTAAGGGTTATGGTGGAAATAAATTGTGTGTCGATCGTGGAAATACAGGCAATCGATGGGTTCGTGCGAAGTAGTTTACTCTGCTATAGAATGTCTATGAGTATAATCATAATAAATCATGTATCCGTTGCCCCAGGTCGCGGGACTGTACGAATTACCGTGACCCCGGAATGTAAAGGGCTATTGAAGGACACCGTGGATTTTAGTCAGTACGAGTCTGTCAGTCCCTCCCGCTCTGCCCTGGGTTGAGGACTCATTTGATGATTTTACCAAGTAAAAAAAAAGTCTGTTGCCTCAAACAAGGAATTTCTCTTGTTTCGTGGGTGCGTTTACAAACATACTATAAACAACCAAGCCCTAAACAACTAGTTGCAGGTTATACAAATATTTGTTGCGTGCGGCGATCAAACTCTCAACACGGTACGCCGCAGTCGATCGCTCGGCCACTGCGCTAACCGACAGAATCAGTTTGTCTACTGCTAATGTCAGAAATTTCTTTCAAAATACTTCAAATTGTAACTAGATGTTTGTTGTATGGTCACGGGACTGTATGAATTACCGTGACCCCGGAACGTAAAGGCGTAAACGTAAATAGCTTCAGGACACCGTGGATTTTAGTCAGTACGAATCTGACAGTCCCTCCCGCTCTGCCCTGGACTCATTTGATGATGTTACCAGGAAAAAATATTGATGTTTGTTGTATGTGTAGATGCAAATGTTTAAACGACATGTTGTACAGAAATGGGATTAGTTCTTGTATTGATCGATCTAGTTTCGAAGTTCACTTCCTAACATTGGTCATAAAAAGTTGCCAGATCGAGCGGATAATTTCAGCACGTTATACTCAAACGAAAGTCTATCTGGTAGGTTATTAAACCCATCGTCAACTTTCATAGTTCAGTAAGGTTTTAGAATTAGGGTCCAGTCAGGTACTTACAAACTTTATCTAATATGATTGTGACACTTTTGAAAAACTAAAACCTACGCTAATCATACACCATTATAAGGCCCGGTTTCCAACAAAGCGGAGAGGAACGGAGACAAGAGAAGATGTTTTCACGCCTCCTCTTCGCTTAGCTTCGGTTGAAATCTGAATATGATTGAAGACGAAACGACCAGAGCAGATGTGTTTTGGATAACCAATAAACAACGAGATTTTTCCAAATCCTTACCACCACATCCACACCGCTTAGCTTCGGTGAAAATTTCTCATTTTTCATTTTGTGCCGTAAGCTGTCAACTGGCTCGGCAGAGCGGAGATGTGTGCAGGTGTTCCCACACCCTGTTCCGCGCTGTTTTAAAGCTCAAATCTCCGCCATACATAGCTCATATCTCCTCTCTGTTACACATCTCCTCCTTTGCTTTGGTTGAAATAACCTAACAGCTCCGCAGCAAATCCCCGCTCATCTACGCTCCTCCCCGCTTTGGTTGAAACTGGGCCTTAATTTTTTGAAACTACTTGACTGTATCGTAGTACCTACCTAATTTCCATGGAACTTCCCTTTTTACCGACGTCGATCCCGCAAATAGGATCCACGGATTTAGGGATAATCTTCCTTTCAATTCTGAACTCACGGGTAAAGCCAAGGTGCGAGACATGAAATACATATCAACTAGATCATATATGTGAGGAAATCGAAAGTTGAAGGGAAATCATTATCATGTATTTGCAATTTGATTGTATGATTTGCGAGGTACGCGATGTGACTTTATGATTGTTGTCGAAAGAGTTTGTGCTGTGATTTCAAATTAGGACTTCTCTGCAATTTTATGCATGACTCTTAAAAATAGGCTGTTTTATTCAAAAAAACTTTATTAGTCCGAAACATAGATTATTAATATTAGACCCATACTTTTTCTTTTGCAACGTAAACCAAAATTAACGAAGATGCAACGCTTCTAAAAATCACAAAACGTGACTCGGTCGGTACAATTTTACAGGCGTTTTGACGTCACAAGCTCCCACTCCCGAATTTGGAAGCGTTTATTCTTTGATAATATTCGTTGATTTTAAAAAACAAAACATACGTGTCCATTATTTTTCAATATTCTAACTGAAGAACTAAACAGACTTTCAATTTATTTATGCAGTAAAATACCCTACTGCTTCATATAATTTCCCAATAAAATGGAGAAATTCTATTTGTGTGGGGGCACTTTTGCAACTACTCGTAAGTCATACCTCATTATTTGTGTTTGTCAGAATAATATAAGTTATATAAAAGCCCGTTGGGTTGACGATATCGTCAAGATCGCGGGAAATAGATGTATAAGAGACGCACAGAATCGAGAGATATGGCATAAAAAGGGGGAGGCCTATACCCAGCAGTGGGTGATCCCGGGCTAATATGATGATGATGATGATATAAAAGAAACAAATATTTGCTACGAACAAAGGTAACCCGCACTGTGCATACAGTCTCAGTACAGTAGAGTCTAATTGACAGACCTGTTGGTCTAGTGGTTAGTGACCCTGACTGCTATGCTGGAGGTCGTGGGTTCGATCCCCACCCAGGACAAATGTTTGTGTGATGAGCACGATCATTTGTTCTGTGTCTGGGTGTAATTTATCTATAATATGTATGTATTTAGAAATATATAAGTATGTTCATCAGTTGTCTAGTACCCATAACACAAGCTCTGCTTAGCTTGGGACTAGATGGCGTTGTGTGATAGTTGTGGAATATTTATTTTATTTATTTTAATTAATAAAAGCCATTGAACTAATTAATTTGCTTCAATTATAACGATAGAGGATACCTGTGTTATTTATTGTGTGTAAATAAATAAATAAAGGTTGGCAGTTATTCCTTTTCAGTGATTTCAGTTACTAACTGATATTAATCCAATTCGAATACATTTTTAACTTTTCCATTTTGTTCTTTCATTCATTTTTTTTCCTATGTGTTTACATTTTAAATGTTTTTACAAAAAAAAAACATTTAAAAATATAAAAATAGTGGTCCACCAGCATCGGGAACAGGGTCCAACGTGCCGGTGGTTAGGGCTCTAGAGAGAGGAACCTCCTCACAATGCGCGCCGCGTCCAAGAGAACTGCTTTCTGCATCAAGCCTTTGAGCCATCTGCACAATGAGAGCCTCATAAGGTGTTGGTCGAGGCTCTTCGCAATGAGTCCATTGACCGGAACGACTATCGGTACAATGACTGCTGAGTCCACTGCTGAGTTGATTTTTTTATCATTTTCAGCTTTCACGAGATTTTCGTCATGAGGGACGGTGATATCAACAATCATTGCACGGCGCTCTCGGCAATCTACCACCACAATATCAGGCTTATTGGCTACAATAGTCCTGTCAGTGATGATAGATTGATCCCAATACAATATGGCATGACCGTTTTCAAGAACTTTTCCATTATTATTATTGCTGATAAAATAGGCAATCTCGAAACAATCTTAAAACTCGTTTCAAATTCAACTGAACAATAAAATTCTGGAACATTAAGAAACGTTTAATGTTCCAGGTAGTTCTCAAGCTCTCAACTTTAGCAATGTAATATTTTAAGAAATAAACATTATTTTATTGCTATTCCTGGCGGCATTCGAATACCTCGCTTCAACGTGAAATTAAAATGAAAAATATTTTATCTTTCATCAAGGTTGGGCACATAAATGTTACGCAAAATAAATTTTAAGAAAAGTTTACTCACTTTGTATAAAGGTTCCACTTAAGGTATAATGTTTTGATACATGAAAGTGACTGAGAAGATATTATTATTCTTAAAGCGTTGTTTCCGTACCTATGAAACGTGTCAAGGGATCAAACAAATTTTCCGGCAATTGCTGCTAGAGATTTGCTTTTTCTAGCCTTTAAAACGTTTTTTTATTTGGGTGGTAAAATCATCAAATGAGTCCGCCCCGCCAAGAAGAAGGAACTGTTAGAATATTACTGGCTAAAAATCTACCCGATTCCTCCAGTTTCCCTTTGCATTCGACAGTCACGATTAATTTAACAAAATGACCCGCTATCCTGGCAGGTGTGGCCTTTTTTATGTGTGTATGTCAATTTCTTGAAATCATCATGTCTGTGTATTTTGCTGTCATTGAAGTCGATCTAAATAAATAAATAAATATTCCACAACTATCACACAACGCCATCTAGTCCCAAGCTAAGCAGAGTTTGTGTTATGGGTACTAGACAACTGATAAACATACTTATATATTTGTAAATACATACATATTATAGATAAATTACAGACACAGAACAAATGATCGTGCTCTTCACACAAACGTTTGTCCTGGGTGGGAATCGAACCCACGACCTCCGGCATAGCAGTCAGGGTCACTAACCACTAGACCAACAGGCTTGTCGACGTGACGTGTCTAAACACCGAATTTCTAAGCTATTTCTGTACATTGAAATAAGGGTTCTCTTTTCATACACTAATCTCCATATTTTAAACTACGAGTATCTTTCAGCCGTAGAAAACACTTTTACAAACGATTATCCTATTCGTTCGAAAAATACAAACAGGTAACTTGGCACCTGAAGGTTACCCATTCAATTTAATTTTGGTACTTCCAATTTTCTAAACAATTTAACTTGTAAATAATCTGAATGAACATTAACTATGTTGACTACGCAGAAAATGTTTAGAGTTATTTCACTTAATGTTCAAAATGTTAAAGTTCACACGTAAAATAAATAAAGTCTGAAGAATTTCAGGTTTGGTTTTAGATGAACTTTAGAATGGTCGATAAAACAATGTTCTTGAGTACAGCAGTGGATGTCATTATTAATATCGTAATAGTATCCTCCTTAGTGATTGAACTTATGGCGGGCTTACTACCCGCTAGAAGAAAACCCTTGAATTTACTCATACTAACATACTCATGTTTTACAATGGGAAAAAGGAGTGTCAGCATAGTGACGAGGCCCCCCGAGGGCCAAAGCCGGGTTCGCGAGACTCACGAATTACCGTGACCCCGGAACGTAAAGAGCTATTGAAGGATACCGTGGATTTTAGTCAGTACGAGTCTGACAGGTAGGTGCAGGTCGCTTCCAACCGGTATATGTGGAGATCTAAAGGGGAGGCCTATGTTCAGCAGTGGACGTCCTTTGGCTGAGATGATGATGATGATGATGAGTCTGACAGTCCCTGCCGCTCTGCCCTGGGTGGGAGGACTCATTTGATGATTTTACCACGCTAAGAAAAAAACAAAAAAGTACTTACAAGTGTGCATTTACCTTTAAAGTGACTACGATTTATGAACGGGTCAAAAGAAATAAATTCAATCTTCATTCGATTCAAATATTATTTCGAACTTCAAGCAGAAAATGAGGTTTACGTCAGTCATAAAAAATAAAAAAGTGTTCTTTTTTTAAATTGAACAATGAATGAACAGCATTGCAGTTACTTTGTTTTACTTGACTTATCTTAGTTGTACAATGTCTCTCACATTATCTGTTAATATGTGTATTTTTATATTGGCTACAACAAGCTTTGCTGACAGCCAAAAACGTATCATGTCATTTTAAACAAATTAGTATATCACTTTGGATAAACCGTCGCTATGCGCGTCCTAGTCACCTCGCCATCACAACTGCACAGCCCGTTATGCATGTTGTTCTTTGAAATATATGAATTGAGTTATCGATACGCCGACTTCGACATAATAGAAATAATCAACTTTCGAAAGCACCTAGGAAACCCATGGGAAGGCCTATACCCAGGGGTGGGACATGAACGTACTTATAAACTGCACATAATTTAAAAATTCTTCAATTTATTAACACTTAACTTAAGCGAGTTTTGCACCCTACTTAGAGAACAATCAATCATTCATCGAAATCAAATGTCCATTTCTTTTTCATTCGCTTTAACAAAAAAAAGGATGTTTACTTCCAAAGCTATAAAAACATGCAATAAACGGAAGAATAAAAAATGGATTTCGTCGCAATTTCCGGACGGAGCTCGATCAATCAAGCCGGTTCAATGCAGACCTTTGTTGGACAAGAGTTCTCTATTGAAAAGAACGTATAAGAAGGTAACGCTTACGGTCACGGTTTACCGATTTAAAAAAAGGTTTTGTGAAAAAGAAATTGTCCATGCTTGTACTTAATCAGTTAATATGAAAATCGAATGTACTCGTATTTTGAGTTCTGATTGTTTGGGTGCTATTTCTTGTGGTTCATTTAAATTAGTACTTTATTTAGAACCTGCTTTTGCCTGCGACTTCTGCATGGATTTTTTTGTCGGGATAAAAAGTATCTACGAGTATATCATGCGTTAATGTAATTATTATTTTATAAACTATCTGTGTACCTAATGACATCCTCACTTTTATTTTATCTCATCCGTTTCGCCGTTTTACTAGAAAGAGAAAAAAATAGACATCTGTCGTCACAAACTTCCGCCTTTATAACATTAGTTGCAAGTAAAACCCAGACTACACAAGTCTAGTCATGAGCGATAAAAAAACTCGAAGACACAGACAGACAAAGTTGGTAAAATAATTATGACAAAGGCAGCGGCGAACCAGGCTATAGGTCACTACTTGTAATCTTTTGTCACAAGCAACTGTAAATGTAGCGTGGAGTGGACCCCGTGTTAAATGGTCCGAGAAACTCAAAAGGTAGCTAGGGAAGATTGGATATAAAAACCGGAGTTGTGGCCAGCAGTCAATTGCAACTGACTGCCTGAATATCACACACACCAATTCACATAAATAAATAAAAATGTCCCCGGTAAAACGCATAAAATATTATTGGCATACATTTTATTGGATATGTTTACATTCAATATGAGCGACATGCGATGTCGTAACAACATCATAACACCGCGTCAGGAAGTCACAAAATAGATTCTTGGATATAAAACTCGATGAGTATGTGCTTTACGTGACAACAGATGTTCTCGAAACTTCCAAACTTTATCCTACAAAATAGCTACTTTTCGAGTTACGAGTAACAGCATCAAAAGTCAAATCTTTCGAACAATTGCACCAAAAACGTGTGAAAATAACAAGAATAAACGAGTAGTAAATTTCTCTAACGTCGGATAATATTTTCAAGGATTTCACTTCATTTCTTAAGAGTGCTTTTAGTGCGGGGCGTATTTACCCTGTGGGGTAAGTGTTCCGTTTCGGGCACATCCGGCGGGTGACACGCCCTTTACATTAGCTCCCAACACTATATCACGGAATACATAATACAGAAGGCTGAGTTCATACAATAGGGAAAAAGCACACAAACACAGACACTGTCATGTATTGTGAGTGTCATTTGTTTATTATTATCACGGACACATAAACGAGCTTTTTTTTTTAATGTGGTAAAATCATCAAATGAGTCCTCCCGCCCAGGGCAGAGCGGAAGGGACTGTCAGACTCGTACTGACTAAAATCCACGGTGTCCTTCAATAGCCCTTTACGTACCGGGGTCACGGTAAATCATAAGTCCCCCGACCCCAACAGGATTTAGCTCTCAAGAGGGAAAGCCCCGTCATTTTTGCAAACACTCTTTGAGGCGCGCGTGGAATAGAACGCGCCTTCGACCCGGGCATGGTCCGTGGTTGGACAGCGAGTTGCCCATTACTCGCTGCCTGCATGACCGCAACATAAACAGGCTTGGCTTGACGCACAGCAATTGCAAGAGTATACCGTCATTAGTTTAATATCTTCACGAACGCATAGACACGCTTCAAATACAGCAGCGATTTCAAGTGCCTGTCATTAGTTTAATATCTCCACGGACGCGTGGACACGCCTCACGTACAGCAGCGAATGCAAGTGCTTTCGCGACTGTCATTTGTTTGTGAATTCTACTTACGAGTACACATAGACACGTTTTACGTACAGCAAGTGCAAACGTACTCGCGACTGACACACTTAACTAACAGAGATAGCCGTACATTTTTACTTCTGTTTTCGCTCGTTGTATGTAGTTAACCTTCTATAGTATTATATTCTGCAGTGATATTCTGTACAAGTTCGTTTATCCTACTCCTCGGTTGTTGTTTATGATAACGGTAAATCACTTTATAGTTGCGCGTTAAGAACACATGCAGTCGGGAGAGTAATTAACAGTGAAATTATCTTCTCTAGGTTTATTTTACTTATGTTAGTAATTGAAATGTTAGCAATACATCAAAATAAACTAAAATGACGAAACCTCTGTCTTACCGAGGATTCAGGCATGTTCATTAAGTTGTGTTTACTTTACATCAAAATTACTCCTCAATATTTGTTTGTGTTACAAATGAAGTACAATTTAGTTCTACTTCAATAAATACAGTAATTACAATCCTGGATGGCAGAGCATTACAACGCGCTGGTACCGACTAAAACCACAAGCTAGCTTCAAGCCCTCAAAACAAAGGATTCAGTGCCATAAGCAATATAATGTATTCGAACTGATAATTATTAGGAACCGAATAATCTTGTCATAATTTATAACATTGATAATCCCATTACGTTCGCTTCAAACAAAAGAAATCGTTCTACGATTAAGGCGTTTCATAACCGGTAGCTTCGTTTGTAATGATCGAATTCTAACATTTGTGTGCGATAACCGATAATATTACAGCTTGCATGCTGTGACGATGCAATGTGCACTTAGTGCTGTAAATAAATTGATACACGTTACAATCAGTTCTTTGTGTGAAACTTGAATTATTACATCACAGGTGAATACCTACTCTGTCGTCGAAAGTGTTTTTGTAATGTAAAACTCAACACTGAATGTTAGATTTTTACATTGCATATCGGGAGATTAGATGCCAAAAAATTAAGCCCTCATTTTAGGGTAATGCGAAGTGTTTAATCTAAAATTTTTACATTACACGCTAATGTTCCGGTGATGCTAAGCCAATAACTGTCATCCTTTCAGCCAAAGCGCGTCAACTCTCCCAGTCCTGGACAGTCATCATCCATCCACCGCTAGCCACCTTCTTTAAATCATGGTGCCGTATGGTGTCTCCAACTGCCTCTCTGCCGTATATACGCGATCTCCGCGGTCTCCTCTCAAGCGCATTTCTACTTTAAGCGCGCTAATTTTTGTTGCAATGTCGGTCACTTTTTTTCTGGCGAAAGACTACTATTAGACTAGTACATTGTGACTTTTATCCACTGAGATAAACCCCGAGCATTGCTCTCTTCATTGTACCAGGAATTGTGGGATCGATGATTCAAAAATATCAAAATCACGTAGCTAATAACAGTGGGCGCGGGCATGCGGGCAGCGAGTAATGGGCGACTTGCTGTCCGACCATGGGCCATGCCCGGGTCGACGGCGCGTTGTGTTCCACGTGCGCCTCAAAGAGTGTCAGCATAGTGACGGGGCCTGTAGAGGGCCAAAGCCTGCCGGGATCGCGGGACCTAGGGATTACCGTGACCCCGGTACGTAAAGGGCTATTGAAGGACACCGTGGATTTTAGTCAGTACAAGTCTGACAGTCCCTCCCGCCCTGCCCTGGGTGGGAGGACTCATTTGATGATTTTACCACGATAAAAAAAAAGCTAATAACAGTGAATTATGTTAGTCTATCAGATGCTTTCCTATATTATAACCTAGTTTTCTTCCAAGCAAAGTCACAGACAGCAGCTAGTATATCAAATTATTATGTTGCTCGCTCGTCATTGGAATATTTACTCATATTTGTATGGGCGACGCGTATCTGTGTCGGCACTGGCAGCTGAGATGTTTGTTTATATTGTGTATGTATGTTTGTATGTTTATGCAATAACGCCCTACGGTGCAGTGTGTATTGAGAAGATGGAGCGTTGGATGTAGGCTTCTTTTGTAGTACAAATAACTCTTAGAGATATTTTTTATTTGTAACATTGACTGAACGTCAAAGAAAAATGTTAAAGCTCATTTTGTTGTGAAAAGTAAATTGTCTAAAAGGCATAATACACAAGCTACGGGCAGTGCAGAGATCATCATTTTCCAGCCTTTAGCCCAATTTATTTCTGGTTGGCACAGCATATTGTGTGCTTACTTCCCTTTCATCTCTTCTACCTATTCTTATCTTCATACAAGCTAATCCAACGTGAGATCCTCTTCACCGCTCAACCTTCGTTTGCAGAATAAATTATCTTTTTCTTCTAAAACATAAAAATCTCGTGTCACGGTGTTCGTGGTCCTCCGAAACTTTTTTTTAGGAATATTTTGATAAGTGGTTGGTGTAGTGTAGGTAGGTCGTGGTGGTAAATAGTTAGTAAGTAACTTTAACATTCATATTTCATACATCCATCTCACTGTAAAAAAATGCTATTGCAACGAGATGGTCACCGGTAGACTTACATACACACTAACATCCAAGCTTCGTCGCGGGAGTCACGAATTAGCGTGACCCCGGTACGTAAACAGCTATTGAAGGACACCGGGGATTTTAGTTAGTACGAGTGTGACAGTCCCTCCCGCTCTGCCTTGCGTGGGAGGAATCATTGGATGTTTAAAAAAAAAAAAAAAACATCCAAGCTTGGAACAACTACTTTTACATCGCGTCGTACAAATATTTTTTCAGTGCGAATGTCGAAATTTCGACACGCAACAGTCAATCGTTTAGCCACTGCCCCAACCGTGGCGTCAAATAGATATCCAACCTTGACATGCAGACTCTATAGGCAAATAAATTCATGTAAAGTTTTCCGTTCGACTGCAGCTGTGGCGCATCGTTACTTGGTAAGCGAACTTTTACCCACAACCCACTCCCCTAATCACATCTGCATAGCGAAAAGGCGTGTTCCAGAATGTACAGAGACCGTTAAAACGCACTAATTATAATCTCATACGCGTCTTAACGCGGGATTTATTCCCTAATACAGAGGTGGTGAACCTTAGGCAAGCATGAATTAAGAGACATAACAGGAAAAAAAAACTTATGGGAGCACACAAACACCGTATGTCAGTAGTACCTCGAAAAACACATAAAGCCAGTGGTCCTGAGCCGCTATCATGACCGAGTCACGTAAAAGTAAAGTAGATACGCTATTTTTTTTAAGAAAAATATAAGTATTCAGTTAGCATTTAGGTCCAAACTTTTGCGAAAAGTACAAGAAATATTCCTCCAGTTCCAATTTGTTCTGTAAAACGATTATTTTTTAACTTAAAAATCAAAGTATTTTCTTGACGTTAACGTTACGCACGCATTTGTGCTAGCACTTTTAATCGACATCTGTCCTGCCGTGTCAGATTACACTACGCCCGCCACGAAAATCCTAATCCTAACTAATATTATAAATGCGAAAGTAACTCTGTCTGTCTGTCTGTCTGTCTGTCTGTCTGTCTGTCTGTCTGTCTTTTCTTCACGCCTAAACTACTGAACCGATTTGTGTGAAATTTGGTACAGACATAGTTTGGAACTTGAGAAAGGACATAGGATAGTTTTTAACCGACTTCAAAAAAAGGAGGAGGTTATCAATTCTACTGTATATATATATTTTTTTATGTTTGCTACCGCATTACGACCGACTGGGTGAACCGATTTTCATGATTCTATTTTTGTTTGAAGGCTGGTACTTCCCGTGTGGTCCCATTGTCACCAAATCAGGATCTGATGATTGGATCTTGGAGAAATCGAGGGCAACCCTCAAATTTTATAGGCCCACGCATCGTTTATCGTAAATTTTATGAAATAATTTAAGTACTTGCGTATGGTAATCATCATCTTATGTAGATGGAAGGTACAACTCCTTAACAGTAAGGAGTAGGCATCGACTGATTCATTCTCGCATATCTCCGGTACTTCACGTCCGATTTAAATAATTCTTTTTTTTTTTGTGCTAGATATCTATCTGTTAGGGAAAACTGCAAGTTTCATCAAAATCGGTTCAGTAGTTTTTGAGAACAACAAAGCCATCTACTTCCGAAACAAAAGTTATTTTGTAGATTATTTTACCCTTTTTTGTGGTTCTTTTTGAAGGCGGTTACATTTTTTTTTTTGAAATAGTTTTTTATTATATATATATTTATGGGTTAAGCCGCGCTTGCCGAGGTTGGTCTGTGGATGGGTAAAAAGCACTCGGAAAGCACGTAAAGCCGTTGGTCCTGGCTGTCATTTGAAGATCTTTGACAGTCGTTACTGTCAGAAGCTCTAAAGTCTGACTGGGTAATACGATACCCCATGGTAAGACTGGTTGTCTTACCATTACCTTACCATTGTTCTATTATTATTATTTTTTTATCGTGGTAAATCATCAAATGAGTCCTCCCACCCAGGGTAGGGCGGGAAGGACTATCAGCCTTGACTGACTAAAATCTACGGTGTCCTTCAATAGCCCTTTACGTACCGTGGTCACGGTAATTCGTAAGTCCCGCGACCCCGGCATGTCTTGGCCCTCTAAAATAATGAGCACTTAGAAAGAAATTCAGATAATTCCACCCTCAAGAGATTCCCTCTAAATATTAGGTATAGGTGTTCAAAGATTGTATAAAAACTAATTTTGAAGTTAGAAAATTGGGATGTACGATGTGAAGTTACATTAAAAAAATATAAGTATTAAAACAAATGTCACGTAACTTAATGAGGCAGACCAAATTCTACGCGAGCGAAGCCGCGGGCAAAAGCTAGTCTGAATATAAAAGAATACAGAGCGCACAGATTCGCGATAATCTCTTTGGTACATAAACTTTTTATCTACATTGGTTACGCAAATTGGTTTGCAACCCCTGCTCGTACTTAGTAGCTGGCGACTGCAATGGTTACGCAATTAGTAAGCAGTTGCATGTTATGTGATATGGTTGGAGCAGAACCGAGGGTGTGTAAACGAGGCTTATTTACACAACGAATACGTAATTTCTAAATAAAAAGGGGTAGTTTTATAGATTGAGGTGAGAGATCTAAAACTATAACAGGGTTTTAAGATAGAAAAGAATTAATAAATGTTTAAAATGTAAAAAAAGGTAAGAAATGTATAAATGTCACCTTGATAATAATTATTTACTTTTTTTTATTAAAACATTTTAAGAATACAAATTGAGTCCCTCAAAAAAGAGAAAAATAAATTTAATAAAATATTTTAAACATCAGAAAAATTTACAAATAGTTTAAATAATTATTGTGTGTCTTTTTTATATCTTGAGAGAAGGTTTCGTTTATTTATGCATATAATTAAATGTAAAGTAATCCGAAAAATATAAAATTACACACAGTAAAAAAAAACAAAAGTAAATCAAGTTTTTCTCCAAACTAGCAAATTACAAATGTCCGCCATCTTGACATGTTTTTTTCCGTAAACATTTAGAGAGAATTTCAGTTTTATTCCGTGATACAAAGGGAAGAGACAGTACACGCGTGTCGACTGTCGAGTAGTGTTCAAACAGTGACTGCGCGTTTTCTATTCCGTATCGAGAAATATAATAGCTTTAGTTAATTTAACTGACGCAGACGTCCAAGAAATAGCACAGCTAATTGGACAAACAGGATCAGGGGAATTGTAGTTGGTATTTTTAATGAGAAACCTATACCAGGATATAAATGTACTCTGTACTATAATATGTGTTATCAGCCGATAACATACCCACTGCTGGGACACAGGCCTACATTCTATGGGTGGGAGTGGGCTGTTGGTAGATTAAGGTTATTGGTCCGAGGACATGCCAGTTTACTCACGATGTTTTTTGAGCAATGATGATGAAATAAATTAGACAAAGTAATACGTAAGTAAGTTTGATCGATCAGTAACCACTAGGTTACGACTCGCTCGACATATCACTCGCTCAAGTTGGTAATTTGACCTGCTCAAAATTGTATTCACACTTTGAGAGAACTTTTGGAAAATTAAATGACCGAATGGATATCATTGACGATCTCAATCACGCTACGGAAGTGAAACCCCCATACAGGATGAACGCAGAAGGCAACCACCCGCACATTCTAGGTTTTAGCAGAGTTGTACAGAAAACCCTGTAATCTACGTAATAGGCAGTATCCTGACTTGCAGTGAATGTGGACGCACTTTCACTGCTAAAATTGGCTATATCAGTTACCTAAGGGCACACCAGCGATGTTCTCAATAGGAAGATATATAATATAAATATATATATAGGCCATATAGCGTACTTGAAGTATTACCTAGTGGCAATCTGGTGGCAACTTTCTATACGAACAAATTTTCAGTATAACGCAACATGAAAATGAGTTTTATTTTTGTGGAGGTGACATTCCTAAACAGTAACAACTTTCTGCCTGCCTTGATATATTTAACCTTGACCAGAATGAAAATCACTTCGAAATCTGGAGCAAAAGTAGAAAAAAATGACATGTGATGTGATCAAACGCCCTTGACCCAATTAGCCAAAAGGACAATCAAGTTTTCTTCAAAACTTACACCATAACCATTAGGGAAACTTCTAAAGCTACATGGGGAATAAATCATACGTTCAATGGATCTCTTTCCATCGTCACAGGACAAACCACAAAGTACTGACAGAAGGACGATTTCATGCAAAAAAGCGATGACGCACTCGACTGTCATTTGTTTGTGATATCGACGCATGTCGCACGCATATCCGATAGCATGACAGAACTATTGGACTAACGTCTCGCTTCGGTGCGGTATCGCTTCGGAAACGCTTCGCATTCGTCTGTCTGTTGCATAAAGGTAAGCGGCAATGGAAGGGAACCCTTTTACTTTTCTCTGCAGCTTACTGTACATGGACAAGCTACAAATAAAGCCAGCGCAAGCGCACTTGTGACTGATATTCAGTAGATATAGAGATAAATAAATAAAATGTGAATTAAAAAAAATACAGGCAGGTACAATCGGGGATTTGTTACAACAAACAGGTATAGAATATTATTATGGCTAAGACGTATGTTCCAAGATCTATAAATTAATAGATGTACAATTTTTTTAATAAATTTAATTTATTTTTATTATTATAGATTAACCCTGCATTCTAAACTAGGGTGACTTCAAGGTGTGGGGAAAGTCTATTAAGAAAAATATGAACACTCCCTTTTTTACAAGACCTTGTGTGCGATTCACTTTATCAACGAATCCATGTATGTTTGCAGCCCATTTTTGGCTGGTTTTATTGTTAAGCGTTTAGGCAACGCCGTTGGAGCGCACCCGTTCTGAGATGTATAGGGTAGAAGTTGCGTTCCAAAGGCGCGCTTATACAGCGCCGTTCAGTAAACGCGCGCTGCAGAAGCGCGCGCCGTCCGAACGCTTCTACAGCCAGTATGCGTTTTAGTGTGACGCCGTAAGATTGTTTACTGACTGTGTCACAGCAACGGAACGCGCGTTAGTAATCTCGTTTTGCAATGCAAAAGCTGTGCAAGCGCGCGCTCCCCAAAAGCGTCTCTAGCGGCGTAACTATAAAACCAGCCTTAGCTCGTTAGGTATACGAATCAGATTAGAAGACCTTCTGTAGATAGCTATTATTTTGTGAGTAAACTTCTGGATTAAGGTCGAAAACTTTTTCATTTATGAGAGTAGGTCAGAGCCAGGGTATAATATCATTTTGCCACTTATCTGCCGGTAATGTTGCCTTTTTTCTTTGAACTTTCTTAAGTAGTTAGTCGTCTGGATAATCTTATTGATAAGGGATAATGACTAGTATTATCTTCAAGTAGGTTGAATCTTATCAAATAATAAAGTGGGTGACCAACATAAATAAAATACGACCTATTTCTAAAAATAGGCTAATTTCGAGTATAAAAAATTGCAAATATATTCCGTCAGTTAGAGTTATGAAAAGTAATGGACACGTATTCCTTCACACACAAAGATAAAAAGCATCAAAATTCGAGATATTCGCTTATTTCGAGATATTCGAATTCGAGATAACTAAAATTCGATTAGGTACCTCGAATTTTTATGGGTTTTATCTTAGAGGGCCAAAGCCTGCGTGGTCGCGGGACTCACGATTTATCGTGACCCCGGAACGTAAAGGGTTATTGAAGGGCACCGTAGATTTTAGTCAGTACGAGTTTGACAGTCCCTCCCGCTCTGCACTGGGTAGGAAGACTCATTTGATGATTTTACCACGCTAAAAAGAAAATGATGTCAGCATGCACTGAAATTAACAAAACGGTATTGCGTATTGTCAATTTTAGTTTACGCAACAAAAGAAAAAATATGGGTCAAAAGTTATCTGATGGACTAATAAGATTTTTGGTAGGTACATTATTCTTTTTTAAAAAGGAAAAACAAATAAGTTCCTGTCAGTAAGTTTTTGTATGCGGGCAGCGAGTAATGGCAACTTGCTGTCCGACCATGGACCATGCCCGTGTCGACGGCGCATTGTGTTCCACGCACGCCTCTAAGAGTGTCAGCAGCAAAATGAGGGGGGCCTAGAGGGCCAAAGCCTGCCGGGCCACGGGACTCACGAATTACCGTGACCCCGGAACGTAAAGGGCTTTTAATCAGTACGAGTTTGACAGTCCCTCCCGCTCTGCCCTGGGTGGAAGGACTCATTTGATGATTTTACCACGATAAAAAAAGGTACATTATTCTTTTTTAAAAAGGAAACACAAATAAGTGCCTGTAAGTAAGATGTTGTAAAAATTTAATACATTGTACAGATTCACAGTTAGTACATTGTGATGTTCCATTTCTCTTTTTAAGGTTCTTTCTGGTTTCGAATTCGGTTTTATGTCACTGCAGGTACATTGTCAAACCTCGTTCGTGTCTGTGTAAGAGAAAAATACACCGAAGCCCGTCCCTCTGTCACTGAAAAAAATGGAATATTTGACTTTGAAATTCTCGACAGAAGACGAAGGTTACAGGGATTGAGCAAATTCTGAAAACGATGTTTCACGCTTATTGCTGACTGAAGATATCTTGGATTGACAACACTAATGGTTGTTAATCGAAAATAATGCGGATCAACTAAGAGTAATTATCTTCCTTTGGGTGATTAGATCTAAAGCCTTTGTCAAACAGACTGGCGTGACGTATGCGAAGCGAGGTGTTTTTATTTGTAATGTATGGAATTGTTTGAATCCAGTCACATAGAAAAGCGAAAGCGATCCGATAGCATGACAGACTATCGAACTAACGTCTCGCTTCGGTTCGGTATCGCTTCGGAAACGCTTCGCTTTCGCCTGTCTGTTTAATATAATAATATTCCACAACTATCACACACAACGCCATCTAGTCCCAAGCTAAGCAGAGCTTGTGTTATGAGTACTAGACAACTGCTAAACATACTTATATAATTTCTAAATACATACATATTATAGATAAATTACACCCAGACACAGAACAAATGATCGTGCTCATCACACAAACATTTGTCCTGGGTGGGAATCTAACCCACGACCACCGGCATAGCAGTCAGGGTCACTAACTACTAGACCAACAGGCCTGTCAAAACTAATTAATGCCTGTGTTTGACAAAGGCATTAATTAGTTTGTGACGCAAATAAAGAATTTAAAATAATTCTTTATTAATTATTTAATAATTCTTATACCGCGCTATTTCTCTCAACGTTCTAGATCACAAAAATAATATAAAAACTTCTTGAAAAAAAATATAAAACCGATTTCCAGGTAATTAAATGCTGTGTGATTGCGTAAACAATGCTTGGATATGCGATAGCTACAACCGCGGTTCATTTTCTGTCATTTGTTCAAGAGTACCTTAATCAGCATCAAAAAAGAATATTACAAATCCTTGTCTATACATGACGGAGTTAGGCTCGTACATACAAAAAAAAAACCGAATCGAATTGATAACCACCTCCTTTTAAGAATCGGTTAAAATATTCTGCCATTTCCAATGGAGTGTCCAGGAACTTATTCTCGACGAGTAAGTGGGTGTAAACTTTTCATTCTTCATAAGATTTTCTGAAATAAGAACGTATGGAGCATACATTTGCAATTTAATATGCAACGCAGTGCAATTTCCATTACATTAAACTGGATCTGCAGTAATAAACAGCGTGAATTTTCCAACTCGTCGTGGGTGGCTATATCCGAAACTATGAGGAATATCGAAAAATACTGAAAGGATTCTCAAAATCCATTTTAATGAAAATTAATACTGCACCATTGAAATGTTAAAATATCAGTTTTCCTGGCCAGAAATAGAACTCGTTGATTTTGGAAAAAAGCACACGCTGTATTAATATACCAGCCGATATTGTCGCTAACAATGATCAAATTCTGGGAACTAATGACGCAAGACAAACTCGGCAAACTCTGATAATTATAACCATCCATACCCAGTTGAAAAATTCACCCTGTATATAGCACACAATACAACCATCAAAACAGGTCAAGGGTGACCTTCCAAGGCTCGGTCAAGGCGTACGTCTTGAATACGGTATTGGTTATTGGCGTGAGAATTTCACTTAGGCATCACCTAACTATCTTAGGAACTTGGTTAGACCTACGTATCGAATTAGGTACGCGTTCTTGGGTTCTTGCAAAGGAGATATTTGGGTGAAGATGAAGTTTGAACCAATGGGTGTAATTATGGGTGAAACAGTTGAGCAATGTTTTTGAGTATTGACTACTTTTTGTTACCAACTGGTTGTTTACATAAGTATCTTTGTATGTAATGTTGTGTCACTATCTAAGCAAGACACCGCGGCTCTCGAACGCAAAAAACATGTGAAGGAGCAGGGTGTATTAAGTCAGTAAAAGTCTGCCAGTCCCTTCCGCTCTTCCTAGGGTGGAAAAGCTGACACTATAACTTAGGGACGCCTGCAACACTAGAAGTATTTATCGCCTGCACGTTCTCGACCCTGTAATAACTTTTTTACCCTTTTTGAAGATCTCTATGTTGTGATGATGACATAACAGTGGGTTTCAATGGAAATAGAAAATGAGACCCATCTGGAATAACTAAAAAATGGGATCCAAAAGTGGGAATCAATGGGAATAAATCAATCAATTGTTATACTATTACTGTGTATATATCATGAAAACAAAAATACATACACACAAACATAGAACCTCAACCTTTTTGGGATCCGTTTAAAAATAAACCAACATAAAAGAAAATGTCATTACATTTCCATAAAACAAATCTTTACAGAATGTTCTCCAGATAGTGTCTATTTTACCGCTATCACGATAGTATAATTAATTGCCAGTGATACGGTAATGTAACTCTTTCCCCACAGAGAAAGTTACAATTTATTAGTTTGTCTTCAACCGTTTGATTTAGGTGACCTATTTCCGATAATGGCTTTTGCAACGCGATAAGTCTTAAGTGGTATGGACAGAGCACCTTTTTGCTGAGATTGATGAGGTAATGTGTGTTTAAGAAATCTGAGAGGTGTTTTTAACCTCGTAAAAGGAGTTCACGCGCAGGTAAAAATAACTTTTACGAATATGATAACGTCACTTCTTTGATCATTCAAGGGTAACGCAGAGGGGTGACCCACCTAGGGGAATTCTACCCACATTTGCTAGGTTGTGCCCCTGTTGCTAGTAAAGAGTTTTAATGTGGTGCTCAAATCATCAAATGAGTCCTCTCACTCTAGGTGGAACCTAAGGATCTGTCAAACTCTTACTGAGTATAAAACCACCCGGTTCTTTCGGTTGCCCTTTGCAAATAAACCCAGACTGAGAACCGCTACTGAAAACTTCCTAATGAACGCTCTATAACACGACCAGACTCGGTGGCTTGTAGAATTTAAAATTTTCATAAGTAAGGAGGTGAAATAAATCACAATAATGTATTTCTTCGTTATATTATTCTTCACAAATAAACAATTATCATTTGTACTGGTTATCACGAAGTAATCGCGTTGAATTAACAAAGCTCGAGAGAAAAACCTGCCTGGTGATTTTCTTAAAAACCTTCCCGCTCTATTATGACAAAATTGACATTAACGTCACGTTGAAATAACATTATAAAAAAGGCACAGATAAAAAATGACAGTCTTGCATCAATAAAGCAACTAATACTAAATTTAAGGCTAATATAATATAACCCATTATTGCTAGACAAAAGACAAAGAGCTAAACGACATTTTTGAGGTGATTATTTTATTTTATCTCACTGAAATTCCGTGAAACATAGAAGGACCAATAAACTCCTATTTTAAAAGTCAGAAAACTACGACACAGCTAAACTTAAAAACAAAAAATGACATCAGTTCAGTAAAACAACAGTAGCCAAGTCAATATTAGCTTTAAACTAGTAGTATTTATCCAAGACCAGTGTACCACTTATACATCCTCACAGAAAAATAAATTGTCCCCTGCCTCCCTCGTCTGAATGCCTCGGGTTCAATTCCTGGGGTGGTGCGGTTTTCCATTAAACATTTTTCTGGATTTATGTCATGTTAATGGCAATAGGCTTGCCTTCTATTACATAGGTCTAATAGGCCAACATAACGAGAACATGGCAAAATATAGGTGTAATTTGCAAACACCTTAATGTCGTTATAATGTGACATCATTATACTCTTTTCTAATACTGGTGTGCTCTTAAATAAACAATAATCACGATAATACCGTTTTTTTTTTATCTTGTTAAAATCATCAAATGAGTCCTCCCACCCAGGGCAGGGCGGGAGGGACTGTCAGACTTGTACTGACTAAAATCCACGGTGTCCTTCACTAGCCCTTTACGTACCGGGGTCACGGTAATCCCTTGGTCCCGCGACCCCGGCAGGCACGATAATACCGATAGCAAATAATGTAGAAAATTACTTTGCACATTTTTTTGCTAATTTTAAATGACAGCTGACAGACGGACGCCATTGACATTTTCGTTCTTATCGTGGTCACTTAGTACTACTCGTATAAGGTTCATCTGTAAATGTTCGGGGATTACAGACATGATGTTATGTATGTCAAGAAAATTAAACTCCACATTTATTCCCTGAGCAAAATTTTCATTTACTGCTCTACTTATGCTTACGCCATCTTTCTTGATTTCCATTCAAAGCGCCGCTCGTTTCAGTCCCCTGAAAGTAATGATGCCGTCATAACTATACGTACATCAATGGTATTGAAAACATATTTTAATCTGGCGTCTTTCACTTCCTTTTTGTGCCATTGCAGTCTCCATCGAGACGAAGGTATGAAGGTAGAAATATGCATGTATGGTTCGTGTTTTGCATTTTACGTGAAGAAATACTGCATTTTTGTGATTGAAGATTTTTGTACTTGTGTGTTTATGTGAATGAGATGAATGGCTCATTTGAATTTATTAAGCCTGAATTCGGTGTACGCTGATGTCGTTCGTGTACGTCGGTCACGCGTAAGAATATACATTGGGTTCTAAATAGCACCATTTAGAGTCACTGACGTCAGCGGCGCATACATAGCGGGTCGCTTTTTCTCACTTAAATACGCGACCAGCTGTACGCGATCGACACACAAACGGCTAGATGGGCGGTAGCGTGACGCTGGCGCGACGTGAGTTTAGCACATGCTGGTTTCCTCACGATGTTTTCTTTCACCGTTTAAAGAACTGTGGTGGTGAAATTAATCACACAAAGTAATACGCCTGGCTGGTTTGAAGACTTGTAATATCCATGACATCCTGGAGCGTGTGGATCAACAGATCTAAGTAAAATCTTTAAATAAAAAGTTTCAGTCTGAACCAGGTAATACTGCCTGTTTTGGACACAATCTGTGAAGCTAATCTGTCAAAAGCACCATTAAGGACCACTGAACCGTTTTGAATTAGTGGAGTTTGAGCCTGGTATTACACCCACGCCAACTTTGATGCTTTAGTACCCAAGGAACGATTACAGAAAAACAATGGAAGTCGAAACGAGGGTAATGTTAGTCTGGGACCTATTTTTGTCCTATGTCCTTGGAACAAATAACTTTTAGTGAAATATTTATTATTCTATCTATCTGTATTCTTACTATATTATAAACTAGCTTCCGCCCGCGACTCCGTCCGCGCGGATGTCGGTCTTCGCGTGGATGGTTTATTTCTCCATTCTGAGTAACTCTGACAATGACATCTTATAAATATACGGCTAAGCCTATAATAATTAAGGAGATACCTCTATTGAGCTACTGCTGTTGAGCTCGCGTTCTGTAGTAACTGAAAAATAAGTTTTTTTGTTTTTCTAGGTATTTTTCCAGGATAAAAAGTATCCTATTTTATGCCCAGGATAATAAGGTATAATTATACCAAGTTTCATCGAAATCGAACTGTTAGTTTTCACGTGATGCCTGCATATACAGACAGGCAGACAGACAGACAGACAAAATTTTTTTTAATCACATATTTGTGTTTGGTATCGATCCAGCAACACCCCCCGCTATTTATTTTTTCAACATTTTCAATGTACAGAATTGACCCTTCTACAGATTTATTATAAGTATAGATATAGATGTAAAAGTTTAGATGTTTGGAAACATCGCAGTATTACGTTACTGTACCATAATTTCCTGGTACCACGCTGGTGAAACCGCTAGTAACCAGCCAATAGTTAATAGTTTTTATGACATCACGCCATTCCTGAAGGTCTTGACCGCCGGATATTTAAAAGTAAACGCACATTTTGCAGTTTATGCGCCACATAAATGAATGCGAGCCTATTGCCTTTAACCGGGCATATGTATGAGTATATTCAGACTCTACTGAAACTGACCTGACCCCATACTCAAAGGATCATTCTTATGACAAGATCAATGAGGCAGATATTTGTTCGTGATGTTCTACTAATGCCTAGCCTTTTCCCAATTACATGGAACGTCCCAGTGACCCCCTTCTGCCACCAAACATCTCGACATTCTTGCCTAGTTGCTATGCCACCAATTCGCACCAAGAGCTTCCAAACATCATTCATATTGCCCATAAGACTACTATTGTGTGTGTATTATGAGAGCACTATTCTCTATGAGATCTACTATGTTTTAAAACGCACCCACAAAACAGGAGAAATTTCTAGAGTGGAGCAATGCTATAAAAAAAAAACCAAGGGAGTGAGTACACTCGTCCTTGAGACCGCTTTTTTGTTTCCGAACGCGTACAAACCGAATCAACTTACTTACTCAATCGCAGATTTTGTCTCTGTCTGCATATATAACGATGGCTTGGAGCCTCCTTTTAAGTAAATAATACCTGTAGTAGGAGACTCCGCTCTCACATAACTTAAAGTGATTAAAGTAGATCTAATTTTTATCCAACAACTATTTTCTTAATATTAAATCATATGAGCATTCATGTAGAACTAAATGAAAAAGTTTTGTGTGTGTACGTGTTCTGGGTGTATGTGTCTAGGGCATACACACAATTGTGTATGAGTATGAGCTAGACTAGAGTCAAGAACAATAAAAATCTTATATAATAAAAATGAATCGCTAAATGTGTTTGTAAGCGCATAACTCCACAACGCCTGGACCAATTTGGCCAATTCTTCAAATTAGGGTAGTGTAGGGTAGATTAGGTTTATTTTAGAAACAAGCGATAAAGGAACTTCACGCGGGCGAAGCCGCGGGTACAGCTAGTTTCAAATAAAAAAGAGAACGTCTACCTATCTGTAAAGTTCTACTGAGTAATATGAGAAACGTTTAATATCAAAATGAAACCACTAGCAAAGACAAGCTCTTGAGGACAATATACGCGAACACTCGCTCACCGTACAGTGTTTAGTGTTACAAAATCCTCGGTGACATATTGTTGCATAATATGTTTGAGCATGGGTGAAAATTGCATTGTACTGAATAGCATAGTGGCAGACTTTGTTCCTTGTTATATCTTTATTGCACTACGCAATTGCTGGCCTAATGGTAATGGTTCTGACTTACTGTTTACAAGGGGTTTGATAGGCGCAGCGTCTAACTTGCCATACTAGTGGCGTTTGGCAGCTATGCCCCAGTTTGAGCCCCACGGGCCTCGCTTAGAAACGGTGGAGCATACGGTGCAGGTCTGCCCCGCTTGGGCTGAGCACCGCCGCGCTGTGTCTTCACGGAGGCGAACTAGCGCGCCCGTCATTTGTCATTTGTCAAGGCCATGCTGCGGGGGGAGACCGAATGGAAAGCGGTCGCTTCCTTCTGCGAAGCAGTCATGCGCATGGCATGCGCAGTGAGGACTCATTTGATGATTGTACCACGTTAAAAAAAACGGGCCTTACTTGAAGGACTCATTTATCTTGGTGACAAAATTCTTCAAAACCGGTTCCGCCGTTTTGTTGTGAAAAAGGGGCATAAATACAAACTTACACACGTTCGTATATTAGTAGAAATCGTTGTCTCAGAATTGTCCATTATGAAATGAAAACGATAAGGGACTCTTGTGCAAATTTTAATTAAAACCCAGTACATAGAGGCTGTGTATTTTTCTGTCAGTGAATTATAATGGGTGGTTTTATTAAAATATCTTTAGCCTAACAAGACCTTTTTTTTTTTTTTTTTTTTAGGGTGGCAAAATCATCAAATGAGTCCTCCCGCCCTGGGCGGGACGGAAGGGACTGTCAGACTCTTACTGACTAAAATCCACCCGTGTTTCTTCGGATGCCCTTTACGTTCCGGGGCCGCGGTATCCTGGATTAAGAAAAAAGCCGCGACCCCAGCAGGCATTTGGCCCCGTAAGGGGCCCCGTCGGTGACGCGTGAAACACGACGCGCCACCTACCCGGGCTTGGTCCTTGGTCGGACGGCGAGCTTACCCATTACTCACCGTCCGCAAGCCCGCTCCGCCGCTGTGCCCTCTGCTGTTCAGAGGGACACGCGTTGGAGCATCCACCCGACAGGCTATTCGCATACGGGCAAAGAGACCCCTTAGGCACACAGTGCCTAAAAGAGTTTTTGCCCGCATCCCAGGGTGCACCGGCCCGAAAAACTGGTCTTCCCCCCGGACGTATCCGAAGGGGAACTCCAGTCCACGGGCGCACGTGGAGGTTTCCTGTCTTAGCACCCCAGCCTAACAAGACCTAGGATTTCATTATCAAACTTCTTCTTTACAAAAGTAAACTTTGTACCTGACTAAATAACATTCAAATTAAGTAGAGAAGGAGGGTTCAAAAAACTATATGCCAGAGGCTGAATACTTTTAACAAAGGTAAAATGCAAAACGCTAGGTTTTAAAAATCACTGAAACATTGATTAAGTACCTAACTAATTTGACTCCCACAGAATCAAAGACTGTAGATAGTGAAGCTATTCGTTAAAATAAATAAATATTCACAACTATTACACAACGCCATCTAGTCCCAAGCTAAGCAGAGCTTGTGTTATGGGTACTAGACAGCTGATAAACATACTTATATATTTCTAAATACATACGTACTATAGATAAATTACACCTAGACACAGAACAAATGATCGTGCTCATCGCACAAACATTTGTCCTGGGTGGGAATCGAACCCACGACCTCCGGCATAGCAGTCAGGGTCACTAACCACTAGACCAACAGGCCTGCCAAGAAAGTTTAAATGAGATTTTTCAGTGAATAAGCGAGCAATATTTCAAAAAAATCAATTTATTTGCCAACAATGTTCCCTGCATTTACAATCATAGCCAATTAGTAATGGTGACTTTGTAGTTCTATCAAGCAACCTTTATAGTTGGTAAACTGTAAAATCGTGACCTTTCAAAATGGAAAAACCTTTTAAATGGAACCCGTGCAAAGTTTTGTAACAACTTTTATATTAATATCCCCTGGGAACGCATTGAACCGTATAATATAAAGTATTTTTTTTTCGTAAATTATTTTTTTAGTAAATGTCGAATTTAATTTTGAACGGATAGAGTCCACTAGTTTTAAAAATATGTGCTGCACGGGAAGTTGCGGAATATCAGTTATCTCGATTATCATAGGTTGATGAAGAAAAAGAGAGAAAATTGCACATGCGCAAGCACGCCATCATTATCCTATAGCAAATGCGAGGTATCCCACATTGGGCACCTGACACCTAAGGCGATGTCCTGCGTGAGCGATGAATACGACGCGACGCGACGCAATTCGGTCTATTTCAACTGCTATTATATAATATTATTGTAATATTTACTTCGTGTTGCGTCGCGTCGTATTTGTCGCTCACGCAGGACATCGCGTAAGAATTTTTTTGATAAGAGCTGAATGTGGAATAGATAAGGTGCCATTAGCTCAGGTGTATTCTCAGCTGGATATAGATCTATCATATTATCAATCATTTGTATTTAATGCAAACTAGTAATTTGTGGAAACGTAGTGGATTGTACTTTTACTTTTAGCAGACTGTCTACCTAGATATTAATATACAATGTACGATTGTTTGTTTTCCCAAAATAAATAAAAAAATATTATAATAGTCAACTGACGAATTTGACGGCACAATTGGCGCGGTATCTGACGGATTCGACTGCTGCGCTCCGTGTCGCGAGTTCGCAAAAGCTAATATTTGTATTATCTACAAGTAGTTGTTCCGTGAATTTCTTCTGTGAAGGAGGAGGCGGGCCGCATGAGGGAGAGGACAGCGTCCTCTCTCCACTGGATGGATTTTTGGATTTTAGTCAGTACGAGTCTGACAGTCCCTCTCGCTCTGCCCTGGGTGGGAGGAATCATTTGATGATTTTACCACGTTAAAAAAAAAATCGTGAGTGCGTTAAAAAAGACAACTTTTATTTTTCTAATGTTGGGACGTAGACTTCCTCTCTCTATCATTGTCATTGTCATTATGCGACACATGAACCAAATCCAACAAATGAACACATTGCGGGTGGGTAGACCTCGATATGTCTTCGATCACTTGGTTCTAGGACACGGACATGACAATTTACTCACAATATTTTCCGTTTTCATCCATTTAGACCACACACGTGCCCAGCTAAAAATAAACTGTACCCACGTTCCAGGCTTACGTATAGGACGTAGGTGCCATTTCAGAAGCCCAATCAATCAACTAAATGCTTTTCGCAATCTAACGCTTGACATTTATTGCTGTCAGTTAGTTCGGCACGTGCTACGTCCTACCTTATATGTTTCAACGACCAATCTTTTGCTTGAAGGTTGAACCACCGACAAATAAGTCTGTAGGTAGGTGTCAGTAGATTTCGTGAGAGACTTTCAAACGACATTCAATCCTAAATCCTATCTTTTTCTAAGCAGTGTATGGGTCGGCTTCCACTGTAACTTGATTCAACTGAATACCAATGTTTTACATGTAATGAAAACGACTGTGGAAAAATTAAATGAAAGAGGTTGCTTCAAGAATGCCACGAATAAGTCCGATCATACACGAAATGCTTGAAGCAATCAGCATCGACTGTTGGAACAGCCCAATTCTACTGCTCGAGCAGTCGATTCCCATGCTAATTATCTAGTGAAACGTTCGTAGCTTTTAATGCAACAAACCTGAATGCCTAATCTCTTTACGAGACAACATTCTCGTATAAATCATGCGGATACCAGAACAGAAATGGCTCCACATCTTTATCATTTCTGCCTCAAGAGCGGCTCATGATGTCATGTTATCGTAAAAATATTATCCAGTCGCAAGGACTACTGCGGCTACTCAGAGTGCGCCCAAGGTACTTACATATAGTGCTTGTGGCAGCTCCTTTGATGCAAAATTCCAACTTTTAAAGGACGAAGATACAAGTAAGTAATCCTCTTAAAGTCTAAAATATGCTAGGTTCCCGTGAAGCACGTTTCCCTACGTTTTAGAGCTTGTACACGCTGGGCAAACAGCGTTGCGTTTTATACAACCTCACAATCGCAGCGTTTCCGTCAGCATGACACTTTTAGACCACTTCAAAAAACTATGTATTAATTCATGTTATAGTTTTAACTTAACCTTTTTTTATTGATTGTCAAAACATGCGTCCACTCTGCACGAAATTGACATCAAAATAGTATCGTATGCATCAGTATTCAAGTCAATAACCTGGCACTTATCTAAAACAGCACGTTTGGTTATGTCCAGAATATGGATACAAAAGACCAGTTTTTTAAACGTTGCCATAACGTACGCTTAAAAAAGTCTATGTGTATTATTATCTCTTAGATCCAAAGACTGCAATAGTGCGTAAATAGTGACAGATTGTTGGCTCAGTGCCTGCGAACACCATTAATTTACCCTTCTCTCTCCTCTTACCCCCGATGTTAGCTTTTAACTTCGCCAGGGAAATTAGGCAGTTGTCTTACAAACAAATATTTGCACGGAAATTAGATTTAAATAGGACAAGACGTGCTGAAGATGAAGCAAATTAAACTTTTTGTTATTTTAACATCAATGTTGAACTTATTTAAAATCAAAGACTTTTGAAGATAAAAAATGATCTTGGAGATAATATTCATGGATCAACGTCTACATCGTTTGAACTATCTAGATGGATTCCAAGATATTTTAAATTTAACAGCTTACCTCTTCAAATGAAAACGTGTAAAGGATATCGTTCAAACGAATGGACCATTCTAGACCCTCCATTTTGTACTATTCAATTTCAGTAAGTATATTATTATTATAGCACTTCGGATATGAAGAAGGGTGTGTTTCAATTCGAATGGAAACGGTTGAGGTGAATTTAAACGAGCTGTTTACGAGAATTTGGTCGATACCGAATAAAATGATAGATTTGTCTGTGGTGCTTTTATTTTCATTTTATTTTATTGAACGTATTCTTTTTATGGCCTCATTTTCTTTCCGAAATTACGAGTAGGTTGGTACGAGTATGTTTGCGGATTTTCAGGAACAATAGAATTTAGTTTCTGCTGAACCACAATTCCGAAATGGCCTGCTCCCCGTCTGGGTGTTTGTGCATGTGAGATTTATGTTTGCAGACGCACCTAGGCGTTAGAGGAACGTGGAACAATTTTCTTTTAATTGTTTATTTGAAAAAACAGTTTTATGTGCAGTGCATAAGTTAGATCTTAGAAAAAGAATCGACTCTCTTGTCATTTCTTGTTTTTCTACCAGAACTGATAATGAAATGATGTTTCGGCGGGAGAAGTGGTAATATTATGAAGCTGAGACATTTTTGTTCTTTAATATTTCAACTTTTCCCAGATAAGGCAACGAGATTAAACGAAAAATATTCACCGTGCATGACATTCGAAATAATTCATATATCACGTAAGTCGTGTTCCCGCTGACAAATGCAAACATACCCGGAAACAAATAACAAACGGCGATATTCGCGCCATATATCCACGTCCCAGCAAAATGGGTACCAGGTGCTTCGTTGAAAATTTCATAATAGTTTAATTTTCGCGTTCGTTCGTCCGAAAAAGCAGATTTTCCAACTGTGTTAAATGTTCGTTTTAAGTTATGGCTCGATTTCGTATCTATTGTTTTGATGGCCGCCATTTTGAATTGGCGGGAAACCGTTGAGCTGTCATGTTTTAAAATGCTCCGCTGCATGATATAGAAATTGGAATGTTTTATTTTTGTTTTTTTTACACCGAGGCCGCAATAACAGGCAAATATAGACGTTTATACGAACATTTTAAAGTCTAAAATCGCGAAAATTAACTGCATTCCCCATTAAGGTACAAAAACTAAAGATTGACCGGCCTTTCTTGTCGGTAAAGTTAAGGGAATATCGAAATTTTAAGAAAAAGCGGTGTACAGCAGCTAAGTCGCATAAATTGAAATTATAAAATGCATTCGTCAACAAAAGCTGCTGTGTCTTAATGACTCAATATGTAATTTATTTGAAATAATATTTCTCTTAAATCAAGTTAAATTATTCAGTAGGTACTTACCAAGAACAAAAGACGATTCATCTATTACAAAATTAATTGTACGGCTGATTATAATGAAAACTATTACGAAAAAAGATTATACTTTCATATTAATTGCTCGAGTCGACTTCTTGGCGCGTCTGGCCTTGTAGTCGCCGACCGTTTAACGACACTGTAAATAATTATAACCGACTAATCACATCATTCATAAATATAATTAACACTTTTAGAAATAATTTTTTTAACATACTTGATGAGGTCGGTAAATGTCAGCCGAACCAAAGTCAGAAGTTTGGATATTTTCTAGTAGGTATAAACATTTTGCACCTGGCGTTTGCAGATCCTCAATGCGTCGCAGTAGGCGGCAAAGCGTCAACGGTAGCCGTTAACGCGTCTATGACTGCCGGCAATGCGTCTACGGTTGCAGTAGTCTAGTAGCTGCAGTAGCAGTAGTTGTATCAGCCGTCAACAAATGCCGCTCGTCTGTATGAAGTCTAACTATAATGATTATTATTTACAATATCTGTAAGTAATTGGCTATTTGACAGTAGCTATAAATTACAAATATAATGAGTCCGTCATTTAGAGTTTTAAAAATAACGTACACGTATTTTTCCTTTTCTAAATATCAATGAATATTCACCAAAATATAACGCATCAAAACTCGAGAGTGGGGGCTCGTGACGTCAGAATTCAATAGAAATTGTACTAAATTGTGACGTATTGCCAATTTTGAAAGTATCGTATCTCAGTCAATTTTGGTTTACGAAACAAAAGAAAAAATACGGGTCGAATATTTTTTGATAATCTAAGTGACGGACTAATTAGAATTTTTCAGTCAAATAGCCAATTACATTCTGTAACATTTAGAGCTCACTTCACCTCAGTGAGCAAACAATCAAACTCATTTTTTGATAGTAAATCATCTCGGATTCTCTACAAGTCACCGCGTTAAAGCGAATCTGCGAAGGTTTACTTTAAAAATGAGTTCGATTGTGCGCTCACTTGTGTGCTCGTGATCGTCACACACAACTGTACTCTAATGAATAACGATATCGATACCTACATACATCAAGCACTACCTCATGAAATATTTCTCAATAATAAAATTATTATATTTCTGAACTAGTATGTATCAGATTATGAGTCCAATTAATTACCATTAATTAAGAAAATGTAGGTCATATTTCAAGACCTAACTCCCTGCGTACAAAGTACATAACTGAGCTAGAACTATTTATATCTTATTAGGCGATAACTCAATAGAAATATCTGTGGTCGGTCAACATGAAAAGTGATTCAAATCAATAGTTTTAATGACTTTGAGAGCTTTGATGTGTCTCCTAAGTTACTAACTGAGGGACTGGAGGGTCGGAGTCGTACTGACCAAAATCCACGGTGTCCTTCAATAGCCCTTTTCGTTCCGGGGTCACGGTAATTCGTGAGTCCCGTGACCCCGGCAGGCTTTGGCCCTCTAGAGGGGGGCCCCGTCATTCTGCTGACACTCTAAGAGGCGCGCGTGAAACACAACGCGCCGTCGACCCGGCCAAGGTCCATGGTCGGACAACGAGTCGCCCATTACTCGCCGCCCGAATGCCCGCACCTACGATGGCAGGAGATCGTCTGCCGACGTCCGTCGCCGTGGGTGTCTACAACTGCGGCTGGGGTGGAGGGAGGACGCTGTCCTCTCCCTCACACGGCCCGCCTCCTCCTTCGCGAGCCTAAGTGCTTCGCAGAAGGTGGCGACCGCCTGCCATTCCGTCTCGCCCCGCAGCGTGGCTTCGACCAATACCGGGAGCGAGAGGTCTCCGCCTATCGCCGTCGTGAGGACACTGCGGTGCTCTGCCCAAGCAGGGTAGTCCTGCACCGTAGGCTCCACTCGTAGTGGTGACACCTAGGCGTTTCTTCCCTTCCTATCCGACACAGGTATCTCCCGAAACTTCCGTTTCCGGTGCGTCAGGCGGTAGATCAGGCCGTGACGCCTATCCAGCCACTCTTACCGCCGCAATTGCGGCATGCTCGACTAACTGTATCTTAAACATCTCTAATAATGCCAAAAATATTTTGATATGACTAGATACTAAAACGAGTTGTGCCAACTTCTAATGTTAAGAACGGCGAAGCATTTCAAAAAAACTCTACTAGCATTTTAGAAAACGTACTTAGTCCATACTCATATTACACAAATTAAGTCTCTTTTACCATAAAAGGCAGAAACTATATAACACCACCTGCTACGATGCTGACATACTCCTTTCGTTGTGTGAATGTCCTAAAAACATTTTCATGTGATCAAAAAATTAAGTCTTCTCGCCTTGGGTGGAGTGGAAATGACCGTCAGACTCATACTCACTAGAAACCAACTACTTTCAGCTGACCTTAGTCTAACGCCGCGGCACCCTCATATTTAGATTGTCAGTTATTGCCAATACCGTCCTTACTGATTTCTTCATCTTGTTTACAATACAATACAGATAGAGCTAACACAAGAAAAAAAACGACGGGTTGCACTCTGGGAGTGCCGGCAGAAGTGAAAACTTCAATAGTAATAAACACACACGAACATTCGCGCAAGCGCCCTGCGCCGTCTTACGAATTTTCGATCAGGTCACGTATCCTGACGCGAGTTTAACATTTTTTACCCATTCCAAAAAAAGTGCACAACGCTGCTAAAGAAGTTTTCACTTCAAAAACAAAATGATGTTGTTAACTCTACTCCCGAGTTATCTATGTACTTACTATACTGATTGCTAAACCCTTGATAAATGAGAATACTTTGTAACTAAAGAACTTAGTCTTACAATCTAGGTCACCTAGGTTTAGGTAAAAAATACTCTAGACTTTAAACCCGCTGGAAACTGATATCAGCGTAAATGAAAAGAAAATACCTACTTATTTTTATTTTACTTTTTGTGAAAATTTTCTTAGAAAAAGGTCCATCTCTGAATGTAATATTTAGGTAAATGAAATCTTAGAACATTTAATGTTAATAAATCAAAACAAAAACTTCAAACGAATTTCAGTGACTTTTTTTAGGAGTCCATCCTTTTTTGACTTGATAACTCTTTTAACCTTTCATATCTCTTCTGTCGCTGTTTAACCTGCACGCGTAACATGACCAATTCTATCCCTATTCTATCAAGAATAGAGACAGTTATTTTATCTTTATTTGTATAGAATTCGACTGTTTTACTGCACAAGTATGACACAATTTGTACACAATCTTAGAACAGAAACTTTATTATATGATATAGCTTTCGCCCGCGACTTTGTTCGCGTGGAATAGTGACTTCCGGCAGTTTTATTTTTTTATTTTTTGTAATAAAAACTACCCTATGTCCTTTCTCATGTTCCAAACTATGTCTGTACCAAATTTCACACCGACAAAACCCGTTGCTACGGTGCCATGCTACGCGTGCTGTTAGTAAAACGTATACTAAACGTTTACTCGCTAGCTCATGCCAGCGGTTTCACTTGTGTGATGTTCGTGGTTTTTCAACTCAACTTCCATGGTTGCTACTGTGAAATATTGACGGAAAAATGTAATAGCACTCTGCCCGACTTGGGAATCAAACCCAACAGGACCGCTTGCTCATGTTTACAGCCACTGGACTTATGAGGCAGTCAATCAATTCCTGATGCAAAACTCAATAATACTTTTAGCCATTTCCTTTTACTCGCCGTTTCCCAATTTATATTTTAATCGTACAGTAACCAAGTTTTATAAAACCCTACGTAGTTCAAGCTATTATAATCTACATGAATCATCAACAGTTAAATTTATACGACTACGCACCCTTTTTCATACAACCTCTTTGATCTTTCGAACCCTACAAACAACTCGGTGTAAAATTTAAAATAAAATTACACCCCTTTAACCACAGGATGTGCGCATCAACTTTGCTTCAATCAACTCAATTTTTACACCCTTACTACTTTTATTTGACGCCATTTTCTAACAACGCTGATCAAGTGAACGGTAGAATAAATAGGTTTTATCGAGGAAGGCAGCCTTTTTATAACAGTATATTTCTCACTTCGGAAAGATTTATTAAAAAGCGAGCAAGCAAAGCAAGGAAGGAAATCTATTGCTAATGTAGCTAATGTTGGTAGACGCCCACGGCGTCGGACTTCGCTAGACGATCTCCGGCTACAGTAGGCGCGGGCAAGCGGGCGGCGAGTAATGGGCGACTCGCTGTCAAACCATGGACCATGCCCGGGTCGACGGCGCGTTGTGTTCCACGCGCGCCTCAAGGAGTGTCAGCATAGTGACGGGGCCTGTAGAGGGCCAAAGCCTGCCGGGGTCGCGGGACTCAGGAATTACTGTGACGTAAAGGGCTATTGAAGGACACCGTGGATTTTAGTCAGTCAAGTCTGACAGTCCCCCCGTCCTGCCCTGGGTGGGAGGACTCATTTGATGATTTTACCACGATAAAAAAAATGTAGCTAATGTAGGACGGAGACGTCAAAGCTTTTGACTTTGTCCTTTTTCTTGGAATACGAGTACCCCTACTGTTTATACAAAATATAAAATATGAAAAATACTTAATCATATAAAATCAAATCAAAGATATTCTGGGGAAAATAATAAAGTCGTATGTCTAAGGTAGTCATTTCGTTTTAATATCTAAGAAACATAATTCCTTTGCAAACATTAATACGACAGTCTTAGCTCATACCAAGAATATGAAAGCTGTAATCATGATTCTAATTTATTCAGGATTATGTAGCATGTCTACATATTACAGGCTTAAGGAAAAACGCTAAATACTTCAAAATCAACGTGTCTTCTAAATTCCTGAGACCTCTTGAACCTACTTTTCACATTTGTTCGAATAAGAGGACCACATACCTTAACAATAGTATAGGTATTAGGTGGCCATAGCAGAGGTGCCCTTCAAAGCAGATGATGGAGAATCGGTGACGATCCAAGATTCAAAAGCATGATTTATGGTGAACAAAAATATAAACAGAAACCCTAGTATGACTTTTCATATTTTTTTGACGTAAAGTAAACGGGAACCGACGTTATTTTAATGGAAATTAGCTCCTCGTGCGTACTCTAGAGCTGCTATTTTCAATTTTTCCTACAGTAAATTCTTCAAAGTACGCTGTAAATAAAACAGAAATCTTGTAATAAGGCCTCAGGCTATGTTCTTAAGTTAGACAACTTCCTTACTTAAAAAATTAAAAAATACTAAACATACTTAAAAAAATAAAAAATACTATAGTATGTGCCATTTAACATGGCAATAGCGGTCATTCACTCCCGCCTACCAAGTTTTACATCACTAAGCGATAATGACACTTATTGTTACCTAAAACTACCAATAAGCGATAGTTGCTTCTATCGCTACAGCATCGTGGTACCAGCCGGCTTGACATAAAGGGGTTGTGAATCTTGTGTTGCTCTAATTCAAAATTATTATTTTTTATTTCTAGAAATCAAATTGTGTGCTTATAAATTTACGCGTGACGTAAAAAATGTTTCAATGTGACGGACTTAATGGATGTAGTGATAGGTAACGGCCCTTTTCCCGTCATATGTATTTTCTTCCGCGCGCGGATCTGGTCCGCTCGCATGCTTTCCGCATCATAGGAAAAACATGTATGAAATGAAAGGATGCGGGTAGCCTACACGCGGACCATATCCGCATGCGGGTGAAAATACGTATGACAGGAAAAGGGCCCTTAGTGGTTGAGGTATCAGTGTACACATTTCTGAAAAGTGTGGGTTTGAGTCCAACTCATGGTATACCCGCTCGTCGTCGACCTTTACTTTTATAAGTATTGCAAATTATTATAGAATAGAATAGAATATACTTTCTTGTACACCAAAATGAAAACAAGTTAAACAATATTTTTAATACTAAAGGTACAACGGCGGTCTTATCGCTAATAGCGATATCTTCCAGACAATTAGGATGGACTTGAAGAACTTTAAAAAAAAAATAGGGTAGACAGTGATGCACATCAAATAATAGATTACCGATGATATAAATACAATACACACAAACATTAATAATAAAATATAATACGGACGCTTCTACCGGGCTCTTCACGGGCCCGATGTAGACTTTCTAGCGTCCGTATCCTGGCTACGTTTCGGTGACCTCTTCGGAGAAACTGAAGGTTTTGTCTGTGCGATTATGGACGAAGTTATCTTGACTAGGAACTACCGAAGACATATTATGAAAGACGGGACGGTTGACGTGTGTCAGGCATGCCACCGTCCGGGTAAGTCGATCAGACATATTATCTCTGGTTGTTCTCGTCTTGCTAACGGCGAGTACTTGTACAGGCATAACCTAGCCAGGATTATTCACCAGCAACTTGCTTTATTATACAAACTTGTGGATTCAGAGGTGCCGTATTACAAGTATGTGCCCGACCCAGTTCTCGAAAAAGACCATGTCACGATATACTGAGATCTGCCTATCATTACTGACAGGACTATTATTGCTAATAAGCCTGACATACCTATTAGTGGTAGTCAAATCAGCGCGCCGCGTAGTGATAATCGATGTTACTGTTGCTGACAAAGATAAACAAATAAAATATCTTGACTTGGCGCGCGAGATTGTCGACGTGTGGAATGTGAGCTCGGCTATCTTTGTGCCGATTGTCGTAACGGCGAATGGCCTGATGGCCAAGAGCCTCGACGAACATCTCTCGAGGCTCTCGTTGGGTAGTTGGATCAAGGGCCAGATTCAGAAGGCAGTACTCCTCGATACGGCTCGCATTGTGAGGACGTTCCTGTCTCTGGAGCCCTAACCGCCGGTAGCTTGGACCCTGCTCCCACACCGACGGATCACTATGTTTATATTTTTAAATGTTTTTTATTACTTTTATTTAAGAAATATTTAAATATATAATAATATCTACAAAAGATAAATAAACGAAATTATAAAAGCAAAGAAATTATAGCACACCGAAACAGACCGAACGCAAGCGAATTTCCACACGGAATGTCAAATCAAAATGGCGGGTGCTGCACCCCTGACGCGATGACCTCGTAAAACAAAAACGACATAAGATCAAAATTAGCATTTTCTGTGATGAAATAGTTTTTGTAATTTATTTTAGGAAAAATAAGGTGTTTTTACCATCCTGATATCAAAAGAATATTAATATACTTGTATCCAATTGTCTCAGTGTGTTAGACTTGTGTTAAAACGAAAATACGTTATTTAAAAAAAATAATTTCGTTGGGTAGGTTTGCTAAATTTTCTATTATTTTGGGTTGTGCACTGTTTTGTGTTTGTGGTCATTTTTTGATGTATTATGAGACACAAGCGATGTCAGTTTTGCGACTGTTTGCAACAGATTTGTACGGGTGAAGTGGAAGTATCGCTAATATTGAGATATTGGGATGAAAGTCGGAGCAATGACCGCTATTGCCATGTTAAAATAAAAAGAAATACATAAAAAGAAATTACACAAATAAAATGTAACGTCATTCTTAGGTCGGCCATTTTGTCTTGACGTTTACCAATATGGCGCCTGCGATGGCCAGTTGTCCGATCTTTTGTACGTCGCTCGCCAGTGCGTTTTTATGGCACTTTAAAGGGTCCTACTCTCTTGGGTACACTAAAGAACTATATTATTCGGAGACATCAACAGGATCAACGTCTTAATACCCTGCAAAAAAGGAAAAAGGGATTCCAAAGAAGTAGGTAAGTACCTACTGTGGTGTATCTGTATTCAATACTTTATACGGCAATTTAATTCAACAAACGTGCATTAACTTTTATTTTTGTTCTATTTTTAATTTCCTGTATTAATATTTACTTGATTTTTATATGTTCTTAAAAAAATTGGTGTACACGTGTTTTATTTGATAAACACGCATCCGTCCCGCTGTCAGTAACCGACTGTTAATTTAAACTTTTCATGGCAAACACGGAAATAATTAAACATTTTGGATGTCAGGTTCTCGGATAGATCATGACCTGGTTTAGGACAGAAGATACCTAAAGGGATTTTATCACGTGATACATAATAATTTTTTCCTCTACTGCCGGAAAACAACAGTATAGGTATCCATTTTATGCAGTTATATTTCAATACTAGCTGCTACCCGCGACTACTTTCTGCTGCTGCAGCTAATTAATTGGAAGTTTTAATCAAGACTTTAAAAGTCACGGGGTTTCTTCCGTATTTATTTATTTGTTGAGTTCCCGATATACCGATAATCGCCCGCGATCATGGCGCTTGCAAATAATCACGGAAAATATCCCGTAAGTGAAATTTGAAATTTCGTAATAAAATGCTTAAAACAGTGTTTAGTCAAGACGTTCTTAATTCCATTTATTGCATATGAATGCTATCTCACATCTCCAGTCTCTCTTTCTCGTGTGAAGATATCGTCTAGTGTCAGAGATAATTAAGCCGCTTCTTGGAAGCCCACATGCCTTTGACATGGGTCTAGATTCTATTGCTATGGGTTCTAAGGTCTTCTCACGATGTTTTCCTTCATCAATATTACTGTTTTATCCATCACATAAAAAAAGGCATTGACCAGCCTTAGTGTAAACTCACAAACTCCTGCATGAAAAGCGAAGTGTTTAACTCCGGGCCATCACAAAACGTATTGATTTAATGGTGATTTCATCAAATGAGTCCTCCCGCTCTCGGTGGTACTGTCAGGCTCGTACTGACTAAATTCCACAGTGTTCCTACAATTGCTCTTTACGTTCCAATGTCACGGTTACCAACTTAGAGAACCCCATGAATTACCTAATACTTAAAAAGACCTTGACACCTAGATGCCCACCACACAAACGAGCCAAAGTCATACAAATGTTTGTTAAGGGCAAAGTCTAAACCGCGACCTTAAGCTAAGAAAGCCAAGAGCTTAACTTGATAACTATGCCAGTCAAGTTGCGAACGTTATAATTACTGGTTTATGTGAAGTGTTTGGATGGGACTGCAGGATGAAAACTTATGATGTAAAAGGAACCTTATATTTTGCGTTTTTTTCGCGTAGTACTACCCGTTGTACTATCAGTAGTATCACGGGTAAAAAATTGGTTGCCTGTAAAGTCGGTATACGGGCGAAAGTTTTACGTGACAACGACTTTGAGTGGTAAAATAATTTTAATGTGAATATTCATTCGTATAGTAGGAAGAAGGATGAAATAATAGTAACAATTTAAAACATTATCTCTCTCACTCTCTCTCTCTCGCTCTGTCTCTCTCGCTCTTAGGCGGGCTAACTGTGCTCGAGTGGAAGGGACGCGTGCCTTTCACTTTTTATGTCTGTCTCTCTCGCTCTTAGGCGGGCTAACCATGCCCGAGTGGAAGGGACGCGTGCCTCTCACTCGCTCTCATTGTGAGCGCATAACGTGAGCGGAGCGTAACGCAGTTTCTTGAAGTGTCACCCGGAAAACCAATTTATAAGACGTTGTCACGTCAAAAAAAACCAAGCGATCTAGTAGTGACGGTAAATTTTAAATTACCCATAGTATTATTCGTTTACTTTGCCAGAGTCGCGGTACTGTCTAAACAGTTAACCATGGCTCTGGAGTGAAAAGGGCAATAGAAGGAACACGGTAGATTTTAGTCAGTACCATGGGTAAATAAAAAAAAACGACGGGTTGCACTCTGGGAGTGCCGGCAGAAATGAAAACTTGAATAGTAATTGTTGGAAATATCTTGTGAACAGATTTTAGTAAAACTCGCAAAAATGGTTGACTTTTTATTTCAATAATTTTCCAATGTGACGTACATCTTTTATAAACAATGTTACCTAGCAACGAATGTATCCAGCATACAAACTTCTTTAAAAGTAATAAAGTCACACGAACATTCACGCAAGCGCCCTGCGCCGTCCTACGCTTTTTCGGTCAGGGTCACGTGTCCTGACGCGAGTTTAAGATTTTATACCCATTACACAAAAAGTGCTCAACGCCGCTAAAGAAGTTTTCACTTCAAAAATCTATGGTAGATATTACTGGTCGCGGGACTGTACGAATTACCGTGACCCCGGTACGTAAAGGGCTATTGAAGGACACCGTGGATTTTAGTCAGTACAAGTCTGACAGTCCCTCCCGCTCTGCCCTGGGTGGGAGGACTCATTTGATGATTTTACCACGATAAAAAAAGGTAGATATTACTAGATTGCTATGTAGGACCACTGGTAATTTTTGTACCCGTGGTGCTGCTGCTAGTACAAGGGACGGTGCGGGCATGCGGGCAGCGAGTAGTGGGCAACTTGTTGTCCGACCATGGATCATGCCCGGGTGGACGGCGCGTTGTGTTCCACGCGCGCCTCAAAGAGTGTCAGCATAATGACGGGGCCCCCTGTAGAGGGCCAAAACCTGCCGGGGTCGCGGGACTCACGAATTACCGTGACCCCGGTACGTAAAGGGCTATTGAAGGACACCGTGGATTTTAGTCAGTACAAGTCTGACAGTCCTTCCCGCTCTGCCCTGGGTGGGAGGACTCATTTGATGATTTTACCACGATAAAAAAAAGGTAGATATTACTAGATTGCTATGTAGGACCACCGGTAATTTTTGTACCCGTGGTGCTGCTGCTAGTACAAGGGGAGGTGCGGGCATGCGGGCAGCGAGTAGTGGGCAACTCGCTGTCCGACCATGGACCATGTATTTCTGTATAAATAAGCAGTACCCTTGTACTGAGTTTTATGTATTAATTTTCCTGTGTTGTATATTGTGTGTACATAAATAGTAAAATAAATAAATACCTTTACCTCTTTAATAACCACAGGGTAGAGATAATTCAGTTTAATGTACTACCCCCTTTTCATATTTGCAGTACAACTTCTTTAAAATAACCCACCCTGTATAAGAACATTCAGTATTTGCATAAGCCACACGTAACTTATTACTAACTTAAATGCATACAGTATGAGTTCAAGTTAAGTTACACAGTCAAATGCTTTAACTCTACATCATACGATACAGAAACAACTTTGAAAGTGTTCGCAATCTAAAGCACAGTGTATTTTTACTTACGATTCCACTTTTGTAAATAAATACGATCTAGAAAACATGCGAATGTTTTTAAACGAGTTACATCTGTGTTACGAATTTTGAATTTCTTTTGTGGAAAGTAAAATTCGATTACCAGCAGATCATGGACCATACCCGGGTCGATGTTCAACGCGCTCCTCAAAGAGCTGTCAGCAATCTCACGGGCCCCTCTTAGAGTTTCAAAGCCAGCCGGGGTCGCGGAACTGCCTTATCAGGTAACCGTGACCCCGGAACGTAAAGGACTATTAAAGGACACAGTGGATTTTAGTCAGTCCGAGTAAAAAAAGCTTCATACTCGCCATAACTGACGTGGCGAATGCGAAGCGTGACGTTTTTATTTGTAATGTATGGAATTTTTTGAATCCAGTCACATAGAAACGCGAAAGCGATCCGATAGCGTGACAGAACTATCGGACTGACGTCTCGCTTCGGTTTGGTATCGCCTCGGACTCGCTTCGCTTTCGCCGGTCTGTTTGACAAAGGCATTACGGTGACGTTGAGCGTTCCATTGAGAAAATATCAAATTCTGATCGTAGTCGATTTTTTCTTTCTACAAAACCTTTCAAAGGCAGGTTTGCTTGTTTGTTTACAAAAAAGGGCAGCTCAAGAAAAACATGCTTTAACAATAATATATGTAAGTTTGAGTTATAGTGTAGTCAAAAACATTAATGTTAAAGTGTTTACCGTATCTCACGAGAGAATCACAAACTTAGACGACTTTAAAAAGTTTAAATGAAGCAATTTTTTTTCTGATGCAAGATCTGTTGTCAACAATGTTAGAAATATTTCAATTTTTATATATTACTAGCTATTACCCGCGGTTTCGCTAGTGTTAATTTAGCATTTGTCAATAATTCGGGTAAAATTCGCAATCGTGGCGGTAATACCCCTCTTTGAGGAGTGGCTGGACAGGCGTCACGGCGTCCTGACCTACCGAATGACGCAGGTACTCACCGGACTCGGAAGTTTCGGGAGGTACCTGTGTCGGATAGGGAGGAAAGAAACGCCAGGGTGTCACCACTGCGAGGATCGCCCAGAAGACACGGTGGAGCATACGGTGCAGGACTTCCCCGCTTGGGCACAGCACCGCCGTGTCCTCACGACGGCGATAGGTGGAGACCTCTCGCGCCCAGCATTGGTTGAGAACATGCTGCGGGGCGAGACGGACTGGGAAGCGGTCGCCTCCATCTGCGAAATAGTCATGCTCGTGAAGGAGGCGGGCCGCGTGAGGCAGAGGACAGCGTCCTCCCTCCAGCCCAGCCGCAGTGTTAGACGCCCACGACAACGGACATCGCCAGACGATCTCGGGCCACCGTAGGCGCGGGTATGCGGGCAGCGAGTAATGGGCAACTCGCTGTCCATGGACCATGCCCAGGTAAACAGCGCGTTGTATTCCACGCGCGCCTCGAAGATTGTCAGCAAAATGACGGACCTCCCCTTTAGAGGGCCAAACCCTGCCGGGGTCGCGGGACTGTACGAATTACCGTGAACCCGGAACGTAAAGGGCTATATATAGGACACCGTGGACTTTAGTCAGTACAAGTCTGACAGTCCCTCCCGCTCTGCCCTGGGTGGGAGGAATCATTTAATGATTTTAGCACGTAAAAAAAAAGAGTCACTTAGTTCATTATAAAATAAGAATGGCATTCTATCGATAAAGGAAAACCTAACTCCTCTAATAACTTGCTTTAATCTAGAAAATCCAGTTTAACTAACCCTCTAACTGAATAAAGTGGAAACGCGGAATATTGGAAAAGTTAATTCAATATTTGAGAAAGATAAAATTAAATGAAATCCGTTTCGTCTCATAAAAAAAGAACCTTGAAGACTGAAGGGTATTTTTTATCTGTGCAATAATCTTAGCTGACAAGCCAGAGAGGTCTACGATTCACAACTACAACTTCGTCTTTATTATCTCAACTCGGGTGTGAGTGAACCTGAGATTTTTTCCTCAGGTAGTATTTTTGAACGGAGCTCGTCCAAAATGGGCTCTTAGACAAAGTAATACATTTTCTAAGGCTTCATAAAAGAAATTGACTTAAAAATACTGACCTACGGGACCTTAATCTCGGCGGAGATGGAACTTGTACCCTGCGAATAATCTTGTTTATTCGCTCCCAGTTTAATGAGATTGCTTCGCTCTAGTAGTCGCGGCGTCAGTACCACAACTGTCTGGAAACGTCTCAGACACCAAAATGTACTTTATTCCCTTTTGAAATATTGCTTTTTTGGGGTTCCGTACAAAAAGAGTGCCCATGGAATCCTATTTCTAGGAAAGGAAAGAAAAGTATGTTTATTCACATTGAAATAGTAGATATTAAAAATGATTTTTAAGAAGTTTTTTTTTTGTGTATCATACGATATGTATAGGAAATTAAGAAATGACTATAAAAACCCTTACTACCAACAAAATGAAATACTACAAACAGGGAGCCTCAGCTAAGCAAAATTTCAGATGGCAACGCAACACAAGCTAAGTATGTAATCATTATCTTATACTAATTTTCAGCTTCAGCAAATTATTACTTAAACGCTCGATGACTTAAATACGTTGACGTGATTTTTTCCTCGTGAGTCCTCCCACCCGGGGCAGGGCGGGAGGGACTGTCAGACTTGTACTGACTAAAATCCACGGTGTCCTTCACTAGCCCTTTACGTACCGGGGTCACGGTAATCCGTTAGTCCCGCGACCCCGGCAGGCTTTGGCCCTCTACAGACCCCGTCGTCCGTCTGTGATAGGACTATTTTGAACCTTCAAATATCGTTCTTTGCTTACAGTAGCTCAAAAACCCTTCGCATGCGATTCCGTCTCGCACTTGTCCGGTTTTATTTGACAGGGTTCAGTGAAAGGGACATTGCGTTAGGCCGGTTTTGGACGAGATATCGTCGGCTTCACAGATTGATATCATGCATTAAGTGACAGATTGCAAGGCCCGTCGTTGGCAGTCCGGTATATCGAGTGACCTATTTCCGTCACTCGATTTTACGTCCTGGGACTCAATGTTTTCCTTTCATTTATTGAGAAAATGTTCAACTAGAACGTCGAAAGATGGAAGCTGAGACTAGCAGCGAAGTAACTCACGATCAACTTCATGAATTTCCCATTTTATTTTCTAGAAAATGCCGGGACAGCAAAATAATCGTTAATAAAATTACATTAACATTTTACTGACCAGTTTTGTCCTAAATTATTGCTTTGTAATGATTAACGTTTTAAGGGAGAAAAGCAATTTATGAGGTAATGTGGATTTCAATTATTCTAACGGTCGAACTTCAAAATCGAATTGGTCAACGAATAACCACATGGGTCCCGTAGATCTCTATTGTTACTAGTAACTATGTACCGAAATGGAACGACAAACAAAACAACCAACGAATAAATGGAATGTAATAAGTTTTTAAATACTTTAATTAATATAAGTGGTGCATGCGGTCCCAAATTCGCCTTAAAAAAAAACTACAAGCTAACCAAAAACGAGAATAACATGAGTATTTTAACTAATTTCATTTTATTCCCTAAATACCCTTAACGCCACTTTAAATAAGTTTAACAATGAAGTCGTTTTAACTTTTTAAGTGGTCTGAGTTACAGAGTAATCTAGTTAGGATTGTGAATAAGAGTTAAATTATCTTAAACTTTTAGGACATGTATCATCGGGCTCAGAAAGGGATGGTGTAGGTTACGGTCAATGACTTCTAGACGGCCAGACACTCTGGAGAATTGGTCGCGCTAAATAAAAATAAAAAAGAGTAAAAAAATCTGACCACGAGCGAATGGGGTTCGCGTACTGAGGACTCTGTTAGCATGTTAATACTACAGAATAAATAAAATAGTCTTTTTTTATCGCGGTTTTTTTTTGTTAGCAGACTTTTCTCTTTTTATTTTATTTTTGTAATGTTCTCTACAATTGATAGAAGTTAAGTAGAGATTGTATATGCATAATGGTTTTCTAAATAGCGCGGAACCTAAAGAATTAAAAGAAAAAAACATAAGTGGTCGTAGCCTTTAAACCAAATAGAATAATTATGTAGTTAAATATATACATTTTCTCATTCTATTTTTAAAATAGAGGCCAACGTGCGTTTGCTCCCTGTTCCGCGGCTTGCTACAAACGATAAGCATGGACCAGATTATTAATTAATTCTTTCACATCGCATCACCGTGATTCGAATCATGGCTCTTCGTACATGACGCGACGTAAGTCTCCGATACTTTAGGCCTCTGCCTCGAATCTTGCGGGCAGCGGGGCATACATTCAAATGGACCGGCCCTCGGAAACAGCGGCGCGGCAGCGGGGCGGGCGCGAACTGCGAGCGCCGCCGCCGCCGCCGCCCCGCTGCCCGCAAAATTCGAGGCAGAGGCCTTACGACTTTGTTATCCATTTACGCGTGCCAGTGAATGGCCTTCTATGGATTTGTATTGCGATAGTCACCTGGATATCAAAGTCTTAAGGTATCGGAAACTTTCGTCGCGTTGTGTACGAAGGGCAAGACATTTATAAAATAGATCTATAACGCAGGATTTTGTGCTCGACTGACGGTCAGCTCTATCGTCATTCAATCATAAAATAAAAAAACGACGGGTTCGGACGACAGACTGCCGGCACTCTGGGAGTGCCGGCAGAAGTGAAAACTTCAATGGTAATAAACACACACGAACATTCGCGCAAGCGCCCTGCGCCGTCTTACGAATTTTCGATCAGGTCACGTGTGCTGACGCGAGATTAACATTTTTTACCCATTCCAAAAAAAGTGCACAACGCTGCTAAAGAAGTTTTCACTTCAAAAATGCAGCTCTGATACTGCGCGCGAAAGGTTTTGTAAGGAGGACTAGTACAGAACACGTTGGTCATCACGTCTCATCAAGCACTAAATCCAGCATAATATTTTTTGCGAATGCAACCTCTTTCATTAGCTTTCACATCATATTTTGCTGTCACAAAAGGTACGTCTTATTAGCGAATAATTCATGACCAAGCCGTAATAGGAGCCCGTTCACACATTTACGTATGGACCCCTAAAAATTATTCGACAGTGACGTTAGCACAATAGGACAATGTTTTTCAACGCAGACCATTGTCCGCCCAGTGCTGTGCCAATCAACGCGGTTTTGTTTTTAATCCAACGCTACAAATTAACACGATGGTCACAATATTCAACAACAGAAGCATTAAAAAGGGATTATGTGCGTTCTGACGCCTTTGACGTACCATTATGTGTAATAGAACAAAATTCTTGCTTAGCATATTGAATTAATGAAAATTATATTCATTACTAATTTAGTAAATCAGCGAGAACACTATACGGCCACGATAAAGGTAGACAAGTCAACGACTTCCATCTGTCAACTGTCACTTGAAACTTACTCTAAGCAAATACTTTGTGAAAAATTAATTTTCATTGTAATTTGTTATCGATAATTTCTTGTTTAAATTATTTTCCTATGATTATTCATTGTCTGAGAGCGTGCAAATGTTAGACAAGCGTACATGACGTCACGATATGGCACCATCGCTGCTTCGTTCACATCATGGTTACATTATGATAACACGCAGTTTAATTCCGACAAATAAACATACCATCCGATTACATTGGTTTGACCGTTGCAAGTAGTGTATAATGGGGACACACACTCTTTAGGCATAATTAACACAACACTAACGTAGCGCAAGCGCTATCAGAACGACATTTGCAAGCGGCCATTAACAAATGGCATCCTGTTGGCGCTTGCGCTACGTTAGTATTGTGTTAAGTTTACCTTGAGTGTGTGATCTCCTAACATAACGCGCGTTCCCGTCTTATACACTATTCCCCTACTAACTCTCTATCAGATATTTCACAGCCAACGATTACAGAAATTTCGCATTTTATTGGTTCACGTCCAATACATGAGACTCAACCATAACTGGCGAAATGGATATACTCAAGCTATAACTACACCTGCATATCCATTAGGGGCTTACACGTCTGATGTAGCTTATGTATACAAAAAATACCTACTTCATATATTTCAAATCACTTTAATAAAACCCTTTTTTGACAAACCACAAATGAATATTAACTAAAGTTAGGTACCTAGGTATACTGACCGTATGCCTTTGTCTATGTCAAAAGTTGGGCTGTTAAAAGGCTTATACTTAAATAGATCAGTTTTAATTAAGAATTTCTAGAAAATCTAAAAAAGTCAATTCTAATAAATCTTCATCCACTAGCGTCCTTTGAAAGAGAATAAGATTACGTCGAACATTTGAAAGGTTAGCAAACTGAATTCGTCGCACTAAGTAAGGCGTTGGTCACGAAGAGAGCGGGTGTGAAAAAGCGGAGGTCTAGATTTGACCTTATTCTAAACAAAGCGTTCGGCAATTTGTACTTGCTTACAATCATTTATTGTTTTATTAACTATTAATAAATAAAATTAATAATAAAACTAATAACAAATATTAATTGAATGTACGTCTATTGCTAAAAAAACATTATCACGGCAATTGAGATTAATTAAGTCTTTAATCTTTAAAATCCGTTGTAGCAACGACTGATAACAGAATAACAGATTCGAGTATAATTCTCTTACTACAATCAACGAGGAGAAGGTCTGTGTCCCAGCAGTGGGAACATTATAGGCTGATTATGCTTAGCTATACGAACGGTGTCAATGACTTCTATGTTAAGATGAAAAGTCTAGCAGGTTACGCTCTCATATACACAGGGTGTAAGAGACATCGACGTACAAACGGTTACCATGGGTCTAGGACATGATTCTGGATGACCCCGTGTTGAAATTTTTCGTCGGTTTTTTCCTAATTTTCTAATTATATTTTTTTTTGTTTTTTTTTTTTACTTTATAACGTTGTCGATGTCTCTTACACCCTGTATAAACTCGCAGCTTCTAAGTGAGTGTCACGAAGCGTAACACTCTGAGCGCTGTTGACTGCTTGCTATGCCTTTCTAGGTGGCAACAAACCCGCTTACTGTTAGACCGAGCCTAAATCTGTGCCAAGCTCAGATAGTTCTAAATCTCAGGGTTACAATAGTAAAAAGATACATGGGCAAAATTCTGTCGTCGATGCGAACATTAATTTCGTTTAGTCTTGCCTCGCGTTCCCTTTTACCGAAATAAAGATTAGAACTTTATGTTGTGTAAGATCAATTTGTTGCAATAAAATCAACGTAATGGATTTTGGTGTCCCAAGATTTTTTTAAGGTAAAAAAATGTCTAAGATTTTACGTACAAATATAAATGAGACCTTTTGAGCACCTTCATTATTTAAAGCTTGTAAAAAAATGTAAAGTTTTAAGACCTTTAAGTAACAGAATATTTTATTTTATTTTAATAATAAAACAAAATATTCTGTATGCCGTAATTAAAGTAGCGCCAAGCGTCATGTTTAAAAATTGCAATGTACCGGCGCGATGCACTTACAATCGGTCACATTATTTATTACGCATAAATATTTTTTAATAAATCAGAACGCATCTGTGGCACTTTTTGAGAACCTTCATGTTGGACAGTGCGCACTTAATATGTTTTTATTATTTTTTAACTACATTATTTAATTTTGAAGTCGTACGTAGTTATTTTAGCAGTCACTCTATATAAAATACTGAAAGGTAGCTGCACCCGGTTCGACTGGAAGCCAAGCCTAAAATAGTTGGGATAATGCTAAGCAGATGACAATGATTTTTACCAAAGTTTCATCAGTAAAACAAAACACAACAGTGAGTGAAGTGAACAGTGTTGATTTAAAACTGTTGTTAAAGAAAGGGATTCAAGGCAAATGCACAAAATGTTGTTTTAAATAAAAAAGTATGGTCAAATTGTTTCTATAACGCTGAAAGAAATCTTTTTGAAACAATATTTTATGAAAAAACTGTCAATAAAATTTGTCTAAAGAAAAAAAACATGTAGGGGTAAGACGAAATGCCCACGGGGTAAGATCGAAATAGTGACTACAATCGTCAAGCGGGGTAAGATTAAAAATCCTACATTTACGCGGGTAAATGTGTCTGTACGGAAAATATCAAAAAACACACTAGTGCTCTCACTTAGCTACTGACGTAGACTACAAGGCGGGGCGAGACCAAATGGTGTCTACAACGATGTTGCCAGCATTAAAAGAATTCCTTGGTATTCTGAGTTATTGTGTTTTTTTTTATCTTCCCCCGTTTTTCATCTTAAAAGTTTTAGGGTGAGTACCCTAAAACTTTTTTGCGGTATCACCTCCACTGCCAAGAAGATTTTAGTAAATAAAAGCAAAAGCTGTTTACCTACAATTTTACAAAAATTCACTTCAGAAATAACAGAAAGTAATGTACCAGCAATATCAAACAATAGATAGAATACTTCGACCTCTTTGCAACGAAACTAAAACAATATCAATTGTCTCGAACTCTTCCCTGCGAGTTCAATACAATCACTTCAGCAAACAGTTTCAATTCGATAGCCAATAGAGTCGACGGTACAACTAATTACAAACACGGATCCTGAACTTGGCAAGTTAGGTGCTTATTCCTTTCACGACAATTCCCCTCTTCCCCCAAGTCAAGCTGAATATTCATAACCGGTGAAATATTTATGGTTCTGAGCCCCCATAGACTCTATCTGGGTCTATAAGTTCGGGGTAATTCCGTTTAACTTGCAACTAAACGGGACACTATTAATTTAATTGTGATGTATTAACAATGCTGAAGTTGTAATTTCCTGTTTTAGTCTAGTGAATATTGCGGGATTGGTCTTATGGGATTGCGTTGATGTTCATCGTTCTAGAATCTAGACCATTGACAATCCGGGGTCACGGGACTAACGAATTACCGTGACCCCGGTACGTAAAGGGCTATTGAAGGACACCGTGGATTTTAGTCAGTACGAGTCTGACAGTCCCTCCCGCTCTGCCCTGGATAGGAGGACTCATTTGATGATTTTACCACGATAAAAAAAGAAAAAGCGCTAACAACTATGTCATTACCTCAAATTAAATTTTAAAAATGTTGTACCACGAATTATCCGCAGGACGTCAATCATGTCGCGAACTAAAACTTTTGTTGGTAGTTGTCATTTTAATCTAAAAAACCCGTATTTGATTTCGAATGTGAGTAAGAACGAAATGAAACGAGTTAAAAAAATAGTTAATGAGGCTGATTCACTTTTCAAGTTAAAATAAAGCTCATGACTATTTACACTATGAAAAATTCCGGATCTACTTAGGCTTGGGTATTAAAGTTTATAAAATGTACTGCTTGTCATTATTTTAACGACCAGAGAAGAAGAAAAGTTAATCCATTCTAATTAGCAGCAAGGCACTTGTAACGGCACACTTTCACTTCTAAAGATTAATGAGACGTTAAACTTTACAACTTTGTGTCTAATCAGAGATTATATCGACAATCTTTTGGTGTTGCAAGCCTAAATAAACGTCTGGTGCCTTGACCTTCCGTTGAAGAACGTCCAAAGCGTCAGACTTTGCAAAACAATTTCCAGATACCAAGCTTGCCGTCTGATCAAGGCCCGGGTAGACACGCGCGCCTCACAGAGATGTCAGTCAACTGATGGGAGCCCCCATAGTCAGCAAAACGCCTGCCAGGATTGCAGTTTGCGACTGTCCTACTAGTGGCTACTGTGACCCTCAAACGTAAAGGACAATAATAATTGAAGGAACACGGTGGATTTTAGTCAATACGAGTCTGAGAGTCCCTTAGCACCAATCAGGGCGAGAAGACTCATTTGATGATAAAAAAGTAACCTTCCAACAGATAACTTGCCGTCGTAGATAATTTCTTTTCATAAAAAAAAGAAAATGTATTTTACCACTTTATTCTTAAAATCTTTATTCGAAAATATGAATAGATAAAATTTATCAATAGATATTAAAAATACTTCACACGGGCTAGCTACAGGCCAGCACAGGTGTTGCCAGAATCACTTTTTTAAAAGCTTATTGCGACAAAGGCATTAAAATCGCTCATTCGAAAAATCAAATTTCCGTGGCAACAGCCTGGCATCTATAAAAAATAAACTTTTTACGGCAGCCGTGTCGTATAGGTATTGAGTCGTTATAAATTTAAAGCCGAATTAAAGAAAATATGAGTTTATGTTATATTAGTATATATAAAATACTTAAATAAAAAGTTACTGAATCAATTTTAGTTTTATTCCTAAATACATAAATATTTATTAAACTATAGAAATATAAAAATACTAAATCAATTTAAAAATAATCTAAACTGTTATAGAGCATTGAAAAATTCATCCTCAACGCTGTCAGCTTGTAATGTGCTCAAGAGACTGGCGGCATTGCCTCTTTGTATGGCAATACTTAGCCTCTGAATCAATTTAAATTAACCTCACAACTCTGATGATAGATTAAACATAGACATATTTTGTTTAAATAAATTGACATTACAACGACTAGTGAGTTTTTGAAATCATCTGTCAGAACGTGTGTTTTAAGTGTAAAATCGTCAAATGAGTCCTCCCACCCAGTTGCGGCTTGAAGCATAATTATGAATAGGTGGACGTTTAAGACGTTGTCATGACAACTGAGTTCAGTTGAGCTGAGTAATTTACATAAAATGCTTACAAATATCAGTGAAAATAATAGATAGTACTTACCCCGTAAGTACCTAACATAACTCAAGTTAATTTATATGAAAATGATTGAAGTATCTAGGCTACGTAATATAAAATAATAAAATTGAAAGCCTACGTCTTCCCTACGTTTAGTAAAACAAGCAATCTTTTAGATAATCTAATAGAAAGTCTGAGAAATCTTCAGTAAAGAACTTTGGTTCATAAATTCACGACTGGGATAAAACAATTCTGTATTTTTTAGGGAAAACTTTTTCGGATTTTGGGAATTTAATATAACTAGAGATAAATTATTACTATTACTCTTGTTTTCTACCCTTATATTTTTCCTGTTGGGTATGTAATTATATCTATATCTATTACTAGTCGTTTCCGGTGGTTTCACCCCCGCTGCTCGACTCCTATTGGTCGCAGCGTGATGCTATACAGCCTAAAGCCTTCCTCGATAAATGGACTATCGAACACAAAAAGAATTTTTCAATTCGAACTAGTAGTTCCTGAGATTAGCGCGTTCAAACAAACAAACTCTTCAGCTTTATAATATCACAAAACAAAGTATAGATAATACTTCCCAGAATTTTTGTGCCCGGCTGATGGCAAAAGACTAGTACATACTATTCCGTGGAACTTGGATAATAACCACCAAGATGTGAGTGATGAGGCAGTATTCATTATACACTATGTACCAAAAACCCTGTTGTTCCTTCTACCTACGTTTTAAGAATAGGTATACATACGTAATAAAGTGAGTCATTTATGAAAAACTATTAATAAAATTAATTAAAATTAATATTTAATTATTAATGTTTGTAATATTAAAATGGTTTGTTACCTCTGCTGCAATACTGCATGAAGCGACGTCGCGAAACCACAAAGAAATAAAACGCTACCGCCACTCTTTGATCGATGCCGCCAAGACGCCGCCGCCGCGCGCCGCCCGCCCGTGCCGGCGCAAATATCCAACTATTTTTCTACACAAGTTGTTGTTTGTTATCACTTTTACGAACGAGTCTTTTAAAATGTTGGTTTAGTAAGAGGTATTTTTATGCACAATTGATTATTTTTTTAAATTACATTTAACACTTCACTAAAAATGTCGTCAAATATGTATCCAAGCAGCTTGTCACAGCGCGGGAGAAGTGTGGCGGCGGGCCGTCATGTTGAAACCACATACGTCGCACGATATGGAGCCCTAATTCGTCCAGTTCATCACTCAGCTGTTCTTGAAGGAAACGAAGATAGTTGGCACCGCTCATTGATTGGTCTAAAAAACAAAGTCCAATAATTTTGTCACCAATAATTCCAGCCCAAATATTAATCCGCCACCGATGTTGAAAATGGCTGGGTTTAATAGCATGCGGGTTTGTGATCGACCATACATGTTCATTGTGTGAATTGAACACACCTGTTCGAACAAATGAGCACTCGTCGGTGAACAGTACAGAGTTCAGAAAATCATTATCTTCTGCAAACTTGTCTAGTACCCATCTACTGTATTGTAATCTTGGCTCATAATCGGAGGGAAGTAATGATTGGACGCGAAGATAGTGGAATGTGTGCTGGCCATCTTCTTTGAGGACTCTCCACACGCGCATATGGTTTACTGCGAGTTCACGTGCCACTGATCGCGTACTTCGCGTTGGATCGTGCTCAAACAAGTCCAAGACTTGCTCTTCAATATCGAGTCCTGGTCTGCCTGCGTCAGCTCGATGTTGGTCTCGTCTTTGGACACTGTCGGTATTGTACTGACGCATGTGCAAACGTTAGAATGCCATCGCCGACGGTAATGGTAAACTCGCAAAACGTTCTTGGTAGAGTCTGCGTGCTGCTGCATAATTGCAATCACATTTCCCTAGACACATCAACAAATTCTGCGTTAGAAAAAGACATGTTTACGTAAACAAAACACAAGTCACTCACTACGCGGGTCAACGATCACATCCGTTCGATAGAAAGTTGCGCGGGAGACTAAGGAAGAAGGAACTAGGAAGTGGTTCGCGGGGCGGAGGGCGGGGGGAAAGGGTTAGTTAGGCACGTGCGCTGCCCGCGGTACCATTGTCGGCATTTTTTGTCAAAGTCAAAGACAGCCGCTGAGTTCGTTGGACATGTAGTATTAAAGATGTACTTGTAAAGTCAGATACTGTAAACATTTTTTTGAATATGTCGATTTTAATAGTTATTTGATTTTGAGAAACGGACTAGTAAATATTGATTTTTTTTAAATTCTAATTTCATAAATGTTGTGCTTATAGGTATATGTATACGTCCCTAAAAGGAACAACAGGGTTTTTGAAACAGCCTGTATATCACTGCTTCGTTCGACTCTGATGCTATGTTAAGTAGGTGTAATTCCATATGAATGGTTGATTTTTAGCCAGTTGGATGAATCCTTTTCAGAGAGTAGTGATTTTGAAATTAATCCTGATACTACAACTTTGCCTGCGTAACGTTCGGTTATTGCCCCACGAGATTTTACTTTATCCAGGTTTATACCTGCGTTTATTTGGCGTCCCGATGTAACATCTACATTATTATGCAAGTCATACCATAACAATAATGTTCATGCCCAATGCGTGCAGTGAGTAATGGGCAACTCGCTGTCCGACCATGGACCATGCCCAGGTCGACGGTGCGTTGTGTTCCACGCGCGCCTCAAAGAATGTCAGCAAAATGACGGGGCCTGTGGAGGGCTAAAGCCTGCCGGGGTCGCAGGACTCACAAATTACCGTGACCCCGGAACGTAAAGGGCTATTGAAGAACACCGTGGATTTTAGTCAGTACGAGTCTGACAGTCCCTCCCGCTCTGCCCTGGGTGGGAGGACTCATTTGATGATTTTACCACGTAAAAAAAAGAAAAAAGTACATGCCCAAAATATTTTCGTACAATTAGATAGTTATCAAGCGTTAGTGGTAGGTAATAAAAGAAAGCACCTTATCTTTCCGAACGTTAACGTGTGATGGATGGCAGAAAGAAACGAAACTATCTTTACTTAGTTTGGAACACTAGAAAAAGAGGGCTAACTGACATTGACATTATGATATTGAACGTCGGTAAGGACCTTAACATACACATATCTATTGATTTATTCGACTTTCTTTTTTTTTTAGGGTGGCAAAATCATCAAATGAGTCCTCCCGCCCTGGGCGGGGCGGAAGGGACTGTCAGACTCTTACTGACTAAAATCCACCCGTGTTTCTTCGGATGCCCTTTACGTTCCGGGGCCGCGGTATCCTGGATTAAGAAAAAAGCCGCGACCCCAGCAGGCATTTGGCCCCGTAAGGGGCCCCGTCGGTGACGCGTGAAACACGACGCGCCACCGACCCGGGCTTGGTCCTTGGTCGGACGGCGAGCTTACCCATTAGTCACCGTCCGCAAGCCCGCTCCGCCGCTGTGCCCTCTGCTGTTCAGAGGGACACGCGTTGGAGCATCCACCCGACAGGCTATTCGCAAACGGGCAAAGAGACGCCTTATGCACACAGTGCCTAAAAGAGTTTTTGCCCGCATCCCAGGGTGCACCGGCCCGGAAGGGGAACTCCAGTCCACGGGCGCACGTGGAGGTTTCCTGTCTTAGCACCCCTGATTTATTCGACTAAGAAAATAATGATAACTATTTATTTATTTAATCATTTATGTACACACAATATAAAATAAAGGACATACCAAAACTTAAAAGTACAAAGGCACTGCTTATTTTATACGAATTTTCTACCAGCAGACCTGCGACAGGAAGAGTGAAAAAAAGAAATGTAGACAGTAGTGTGTGAGAACAAGAAAATAATAATAATAAATAATATTTAAATATTAGTACACATATAAATAATATAAAAGTACTTACCTATATAAATACAAAATCCTAAAATGTATAGAAGTAAATGATGATAAAGAAATAGAATTGTCACTTTTGAGAGGTAAGATAGAAATGGCTTTCGTGTCTCTTATACTAGGCGGACCAAGTACTAGTAAAGTAGGTATGAAAAACGGGCTCTGCGTATATTAACATACATAAATCAGCTTAGTCTCTTCTGTCAAACTTTAATAGAGTTTCAACTACAAATATCACAAAGAAAAAGTATTATGTTCGATTGATTGAAGTGCTGGCGTCTGTAATTGAAAGTTCAGGAACTGAAATACTATGTTATTTCTATATTCACAGCACATACCATAATATGCCAACAGCAGTTGGGATCAACTTGCAAGGAGTTCTTTTCTACTCAACGGAAAAATATTTCTGAAAACAGAAGTACCATAGTTCAGTTCTCATTGTGAAAATTTTCTCAATTTTTGATATTGATACGTTAATTTGATCCAGACACGGGGTTGAAAACAGATAGATAGTTGCTTAATGAAAATAACAGGTATTCAGTGAATTACATTTGACTGACAGGAATATGACTTCGAAAAAGCTGGTCAGATGACGGTCTTGGATGTCCCAAAAAGCAATGCCAATAACTATTTTGGAGACGCTAAGGTACTAACTTTCACTTTACGGACGAGTTGATAACTCCCCCAAAGACCGTTAAATTATTATCATCTCTCCAGTCCAGACAATAAGACTCAATTATGAGATTAAAGTGGAATGAACTCTACTCGTCATTACCTAATGCACCTCAGCAATGCTTTTAACCAACACGTTTATTCGTACGACCACAAAGGTTGAATGGATACCGGGGGGGGGTATTTCTTTACAGCGAGAAACAATAGCACGGGTTATTATGATTGTGGGAGCGAATTCATTGCATAGTAATATTTTCGGAGACTCAACATTAGTAGATACATGGCTACACATCTCTTGGCATGTAAATACTCTCGTATTCTCTAAGTATATCACTTCGCGACGGCGCATTGTGTTCCACGCGCGCCTCAAGGAGTGTCAGCATAGTGACGGGGCCTGTAGAGGTCCGAAGCCTGCCGAGGTCGCGGGACTTACGTATTACCGTGACCCCGGTACGTAAAGGGCTACGTGGATTTTAGTCAGTACGAGTCTGACAGTCCCTCCCGCCCTGCCCTGGGTGGGAGGGGAGGACTCATTTGATGATTTTACCACGATAAAAAAAAAGTATATCACTTCGCAGTTTGAACGGATGAAACGATGTCGGATGATGTATGTACGTATCTTATGGCTATCGAGCATCGGACCAGAGCCCCTGCATTACTATATTCAACGTCTTAAAAATAAATGAAAGATAAACGACCTATTTACAGACATTTTATAAGCCCTCCCATTCAACTATATTCCCTCGACGCCAATACCGTAAGCCTAGACTCGTGTCACATCGAATTTTAGATTAAATTTTCTAAAGGGATTCTGCGTATTGTGCCGATGGCACTTTAAGGTCCCAACAGAGATCAAAACTATTGCTGTTGAGTTATGTTTATTACACACGGGGATTTTAATGTAATCTAGCAGGCTGTTAAAATGGGTGGGTATTGGAATCTTCATTAAACAAACAATGTAAGTAGAGTACGTACCTAGAGTATTAGGTAGTCATTATAAAAGTTCCTAGGTATCTATTTTGCCAATTTTTCATGAAATTTTTAATTTTCTTATGAATCATAAATTCACTTAAAAATGAGCAAACGAAGGGACATCTACTAGGCAGACAGAATTTTTTAACGAAATCAGAAGAGCAGAAACAAGATTGATCCTTTTTTAGCGATTAATGGCCCACTGCTGGGTATAAGCCTCTTCTCACACTTTTTTAACATGCATAGAAAAAGTCTACCTAGTTAATTTTAACGATAGCTATTAATTACGTAGATACGTACCTCCTTGCCTATCCAAGCATACCAAAACAGATAAACAAAAAAACCCCATGAAATTCAAGATTGGTAAGCATGGTCATAAAAAATCGTTACGTTTCTTTCTTTAGCAAATAAATCGCAGCTGGCACAAAGCATTCGCCCAGTCCAATTTATATCGATATTGTCGCGAAAATATTTCATTTAGTTTGTGCACTGCACGTCGCGTCGCGGCTCGAGAGCTTGAAGCTGGAACGGACTAAAGGGACGGGACCTAAATGAATTCAGAAATTCTACGGTTTGAATTCCTTTTAGAAGACTCGTCGTAATATTCATACAAAGAGAGGAAACGTAAATAGGTACTTGGAAAGTAACTAGCCAGTACGGAGTCGCAAATTGGGAGCATTATATCTAGTACCTATGTAGCTCCAACGTTCAAGCGTTTTAGTATCTTTCTTTGTCTTTGACCGTAGTTCATGCGTTTTAAAATATTCCATATTTAAACATTAAGTACTATAGAAAAAAAAACAGTTATAAATATTAAAAACTGGCGTTACTGTCCAAGACTCCAAGCTAACGGTGACTATGGCTCCAAAAACAGGAACGTCCTCACAATACAATATTGAAACCTTATGTTCAGTGTTCAGATAGAATCCCAAATACTATGCCACCCGTGCTCAAAAAATTATGCATATTTTTTCCCATGGGTTATTCTTATTCTTACTGAAAAAACTGTTTCAAGCATTTTAAATACCCTATTTACTCATAATATGCTAAAATTATTATGCAACAATGAAAGTATCACTTATCTATTCACAAAACAAATAAAAATAATTATGATGTTGTTAAGGTATAATATTAATAAATTAAAATATAATGAAAAGTCACGCGACGTGGCATGTGAGATGTATGTCATTTAGTAGTAAATTATTTTTTGTACTTTAAACATCTCGTTTATACGTAAAATTTCAGTTTTATTAATTTTATGGAATGTCAACGAAGACTACTCCATTTATTTTTATATTGTGCTGTGATTTTTTTTCAATAAATACTACATTTGAAAATTGTGATCAATTTTTTTGTCACGGCCATGGCTCGTAACTCAATCGTGTGTAAAATCGGTATAATTTATGGTTTAATTCTGGCAACACTATTTTTTATTTTAGGCCTAGCAATACTATCAAACGTTAATCAGTTCTGTCAAGATGGTGGCTTAGAGTTTTTGTGAGAGTTATTTCTTCATACATTTATTGAGTTTGGTCGAACATAAGCGTCAAAACCGTGTTTACAATTTTCAATTAAAATATTTATATATACCTTTATATTTAGCATGTATTAATTAGTCAGGGTGAGGCGTACTTACAGTGATTTAATCAACATTATAGACCGAGCCGGTTTGATGTTATGTGAGCCACGATTCAAAATTGTCACAACCATAGGAGTCACAACCATAGTATATGATACCATGGTTGTGACAGTTAGTCATGGTCGTTACTTTTTTTACAGTTACTATTTTATAAATATATAAATATTAACTTAGTTAACTTTATAGGTATTTAAAACAGCGTCGAGAAAAACGAAAATCTGAGAAAAAGATTTAAAAAAATAGTGGTTAAATAAACACCGCGACCGTGGCAGTGCTAAAACAATTTTTTTTTTGTTTTTCTACAATTTAAGCCCGGCAAACCTAATAAACGAAGTATTTGATATGTTATCTAACGATTTGAAATAAAACTTACATAATAATTACAAATCACTGTATTTTTTTTTCCATGACACTAAAAATAAGAATAACCCCCATACTGAAGAACCTTTGAACGAACTGGAATTTCAAAGCCTCACTAACCGAAACAAACGAACCAACCGCTCCGTTGAAAAATCTTAAATTTTGCCGAATCGTCAGCGTTGAATTTGATGTCGTCGCCCGACTGGTATGGGATTAAGTTACCTTCCAAATTCGAGATAAGCCGTACGATTCGACATGAATAAAGGTGCGTGAAAGAGTTCACAGAGGCCTTTAGATTTTTTGGCCATTAATATTTTATTGAGTTTTCAATTCCAGGTTGTTTATACTTTTACTTCTGCTTCATCTTTATGCTCAAAATGCTTTTAATGTTTTATTATGTATTTTCACTTAGCTTTAACTCGTGACTACCCCCTGGACTTTATTGCCTGTTCTTCTCCGTGGAAACGACCAACCCGAACTGAAAACCTGTTTTTCAACATTTTACAAGGGGCACTTCTTTTTTTTATCGTGGTAAAATCATCAAATGAGTCCTCCCACCCAGGGCAGGGCGGGAGGGACTGTTAGACTCGTACTGACTAAAATCCACGGTGTCCTTTACTAGCCCTTTACGTACCGGGGTCACGGTAATTCATTAGTTCCGCGACCTACAAGTGGCACTTATAAATGTTGACAAACATATATGGGCCTATGTGAAATAAAAATATTTAATTTAGGTAATTTGGCAGACGACATTGTTGCCATTGCGGGAGTGCCCTGGACGAGGCTGACGCAGAGGGCGAAGACGGGCTGTGGATGATGATGATGAGTATTTGATTTAATTAAGTGTCAATTAATTAAATACGCAGGCGTTTTTAACGTTCGCTTTCGAATTTAAAAATATCTATCTATTCTATATCATAATCATAGATCTAAAGTATGGAGCCTTTCGTAGCCAAATGTCTGGTCTCTTTCTTTTACATTACTTTTGTCATAACCTCTTGTCTGTTATAGGAAAGAGATAATTATTTCCTGGTTTTGCTCTCTTTTTATTAACCGACTTCAAAAAGAGGAGGTCAATGAAGTCAACGGTATGTTTTTTTATTTTTTTGTGTGTTTGTTAAGCGTTTACTCCGCCAATTGTGGACCGATTTCCAAAATTCTTTTTTTATTCGAAAGGAGATACTTCTGAAGTGGTCCCATAGTCACGAAGTCAAGGATCTGATGATTAGGTCCTGGAGAAATCGAGGGCAACCCTCAAATCATATGGGCCCACACATCGTTTTTCGCAAATTTTATGAAGTAATTTAAGTACTTGCGTATGGTAATCATCATCTCATCTCATGTAGATGGGCTGATGATGGAAGATACAATTCCTTAAAAGTACAGAGTAGGCATCGACTAATTCATCGTTCGCATATCTTCGGAACCACAAGTCCGATTTATGTAATTCTTTTATTGTTGTACAAAATATCGTTCAACTTAGGGAATACTGCAAGTTTCATTAAAATTGGTTCAGTAGGTTGAGATAGGGAATTTTATTTGCTTATTGTGTACATGAGCGGTGTTTTTGCCGATGCTACGGATTACAAAATTCTAGTGCACATGCAAGATATTGATGTATTTGACAAGAATTTCGATTGAATACTTAAACTAAAAAGAGTAAAATATAAACTTTTTAGTCGGTGGCAAAAAAGACAATGAAATAAAAAAAAAACACCGTCTTCCGAAAGAAAAGTTATTTTTAGGTTATTTTACCCTTTTTTGTGGTTGTTTCTGAAGGTGGTTACATTTTTTTTTTGAAAAAGTTTTTATAGATTATTGATAATGCATGAATATTGCTCCGCCCATGCTCTATATCTATGGATGTAATCCATAAACTATTGTAGAATCAAACAATCCTTCATTCATTTCGTTCGTTCGCGTCACCGGCTGCCAGTTGACAGTTCTGAGTCTGTCTTTGTTTACGTCAAATGGAAGCTACGGAATTTTATCTTTTATTTTAGCTCTAATATGTCGAGTCGAAAGTGGTTTACCCATCAATTAAAAATACATATTTCTCTATGAGATACACGATGAGAAGCACAGTTAAATAAGAACACATCATTCTGTAAAAGTCCAACAAATTGCAACATGGAGGCCAAGAAAATATCTTTTGGTTTTATGAAAACTAAAAAGGCTGATAAGCCTTTTACACCAATAATAACAGAAGAGAAAAAGGACTACATAGAATGTGTTGAAGAGAAATCAATTAAAGTCGTGGGGTGAGTGACTAAATCTTAAGTTTTTATCATTCAAACTAACCTAAAAAAAATAAACATTGCTAATAATGTATTTTGTTTACACGCTAGTAAGCCATTATATTTATGTTTGATCTGTTTACTCGAGTATGAGCACTTAAACACATTTCTATCCTACTTGAAATCAGTACAGAAAGGCACATCATACAAAACGTGCTTCTCAAACCCAACCAACACTAATAATAAAAATCTTTTCCAGAGGGGGAGAAACAGAAACAGAAGACCTGCCTCTCGTTATTCCTATGAAACCAAACACACTCATTACAGCGGAAAAGCTCAAAGAAATTGCAGAAAAAGTTGAAAGTGCTGTTCAGGAACAAGAAATAAAAGAAGAACCAGTGGTCAAAGAAGAGAGGATTGATGAAAATGAGACATTGGAGCAGATGGCTGTTAGGGAGCTGATGCAAGAAGCTAAGAAGGATATAAAAGTAGAAACTCCTGATAACTTGGCTATTCCTACACCGGCAAAACCTATTATGACTGGAGAAAAAGAGGTTAATATGACTTTAGTTTGTATTGTAATAAGTTTTGTCTATGGAAAGTGTTAAACTTTTAAAAAGACTAGTCTTTTAAAAAGTTGCAAGTTCAGAACAATTTATTCCCAACAGAATAGAGTGCGCTCTAATTTGAATCTTTTTGATGACATTTTTATCACCAAGATGAAATTACAATAAATGTTGTTTCTATATCTGGGTTACAATAATTAGAATTAGACTTACCAAGTGTTTTCAACAGTAAAATGAAATGATGAGGTTAGTCGCTCTATTAAATTTATATTGTTCATTTCAGTCAACCTTAGATGACTATGAGTCTGTGCCAATTCAACAGTTTGGCATGGCAATGCTTCGAGGAATGGGATGGACTCCAAGCAAGGAGGGGTATGTAAATTCACTCTAATTGGTTTTTCTTTTTATTGGTATATTTTTAGCAACTGCACAACTATTGTTAATAAACAGTCATTTCTTCAAATTCAATTATATTACTCAAGATAATAAGAACCCCATTTCTTTTTTTGCATGGTATAATCACTTAGTGGGTGGGAAACCCAGAGCAGGACAGGATGAACTGTCAGACTTGTACTGGCAAAAATCCCTGGTGTCCTTCAATAGCCCTTTATGTTTAGGAGCCTCCTGATAGTCCTGCGACCCCGGCAGGCTTTAGCCCTCTAATGCTGCCCCATCATGTTGCTGACAACTCTTTGAGGCGCGAGTAGAATACGTCGCGCCGTCGATCCGGGCATGGTCCATGATCGGGCAGCAAGTCGCCCAACCCCTAGAATATTACATGAATTAATAGACTAGAAATTAAACTGGATAGAAATAAAAAAACCAAGCTCTTGTTTTTCATATTGATAAGAGAAATAAAGTAACATTTTATTCCAACCAACAACACTAAAATGTTGTATTTTTCAAAACAATGATTGGAAGGAATTTAATTTGTAAATTCTCTATTACTGTTTCCAGATCTAAATACAAACCACCAGAACTCCGTCCAAAAGGCTTAGGTTTAGGAGCTGACAAAGTAATCAAGGAGAATCAGAAGAAGCAGACAAAAGACAAGAAGCAAGAAGAACTAGTAATAGTGAAGAATGCCTTTGTTAAAATCACCACTGGGAAATATAGTGGTTACTATGGCAAGGTAATATTTAACTACTTTTTTTTTCGTTTTTTGTCTTTAACATGACACACACTTTAACATAATTATAATCAGGCCACAAAGCATAATTTGTTTAATCTCCCATTTTGTCGCACTGTGACCCGATCCACCTCCCCTATACCTTAAATGCTGACGATGCTCAATGCGGTAGTGGAGACCAACTCTGGATTGAACTTGTTTGTTAATGAATGGAAGATGATAAATTTGAAATGTTTGCCATTCTGTGAGAAGACAGAGTGACAGGATATATATTAATTTAGTTTTAATGAAAAATAAAAAATAAATTTCATGATTTGGCCCATCATATCTCTCGCTCTGTATATATCATTCATGGAAATTGATGTAGCCATGAAAGCATAAAAAATATACAAATTCAATTGGGTATTTTTAATATTAGTTGGGACCCTACTTCTAATACTAACAAATAAAAACGTCAAAACAAAATGTGAGTCTCTTCAACCATGATAATGACACTGCAGTCTGATTTATTGACAAAAAACCTTGAATGTTTCTTCAAAATAAATCTAATATTTACTTTTCCAGGTTGTGAGCTTAGACGAAGACAATGGTCGTGTGATGGTCGACATTGCAGTTAAGAAAGAAACAGTCAGCCTCAGTGAATTTATGATGCATGCAGTCACTAAATCAGAATATGATAAAGAATCTAAAGTTATAAGTAAGTAAAATTGAAATATAATCTAAGCAGAATATCAGAAATAGTTACACTGTTCATGTGGTAGTTTGTGGAGTTTTAAAAAGATGTGGTGGGTTTTAAAAGTTTCATCTGTTTGATCATGTGCTAAACATTCGCTTTGAACGCAGAAGTTACAGACACCAGACCAGTATTTACTACTTTGTTTAATGTTTACGAAGTTTAAAAAGTAATAAGAGTCAGTCCTTATCATAATGTTAATAAATTGCGTACAGTACCTAAACGAAAGTCTTTCTTAAATTGGGGTGCCGTAATTACATCTGAATACTCTAGAAACTTTAGTCAGTTAATTTCTTTGCAGATACAATTGAAGATGTCACTAAGAACTTCAGACATCATTTTTATACAAACCCTGCTTTTTGGAATGGGCCTGCAAGATAACAAAATAGGACGACCTCTTAAACTTTATACCATATCACTAATCAAAATATTCACTAAATTTCTAGACGCAGATTCATATGCAGAGTACAAAAAGACAGAAACAGTGACGCAAAAACCTCCCAAACACGAAGAAAGAAGTTCTACCAGCCAACAAAGTAGTGAACTGAAAGAGAAAACTGACAGAGATAGAAGTAATGACGACTACAGAAGGCAAAGAGAAGACAGAGAAGAGAAATCATCAAACGGTAGAAGCAGAGACAGGCCGAGAGAAAGGAGAGATTCTTCTAGCAGTGAAGACAGGGAGAGACGAAGAGAGAAAAAAGACAGGAAAAGATACAGCAGTAATGACTCTCTAAGCTCTTCTGACGACGATAAGAGAAGAAGGAAACATAAGTCTAAGAGCAGGAGACATCGAAGTAGCTCTGAAGATTCGCGCAAAAGAAGTTCGGAAGTTAAAAGAGATATTGATAAGAAACGCAAAGGAAAGAAGAAGAAGAGGGACAGAGATCGGTCGCCGAATTATAAAAAGCATAGAAAGTAAGAATTAAGTGTAAGTAAATAAATCTTTTAAAATTATTGTGAGTATATTTTTTTCTTTTGCCTCATAATTTATTATCTCCAGCGTAAACGATTCAATAAGTTAAAAAATCTGAAGTTCTTTTTTCAAAAATTTATTTGTTTCAGTGCCATCTATCTTTATTTACTAAAGTTTCTAACGTTTCACATTCCAAGTAGTTTCTTAAATCAAATATAGATGACGGTGTTCAACTTATTTACAAGACCAAGCGAGACTTCTCATTTAGTAATTTTAAACATGGCTAACATCGAGGGTTCCAATTTTAGGTACCGGTAACGTATAGATAGAGGTCACCCCTTACAGGCGGATAATTCGGAGCGGCGAGCACGTACCAAAAGTAACTTACAGTATACCATAAATCCTGTCGCGATACTGTCGAAACGGGTAACCCTGGAACGTTAAAGGCAAGGCTGGCAGTCCCTTTCGCTCCACCCAAGGCGGGAGAATTCATTTGATGAATTTACCAACTAAAAAAAAAGTGCCATACCATAAATCCTCAATGCATGTCGTCCACTCTTTTTTTATTTATTTTTTTAAAACTAAAATTCACCCGTGTTTCTTCGGATGCCCTTTACGTTCCGGGGCTGCGGTATCCTGGATTAAGAAAAAATCCGCGACCCCAGCAGGCATTTGGCCCCTTAAGGGGCCCCGTCGGTGACGCGTGAAACACGACGCGCCACCGACCCGGGCTTGGTCCTTCGCAAGTCCGCTCCGCCGCTGTGCCCTCTGCTATTCAGAGGGACACGCGTTGGAGCATCCACCCGACAGGCTATTCGCATACGGGCAAAGAGACCCCTTAGGCACACAGTGCCTAAGGAAGAGTTTTTGCCCGCATCCCAGGGTGCACCGGCCCGAAAAACTGGTCTTCCCCCTGGACGTATCCGAGGGGGAACTCAAGTCCACGGGCGCACGTGGAGGTTTCCTGTCTTAGCACCCCCATTTCGTACACTCTGGGGAAAATTTAGGGGTCTGTCGAGCTCATAATGACTAAAATCAACCCTGCGTTCACTCGCACTCATATCGAAGGGTAGCTTAGGCTTTCAACTTAGTGGACCTATTACCTATCTAATGCAATCCGCGGGAGGGGATAAACGCATCGAGGTCAGTAACAGTTCTAGCACATTACATGTCATAAAATCATCATCTGCCAGGTGGCCTACCATGATGTCTTAAAGCGAGAGTATTTCCACAGCGAGAACGAGATGGTGCTAGACGACTTGCATAGCTCTGTCTCTTTCCCACAGTGGCCACCATGTCTTTTTTTTATTGGGCTCGTCTTCCAGTCTAACCAGAAGCAGCTGAATCAGTATTTTACGTGGAGCGACCTGCCTCTTTGACCCCCACAACCCAGTTACTTGGTGAAACTATAAGTGCCCTTTGGTAAGAGTGCTCATCAGACTTTCTTACCTCTGTCAACCAGTTAGCACGCTAGAAAGAATGAAAAGGGATTTATTGAAACACAAGACAGAAAAAAAAAACAAAATTATGTAAATAAAAACCAAAGAAAAAATCCTATCTCAATTTGTGCTGCAACATTTTTGTTTTTTTTTTGTACTAAGGTATTAATGCAGAATACAAGGACTTATTTTGAAGGATTACCTTGTCTGAAAAAGAAAAAAAAAACAATAAACGTTCGGAAATCCAATTAATAACGCCAACATGGCACTGATAAAATAAATTAAAAAAAGAACACTGTAAAAACTCTCACCGTGTTTACATCGCTGCAAGTGACAGGTCGATTAACGAGCTACATCCCTGTGCCGACTAATGTATGCATCGCAGTAGCTGTTATCTACTCGTGTAGGTACCTTAATACATAGGTACCTACACGTAAAGAACACCATACCTGAGGGGGAGATAGGATAGGGTGCATAAAGGTACCTATTCTAAGGGTCAATTTTCCCCGAGTGGAAAATCCTCGCAGGGAATGGACCGTAGCAGAAACTTGAAGGACTATACAGATCAAATAAGTAGTAAGTAAGAAGACATACAGGATTCAATATATTTTTTTGTAATTTTCTCGTGTTTGTATTAGGTACTGTATTGTATTGATATGAACAGCATGTTAGGTACCTAAGTAACGTACTTAAATAAATAAATAATAAATAAATATTCCACAACTATCACACAACGCCATCTAGTCAGAAGCTAAGCAGAGCTTGTGTTATGGGTACTAGACAACTGATAAACATACTTATATATTTCTAAATACATACATATTATAGATAAATTACACCCAGACACAGAACAAATGATCGTGCTCATCACACAAACATTTGTCCTGGGTGGGAATCGAACCCACGACCTCCGGCATAGCAGTCAGGGTCACTAACCACTAGACCAACACGCCTGTCAACGACTTACGATAGTAGCTAACTGAGCAACACGCCCTAAAAAGTACTGAAAGTAGTACGTACGAAAGAACGTTGTTTTAATAAATTACGTTCACGTACCTAGGCTCCCATATAACTACCTACTTACCAACACGTCACACGCCGAGGTTGATAAAAACATACGTTATTCAAAACTTTTTCAGAATATCAATTTTCTTGATATAAGCAAATCGACTTACTAGACAGGTAGACCCACCTTAAGCTCTCAAATGAATAAACAGTACCTATTTGAGGGGATAATTACCATTTTCATAGAGATTGCCTCGTTCGTCTGGTGATCGTAAACGCGACTGCAAGGTAAGTCCCAAATTCAATTCTCAAAGAAGAGAAGAAGTTCAACAAAGTGGAGAAAGATGGAGTCACGCAATAAGGTTGACCCCATGAAGACTTTTTCGTTTCTTTTTAGTGACATCACTACAAAGGGGGTGAGATTTCTCTGAAGCTGACTGTAAGTACCTACTCACTGCTGGAGTAAAAAAAACATTTTCGAAGAATTTCTCATTCTAGGCAAGATATCGTGGCCGACGTTAACTAGATTAACTTGACCTAGGCGAAATGTCAGACAAGGTAACAAAGTGCCTATTTTATCCCATCTACTACCTGCTATTTATTCAGTTTTTTTTTTTCGTCGCGTCTGCAGGATTTTTACGAGAATAGTTCGCTTTGATTAGAAGGTTTATTTCTAGTGTTCTCGTTAACGAGATTACACCTCACAAAGGTAGGTTGTACCAAGTTAAATTAAGATAAAAAAATGCCTCGTAATTTTTAAACCTGGTTTCTCTTTATTGTTAATTAGCTTGACATCTCACATAATATACATAGAACAAACTAAACGAAGTAATTTTATCAGAAAAAAAAAATGTTGTTCCAATTTTATTGTGGGTCGAGTAAATATTAAAATTGTATGAGGTAGTCCTATACGTACAAATAAAAACAATCAAAGTACCATTTCCTCTTATTATTTTGCCTAACCAACATAATAAAGCTGATATTTTCGAACACGTGGTTCCAAAATATCACCTTTTACGGCAAATAAATTAGGTTACGGGACGTCGATACGATACGGGCCCAGGCCAGGCAAAATAAACCTTTACTTGACTAGCCTGACCTAGTTGATGGCTCTCGAGCACAGAGCCGACCCGATGTAAATAATTATTTTACGGAAAACATCCCCTTTACGTGGGGAAGGTATAAAATGTCGATTATTATAATTACTTCGTGAGTGCTTATTAATTGTAGAGGAAATTAATTGGACAGAGTGTTTTTCAGAGGAGCTCGTGGGTAAATAAACAGCCGCACAGGCCGATCTGCCGGGTTAAGCCGCGCTTGCCGAGGTTAGTTTGTGGATGGGTGACCATCTGTCATAGCGAGTTTCCTCCGTGCCTCGGAAAGCATGTAAAGCCGTTGGTCCCGGCTGTCATTTGTAGATCTTTGACAGTCGTTACTGTTAGTCAGAAGCTCTAAAGTCTGACAACCAGTCTTACCATGGGGTATCGTATTACCCAGTCACTGGGTTGTGGAGGTCCGACAGGCAGTCGCTCCATTTAAAATACTGATATCCAGCTGCATCTGGTTTGAATGGAAGCCGACCCCAATATGGTTGGGAAAAGGCTAGGCAGATGATGATTGTTTGTCAGTAAATGAGAGCTTTTTTTATTTATATTTTTTTTTTAATAGTCGTTGATATCCCACTGCTGAGTATATGCCTCCCCCATATCCTTCTAAGTACTCTGTCTTGTAAGTATCAAGTATCTCTTCACGATTTTCTGTATTTAGACTTACAACATTTGAAATCCTCTAAAGCTACATCATATAATAAATGGCGGGCTCTATTTAGCAACCTATGCATCATTACTTTATCATCATCGGCCGAAAATCGTCCATTGCTGAATAAGGAAGGCTTTTATCATCATGCCGTACGAAAACCCGCCACTTTACATTCAACGGTTGCCGGCGACTCCCACGATGTCGTCGGTCCACCTAGTGGATGTCTACGCTACGTCTACCCTGGTCGCATAATTTCCCACATGAAAGAATCTTCTTTCCGGACAGTATGAAAATCACAAACTTTTCAGTTCAATTCCAACGACTTACCTACTAAAGATATTATTAGCAAAACTCTCGACTTCTTAAGCTACAAACAACTCTGCAACTTTAACAAATGTTTCTCTTTCAAAATATTCCTGCATAAAATAAGAGGGAAATTGCAAACGCTTGTAGCGTGCAACCTTTTACAATCCTCCCCGGTTTACATTATAAATGCAATTTTCCATCAAGAATTTCTGCAATGCCAGACGGTTTATCGTGCTCTAGATTCCGATAGAACGTTGTAATAAAGTAAATAGTGATGTCTTTATAAATACGGTCTTTTCTATTTTTATATTACTTAGCTGTTTTTTTTTTAGTGAAATCATCAAATGAATCCTTCCACCCAGAGCGGGACGGCAGCGACGACAGTCATACTCGTACTGACTAAAATCCACGATGAACAGCCCTTTACGTTCCAGGGTCACAGTAAAAGTGAAGGTAGGTATGAAATAAGCTAAAAACAGGTTGCAAATCCTAATCCACAGTCATTATTCAAATAAAACTTTATAAAGCCCAAAGTGAAAGTCTAATCCGAAAAAGAAATGATTAAAACTTTCAAAGTATCAACTAATTCCCGTCTTTCATCGACTCAGGTGTTTCAAAGCTGAAGCTGAAGTCCACAAAAGTAATTCTAAATTAGAAACTTCAGTAGTTACTGAATGACGAGCCGTATCTAACTTAGTTATCGCTGGTTCGTTTGAAACAACTCTGGAGAAAGTTAAATTAAGAATTTTTTGAAATGGGAATTAAAAATTACTTTAAGCAGAGCTCTGTTGTGAGTCATAGTAATTAGCTTGATTGATACGTGAATGTCATGGGGCTTTTTAATCAAATAAATTGGTAGAACTTAAGCAGTTGTCCCATTGCCGGCGATAAGCGAGTAGAGAAAGCAACTGAAAATGAGTTGGCGAGCAGCGAGCAGTAAGGCAGGAAGCCCCCTCATATACAACGCGACACAAGAATCCGAAACTTTACGACTTTTGTATCCATTGACTTGCGTATTGTGATAGTCGCCTGGATAACAGAGTCGTAAGGTATAGGAGACTTGCATCGCGTTGTGTACAAAGGGTCTAAGTGTATAGTTCTGAGAGTTTTCTCGCTGGGCTATCATATCAGCGAGTGCCCGAGTGAAACGGGCGATTACTTGCACTGCTCGCTCGCCTTTGCAAGGCGTCTTAGCGGGAGTTCTGACCGCCACGCAAGTAACGCTCAGCGAGTATATTATCTTTGATGCTTTTGTAGCTCAGCGATAAACTAAATAAGCGAGTTCTCGTCGGCAGTGTGAAAACTGAACAGTTAGTGAAGAACTATTAATATTTGCATCTCTTTTGTTTACACGGAATGTTTATTTGTTTTACGTTTCTTGAATGAAAAAAAAAAACAAGTTAATTGCTTCCTCGCCTGTTTTGGGACAAGTGCCTTAGATTCCTGTTCTGTTGTATGTTTGCTGCTAATTCAGCCAGCTCATAAGCTGAAACCGCACCCATCCGACTAGATTGGCATTAAATTAGACTGAAAAGTAGTTAGCTCGTTGTTTGTTACCTAATTTTGGTATTGGAAACTAATTTGTCGTAGTGACTCGCCTACTACATTTGTAAATATCGTCTACAATAATGTAACTGCCTGAACACAGGCCTTTCTGTAATTAAGAAGGGGCCAATCCTTCAATCTTAAAAGTCCAACGGGATGTTCTTGGGTTCCAGAACACACTGATTTACATCTTGTCAGTTGACCAAGTTCAAGTTATTTTGAGTATTTTTAACACTTTGTGATGTTACATTTGGTTACTTAAAAAAAAAGGAATATTTTCTCCTATGTCGTGGGTGCGTCGGGCACGCCGCAATCGCGGCGGTAAGACCCCTCTTTGAGGAGTGGCTGGATAGGCGTCACGGCGTCCTTACCTTCCGCATGACGCAGGTCCTCACCGGACACGGATGTTTCGGGAGGTTCCTGTGTCGGACAAGGAAGGAGGAAACGCCTGGGTGTCACCACTGCGAGGATCGTCCGGAGGACACGGTGGAGCATACGGTGCAGGACTACCCCGCTTGGGCAGAGCACCGCCGTGTCCTCACGACGGCGATAGGCGGAGACCTCTCGCGCCCGGCATTGGTCGAGGCCATGCTGCGGGGCGAGACGGAGTGGGAAGCGGTCGCCTCCTTCTGCGAAGCAGTCATGCTCGTGAAGGAGGAGGCGCGCCGCGTGAGGGAGAGAACAGCGTCCTCCCTCCACCCCAGCCGCAGTGGTAGACGCCCACGGCGACGGACGTCGCCAGACGATCTCCGGCCAGCGTAGGCGCGGGCATGCGGGCGGCGAGTAATGGGCGACTCGCAGCCCGACCATGGACCATGCCCGGGTCGACGGCGCGTTGTGTTCCACGCGCGCCTCAAGGAGTGTCAGCATAGTGACGGGGCCTGTAGAGGGCCAAAGCCTGCCGGGGTCGCGGGACTTTTCCATTACCGTGACCCCGGTACGTAAAGGGCTAGTGAAGGACACCGTGGATTTTAGTCAGTACAAGTCTGACAGTCCCTCCCGCCCTGCCCTGGGTGGGAGGACTCATTTGATGATTTTACCACGCAAAAAAAAAGTGGGTGCGTTTACAAACATAGATACTCACAAACACCCAGACCCGGAACAACTACTTGTAGGTCATACAAATATTTGTATGACCTACAAGTCTTATACACTGTTCCCTAACTCTTTTCTTTGACCTCCGACTCAAGTCACATGAGAATCATAGGTCAAATTAAAGATTCATAATTAAATCTCAAACAGCTGCTCAACATTTCTCCTGTATCACGTAAGTACAACAGACACATTTAAACTCACACACACACACACACACACACAAAAAGGGAAAATTTCGCAATGGACAATTTATTTCAAGAAGCTTAAAGGAAAAACGTTCTACGTGATTTCCATCGTAAAAATCACTCCACAAGCGAAAAATTACGTGAGCACTCAATGTAATCGCCCACTTCTGTAAAAGGTCCCCGTACGCCGACTGTATGACCGGTCGTGAGTAGTCGTGCACTTGCCAATAATGCCATAATTGGTCCCAGCCCCATTGTGTAAAATTGAGAGAAAATTACATGGAAACATTGTACTTATAAGCGGTAATTTTAAGGGTTATAATGCCTTAAATAATTGTGGGGCAAAATTCATAGCACAGGAAGAGAAGTGGTTAGTTCTACCGGAGATTGCGGAGTTTCCCTTCAAATGGGTTGAGGTCGAGATCGGCTAACTAAGTGGTTAGTTACTCAGAAACATTTGCTATAAGCCTTCTTTGACAGAACGGAAGTCAAGCCTTTTATCGGACAACATAGACATTTTGGCCCTTTTTGAAGGCAGATTAAGTAATTATTTAAAAAAAACCAGCTTATCGACCCTTAAATTTTAATACACACTAGCTGTTGCCTATGATTTCTTCTATAAAATAATGTATTTTATACTCCACAATATTTTAATCTAAACGTCTAATAAAATAGTACAATAAAAGTAACATTTATTCTTCGCCAGTTAATCTGCCTAGCCTTTTCCCAATTATCGTATTGAGGTCGGCTTCCATTCGTACCGGCTGGATGTCAGTATTATATTTATGAAGGTACTCTTACCTCAACAACTCGATAACTGGGTAATGCGATGCCTATTGGTAAGACTGGTTATCAGACTTTCGAGCATCTTACTAACGGTAATGACCATCAAAGATCTACAAATGACTGCGGGGACCAACGGCATAACGTGCTTTCTATGACACGGAGGAAATTTGCTATTGCAATTTATATTTGCAGTTTTTAGACGGTCACCCATCCATAGACCAATCTCGGCAGCCATCTTAATCTCGAAGATCGATATTTGCAGCTATTATTAATTAGCCACGAGCGCATCATTTTTTCTTCGCCAGGTGATTTATGAATTTTCATAATATAATCACCTACCATTTCAGTATACGTGTATGAATGTTGACCAAATGACAACAGCACTTAAAGTTATCGTATCAATGCGTTTGATTTGCATACAGAGCTGTGTCAATTATTTTTTCCGAATAATTATAATCGTGCCAGGAAGCATAATTTGTTTACTATCCCATTTTGTCGCACCGTGGCCCGATCCACGTCACCTATACCGCGTATGCTGACGATGCTCAACACGCTCGTGGAGACCAAACCTGGATTGGACTTCTTTGCTGATGAATGGAAGACTATCATGTTGGAATGTTTGCGGTTCTGTGAAACGACAGAGTGACAGAATATATTAATTTAGTATTACTGGCTAACGCTGTACTAAATGTTTATATTTAAAAAAAAAATTGAAAGTCTGGTCTGTATGAATGATGTAAGTATTTCATTCATGACTTCCCATTACCAATTCAACATACAGCCTTGCGCGTAGTGATTATAATACTCTGATTTACGATAGTGCGTAGTTTACACAACGCTACGCGGCTACGCTACATAGTTCACGCTCTGATATTTATAGCCGCGTAGTAAACTCGGCAGCCACGGAACGTAGTAGCTGCATAATGACCAGTTTTTGCCGTAAAGCCTCTTATCGGGCCGTTTTGTTACGGCTGGGGAAGATAATTTGGGTGAAGGATTTGTTGACCTGATGTTTACTATGTTTGGATTCATAAATAGATGAATTTTGAGCCTTTGGGTATTCCAACTGTAAAATAAATATTATTTAATTATAGCCTACCAGAGACCCAATTTTAAAACAAAAATTCCCAAAACTAGGCTGAACTTATAGGTATTTCTGGTAAAAAGTAACAATCTGCACTAGTGGGGATTTGGCAATAGAGCTTTCTGGAGTAACCCAACTCTCAAACATATCTTTTTTTTATGAAATTCAGCGAAATGATATTTGTCTATCTTTCAATGATCCATAAAATTTACCAATGCCTGTGCATATAACATGTACAATATAGAAATACTAATAAAATTATAATCATTCTACTACATTCCCACAGCTGAGACACAGGCCCTCTTTTTATGGGAGGGGGTGGGCCGTAACCCACTTAGGCCCAGCGCAGGTTATCCGGGGCATATCTATTGTGATGCTTCCCCCAAAGCTACGGCGTAACTATAGTGCTACGATCGCGTAGCATCAGCGAATAGTTTGGTAAATCATGTTTTCCGTTCTAAATTCAACCTCTTTGGAGGTTTCACCATAGAGTTTATCGTTACCCTAAATCTGTTAAAATGTAGTACTTCCCATAAAGTGTAGTTTTTATATTGTATTTAATTAGATACAAGAACAAAGGTAAAAATCAGTGAGTTGAAAAAGGGAATATTTCTATGGAGGGAGAGAAAGAAACAAAATTCGTTTATAAAATCACTTTATTTTTTAGAAGAAGTATTTCTGTAGAATCACACCGGAAGTAAGGTATTACAGGCAGGATATCACATTGAACATTTATCTTTTAAACACTTAATTTACTTGTGAACATTAATTAACTACAGAATTTACACTGAAAATATATATACGTTATATTTTTTTATAATCTTTTTGTAAAAGACATATTTTACACACTGTGTCCCATTTGTGTAAGATTTCGAAAAAGGTATCTTTTTAACTTTTTTTCTCTCTCAAGTTAAACATACATAGTTTTAATTTTGTAAATTCAAATTAAGGATAAATTTACAACTATTGCATTAAAAATATAACTTAAAGATAGTTTCATAAAATTAAGTTTTGCGCTCATTTCAGTCATACTTTGTGCATAAAATTTCTTAAATTAATTACCGCAAAGTTCATTATCATAAAATCAATTCTGGCTTTTATCGAAGTAATATTTCATTGCATGAAAATACGAGACTAACAAAAAAAAAGCAATTCCAAGTGTTATATAAAATTACACTGTAGTAGATAAGACGTATAAAATATTTTAATATATAAATGGTTTATATTTATTACAATAGGTAGATAGTACAAAAGTTACATATAGGTGTTGCAGGTAAAAATACATTTTTTACAAATATGTTTTCAAGTGTGAAGTAAAAAAGTACGTCCCTTCTTTATTATTTGGAAAAGAAAATTAACAAAAAGTTGAATATCTACACAAAAATATATATTGTGAAAGAGTGAGTACATAAAATACATAATATAGTTCCTAATAATCACGAAGACGCGCCCATTTCAATCAGTTTTACATAATACGTATGTTCACATCAAGAAATATTTTAGCCTATGTCCCAACATTGGAAAAGTTATTTAAACTGTTTTTCAATTGCCTTGTTCATCATGAAAAACTGTGCCACTTAGCTATGAGCTAGTAGCACGCGGAACATGACCAATTCCATCTCTATTTCAACAAGAAAATACACAGTAGTTTCTAAACAATTCGATATTATTTATTTTGACATAAAAAAGCAGTGATAGCCGAGTGGTACGACCGTTGGACTGCCAAGTCAAAGGTTGCAGGTTCGAACCCCGGCACGCACCAATGTCTTTTAGAATTCATGTGCGTATTATAAATTAATTATCACTTGCTAAAAACGGTGAAGGAAAACATCGTGAGGAAACCAGCACACCTGAGAGATTTTTCAACGGTGTGTGAAGCCATGTCAGAGGCCTACGGGCGGTTTAAACTCTGACACCAGGTTGTTCATCAACCACACGATAAGAAGAAGAAGAAGAAGAAGATTTTGACATGACCCGTAGACAAAAAAGGATAGAAACGTTTCTTTTCTACAACTCAATATCATCATGCTTAGGACAATATAAATATTTTCACATTTTATCTATTTTCCGTCGACAAAACCCGTCTCTACGGTATCATGCTACGCGTGCTAAAATTATTTAGAATTTCTTAAGAATTAAGAATTTCACTCAAGTTATGAGTCATTCGACGCGTCTTCACAATTCGAAGAGTAAAGAGGTATGAGGAACAGGGTGATCAATTCCTCATACTTCACTACGTAATATATATCAAAATTTTACAATTTGTATCCAGACACTTAAACATTATTTCTAAAATACACCTTAAGACCTATAAGCGTAATCACACCGATCACATAACACCATGTTACACCGTTTTAAGGATACTAAATAGGAAGACTAAGGTTTTTAGGGTTTTTATGAGCGCAGTCAGGGTTTTTGGGGGTCGAAAAACACCCTGAGAAGGATGAGGCTTGCAATAAATTGGCGTCAAAAATGTTTTTAATATATCTCTCTGGAATAGTAAGTGTTAGTGAAAACCCGACTCCGCTCATTGAAGAAATGAATAGTATTTCTACGTTTGTGTAGTTGAAAAAACAGCTATCATAATACGCCTTCTCTGATTTTTAAAAGCCTTTTTCAGTCTAAATGCAAATTAATACCAAAGCTGTACATTCACTCCCTTATTCCAAAAACTTTGTTTTTGATATTGCTGTCTCGTTTTATTTGAGATCAAATAACAAAGACAGGTAGTAACTCTATAGTGCTTCATAGTTTTGACGTGTGTCCACAGTCGGAGGCAAAATTGTGCGACGTGAACATAAAGTAACTAGTTTGTTTCCTATAATATTTAGTCAATTTTATGAATTTAATTATATCTAAGAGGAATACGAATTGTGGTTTACAAAAATGTAGACCTAAATGTTAAAGGATACTTGTATTTTCGATTCCAAAATCATGGTCACTTTACGTTTACGTCACGCATTCGTTCCAGCGCTTTGGAACTTTGAGAGTCGCCATCTTGAATTTGACTTGACCATGGGAGCTTCAAACTACAAAGTGACAGAAAATGCTGACCTTTTAACATTGTTTTTCTTTTGGTCTATATTTATATTTTTTGGCTTAACGTCTTTGGTAACGGTCAACTACACATTTTCACTCATTTTAAAGATATGTTGACTATTTAGTCCAAACAATAAAACGAATAATTACATTAATTACTATGATATTGGATTTATAACACTTATTCATTGAATCTACTTTATAATAATATGTATAATGTAAACCTACAAAGTTCGAGTTGTTTTTAACTTTTATGATAACCCCAAATCTTCAGCGCTCATTCAGATCAAAACTTTGAGCATCATATTTATTTTATCCTTCATTATTTTTAAAGGGCTTTAGCTCTTATAAAACGTTGTTACGAACTTTACAAAACTGTAATTATTTCTTTTGGGCCAAATATTGTCATTGCTCGAGGCATACCCAAAGCCCTTAACAAGTTGTCGAAACAAGGCAAAGAAAACATGGAAACTCGACGATCAAAGAATCCAATTAAATTGTATAAAGGGAAAGAAAAATCAATAAACCTAATCTTTGTAATCCACACCCAACCTTTTTAACTCGATATCAAATAACTAAAGATTGAAATAAGGTCCACGCTATGTTCAAATTGTCTTTAGTGTCAGGGGACTTAGAATACAGAAGAAACCAGAAGGCGCAATCGAGCATAGACTTGAGGTGGAAACAATCCTTGCATTTTGAAAACTGTAATTTGTTTCGCTCTTTTATTTAAGTAGCATTCTACATCAGGGGTGTCAAAGAATTATTCGAATCGCATTATAAATTAACCGGCAGTACCTATATTTTTAATAGCAAATGCTACCCGATACAATCACTGACCATATCAAATTCGACTGTTATTCGGCTTGTGCTGGTCGCACATTACCTTGCCGAATTGTGTTTAGGTTAACTTGGCAAAATTCGAGGCATATCTTTATTTTGTATCGTGCGATCCCCTGATAGAAATTAGATAGCCCTCAAAAATAGTCCAAACATTTCCACGTTACATTGTGCGTGTGTGTGTAATTTTCGACTTTTTGGTGTATTACTGCATTCTGTTTTTTTCTGTATTCCGAGTTACTATAAGTTCAAGTTGTTGTTACAAGTGAGATGTGATCGGGTTAACGCTTGGTAAACGGGTTGTTGCGGGCAGTTGTACGGGCAGCGGCGGCAGCGGTCTGCGTACAGTTGCAGAGAGCATCGAACATTCGCAGCACGAAGCCGCGCGCTCTGCCCAGCCGCCTCTTCAGATTACCTAGAACAATAGAAGAGATTATGTTAGTGAATATATCGGTATAAACGTTGGTACATCTGTGTGAATCATTATATTGAGCCAGAAACACGAATGTTAAGTTACGTATTACGTTTTATAAGAGGTTCCCCTCTACCAACCATGAAAAATAAAAGAAAATCTGGTGTTTCATACAAAATGGAATATTTGAGAATGTATGAAACTAAACCTTTCTTTATCTTTCAGGGTTGATTCCATCATAAAAGTTGTTTATGTATTTTCAATCTATATTAATGTTTAACAAATGGACCTTTATACAAGTTCATGATCATACTGTATGGATAAGGTAAATGTTGAATATTTCAAATGTATTGGATTGAGAGGAATAGAAAGATTAAAGAATTGAATGAAGTGATTCTCTGAAAAATCAATGAAAAAGAGAGGGGTAAATTATAGCGAGTCAATTCAAGTAACACGGGACATGGGTACGAAGCTAATATATTTTTATTTGTTTTGTTACTCAACAATGATCTCTCTTTCTAAAGTTTAAAGTATATAATATTTACAAGTATTGAACTGCGTTTAGTTTCAAATGGGTAGTAGAAATCTACGTGACAATCTTTTTCCCAAGTGACTACACCAGCGTTAAATTAAATTCCATCGATGTGTATTCCTTTTTTATGGCACGTTGGCTCGACTGCCGCCTACCTTTTACAGTCCACTGAAAATACTGGTGAAAAATCCAATTTCACTAATTGGATCCCAGAGCATTTTAAGTAGCTTCTCGAATTGTTTTTGACACAGTTATGAATATCCAATTAAGAATTATGAAACGACTTAGGCATTTGTTTTGATAAAAGTACAGTTTACAACTTGACTATAATCTTGTTGTTACATTTTCGTCTAGTGATGATCCAGAATCAGTTTGCATGTGACGATACACAGTGTGAATTTTCAATTCAGGTAAATTGAGGTCTATATCATCTAGGGATAGATCGCATGCGATCTCTGTAACCTATGGATGTCCATATGTGCTTTCTCACTGACAGCGTCAGATCAACAACATAGCTCGCACCTCCAGATCGTATAACCAGAACGGATCGCTCTCTGTCGCTAAATGTCTATATTCCGGCGCGTGTTTTTGTCAAGATAAACGTGAACCAACGAAACTGTGGACACCATTTTAGTTCAGAGACAAATTGAAACAAAACAAGATAGGACCATCGTCAAAAAAAGCCCCTAAAACGGTCATCATGTATAATCCAATGTAGGTAATTTTACTGCATTCCTGCAATACTGCATTCAAACTGCAGTTATGTAACACCATTATTACCTGAAGCTGAAAGCATTATCCAAGCCGTAATCAAACAAGCATTGTTTGCGGTGTGACACGGATGAAATACGAGCACATGACATGTGACGTCACGAGGGAATGACACGCGAGACAGTACTTATGCCTTTGTCAAACAGACTGGCGTCGCGAATGCGAAGCGTGACGTTTTTATTTGTAATGTATGGAATTGTTTGAATCCAGTCACATAGAAACGCGAAAGCGATCCGATAGCGTGACAAAACTATCGGACTGACGGACGTCTCGCTTCGGTTCGGAAAGCTTCGCTTTCGCCGGTCTGTTTGACAAGGGCATTAGAGTTGTGGACAATGGTGTCGATGGTAAATCTTTTCAGTGGCAGAATAGTGATAAACTTATCACTCAAAAGTTTAAGTTTTTACTGAAGCACCGAATAATGCAACTAAATATCTTCGTTATTGCTAGTTACTTAACCTACTGAAACTATTCAAGTTTTTGATCGTCTATTTTGTTTATGTAACGCTGGAAATAAATAAATCTAGTTGGCAGCAACCTCGATCCCGATCAATATCTGTATGCAGTCAATTACCGCATTTGGATATACGATTCTTAATTTAAAAAAAGAAACGATTTTGGCTGTCCAATCAGAAGCAGCAGCCATAGAAAATGCGCGGGCATGCGGTCTGCGAGTAATGGGCGACTCGCTGTTCGATCATGGACCATGCCCGAGTCGACGGCGCGTCGTGTTCCACACACGCCTCAAGGAGTGTCAGCATAATGACGGGGCCCCCTGTAGAGGGCCAAAGCCTGCCGGGGTCGCGGGACTCACGAATTACCATGACCCCGGTACGTAAAGGGCTATTGAAGGACACCGTGGATTTTAGTCAGTACGAGTCTGCCAGTCCCTCCCTCTCTGCCCTGAGTGAGAGAACTCATGTGATGATTTTACCACGTAAAAAAACAAAATGCCATAGAAAATAGATAAGGATTTAACATTAATTTCTGGCGTTAATATCCGTTCTCGTTAATACCAGATGATACCTGTCACTAAATTAATGCCAGAATAACAAGCATACTCGCTTTAGGGTCGTGATTTGGAATCCCAACAAGTGTAGCACTAAAATGCATTATTTTATACGTATGTTTTGCTCCGCGTAAGTGAAGGCGAGCATCAAAGTGTTGTCAAACATACGCCTGTTCAAACATTGAAAGAGGCGAACGCTCAGAATTCAATTATTTCTTTAAAAGATTGTTTTTTTTTTAAATCTTCTCTTTCTTGGCCAGATGATATGGCCTAAAATGGAACGAGCTCACTTCTAAAGCACTGGAAATCCTGCGCATCGACGGAATAGAGTAAAAACTGTATGGCGCTGGACAGGATGGTGATCGCGAGAAAAATGGCCCTGGTTTGGCCTACCACTGCCAGTCAGTAGGGCCGCTCAGCCATCACCGAAGGTTACAAGTACCCACCCTGTGAAGCTGTCCAGAGGCCCGCTAAGATGCCTACCCACCCTAATAAAAGTAAATCCCACCACACGTTCATCTCAATCTATGGTTAACATTCTATCCAAGAATGTGTTCAAGATTTTCTTGCCAGTCACAGCTTCTTAATTAATTTCTTTTCTTTCCACATTTCTTGAGCACAAACACCCGAGCGTTAATCAAACATATATTGTTTGTCGTACCAGTGAAATACGAGCCCCCACATATATGACGTCTCATGATTGTGAGCCGTCAAACATTGCAGTAGTGTAAGCTCGTGAGATTATAAGATTTCTTCTTCATTAAGATTTTAATTACTGTAAGTAGATTGAAAGGTTGAAACCTTACTAAATACCTTTTTCTTTAACGTGTTTATGGAGCTGTAACAAAATTGCCTCTTTTGTTTTCTTTCACCGTTTTTATTTTAAGGCTGCCTTTTATTTTCCCCGTTAAATCCAAGTTTTTTTGTACGGAGAGAGAAATTTGGGAGATTTTCTTTGTTTCAGCTTACAAAAGTATTTGGGTATATAAAGATTTCAAAATATGTCATAATACACTTATAGAAAGCACTTAAAGCCGTTGATCTCGGCTGTCATTTGTAGATCTTTGACAGTCGTTACTGTTAGTCAGAAGCTTATAAGTTTGACAACCAGTCTTACCATGTGTGATACATGTAAGTAATACGATAAAATTGCCGAGTTACTGGATTGTGGTGGTCCAATAGGCAGTCGCTCCATGTAAAATACTGATATTCAGCTGCATTTGGCGAACCAAATGCAACCTACCTTTTTACCTTTTTTCTGAAAAGGCTACGCAGCTGATGAACTTTGTATACCTGCACTTAGTTCGCAATACAGGAATTTCAATTTGAAGAATTGCATGGCGAATATTTCGATGGTAACAGTGAATTTGATTCGTGAATCAAATGACATGTTTCCTTAAACCTTTTAATCTCAGGAGTTCAAATATCGGTAGGTAATGAAACAGATTTTGTTTGTACAACGATTGTGAAGTTGAGCGCCTGTCAACTGACGTCATCACGGGAAATGGCTTCAAAGAAGCGAGCTGTGAGAGTGAGATTATGAGATTTCAGCTTAATTAAGATTTTCATTACTTTAGATTAGAAAGGTTGAGAGGTTAAGTACCGTGAACCCCTTTGTTTTCTTTGGTACCTTTGTTTTATTGGAGTACCTAAAGATGATCCAGTCTCTAATTAGTAGATAGTTCTGGTAAAAAACGAAAACGTTTAGTTTTCCGATACCTCTATTTAGATAGTTTATATATTGTTACGCCTCAGTCCTAGATTTTTATCGTTTTTGCACAAAAGGTTTTTTTCTCATAATCAGAAACATCAAGCGTTAATCCCCTTACATGCTCATTGCGTTCAGTAAAAATGTAATCTGATAACTTTTAGACCTAAGTATCCAACTTAAATGTGTATGTAGTATAATTTAAGTGTGTTCAGTGATTTCGAAAAAATATTAAATAAGTACTTGACCAACAACAAAAAAAAAAGATTCCGATGAATGAGAGCCTCCTCTTACTTTTTCAAAGTATGTTAAATACAAATAGCGACAAGAAGCGAAAATGGCGAAAGCGTTTTCGATGCCTAAAACCATTATGATTTGAAACATGTATTGCAACAAATTGACGCGACGGACAACAATAAGATTTGTCCAGTCATTTTTTGACCTTTCCTGAACCCTTTATTTAGTGAAACAGACTGTAAAATAGCCCTACATAAAGGATTTTCCAACAAAAGAAAAATAAAACTCTTCAAGCGAACAACAACTCTTCAAGCCAAGAGAAAACTAGTTTAGCATAAAATATGGTCCACGTTCGCCTCACACCGTATGTGTGCACCTAGTCAGTCACCCAAGAGTAGGGTTGCCATCTATAAAATTTGGAAACCAGGAAAAGACGCGTGAAAACCCCGGATTTTAGAGCCCAGAACCCGGACACGAGTCGTAGTGCGCATCATGGCAACTGCGTTGGGAAGGGTGGGGGGACGATGATGTGTGCGTATGTCGCGGGCGGCCGAAGACTTTAAAGTTTTAAACCCGGACTACAAATGAAGCGGACACTCCCCGGATGCCCTCGAATAGAACAAATCCGGGGAAACCCGGACGGACGGCAACCCTACCCATGAGAAAAGACTTCGACTATTCCTTTACGTACACTGTACAGTCACGAACACAGTCATGGAACTGAGGAACTTTTGAAAGCGATTTTTTCCACTATCTTGATTGCAATTTTAAGTAGTTATGAGCATATTATTTTTTATCCAGTACTTTATGAATTCGATATTACTCGTATAATCGTAATGTTAAGTATAGGTATCACGAGAAATTCGATTGTTTTTTTTAGTAAGCCAGAAAATTCAACATTTTTGAAAAGGTGAGTGTTATTTTCCTAAGATAGTTTTCTTGCCTATGATAAAAACTCAAGCATTACTGCTTGTGACTGTACATATTACTTGCCACATATTCATAAATATTTATACGAACATTTTGCTCTAAAATGGACAAACTTCGTCCACATATCTGTTTAGTATTCAAATTTTGAAACTTTCAAAGGCTTTTCGAGCTTTGGAGTCACGAATTCAATTTTCAACTCAGTTTTGTCAAATTACACTAGGAGATGTGTGTTTGTTTGTTTATATACTGTGAACATGTAGATACATATAGTTGAGCTCCTTGAGTTATGAGTTGAGCTACACGATAACCGACAAATGCTTGCACTGACTGGACAGGTCCACTTAAACTGGGTGGTTCTTTCTTCAAAAGACCACCTCAGACTCATGCATGGTTCTCGTAAGATTTTTTTTTACCAATACAAAATGTCTGGACTATAAAAGAGACTGTGACCTCTGAGTTTGTTTCGGCTGTTTCTTCTCAGAGTAGTCAGGTACGAAACACCGGCTTCATCTAGTTTAAAAAATAAAAATGATATTTTTTTGACGTGTAAAAGAGTTATCAAAACCAATTTGCAAAATAAGGAGTAAGTAAGAAGCATTTATCATAGAGGGTTTGGACAAGTGTCAATTATACTTTCGAAACCAACAAAATTGACATTGTATTTCTTCACCTGTTTGTTCTTCTGTTATGTTGTGATCAGCCTATCACTGCAATAACTACGCTTCAGCAGTTCAAGGCTTAAAGACTGCTGGACTGGCAGAATCAAAGACAGAGGCGTCTATATTTTTTTCAAATTTAGCTGTCTAATGTAAAGTTGCCCAATCTGTCAAACTTCTCCAATAGATTTTCAACCTTATCACAATAATGTTTAATTGGTAAAATTTGACAGATTCGGGTAGGTTGACCTGCTGGCATCTACACCCACTGCTGGCTTTTACCGACTCCGAATGCCTTTGATTTTGCTACAAATAGGTTAATATCTGTATTGACAAATAGCAGTATTTACAAAAACTCTTGTGAGATTATATTCCACCTCTACAGCAATCACTACAGATGACCTTTTTCTTTGAGGGCGTGAAAACAAAAAATAACTTCTCCCGGCTCTGATTTTGCAATAGGAAGCTTTTAAGGGCCATTACTATGTTAAACTTTACTTCCACATGAATACTCAACCTACTGTAATAAATTCAGAAGCTCTCAAAAAGTTTTAAAACTAAATATTCATTGCACGAGAGTCCAGTAACTATCTGGTCGGTACAACCGGCTTTTAGTTAACGATGACACGGTCCGCTTCACATTACGACCGGGGATACTTTTTATCTCTTTAGAGCGAATATGTGGAGTGTGATCCTGCCTTTCCAACTTGGATTTTTCGAATATTTACTGACAGATTTACGATCAATTGAATCAGGGTTTGACGGTGACTTTGTTCATATGTTTTGCAATGCCCATTACGAAATAATTAATAACAACCTAACTGCTTTTCTCTGCCATCAGACAAAGAATCAGTTTGAGCTGGTAAGCTGGTCTGTTTTTAGATGCTGTGTCGAGTTGCGTCTCCCAAATAATACTCAAAGTGGAGTTGCGGCATCGCTGCTTTGTAAATTCAAAATTCATTGACCAATTGTTCGGTTTAATCAGTCCTCGACAGAGTTATCGTAAAATAAAAATTAAAAGTCTAAGCAATCTAGCCGACAAGATGTCCTCTTGTTCTTTATTTTCAAACTACACTTTTCACTCCTTGACAAAGGACTCTCTCCCCTCGTATCAACTATCACGAAACTTTGCGTCCTCCTTAAATTTCGGACGGAACCTGTCCAATTCGTCCCGTCATCTCCTTCGTGGCCTATCGCGACCTCACTGTACCCTCAGATTGTCCAGCACGCGGCAGCCTATTTTATTAATATTCAATTATTCTGTATCTGGTTAGACTGGAAGCCGATCCCAGCATTGTTGATGAGAAACTGGTAAAAGTGGCCGATGGTAACAATGACGAATTTTAATTGCATATTATCCTCCATTAAGTTATAAAAAAAACAAAATAGAATCACCTACGTTAAGTCTATAAACAAAAGAGAAAATAATTTCAATTTTGTAAACGAGAAAGTAATTCAATACAGATGTCAAAGAAAAATTAGAACGCTGCATTGAAATCACAACAAAGGAAAACGCGTGCATGCAAAAAGTGATAAAAGCAAATTGTTCTACAAATCAATGTTGCGCTATTGTTTCTATATTAGAAGACGTAAATTGTACTAAGGGCTTTGTCACGCCTGCTGGGGTCGCGGGACCAAGGGATTACCGTGACCCCGGTACGTAAAGGGCTAGTGAAGGACACCGTGGATTTTAGTCACTACAAGTCTGACAGTCCCTCCCGCCCTGCCCTGGGTGGGAGGACTCATTTGATGATTTTACCACGATAAAAAAAAAAGGGCTTTGTCACAGGATCCGTCACTGTCTATCAAAAAACAGGAAAGGTCATGAGGCTGGATGTTCATATTGCATGCGGAATCATGTATTTTATCGGATCCGTCACAACATACATACGGAATCGTAATGGATCCGTCACAAATATTCAAAGATTCAAAGCAAAATGTATTTTTTTTGTTTCGTTCTTGGGTGAGTGGGTTCTAACTGACGAACGAACCATTTGTCAAGTCGTAAAAAAATTACGTGACTTCTATGGCATGGCTATTAATTATTATTCACGCATAAATACGGAATAGTTTCTTTTTCCTTACAGTTTCACTATTTTATTGTAATCATTTCAGTAAGGTCTCTCTAGATGTAAGTAGTGTAACGCCATGCCGTTTTTTGAAATTTATCATGTGGTCGCCGGTCCTTGAATCCGTTCGCATATTTATGTACAAGTATATACCATAACGTATTATTGGGTTTCTAACCGACAACTAATTTCACTGGTCTACATCAAAATTGCCTTTTACATTAAAATAATATATTGATTGTATTCCACTCGCTGAACATAAATATACAAATTAAAATTCATAGTTAGCTCTTATTGTGCATTTATGCCATATAAATATAATAGCGGGTAGCGCGACAGATATATCACATTAATGATGATAACTCAAAATATTTAGTGATTACCCGCGGAAATTCTATTATTTCACATTTGTTTATTGCGTTTAACGCTGACTGTGTTTTGTTCAACAGTTAAAACGTGAAATTGATACCGTTTTTTTTTTTACATTTTTAGTGAAAAATCTACAGTTTTCGTTATGTCGCGTAAATGTGTTAATAGAATGGGCTATACCAAGTACTGTTGATTTTTGTGCGAATGGGATAATCGGGCTAGATCTTTCGATTACATAAAAAACGATTGGAATCCTAGACTAAGCCTGAATCCTGGAGAAAAGAACGTCAAGCACCTTCCTCTAGTTAATTCCCAAAAAATTCTTCTACCACCTTTACATATAAAATTGGGACTGATGAATAACTTTGTGAAGGCTCTCAACAAGGATGGACCAGCATTCAAATACCTGCGAAGTAAATTTCCACGTATAAGCGACGCCAAAATTAAAGAAGGAATCTTTATCGGACCTCAAATAAAAGAGATTCTAAAGGACCAAAACTTTGATTCAGTTTTACAGGGCTTTGAAAAAGAAGCATGGGAATCTTTTAGAGCAGTCGTTCATGGTTTTTTGGGCAATAAGAGAAATGAAAATTATGTTGAACTTGTGAACAATCTCCTTCAAAAGTATCAACAGTTGGGTTGCAATATGTCCCTAAAAATTCATTTTCTTCACTCTCATCTTGATTTTTTCCCTTCTAACTGCGGTGATGTAAGTGACAAACGTGGTGAACGATTCCACCAAGACATCTCGACAATGGAAAAGAGATACCAGGGCCGATGGGATGCGTCAATGTTAGCGGACTACTGCTGGAATTTGAAAAGAGATACCCCTAACAGTGATTACAAAAGACAAACAAAAAATAAGAGAAAATCTTAAATAAATACGTTATTTTTTTTAAATTGTAATATTTCCAATTTTATATAAGTAAAAAGCGAAAAATAATAGTAAATGATTATTATAGTTTTTTTTTTATAAAATGTTTTGTACTTTAATGTGTTACTAGAAGCCAAATTTTGTATATTAGGTATATTTCCAAAATAAGAGCTAATTAAAAAAACATATTCTTGTTTTTCTATTCAGTAACCTTAAAGCAATATAAAAATAAAGTATTCAATTGAAAGGCACACAAAAAGTTACATTTTGTAGACCAGTGTTTCAGGTTGTTGTATTATGAAAATTCTATGGTTAACTCTGCTAGTCATTTGTAAGATTGTGTGCCACATCAGATGCAAAGCATCACCGCTTAATGCTTTTTACACTATCTATCCTTGATATCATTATCTCACTTTAAGACAGTTTGTATGGATTACAAAACTGAGGAGATATACAAATTTAAAGTTGTGGGTTGGTCTACTAGATTGTTGGATTACTAGATTGTTGTAAATGGTTCATCCATTTACAACAATCTAGTAATCACAATTAAAGAGTAAAAAACTAAAAAACTTTACTTTGGAAACTTTGTATGTGCTTTAGATAAGGGTAAAAATATTAGTGCCACGTAAAATATTATAATGAAAGAACTTTTAGTAAATATCAGGAGGAGCTTGCGAGGTTTATAATATAAAATACCGACCGACCGTATAAACTTTTACTAAGCTCGTAAAAGAAAATAAAGTTAAGTGAAATTCCACGGCTTCTTTGTATAATCTGATATCGTCTAAATTCTGTTCTTTTAAAACAGAACCAAAATACCCAAACTTTTAATTATAAAGGAAATTTTGAAGACCTGGTTTAATGTTACAGACTATGTTTTAAGGTGCTGATAAACTTGAGCATTCGCTTGTAAGGAGCATTCTTCAAAACAAACGAGAGCGTTCTAGCGAGCATTCTAACGAGCGTTCGGGCGATCTTTTTGCCGTTCCGACTGTCAAGTCTGATATATTCATGATGAAGTTTTTTTGACGACCATCGACTCTGGAAAGATCGTAAAAATATTCGCTAAAGCGATGTTCGGCTCTATGCTTGACTCTATTTGTTATTCAGTATACCGGCGAATGCTCAATGTACTGCTACAAGTGAATGTTCAAGTTTATCAGCCTTTAGGTGTATCAAAATAAGAATAGATAGATGCTGTAAACGTGGAAAAAAGTTTAACCTACGGTTAAAACGGCAACTACCGGCAAAGATGAGACGATAGGATGAAAGAAGAAATAAAATCGCACTAATCAACATCAGCCGGAAGACGTCCACTGCTGAACTAAAGCCCTCCCCTTTAGACCGCCACGTCGAACGACAATTCACTACTTGCATCCAACGATTGCTCGCGATTTCACTCACTCTCCGGTAAAATTTACCCAGTTCCTCCAGTTGTCCTGTGCGTTCCATGGCCGCAGTACACCTTTAGAACAGTGCCATTATACATACATATGTAGGTCCTAAATACTTCGTGTGCTTGCTACTAATGACAATTCCTAAGAACATTTCTGCCAAACGTTTTCAGAATTATAGGCGTGATGTTATATTTTTATGCTCGTGAGATATTTCATTCTAGCCACATTAATCATTCTTAGAAAAATTAAAAAAAAAAAACAATACAAGAAAAATGGCGTACGGTATTGTACTCGTAAATCGGTATTGACGTATTTGTAACAAAAAAAAAAACAGAATACGAAATTACCCAAATCCGCCATTATGTAGGTACAGTATTTCTTTCTGCTTCGATAATAATTGATGGCCTATAAATCTGTGTTCTAAATCAGTCGTTTTACTGAGTTTTACGGCCACCAAGGCTATCAGTGACTCATTGTTTGTGAAATCTGCTAAATCACTAGTTGTTACTTTTGCACGCATTGTATAGCAGTGCCATATCAGGCCGTAAATGTGCTTTGTCGTTTGTTAAACGATTAAGGACACATCTGGGAGATTGACAAAACCATTGTATTTAGCTTCGCTTTGTTCGAAAATGATCGCTAAGCACGAACATACAGTATACGCACAAACAAAAGGTGCACTTGTATTTCACTACGTAAAACGAGAGAACGCTGAAAGTCCACTCGCATAGTCTTGATGGGCATTCCGGCACGACCGGAGAGAGATCAGGCGCAGAACTAACGCTTTGACGCTCACCGCTTTCATTCAAACTCTAGGCTCCCATCTATGCAGCTCCTGAGGAGGAATTCTTAATATTTCCATTTAAAATTCCTTAGTATATTCCTCAATTGCAAATTGCCCGACCCGGTAATTGAACTCAGGCATTCACACTTAGCAAAAGCGCTTGCAGACACGAGACGAATGAACCGAGTAAGTAACCGTGCGCTTTTTTTTACGCGGTTAAATCGCTAGGCAGGATTTGGCGCTCTACGGGGACCCCATCAGATTGCCAGATGGAACACGACGCGCCGGCGTCGACCCGAGTAACAACGCGTTTACCGCGTTATATCACTGTCAATATTGAAAGATTAAAAAAAAAACCTTTGCCTCCATGGCCATGAATAGACAGCCTTATTTATCATTAGTCACGCTACAATAAACGATTCTAAGAGAATACTGTAGCAAACGGAACAATCAATAATGTATTCACGAGACTAGACCTTGTCATCTTGACCTATGGCTGTAATTTGCATGCTTTATGTTGATTGACTGTCATTTGTTTGTTATTTAGTAAGTGGACTACCTTCCTTTGTAAACCCACAATAACTCATGTTATTTTAGGATTTATTATTTACATTTTTACCGGGGGCCACTTATGACATGGCTTTTTTCCACGTTTTCATTCTATGTACGATTTAGATAAAAGGTCTATGAATAAAAAATGTTTTTCTCGTTTTAATATAAATATAAAACGTACTAGCGACCCGCCTCAACTTCGCACGGTAAAATCTCTACTATATTATGCATGTTATATACATAATTATAAACCTTCCCCTTTCCCCTAAGCATACAAAGGGACAGACAGACAGACAGCGGAAAGCGACTTTGCTCTATACTATGTATCTTTTTCAACGAAATTTGTATTTCATAATTTATATGTAAACTATTGACTGCATACCTTTGAGGTATTTAGTGCCTAAACTTTTAAATTATTCTATACCTTTTGCAGGTTGCAAAATCACAAAGAGCAAACCCTGTTCAATAGAACCTTTGGTCCAGCGGTGGCTCAAAGAGGCGGTAGCATTTTACCTCCCTTTGAAGTGGTAAAACACAATGGATCTCTTTTGTTCGAAAATTCGCATTTTTGCACAGGACAGTCCGTTTGCCACCATATTGAAGAGAAAAGAAATCCACTGACAAAGAACTTTGAATAAAGAAAAATGAGAAAAACTTACAGCTGTGAATTTAATTACATACGACTGTTACAATGGTAAAGTTATCGCAAGCAAAGTCACTAAACGATGTCTTAGGTTTGGCTCCCTGCTCGAGCAAAGAGTTAGACATTATTGATATGCACCTGGATCTAGAATTAAGTTAAGTTAACGTGTGACGACTGAGCAATTCACTGCTGCGCTGCGGGTTTCATTCCCGTACAGAACATATAACTATCTGTGTGATCTACAAGTAGTTATTTCCGGTCTGGGTGTTTCTATATGTAGGGTTTAAAAATTGTAAACACACCCACGACTCAGGAGTTTCCAGAGAGGTTCTAAAAAAATTCATTCCTAACGTTGGTGTATACCAAATAAAGGTACTGATAGCTAGTGGATTGCAAAACGTTAATGAGCGTGGACTGTACTAATGGAATGATGGAAACACGTAAATTGGCAATATTATAAATTTATTACAATATTAGTTAGTATTGACAACTGCCCAGACAAGCCAACGAGACAAAGAACATAAAGAAAAACTATATTTAAAAAAATGACATTTATACAAAAAAAGGTCGCACCATAGCCAGTCGCCAACAGGTAAACTTTACCAAGCCACATAAGATATAATTATACCTACTGATGTTATGCGTCATTGAAAAAAAAATGACCTAATTAGCCAAATAATTGCAAAAATGCTTGAAGGCAATCTACAAAAAGCTCTTGTTAGAAAAAAAACAAGAGATAACAATTGCAAAATAACAACAATCAGTACTTAATAATAAGACGTTGTCAAAGGAAACATCTTCTGAATAAATAAAAGCTTGATGAAAGGAAAATGAAAATATTAGACATGTACAAAATGAAACATGTTTACTGTACGTTTATTAATTCGTAATATGGCCTTCTGAACATGGATGAATTAAGTAAAGAACGATATGAAAAAAGGGGAGTGAATAATACCAAGACTGTTAACAGGGGAAAATGGAACAAGAAAACCGCCAGTAATACCCCTATACATGTGTGATGAAGAAAACGTATCAACGACCCAAAACTAGGACAGGAAGATGATTATGATAATACTATCTGTTATTACATAATCACACCACTAGTGAAAGCTCTAAATGAGGACTAGGCTGGCAGTAATCGGGGTCGCGGGACTGTACGAATTACCGTGACACCAGAACGTAAAAGGCTATTGAAGGACATCGTGGATTTTAGTCAGTACGAGTCTGACAGTTCCTCCCGCTCTGCCCTGGGTGGGCGGACCCATTTGATGATATTACCACGATAAAAAAAAGGCTGGCAGTAATGAAATTCAACAACCCTTAACTTAATACAACATAGCTAAAAGAACTTATCATTATCAAAAATTTACAAGAGCAAAGACCACGAGGTCACCCAGGTGGTCCGATAACCCAGATGTAGTCATATGCCATAATTGTCAAAGAGAAAGTGATTCATGGAGGTAACAGAATCATGACCCTCCGAATTGAAAGACGTTAGGAGACTCGGTAGGATAATAAATCCATGCATAATCTTTTCCTCAACAGTCACTACAGTACTAATATACCTAGTTTAAATTATTTTTGTCCTTGAAATGAAATATATACGGTTACGTTACTTTAGGTATTTATATTTCGGAAAATAAATTATTAAAATCCAGCATTTTTACAAAAAACTACATCTGAATAATCAATAAAGGTCTCAATAATCAATAAGGGTCTCGAATATTGTATTGTCCAATGTTCTCCTGATTTGAAGACCCACAAATGTTCCTTCATTTAATTTAACCACAAAAAGATTCGGAAATACAGTGCAGAGTCATTGAAATGCAGGCTTGGACTTATCCAAAGCTTTGGTAAAATTCTTCATCAAGCTCATTAAGTTGAGCTTGATGAAGAATTTTACCAGTGAAGCAGTGGTAACATTATTTATTTGGGTCGACTAAATATGTATTTTTAAAGTTCATCTTACCTGGAATAGATTCGTTTTTAAAGATTTTCTTTGGAAAGAAAAAATCGAACCGTATTCAGTACACTGTCTGTACTGACGCTCTTTCCAGCCGATCTAACGGGGTTTTTACCTACTGCGTCGAATTCGTCAATCCATTTCTAACCTCTCAAGGTAACGTCTTTCATTTTTATCTTAATTTGACACCGGAACTTCAAAATAATGTAAATAGGCTTCTTTCAATGGGTTTGTTTCAAGGAAAACACGGTTTAATTGAAAACTTTCCCCACGAACATAACAAAACCAATGTGGATGTAGTTTGCACACTCTAGATGACATTTAAAAATAAAAATAAGACTTTGAATCACACAGTTATTTACAAAACAGAACGATAAAGGTATATAAACAATTGCGGGTACAATCAAAACAAAGACTTCTTTATCTCAGAAATGTGACGTGCTATTAAAATTAAAAACACATTCTTTTAAATTACCGTCCAAAGCGTATAAATAAATAAAATATGTTTCATTTCAAGGACACAAAAAAAATTGTAAACAAGTGTATTATAAATGCGAAAGTAATCCTTGCTTGTCTGTCTGTCTTTCGTTACCAGGTTTGCCACCACCAGCACGAGTAGCATGACCTTTCCACATTCTACCAAGAACAGACAAAGTTATTTCCATACACGAAGGTTTATTTGCCCGACTATGGTACAACCCAGACGACAGAAGAATATCTTTTCAGCATTTTAGAATTCGCCATGCTTGGGACGATATAAATCTTCGACAATCTGTCATTTTGGCTATTCTCCCGTCGGCAAAATCCGTCTCTACGGTGTCTGGCTACACGTACTGGACTAATTTCGATGCCATGTCTTAACCAGAGTCTCTTGTATACTTTACTTGTACATCTTAACTCAGGCTAACAGTTACATCGAGAATAACAAACTTATTTTCGTAAACTTATTTTCTGCTAAGCGGACAAAGCAGCGGGCAAAAGCTAGTAACAATAATGAAATCATACCATACTACTCGTATATTCATTTCGTAGAATCTACGAAAGGTTATGGATAGTACCAAGAAAGGTGTGGTGGAAGAAATTACCCGTCCTGAAAATTTTATTGAAGATATTTTACATGTTTTGAGATATCATTATATAGAATAAAATAAAGTCGCTTCCCGCTGTCTGTCTGCCTGTGTATGCTTATATGTTTAAAACTACGCGACGGATTTTGATGAAGTTTTTTTTTATAAGATAGAGAGGGAGATTTTTATGGACTCGTATTTAACACGCACAATATAGTAGAGATTGCACCCGTGCGGAGCCGGGGCGGGTCGCTAGTGTACATATATAACTGTAATGTGGAAATAATGATAGTTAAATTGAGACACCAATGAATGTAGGGGAACAGTGTATAAGACGGGGACGCGAGGTATAATGGGGACATACACTCTTTAGGCGTACATAACACAACAATAACGTAGCGCAAACGCCATCAGGACGTCATTTGCAAGCGGCCATTAACAAATGGCGTCCTGTTAGCGCTTGCGCTGTGTAATATTGTGTTAAGTTTGCCTTAAGTGTGTGAGTTCCCATCATACCTCGCGTCCCCGTCTTATACACTGTTGCCCTAGTATGTATATTTTTTATTCGAATGCCCAAAAAATAAACATGTACTTATTTACAAAATTCTCATGTCTGATACAAATAGCTTATAACGTCAAACTATTTTGCTTAATGAAATTCCTATCTCAACTAAAGTTAATATTAAATCTTTGACCTTATTTTTAGAAAGTCCGGTTTCACCCAAATTCCTTTTCATACTTTTTTATTCATAAGGTTCGGTGAAATAGAGGATACCAAAATTATGTTATCCCTAAAATGATATATCTGATTTTCAGCACATCCAAATTGTGTTTATTCATCACGTCTGGAGATATTCAATCATTTATCGAAGCTGTACACTTCGGCGTTTCTATTATCAGGATTCCAATACTCGAAGATCAATTCAATAATGTCGGCAAAGCAGTAAACAAAGGTTTTGGTAAGAAAGCAAATATTGAAGATAAAAAGAACGTTGAAAGCAGCTATGTGTGACGTAATAAGAAATGCCAAGTAAGTGAATATTGCAGAGTTAATACAACTTTATGAGGGTACAATTTAGGTGAAAACATTTCGGGATTCTACGAAGCACATATTAAAAGAACTTGGGGAATTTCCTGGTTCTGAATTACCCTATTTTGTGAACGAAATGGTCAGTCTTGTAGATAATGATCTCAATAAACAATTTAGGAAGAAATATAGAAAACATTTACCTATTTGCTTGTGAATATGATGTGGTTGGAAAGGCATTTACTACTGTGTTGCATAATAAAGTTGCGTTCAAACCCACCAGACCGGACCTGGACAGACAATTAATATGTATTGTCAATACATTAGCAATGTCAGTCTGATATTCATAACCAATCAAACCCACTCGGTTGGATCGCACCCTTATGAATAAATATGGAAGAAGAGAATGATGCCGTGCCGGTAGCAAATGAATGGAATATTTTTTATTTAGAATAGTTTCGATCTTGGTCTCAATCTAACCCAGAAATAAATTTAAGACCTAAGATGGAGAGTTTACACTGAAGGAACTGAAACTATTGGCGACAGATCTGACAGAATGGTGGTCACGAGTCAAGCGGGCCTAGTGAGAGCCTACCACTGTAAATGGGATTGTTCAACCATCACCACAGGTAACAGGTAGCCCATGGTGTCGGTGCCCGGGGTGACCCACTAGGAGGTGGCTAATAATAGTGATGCAGGCTGAAACTCTCATCATGAACTAACATCTCGTGCTCAGGCTTTTTAATCACAAACTGTCTTTTAAAGGGGTATGCAACTTATTGGCATCAAATTTTTTTTTCTTTCGCCAGTAATGAAATGTTGGTGGTTGGCAACCTAAGAATTTTGTAAAAAATATTTTAAAAAATCTAAACCGTAACCAACCAGAGATATTTGAGATTTTTATTTTATGGATTTTATTTTGTTCTAATCGGCAGTAAATCACTTCTAATTAGAACACAATTAAAACCGCCATATCTCTGGTTGGTTACGGTTTAGAAACTTTTTTTTTTCTATGGACTTCTTAGGTAGTAGAAAAGAAAAAAAAATTGATGCCAAGATCCATACTAAAAGTTGCATGGGCCTATTTGTAGCTTAATTTTATTTTCAGGTATCGACAAAGCGCAAAAGAACTAGCATCACTATACCATGGTCGTCCAAGATGTCATCGTAGGTAAAAAAGGGGCTTTAAAATTACGATAACCTTTATCAGATCCTTGCAGTATGCCATATTCCAATATCATGTCTCTTCGTGTTCATTGTTACAAGAAAAGTCGATGACATCGATTACAAGCAGGTTTTTGAACATATTAGTTAGACTAAACTGTATAAGTAAAAGCTTTCCATTTTTTCCTAACCTGCTCTGTGTCAAACCTAGGCAAAGGACTAACTTAATGCCTTTGTCAAACAGACAGGCGAATCCAAAGCGATAACGAACCGATACGAGACGTCATTCCGATATTTCTGTCACGCTATCGGATCGCTTTCGCTTTTCTATGTGACTGGATTCAAACAATTCCACACATTACAAATAAAAACGCCTCGCTTCGCATTCATCATGCCTGTCTGTTTGTCAAAGGCTTAAATCCTTTTATTTCTCGTGAATACACGCGTCCTTCTTCCAGTTCTTTCTAAATATATAATGTAATAAATGAGGTAGCCTGAATGGTGGTGATATTCTTTTAACGTTCCACTTACAAGACTCATAATTAAATTCTCCGATCCCATTTCCTTTTCCGTACAGCTAGTAAAAGATTCACCAGCAAAATAAAAGAATTCTTCAGTTATACGTTTTCCTACACTAACATCTTTATAGCACCAGCGAGCTTTCCTTTACCGGCTTTCGTTACAGAGTCTGCAAGTCTCAAAGTTAACTGTGTCTAGAGAAATGAATGCCTCTTCGAGAAGCAGCAACACAGTCGTTTTCAAATAAAAAAGAAAAACAGTTGTAAGACGTGAGGTTCTGATACTTTCAAAGCTTTGAGTTATCTTGGTTCGAGTGTTGAGCCTCGTTCACATGAGGAGAGTTACTTGACTGTCGACAAGAGGGAATATACGCGGGACTGTCAGGCAGTTTTGGCGAGCTGTCACCCTTTAGGCCATCATCAGCGACATCTTTTCGAAATCTTTGATAATGTAAATGCGGTGACAAGAAAATGAGAATCTTAGGTCGTGCCAGCGAAAAATGATAACTCCGTTACGTCTGTTTATTGGTGTTTATTCTTTATAAATTCTACTATCAAGTTTATGTTTCTCATTTGCTGAGTCCCATGACGACCAACTCTTCATCGTGAGTCATTCACGAGATTTCCTTCACCGCTTTGAGTAGGTATTATTTCCACGAAAACAACTTGTTCTAGTGGAGAACCTGTCATCGTAAAAACGACACTAGACACACAGTATTATGGATAAACATAGAAAAGTAAATGTTTGGACGTTTCTATCGCGTTATATAAAACGGGAAGTTTAAATACATGTGAAATGTTTTCATAATACGCCTCTGAGTTTGTTTACTCTTACTGGAAGTACTGTGTGTTATGTTAAGGAAATGTTTTATTAAAAGTATTAATAACTGGTTAAGAATAGGTTACATACTCAGCTATGTGTGAAATAAGGCTACCAATAATGGTGACGATGAAAACGTTATGAGGAAACCGGTAGGTCTTTTTGTAGTGTGTTGTAGTCAACAAATGAAGACCTGCCGTCCAGTGTGGACCGGAAGGAACTGTCAGACTCGTTCTGACTAAAATACTCGGTGTTCCTTCAATAGCCCTTTACGTTCCAGGGTCACAGACCCACGACCCTAAACCGGTAGGTCTTTTTTTTTAACGTGGTAAAATCATCAAGAGTCCCCCACCCAGGGCAGAGCGGGAGGGACTGTCAGACTCGTACTGACTAAAATCCACGGTGTCCTTCAATAGCCCTTTACGTACCGGGGTCACGGTAAATCATAAGTCCCGCGACCAAACCGGTAGGTCTTAGAGATAAAAAGATGGCATGTAAGTACAATTCTGAAACACGCACTAGACCCCTGTTATATACAGCCCCTTTTTACCTTGTGTTCGAGCAGTGGCACATTATAGTCTGATTCTGGTAAGTCTCATGTAGTTCGTTGAAGATTAAACTTACGAAGTAATTACTCAAAAGACCCCATAGGGATACGAAGTTCCACCGCGATAAAATTTAAAATCGATTTAGTGATTATTTAGCAACGAAATTTAATCAAACTCCGATTTAATTAGTATCCCGCCACATACATTGTATAATTATACGTTTGATTGTGATTTGTGCGAAACAATTATCCGATCATGTATAAGTTAATTACGAAACAGAGCGGATCGTAATTAAATACGAAGCTATATCTTTCATTAATCATTACGTGGCATATTGTAACGTAGGTAATAATTACTGATATTAGCTGGTATTCATTTACCCTGGTCAGATTAAGTTATATAGCAAACAAAAGATTGGTCGGAGTTCTGCTAGTATATTTAATTAGGAACGAAAATATAAATGTTTGATAACAGATACGATAGCATCATCATCCCATAAATGTTCCCACTGCTGGTACATAGGCCTCCTCTCCGTGAGAGGGAGTGCGGGTTGGTAGATGTCACAATGTCTTCGAATTTATGGTTCTAAAAATGCCGGTTTCCTCACGATGTTTTCCTCCACCGTTTTGAGAGCAGTGATGATGATATAAATACCACAACATTTGCACCTGGCTGGGTTCGATCGCACTGCCAACAACTCAGGTGAGTCAGGTCTAGTACTTTTGGGCCACCACTGAGTTACTTTTTTTTTATCGTGGTAAAATCATCAAATGAGTCCTCCCACCCATACTGTCAGACTCGTACTGGCTAAAATCCACGGTGTCTTTCATTAGCCCTTTACGTACCGGGGTCACGGTAATTCGTGAGTCCCGCGATCCCGACAGGCTTTGGCCCTCTACAGGGGGCCCCGTCACTATACTGACACTCTACTACTTATTACCGTCGCGGAAAGCTTACTAATCTTAGATGAATTTTCCATGTGAATACCAGTTATTTAATTGTAATAATACGCGTAACACATCGTTTAAACAGTGACAGTTCATCGTTACTTAAACCGACTATTAATCTATTGACATTCAATTCGATTAATTCATAGTGTAATTACGCCTCCATCTTGGATTGTCTCCACATTTCGCTATTCAATAGCTAGGTCTGGTTGTCAAATCAAATCTTCTGGTAGATAGAACACGTATTGTATGGTCACACAATTGTACAAAGGTTTCTAATATACTGCCTTAAGCAGCTCTTGTTTCGAGATTTCTATGTATAAGATTTTCACAAAGACATAAATATAAGTTCTACTGATAATAAGTTCCACATAGACTTCTTACTTTTTTTTTAAAAGAAAAGCTTGCTTCCACGATACAAAACACAGTAAATTCACTGAAAATCTGCGTTCTCAAACAGAAAAATATAAATAGAGTCCCTGGATGGATCTCCAAAACGGGCGTATTCGTGTGATCGCTCTGGTGCTTTTCAGAGATTGATTTTTAATAGTAATTATGTATCTCATTAAAAATAATGATATTCAAATAGTATATTTTTACTATTGGCCTTCAATTTTCACAAACAGTTATGAAAATATTTAAGTTCAAAAATTTCGCGACCAGAGCAATCATAATTGGTGCCAGAGCGATCATAAATGGTGAAATCAGTGAAACAAAAAAACTAATATTGATAAAATATTATTTATTTAGCCGTTTTCAGTCATATATTATTTTAGAAAAATACCGTTACAATTTCAAAATATTACATTATAATTTTAAAATAACAATTAACATACTTATAAAAAACAACTTTTGGCTTAGTTTCATTTATTTGGACTATATTATCCGAACTTTCCCTACTTTTCTTCCTACGAACCTTTTGCTGGCTTGGAGTCAAATCACTCATTGGTTGTACTGTGCCCCGAGCTTTTTTCCTTTGGTGATTTTCTCTTGACTTTGCAAACCATTGTCCGTATAGATCTGGATTATTTGTTATGTAAAGATCATTTCGTTGTGACGAAAGAAAAAAATGGGGATAGCGGAAATTGGTCATAGAATAATTATTGGTGGAGATTATAATTCATTTTACTTAGGTACACCTCTGTCCAACCCTTCGGGGATTACAGGTGTGATGTTTTGTTATGTTTAATTACTTGAGGTCGTTGGTTCTAGCAATACCTACTTATCATTATTTTGATTTTCTCAGCACTTTAAAAATCAACAGATTCAGATGCCTCTCTGTTGTCGAACTCTATAGAATAACTCTGTATCTTTTACCATACCCGCGAGTAAACATTGGCTGAATGTTTTGTTTTCTTAAGAGTAAGCTTCAATATAAACCATTTTTCTGTTGGAAGGAATTGAAAACTTTGAACTGAATGCACATTTTAGGCTGAGAGCCTTAGTCCTGCTTGTAATTTTCAAAGTATCAGCTGACGATATTTCCACCGAGATACAGCCAGCTGACGTTTGTTCTTATCCATAACTTCATGTAAACTATCATCAGGTGAAATTTGAGTCGAGAGGAAATTACTGAAAGTAGAAAAAAAATTACATGTTTGGGTGACCAGCTGACGTGTTTTCAAACATGGTACAGCCAACTGATTGGTTTTATTCTTCGTGATATAAAATAATCTTCAATATAAACTAGGTTTCAGTTGGGAGAAAATGACAATTTTTTTTCTACGTGTTTGAACGGCTATTGCTGCTTATCCCACCAACGGAACCACAGCTGACTTCCACGAATCTTTATGATACGACTCCCTCATGTAATCACTGACGAAATTTTGCTTAGAAAAACATTTTATAGAGCGGGAAAAGGGGTTTTCCCGCTCTATAAAATGTTTTTCTTCGAGGCATGGTTTCCATCTGCAACAATAGTTGATATTAAATTTTAGAGAAGAAAAGGTTATAGTTGCGATTAGCTAAATGCCAATATAATAATACTTATCATCATAGTAAAATACGTCAAAATCTGTTTATGGGTTTAGGTTACCCAAAGAAACCCAGAAAAGGTTATAAATTAAAGGTTATATCCATAGTTCTTCGTTTGTTATTGTTACAGTTCGGACTTAAAACAGATTTATAACGTACAATTAATGCAAAATATCATTGCTCTGGTCTTTTTGGACAGAGCAATCACAGCCATAGCGATCAAAAAAAGTCACTAAATCATAAATTTAGCCGAATTTAAAAGTAGTAGAAAGCTGTGATTACGTATCATAAAAAACATTATAATGATCACTTAATTCACATAGCAAACACATTTACAAGCTTACTATTTAATTTAAATAACGAGCCATAGCAATCATAAAATTCGAGAACCAAATCCAGAGCAATCATAAACTTACCTTCGTAAACTTACCTTTGCGGGAACGTGGCAGACAGGTATCCTCCTCGGCGGTAAGACCACTGCTGGCGCTGCCCAGCGGGAGAGGAATAGAGTGTCTATAACGCGTAACTAGGGATGAGGGCGATGTTTTGCCTCAGCGCAGAGCGATGAGATAAAATGCCCGGTCACGATTTTAAATTCAAATTGAGGCAAAAGTATTGTTAATATAACTGAAAATATTTTATTACTATGAAGATTAACTATTTGTTATGTAATCTAAATAAGTTATTTCATATGAACCATCTCATTAAGAAGTTAAAAAATATTTTTTTCATTCAATCGGGAGCCGGGTCAACCCAGAGCGATCAGGATTTTAGGGTTTAAGATTTTTTTTTAAATATTTAAAATAAACTTATTCATAATATTAGCCTTGTACCACGTAGATTAGACACCGAACTGTATATAAAAAAATATTATGAAAACGGTTTTCGATTTTAAAATGGGTTTATCCAGCCCGACACGAAAAAAAATGCCTCTGGAGATTGTGCCCCCTATCTATCTATGAGAAAAAACGTAGCTTAAAAATAAAAGCGTGTTAATAAAAAGACAGACACATACACAGCCGCACTACTAAGCGGCATTTCTCCCGTTTTTCGCAACAAAAGCGAAAAAATGAAGGCATAAAACACCTACGTAGGCCTCGAGGTAATCCTAGCGTGTCTGCCTGCAATATCCCCAGTTCCTAATATCACAAAGTGTAGAACCACATCACCGCATTCACAGACTGTCTTTTGTCACGAATGTCGACGTCGCGTCGGTGACGAAAATATATCGATTTGAACCCGTAATACCTCGCGTCTCCCGAAATTTATGCATAATTTGGAGCTTTCGGCAACCCTATTAGTCTCTCGAAACTGTGAATAAGATGATTGCAAATAATTGGGGTAGACAAAGGGGGAGAAGAGGTCTTGGTTTTATTTTAACTACTAAATTTTTGACGTCACAAAGTATTTTAATCAGGTAAACGTAGTTACGAAAGACCTTGGGTTGAACTCCCGATCGATACCTCTGACAAAAATAGAATTCTAACACATATAAAAGTAATTAATTTACCCGCACATGAAGAAAATAATTCAATTTCAACCCACATGAACGGAGAAAAATAAATGAGTATCAAAGTATAACGTATAGTGCGGTATACACATATGTTTGATATGGCAGAATCGGGTGGCAAAATGGACCTTTTTTAACAGATCGGCTTTGCTAAATCATATTCACATACCTGAGCACATTTATATTTTAGATGAAGATTTGAAGACCGACCTTTTGATTTAATCAAAAGCTTAAGAATTAAGTGGAATTAAAACCATAACATCATACTATTTAAATATTTTTATGCAACAAAAGATGGTACAATGCGAAACGACATCAAGTTCCACTTCATTTAAAATTGAATAAAATCTTCACATTTCACATCTCTTTTAGGCTTTATTTGTGCAGAAGCCAGCCAGTCCTATATTATGAGCCGTAAACAGAGATGGTTATCACTGAATATGCAAATACAATGATAAAACCGGCTGGAGAGAAAGAGCAAACAGCCAGTGAAAAAAAATGATTTGAAATTGAATTTCGAATTTTGGAATCAGTATTTTTTACCTTGGTGAACAAGTTTTTTGATGTTATTTCGTTCTTATATTTATTCTGTATAATGGAGAATATAAGTTATAAGATTGGAGATTGAATTTTCAAAACAGGAGTAAATGAACCTCACTAATACCGAGGTGAACGAATAACACAATAACACTTTTCACCCATTCAATACAACTTGAAAATCAATTGTTTTCAACGTTTCGCTTCGCTTTTGATAAAAAGCTCGCTTATTTTTGTAGTGTGAAATCATCAAAAGTATTTCTTGGCTCAAGGTAAAGCGGAAGAGACAGTTATACTTATACTGACTAAAACCTACCCTGTTTCTTAAATTTCCGTTTGCATTCCAGGACCGCGGTAATCTCTTAAGAAAGACTTTCCCGCAACATTAGATCATCAGAAATCTCATATTCACAATTCCATTTAAAAACACATGAAAAAAAAGTTGATAGTAACATCCTCCATTTTTTTATACGGCTGATCGATTATGGACTGTACTGTATTTACCCCGAACCGATAGACTGATTGAAGTTACTGGGAAAACAGTAGTTATTTACTTAGAACTTAAACTATCGCTATGTTATTGGAACTGCATCCCCCGAGACTTTGAAGTTACGGAGATTCTAACTTGTAAGTGATTGGATGGGACTTGTAGACAGATACCCACTTTAAAGTTATTGGTAAGTTACTATAAACTGATATCTGTCGTTATCTCAAATCAGCGAAGCGTAGTTGGACATAGTTGAGTATGTAATGGAAAGTCTGAATTGTAAAATAAGTTGGATGTTAAACCAATCGAAATGAAAATTTATGATCTGAATCGTAATCAAGTAACTTCAATCGCTTTCAAGAAAAAGTTAGTTAATCTGTCTGTCACACTGCTTAGTATTTTTTTTTAAATCATTTATTCTTTTTTTTTACTTATTAAATATTTTTTTAAATATTTTTACAAAAACATAACAAAAAAAAAACATTTAAAAATAAAAATAATAGTGGCCCACCGGTATCGGGAACAGGGTCTAAGTTACCGGCGGTTAGGGCTCCAGAGAAAGGAACCTCCTAACAATGCGCGCCGTGTCCAGACGAACTGCTTTGAGTCAGGCCTTTGATCCAGCTGCCTAACGAGAGCCTCCTTAGATGTTGGTTGAGGCTCTTGGCAATTAAGCCATGGGCCGATATTAAATAATATATTTTTTAAATTATTATTGTTATCTTTTTAATTCAGACTTGATTACTTTATTAAAACATTTTCACTGGTCCTAAAAGCGTGTAAAGCCGTGAACCGTGAATTTTCCTAACTTTCCCACAATTGGGACTCTATGTCTCCTTAATCAAGTGTTAGTTAGAGCCGTAAAAAGTGGATGAATAAGAAACAATTTTTGAAAAAAAAAATGTGGCGAAATGGTACTTTTATGATGCCATTTAATTAGTTGTCGAAACGAGGAACTGACGATACTGAATTTAGCCGATAAATAGAATAGGCTTATTTTACGAAAAAAAAATAGACCGAAAGATAGACTATTAAAAAATATTTCACCCCTATTATTACTTTTGTTTCGTAAACCAAAATTGACGAAGCTACAACGCTTTAAATATCACAAAACGTTACTCGCTCGGTAAAATTTTACAGACCTTATGACGTCACAAGCCTCAACACCCGAATTTCGAAGCGTTTTATCTTTTTCAATATTCGTTGATTTACAAAAACAAAAAATACGTATTAATAATGTTTCAATACTCTAACTGACGGACTAAAAATATTTTCAATTTATTTATGCAGTAAATTACCCTATTAGTATTAGTACTTACCTACCAAAAATACATTTCATACTAAAAGCTATTAAGGCAAAACAACAGTCTTCCGTCATATCAATCTGTTAAACTTTAAACAGATATTTTACGGCTGTTAACTTTGATATTACTGCGAAGACAGTAACTTTAAATGTCGCAACAATAATGAGTCTACGTGGGGCTGTTATAGACTCAGACCTCTTTCAATTACTGCTTGATTCGTAATGTACAGACATCTTCGTTGATTGGGCAGCCATCTCTTGTTGTTAGAATTAATACCAATTAATTTAAGTTCTATATTGGACGGCACAGTTGACGGCTGCCTTGCGTGTCGCGTGTTCATTCCCACACGGAACAAATATTTGTAATTTACAAGTAGTTGCTCTGGATCTGGGGTTTCTGAATGTTTTTAAACGTACCCACCATGCAGGAAAAAGTCGTGGTGTGGGGCAAAGTAAAAAAGAAAAAAAAATTGTCCGCCTTTTCACAAGCATACTAATTATGTGATGAGAATTTAAATAGATGATAAAAACAAATACTAACATAAAGTACCTACTATAAAATAAAGACTCATCTTTGCTAGAAGCGCTCTGAAATTTCACATAAGCTACATGTTAAAGCAAGTTGCTCACACCCCACACATAAAATTTTGTAGTGCCAATAAACTGGATCTAAGCGAAAATAAATTGAGGCGAAGGCTATCTCGGCTCACTCGAGAAAAAATAAGAAGGCTTTGAATCACAAAATCGTGTAAAAGAAAACGAAGTCCCTAAATAAATCACAGATTTATTCGGAACAATATAAAGTAGGTAATACAATAAAGAAGACTCGAAAATAAACGAAATATGAGAATAAATGAAATCATCGTCGTATCACTAAAGGCTCTCTCTTGGTATTGGTTGTAAAGAGAAATAAAAATGGCGCCCAAACTTCGTTGCGTGATCTCGAAGAGGTCTTATTTATTGCGGTCTACTTTGGTACTACCCACTAAAAATCAGGAATTGAATAATGAAAGTGGGGCATGTGTGGGTAGTATTCATTTAGCTAGAATAGTTATAATCTAATTAGTCTGTCAGATTATCAAAAAATATTTGAAACGATTTTTTTCTTTTGTTACGTATACTAAAATTGACGAAGACACGACACTTTTAACATTGCCTATACATCACAAGCAAGTGTAGTTTTCACTTGCTTCTGACGTCGAGCATCAAAATTCGAGAGTCTCGAAATTTCATGTGTTATTTTGACAAAAGAAAAAATACGTGTCCGTTATTTTTTAAACTCTAGCTGACATGACTAATAAGTTAACTGTCAACATGCCTATTGGGTAACTTTTCCGTATATTACTTCTTTTTTTTTTAGGTCGCGGGACTGTACGAATTACCGTGACCCCGGAACGTAAAGGGCTACTGAAGGACACCGTGGATTTTAGTCAGTACGAGTCTGACAATACCTCCCGCTCTGCCCTCGGTGGGAGGACTCATTTGATGATTTTACCGCGTAAAAAAGAAAACCATTACTTCTTTTAGTATGTTTTAGTAGTTATTTTAGGATGAATGAGATCCAACTCCTAGCAGGTAACAGCACCGCAGGCTACATGTATCCTGTGATAACGGTTAACCGATCCCTCAGAAGCCATAGTCCAAGGTAGCCTAACTACTGCTTAATGCTTGCTACTTATTCTAAGTACTGCTTAGAAATTCCTTACGGAATAACATAATATCCAACCTGGACTTCATGCTTAGCAGTCGCGCTTCCTTAGTAGGAAGCGCGACACACGAACTTCGCGTTTAGTTCTAGTAGTAGTGGTAGTCCACTACTACTAGAACTAAACGTTATGCATATTGAATAGTAAAAGGAGTAGTAAATACATAGTACAGTAGTGGTCAGCATTACTTGACCCACAGTAACCTTTAATTATTCTAGATGAGTACCGACAGGCGCGGACAGAGAGTAATGGGCGACTCGCTGTCCGACAATGGACCATGCCCGGGTCGACGGCGCGTTGTGTTCCACGCGCGCCTCAAAGAGTGTCAGCATAGTGACGGGGCCTGTAGAGGGCCAAAGCCCGCCGGGGTCGCGGGACTTACGGATTACCGTGACCCCGGTACGTAAAGGGCTATTGAAGGACACCGTGGGTTTTAGTCAGTACAAGTCTGACAGTCCCTCCCGCCCGGCCCTGGGTGGGTTCTACATTTCAGATCAGATCCATTTCTACATTCTATAAGGGGGTATAAATATCTCCCACATAGTTTATATGGCCATATCAAGGACATAGTGACACAAGACTGTGGCAGCTCAGATTAAGCGAATGACAAGTTAATAATAGTCTAGACAGTTTGTCCTCCAAGATTTACCACCCACTCTTGTCTCGCGTTATCTCAGAAAACGATTACACCCGATCTATGTAAGTGGGTCACATAGATACCTAGTACTACGTCATGTACAGGCAGCAAAAGAGGTAGGCAGACAGAGTATTTTAAGCCGTTTTCCAGTATATATGCACCCTTTCGTCGTATGCAACATGCAGCCGAACAGTTTGGGTATGCAGACACATTGAAAGAAAGATAGAAAATATGTTTATTTAGCACAAAATAAGGCACACAACAGTTTCACAAAAATACAATAAAAAGAACAATAGTTACCTCACGGCTGTGCCAAATAGGCTCAGTTCAACATAAAAGACAGGCCACTATCTGCCTGAAGCTGGTTTTATTGAAACTTGGAAAAATAATTAAAATTTGCTGTCTGCATACCTAACTCTTTTGTTGACCGTACATAGTTCAATCAATAATAATAGCTCGTAAACGAAAACTTCCGGACTCTTCAATTGAACGCTATAATTAACGGTCATCCAGTAATTGCTGTAGTTTCGTTTGTTGAAGGGAGCCCCGGGAGGTCCTCTTTATTAATCGGGTCGGCATTTTCAGAACGATTATGCAGTTATATCTACATCACTGTTTTAAAGATGAAAGATATTTTCTTTTGTTTGTCATGTATAAACTAAAAACAACCGATACTATCAGATCTGTCACCGATATAAATCTACATTTTCAGCAAGTAACATAGCTGGATGAAGTCGGAAACGTATTTTTCTACTCCTCCACTATTATTTTCTGATTAATTTTGTTGCAGGATCCAAGACAGGTAAATTCATTCTCCGGGACACGTCGAGCTTTATTGTCTCGGCGCTTTACGCTCGGTGGTTGCTACTGTTGATTCTGGCTTTCAGGAGTTGCAGTGGTTTGGAAATAGTGTGGAGGGTTTGTCCCAAAAAAAAAGGCGGATGAAGTCTCGGGCAGAGTGGTGGTATAAGTTAGACATTAGGCAGTTTAATTCCCTTCACGCTATGACTTCAATATTTATTATAGAATATTATTAACCCAAGTAAGTTTACCCACGGTTTTGCACATGTGGAGTTCGGTGATTGCTCCACGGGATCGTACGATCCGTGTTATAAACTATTTGTATATATGCCAAAGGACAAATCTGTAACTGCAATAGTTTTTCCACAAAAATCCATCTATCACAGAAGAAGATTACGTCTATCATTATTGTTTTTTAATACTGCCGAAGGTCGTATTATTAAAGTTAACAAAACAAACTCTAAAATACCAACGCTATTTAACGTTTAACAACTCATTTAAATTATGTTAATCATATCTACTTCACAATTAGTATAATTATCTTTTAAAAGGACTCGTACAAGCTAATTGCTTTAACTATTTTTAAACTACCGCTGCGCTGGCGTCGAGACAATTTTGTAATACAAAAGAACATTATACCGTTTGTATTTGGAATAGTTTTAAACTGATACAAGAATAATATGAATGTTTGTATTTTATACTTCCATGTTTTGAATTTTATCTGGCCGATGAGATAATTATGGTTTTTCTTAAGTTGAAACCCGGAAAACCCGGTTGAAAAACTGGCAATATTCTCTGTGGCAATACCAGTGTGAGAGCACAGACAAATGGTGAAGGAAAAATCTTAAAATTGTGCCATTGTGCATTGGTACAGGTGCTACCACATCAAACTATCCCAAATTGTCAAATTTTCCCAATCAAATAAATCCCATAATAGCAAAAGTATTCATACCATAGCTTTTGTGATAAAGTTGAAAATCTATTGACACATTGGGTTAACTTGCTTAGAATATGACGCTACCCTTGATATGCTTTTTTTTATCGTGATAAAATCATCAAATGAGTCCTCCCACCCAGGGCAGAGCGGGAGGGACTGTAAGACTTGACTGACTAAAATCCACGGTGTCTTTCAATAGCCATTTACGTACCGGGGTCACGGTAATTCCTGAAACCCGGGACCCCGGCCTTGATGCTAGCATCTGTATATTGAAATAGGATTCTGTTGCATGGGGTGTCTGCGTGACCCAGGGTCCCAGTAGTCTTATTTGATGGTCAAAAATAAAAATAAAGTTTGTTGGCCTAGTTTTTTAGGCATTTCAATGATGTTTTGTGAATATTATGCAGGTTATTTTTAAATATGTTACATGTACAATCACAATAATGGTCAGCATATTGTGCTCGCATTGTGATTGTGCATCTTTGTTTCTGTATCCCCTATCTTAGTTATATTTTCTTATCAGCATACACAGCTAGTAACATAGCTTCTGACACTCAATAAGAAGTGAGATAGCAATGTCCTAAGCCCTGTTTATTTACTTGACATATTTGCACTTACATTCTATTAACAATTTATGTAGAATATCTACATAGATATTCTACATAAATTGTTTACATTAATTATATTATAATATTCTACATTATTTTTTATACATATAGCCAATGGCTATATGTATAAAATAACCCCGGACAGACGCTCTCCGCGTATACGCGCGGCGGTTTCGCTCCGTCCGCACTAACGCGCGGACGTGTTATGGGAGAGAATCAACTTAAAAAGTAATAAATACGTTACTTACACTACATAGCCTTAAGCTATAAAAAATTAAAGCTTGGACCCTGTTCCCGATACCAATGGTCTACTATTTTTTAAATATTTTTCAATGTTCTTTTTATAAATACTTGTACATCATCGTTCATAGGTACATCATTAATTCTGAAAACGATATGACAAACTAACTTTCACCCTTGGTCAATCAACATCTCAGTCAGCCATTATCATTTATCAACGAAGCTAAACCTCTTTTGTGGATATCATGTAACAATAAGCATACGAGTACATTTGGAAACGACCCAGGGAATGAATAGTCCAGCTCAACAAAAGGAGTAATGGCACGAATGATGACACGAGGATTTCCGAAGGAAGGATGGCAATTCTTGTAAGTCGGAGTTAGGAAGAAATCTGTCGGGATTGGGTTCCGACAGGATACGGGAAATGAGGTGTGAAAGTCTCTGTAGTGGAAAGTACGTTTTAGAATTCTAAAGGAATGAGACCTTACTTACAGATGTTAAACCTGTATGCACAATTGTACGTAAATTAATACATATTCTATGTCCTTGTCCATTTTACTTGGAATCAAAGGATAACTAAAATAATAGAACGACTGCCAAGGAAAGTTTGTGTTTTTTTAATTTTTTGCTTTCAACCGTTACGCTATAATATACTCTTCTATTATTTATTTTTTAATAGCATGTTCGCATATGCTTATAAACTCACAAAAAAATATTAATCTTGACATCAAACTCCAAAACTCAATTACTTTTCTGTTTATGGAACGTAACCATTATAATTAATGAATAAGAAAGCCAACAAAAGAGGTTTCCGAATTCCGAAGGTTACTCGTACTAATAAAATAACCCCATAAATCACACGATTGATTTCCGAAATAGATAGCACAATTGGTCCGTTCGACCGTCTCAACCTATATCGAGATTCTTTCGTTCGCCTTTGACGTGAACGTTATTTAGGCTAGATCAGCATAGCCGATACTGAAAAATAAAATCTTGATTGAAACGTTTTTATTTAAATCTATCATGGTTGCGGGACTCACAAATTACCGTGACCCCGGTACGTTAAGGGCTATTGAAGGACACCGTGGATTTTAGTCAGTCAAGTCTGACAGTCCCTCCCGCCCTGCCCTGGATGGGAGGACTCATTTGATGATTTTACCACGATAAAATTTATCATAAATCTATCAAAATGTTGGGTATGGCAAAATAAGCTATGTGAGGAATGAGACGAAAGAAAAAGGACTAAACGATGTCCTGAAGTCTAACAAGAAAGAAAACGTGTTATTTACCGAATCCACGTAGAATGGCATTAGAGCAGAAAGAAGAAAATATTGATAAGTAAAGATAGTGTGAATGCTGTAGCTAAAGATAAATATGGACTTTTGAACTTATGCAGCTTAATAAACTATCAGGAAGGACTGAATAAGATAATCTAAAACTTTCTGCGTGGAAACATTACCGTTTTTACGTATAGAATGATAATCTAATTCAAAACTGTAACTCTGGATCCGAATGTATGGGACAACTGATTTCATTGTCTCGTGACTACGATATACTTATTTTTCCAACAAATGTTTTTAGTATGAATCTCACCTTTAAAATATGACCACGCATGCTGTTATACGGGTATTGGAAGATAAACAAAGGTGTCATTATAATTTGCTGTGTAAATCCATAATCTGACAAGAAACAAGACTAAGCAGTAAAAAGCGCTTTGTTAAAAGTGCTGGAGGCTGCTATAAAAGTTTACATTGTAATTTAAATTAATACTAGCGAACAACAGTAACCATGTAAGCCATTCATGTGATCATTGAAAATTGAGTAAAACATGTAAAAAAGTATGCTAAACAAACAAGTTATCGTAAAAATCTGGACACGAAAACCTACGAACATGTTCAGTATTGTTCAGTCAACTGAAAACATCTATGTGAAAACCAAATCATTGGCATGGAAAAGCATTGTGAAAGCGCAAAGCCAGTAAAATAGACATTGTAGGTCAAATCGATATCCAGGGTTCCCGGGCAATACAAGGTACTAGGTATCTAAGTTGTTTTAATCAGCCAAGAACTTTAATTAGTGCGGTATTAATAATGATTTACTGTCTGTTTTAATAGGTTTGGCCCTATCTGGGCCTACTAGGTTTTAACAGTTTAGAAACAAATCCGGAATTCGCTTCGCAATTTTTGGTACCAAGTCTTGTCCGTTTCTTCTTAATGTTTTCTTTGACCATTTTGAGAGCAAGCGAAAACCTTTTCATATTCACGGCCTTTCCTTTACCTTATATGTTCAAAGAGCACCTGTTTGTCACATAGATTTATTGAATAGGTAAGTCATTGATCTGTCTGACAAAAATAATCTGCAAAAACTCATTTATGGTCGACTTCGAAAACAGGACGAAATACTCAATTCATTGAAATCTAATTTAATTGTTAAATCAGTGTCCAAAATCTGTTTGAATAGACTTCACAAAATGAGGAGGTTTTTTTTGGAATTAATTGCAATTTTCTTCTACACAAAGATTCAAGTAATCGATTCGTCGAGCAAATAAACGCTGAGCCCACGTTCATATATCGTAAAAAGATTTCCCCCATCAAATAATGATCAACAAAAGCGATCTTTAATGGATTAATAAAAGGCCTCACCTTTTACTATGGATTAAAGAAACTCATAACGAAAGGTATGAAAGTTAGTGCCCATATAAAAGCAGCGACGGGCTTAAGTTATCGCTATAGTATATCTGCTAGCCTGGTAGCTAGTAAAAATATTCGTAGTCGTGCAGGCCCATAAAACCATATATTAGATTAAAAAGTAATGTACATAAATTCAAAAGTAAGTCATATACTATTATCTAGACAGCATTATATTTTATTTTAAGCAAATTTAATATACCAGGTTTTCATATTTCGTATGTGTTTGAAATAGATTTTGACTTTTAAAGTTAGTTTTTCAGTTAGTAGTATTCGCCCATTAAATCAATTGATTGTGTCCGCCCATTGTGCCACCTTTGCGAAAAGTTTTACGTCAATTAAAACATGTATGGTGTACGTAACAAAGAATATTCTATTTATCCTCCATATGTCAATTACCTATAGTCTGTTGGGATTTAGAGTAATTGTACTTTTTAAAATAAAATTAAGCCGCGTTTTTTCAACGTAGAAATGTTTAACGAACTTATTATCAATAATTAAATTATCAAAATCCCTGAGGTGTATCTTCATTTACTTCATCAAAGAAGATAAATTGAGACAATAAATAAAAGGTCCCAAGGTTCTAATAAATTGGTTTAGTTTGTATTAACATTTAATTTTATATTATGTTTCAGTATGAATACAAATAGGAAGCTGAAGACTACGGAAGAGATGATTCTGTGATGAAGAACAAAAAACTAAGATGCAAGCATCATTTTACTTGATGTCGTGGATGGAATCCACGACATCAAGTAAAATGATGACTAGAAAAAGAATTTATGCTGATCTGGCTGGTATGATGACTGATTATAGAAGGACAGACAAAGCACAAGGCGAAGTTAAGTATGTGTCTACAGGCTTTTTTGGCGTTGAATTCGGTAATTTTACTTTTAAATTGAAAAGAAAACCCTTTCTACATTTCTAATGCAATTGCATTGTTGTATTTTCTTCCAAAACAATAACAATAGAACCATCACTTTGTTTAACAAACTCCTCCTAAGTTAGGATCAACCCAAAATCTTCAAGCTTAGAATAAGACACTTGAATGATATCCGTCCCAACTTAAGTTACTTAACCAACTGAAGTCCCAACAACTTAGGAGTCCAATACAGAAGCCTTAACAAAGGGTTTTGCTCGAAACTTTGGTTAGGTAGTTAAATTTGTAAAACCCTTCGTGTAACTTCAATTGTATCAGTGAGGTTTAGCACGGCCAACACCGTTTTAAACAATGAGGTTCTTATTTGGTTTAGACGGTTATCTCACGCGATGTTGTGCTTAATTAGCCATAAGACATATTTTTTGCCTTTACTATCTCTCCCAATTCCTTTCATGAACTCTCTTACAACTAGAGCCGCTAGATTCATCATCACCATTACTTTCGTGCGCACCCCTTTAAGCCTTTGTCAAACAGACAGGCGTGACGAATGCGAAGCGAGGCGTTTTTATTTGTACTGTATAGAATTGTTTGAATCCAGTCACATAGAAAAGCGAAAGCGATCCGATAGCGTGACAGAACTATCGGACTGACGTCTCGCTTTGGTTCGGCATCGCTTCGGACTCGCTTCGCTTTCGCCTGTCTGTTTGACAAAGGCATAATTCTATTTCCATTCTCCTCTGTCAGATGTCACGGCATTGTTTATTCCTTACATTATCCATCCATTATCAATCCTATCATATTATTCCTTACATAATCCAACCATCTTCGTTTGTCGTCTTTCTCTCAATTCATAAATTTTTACAGAGTCAATGTTTTTTCTATCTATCAAACTATCTCGTCCATACCAAGACAGACGGACTCCCTTAAAATTGAAATTAGAATGTGGCTAGGTTATTAAAATTAATTGGACCCTTCGATTTGGGATCTTTGAAGTCTAATCTTAGCAAAATCCCGGTCAAATTCTACGCTTCATCGGATTTCGCTCGATGTTGACGAAACAGGTCAGAATAACTTCAGATTAGAGGCAACATTTCTACTTATTTTACCGTAAATAAATATGAAAATAGACATTTTACTGGTAAATCTTTGATCAATTATTAGTGTGTGTTTGTGAGGACGAGTAGATTTATGAATAGACGGAGTTTCTTGTCGGTTATTCTCCATGGATGCGTGCCAATATTTCGAAGTTTTGAAAGTGTCTATGAGGCTTATGTGGAATAAAATCTTTAGATTTCATGCCTCATAGTCATAACCTACATACACACATCAAAAGTGTCTAGGGATCAAGCATTTTTATGCGGATTTCTTGAGATTGAGATGTGGCTTTGTAATAAATTTATGATTTTATAAATTTATATGGATCCTTTTTGGTGCATTTCATAATTTGAATCAGGAACTGTGAATCAAATTCGAGTAAAAGATGAAAATCAGCTGTCAATATTTTCCCTTTAAAAACATACAACGCATTGAAGACATTATTAGTGCTACTGTTTCCCTACTACTGATTAAAACCAACGTTATTATGGAGCGGCGACGTCATTTAAGCAGGGAAGAAATGCTCAGAGCCGTGGGAATGATAGAAGCTGGTTCCCGGCAACGTACTGTGGCTTTAGCTCTGAATACAAGTCAGAGTATTATCAGTCGACTTTGGACACGTTACCGAAGCACTGGTACCGTGGCTGAGCGCCATGGAGGACGGTATCGCTGCACCACACGGAGACAAGACCGATACATTCAAATCTTAACTCGAAGAGCTCCAACAATAACCGCCATGATGTTAGCCGTGAGGCTTCATCACTCTTCAGGGAACTTAATTAGCGACCAAACAGTCAGAAACCGCTTGCATGAAGTGAACCTTCATTCCCGAAGACCGCTACGGGTACCACCTATAGCAATGCACAATCGTAGGATTCGATATCAATGGGCTCTTGAACACAGAAATTGGGCAGAAGAACAATGGCGTTTCGTGTGCTTTTCTGATGAATCTCGTTTTGGTATGAGACCGGATACAAGACGTATACGACACTGGAGAAGCCCTGGACGCCAACAGCGATTAAAATCCTGCCAGGAAGTCCATCCTTATAGTGGTGGAACCATCATGGTATGGGCGGGTATTTGGATCGGCGGAAGAACTGAGTTGATTTGGATCAGAGGCAACCTCAACGCTCAAATTTATGCTGAGACGATTGTATCAGACGTCATCGTTCCTCTACAAGTGCAAATCGGTCCCTTATTTCAGTTAATGCATGATAATGCACGACCGCACACCGCAAGAGTTGTAAGACAGACTCTCGCCGCAGCTAACATCAATGTCCTGCCCTGGCCTGCTCAGTCGCCAGACTTGAATCCGATTGAGCATGCATGGGATATGCTACAGAGAAGAGCTCTGCCGAATATGGAGGGTATCCAGTCGCAAGAAGACCTTTTTTTGTTGTTGCAACGAACATGGGCGGCCATTCCACAGCGTGATTTGGATGAACTCATTTTGAGTATGCCAAACCGATGTTCTTGTGTTGTTAGTGTTCGCGGTAGAAACACGGATTATTAATTGTTTAAGTTACCCAATAAAATTTTAAAGAAAACTGTTATTTCAGTCTTTTTTTCGAACTTTTGTGTTAGTGGTTCAAATGTCAAAAATCCCTTTATTAGGAAAATGGCAAATTTCTTTATTAATGCAAAGGTGACTTGGTTTATCGTTACTGTGACAAACGAAAACACTTTATTTGATGAATCCTTAAAAATTTTTTTAATTAATATCAATCAGGAGAAAAGTTATTGCAAAAATATATGTTGATCCCTAGACACTTTTGATGTGTGTAGTAACTCTTTCCCGTAAAAAACTACAGAACGAATTTAAGTAGGATTTTATGATTTGCCAAATGGTTAAAATTTCGCACACATATTAATAGTTTATAACCCTGTTTAACATAGTTTTATTTTTATATCGTTTGTACTAGTCAAACAATTACTGAACCCCATTTTAACCCATGCAGGTAAAGCCGCGACCATAAGCTAAAGCTAGTCGCAAATAAAAGTCTGAAGATAAAAGATAAAAGAAATACGACAAATCCGCAATCTCAGTAAAGTAATCGACCAACTGCGGAGGAAACAATTCTTTGCGTGGCGACGTAGTGCTTCCGTTCAAACCTACGTACATTTAGTATCTTTTACTTACATTTCATAATAAAAATCTCCCGCATAGGGCTGCCAAAATTGTTCATGCCAGACTTATAAGAGAGCTTCTCAATAATACGTTAGAATAATCTCGACAGCCTGTTATTGTCTTACATTAGCAGTTGAGAACAAAGCTGCAAACGTATGCCAATAACAGGAGATATATCCGTCTGCTATACCTGTTCTTTTGATGTTTTTTTGCCAAGTAATTGCCTAACATTCGACATACGTGGCCTGCCCAGTCCCATTTCAGCTAGGCAACTTGGTGCCATGGGAGATCTGGAAGTCGTAGTAGCTCCAACAAAATAGATAGATGCGAAAACTGGGAAGAGTCGTGGGGGAGGCATTGCCCATCAGGCACGATTGCCAGACAGATATGTCTGTTAAATCCGTAATACATGAATGGCTAGCTATTAGCCGTAGCACGGCAACCAATAATAGGACGGCCTAGGCGCCATATTGTAATGTCAGATTGCTCAAACCTTGTTTCCGAGTAACAGCTGCGTATGCTTTATTGAAGCCGTCGAGCGATTTCAATCAAAAACCCAATTTCCGACACGATAGTTTTATACTGTACAAGCGAGTCGTAAAATATCGGAAAAAATTTACCTTCTCTCGACAAAGTGACAGCCCTAGTTACCACCGGAGGCAACTGTTTTAACATTCGTATTAATAGCGAACGGATAAAACGTGTAAGTTAATTAAATGTTATTTGGTAAGCTCTTTGTTATTAATGTAGGTAATAAAACATTAAATTACTGAATACTGAAAGGGTGTAACTCTATGAACATAATAATGACGTCATGTTATTATAAGTGTGAGGAAGGTTTTTATTTTGTTATAAGGATAAAGGTAATTATCCCTCGGGAACATTATACCGGGATAAAAAGTATTCTATGTTTTACCAGCTACACAGGTTATAAACTATCTGTCTCAGTCTACCAAATCCGATCTACATTCGTTTAGCAGTTTTGTGAAACAGAAACATCCACAAGTTGTGGGACACCATGTGCTAGACATGACAGAAAAGAAGGCTTCTGTGTTTTTGGCCTACCCCATGGGAAAAAACCGTGAGTTAATGTTTGCATATAAGTATGCTTTAAGTTTTCTTTGATCCCGTATAACATAAATACCTATTCTCGAAAAAAAGAACGTAACATAGAATACCGGGAAAAACGACACAAAATCCCAGCCCATCCCTAACACACTTGTCTTGGTAAAACATATATTAAAATAAGTAGGTATCACCCCCAAAGGAAGCCCAAGGCTGACAACGGCATGAAGATTTAGTGCGGTCATCACCCTAAAGAACGTGCCATGATATAAATCATAACACATTTTGTCGTCACCGAAATTATTATACGAAATATAAATTCAATTACCGAGCTGGGACTCCCTAAGCCGTCTAGATTTTGATGAAACGTGGCATGACTCCCTTGAGAAAGAAGTTAAGAAAAACGCCTGATCTATGTGAACATAATAATGAGCAATCAAGCCTGTATTTCTCCAAAGGGTTAGGCTATGGAAATGGAAAATACTTATCATCTGCCAAGGATATAAAGATTTGATAATTATTGAGGAGTCGTATACTGGATGGAAGATGGGGCAAGAGTGTTGGAGTGGAGACCACGAATGGAAAAAAGGAATGGAGGGAGAAAACCGACTAGGTGAACATCTATACCATCCATACAATCTTGTTAAAGTGGCTGGAAGACACTGGATAGCCTTAAAACAAACCCACTAGAAGTGGAAAGATTTGAAAGAGACCTACACTCAGCATTGGGTGAGTAAAGGTTGAAGAAGAGAAGAGAGGAGCAATAGGCCGGCCATTTTAGTCGTAGCAACAATAACCGTCGGTTGGAGATCGCGAATCGGCAAACGTAAGGTGAGATGCCCTCAGGTAAGGTGAAATAACACTGCTCGACCATTTAATCGAACTCAGGACCTCCCGTTCAGAAGTGATGGTAACGAGTTGCGACTATAACAACAAGGCAGTTCCATGGAAACCAGGTTCGAAACAAAGCCCTTTCCGTGTGTGAACAATTATATAAAATGCATGCAAGCAATCTTTTCTGGCAGTCCGGATGCCCTCAAACCTTAATCCTATGTGTAGGTAGAGCCCCAAAGACTCCACGCGTATGTTTTTATCTACTTTAAGCTCATGTTACCTTCTGTAGATATAAAGTGAAATGAGTTTCACTCTCTTTGTTTATATATGTGACGAGATACGGTATACGTTTCATGAATAAAATATTTTTCATGAAGTTTTCTTTGCGTGGAAAAAAAATAAATTGTGGTAGATGAGAACGAATAATTGTTTCTAACCACAGATAACGAAACCACGGAGAAGTCAGCGTTTACTAGATACGTCAATAATAACGTACGTGTTGTCTTTGAGTACTTATAAACTTCACTTCGTCACGTACCGCATTTAAAACAGAAACAATCACTGATAGTTTGAAAGTAAATCTAACGTTGTTTTTTTGTTTTCAATTTGTGATTTCTTCTTCTTCTTTATTTGTGCTCTAAAGTTCGGTAATGATCCCACGGGGACATCGTACCGCGATAAAAAAAAAGTATTCTAGGTATGTGTTAAACTACCTGTGTCCTAAATTTAATCTAAGTCCGTTCAGTAATCTTTGTGTGAAAGAGTATCAAACATCCACGAAACGCCGAGAAACGCGAGGACACCGTGCAGTTTTTGGTGCAAGAACAGACGAGAACAGACCCCGGAAAGTAAAGGGCTATTGAAGGACACCGTGGAGTCCTTCCTGCTCTGCCTTGGGTGGGAGGACTCTATTGTTGATTTTACATCATCGAATGAGTCCAACCCAGTCAGACAAAAAAAGATAGTGTAAGTTTACCTTACATCAATGACAAAGCTCCTAAAAACAGCGAACAAAAAAACCGTATCTCTTCGCCATCAAGGCAGGCACAGCCCGGAACTAATACAGTCAAGTAGAAAAAACGTAAAAAAACAAACTAGGACGTATTTACCGGTACAGGCGTCCTAGATTGATACTTGTACTGCCCTAGGGTCGGGAAATAGGTAATTGTGTCATGGCTATTGATCACTGTACCTTTATTTACGCCAATTTAATTTACAGGCAGTTTTAAGACATGACAAGATGTTATTTTTTTTTGCATCATGGGCTCAGTCGCAAAATGCCCTTTTCGCAAAATGTACCTTTAGCTAAATGTCCCTTTCGCAAAATGGCCCACTACATCACTGCAATCAGGATTCCTACATTTCCAAAGATTTTATATGAAAGAAAAATTCGAACCGCCACCAGCAGGATTTCAATCCAGTTTTAACGTCACCGTATGGAATGGACAATATTAGACGCTGTAGGTAGGAACCTCGGTGGCTCGGTTGGAAAGAGCGTCCGACGTACTGAACCCGGAGGTCGCAGGTCCAAATATAAAGTCATTACAATTCGCAACGCTTGCGTTAATACGCATAATGTTTGTAAAATATTCCTTCAGGTCCTAATAATACAGTTCCCACTGCTGGAACAGAGGCCTCCTCTCTGTAAGTACAGGGTTGTTATCGACAACGCGGGCCCAATGTGGATTAGCAGATGTATCATACCGGTTTCCTCACAATGTTATTGACCACTGTTTTGAAAGCAGTGGTGATGAAATATTTTAAACAAAGTCAAAGTCAAATCATTTATTTCAATTAGGCCATCAAAAAGGCACTTTTGAACGTCGATTATTAAAATTAAAGGAAATGGGAAGGGATGGGATTGATTCTAGACCTGGGTAGGTTTGTATGGAGAAGAATGGGCAAGAAATTCCATACATAGGTACTTTTTTTCTAAAAAAATTCACAATGTTTTGATATCACAAATTTAAAAATAAATGTAAATGCGATGTACCCAAACAAAGTCATGCACCCGGCTGAGTTCCAATACACGACTTAGAACTTATAAGTCCGGACCGTTACCAATGGGACATCACTGCTATCATAACTTATCTATCAGCCCCAAAATATTACCAGAACAATCTCGAAATTCTCGACACTAAAGATGATTTATAAACATGGACCGTCATTACGAGACTTACCCTTGCTTCGGGTAAAGGACGCACCTTTGTCAATGTCGTCTTGAAGTGGGGATCATTATAGCCAACCATTAATACTTGGTTGGTAAGGCACCGTTCTCTTTGTATATCTCTGGACGACTGCGGTTTCTAAATTTCTCCGTAGAAACGTGACCACAGATTATTATACAAAGAGGAACTTAACTGTAAAAAAGAAACAAAATCCATTTATGGATGGATATGCCTCAAGAAATGCACAAGCCGTGGTAAAAAAATAGACGCCTTGGAACCCTCCAAGGATGAAACCGTTGATTCTGCGTCTATAAAACGTAGTTTTTTTTTGTTAAAATAAAATGTTTTGATTTCTTACTTGGGTCGTTTTATTATTCGAGCCCGACATGCTTTCCCCGGGTGGCCAAAGACCAGGATTTCCAGCTCAAAAAAAAGGAAAGAACAACAACGGAATATATCGACATATAGCTCATTGTTATGTACAAATCACATCAATTTCCACGATATGACAATCGAACAGTCACGACAGTAGAAATAAAGGCGCAAATTCGAAATCAAGTCATTAATTTGCACACCAAGTTCATCACTACAAACATCCTCATCGGAACAAGTAAGGCAGATAGGTCTGTATAGTCATTAGCCAATGTTTACTAATCTCTTTTTCCAGTCTAAAGAAATAAGTACTTACACAATAGAAAAATAAGAACTTCAAACATAATCCACAAGAATAAATAAGACGTAACATAACCGCTGCCGCGCTGTTCAGACAGATATTTATGTAAGCGTACACTACACAAATAATAGTTCCTAAAAATTTGGAAACCATGTTAATACAAACATCGTGTTTGTTCTATTACTACCAATGTTACGTGGATGAACGTTATAAACAGGAACAGGATCAGAATTCTTTTCTGATCCTGTGATCTTTAGACTTTTGAGACTGTATTTCATGGACGTTCAGAATTGATTATTTACTTTAAATTCTTATTCAACCTTTTTTTCAATAATAACAGCGAAAAGTGAAAAAAAATGCTTGAGACAATGAAGCGGGGTCGCGGCAGGCTACAACGGAGATGGCTGAACGAACAATCTGTTTGTAAAACCATACCATATTTTAACCTCTCGGGCGATTTATAATTGAAAATGATAAAAATCAACGTCCAATGAGCGACTGTCTGTTATGTACAGACGTGTGTACGTAAGGCGCTGGGGCGTTTTCGCTTATGTACACCTGGGTGTACGTAAAGCGCCCGAGAGGTTAAAAGAGTAACCATAGAGTTTCTTGCCGGTTCTTCTCCATGGAATCGACCAACCCGAACCGAGCACCTGCTGTCGACGTTTTATAAGTGCCCTCATGGGCCAATGTGAAATTAAAAAAAAAATATTTTGATTTTGATAGATGCCGTCAGAATTAGAATGAGTGGGATAGAATATGCTAATGAAAAGAGAGAAACTAAATTATTTTATTCTAAATTTTCACATAGCATTAGAATGAAATACTTATTAATAGAGTTTCAATTTTTTTTCGACATTGTTGCAAGCACCATAAACTTTCATGGTAAATATCCCGTTTTATATTCTAATGATGGAGTTATAACCACTACTACACTACAATTTGAAGCCATTTCTTAACACCAATAAATAGCTGAACCAGATACCTATCTGGTGCCACCATGTGCCGAGTTCTGGGAAATTAATACACAACGAAAGTTTTGGCACGAAAGCCGAATGTTTCGCGCTCACAACGAGGTTCTATTCACTCATGCAGTCAACCGTAATGGATTTTGCGTAACAGCTTCATAGTTTACAGTTTGTAGTTTATGTATGTTAGAACTTTGTCTAAGCAAGCCAAGTCAATATCCGTATGTAAGTTCTGTCCTAACATAAATTCTACCCACTACATTAAATAAACAGAATAGCTAAATATACTAGGTATAAACAACAAATTGCAATAGAACGCTTAGGGCTTAGTAACTATGAAGTAATTTGTAGTTTAGGTGTCAAAGTATTCTTCTACACCATACTGCCTTTGTCAAACAGACTGGCGAAAGCGAAGCGTTTCCGAAGCGAGACGTCAGTCCGATAGTTTTGTCACGCTATCGGATTGTTTTCGCTGTTCTATGTGACTAGATTCAAACAATTCCATACATAACAAAAAAAACGTCACGCTTCGCAGTCGCCACGCCTGTCTGTTTGACAAAGGCTTACATGTATCGCTGTCATCGAGTAATGCCCCCGCTATGCTATTTCTCTAAACGAAAATTTCTAGGTTCTACGGTGCGACGAGATCGTCACCGACACAGGCATTTACTAAGCTACTCACAGATGCTAACAGAATACCAAACTGCAGTTTCGACGCCGGGTCAGCACTGCACACAGGGCCGTAACCGTTGCCGAATGGCAAAGATGCAAGTGCTCATGTGTAGTATCGACAAATCGACGAGAGATTATTTCTTAAATTTAGTAGTTAGTCTCACATTTCTCTAGCAGTCAGAATAATCAGAATCACAAATGGTGTCATAAAAACTGACCCTTAAGACTTCTTTTTTTAGCGTGGTAAAATCATCAAATGAGTCCTCCCACCCAGGACAGGGCGGGAGGGTCTGTCAGACTCGTACTGACTAAAATCTACGGTGTCCGTCACTAGCCCTTTACGTACCGGGGTCACTGTAATTCGTAAGTCCCGCGACCCCAGCAGGCTTTGACCCTCTACAGGCCCCGTCACTATGCTGACACTCCTTGAGGCGCGCGTGGAACACAACGCGCCGTCGACCCGGGCATGGTCCATGGTCGGACAGCGAGTCACCCGTTACTCGCCGCCCGCATGTCCGCGCCTACGGTGGCTGGAGATCGTCTTGCGACGTCCGTCGCCGTGGGCGTGTCCCGTAGGACTTAGAAAAAGAGTGTCATGTTGATGTCGGGACATAAATGACAACAGTTAGGTATATTCTACCAATGTGCAGTGTTTTTTATGCCTTACTTGAAACAGGTCACATTGTTATGTGAAGCCTCTGATCTAACAACGACGGTGTATAACTAACCTGATAAGAAAAAAGAAGAAAAAATTTTACAGTCAAGAGACTTTGATTTGCTTTTGAAGCGATAAGCCGAGTAAAGCAAGCAATCATTTTTGCGCGACACGTTCGGATAGCAATTTGAATTTTACTTTAGGGAATTGTCAGTCAATCAGTCGATATTAAATTTTTTCCTCTCCCTAATCTGCTTTACTTTAGTGGCTGATTCCTTCTTATTAACCTAGAATAATGCAAATTCAATTCCATTGCTGCGATAACTGTGACCTTAACACAGGATTTCCATGTTTTAACTATAGCGTACTTGAAGTATTTACGGCGTTTATTGCATGGGATAGAAAAATCATAATGAACGATTGAGAAACCGATTTTTTCCATCAACATCTATGTCAAAGTTCCCGCTTACTATTATCTACTGTTTAGATTTCTGTGTCTATCTCTACACGAGTATGGCAGAACATCACCATAATAAGCTTATAATGTTCCAACTACTGTGAGACAGGTCTCTTCTCTGTGAGAGGGATTAGGCCACCACGCGGGCCCAATGCCAGTTGGTAGATGTCAAATGTCTTGGAATATTAAGTGTAAGACATTTCCTCGCGATAGTTCCCTTCACCATTTTTCTGAACAGTTCAGAATCTGATCAGTATTTTTTATCCATTGACAATGAGATCCGATTGTCCTAATTTCTATCCTAGGGCCTAACAAGTATCAACAGAAATCATTTTATTTCTACAGCAATTTCAGTAGTACTCGTAGATATTCAATGTTATTTTCTATTTTCCACCATCGCTGACCGATTCAGTTTTAACTCCTTAGTCTATTGTATTGTCTTCTATCTTATTTATTTTACCTACTAGTACTGTAAAAAATGACTCTCATAATTTTAGATTTCAAAGACTATTGTTTCCAGTCAAGGAAAATCCTCTACATCTATAATATCTATCCATGAGCTGCACTTTGCACTTTCGTTTTAAAATGGTTGTAGATTGAAGTACGCTAGTACAATCAGCGGATTTTGAGATAGTTATCTTCTGTAATTGATTGTTGTTACGACGGTAACTGCTTTCGTTTTATTGAAGAGCATCTAAGCGCTTTTAGCTCTGTTATTGTGATTGAGAAAATGTTGGCTGTTTGTAATAACCTTGTACGGCGTTTCTGGTTTAAACATTTTTATTTCTATTTTAAATTTTCAACAAGGTGAGTTTTCTGCTTTATAAATTGTGTCAGAAATGGATACTGTATAGTGAAGTCGATGTACCTAACTTTTTTTAGATTCTAGGAATGACTGGGAAAAAAATCATTTAGTATTTTGGATATGAGTTAAACAGACGGGTAAATGCTCCTTGGGGGAAGCCTATGACCAGCAGTCTACTGCACTAGCCTAAAATGATAATGATATCTGACGCCATTGTGATCTTATCATTCGAGAAAATTAAATTCAGACTATCCGTAGGAACATCAAAGAGAGCGCAACCAACAAAAGGAAACCTACCAAAAATCTCCCCAATTTCACCCTGTCAAACAATTCCATTATAAAACCGTAAACGTAAAATTTCTGTGGCGTCTAATATCATTATTATGTAAGTCCTCAATGTATTTCACTCACCGAGTCACAATCTGAATACCAAACAGTTCAGGGTTGTGTCTTGAGACGTGAATGTAATGTGATTTCTTTGGTGTCGCGTGACTTGCGATTTGTGAAGGCAACGAGTATTTTCCTTATAACTAGGTGACGTTTAATAGTTACATTGCTTTATACAAAACTGGGTTAAAATCCTTTACAAATTGTTTGCCTTGGGTCTCGAGTTTGATAAATGATTTATTTCTTGTAAGTGGATTTGTGGAAATAGATTTAAAAGTCTAATTTGTTATAGTTTCTTATGTGAATAATCTCTGAAGAATCACTGGAACAATTTCTTACATCAAAGAAAGAAGATATGTACCGTGAAGAAAGTAAGTCTGAAGATGATCTGACTTAGTCTGATTATGTCTGGTCTATAGACCATATCTGCATTATAATGCAGCTCATGCGAAGATTAACACCTATAGACAGCCGTTGGGTAGATAGAGCCATTCAGATATGAATGATCCTGTCCAGGTATGTATTCAGGCAAGCTCAATTACGAACGACGGACAAACAATACCGAAAGAAAAGACATTTGTCCGATATAAATCATACAAACTTGGATGATGGATTAGGTACCAGGCAAGAGGGTAAATGTCAAATAATTCGTTTGACTTCACTCAATACCTTTGATTGATTAGAGTCCTCTTAGAAATCTCTTCAATTAATTGGAGTGAGTTTAGTAAAATACATTCGGATTTTTTAATGAAAAATCTTAACATTAATTGAAATACTTTACGTATTTGGAACTTACCCGTACCTGCATCTTGTGATTCCTGCAACAAAAACATAAAAAATAATAAATAAATACAATTGATTACAAACAAAAAAAATATAACAGCAAAATGTTCCAAATCAACGCATAAGCTAGCAAGTCATAAAAATCTAGTGATTCAGTAAATGTCCGTGGATCGCATCGCTCCATAAAATGATAAAAGTGATAAAAACGGTGATCGGTCAAAATCAGCAGTGTCAGATATAAATTGCAATGCGAAAATATGTAAATAATGCGAAAGTAATACACGGTGGAGCAAACGGTGCAGGACTGCCCCGCTTGGGCAGAGCACCGCCGTGTCCTCACGACGGCGATAGGCGGAGACCTCTCGCGCCCGGCATTGGTCGAGGCCATGCTGCGGGGCGAGACGGAGTGGGAAGCGGTCGCCTCCTTCTGCGAAGCAGTGATGCTCGTGAAGGAGGAGGCGGGCCGCCTGAGGGAGAGGACAGCGTCCTCCCTCCATCCCAGCCGCAGTGGTAGACGCCCACGGCGTCGGACGTCGCAGGACGACCTCCGGCCACCGTAGGCGCGGGCATGCGGGCAGCGAGTAATGGGCGACTCGCTGTCCGACCATGGACCATGCCCGGGTCGACGGCGCGTTGTGTTCCACGCGCGCCTCAAAGAGTGTCAGCATAATGACGGGGCCTGTAGAGGGCCAAAGCCTGCTGGGGTCGCGGGACCAAGGGATTACCGTGACCCTAGTACGTAAAGGGCTATTGAAGGACACCGTGGATTTTAGTCAGTACAAGTCTGACAGTCCCTTCCGCCCTGCCCTGGGTGGGAGGACTCATTTGATGATTTTACCACGAAAAAAAAAAAAAAAAAAAAAAAATGCGAAAGTAATCACTGCCGTGTAGCTAACAGCTATAATGGTCGAAGTCACGCGATCTATTCAGAAAAAGGACTATTAAAAGTAATGAGAGCATCTAAAACAAGTTATAGGTAATTATTAAGTAATTTATGTTGAATAAAGTGTTCTACGTCAAGAGAGTATCGTAGACACGACGAAAAAGTATTGAAGAAAGTACATAAAACTTTGTTCATAAGATTACTTCAGAATATGAGACAAGATTTGTAACGTAAGAAAGTATTTTCTTAACAAACTTTTGATGGATATCAAGTCGGTGAATTATCTAAGTATAATACCGTGTGAGTTGTAGCTCAATTATCCATGGATAATTTGTAAAATTATTCAGTACAGCTAATTTTATTGATGTCCTGTCACTCTAGAATATCGATCAAACACCAATTGGCTGCATAATAGGTACTTCACATCACTTTTATCAGATAAAACATAAACCGATTGGTCACTATAATCTCATGAACATCAACGAGGTTTTACCAAAACATATTCTGGAATTTTTATGAGATAAATTCTCCAGTGGAGACGATGAAAGAAAAACCATTAATCAAAATCTCGGTCGTACGTTACTGAACGAGGTACTCTGTTTACTGAACGAGGTATTTATGAGGTTTTAATGGAAGAAACGTTTACTTTATCTGCTCCGAACGTATGTGAGAAATTGATTTTGTGTTCTCGTCACCTAACACTTGAAGCATCAGTGTAAAGATATGAAACCGTATCGATTAAAATATTGTTTAAAATAGATAGCTCGGTGAACGATGAGTGAAGATTCACTTTAACGAAAGGCATGCAAAAATATATTGCTTATTAAGTTTAATGTGTTTTAAAATATACTTAATTATGATGGAATAGCATTGCTATTTGGAAGAAGCCAAATATTGCAATCTACAGCAGCACTACGCCACTTTGAACACTTACCGCCCTATCAATTCCATTTATTTCATTTCCTTACGATATATACATTGATACTTACGAATTTACTTCTGTCTTTCTCTTTTTGTTTTAATTCAGCCTCTTTCTTTGCTTGCTGTATGAGTTGATCTACAAATTCTGTGGCCTCCCGAAGTTTCTCCGGGTCGCTCTTGAAAGCGGCAATTTGCTCACTCAGAGCAGAGTTTTCGTTATCCTGAATCATTTTGATCAGAATATTCTTCCCTTGTTTTTTATTTGAACTTGTGAACTGCTGTAATCCTTCCGAAAGTCCGTTTCACAGAACTCAAATAAACAAAACCACTATAAAAGATCGGATTTTAAAACGACAGTCGGGAATAGCGCGCGCGTTCCAGCCATAACTTTCGTACGGAGGGTTGTCGCCCTTACTAATTTGGGGACCGCGTTTCGGGGGTGGTGTCAGTCATTATTTGTGCAGCCCTCTGTGAGGGTTGATTAAGAGCGAGAGACGTGTGGTAGCGTCGAGGTCGTCAGAGGTACTGCCGGGCGACGGTGACTGGATGCTCGATCATGCGCCGACCGACCGACGGAGCTGTTCATGTACTGCGCTCGACAGATTAGCACTCATCATAAACGCAACCTATGACCGATCTTGAGGTAACATCTCTAAGGTTATGACCCCGTATAGTGGGTACCGAGGTTAAAATAATGTAATTAATTATGAGATAGGTACGTAAGGGTATTAATTTGAAGTATGCACAAGTATAGGTAAACAATGAAAACTTAAGTTATGAATGTAAACATATATTTTAATGTCTGAGCTAACTCTTAAATATTTACTTTTAATAGAATTGCAGACGGTGCAATTAACTGAAAATTTAATTGCTGTTATCTACTACTACAAAAATTAATTAGTAACATCTACATAAGTAATTATCATTGCAAACGCTATCTCAAGAGTAAACAATATCAACATATAAATTAAATAGGAGCTGTTGTATATTTATTCAGACAGAATAAATAATAGTTTACTATCTTTGCGGGACAGGTGTTAACGCTTCACGACCTCATCAAAAATGTATTTTCTTTTACACACTGAGCCTTCACATATAACTTTTTCATAGAACCCAGTCTTGCGTAAAAGATAATAATGTATGTCTACACAGCAACTCAAGTACACACATCAAAAAAAGTTTGTGTTTAGCGTAAGCTGATATATAAACTGATTTTAATTTATGGAAAAACAATTGAACTGTTTTATTTTCCAAATCTACACTCTTTTGCAAAGAAACGGGCACTTTAGATTTTTTTCTCTACTTCAATGAAGAAGAACAAGAAATAGGTTTTATTAATTTGACGATGTATTGGCATGTTATTTGAAGCATCCTGGCATGATTCTTTACGTTCCAAATTTAAAATTTGAAATTAATTAAAGAAAAATATAATGATTATTGTGGATTATTCTAAAATTGCTTTACTAATAGCGCGAATTGCTGAAACGATTTTAACTGATTACGATATTTTAAAACTTTTTGGATATTTTATGCAAATTAAACAATTTAATCTTTCTTTTTACATTAAATACCACTTTTTGATATGAGTGATAAAGCGATAAGGGCCGGTAAAATTATAGCCCTACTTGAAGAAGGTTGTTCGCAAACTTACGTGTCTCAGCGGCTAAATGTGAGTCGTTCAACTGTCCAGAGGACTTGGCAACGGTATCAAGAGACCGGTTCGGTCAAAAGAGACCCGGTTCGGGAAGAAAACGATGCACAGAACCAAGAGATGACCGCTTTTTGGTGAATCAGGCGTTGCGCAATCGTAAGGCGTCAAGTATGGACCTGAAGAAAAGCCTTGAAGAAGTAAGAGGAGTAGAAGTTAGCTTGTGGACGGTCAGGAGGAGGCTTTTGGCTGCCAATATCAGGAGTTACCGCCCAGCTCGGGGCCCTAAATTACTCCGTGAGCACCGTGTTGCTCGACTTCAGTTTGCTCGGAACTGTGCTTCATGGACTCTGGAGGACTGGAATAAAGTATTGTTTTCTGATGAAGCTAGAACTCTTTGTGTGGAGAGGACCGACGCCGGCGAGTGCTGCGAAGACCACGGGAACGCTATGCGGAAGTGTGTTTCGAAGAAATCACTCCTTATGGCGGAGGCTCCGTTATGTTTTGGGCAGCAATTAATTCGACGGAGCATACGGAGTTAGTTTTCATAGAAAATGGAACATTAAATGCACACCGGTACATAATGGAAGTCCTAATTCCATATGCACAACCCACATTGACTGCACTTGGGGAAGATTCAATTTTTATGGACGACAATGCTCGCCCGCACCGTTCTGGAGACGTGGAAGCGTACATGCAAGAAGTTGGGATCCGTCGTTTAGATTGGCCAGCCCGAAGTCCTGACCTCAATCCAATTGAACATGTCTGGGATGTTCTAAAGAGACGGGTAAGATCAGTGCAACCTGCTCCACAAAACATCAGGGAGCTAAAAAGAGTCATTGTAGAAGAGTGGGAACATATTCCTCAAAACGTTATTAAAAACATCGTGGAAAGCATGCCCAGAAGGATTCAAGCGGTGATTTTGGCAAGAGGGGGTCACACTCGTTATTAGGTTTTTACATTTGTAACTTAATTTAATTAAAAAAAGTAAAAAAAAGAACTTGTCTTTATTGTCGACCACTTCTTATTGTTTGGGCGTGTACATCGGTTTTAAAGAATCCATCGTTTTTTTTTTCTTTTAATTGCCCGAATTCACTTCACGCGCATTAATTTACACAATTATAAGTATACAGACTACGCCAAAGAAATAAATTTCATTTAATTAACTCAAATCGACCTTAGAACGTAAATTTCCTTAGGTGCCCGTTTTTTTTGCAAAAGAGTTTATATTTTTAAATAAAGAATCTAAAATAAAGAATCGAAATCATAATAATAATCCACCATAACAAAAGATTTTGATTTTTCAAATTGATTGCAAACATGTTTTGATGTGTGTTTGTCTACTCACATAATTATTTATGTCTATGCTGTAACTATGTCTACGTGTTAGTAGGATTCCGTACCCAAAAGAAGAAACGACCTATTACTAAGACTCCACTGTCCGTCTGTCTGTCTGTTCGTTTGTCACCAGGCTGTCTCATGAACCGTGATAGTCAGACAGTTGAAATTTTCACAGATGATATATTTCTCTTGCTGCTATAACAATTAAAACAAATATAATTAATATTTAAGGACGACACGGTTGGCGCAATGGCTGAGCGATCGTCGCCCGGAACAAATATTTGTATGATCTGCAAGTAGTTGTTCCTGTCTGGGTGTTTGTGTATGTGAGTTTCTATGTTTGCATGAATTGCTGTGTGGGTGTGTATGTGTAGTGCGGGGCAACGTTTTTTTTTTATAAAAATGTGATTTTAATTTTCCCTTTTCACTTATTATGGTATGAAACCCTTATCAAAACTTTACGCAGGTATGCATTTCGCTCCATTGTTGATAGTTAGTGATAAATGGTTAAATAAAGGAGCTACTGTTTTGTTTATGCAGTGATAACTCTAGGTACTGATAAAAGAGATAAAATTAATGAGTTAATTTAAAAATGAGTTGGGTTCATTCAGCTGGTAATCAGTTTATTGTATGTGCATTGACGACGTCACTGATAGCGATTAAATACCACTCTAGTATTCGGATTCGCCATTTTATTTTTGAGTATCATATCACGATTATTATTCTACTAACAGTTCCCTGCAGTTTCACCACCGCTGCTCGTCTTCTACTGATTGTAACATAATTTAATAACCTAGCTATAGTATCACTATCACTACATAGAATAAAACAAAGTCGCTTCCCGCTGTCTGTCTGTCCCTATGTATGCTTAGATCTTTAAAACTACGCAACGGATTTTGATGCAGCATTTTTTAATGGATATAATTATTTAAGAGGAAGATTTTTAAGGTATATATAACATAATAGAGATTGTACCCGTGCAGAGCCGGGACGGGTCGCTAGTTCCTCAATAAATGCACGATGGAAACCAAAAATATTTTTTTCAATTCGAACCAGTCGTGATGATGCAGATGTCTGTTTTTTTAGCCTATTAAGCGTCCCACAAATGGACAAAGACCTCCACTTTTTTCTTCTAAACATCTTTTGCCACATTTCCTCTGCATACAATATCCGATCATACTGTTACATCACCTTCTTCTCGGTCTATATTGATGATTTCAATATAGACCCAAAACGTCCCAGTCGAAGCTACAGTTTTCGTGCTTAAATAGTAGCACCCCTGCTCTTGCTCTTTATCTAACAATATAAGATTATATTTAATACAGAGACATGTGAAGTCAAAGTATCTTCATTGTGGGCATATGTAAGTTACAGGTCTTTACAATATACTGAAGTATCAATATGTCCTGCCATATAGACATACAATAATTATGTAGGTAAATTTAGTTATTAAAAATGTAAAAATACAGTGAAACTATCACATGGTCAATATTAATGCATGTCAAATACAATGAAACTAATACATGGTCAATACTAATACATGTCACAGTGGAACTAATAAATGGTCAACAATGACGCTGATGTAGTGTTTGAATATCATCTCAATAAAAAATCACATCCCTGGATTCTACGATGGGCTCTTCGACGCGAAGACTTTGAGGTCGTCTAATAGCGAAGCGCAAGCGCTCATCGTTCCCGCCGCACGATTGTTCAGGCCGAGATAAATAGTCGTACCTAAGCAACAGCCAAGCCTAAGTCAGTGCTTGGCGACGTTCTAAAGGCAAGGTTTAGTTTCGCTTACAGTAGCTTAGAGCACAGCAAACCTTAATCTCAGCATGGCGTGAGCGCTGCGGCAGTCGAAGCGGTCAGAAGGTTGTGTTTATAGAGAATAGCATTTCAGTGCTCACATACGGTGGATAATGCGGAAACTTTGTAATATTCCTAAGGCTTAATATGAAAGTGTAAGCTCCTTGGAAACTCGTGAAATACCTAAGTAATATTATAATATGAAGTACCACTTTCAAACTTATGTTATTTAGGTAAAGTAGCTACCAAATTGATAAAGTTAAGCTTATCTAGGGAACGAAAACTTCTGGTGCGTTATATTTTATTAGAATAGAATCAAGTTCCTAAGTAGGTAAGCAATTATTTATTCAGCAACTCAATGGAGGATTTCTTTTCACTTATCATAAGAGTTGACTTGCTTTTACTACCATTTTAAGAGCATTTTGAGGAAAGAAAAATTAGGCTTCGAGGAGGGCTTGAACCTAAGTCTTTCCGGATCAGTAGGTACTCCAGAACGCCTTACGTATTAGACTATCGTAACTCCGCTTTTCGAGACCGAATCACTAATTCCCTCGTTTCTAGGTAACGTTGCGCTCCACCTGTTCGACCTGTATTTTTTGTTACTTAAGTAAGTACACTAAAAGAATGAAATCATGTTAATCTAATAAAATGAGTTTCTCGTGAGGAGACGATTCTGAATGCAGGATTAGGACAAATCCGTCATAAAAATTATCACCAAAAGTGTGTGCAACATTTCAGCTCCAAGGCAAGTTAAATGAAACCTTGTCACAATGCGTATTACGTTGTAAAATAAAACAATAAAAGGAAGACAGCTCATAAATAAAAATCCGTATTATCCACCGAAACAACATGCCGATTCAATATTCTTGTTTGGAACATAAACACGTTGTTTTACAAAACGAATACGATTGGTCGACATGCTGTCAATTTGATTACAATTGCAAAGAGATCTCGACGGAGCATCGCACAGAGTAATTAAAAGAAATAGAGATTTCTTCCGTCGACAAAATCCGTTTCTACATTGTTATGCTACGTGAACAGCCAATTATGTTCCCACTGTTGGGACCCAGGCCTCCACCCTGTAAGAGGCAGTGGGCCATAATTCACCACGCGAGCCCGGAGGCCTTATCATGTAAATTCGAATTTTGACGTTAATTTGAAGGAAAAAAATTGTTCCTCCTTCGTACGCTAGAGGCGCTTATTAATTTTTCTATATAATAAACGCAGTAAATACTTCAAGTACGCTGTAAATAAAATACAGAAAGGGCTATGCAACTTTTTGGCATCAATATTTTTTTTTCTTTCGCCAGTAATAAAATGTTGGTCATTAGTAGACCGAAACCTAAGAACTTCGTAAAAAATAATAAAAAAATTCTAAACCGTAACCAACCAGAGATATAACGGATTTCATTTTGTTCCAATCAGGAGTAAATCAATAAATCTATGGATTCCTACAAAAAATAACTCCTGATTAGAACAAAATAAAAACCGTCATATCTCTGGTTGGTTACGGTTTAGAAACTTTTTTTTTTCTATGGTCTTCTTAGGTGGTAGGTAGTCTAATAGTGCCCAAAATTTAATCACTGGCGAAAGAAAAAAAAATTGATTCCAAGGTACATACTAAAAGTTGCATACCTTTTTGTGATAAGGCCTCTGTGCGGGTTGGTAGATTTCACATGTCTTTGAATATTTGGTTCTAGGACATGCCGGTTTCTTCACGATGTTTTTCTTCACTGTTTAGAGGGCAGTGGTGATGAAATAAATTATACAAAGTAATGCACATGGCTAGGTTCGTACCCACGAGCTACAACTCGTAAGTCGGGGCCGATAACACTGAGCCACCACGTGTGCTAGTCGGTAGTCAGTTCCATAGGCACTTGTCAAAGCCACAGCATGGCATGGCCGTATTATGACGTCTTAAAGCCAGGCTTGTTCCAGTGAGTGAACGAGGTGGCGCTAGACGACTTGTATAGCTCTGTCTCTTTCACTCACTGGAACAAGCCTGGTTTTAAGACGTCATAATACGGCTGCAGATATCGTTTTCGAGTGGCCAGTTCTGGACAAACTTCGTTTACATAGTTTAAACATATTGTCTATGCCACGAAGGAGAAGAGACCTAATTGCATGCGTTTTGACAGAGGACGTTTTGCAGCTTCATGGTTTATTAGTACAAACATCTTAAATCATTTTCGCAATACTTTTTTATGAACGATAACTTCCGAGGACAGTTTTGATCCATTTACATGGTAGACCTAGACAAGGGATTTTAAATTAACATCTCGATCATAACATACCAACGTACGGTCTACCGTACGTCTACCATATTATTATGTTTATGAAGGGAGATCTTCGTCAGGATTTGCCACATCTCCCTTTCTGCCGAAATGCAATATTAACCATCTACATCTTCCAGGATTTTAAAATCTAACAATAGAGCAGTTTGGCTAACACGACGTCTTAAAGCGAGAGTATTTCCACGGTGAGAAAGAGATAGAGCTATACAAGATGTCTGGCGCCATCTCGTTCCTACACTGGAAGTACTGTCGGTACTGATTGGGTATAGTTTAATGTGTCCATCTTTATCTTTTCTGCAGCACTCTGTAGTATAATGCGACGCAATAATATTGCTTATTCCAACTGTTTAATACACAATATGGAAACAAAAATTATGAATTTGGTTCACATGATTTTTTGGAGTTTCGTAATGGCACGGAGATCATGTTCTTTTGTTGTAATTTATTTGCTTTTTCAGACTTTCTATGTGGACGCCCAAATTTTAATCGCTCTGACTAATTCAAATCCACGAGAAAAGATCTTTGCTGGACATCTTTCAATTTGAAATAGCCCTTCCCAGGTAACGGGTACCACAGGCTACTACTACTACTACTGCTGTAATGCGGTTCAGCCACTGAAGATGCGTCCCGCCGCCGTGGTGCGCGGAGCGACGATATCGCGCGCGGCGACGGAGGCGAAGATCTGCCGTACTTAGCGGTGTAATTTGCTTCCCCGCGCGATGATGCAGATTACGGCGACCTCACGCTAAATAAACTCATATGTTCACTGTATTGTCGATCGGCGTTGCTTTCGAAGAAATGTTGTTCAGTGGTGCGCATAACGCAATAATTGTAAAACAGTTTTCTTTGAAATCGTTAGAAGACAGCCAGACTGAATAAGACTCGTATTACCTCACATTTTCTTTATAAAATACGTAGATACCGGTTTTTCTATCGTAGTAAAATCATCATCACCACCCATATTGTCAGACTTGTACTGACTAAAATCCACGGTGATCCTTCAATAGACTTTTACTTTCCAGGGTCACGGTTACCTCATGAGACAGTGACGCAACCCCGGCAGTTAGAAACCGGTATTCTGTTGCATCCAGAAGCTGGAAACCGATCCCAGAATTGCAGATTACTATCTATGGTGTTAAACCATTTTCTTCCTCGCATCTTCTTAAGGTAGGCGTTTCAGGCTAAACAAAAACACATGACAAATTTCCACATTTTGTGTGAAAATTGCTCATCCAATTGTACACTTCGAGTGGAGTTGGATTATACATTAATAAATGCGATATAATCCAACCTAATTCCAAGAACATGAATAAAATATGACGTCTCAGGAAGTTAAGCACTCGATACGCCGTGTAATTTTCAAACTCCAAACTCGAGTCTATATTTATTTATGTGGCTACATAAATAACCTCTCCGTCCCATGAAAGGTAGGTATTTATATACTTTTACGGATAAAGATAATATGTACAGTCTGCGTCACAATGTGGTTACCCCCCCTGGAAGTCCCTATGTTCACTACTGAAGGACACCGTGGATTTTAGTCAGTACGAGTCTGACAGTCCCTCCCGCTATGCCCTGTGTGGGAGGACTCATTTGATGATTTTACCACGATAAAAAAAGGCCTCTCCAGGCCTGCTTATCCCGTGACTACTACCTATCCTGTTGGAGTCCGGCGACAAACAGTTTTTAATGTGTTTCTTTGGTGCGCAGAATTTAAAGTTCCCATTGTGTGACCTCGTCTCATTTTAGGTCCCATCTTTGCTTCTGAATATAATTCACAAGAAAACTCTTACAGAAACGCATATCAAAACCCCATCACAATTTAAATTTAATTCGGACTTAGCTTTCGGGACATGGGTGACACTCTTGTGGGTGAAACAATAAAATCACTATGTACATTGCTCACCCTTGTCACCTATGTCACGGGAAACCGACTGTCATGAAAAGAATGATGAGGGTCGAAATAAACTCAAGTCTCACAGTATATTTTAAAGGTCATAAATATGTGAAAATGAAATAAAATCCTAACTAATATTATAAATGCGAAAGTAACTCTGTCTGTCTGTCTGTCTGTCTTTTCTTCACGCCTAAACTACTGAACCGATTTGTGTGAAATTTGGTACAGACATAGTTTGGAACTTGAGAAAGGACATAGGACAGTTTTTATTACAAAAAAAAATAAAAAAAATATGAAATGCTCTAACGGAGTATAGATAATTCCTTAAATTCTCAATAGATGGCGGTGATCGCGCAATGGTGTTGATCGTTACAGGAGTTCGGTTCATGTTATTGTTTTAATTCGTCGGAAAAAGTAAATAAATAGTAAAAAGGTATGAAAAAAATAATATCAAAATAATAAAACTTTTAGTACAAAGAGATGCCCGAACGGAGTTTAGATAAATAATCCGAGTTGTCACTATGGATTGATAGATGGCGTTGGAATCAAAATTGTATTGTCGGTTGTATGATAGTTTATGTGGACTGGTCCTGTTTCGTAAATTTTAAATTGTTCCGTTGCATAATTGGTGTTCCTGTGATGCTTATGAGAAACTATATAACTAGATCCACCAAGACTATATAATGGCATACGGTTACAAATAACCTATTTAGGACGGAATGTCATTAAAGCCGTTATTATGACTGGGATGGCAAAAGGCGAAACTTTTATTATTCCCCGTATTCCCATCATTCCAACTGATTTGCCATTCCAATTCAAAAGAGTTCAGTTTCCGCTGTAAACTGCGTTTGCAATGACCATAAATAAAGCCCAAGGGCAAACGCTAAAAGTTGCGGGGGTGCATCTTGAAAAATACTGTTTCTCCCATGGACAACTCTACGTTGAGTGCTCAAGAGTGTCAAAACCACAAAACCTTTATATTTTTGCTAAGGATGGCAAAACTAAAAACGTGGTAAACAGATATGTCTTGGTGTAAGAAATTTTCATAATCTCTAAAGCCTAAAATAATAGAAAATTTGTCAAGGGAGAAACAGTCTTTTTTCGTTTTGGACTGAAATGTCAAATCAGTAGAATGATGAGAAAATAAGGGAAAAATAACATTTTCTCCTTTTTCGATCGGCAAAACGGCTATAATGCCCTAAATACATCTCTTAAATTCAAACGCAGAGCTCATTCTGTTGATTTTTGAAGAGTTCCCTAGAATATCTTCCACATTTCATTTTTGAAGAGATCCCGCGAGATCGGGAACTATGTGGGTAAAACCAAAAATCTGCTGGAAGTCACTATTCCATGCGAACGAAGTCGCGGTCAAAAGCTAGTATACAATAAGTAGCAAAAGTTATGGCACAGCAGGCTAAGAAGCTCTACGTCAACGTTAAGCAAGCCAATATGAGGTGACTTATTTGTAGGTCCAACAGTTTTGATCTTGACTTCAATCTAGCCAAGAAGTAAAAATGAGACCTGAGATAGAACAAGGTCATCCATAAGAAATTGGAACTCCTGTACACCTACAAAACACAGTAATGAACTACTGTTTGGCGCCGGATTGACACCGACAGGATGGTGGTTGTGAGCCAGTTTTCCCTGGTTAGGCTTATCACCACCCGTGATAACCACTCTGCACTCACTGCAGGTAGCCTGTGGTTCCGTTGCATAGAGTAGACTCCTAGGAGAACGATCAAACCTCCCCCAAAAGTTTTTCTTTAGTTCCTGAAACTCCAGACCAGCTAAAGGATAAAGTTTTACCGTTATAGACCGGCTCCTAAATACATTGACAATATAAAACAGCAAAAAGATGTCAGCGTGTCGATAAAAATCTAATTTGAGTTTGCCCAGAATTGGGCTACGTATTTCGCGCCCTCAGAAGCGGGCGCTTCTGAGGGCGCGAAATACGTAGTTGATTCTTCGTTACAGGAGCTGGTGGGCACCAGCTCCTGTAACGAAGAATCAACATACTTCATCGTTTGTGCAGTAGCACCACTTGTTTATGCTAGTTTAAAGACTTAAAGACGAAATTCGATCCATAGAACACTATTTTTCCTAATGAACGAAGTTGATCAAAGACAATGATTCTAAAAATAAAACAGGTAAAGTAAACAATAAACAGAGGTACTTATTAAATAAACAAGCTGATGTTGTTTTTGTAAACCAATCCTTCTGCGAAGCATTATACGGGTTGTTTTGAAATTTTCATTTGGCGCCAGATTTTTCGTCGTAAAATCTTCTAGAACACATAAATTATTTTATTTTGTTTTCTTTGCGGAACGTTTATAAATTTCATATTTCTTGGATTATTAAAAGAAGCGCTTTTGGTAACAATTACCTAAATAAAGAAACAGAAGAAAATAAGCTACACGCAGGTAATAAACAAAAACGAAATTCGAATTGCAAATAAATGACACAGTGTTGATAAAGCGCTTTTTAAAAAAAATTCTATGGGTAGGTACCATTTAATACAATTTTGTGCTGTTACTACCTTAAGGAACTTCTAGCCTGACTAAAAAATATTGGGTCAGATAACTTCACCTATAGGCTTGCATATTTTCAACACTACGTTGAAAATATGCGGTAATAATACGGTCTTGAAGGCATAATTTCATAGCTTATACAATTGATATGCTTATATTTGTATTTATGAAAACATCATGTGGAAACCGACATATTGTGTATAGAAAAAAATATCTTGTAAGGCATGTCCTAGTGTCAAAACATCGAAGACTTTTGTGACATCCACGTCTATCAATCTGCACTTATCATAAGAGAGATTAGAGTAAGCCTGTGACAGTGGCAGAATTATATTCTGATTCACTAGAATTCTGGCAAGCTTCGTTTCATTCAGATTTTTAAACAGAAAAGAGCAGGTGAGAACTCGGTTATTGTATTCGGCTATGGACCTTCACAAACACAAGCCGATTTTGTTTCCCTTTGCGAAATGGAAGGTAGATTATATTCTAAAAGGTACGTACTATACACAACAGAATAGTCTCTGCGAATAGGACTACTAATCACTTAGGAGCCGCGGTATCAGTGAATTGAATGTTGAAGGTAAACAGGGGGGAGCACTTTGTGCATAAAGTGATTGGAATATAAGCACTGTGCAAAGTGGATGCAAAAAAAAGAATCACTAAACGGCACTCTAAAACAGTTTAAATAACACTGAATTTAGGACATTACCCAACTCTACATGTAGAAGGCTCGCGAGCGCTTTCGTTCAGGACTAGATTTGAAAATAAATTATTCGAAAAAGGAACGACGTATGACTTTAAAACAAACTAAATGCGGTATATCTCATTCCAAAAATAAGTAAGACAAAAACTTATATGGTCACGATGGTCCACTGTCAATATTATCTCGTATTGTCGTCACTAGTAGATTCCCTGTGGTATAACATTGTGTGTTTGTGATAGGTCGTTAATACGGTTAACAACTACTCGATAATTAAATGATAGCCGTGCTGACCTTATAAGGTATACGTAACTAGTAGCTACTCTGTCATTTACAGACAAGGTCGGAGAACTATATAGTTAACCGTGTGTGTTCTGAGGCCCTACATGAATTCTATTCAGCTGTACAGCATAGTTGAAGTATTATGTAGGTACCTCCAGTGTAAGAACGAAGAACTAAATTTTTCGAAAAGAAGAATTTATTTCAATTAGACCATTACACACACTCTTTAATTAACGAAACAAAAAAAAATGGGACTATAGTCCCACAAGCGTAGATCTCCCTCAAAGCTGAAAAGGCTTTGGCCCTCTACAGGCCCCGTCACTATGCTGACACTCCTAGAGGCGCGCGTGGAACACAACGAGCCGTCGACCCAGATTAGTACCTACTTAGTACAATTTTAAATTCCTCTATGTTGTAGTAGTCCCGCGACCCTGACAGGCTTTGGCCCTCTAGAGGTGGGGGCCGCGTCATTTTTGCTGACAGCGCGCCGTCGATCCGGGCATGGTCCATGGTCGGACAGCGAGTCGCCCTTTCATAGGTACTGGAGAAGTTCAACATCACTAAACGGCTTTCCAATATCTGCCTGGATATCACTAGATATCTACTTAAAAGCGAGCAGCGAGCGAAGCCGCAACTGATTAACTGATTGGAATAGAAATGTTGATTCGGTAAGTACTTAACCGTAAATGAGTGAGAGACAACTGCTACGCTAAAATATATTGCGACAGTACTCCAGATACGGGCAATCGCGCTACACGATCGGGCGAGCTCAAAGCCGCCTCGTCGAAGAACACATCGTAGAGTCCAGTGCTGAGATTTCTTATAGTGAATGTCGTAGCTGCTCGCCAAAAGAAACCAAGAAGTATGGACTAATCTCACGTATTATAGACTTAACTTGGTACCTATTGGTCTAAAAAGTCAGCTTAATTTTTCGATAATTTTAACTTTAGAATTACTTTTCTATTTAATGATTAAATTATGTATAATACAGATTTTTCTGCTAAATAAATACAGCCGCACAGGCCGATCTGCCGGGGTAAGCCGCGCTTGCCGAGCTTGGTCTGTGGATGGGTGACCATCTGTCATAGCGAGTTTCCTCTGTGCCTCGGAAAGCACGTAAAGCCGTTGGTCCCGGCTGTCATTTGTAGATCTTTGACAGTCGTCACTGTGAGTCAGAAGCTCTAAAGTCTGACAACCAGTCTTACCATGGGGTATCGTATTACCCAGTTACTGGGTTGTGGAGGTCCGACAGGCAGTCGCTCCATGTAAAATACTGATATACTGCTAGCTGCATCTGGTTTGACTGGAAGCCGACCCCAATATAGTTGGGAGAAGGCTAGGCAGATGACAGATTTCTCGTTCAAATATGTTATTAAAAACTCAAGAAATCAGTTTGTGTGAAACCATTTTTTTAATAATTATTAAAAGTTGATAATATGTAACTAAAGACTAGTGCAAAAACGGTTAAAGCGGAACCTGTCTTCCTATTTAAAATGGAGTGAGTAATCGTTATTTAGGTCATAAACAACATAACCTGAACCGCTCACTCAGTCATGACCTGCGCAAAATCCGAGGTAGAGACCGCGCCACAACTGAAGTCGTTTGACGCGGCGCTAGCGTCGATGTCATTGCATCAAATTGAATAGTACTAATGTACTGGATCGCTTTACGGTAACCCATGAAATATATTTTTTAACCAAAGATCTTTCAATTAAACAGGCTACTAAGGCGACTACGGGACTTCCACTTAATCAATGGTGGTAACTAGTTCATTTTACGTTCATGAATGCGGTAAAAGTCAAGGTTCCTCCCCTTCGCAGTTTCGGTTGTGGCATCCAAACTTAACGCTTTGGATTGCATGGATCACAAGGTTCTTCAGGTAGCCGTGGTAGCGGCGGCTTATCTACCTTACAAGGCTGGAGTTTTTCACAAGGAACGGGTTCGCAGGGTGATTTTTTAGCACAGGGGCCTTGTGGTCCAATAGCCACTTCGGCGGGTGCCTTCCGAATAGACTTCGGGGGCAGTTTGACGCAAGGATCAACCGGTGGAGGAGGTGAGCAGGGTCTCATGTTTACTTCTTTGTAGTAACAATGAGCGTCAAACCACCACACACACCCTGGTATTGGTAATTCACTAGGGAACTGAATCTGAAATGCAAGAAAAAAATACGTATTACCTACTAATATTTTATTCTAGCTTTGTGTTGGATGTAAGTACGGTAAAATAAAACAGACTTCGATTTAGACATGAATTTTGCGAACAGGACAAAAATAAAGCAGCAAGGGCTTGTCAAAGCATGAAAATTACGCTGAGCATGTCCACACCGAAAGTGTTACCGAATCAGCATTTGCTGGGTGAAAGAGACCCAGCACTGGTTTTCAGTTAGCACCCTACACTGACACACGGACAAGGGTAGGCAAATAAAACAAATAGTAGAAATGAACAGTTAGTAGTGCAGTGTTCAGTGTTGTTGTTCTTTATTAACACAGCCTTGTGACCCGCGCTCATGCCACGCTGCGACTAAAGTTTGTTATGCTCTAACTAAACTACTAACAGCGATACTAACCAATCGTCTGGCGCGAACGGTGAGCGCTCGCGCTTCAAGATTGGACGATCTCAAAGATGTCCCGATGTGATTTCTTATTGAGAATAGCATAGCTGCTATCTAAGAATACTCATTGCATACTCTGCTACATTATCTATTAAAACAGTTGGTTTTATAATAACAATCATGTCTTACTTGTCCAGCCTTCATGAAATTAGTAAAAGGATTAGACCCCAGTTTGAGCCCTTCAGCTATTGGCGCCACCACCGGCGGTTTTACGGAGTTCAAGGCGTCTCTGTCGCCATACCACTGAGCAGAATATTTATATTCTGGCCCACGAGGAACGTCAGGTTTCGGTATAGATCTAGGCGCAATCTTTGGTGGAAAGCGTTGATGATATACAAATTTGCGACCAAGTAAAAATTCGCGAATTTTTTTTATTCCTAAAGAAACATCTCTGAAATCCCATTTTGTCATTTTCGTTTATACATTTAAAAAAGTATTTTCATAACAAAAAAATACGTAATAGTTTTATTTTTTATTCAATATACAATGTCACATTTTTAACATCAAATTTGTATGTGTAAATAGGTCGTATAATAATTATACATCCATTCCTACCTCTTTATTTCTGATTAAACTGAAATTATGTCAAACTTATGAGATTAGTGCTGTGCTATCTATAAACCTTACTATATTAATAGACCTACCACACAGAGACCCACCAACTTATCTGTTCCGAATTTCTGAACCCGCTCTGGGTGAATCGGAACAGGTATTAAGCCCGAAACCGTACAGTAGCTTCAGCGGAACCTTCCGAAGCTACGGTAATTTCTTTAACCGTCTTATGCTTATAAGATTAGTTAGTGGTATAAACCAAAAATTGGTGACAACATGATTAAAGAGTCGTCCCGTATTCTGATGTGTTGCCAGTATTAAAAGGGAGTAGAGTTCACTAAAAAGTTTCGAATACGGCCTCGTATTTTTGTTAACGAACTAACGACTAACATAGGTAAATTTCAGTCTTACTGAAAAAAGAAACCGCCTTTTTTCCTTCAGTCGCCCGTTGCATTCCAAAGCCACATTTATATTTACAGATGGTCGCGTGGATAATTTAAATTGGCGGTTGTAGTTCCAATTTCACCCGTTGGACCAGTATTGTTGGTAGCACTCACAGTCCGTTCACAACTTTGGTCTCAGCGGCGAGCGGTGCGATGGGCAGCGCGAATAAGACATTAATAAGGTACTTGGAAGTACGCGAATTCGCTAACACGATTTTTAAGCAGCTATTATAATATTTTGAAGTCCATCTATAATGATCAAAAGATTTTGATTTGCGCCAACGTAGAATGGAACGCAGACACGAGGTACGTTCTGAACATTATACTATTTCATTGCTGTGATATTAAAAGTCGTTTTGCGTTGTGTATATGTTATTGATTATCACAGAATACTTCGAATATGTTAATGAGTTGTGATTATTTTTCTGTCAAATAATTCTTTTAATCAATAACTCTCTTAAAATACTAAGAATTTATTTATTATTATTTTTAGTGAAATTAATTATGAAGAGCCTGTAACAGTATTTTAATGCACATTGAACTCCCGCGCTTTCATACTTCTGTCAATACCTGTCAAAAGTAAAGTTCATCGTGTTTTGTCGAGAGTATTGTATTTATTTTAAATTGTTTGTAAGATTTATCGTCTATTCACAACTTATTTAATGTTATAACATAGTTAAATTTAGAGTATTAAGATGAAAACCAGTAAGACGCCTGAAAATACAGAGATAACACCATCAAAAAAGAAGCTGAAACAAGCAAGACTTCCCTTCAAGCTTATTAGTGATGTATCTCCGAAACCAGCTGATACACAAACGAGAAAGCGAAAGCTTTCAGCTCCTGACACTGAACAAGCAACCAAAGTTGGGAAAATCAGTAAAGAAAATGACCTAATTGAAGAAGCAGTTTTAATTAGTGACGATGACAGCAGAGGTGAGAACCCGCCGAAGGAAGCAAAAACTATGAATCCTTTTGTCAAGTTAGTGGACACAGCTTGGAAGAAGAAACTTCAAAAGGGTAAGAAGAAGAAAAGTGGCAAAAAGTCTGTTAAAACTTTAAGCAATGGAACTTTGGATGTCGAAAGTGGTACTGACAACAAAGAACCAGAATCCGAGATGATGGATGTGGATGAACCTCCTTCTACGCAGGTCAATGGCTCTAAAAGTGATACTGAAGATACTGAATTAGAAAAAGAACCAACAAAGTCATCACCCACTAAGAAAATCAGTGAAATTAAGACTGATGATGAAATAGTTGTCTTAGAAGATTCAAATAACCCTGATGATATTAAACCTACTAACACTGGTCACACAGAAAATGATATTAATTCTGATGGTGATGAAGATAATAAAGAAACAACACACAATGAGGATGACAAGAACACTTCCACTGCTGAAGATAGCAACAAAACAAAGAAACAAAAATCACCTACAAAGAAAGTACAAGGAGAACAGACAACTCCGAAACGCAGTAGTGCACGAAATAAAGCAAAGACGGAACAGAATAATAACTCTAAAGGTTCACCTAGTTCTAAGCTCAATGATTCGGTATGCTCTAATCCGACAACACCAAAGCAGACTCCTAAGACCAGTCGGAGTTCGTCTGTCACTAACAGCCAGGGAGACGTGTCTCTGAATGAATCTACATCATCTGTGAATTTAACACCGAAACAGGTAAGATTGCATTCATTTCATATTTATCTGATTTGAAGTGTGCCTGGCAACAGATAGATGCGTATTTTTGTGGAAGTTTGGAATTACACTCAGCAGTGGACGGCAATAGGCTTATAATAATTGAAAGGTTTATTTGGACTAGTTTTTAACTAGTGACTTGCCCCAGTTTTGCACGGGTGTTAATATGTTATAATATACTTTTTTTTTAATAGCCTAGTTTGTGTCCCACTGCTGGGCATAGGTCTTTTCCTTCCAAACCACTCTATTTTGGGCAATTTCTGGCCATGTCTGCCCCGTGAACATGATCTCTCACTAAACAAATAAACTTATTTATAGAATCACGGTGTCTGTTGATGAAAATGCACAAATTCCATGGCATAATTTGAAAATTTGTGAACAACGGGCTGCAAAATCCAACTTTATTTTAAACCATCTACAGATATATTTCTTTTTGTTGTTCAATTCCCTAGTACCACCTGAGACAAACATTTATAAACTATTTTTATAGTATTACAAATTAATAGCAAATCCAACTGTAATTCTTTTCCATAAAAAGTTGTGAAAGGAGTCAGACTAGCTGACTCAATTATATTTAATGAAAAGGAAGAATGTTACATTTATTATTGTCGAAAAGTAAAAATACAAATTGAAATCAAATGTTAATTAAGGGCAGTAAGTTGGGGCCCCACTCTAGAGGGCCAAAGCCTGCCGGGGCCGCGGGACTCATCAAATTACATGACTCTGGAACATAAAGGGCTATTGAAGGGCAATCCAAGATGGAGGCATAATACAAACTAATATTATAAATGCGAAAGTAACTCTGTCTGTCTGTCTGTCTTTTCTTCACGCCTAAACTACTGAACCGTTTTTTTTCATATATAGTTTGGAACTTGAGAAAGGACATAGGATAGTTTTTATTACAAAAAAAAAAACTTCTGGAAGTCACTATTCCAGGCGAACGAAGTCGCGGGCAAAAGCTATTTACATTATAAATTAATCGAATTGAATGTGAATAGATTAATCCTCGGTTTAAGTAATGATGTACTGTTTGACAGGCCTGTTGGTCTAGTGGTTAGTGACCCTGACTGCTATGCCGGAGGTCGTGGGTTCGATTCCCATCCAGGACAAATGTTTGTGTGATGAGCACGATCATTTGTTCTGTGTCTGGGTGTAATTTATCTATAATATGTATGTATTTACAAATATATAAGTATGTTTATCAGTTGTCTAGTACCCATAACACAAGCTCTATTAATTATTTATTTATTATAACTATGTGTTGTTATTACAATTGAATAACTGGTATTCACATGGAAAATTCATCTAAGATTAGTAAGCTTTCCGCGACGGTAATAAGTAGTAGAGTGTCAGCATAATGACGGGGCCCCCTGTAGAGAGTACGAATCTGACAGTCCCTCCCGCCCTGCCCTGGGTGGGAGGACTCATTTCATGATACTATATCAATAAAAAAAAAGGAAGTGAAGTTTGTATATAACCTTTATGCAAATTTTTTAATTTCATTTCATATGTAGGCACTGAAAAAATTGGAATATGCCAAGAAGCGAGAGGAGAGGGAGAAAGAAAAACTAGAGAGAGAAAAGAAGAGACAGCAGGAGAAAGAAGAACGTGCTAAAATGAGACAAGAGAAGGAAGACCAAAAGAAGAAAGAGCGAGAAGAAAAAGAAGAGGCTAAGAGAAAGGAAAAGGAGGAAAAAGAGGAACAGAAGCGGAAGGAGAAAGAGGAGAAAGAGCGTGCTAAGGAATTAGAAAAGAGTAAGCCAATTTTCCTAGTGTTCTAAAAATTTATAGTACCCTGCATCAGTATATTGTAGAACCTTGTTCAGTGTGCTAATATGATATGAACTAGTACCACCGCAATACTCTTGGTAACTTGTTTTAAATTAAAGTCATGATAATTATGTATTGATAAATTATACTGTATTTGTGAGAGCACACAACAGGTGAAAATTTTGACCATTGCTTTTACAAAAAAGATTATAATAAAATTTGTATATTTTACAGAACAAAGAGAAGAGAAGGAAGAACAAAAGCGAAAAGAACGCGAAGAGAAAGAGGAACAAAAGAAAAAGGAGAAAGAAGCAAGAGAGGAAGAGAAACGCAAGAAGCAAGAGGCCTTAGAACTTGAAAAGCAAGAACAAGAAATGAAAAAGAAAAAGGCTGCAGAAGCATTTGTCAACTTCTTTGTTCCTAAGCAAAAATCAGAGAAAGAACAGTCTACTGAAGCTTGCATCAGCAAAACTAGCATGTTGTCAAACTTCATGATCAAAAATGATATGCGTTTAGCTCCACAAGTTCGAGTAGATTTGAGTGATGATAGAAAGGAGGATTTAGTTAATTTAATCAAAACACAAAAGGTGTTGGAGAAAGATCTGTATTTAATGTGTTTGAAGAATGGGACCAGTAAGCCATTATCAAGTGGAAAGACTTGGCCATTGAGTGATAAAGATGATGATGTTATGATTGTCGGTAAGTCACATTCCTGTCTCCTAAACTAGCTTTTGTTATGGCGATTATATTCAGGTTTTCCCAGTAACATAAATCTTAAAAGTCCTAGATGAATATTATATGGTAGCAGTTGCGTATAAGGCAAACAATCACTTAATCAGCAGTGCAGTGCAGACGTAAGTAAATACGTGTGGATTGTGCGCACTAGATGCGTAACAATGGAGCAAGATATGATATAATAATAATTATATTTGCGCCAATGCTTGCTCCATATCCAGCTACAAGGACTATAAAATCAGCCTAAGATGGTAGTTTTTCTTGTTTCAATGTTCCATGTTAAAATTTTACTGACACCATCTAATTTTTCCAGAGGATGAATTACCTATGCCAGATGATGCGGGTGAGATCTTAACATGCGAGCCAGCTCAGCGCGAGAAGCTCCGACCCAAGCTGCTAAGTTTCCACGAGAACCGACGTCCACCATATTGGGGGACTTGGCGCAAAAAGAGCGCGAGTGTTGGTCCTCGACGGCCTTTTGGGCAGGATGAGGTGCGTATCATAGACTAGTACTTTAGAGATGCATCCACATGAAGTTCTAATTCAGCTGTTTTCTCTTGCATTGCTATTTAACTCTTGCCAATTATCATATCCTGCATAGTATGTTTTGTTCTCTTCTGATGTCTCACACTGTCTGTTAGATCCTCAAAGCTAAATGTGGTCTGTTAAGAGCTAGAGAGTGAAAACCTCCCTGTTATCCACCAACTACTGTTGGCCAGAACGCTGCAGCAGTTCCGCTGTTTGTTACACATTCCTGACCAGAACTACAATAGACATACTATATATAAACACTACTGTATCATATTATTTATCTTAATTTATCTTTCTATTAATTTAAGAAACAAGTGGACTACGAAGCAGACAGCGACGAAGAATGGGAGGAGGAACAAGAAGGCGAGAGTATCGACGGCAGCGCTGCCGGCAGCGACGATGAACAAGATGCCGACGAGTACGAGGTGGATAACGCCATGTTTGTGCCGCACGGATATCTTAGCGATGAGGTTAGTATCTTCAGTTTTCAAAGCACCACATCACAAGGCCCCATGCGACGTCGAGTTGGTGAATGTGTTTTGTCCATCAAAAGTAACTTTAGAATGTAAAGTATGTAGGTACTTAATGTAAAAACTACTTTACTTACTACTTTTATTCAAAGCTATGCTACTAAGCAAAATAATAGCAGAGTAGGCAAAAACTGTTGCTCATTTGCTTGATGGAGGTTCTGTATGTAAAGATAGTTGCCATGTTCAATGCCTTGCCACTACGAAACTGTGCGTTTAGAAGAAATATGTAATCTAGCAGTAACTGTAATGGTCTAATTTTAAAATATCTTTAATTCACAGGAAGCAACAATGGATGAAGACGACATGTTATCCCTCTCTCCAGAAACCCAAAAACAAAGACTGAAACATTTAGAAGACGAATTCGAGTCTGAAATGAAGAAACCAACAGAGAAATTGAAGCCGAGAATGTACGGCTTACTCTGGGAAACGGCTGATGGTGGGAAACCAGAGAAATGCGTTGACGCATTGTGGAACTATTTCGGAAAACTAGCTATGATCATGAACGACCCGACTCCATTATTACAACCAGCCAGTGAGCCTGAAGAATCAGAGAAAAAGAAGGTCAAAAAGAAAAAGGTGGCAAAAGAAACAACAGATGGCGAGCCAAAGCCAAAAAGCCCTAAACAAGACAAAAAGAAAAAAGTTAAACCAGAGGAAAAGGAAAGTAAAACTCCGAAATCAGAACCTAAAAAGAATGTTCCAGAAACAAAAAAGAACCAGCCCGGTATTAACCTGTTTTTGACAAAATTAAAATCGACGTAAATCATTGCATTGTCCTTGTGTTAATTTAGGTTTATTTTAATTAAGTATGAAATTTTGTTTAAGTTATGGCTATCGGCTTTACTTAAGACTTCTGTTTCTTAATCTCATATATTTTATAATGATTCTAGTAATAAATAGGGCAAATTTGTGTTCTCCAACAGTTAGCAATACTAATATTATCGTGTCGAAATATGGTTGTTCCTTGTACCACTGACTTTGCCCATTTCATACTAGAATCTGTTATATTCATATTTCTATGATGGTGCGATCAAATCATAGACTGATACGTAGCTCTAAATAGTAATAATTATAATGTAATGATGAGTACTACATATAAATATTTGTATTGAAATGCATAATGCTGTAAATATCAGTAGATTTCTGCTTAGTATGGACAATAGTATATGTATGTTATAGATAAATATTATTCATTAAACATATTGATTTTAAAACATCAAATTATTTTATTTGCAATGGAAATATAACTTTCGTTAAATTGGGTTTGAAATATAGTAGTTAGAATTCATACTTAACCCATTGACTTGGCGTAAACCTCCAACTCTTAATCCTTATTCATAAAGTAAATTTCTGTCTGTCTGTAACCTCAGCCTGCTAAACTGCTAGATGCATCGTGATTTATTTCAGTACCTACTTAAATGAGTGGATCGTGACCTAGATCAGGGCCTGATACTTTTTCTTCAGACCTGGCTTGGATCAGGAATAAACCTACGGGGTCAAGCAGGTTTTCAAAAATGGTAAAAGTTCTATTCTTCTACACCCTATTGAAAAGCTTGCAAAAGACGATTCTTGTGTTTATGGCGATTCACCGATCACATGGCTGACTGGACACAATGTGGATTTCAAGCCATGTGATCGGTGAATTGCGGCACAGCTCTGCTCCGCATCGCTCCACTACGCCTCAGTAGAATCGCAGTTCTTTGTGACCGTCACGTCAAATTCAAGGAATTTCCGATACAGGTCAATGACTTGAGGTTCCTATAAAAAAAGAACTACCGTTTCGATGAGCGTCCAGTCGGCCATTGTTTTGAATCAGTGGAATATCTATCTATACGATTTTTGAAGATTATTTATTACAGCGGTTTCTAGGCTTTTGTCGACCATTGCTAAAAAACATTCAAATCTGCAACTATGCTATTCAAGCATTTTATATCTGGCAGTCAGAGTTTTGCAACATAATAGTATTGGGAATTATGTTTCTTGCAACTGTTTGCAAGATCCGTGATAGCTAACGTGACATTAATTTTGAAGGAGCAAGACAGACCGCAACAAGTTGACTGCGTATAAAATATTGTGTAAACCTAGCATTACTAAAGTCCTTCGAATGCTTCGATTATATCTCTTTAAGATTTATCATTCGTTCTTTGCTCTACATGTGGAATTGGAATTGTTTATGATTTTGTTTTTACTGCTGTCAAAAAACTGTCATTCATTATCTGTCGGACTGTCGCTAGCTGGCTGACGTTTGACAAATTTTAGTTTTCCGATTTTCTTTATCGTTTTTCGATCGTTTTGAATCATAATTGTGGCATTGTTTTTATTTTCTTTATACAAATATCATATTTTTCCATGTTTGCGTGGTATTAATTGGTCAAAGAAATGCAGTGACAAAGGAATTAAGTCTCCAAATCCTGTAAGTAGAATCTTAATTTTGACTTGCCTACACCCTTGCTACTCACCCTGGGCTTGAGTCACTGTACTGTTATTTTTCGGCTAATGTAGGATCACAGTTTCGTGTTTTACTTGTTGCAGTGTATTGAGATGTCTTTACAGTAATACTTCACCAACGTTGGCTCATTTTAGTCGCATCGCTTGATAAGAAACTGCATGTCAAATAAATTACAGACACTTGTTTTGAAGATCACGGCCTGATTCAGGATCTGTGTCTGAATGTCGTCTTTTATGGGCCTGATATTTTTGTTTACTTAAAATTGGGTTCATCATTGTAATAAAAGATTCCAGTATTCCAAGTTATCTTTTCATGGTGACTAATCAAAAACAATAAAAAAAATAGTTAGTTTCCTGAAAATGTGTGTTTGAGTTGATTTATTGAATACCTCCTCATCTTCAAAGTAATCTCTATTTTTGTAAAATTCAACTTATCATTTAAAATATGATAAAATCTGTAGCTGTTTTGCTTAAACTGATTTGACCTTTTTAATAATATTACTCTTACACATTTCAGGCGCCGGGCGAGGACGGAATCACGTCAGAGCTTCTGAGAGCGGGTGGAAGACCGGTACTTAAAGTCCTCCAGAAACTCTTTAATTCCGTCCTGTCCGAGGGCAAAACGCCTGAAACGTGGAGCAGGGGTGAGGTGGTGCTGTTCTTCAAAAAAGGTGATAACAGCCTATTGAAGAACTACAGACCCATCACGCTTCTGAGTCATGTTTATAAGCTGTTTTCAAGGGTTATCACGAACCGTCTCGAACACAGACTTGATGACTTCCAGCCTCCCGAACAAGCCGGTTTCCGAAAAGGCTATAGTACCATAGACCACATCCATACGCTGCGGCAAGTTATACAGAAGACCGAAGAGTATAACTTGCCATTATGCTTAGCGTTTGTGGACTATGAGAAAGCCTTCGATTCGGTGGAAACATGGGCTGTGCTTGAGTCACTCCAGCGATGCCGTATTGACTATCGGTACATCGAGGTATTGAAGTGTTTGTATAATAACGCCACCATGTCGGTCCGAGTACAGGAGCATAGCACGAAGGCGATTCCATTGAGAAGAGGCGTAAGACAGGGGGATGTTATCTCCCCGAAACTGTTTACTGCCGCAATGGAAGACGCCTTCAAGCTCCTGGAATGGCAAGGACTTGGCATCAACATCAACGGCGAATACATCACTCACCTTCGGTTTGCCGATGACATCGTAGTCATGGCAAAGTCGATGGAGGAACTCAGCATGATGCTCGATGGCCTCGACCGAGTTTCACAACGGGTGGGCTTGAAAATGAACATGGACAAGACGAAAATTATGTCAAATGCCAATGTTGTGCCCACCCCAGTCTCTGTTGGAAACTCGGTACTCGAAGTTGTTGACTCATATATCTACTTAGGACAAGTAGTCCAATTGGGTAGGTCCAACTTCGAGAAAGAGGTCAACCGCCGAATCCAACTCGGTTGGGCAGCGTTCGGGAAACTACGCAATGTCTTTTCGTCCGACATACCTCAGTGCCTCAAGACGAAAGTCTTTAACCAATGTGTGTTACCAGTGATGACGTACGGCACTGAAACGTGGTCTTTCACTATCGGCCTCATCTCAAAGCTCAAAGTCGCTCAACGAGCTATGGAGAGGGCTATGCTCGGTGTTTCTCTACGTGATCGAATCCGAAATGAGGAGATCCGTAGACGAACTAAAGTCACCGACATAGCCCACCGGATTAGCAAGCTGAAGTGGCAATGGGCAGGCCATATTGCTCGCAGAGCAGATGGCCGATGGGGTCGAAAAGTTCTAGAGTGGAGACCAAGGACTAGCAAGCGCAGCGTAGGACGTCCACCAACAAGGTGGACAGACGACCTTATAAAGGTCGCCGGAAGACGCTGGATGCAGGTCGCTTCCAACCGGTATATGTGGAGATCTAAAGGGGAGGCCTATGTTCAGCAGTGGACGTCCTATGGCTGAGATGATGATGATGACATTTCAAAATATCATTGTGCTTGGAATTAGGTTGCTTTGCCCAATATTATTGTTTATTCATTCGTTTTAGATAAACAATACCTGTCCAAAATCAATATTAACTTCTAAATTTGTATTTCTTTAGTGTGTCTGTATCACCATGTGAGGCTAGTCATAAATTCTTTTATTCAATGGTCTCTCTTATTTATGATAAAAAATAAATAAAACACATTGACTGTTATACCACTAAACCATTTGTGAATTATTGGAGTTTGAGCCCTGATGTTCTTCTTTTCAAGTTTCTGTTTATTTTGTCTATAGGTAGTAATTTATTTCATTGTTCTATCTGTAACACCATGTCAAAAGTACATATTTCAATATATGTATGTAATGTAATGACAAATGTATCACTATTGGAAAACCATGGGAAAGATTTAAATGTTCCTTATGTAAATCATTAAAACGAAAATAAATGTAATTTTTATTTGTTTATTTATATTGGGTGTTTAATATTTTACATTCCATTAAATAAATAAGTAAAATACTTTTTCTGCTTATTTTATTTTTGTTAATGAAATGTAAAATATATGATATAATCATTTGAGAAGCTGATAAAATGAGTAAAAAGAAATTCTTTTTTAGTTTCTATGATTTACATAGGGACCATCAAATTTACAGAAATTACACTCTGAACAAGAATGCAAAATCCACAACATCACAATTATTGCAGTTGATTGCAGATATAATGGGTGAAAAAGTCTATCACTATAAAGATATATATATATTATCTTTATAACTTAAACATTTCAGCTACCATCCCGGAGAAAAGCAAGGACATTTCATGGGTTAAAGCAGAAGACACTACTTATCCAAGATGAGTAAAATGTCAAAGAACAAGTTGAACTTGACCCTGCCACCAGGGTCAATCGACACGGCTCCAGCGGTCACGCCATCCAATATGACGCCACAGCTGAAGTCTGCTACTGCTACGGAGTAAGTATTTATAACTTAATTGTGTACCAACTTTAAATGTTTGTGTAAGGCAACATAAAATAAAATTGTTACTTAATATGATAGATACTTTTATGGCTAAATGAAACGAAACTGAATATGAAACATAAGAAAAAAACTAGTTTTCATTCAATCTACCTTCACAAGCCAGAAAAATAATAGGTATCATACAATTGTTGTAGGCGGCAGGGTTTAGCTGGGAAGTCCAAGACGAGCATCGAGGCCTTGACGGAGAGGCTGGAACAAATTGAGATGGATGACACTCAACGGCGCAGGATAGAAGTGTTCCTCTGTCAGAAAGAAAAGATCGGAGAGCTTAGTGATGATGATTTTGAGAAGCTCGGAGAGTTAGGTAAGACATTAGATGAACATTTGTTCAAAAACCTTGTTGGTTATTTGTCATGGTAGAAAATAATATTATAAAAATAGTTATTCCTAGATTTGGAGAAAAAATCTGGAGTTCAGATTTTTTGTAACAATCTACAAAGTGTTACTTATTGGTTAATAAGATATATAAAGCTTTAGCTTTTTTCTTTATTCATTATTTTCACTTACTAAGTAAATTTTTACAAAAAAAAAAATGTGTAAAAAAACAAAAAAATTGTGGCCCGGGGTGTACAGGGTCCATAGATTTTTATTTTTAAGGATATAAAGATTTATATTTTCCATTTTTTTATGTGATGACTGATAATGCCTGTAATACCAGTACATACTAATGTTTTGGCAATGACAAGAATTCGTAGTTTGTAGTTGGTGAAATATCTTTTGATCTTCACTTTTTCACTTTACATAATACATTAATTTTGAAGTCCTCAAAAGCTTCTTTCAAAGCAGTACAAAAAAAATCTTAATATAAATTAATTGTTAATTTATATTTCTAGGCCAAGGTAATGGCGGTGTAGTAATGAAAGTCCGTCACAAGTCGACAGGCCTCATAATGGCGCGCAAGCTAATCCATCTAGAAGTGAAACCAGCCATCAAGAAACAAATCATAAGAGAATTGAAAGTACTGCATGAATGTAACTTTGCTCACATTGTGGGCTTCTACGGGGCATTCTACAGTGATGGAGAAATATCGATCTGTATGGAGTATATGGATGGTGGGTCACTTGATCTCATACTGAAGAAGGCTGGAAGGATTCCTGAATCTATTCTAGGTAAGTGTTTGGTTTTCTATTTCTAAAATCCTAAGTGATCTGTCAACAGTCCACCACCAGATTTAATTGTCACTGACATCATTATTCTACCCATTGCTGAGTGAGAATCCTTCCTTTTGCTGCTTTTTCCTCATTCTGGTCTTCCCTTCATTATCACCACCAGCTGTTATAACAACTCCTAAAATTGGGGATACGAAAATTGGGGATCCAAAAATTGGTTGGTTATGGAGGTCAATAAAGCTGGCTTGCATCACAATACATATAATCGGCAGTGCCAATCTGTCATTCAGGGCAACAATAATTGCCAATTGGCAAACATTGTGTTCTGATTTTGTGAAATGGAAGCTCAATTGGTCTCAATGCCAGCTTTTTGTATCCGCGCTTGAATGCACACGATGTACAGTCTTTGCATACAGTACAGAGCGCAGTCAGTCACCTCTTGATAAAGTTAATACATTCATGAGTAATTTGGCCCAGAATGCAAAGTACATTGAGTCACAAACGTTCAGCTCTTTGAGTCATACTCAAAGAGCTGAATGTTTGTAAAAGTGATTTCTCTGTCCTTCTTGGTACCCGTTCAATTTATTTTTCTAAAAAGTTTGGTATTAAATAGGTAGGGGAACAGTGTATAAGACGGGGACGCGAGGTATGATGGGAAATCACACACTAAGACAAATTTACCACAATACTAACGTAGCGCAAGCGCCAACAGGACGCCGTTTGTTAATGGCCGCTTGCAAATGACGTCCTGATGGCGCTTGTGCTACGTTAGTGTTGTGTTAAGTATGCCTAAAGAGTGTATGACCCCATTATACCTCGCATCCCTGTCTTATACACTGTTCCCCTAAGTACTAGCTTTTGCATGCAGTTTCCTGGTCGTAAGGGTCAGAAATTTCTATAGGACCATACTACTCAGACTCAAAAGAATCATCAATTTCCTAACTCAATCCAGTAATGACAGTTATATCCGCCCAGAAGTACGAATTGTAGATCCTGAGTTGCCTTACGTGTTGTAGAACCGAGGCAGGCGTATTACTTTGTGTAATTGCACCACCGCTTTCAAAATATCGTGAGCCGGAGAGGGGAGGCCTGTGTCCCAGCAGTGGGATCATTATAGGCTAATTTTATAATTCTCAAGCTGTGGTCACGGTCTTCCAGTGTGCAAAATTTAATTGAAATCGCTCAGCCGTTAGGACGTTAAAATATAAGGCGCGGATTATACAAAACAGTGAACGCGAGACGTGAGACGAATTGCGCCGTGCTGCCAGGTGACGTCACCGGCGCCACCACGCTCTTGCCGACAAAAACGACGCTATGCGCCACCGCCACACGCCCTCGCTGCGTCTCTTCTGGATAAGCCGCGCCTTACAGACAAAAAGACATTTACTTACTTTCTAACAAATTGATATGGAAGTATCCATTTTTAAGTAAAGGATATTTGTTTCAGTATGATTAAAAAAGGTGAATAGTCGTTTTTGCAAGTAAAAGGATGGAAGGATGTCCATTTAGAAATAGTGTAAATAAATAAATAATAAATAAATAAATATTCCACAACTATCACACAACGCCATCTAGTCCCAAGCTAAGCAGAGCTTGTGTTATGGGTACTAGACAGCTGATAAACATACTTATATATTTGTAAATACATACATATTATAGATAAATTACACCCAGACACAGAACAAATGATCGTGCTCATCACACAAACATTTGTCCTGGTTGGGAATCGAACCCACGACCTCCGGCATAGCAGTCAGGGTCACTAACCACTAGACCAACAGGCCAAAAGATTATATGTAAAGATTATAATGAATAATTCCTTAATACTGAGTCATGATAACTTTGTTAGTTCATCACACAATGTTGTCATTGTCTTTGCATAAACATGCAGTTTTTTCCTGTTCACTAGACACTGAATATTTACTTCGTTGTTATCTTAACGGAGGTTTATATGCAAATAAGTTGCATCTTAATAAGTTACGAAGTGGATAACATGTTTAATGCCATAACAAGACTCTTTAGTAGATTCAACAACCCATTATTATTTGAAACGGTTCTGGGGGTCTCACTTTTTGAATGATTGCTATAAATATTTACTTGTTTTTTATACTGACGCTGATATCGCCTAAATTTTACTCTATTTGAAAATTTCCTTCCTTTCTTATCTGTCCTGCCACTTCATTACCTAGTTTAACATTATTTTTAATTTAAAACGTGTTTGCACATCATGTGGTGTCGCTATTCAGGCCTCTTCAATTCAATCTTGGTTCAAATGTGACTGCATAATTCTCATTACGTCAGGACCTGTTGCTCCATAGTACGACTTTTAGATAGATTAGATTTCCCCTTTGTTGTTGGGGAGGCCTATGTTCAGCAGTGGACGTCCTACAGTTGATATGATGATAGTGATGATGAAACTCACAACCACAAACAACACGGAACAACTACTTGTAGATCATATATTTGTTTTTTTTTTGCGGAAATCGCAACAGGAACACAAGCGCAGCAGTCGCTGAGTGACCGATCGGCGACTGCGCAAATCGTGTCTACAAACACAACAAGAATAATTCCCCAATACCACATCAATTTTCCAGGAACAATAACATCAGCGGTACTGAAAGGCCTCAGTTACCTGCGGGACAAGCACGCCATAATGCACCGTGACGTGAAGCCGTCGAACATACTGGTGAACAGCAATGGAGAGATCAAGATCTGTGACTTTGGAGTGTCGGGGCAGCTGATAGATTCCATGGCCAACTCGTTTGTGGGGACTAGGAGTTATATGTCGGTGAGTGTTGACGGATAATACTGTAAAAGTTTCTACACACTATGCTGACGGAATAGCCAACGGGTTTAGCCACTGTTGAATTTCTTGGGACAACCAACGCTTTGTTCCTTAGGCGCCGGGTAGGGCGAGGTATGACACCGGGTGTGCCGTCGGCTATATGAAAACCACAACTCTATATCTACAAAGTATAATTTAATTGCTAATACATAGAACAAGTGAAGTAACTTGAAAGTGCTCTCGACAGTATCATAGATTGTGTATTTTCAAGCTAATAATTTATCAAAATCAAAAGTAAAGTAAAGAGATTAGTAACAACCGCAATTACCAGCGAAACTGCTGCATTACCTTATTCTTCTGGTAGGAATTTAAGGGACCTATGTGATTTCATTCATTTACGAAATGTTAACCACAGAAATTCTAAACCATTTCTTTGTATTTAAAACCTTCTTTTTTGCGTATTTTTGCTCTACAATTGTATATTTCCATTCCAGCCGGAACGACTCCAAGGCACGCATTACTCAGTGCAGTCGGACATCTGGTCTCTTGGCCTGTCCTTAGTAGAGATGGCAATAGGAATGTATCCCATCCCACCACCAGACGCGAAGACCTTAGCGGCCATATTTGGTGGGCAGAACGAAGACCATTCTCCTGGACAGGTTGGTATTTTTTTTAACGTGGTAAAATCATCAATGAGTCCTCCCACCCATGGCACAGCGGGAGGGACTGTCAGACTCGTACTGACTAAAATCCACGGTGTCCTTCAATAACCCTTTACGTACCGGGGTCACGGTAATTAATGAGTCTCGCGACCCTGGCAGGCTTTGGCCCTCTGGGCAGGTTGGTACTTAGTTATTTTTACTTTTTTGAACATTGCCCCACACTAGGAGTTTCTCCTGTATCGTGGATGCTGTCAGACTACGAAAATATACCTGTCATATAAATATTAGTCCCGTATGCGATTCGAATTTCGAACCCGCAACACGGAGCGCAAACGTAGATCGCTTAACCATGCCGGTAAATGTTGGCCATGGAGTTGTTCTATTTTAAATATTGACATTTAATTGCTTCTGATTAGACGGGAAGCCGACCTCAATGTAGTGTAGTGAAGAAATAGCGAATTAGCAATAGCATCTTCCAAAGAATCTCATGACATTATTTGTCATGTCATGAGATGCGTCGTGGTGACGGACGCATATTTCAATATAGTTACTCAAAATCTAACTTTATTTACTTTCACCAATGTCGCGAAGTAGCGTGATGCCGCGCTCGCATTTTAATGACGACTCAAAATTTAACTTTATTCACTACACTAAAAGATACATATTTCCAGTAGGTATCGTTGCGTCACGTCGTATATCGATGTAATCTGACCCTTAGTTATAAATAAATAATAAATAAATATTCCACAATTATCACACAACGCCATCTAGTCCCAAGCTAAGCAGAGCTTGTGTTATGGGTACTAGACAACTGATAAACATACTTATATATTTCTAAATACATACATATTATAGTTAAATTACACCCAGACACAGAACAAATGATCGTGCTCATCACACAAACATTTGTCCTGGGTGAGAATCGAACCCACGACCTCTGGCATAGCAGTCAGGGTCACTAACCACTAGACCAACAGGCCCGTAGTTTAATGTTGTCAATGTGTTTATCTTTCCAGGCGCCAAACTCCCCGCGCCCGATGGCGATATTCGAGTTGTTAGATTACATCGTGAACGAGCCGCCTCCCAAGCTCCCGGCCGGGATCTTCACCGATGAGTTCAAAGACTTCGTGGACCGCTGCCTCAAGAAGAACCCTGATGAGCGGGCTGACTTGAAAACGCTGATGGTGAGTGTACCAAGCAATGGAGGCTATTGGTTTTTGTTTCACCAGTTGGCGCCACTGTTGAGTAAGGTCCTGAAGTATAATTGACAAAGTTTATTCTTACTAAAACCAGTTTATATTTACATAATTTAATTCAATTCCTCAACACCGTTTTGTTCGGAAAAAAGAAGCAGGCGCTTAATTTTGCGCTTTGTTTTTCGTAGCTCCGTTTTTAAAGCTCCGCTGTTTATTGACCCGTATGACATGTTTGTCATCCGGGGTTGCGGGAAGAACAAGCTACCGTGACCTCGGAACGTAAAGGGCTATTAAAAGACACCGTGGATTTTAGTCAGTACAAGTCTGACAGTCCCTCCTGCCCTGCCCTGGGTGGATAACAGAAATTACATATTTGTCCTCATTAATCCACATTAATGATGACAAATATGTATTTTGTTTTTTCAACCCGACGGTTGGGGAGTTGCAATATATTGACATAATTAATGTAATTAAATAGCCCTTAAAAACAATAACATTTCACATTTCAAGGACCTCACGCTACAGTAGCGCCTCTTGCGACGAATTTATACGCTATAGCACTTACTGTCCAGATGTATAGCAACATCCACCTTTACTCATCGTTTTCTCTCGTCGGGGACCAAATGATCGTGTCGTGTCGCTCCAGAAGATACATTTAGTAACCCCCCACTACACAAAACAGCATTCAAATGTATCTCTAGGGGTCAATTTACACATACGTATATATTAAAATAGACCATGGAGATTTAAACAAAAAATCACTTCTGTAAACCACTTTTAGCATCCCTTCTTTAGCATAACATTTCTTCAAAACATTTTCGTATTAGTGGAGCAAAAAGACGTGTTAGACTTAACCGACTAAATAATAACCAGTTTCTTCAGTTGTCCTTTGCGTTACAATGCCGCGGTGCCTTTTTAAGACAGTCCCGCGACTTATAAGGCAAGAAGGGATTTAAACGAACAATTTCTTCCACGAACCGTTTCTTACATCTTACAACATATGGTTTTTCTTCTTCAGAACCACGAGTGGATCCGGAAGGCGGATGCGGAGAAGGTGGACATCGCGGGGTGGGTGTGCAAGACCATGGACCTCATGCCCTCCACGCCTAACTCTAACGTGTCTCCTTTTTCTTCATAAGCTGCAAGAAGTGCATACTTTCATCAGCGAAAAAGGGTCAGGAATATATCTTTATTGCATGCATGCTTTTTTATTTACAAAATACAGCATAGTATAAAAAAAAAACCGTGATATATTAATTAATTTAAACAATAAAACTAAGTATTGGAATTATTTTTGTTTTCTTAATGTTCTATATTTTAAAAAGATTTATTCCTCCTTTTTTATTTTTAGAAAATTCTTTTATTTTTCGATAACTAATTGGACGATGAGAGGTAACAAACCGTAGAAGCTTTTATTCGTTATTGTTTCTAGGTCTTTATATCATCTAATTAATTTTCAGGTCAAAACATTTCCCAAGAGAAAGCGGGCGAAACAATCACTGAAGACGCTGGCGGTGAAGAATAGCTGCCCTGAGACCACGCGATGACAGAAAACAGTGTGTCAACTCTAGATACCATTGTCCAGTACCAGAATGAGCCACAGGCAGGCGAACACTCCACATCATAGAGACGTGAACCTTCTTCCTTGATACAAGCCTTCATTTTATAAATAGAGCTGATTATTGATATAAATGACATTTATTCACTATAACACGGAGTTTGTAACACATGGAGTGCTTACGAATATGATATTCAATTCACGCTGATAACATTTATTCGTCGCGGTGATACATCGTTGCAGATTTGACACTCCATTTGATATCTACTCCGTGACATTAATACATCGTAGCTCGTTGGTACTTGATACATTCGTTATTATGCTGTACTGGAAGTTTGTTACATCTAGCGTTATTAGCAAGTAGATCAGATTTATTCTACATATCAGGGTCGTCACGTCTCATATCAAATGTTTCATTACCACATTAGTAAAACTCTTCGGGAGACATCCTGTCATCGAATCGAAATTCAAAATTAATAATTTAATTTATAGAATTGGCTAAAATTTAAGGTAAAATCTGTAGGGAATTATTGAGAACAATGTGTTACGCTATCGCTATGAAGCTGCTTGAATAGTCGACGACACAGTCAGCCTTCATCGACATCAATGTCGATAGAAAACAAACAATCGAATGAATAATCGAGAACATAATCGAATTAGAGGTGTAACTGTTTCATCGGCTACACATCGAAAGGGTTTGACTTTCCTTTTCATATACAGGCTATATGATTACGAGAAAGTTGATAAATAAAGGTAAATGTGTGTACTGTAACCAATAGCACGGTGTCTGATGATAGATAGGGGTATAATACTAAAACATAGTGCATTCGTGGACGAACTAATCGAGGTTTTATAACAAAGAAAACGACAACTAATCGATAAATGGTCAAGTAGAGTTGATTTAACTAGTCGCAAGTCGAAAAAAATGTTAGTAGTGTTTTGACATATTTTTCTTTGCTGAAAGTGCGTAATTCATGTCAGCTGGTACCTGTTATTTGAATAGATTTCGGATGCGTTTTACTCGACGCGTCCGGAGCATTGGAATACTCAAACGGCCGCGGTACCGCGGGCGTGGGACTGTTCCAAATCTCAAAAGTATCATCTTATAATCTGTAAAATAGAATGCATTTTTTAGAGATTACACGAAAGATATAAAAAAAATAAAAAAATTGTAGGTATGTTTTTTATATTATTGACGTGATGCACTTTTTCGTTTGGTTTGTTGTGTTATTTGCTTCGTTTTAGTATGTCCGCTATTTATTTACCCGCCCTGTCCCGAGCACCTAGTGTAGATAGACAGCTACTCACTAATGTAATGTGTTTGCGCTGTTGAATGTACGAGTGAATGATATAGTTCATTCTGTATTTGACGGGTTCATTCATTTCGAACACGATTATTCGTTGTAAGTAGGACGTAGTTACATTATTTGAATTCGAAAGAATCGAGCGCGCATTTACGCTGATTCGCTGCACTATTTAACATTGATTTTTAATTACCAGCGTATGTACACCTCCTTTGCTTGTGATCGCTATTATTTGCCTGGTCTTCCTATAGTATTTAGAGAGTTATGTGATTTAAGATGTATTGTGTGTTTCAGGGTTTGCGAAGTGTTTTGCCTTTAATTATACCCAGCATTTAATATTATTTTTATTATTCTCGTTTATTAGATAATTTGACGGTGCTTTTATGTTATCACTGACGTAAGTGATTATATTTAAAATAAAAAAAAAACGTAAAAAAGATTTTTGTATAAATGGTCTACTCGTGATTCATAGGTAGGATTTACATTTTTTTTTCTAAAGTTCGTAATCATTTGTTTGTAGTCGTCGTGCTAGGTTAAGTTGAACGTATAATAATTATAGGTATTGTATTCCAAAATTATGTTACCTATAATGAATGTAAAATGTAGAATGGCGAGACCTCATTCTTAAATGAAGTAAAGTCAATTAAATAGATGCGTTTTTGTAATACAACGCGAATATACTCCATACTCGACTTGGTAATATAGTACAGGGTCGGACTGGGCGAAGAGGGCCCTAAAAGCCCAGGTTATCACAATCGGTATGGTATTTTTTATTTTACTCTAATTGTTTGAACGAACTATAAAGCTGGGACCTAGCCTGGGCGGGTGCTACCTACCTAGATTCTGACAAGTCCCGCAAGCAAAGCCCACGGGGGCCCCGCGCAGTTTGGGGCCCGGTTGGCAAACACCACCTCGACTTTATGCCCAGTTCGACGCTGAAATAGTGAATAATAAATGTAGGCTGAAATGTAGAAACTACAGAAGTACTCCATTTCGTTTATAAAATAAATACTTGAATCATTTTGCTATAAATGTTTGTTTAGGACTGAGGTTTCTCTTATTGTAATATGAATATTTCATTAAAGGTTTTATTGTATCTTGAATAAGAGCTAGGGGTATGAATCCTGCTCTGAAATTTAGTCGTCTTTCAGTAAAATGAAAGGATGACTAACTTCCAAAGACAAAATTCTTAACTTTTAGAACTGAGAAACTATTTCTGACTGTGACTACTCTACGTGTTTGTGTTTAGATTTAGACGAACTGAAATGGATGAACAAAAGATTCTATTATATTTTTTTTTTAAGTAATACAGACTCATAAATAAATAAATAATGAAAACACCAATATCGATTGTAAAAATAAGTGATATTTTTCGAATAATAGATTTGATAGTTAAAAGTATTTTTTAATTTATTTATTCGACTAAACGCTTCTTTATAGAAGACGCTTTTACTTATTAGTCATTTTAAACGTGTTTTAATTATTTTGAGGCACACTGTAATAAAAGTACTCGTTTTAAAATTATATCAAAATCGATCTCTATGGTCTAGCGTTCATTTAGGCGATTGTTCGAATAATCGACTAAGTCGATACAATTATTGATTTTAGTACATTTTCGAGAATCTCCTTGTGAATGTCTACTCGGTATTGTCATATCGTAAATCAATCCATGAATGTAACTCCAGATTATTTATATAAGCTTCTTCGTAAGATATGTCTGTAGTTAGGTACTTATGTACAATTAAATGTTAATAAAAAAACCTCCATTGTTTAAATTAATTTCCAAGTTTAGTAGCGAGTTAATGTTTGCAATTAACTCAATGAAAAACTTAATAGCAGAAATTGTAATTACTGGCTGAATAGCCGTTGACTGGTTGAGTCGACAGAAGCGGCCTCTGGCGTTAAACATTAAAATGAAATATGCGCAGTTGAATTGCAAAGAGGTTGGTTGCAAGGGGGTGGGGTCTCGTTCCCGAGTTCCCGCTCATTATAAATGTGCGTAAATATTGTTTCTGCGGAGGGACTTTTGTTGGGTCCTCATTAAGAAGCCATTACGAGTTCGAGCTTATCTGGATCTTTTTTAACTTGAATGCCAAAAATGTGAAAAGGTCCTTGTTGATTGGGCGTGAAAGTTACTATCACCACTGATACTATTGATTGCATTCATGTGTATATTAAAGATAGTAAAATCTTCCAGGTAGATCGCAGGTTATTTGAAAGTTTTTATATTTTGAGTTCATTTTACGTAATATGATTTTATTTTGAAAAGTCTCCCCACACTAGTAATTTCTCCTGTATCGTGGGTGCGTTTACAAACAGAAACACACACACAAACACCCAGACCCGGAACAATTACTTGCAGATCATACAAATATTTGTTCCATGCGGGAAGCGAATCCGCGACACGTAGCGCAGGAGTCCAATTACTCAGCCACTGCGCTAAACGTGCCGGATTTTTTTCTTTTGTTCAGATAAAAAATTCATCACGCCTGTCGATTTCCAAAAAGTTTTTTTTAATTTATTTCTACATAATTTTCCTACCAAAGTATATTCGAATCTCATTTCTGTTCCATTTTTACTTTTTCGTGTTAATTCATATAAGTACCCGTGTATTTATATTTAGGTACCTCACCCAGTAATCGCATGCGAATTCTCGATTCGATGAGCAATAGATACGTCGTTATCAAGACGAGGAAAGCGGGAAAAGAAAATGTACTATAGATTATTGCTTACTAGAGCGAAGCAACGGATATCTATCGCTAGATCGAATATCCGTAAAAACCGTATGTACCTAGTCCTCGTTTTATTTACCTAAGTTATTTATAGGCAACTTGCGAACCATCCCCGTTTTACACGGGCGCCAACATATCAGATCACGGTACAATGATGACAGGCTAGACAGGCTATGTAGGGTCTAGAGGGCTAGAGGGGGGCATCGTCATTTTGCTGACACTCTTTAAGGCGCGCGTGGAACACAACGCGCCGTCGACCCGGGCATGGTCCATGGTCGGACAGCGAGTTGCCCATTACTCGCTGCCCGCACGCCCGCGCTTACGGTGGCCGGAGATCGTCTGCCGATGTCGGTCGCCGTGGGCGTCTACCACTGAGGCTGGGGTGAAGGGAGGACGCTTTTCTATCCCTCACGCGGCCCGCCTCCTCCTTCGCGAGCATGAGTGAAAAAAACATTGAAATCGTTTAGTTTAAATGGCTCAGGGATATACACGTAACACGTATACTCTACCTGTGATTTTTAATTATACTAACACTAGGGCCACTCTAACGGGAAATACAGTTGATATTTAACCATGTCTATTCGCAAACTCAACAAATTTTAATACGCCCACAATGTAGTTAAAAGTTGTGCAGTGCATTAAATAAAAAATGCGTATTGGTTTCAATCTGATCATCATCGTATCTGTCACGAATAATCAACCTGAATGAAATTATAATAATTGCGTTGAAAACCTACAAATACTTATTTGTTGAATTTAGTGTAGTTCTTATAGACCGCTTACTGGGTCCCATTTAAAAGATTTGAATCTTTTGCTTTAAAATTAAACATTATTTTGGAAGTACTTATTATTCAAAATTCTTCAGTTTATGAAGCCCCGACGCCCTAGCTAGTCGATATCAGATGACAATGATATTTGGTTAAAGACTGTTCAATGGGACTACCTTTGTTTTTGTACATAGAAATTTTATTGGATACACGCAAAGATCCGGAGAATGGTCAACAGGAGCGACACTCAACATGGGGCCCCTCTGCACTCTCTACGGCCCACAATTTCGGATCCCTGGTCTAACCGTCTTCATAGATTTGCAGGAATTTACTATTCAATGACAAAAGTTATAAATGCCAATCCCATCACTCTATAATATAAATATAAAGAGGGTAAATAAAAAAAGTGGGAGTACTCTCATAATATACGCCTCAATTATTCGAATTTCGTCTCCACGCCGGAAATATGGGAAGTGACGACCATAGCTTAAGTAGGTCAATCGATATGTCTGGGGAACACTGATTATAATAACAATCGTGTAATCACAACTTTTTGCTCCCCATCACTAGATAAACAGGATGAATATCGGCAGCTTGATGAATTATATTGTTGTTTGTTTCGATTTGTGTATAGGGAAATAAGTAGGAAATAGATCATTTATTAAGTGGGAATGCTTGTCAGAAGATTTTCTAATAGAAGTTGAATTGTAAATTCCTTAAGGGCACATAATGTCTTCTGGTAAGAACGTTCGTACGTAACTTTTCGTTGCTCTGGAAAATCATCAATAATGTCCACCCGAGGTGGGTAGGACGAAAGAGCTGTCAGAATCATAATGACTAAAAACCACACTGTCCCTAGTTTATCTTAATTACCTTTAAGTCGTAGTGTAGTTAATTCAATATTTTTAGGGAAGGTTCATTTGATGATTTGAACGGCTCTTACTCTTTCCAGTACCTTAGTGGCTTCAATATGCCACAACCATTTAAAGCTCCTATCACCCAGGTTGATGAATAGGTACTAAACCTATCTACTTCCTGGTCATGCATGCAATGGGAATTATACCCTGAGGGACGAAGCAATAACATTTGCTTGGCAGGTAATTTGATGGCCATTAATTAAGCACATGCTCATCAAATTAATTATGCCTTCAAATCATGCAATCAAAGTGATCATGATATTGGATGGCTACAGAATATGTGGTATAAAGGCTCATGCAACTTTTAGTATGGACCTTGGCATCAATTTTTTTTTTCTTTTCGCCAGTGATTAAATTTTGGCCACAATTAGACTACTACCTAAGAAGTGCATAGAAAAATTAAGTTTCTAAACCGTAACCAACCAGAGATATGGCGGTTTTAATTTTGTTCTAATCAGGAGTGATTTACTCCCGATTAGAACAATTTTTTAATTACGAAGTTCTTAGGTTGCGGTCTACTAATGACCAACATTTCATTACTGGGGAAAGAAAAAAAAAATTGATGCCAATAAGTTGCATGCCCTTTCTGTCCATAAAATGTAATAGGTAAGGGGGTACTCAGAAACCCTAGCATGTTAGTTCCCCGTTCGTACACTAGAGGCGCTTTTTACATTTTGTTGTACGCTGAATAAGATACAGAAATCTTGTGATAAGGCCTCAGTAGTCTAGTAAAACATTAGTGAAGTCTTAAACAGCGAATAGCGTCCATTGAACTATAATGTACGTACTATCGTACAGCTCGCTAGCGTCACACAATTTTTCAAAGGACGCCATTACGCCACAATTAAAAAACAAATGTCTCGCAAATTCAAAAGTGACCATGTTATAAACGTTCGATTTTTGAACTTTGTTTTTGACCCATGTATTTTCGTTTTTACTGTTACTCAGACAGTAGTACTTAGTACTGTAGCTACGACCCTTTAAATTACTGCGTCTGAGAATTAAAATTCCAATCTAGCACGCAGTGGGAAACGGGTAAAGGTTTGAATGACTGTAATATATTAAATTCAATAAGTGTGCCTATTAGATTTGTGCTCAAGCGGTCTTATTACCGCCAGCGGCAGTTTAGCCACACAAAATTGCCATAAAATTATGGAGGCTATATTTTGCTAAGGGGTAATGTGCCAGCACAATAATAATAAATCAGTCATGTTTATAGGGATATATTTCAGTTATGTTATTGGGTATAAATATTGCATCTTTCAGAAACCAGATTAAGAACTCTTTTTTTCTTTTTCGTGTGAGGACAATTTGAGCAATCACGCTGTGCAGCGTGTCGCAGGTTATATCCCCGCACGGAACAAATATTTGTATGATCTGCAGGTAGTTGTTCTGGGTCTGGGTGTTTGTGTATGTGAGGTTCTACGTTTGTAAACGCACCCACGATACAGGAAGAAATACCTACTGTGAGGCACGTTAAAAAAAAGATAAAATATAGGCACCCTCAGAGTTTTCTTTTCTTATGAGATTTCCTCTCGATATGTTCCCTCACCTATGTCAGTGAAAGTACAATTGCATTGAAAAAGATTCAATCATTGGTACATGTTTGAGTATAAACTCACAGCCCTGATGGCCTAAGAGATGCGTGCATTTTTTGGAAAATCGCTGAAAACTCCCTAAACACAGAAATGCAGACCTGGCTGGTGAGAAGCGGTTGAACTAAGCCAGATATATTTAAAGATGCAATTTTTTGGTCCCAAAAAAGTCCTTGAGGCAATCAAAACCTTTATACCATGAGTACCATGACTACTTGACGACATTTAAATATTACGTTAATTTCAGGGTTGAAAATCCACTGTCTTACCAATTAAGGTAGGTATTCCTTAGTGTTAGTGCGAACGAGTTAAGCGTTATTCGAAACTAGAGCTTCTCTAACTATTTTGGAGTCAATTTGAAAATCTGGAAGGTACTTCGAATAAAGACAAAGGGTATTAATGAACCTATCCATGAGTTCTTTAGCCTAAGTAGATAATCCTGAATAAGTCATCAACGAATAGGGAGAACACCTTAAGAGTAAATGAATCTGGGATTAGAGATCTGATCTGTAGGAAATCCGAGGACGGTTCGAAGGCGCACAGGAAAGGAGCCTTTCGTTAAGCTGGCTACAGACACAGTTGCAAGCTTGTCAAGCCTGCTTGAAGAATAACATTGTGTAGCAGATTATCTTTGGTTTTTTTTTACCTCTTACTAATAGATTTATTTTCCAACTTCAAGATAAGTAGGTTTCATTCAAACCAGACACATTGTGTTTGTGCAAACGTACTTCAATTTTAGTAGTGCGTACCTTTGGAGAGGTTTGGTTCGTATTGAACTGAAGTATAGTAATGAAATGTTCATTATTTTTGAAAGGAAGTTATGAAAAGACGCAACTGTCGGTTTTCCAATCGGACTACCCTGAAAAAGAAACAGCCTACGAATTTTTACCCGACATTATCACAGTCAGTAATCCAATTATTGCCAAAAACTGACGCTGTTGTAGCTTGCTACACAGTGCGTTAAGCTTGAGCCAAATATCTTCTTTCAAGCATCAGGCTTGATGCATTTTGTTGCTGTGTGTATCCTTAACTGGCAGTCTGGCACTATCTATCCTTCGTGTTCCGCAGCCAACGAAGCTCGAAGGTAATCTGCCGGACGGATTTTGTTTTTTTTTTTGTGAGTTGAACATAAAGGCTCCGCTTTGAGAGTTTTGCTCCAAAACCTGACAAGAACAATACGGTTGTGATTGTGATGGATGTTTGCAAAATTGGTTGTCAGTTTTTGGGACTTGCATTTGAAGATATTTTCTTTTAGATTGGTTCCTTTTGACAGGAAAAATGTAAGTAACAAACATTCTACTGTACAGATGTCAGCACATCAACCTGGGGCAGGTCGTTGTGCTAGCATCTATACGGTAATTGTCAATTTTTCCCAGACGAATATGAACCTTCTACTTTTGTGATATAGTTGAAAAGCTTTTAAAGTTTGATAGGCTGAGGTAGTTTGATGTGCGTCTTCCAACTCACACAAAACTCAAAGATTCTTTCGTTTTTTGGCATTTTTTTTGGTTACTGTAAGTTATTTTCGGTTAATTTAAAAGTTTGACAAATACCTACAAAAAATAACACAAACTGACTTTAGTCATGTCGAACGCAAAAAACGAACAAAAAAGAGGGTAGACCGTTTTGTTTGCTCATAAACATCCACCCGCAATTATTTCAGTTCATCCGTGATCATGGCGCTTGCAACAGTGCCTAAATATCGAAAAAATAATAAGCATGGTAAATATCCCGTTTTCAATTAAAATTAAATAAAAGTTCAACACAACTATCCTCTATTTCGAGTTGTTATTATTGGCCACAAAATTAATTGCCCCCAAAAAAAAGTATTGATGGAATTTGAACAGATACTTTCTTTTACTTTTGTGGTAGATTTTATTATTAATTGTTCTGCTTTCCGTGCGAAAAAAAAAAATGGGGCTAATTGTCAATAAAAAAAAAAAAAAAAAAACAATTATTTAGCTTATTTATACATACTTTTTTTCATGGTGAATTAATTTTGTGGCAAATTTACAACAACCCGATATTTCGTAGGTAGCGTGTTAATATTTATGTTCCAAAAAGTTCTTCTACAAACGAGATTTGATTGAAATGGTTCAAAAATCAAGTGTTTGGTTACGGGATACTCAAAGTTAGTTTGAGTACTTCTTCAGGAATTATTGACGGGAAGTTTCAGGAGATGTTTGCTCTTCTAAATCAAATGGAGGTTGTTGAGAACCAGGGTCCCTTGAAGCAAAATTAGATTTATTTCTGTATTTTATTCTGATATAATTTTTTTTCGTATGACTGTGTACGTTGAACAGCTTTTCTTAGAAAATTTCAAGACTGTAATTATTTATTTATATGATCGGCGCTGTTATATTGAAACTTCTTAGGTAAAATTAACCATAAACCATATTCAAAAAACAGTATTATAGTCAAATTAAACCGAGTTTAAACTCTATACAGATTTTCAATTATCTTTTTTTAAATAAGACATTTTGAAAATGTTCTCTCGTTTTGTTGATTTCAGAATCTAGTCTTAGGACGGGTTTAATACTTACAAAATCAACCAAACAATAAAGTACTAAATAAAGTTATTTCTAACTCTCAACAGTTTTAAAGATTCCATCTAGTATTTTGATATGCAACGTATAATACAATTTCTTCCAAAATTATAATATGGGTTAAGAGTAAACAAACTTCCTCTTTCGAATAATCAAAATCTTTCAAGAGTGATACACACGTAACATGCGTTACTTTGAAACGGAAGTTTGTTAATTTAATTAAACAAACGCAGAGTTCCGGAAATCTTACGTATTCGTCTTCTAACATATAAGTATGCAAAAGTACAGAAACAGTCAAAATGTAAAACCTCCTCGCAATCGATTTTTTCTTTACTCAAAAATGTAGGAAGAAAAAATTTATTGCGTGCAGGATTTGAACCTGCGACCTTATGATTCAGGACAACAGACACCTTACCAATTAAGCCATCGAAGTCATACTCGGGAAGGACGATTTTTTATTTCATTTGGCTTTTTCAAGGTAAGCTTGATTCTGACATTGCGCCATCTATTGTAGAAGTGTCAACCTACTATATAAATAAACAAATAAATAAATATTCCACAACTATCACACAACGCCATCTAGTCCCAAGCTAAGCAGAGCTTGTGTTATGGGTACTAAACAACTGATAAACATACCTATATATTTCTAAATACATACATATTATAGATAAATTACACCCAGACACAGAACAAATGATCGTTGCTCATCACACAAACATTTGTCCGGGGTGGGAATCGAACCCACGACCTCCGGCATAGCAGTCAGGGTCACTAACCACTAGACCAACAAGCCTGCCAAGCCTGTCAATATTAACACGTTGACATTACAATTAAATCATTTTTGTAACATAATATCACGTCTCAAACAAAATTTTAATGATTTCATATGCATGCGTCGCGAATTCTAAAGCTTTTGTGTGATAAGTAAAATCAATTGGGACTAGACGCCTAACCAATTGGGTCATCACAGTTATGCTCGGGATGGTCAAATATTTTATTCCATTTGACTTATTTAAATTGAGTTCGATTAGGCAAAAGTTTGAGTGGATGCTCGATGAACAATATTCATTTATTAAATTATCCAATCTTGATTGATTATCCAGTTACTTATTGGAAAAATAAGGGCCTTAAAATTATGTAAAATAATAATTGAATTCTGAATATTCTTTGGTGAGTATAATTATCCTCGTTTTATTTATCTATATTAGAATTAATAGATGAAAAAAATATTTGTTTCTTTGTATATAGGGATAATTTCCGAAACTAATGATCTTATTTACCTAAAGTAGGCTGTCAATAAACTGCAGAGTGCTATAAGTCAAAAATTACATCTATACCATGCGATATTAGTAGAACTGTCACAATTTTTTAGCAAATCGAAAATTTAAAATAGTTGAAGGAGCCTTTGGGGAGGCCTTTGCCTAGTAGCGGGACATAAACGGCATAAACGCGGGCGGGTAATGAGATAAAACGCGGTAGATTGGGGACCAAAACTTCACGTGAACGAAGTCGCGGGCAGAAACTAATCTATACTAATATTATAAAGAGGTAAAATTTGTTTCAATGTAGGGGGTAATCTCAGGAACTGCTCAACCGATTTTGAAAATTCTTTCACCAGTAGAAAGCTGTATTGGTCCTGAGTGACATAGGCTATAAGGGGGGGGGGGAGGTTAGGAGCGGGCGAAGCCGCTGGCAAAGGCTAGTCAAGTATAATACACGATACGATTTTCAGTATGTACGGACTGTACCATGCGTTCACAGAAATTGTAGGCTCGATTCATTAAATTTTAACACCGCAATCCACTTTTGAATCCGCACTGTATACATATAGATATGGCTCATATGTATGGTCTCTTATACTGCAGATGTGAATAAATCACGAGCTTATTGCCATTGAACACATAAATTACATTTTCGTTATTTCTTTCTTTACTTAATCTTCCAGATTGGGTGGAAGGCAGAAAACTGAACGTGGTGGCACTTGGGGGTGAACATGTGAGTTGATTTTTATTACATTTCATCATTCGTCATCAATTTATTATATTTTAAACTTTTATGCCTTTGTCAAACAGACCGGCGAAAGCGGAGCGTTTCCGAAACGATACCGAACCGAAGAGAGACGGATTGCTTTCGCGTTTCTATGTGACTGTATTCAAACAATTCCATACATCTATTACATATAATAAATCTGTAGAAGGGTCAATTCTGTACATTGAAAATAATGAAAAAATAAATAGCGGGGGGTGTTGCTGGATCGATACCAAACCCAATAAAAAAAAATTGTCTGTCTGTCTGTCTGTTTGTGCAGGCATCACGTGAAAACTAACGGTTCGATTTCGATGAAACTTGGTATAATTATTCCTTATTATCCTGGGCATAACATAGGATACTTTTTATCCTGGAAAAATACGTAGAAAAAAAATCTTATTTTTCAGTTTTATTCATAGACGTTGTTCTGTAGAACCGCGAACACACGTTGCATTACCCGCAGTGGATTCAGCACCGTAATATTTATAAGATGTCATTGTCAGAGTTACTCAAAATGGAGAAATAAACCAACCACGCGAAGACCGACATCCGCGCGGATGGAGTCGCGGGCGAAAGCTAGTTACAAATAAAAACGTCACTCATTCGCCACGCCAGTCTATTTGACAAAAGCTTTATAGAGATGTGCAAGGAGTACAAAATGATAAGCAAAAGCCACGTTGTTTGATCGGTGTCTAAGAAAGTAGGTACTAAAAAAGTATACCTTCCTAATGTTCAATCGACAAAGAATAACTATCATCAGCTTATTTTTTTACAGACCTTTAATTATAATTAGGTCCACATTCGCATAAACATACATATCCATGGTAACAAGCTTACTTTTTGTTATTCTGACGGATTGAAACGATTTATTGTCAAAATGGATCATTATACAAAGTCGATGACCCTTGCCTTGAGTTCCTTTTTTATATGAATAAATAAATAAATATTCCACAACTATCACACAACGCCATCTAGTCCCAAGCTAAGCAGAGCTTGTGTTAAAATGTATAAGTATGTTTATCAGTTGTCTAGTACCCATGTACTAGACAACTGATAAACATACTTATACATTTCTAAATACATACATATTATAGATAAATTACACCCAGACACAGAACAAATGATCGTGCTCATCACACAAACGTTTGTCCTGGGTGGGAATCGAACCCACGACCTCCGGCATAGCAGTCAGGGTCACTAACCACTAGACCCACAGGCCTGTCATACAGGCATGCCTGAATATCTAAATCTAGTACTTCTCACGTCGGGCACGCCGCAATCGCGGCGGTAAGACCCCTCTTTGAGGAGTGGCTGGATAGGCGTCACGGCGTCCTGACCTACCGCATGACGCAGGTCCTCACTGGACACGTGGTGGGAGGACTCATCTGATGATTTTACCACGATAAAAAAAGTACTTCTCACGTTATGTCCTGGCTTAGATATAGGACCCAAACTTATAACACTGGCGCACGATTAGAACAAAATAGAATGTTTACTTATTTGCACAGAAAACACAAAATGGCTTATGCGTCCTTGAATATTCTGAAAAAAGTGTTTCTGAAGTACATAACAACGTACTTATTAATAGTCAAGTACTTTACCTCAAAATTAAGTTAAAATCTATATATATAAAAGGAGAACTGACTGACTGACATATCAACGTACAGCCGAAACTACTGGGGCTAGGAATGTGAAATTTTGCACACGGCTTCCTATTATAATGTAGGGGAGCACTAAGAAGGGGTTTTTGGAAATTTAACCTTTAAGGGGGTGAAAAGGGGGAATTAGGAAAGTACGTAACCCACGCGGACGAAGTCGCGGTAAAAGTGCTAGTAAATTATATTATGTTCAGCTAAGATCCTAATAAAATACTAATTGTCTCTTTTTAAACAAGCACTAAACTTCATCAAGCACGGACAAGTTTATTAACTTTTTTTTCTCTCACATTTCTCGGTAAAGACGATACTTAATTAAGAAAATAATGAACACTCCAGATAGGTAATTTACGCCTCCATAGATTATGTTCAAGATTTATTCATTTATTTTGCGACACAAACGATAATGACGAAATAAGATTTTGTAAAAATTACACAATTTTGCTATTTTTTTTGCGTTCTTAGCTTTTTTATTAGCTCATTATAAAAGCAATCGATTGCAAAGAAATCTCTTGGCTATGTTTTATTTTACAAATTACAAAGTATGTCAAACATTAGATCTAAATAATATATTATGTTAAATGGGGTGACCACTTACAGCAATGCTGGAATATTGGACACTCAAAACAAGTAAATAAATAATAAAAAATAAAATAAAAATTCTTTATTATCAGACCAAGATAGTCCATAGTAAAAGTATGGACTACATAGTAAATGTCCCGTTTTTAAGTTTATGATAAAAAAACATAATTATTTAAACTTACTTTAATCCGAACTTTGTAGTTAATAAACAGTTTTCAGGCCAAGACTAATTAAAACACGGCAGGTAACAGTTTCTTTACAAAATATTCCTTCACATTTCAAAGTCGGTCGAGTTTTCCAGTTATTCAAAAGGGACGCTTCCGTACTTTATGAAGTACGTACAACGTCAAAAGACCAAATAAATTGAAGGATATTGAACGGAAAGCTCTCTTTGACGTTACGAAACATCGTTGTAGGATTAAAATGATCACAAAGGAAGGTATAATTTTACCTGTGAAACGGAAATAGATCAGATGCTTTCATTTATCCGCTTTTGAACGTTGGTAAAATAAGTTTGTGATGTCGTTAATTAATCCTAATATTAATTTATTCCCAAGGAGTGTCAGCACTTACGAATTACCGTGACCCCGGTACGTAAAGGGCTATTGAAGGACACCGTGGAGTTTAGTCAGTACGAGTCGGACAGTCCCTCCCGCTCTGCCCTGGGTGGGAGGACTCATTTGATAATTTTACCACGTAAAAAATAATAATTTATTATCAATATTGTGAAACCAAAAGTAAGGTTGTTATCTGCCTAAACCACTGCATCGATCATTCTGGTATTTTACATACGTTGTCAGAGGGTCTAAAACGTCTGCTAAGCAATATTATAAATGATTCACTTCGTGCATTTAGAGAAACGTCACTGAATATTTATTCACCAATGACGTTGAATAGTCAATGCGCGAAGAATATTGCTTAAAGTTTCCGAGGAAAATAACAATAACGTACCGATGGCGTCATATGTCTTTCGAATAATGAGCGACATTGCACAAGCCGATTGATTTCCGAATTCTAAATGAACGCGAGCGAAGCCGCGGCATGAAACTTGTATCAGTTAAAAAGAAAAATGGTAAATATTCTAAAGAATTCATAAAATATTGTCCTGAGTTATAAAATATTAATTTCTATCGTTATAAAATTTTAATTTCTAATTTCCTTACTACCCTCATCCCAGGGGCTCCACGAAGGGGTAAACTCTATGAAAATTAAATTTTAAATAATAAACGCTGGTCATGAAGTTATTAAGTCTTCAAGGGTTTATGTTAATATTTGGAGTTACGAAGGAGCCCAAGTAGTAAGTCCCGTAGTTTTTCTTTTGTTTAAGCATCTTAATTAATTAAGGTCTTATTGACGTAGACATAAAGGTCACAATAGCTTCTCATCTTCTGTAAGGGGGTGTCCATTAAATACGTGAGGCTGATAGATAGGGGTGGACGGGGTCAAACCGAATTTCACTCAATCTCACGTAGGGTCTCGTAAAATTCGCGGACTTTTTTTCCGTAAGTTACTATTAAATTCATCTGGACTGCTGTAGCCAATATTGGTGTGCTCTGATGATCCGTGCGGATGAAGTCGCGGATGGAGTGCTACACTTAAATAAAAACCGGCCAAGTGCGAGTCGGACTCGCCCAAAGAGAATCCTAATGCGGTTCACATAATACATTTATTTACCAAGTTTCAACAGGATAGCTCTTATAGTTTCGAAGAAAAGCGGCTGTGACATACGGACAGACAGACAGACAGACATGATGAATCTATAAGGGTTCCTTTTTTTTTAACCCTAAAAATAGTCAATCAATCTATTTATTTTTTAATACATCCAAAGCAATGAAGTACAGATTAAGACTTACATAATATCTCTGCATATCAAAAACTATCACCTGAGTTTAGGTCATGAGGTCAAGCAAAATCTCAAAACTTCCCACTAGGGGAAAAAGGGGTCAAAAATCGCCAAATCACTTCACGTAAATCATGTGATGTCCCCCAATTAAGCGTTTGTCTATATTACAATGATGTTTATAGAGCCGTGTTTAATGCCTCGTGTCCTCTTTGACCTGTACTTGTTACCAGGCTCTGGCGGCCATTTCTCTAATTAATAAGAAGATGTAAGAATTTCTGAATAAGTCTCGTAAGAACTCGTAGCTTAATATTGTACGGTATGTAACTATAATATTTCGTCTCGTCGAGACGAGAAAGTAAATATTACATGAAAAAGGTTTTATGAAGTTTTCATTGATATGTATCTAATCAGGCTTACCAAGGTATCGTATTACCCAGTTATGCCTTTGTCAAACACGCATGCAAAAGCGAAGCGTTTCCGAAGCGATACCGAACCGAAGCGAGACGTCAGTCCGATAGTTCTGTCACGCTATCGGATCGCTTTCGCTTTTCTATGTGACTGGATTCAAACAATAACATAATCCATACATTACACATAAAAACGTCACGCTTCGCATTCGCCACGCCAGTCTGTTTGACAAAGGCTTTACTGTGTTGTGGAGGTTACATAAACAGTCACCCACATAAAATACTGATAGTCTGAATTTGGTTCGACTGGAAGCCGACCGGGCATGAACCACAGGTAAATTCCATCTACACCATAAAAAAACATTCAACACAAAAAAAAAACGTTTTTGCTTATTTTTTATCTCTAAAAATGAATGAACAATTAAATTAACACCGAGTACAGCTCAGGCGCTTATCAATTATTATAATACTGGCCCAAAAAAAGAAAAAAAAAATGAAACAAAATTATAAGGCGGCGTCGTAAGTCCTTAATTTAATTGCTTCGCTTCGACAAACATCTTTTTGCTTTAATAAACTCCAACTGTAAGGCTAAACAAATACATACATAGCTGCCTGAAATATTTAAAGAGAGGAGAATGGGGTCTCAAATTCATAAATCAGGGAAGCAGTGTAAAATAGAAAGCGCCTTAGAAACAATAAAGGTGCTTCGAGTATGAATGCGTATGAATTAGACAAAGTAAAGTTTTCGTAAATATCTTAAGAGGTATGTACCCGTAAGTTACTAGGTGTAAGGTTCCTTGATATTTTATCGAAAAGAGACGATCCTCCGTACGCCGTTACGCAGTTACGTTCGTAACTAACCTTAAAACAAAGCCTTCCTTTTGACGAGGCGTTTGTGTCCATGACATTACAGACAGGTCATAATTGGTGGCGCGGTCTCTAAGGAATCTAAAAATCTAAATATCTAAATATCATTTTATTCTTAGTTCAGGCTCGATGTCACGGGGGGTTTCGCGCTTTTAGATTAGACCCCTAAATCGTACGAATATTCACGAAAATCCACGAACGATACCGACATCACAAATAATATGGCGGCTCGTACACTAGACACGGCTTAGTCGTGCGTGCCCATGTCGTCCCGTCGCCGATATTTCAAATCAATCCGAATTTGTTGGGACATTTTGCGTACCTATTTGTGCGTAGAAAATAAAACAAAACAGAGTGTGGAAAAAAAGCCCTTGAAAATAAAATATGATCGCCAATGATCGCATTCTCCTATTTTGTTCTTTTATTAAATTCTTTCAACTTTTTTTTTTATCGTGGTAAAGTCATTAAATGAGTCCTCCCACCCAGGACAGGCCGGAGGGACTGTCAGACTTGACTGACTGAAATCCACGGTGTCCTTCAATAGCCCTTTGCGTACCGGGGTCACGGTAATTTGTGAGTCCCGCAACCCCGGCAGGCTTTGGCAGGCCCCGTCACTATGCTGACACTCCTTGAGGCGCGCGTGGAACACAACGCGCCGTCGACCCGGGCATTGTCCATGGTCGGACAGCGAGTCGCCCATTACTCGCCGCCCGTATGCCCGCGCCTACGGTGGCCGGAGATCGTCTTGCGACGTCCGTCGCCGTGGGCGTCTACCACTGCGGCTGGGGTGGAGGGAGGACGCTGTCCTCTCCCTCACGCGGTCCGCCTCCTCCTTCGCGAGCATGACTGTTTCGCAGAAGGAAGCGACCGCTTCCCACTTCGTCTCGCCCCGCAGCATGGCCTCGACCAACGCTGGGCGCGAGAGGTAAATTCTTTCAACTAGAGAGTAATTCGTAGAAAGTGTATAATGATCTAGGCCGTAAAAAGAGGTATTGGGGGCGATCAAGGCATTGACAGCAATAACATATAGCCATGTACAAGCACTGGCATTCAATATATCTGCGATGAAAATATATTAGTCTAGACTTATCAATTTTGTAAAGGGGTTCAATATTACTTCGGAGTGTTGTAGGTAAATCAGTCATGTGTTTTCTCGGCAGGCTGTGCGATGTACAAAGGGCAAGTGTCATTATGTCATGTTAGAATATATGCTGTTTTTATTAACTGTGGTAGCCATAATATATTCTGTCATAGAGTCCGCGCCACGATTGAAGTTCTGCGGAAAAGGGAATTGCTCAGTTTGTTAGGGTGATCTGGCTAAGCGTGGACAAGATCTTTATTAATAAAAGACTTGCATTATAAAAACTACTTACCTATAGGAAAGTAAATATTATAATAAAGTTGTAGCAAGATGCAAGAATATGCTTCAACTGCCATGTGAAAAATTGAAATCTTGCCGGGTAAAATCTTTGTATTATGCGTATTCTTTTCTATAATATATTATTTGCCAATAGTATTTTGATATAATCTGATTATTTACACAAATAGGGTTGTATTAGGGTGGTTAAAATAAAACTATTAGTTTTTATTTGTTATTTTGAATTTATTCAGAGTCATAAACTATTAAAATAATAGGTCCATAATAGCGCCAGGTTCAACGTCAGGTGCAGATTCAGTGTCCGAGGGTAAGGCCGGGTCATCGTGAGGAGCGGTATCGGAGTCCATGATAAGAAAAATAAAAGTTCGAAGCGGCGAGTAAGCAAAATAACATCCACAGTGCACGAGAGCAAAGCGAATGTCAAAGCTCAGATGTCATTCCACTTGGCGAAGCGGTACAGTAGGACTTGCCAGGAAAAAAAATAATTTGACAAAAAACGATTTTTAGAATCGATAATCTAAACTAAAAAAATATATGTTAAAAATCACTAACGGTTTTGTTTTGTTTTAAAACAATGTAAATAAGTATAATATTCTTTTATAGTATTGGTTGGTACTCGTTGTGCAGACAAACACTGTTTTTTTGGTGAACTATAATTGATATTCTAATCGATTACAGACTCAAATTGATATTTTATTTCCGAGCTGGCAACAATACGTCATACAAATGGCTGCGCTTGATACCTGGTGGAAACAGTGAAAATACTCTTTATTTAGACTTTTTACACGTTTACCTGGCTACTATGCGATGCGCAAAAATATTTCTTTCGGAATTAATAATATTGTTTGGTAAAAATAATTTTAACCGGGCATCTTGTCCACGCTTAGCCGAAACTGGTGATTCCCTTTGTGGTAGAGTTCGCGCCACTACTTATGACCTGCGGTGAATTCGTGTTGCTATAATGTAATTAATTTGATGTAATGATATAGACTAGGACTAATTTTGTTTTGTTACCGGTCTTCAAATTTAATGTAAAAACAATACATGTTTGCATACGAGTACAACAAAATATTCTTATTTGCTATAATTTTCAATAATATCATCGTCTGTTTACTTAGACGGTTGTCCTCTCATATTTCTATTTTATTCTTCTAGCGGTCCCGGCACAGCCATCACAGGCTACCTGAAGAACTGAGCGATCCCACCGGCACTGTTAGGCCTAACCAGTGCCGTCTGGTGAACGACTGTCGGAGTCCGCGCCAAATAGTTTTTACTGTGTTCCGACGGTGCGCGAGAGTTCCAGTTCCTTCTGCGTGAGGTCACTCTGTTTGCTTCTGGCTTGACTGAAGTCAAGTCCTAGTGTTAGTACTCCATTTCAATACTTTTTTCCCTATACATAATAATATCTACAATATATACATATATGATATAATATTTTACGTATATATATATTATACTAGCTGTTCCCTGACACGCTTCGCTGTGGCACAAAAACTGTACTTTTCGCGGTCGCGGTCACATATTGACTGATGCAAAAAATAGATAAAAACAATCGTTCATGCGGATTATATATCATGCCAAAATTTCAGCTCAATCGTAGCAAAACTTTTGAGTTTTTGAAGCGTATACAAACCAAAATAATATTTTAATATTTATAGATAGATATTGAAATGTGGCTTTTCCGAGAAAGAAACATTTCCATACAAGTTTGCTACTGCATCTGTTAATATATAAAAGCGCTCTATATAACATTATAGATACTCCAAGGTATATTGTTATAATGAAGAGCGATCTGCCTCAACTTGAATAGTCGCAAGTCTTTACAAGAATACAAGTTTGTCACTGAATTTCCGCGAAGATGATTATTTATTTGAACTCACAGTCGTAAAGCAAGTTCAACACAGTTTCTTAAGATATCAAAACGGTGTCTCATTTTAACTCTTATCATTTTCGCTTTAAAGCTCATAATGAGATTTGCCTTTTATATAATAAATTGAAAAGTAATGTGAACATTTTGGATGCGAGTTACATTTTTCTTTGAATTTCTTTTCAATGGGATTAAAGTGATTTTTTTTTCTGAAATCTTGAAATAAAACTTAAATTAATTCAGTGTTTATTCAAAAAATGTTAGCCAAGAAAGAAACCGGTTCTTAAAGAACTTGTTGGACATTGAAACAGCAAAAGTATTTGACATTTTAATTAAAAGCTACCAATTAGAGTCATAATGAGAAATATTGCGAACGAAAATTGGAATGGAAAGGGTGAATTGAAACACCAGTTTGAAAGAATTTTAAGATCATTCCTGGTAAAATAAATAATGGAGTTTCGGAATAACTTCAAATTATTCTCCTTTCGGTGAAGATTGAGTCGCAAAGGGTTGATTATTTTGATTTTATAGCTACAGCTCGTTTAGCTACAGCGGAGCTCGTGGCTAAATAAATACAGCCGCACAGGCCGATCTTCCGGGTTAAGCCCGTTAAGGTGACAGGCCTGTTGGTCTAGTGGTTGGTGACCCTGACTGCTATGCTGGAGGTCGTGGGTTCGATTCCCATCCAGGATAAATGTTTGTGTGATGAGCACGATCATTTGTTCTGTGTCTGGGTGTAATTTATCTATTATATGTATGTATTTAGAAATATATAAGTATGTTTATCAGTTGTCTAGTACCCATAACACAAGCTCTGCTTAGCTTGGGACTAGATGGCGTTGTGTGATAGTTGTGGAATATTTATTTATTTATTTATTTATTTAAGCCGCGCTTGCCGAGGTTGGTATGTGGATCGGTGACAATCTGTCATAGCGAGTTTCCTCCATGCCTCGGAAAGCACGTAATTTGTAGATCTTTGACAGTCGTTACTGTTAATCAGAAGCTCTAAAGTCTGACAACCAGTCTTACCATGGGGTATCGTATTACCCAGTTACTGGGTTGTGGAGGTCCGAAAGGCAGTCGCACCATGTAAAATACTGATATCCAGCTGCATCTGCTTTGACTGGAAGCCGAACCCAATATAGTTGGGAAAAGGCTAGGCAGCTGATGAGCTAATATTACATAAAATGCTATTTTTATCAAATGAATCCTCCTGCCCATTACTGTTAGACTCGTACTGAATAGAATCCACGGTATTCCTTCAATAGACGTTTACGTTCCAGGGTCCTTACCTGACAAGATAATCCATGATCCCGGCAGGCGTTGGCCTTCTGAGAGGGGCTCTTCGGATTGCTAACAGCTCTTTGAGGCGCGTGTTGATCACGACGCGCCGACGGGTATGGTCACGGGACGGCAAATCACTCATTATTCTCACCTTCCGCATGCTCGCGCCTACATCGTCTCGCGACGTCTGTTATGTAATATGCTTGAGAAGTTTGCTTCTTCTTCATTATTACTTTTTTTTTTAAATAATAATATGAACATATGAGACTGACTTTATTGGGAAAACCGAACAGGACTCCTTTGATCACACTTCTCTTTAACCTAGGGTACAATTTGACCCTTATATCTCTTCTCCGAAGTAGAAACTCCTCGGGTACTTCCACACGAATGCACATTAGGGTTACTATGACTACTTTAATGCCAACTTTAGATATCCACCGGGAGAGTATTTATTTGAACCCAAATCAATTAAATGCTTCAATGAATTGTCTGCCGCACAATACCCCGATTTTGTAGTGAAATAATTCTCTATAAAATATACGAGGCCTCGTTAAAAATATATTCTCCTGGGTAAGTATAAAATCCTTCAATATCCGATACGTAAAGTAAAATAAACGGCCTGATATTTTAGTTCGTAATTTAAAAGTTTAAAAAAAGACTTTCTGGATTTAAGCTGAATTTTGAAAAAGTTCTTCTGAATTAAAAAAATCTTTTTATTGAAATCTTTTTATTATCTTTTGCATTTGAGATTTTAATTTGACCAAGACCTTGCTAGCGTCTATAGAAAGTAAAAGTGAGACGACATCTTTAGTCCCGAAAGCAAAAACACGATGAAATTTTAATTTGATTAGGAATCTGTCGGGTTTGAAATTGTTAGGTAAGCGAGGCGTCATGAAATGTTCCTGTGACGAGATGCGAATTACATTTGTTTATTAATCTCGGGTCAACTTCAAGCTTCGTTGGAAAATGTATAAAATGTTAGACGAAATAAATAACGTTAAAATCAACCTTTTCGATTAAAAGCTTAGCGACACATTTATTTTGAAAAGGGCAAAGTTAATGTGACCGGTTATGATGAATGATGAGTGAAGGCATTAGAATGTAAATTGTTTTTTGATTCGTTCATTTATGCAAAGCTTATGGTCAACACCACAAGTTATTAACTCGTCTGTAAACTTATATAAAGTATATTTTAGAAGAGTAAGTAAAATTTTCATCACATAGGAAATCGATTCATGTAAAATATTTGTATTTAGCTTATTCCGATTAAACTGTAAATCGTCCTCAACGTGATTGGATAAAGATAAATCTTTGAAGTGAAAACTTCTTTAGCGGCGTTGTGCACTTTTTTGGAATGGGTAAAAAAGTTAAACTCGCGTTAGGCGCAGGGCGCTTGCGTGAATGTTCGTGTGTGTTTATTACTATTCAAGTTTTCCGGCACTCCCAGAGTGCAACCCGTCGTTTTTTTTTTTGGAGGGACACAAAACACCAAACCCTTGGTCTCCTTGTGGGTGGTTCCTTCACTTGCCCTTTCCATTGCAGGGCCGCGGTAGACTGCGTATAGAGTCCGGCGACCCCGGCAGGCGTTTGGCTCCATGGGGCCCGCTGCTGACAGCTCCTTGAGGTAGCCCGTACACCTAACATAATATTTGAGCTGATCTTACAATAATAAATACGTTTACCTTGTTCAAAGATCCCTATACAAACATGTTTCTGAATGATGAAGCAGCCTAAACACACCTTAAACATAACATAACGTTACGTACGTTCCCCGAAGGTAAGGCAGAGATTGTGCGTATACATATATTTCACTTGTTATGAACATAATGTCACGCCTTTTTCCCATGGGATATGCCACAGGAAAAAGGCGTGACTTTATGTCATGTGCATAACAAGCAGAAACAACGATATAGATCGTCTCTTGCAACGATCTTTAAATACTAAATTATCGACATTCATATATCTCTCACAAACATACAAGCACGCCTGTTGCGAGTGCTACTTTGACTACGAGTCTCATAATGTTCCATTAAGGTCATGTAGGTGTATGTAATCAAGGCACACCGTAGCCACTCGGCACCCGACTTACTAGAAGAGCTTGATTAATTTTGCGATTTTTTTGACCCAAAAAAAGTGTTTTGGCATTTGGAAACCTAAACTTTTAAAATTTAATATTTAAAGAGAGGGACAATTAATGAGCCAGATAATTTAGTTGGTTATTACAGCTCACCAGGTGCAAAAATATGTAAAACAATCTGGTTAACGGTCAACTCGCAGCGCCTCTACTTTTGAGGTTCGATAAAATCCTGTCGAAAACTTTAACTTAATGACAGAAATTTGGAATTGGTCAGACGCTTTTGTATCGGTGTATGAAGTAATTACATATATTAACCCCCTTTAGACCCCTTGTATGTGATCTAAAAAAAACCTGCGTAGGTAAAACGAATTGAGAATATTGTAGGATATTACAAAAACAAAATAGAGAAACTTTTGCGGACCGCATTCCTCTCGGAATTGTTTCAAGCCGTTTCTCTTTAGCATTGCCGTTACCTTCTAATTCCGTCCAGGAATTTTGTGGAAACAACAACGGTACAAAAATTTTAAGGGTCTATTTGAACTGGCGAGAACGTAAGCTTTCAGTATCAAATTAGCCAAAGGGACAACATACCCGAAATTCTCCGTAAGTCTAGTCTTTTCACCTTAGTGGCTATATTTTACTAGGTTTCCCCTCAGGGATCCTCGTAAAAGGAATTAATGAAATCCTGCCCGTTCAATAACGTAGGGGACTAATAATATAGCTTACATTAATTACTTTTGTAAAAGTAATCAATTTAAAGGTAATGCCGTAAAGTTTCCATTAATATTTTGCCGCAGAACAAATCCCGAGGACTTTAATGTACCTTTTAGAATTTGTTGGCGTAATTTTGATGGTATCTTTCGTACTTTGTTTGAATTATGGCCGTTGAAACGTTTTGAAGATTTTCGTAATAATGAAACTCAAATAGTGACGAAGGAAGGATTGTTTAAACCTGTGGTTAGGGGAACTGGGGTAACGATTACGCAGAGAGTGATACGTTTTGGAGGTGTAAATATGAGCCTTGTAATGGAAGTACACAATGAATTGAAAATGAAAGCGACTTTTCCTTTATAAGTTTTTATACAGAAATAGTCACTAGCTCTATCATTTGAAATTACACATAAATCGTGACCATGGCGCTTGTAACATTGCTCAAAATAAATAATAAAATGGTAAATATATCGTTTGCGGTTCTGTATAGTCTTTTACTTTATTGTATTTTCCTGCCAAAACAATGTCTTGATTCTAATAGTAGATTATGCACCGAGGGGCTAAAGTTGTGTCTTATGTCACGGGCGTCATATTGAATCTCGAGCGCAATGAAGGATTCGGGATTTAACTCCCGAGCGTAGAGAGGGAGTTAAGAGTTTAACTCACGAGCGAAGCGAGGGAGTTAATACAAGAATCCTGAATGCAGTGAGGGATTCAAGCTAGCCCAAGGCAAAGACACCTTTAGCCCAGAGGAGGATACTCTACTTTTTACACCTACTGTGAGAAAATAATAGCCATAGTACGAAAAACAAAGTATTTATTAAATAAAAAAACAGTAAGAATAACATTTAGAACTAGTTATATAGGTACACTTATATATTAATTCAAGTTAATTGTAACATTTGAGACATTAGTCCAGTTGTGCAAAGATATAGTTATGTTTTTCGCGCCTTTATTGCGTCTACCAATAAGTAGCCAAGACACGATCAATTCGATTTTAGAAAAAAAAAGTATCTTCTATGGTTTTGTCGTGTTTGTCCTAATGATATCACTCTCATGGATGTGGCGTTTGTGTAAACTAAGTTTTATACAGGGCTGGTATAGAATGGTTTTGGATGATTGGCTGTATGCATTTTGAATTTAGAACGTCATTGGAGACGCTCGTGAAAATAGAGTATTTTTGATAAAATGTGATAAATCGACTATATTATAGATAGGTTTTATTATTTATTTATTTATTTACAAAATCCACAGCAATCTTAGTGCAGTTTATTTAAAATAAATTAACTAATGTTACAGCCAATTACTATTACCTACGGTATTACGGCGCGGTACGGTATTTGTTATTATTAATGCCAGTTTTAATGTTATTTCATTCCTTTTAAAAAATGGTTCGTAGGTAGTTATCTAATTATTCTTACAATATTATGTCTTCGTAAATATGGCAACGATATGAAGAAGCAATCGTTATGAGTTTTTAGGAAATCGAGAATATCATCCACGCGTAGTAAGGGTTTCGAGAATAGCTTTCCTCTTTCTGGCACACTAAATCAGACTTGGCTGTATGGGCTCAGCTCCCTTTGCCTGCCCCAAACAGGGACGAAAAGAACCAAAAAAAAAAATCTAGGCTGCATGGGCTAGATAGATCCCTTTGTCTTCCCAAAAGGGAAAAGAAAATTAAAAAAAAAAACTTTCTGGCACCAAAGGGTGTTTGTTGTTTATAAACATATTCCAAATTCAAATCACATTATTGACCAGCGGGTAATAATGAAATCCAGTACAACATTATTGACCGGCTGTGCCCTCGGCCACTAATGACTCACTTTAGGTTAAGGTTGCTTGACATATAATTTGACATTTTCGAGCAGGTGGTGTGAAATAGTAGATTATGCACCGAGGGGCTAAAGTTGTGTCTTATGTCACGGGCGTCATATTGAATCTCGAGCGCAATGAAGGATTCGGGATTTAACTCCCGAGCGAAGCGAGGGAGTTAATACAAGAATCCTGAATGCAGCGAGGGATTCAAGCTAGCCCAAGGCAAAGACACCTTTAGCCCAGAGGAGGATACTCTACTTTTTACACCAACTGTGAGAAAAAAATAGCCATAGTACGAAAAACTAAGTATTTATTAAATAAAAAAACAGTAACGCGTAGTAAGGGTTTCGAGAATAGCTTTCCTCTTTCTGGCACACTAAATCAGACTTGGCTGTATGGGCTCAGCTCCCTTTGCCTGTCCCAAAGAGGGACGAAAAGAACCAAAAAAAAAAATCTAGGCTGCATGGGCTAGATAGATCCCTTTGTCTTCCCAAAAGGGAAAAGAAAATTAAAAAAAAAATCTTTCTGGCACCAAAGGGTGTTTGTTGTTTATAAACATATTCCAAATTCAAATCACATTATTGACCAGCGGGTAATAATGAAATCCAGTACAACATTATTGACCGGCTGTGCTCTCGGCCACTAATGACTCACTTTAGGTTAAGGTTGCTTGACATATAATTTGACATTTTCGAGCAGGTGGTGTGAAAAGGTACTTTTTGTACTTTTCTAAAGACTTTCTAACCTGATATATAAATGACAGGGAGTTCGTTCCGTCATTTGTTTTTTCAGCGAAAACACGAGGAAGTGGCGAAAGTCGTGCGTTTTGGGGAACTGTCTTTTGTAATTATTGACGTTTTAAAAATTGCTGATCCTAATTTGGTTTCGGTTTTGTCGTCAATGAAATCTAGCCCAGAGGCAAAGATTAGGCCTAAGAAGCGAACTTACCCAGAAATGAAACTTCTTCGCACCGACGTTACACATTAAAAACATATTGGCGCCGGGCTCCATAATGTTGGTGGTCGTGAGCCAGATGACACTAGTAAGGCCTACCATCGTCATTGAGATTTTATCAATCACCACATGATTTTGATTTTAGGTGTTTTCGAATGTCACTTCATTATTAATGTTTGTAACAAAGAAATTGAATAGTGTAGGGCAACGTTTTGATCTGGCAACCCTATCTAAGCTTTGCGACATGAGGCGTAACATCGGTTGCTATTAACTACCTAATGCTCTAAGGCGTAATGTGTACCGTGCCTTAGATTAATTGGATTATAAGACCAAATGGTAATCCGTCCTGCTTTTATGGCCGTAGTGTCTTGAAAGGAGACAGGATCTGTTCATATGAATCATATTTCTTAGGTTATGAATAATCTGGGTTTAATTACCTTAATCGGAGAATCCGAGGGGTAAGTACGAAGAAATAAATAAGGTAATTATGAGATGGAACTTATTGACATAGCAATATTAATCAGAAAAAGTCTGTCCCGTGGACTGGATGGAAGATAGGGGGGAGTCGTGTTTTGAAATAGAAGCCACGGAATAGAGGAATTTAAAGAAAATAATCAACAGGAATCTTATTAAAGTGGCTATAAGAATCTGGACAGCCATAGCTGTCCAGAAGACAGATTAGGAAAATGCTAAGAAAATAGTTTAATTAATGAAATAAGGTGTTTTCTGTCCTTGGGATCTGGAGTTAATATACTTCTAGGCAAGCGTACTTAACCGTCGACCACATCATGGCTTACCATCAGGCGACAGATTTCAAACGCGGGCATATCACAAAACAATGAAGAAAATAAAAAGAAACATTTCATTAATTGAACAATTTTCTTAGTATTTTTTCTACTGTAGAGACAAAGTAGAACTACGCATTGCAGCGTTATAAAAAACGCTACATTTTTAAATATCACCTTTTTTTATGGTGATTGTCATGCAACCTGTTTTCGGAAGCCTTTAGTCGAAATTTTTCTTTAAGAACTGAATCTTTTTAAGTTAGGAATTGGTTTTTGTTCGAGAAAAAATGAAGATTTTTTTTATGTCAGTAGGATGTGGTTTTTGTTGGCCGTGACGGGGTATTGCTGATTTTTTTGGGTGGAAATCACTTTTTGTTAAAAAATGTGAAACATTTTGAATCTAAAGTCGACAACGTTGGTTAAAAAAAAATCATATGTGAAATCTTCTGTTTTTTTTGCTGTTTTTTTTTTTGCCGGAATGGCGTGATCTGAAAATTTTCCTATGTATCGGTAAGTTTTTACAATAGTTTTTCTTCTGCAAATTTGTTTATTGTTCAGTCCGTATTTTTGGTCTCATGCCGCCTGTTTTTTCTTATCTACATTGGGCAGGAGGCGCTGAGTACGGTATTACCCACAACTTTATAAGCTAGCAGTCGGGAGCAACGCTCCACCGCGACCCCGGTGTGGTCGCGTGCAGTCTTTCCGGATCCTGAATTTGTCAGGCTCTTCAGCCGACAAATAAGTCCAAGCGTCAGATCATCGGAGGCCTGGTCCTGTTTTGACCGTGGCTACCAGCACGGTTCTCCGCGGCAGTCCTGCAGCGCGTCTCTCCATCCCGACAGGATCAAGCTGAGGATTCTTTATTTATTTAAATTAACTGTCTTATTTTTTGCTTTTAATGTTTAAATTGTTATTTTTATGTAAGGCACAGTAATACAACCCCTACACAGGGTATGTACGAGTATTTAGGCAAATAGCATCACTTTTTTTTCCTTCCGAGGCGTGTTAATTGACATTGGCCAATTAGTTAGTTACCGCTAGGATCGCTCAAATATTTTTTCCTCTGATATTCAGGATTTTGGTTTTTCCTCAGTAAATTAAATAACTATTGATTCGTACATTCTCTGGATAATCTGACATAATTGTATCGTAACCGAATTTTTTTTGTGTGTGCGACCTAATTTTATTTAATTCAAAACTTGTTACTTTGATAACCGGGCACAATCGCATCCTAACTGTATTTTTTATTTACTTTTACAATTTTACCTATATCAAAATTATACGTTTTAAATAGGGGAAAGTTGTTTTCTTCAAGAATCCCGCTATATATGGCGCCCGAACTAATAAAGTAAGTATTTTTCTTGTCCATACTTCTTCTTATTTAAATCTACATCACATAATATTTTTTTTTGCAATTTCGAGGGTGGTAGCTCGCTTCAAGTGAGCTAATAATTTCTTCCACTGTGTGAGCTAATTCTTTCTCTGTTTATTCCTATTGTTGGTTTCAGGACTTTAACGTGATTACCCAAGTGACCAGTTTAAGAGTTTCCTAGAGCCTGGACTGTTCCCATGGTGATACATCACGAGCCCTGAACTACAGATACGATAACGAAGAACTGGCAGGATACTGTTCTTTGTTTGCTTGTGTGAGTTGTAATTTTTCATCACTTATATAAAATAATTTTGTGAACTATAAAACACACAACCCTCTTTTATTTCTCACCCAACAAATACATAATTTACCTGATTGTTATCCCTTGTGTTTAATTTGTTTTCCTTTAGCTAGCGGTTGTTAGAACCCGTAGTGCATGAGTGTGTTGTATGAACTTATAGGCGTCGTGTTGCAAAGGTAAGCTCCGTATGCACGGTTGTTGTCTGTTCTTAGTGGTGTCTTTTGTTTCCTAGCTTGGCAATTCCGGTCACGGCAGGTCGCTGCGTGTTTAGTTTCTTTTTTGTGTTTAGGTCCAGTTGTACTTGGGGTGCCTATTTTTTTTGCTTAGGATCAAATCGACTTTTAATTCACAGCCGTCGTACTTATTCTAGTTTTATGCACGTGATTGCCTAGGGTTGTATTAGTTTTATTTACATCATGTCGGAAGAAGGAAATTCCATTGGTGAGACTCCGCATCGTGATAGTCCTATCATCTCTCGACCGCCACCTCCTATTCCACCTAGAGTCTCTTGTGGTTCCAGCCAGTCTATTCTGCCTTCACCTATCAGATCCGATGATGGTCCACCGTTCGTCAAGCAGTTCTCTCTGTCAAAATGGAAAATTTCTTTTGATGGCAACACTTGTGTACGCGATTTTTTTTCCAGTTTGGAAGAATGCAGGGAGGCTGACAATCTAACGGATAGTTATCTCGTTAGGCGTTTTCACGAGGTTTTGTCTGGTATCGCTTTACAATACTATAGGTCCATCCGTCGACCCGGTCTGACGTTTGTAGAGATCAGACAGGCTTTCCTTAAAACATTCGGTTCAGCCGATTTTGAATTCAGGACTGGACAAGAGGTCCGTAATCTTAGGCAGAGACCTGAGCAGTCTGTGAAGGAATTTGTTATTCGAGTGACGTACCTTAATGCCAAACTCGTCAAACCCATTGAGGAATCAGAGTTGGTTGATATTATTACACACAATATGTTACCTAAATACACCCCCTGTTTGTCTATACAGAAGTTTCCTGATTTAAATAGTTTGATTGAGGCCGCTTCGCATTTTGAATCTTTTATTAAAACTCCAAAAGCAGTCGCTAGTCTGGATAGTACTGTTTACCCGACATCTATTTCTGGACACGCTTCCCAGTCTCCAAAACCCCGCCTGAACAAACCCCACCAATGTGAAAGTAAGGTTCAGAGTTGTCCAACCTGCAGTCTGTCTCAACCACACTGTCTTAAGTGTAACAACCTCGGACACTCTTACCGTTCTTGCCCGGAGGTCACTGGCATGTTATGTTTTAAGTGTCGCACTCCAGGTTTTATAACACGTGATTGTCCTAAGTGCAATCCAAAAAATGCATAAGCCACCGACGGCACGCTTTTTACCGTACAGTGTCACCGGTGATATCTACTGATTTGTCTGATAATCGACCGTTTATTGAAATTTTATTGTGTAACCAGGTTGTTAAGGCTTTACTTGACTCTGGAGCACAGATGTCGCTTATTAGTGATAGTTTAATACAGAAATTTGGTCTTTCTTTGAACGCGAGTGATGCTTGTCCTCGTGTAATTTCGGCTAATAATTCGCCTATCGATATTCTGGGTACTGTTTATCTCCCAGTTAAGTTTAACGGTACAACTTTTATCCATGAGTTTTTAGTGGCAAGTTCTATGTCGTCCTCCGTGATATTAGGTATTGAATTTTGGAATAAGTTTGGTTTAACGTCCGTCTTTAGTCAAGCTTTTGATAAAAATATTAGTGGTAATATGTACCTCCCGTCTGTTCAGTACTCACCTCCACAAATTTCCTCTGTTAGCGACGTTCGATACGTTCATCCACGCAACCACGCGGACAGATTTGCTACCCTAAGCAAGTGTCCATGCCCTTGCAGATGATTTCGATTGATGTGATTGGACCGTTACCCATCGCTTATTACGGTTATAGGTACATCATCTCTATGGTTGATGTTTTTTCGAAGTATGTGTGGCTTGTTCCTCTTAAGAGAGTAGACGCTTTTTCTATTATTAAAGCTTTAGAGTCCGAAATCTTCTTTAACTTCGGCGTTCCTCGTTCTATTTTATGCGATAACGCTACTGTTTTTCGCAGTAGTCAGTTTCTAAATTTCCTCAGATCGTTCCATATTGAATCTCCTACATTTACACCTTATTATACACCCCAAGCGAATACTGTTGAGCGCTATAACCAAAGTGTAGTGACATGCTTAGGGATTTTAGTTGGTGAAAACCAAAGATGTTGGGCTAAGATGTTGCCTAAAGTAAAGCTCTATCTTAACTCATGCGTCAATCTAGCCACAGGCTTCACGCCTAACTTTCTCATGTTTGGTAGAGAAGTGCTAATGGATTCTAGCCGTGCTAGTAGTCAGACTCAAAGCTCTAATTTAGCGGACAGTCGGACTCGTCACGCCTCGAATTTGTCTTCACTTCGTGAGGTTTATGCGAAGGTGGCTGATAATCTTTCTTTGGCTTTCCTCCGTAACTCCCGAGCTTATAACTCCAATCGGTCGGCTATCACTTTAAGTGTTGGTGACATTGTATGGAGACGTAATTTCTCTAGGTCATCTGGAGAAGACTTTTTCTCTGGAAAGCTTGCTCCACGTTTTGTTAAGTGTCGTGTTTTGCAAGTTATTTCTAGGACTACTTATTTACTACAGGACTGTGGTTCCCTACATTCTGGTAGATATCATATTAAAGATATCCTAAAGTAACTTTTTTCCTCTATCTTTTATTTCAAATATTTTGTACGGGACTCAAGCGATTCTATCGCGCTCAGTTTGATCCTTAAAAATTGCCTATGATTACCGTTGGTTCAGTACTAACAATTAATTACAGATGGCAGTTGTTAAACTTTTGTGTTAGGACATCTTTAGTCGAGTTGTCGCTAGCGATTAGTTCCTATAATCGTACATAGATGGCGTTTTTCTAAATTTTATGCTAGTACATTTTCAAGTCGCGTCATAGCTATAGTATGTGCCAGTTAACATGGCAATAGCGGTCATTGCTCCGACTTTCATCCCGATATCTCAATATTAGCGATACTTCCACTTCACCCGTACAAATCTGTCGCAAACAGTCGCAAAACTGACATCGCTTGTGTCTCATAATACATCAAAAAATGACCACAAACACAAAACAGTGCACAACCCAAAATAATAGAAAATTTAGCAAACCTACCCAACGAAATTATTTTTTTTAATTAACGTATTTTCGTTTTAACACAAGTCTAACACACTGAGACAATTGGATATAAGTATATTAATATTGTTTTGATATCAGGATGGTAAAAACACCTTATTTTTCCTAAAATAAATTACAAAAACTATTTCATCACAGAAAATGCTAATTTTGATCTTATGTCGTTTTTGTTTTACGAGGTCATCGCGTCAGGGGTGCAGCACCCGCCATTTTGATTTGACATTCCGTGTGGAAATTCGCTTGCGTTCGGTCTGTTTCGGTGTGCTATAATTTCTTTGCTTTTATAATTTCGTTTATTTATCTTTTGTAGATATTATTATATATTTAAATATTTCTTAAATAAAAGTAATAAAAAACATTTAAAAATATAAACATAGTGATCCGTCGGTGTGGGAGCAGGGTCCAAGCTACCGGTGGTTAGGGCTCCAGAGACAGGAACCTCCTCACAATGCGAGCCGTATCGAGGAGTACTGCCTTCTGAATCTGGCCCTTGATCCAACTACCCAACGAGAGCCTCGAGAGATGTTCGTCGAGGCTCTTGGCCATCAGGCCATTCGCCGTTACGACAATCGGCACAATGATAGCCGAGCTCACATTCCACACGTCGACAACCTCGCGCGCCAAGTCAAGATATTTTATTTGTTTATCTTTGTCAGCTTTCATGAGGTTCTAGTTATGCGGGATGGTAACATCGATTATCACTACGCGGCGCGCTGATTTGACTACCACTACTAGGTATGTCAGGCTTATTAGCAATAATAGTCCTGTCAGTAATGATAGGCAGATCTCAGTATATCGTGACATGGTCTTTTTCGAGAACTGGGTCGGGCACATACTTGTAATACGGCACCTCTGAATCCACAAGTTTGTATAATAAAGCAAGTTGCTGGTGAATAATCCTGGCCAGGGATACTGGCTAGGTTATGCCTGTACAAGTACTCGCCGTTAGCAAGACGAGAACAACCAGAGATAATATGTCTGATCGACTCACCCGGACGGTGGCATGCCTGACACACGTCAACCGTCCCGTCTTTCATAATATGTCTTCGGTAGTTCCTAGTCAAGATAACTTCGTCCATAATCGCACAGACAAAACCTTCAGTTTCTCCGAAGAGGTCACCGAAACGTAGCCAGGATACGGACGCTAGAAAGTCTACATTGGGCCCGTGAAGAGCCCGGTAGAAGCGTCCGTATTATATTTTATTATTAATGTTTGTGTGTATTGTATTTATATCATCGGTAATCTATTATTTGATGTGCATCACTGTCTACCCTATTTTTTTTTTTAAAGTTCTTCAAGTCCATCCTAATTGTTTGGAAGATATCGCTATTAGCGATAAGACCGCCGTTGTACCTTTAGTATTAAAAATATTGTAAAACTTGTTTTAATTTTGGTGTACAAGAAAGTATATTCTATTCTATTCTATAATAATTTGAAATACTTATAAAAGTAAAGGTCGACGACGAGCGGGTATACCATGAGCTGGACTCAAACCCACACTTTTCAGAAATGTGTACACTGATACCTCAACCACTAAGGGCCCTTTTCCTGTCATACGTATTTTCACCCGCATGCGGATATGGTCCGCGTGCAGGCTACCCGCATCCTTTCATTTCATACATGTTTTTCCTATGATGCGGAAAGCATGCGTGCGGACCAGATCCGCGCGCGGAAGAAAATACATATGACGGGAAAAGGGCCGTTACCTATCACTACATCCATTAAGTCCGTCACATTGAAACATTTTTTACGTCACGCGTAAATTTATAAGCACACAATTTGATTTCTAGAAATAAAAAATAATAATTTTGAATTAGAGCAACACAAGATTCACAACCCCTTTATGTCAAGCCGGCTGGTACCACGATGCTGTAGCGATAGAAGCAACTATCGCTTATTGGTAGTTTTAGGTAACAATAAGTGTCATTATCGCTTAGTGATGAAAAACTTGGTAGGCGGGAGTGAATGACCGCTATTGCCATGTTAAATGGCACATACTATAGTTCTATTATAAATGGCGTGTTGCACATTTTGGTAGGGCGTTTTGTTAATTAATTACTGCACTTAATCTATCCGAAATGATAGTCTTGGACTTTTTTTTCTTGTTTCTCTTGGACTTGAAATCCTGTTAGCCTTAGTCCTCCTCTGACTCTAGTTTCTGTGAACCGGAGTCCTTTTGTCTCTTGTCTGTCTTATCTACAACTGAGACTTATCTCTGAGTTCGTGTAGTACTTGATTTGTGTATAGACCCAAGTTATACAAGTGAACTTGTGGCTTTCATAATTTTAGAACTCAGCCATACTGGTGTATCCTTTAGTGATGTGCACGTATCGATAAAATCTATTATCGAAATTTTTTTTTATCTTCGATTTGAAACTTTTCCTTAAGTTCGAATGTTACTTGATTTGACTTTAGGCTCAAGTTATTTCATTAAGCCTGGTTTTTTTCTAAACCTCCCTTTGTCTCCCGTTCCTTGTTTGAACCGGAGTACTACTTAGTCGTTCAAGTTGTATCTTTGAACTTGAACGCTGTTTCTGTTTTTGTATTCTCTAAGACTCACGTTCCTTTGTTCGAACTGTTGTTCATTTGTCTTATGTCCAAGCCTTATTTAGACTTGAGATATTTATTTATTTTTTGTCTTTGCTTGTCCTAAGTCTCTTTTATAGACTCATGATGGATTTGTCTGCTGTTGATTTTAAGGCCAAGGTGTTTCTTTGTCCGAAACTGTTAAATATTTTTCAACCGATCACGTTTGTCAACTAGGTGTTATTATTTATCCTAGGTTTTATCTTTTTCTTTTGGCTCTTTCAGGTCACTTTGTTGACTTTGTCGTTCTAGTTTGAAGTTAGTTGTATAATTAGATAGCTACTACTGCACAACTGTTAAGTTAACTTAGTTTTACTTAGATTTAATTTTTCCTTGTTATTTTCTTGACCGGTCAAACTTAGGTTTATTGGACACTTCGTGAGCTTGCACTGATAACGGGTAGATGAGAAACCGGTTACTCATTTATTCTGTATCTGTTGTACTCCGATGTCGTCTATGTTAGGTTTAGTTTAGGTCAATTATTAGGTATAGTGTTTTTGGCTAGTCTAAGTTAATTTCCTCTGTTTTTTTCCCTTCTGCCGGACTTGTGTTTTTTTTTTTCTTGGAAAGGGGGTACTGCAGCGTTATAAAAAACGCTACAGCATGTAGAAAAGAAAATGAGAACTATATCAAGTCTTTTGCCTGCAGGCTTTTAAGTACCATTTTGATAAGCTTCTTACATTTTTTTCATCGTAGTAAAATCATCAAATGAGTCCTAAATCAAAATCCGTAGAGGTTCGTACACAGGTACGCGTCGTAACGTATCAGAGACTTGCGTCGCCTTGTGTACGAAGGGCCTTACTTTCTATCGAACCCGTTTTAAGTAGGTATCTAGTGATATCCAGGCAGATATTGGAAAGCTGTTTGGTGTTGTTGAGCTTCTCCAGTACCTATGAAAGGGCGACTCGCTGTCCGACCATGGACCATGCCCGGGTCGACGGTGTTTTATGTTCCATGCGCGCCTCAAGGAGTGTCAGCATAGTGACGGGGCCTGTTGAGGGCCAAAGCCTGCCGGGGTCGCGGGACTGAGAAATTACCGTGACCCCGGTACGTGAAGGACTATTGAAGGACACCGTGGATTTTAGTCAGTCAAGTCTGACAGTCCCTCCCGCCCTGCCCTGGGTAGAGAGGACTCATTTGATGATTTTACCACGATAATAAAAACAAAAAAAGTACCTATGAAAAGACAATATTATGGTTACTTAATATGAGTTCGCGACCCAATAATAAAGTCGAATTTATGCAAAGAAGGACCTTGTTTACCATTTAGAACGTTTCATTCCGGAGATTAACGGTACCCACAGCGTAGCCTCGGGACACAATTATAATTATTCTAATCCCAAAAGCCTAAAAAAATTAAAAAGGTGACGGTCACGATTTTTGTTTACGTTAGCCAAAGTTAATATAAAACGTGACGTAAGCCGCAATTAAATAACGAAGTACTTTGTAGGTAAGGCATATCCATGGAAACAATTTGATGATGAAAGCTACCTTATATCGTAAGGAATAAGGGTGGTTTTCATTCATCCAATTTTTAAGTGATTACGTAGGTACGTATCGGTATTCTGTATTTTTTTAAAGCTTTATAGACTGAACATTGTGTTGAATAACAATTTCGTTGATTGAAAGTATGCGGTCGCCGATCGTTATACGTTTGCACAGAGTAAGTAACTAATGGAGGAATATAGGTTTGATTGAGGCTAATGTAATAACGACCGTCTTCAAAGCCTTTCATTGAAACTAATTACTCAGAATCCAAACTAATATTATAAATGCGAAAGTAACTCTGTCTGTCTGTCTGTCTTTTCTTCACGCCTAAACTACTGAACCGATTTGTGTGAAATTTGGTACAGACATAGTTTGGAACTTGAGAAAGGACATAGGATAGTTTTCACTATTCCACGCGAACGAAGTCGCGGGCAAAAGCTAGTATATTATAGACTAGATAACACGATTCCCATTATCCGAGTGATGCGCAGCGTGTTGCAGATTCAAGTCAGCTCTGAAAATATATATTTGTCTTATCTACGGGTAGAAGTTGGGGTGTAAGTGTATGCGAGTTTAATTGTTTGTAAACGCACCCACGACACAGGAGTAATTCCTAGTGTGAGCGCTGTTTTTTGATTGTGTGGTTGAGCGTTTCAATATCCAAATAACTAATGTAGGTCACACGGTTGTCAAGCTTATATAGAAAGGAGCTAGACGCATTTGTCGTATGCCCGAGGAGCTATGAGCTAAAGTAGCCACAGAGTGGGTCCCAAATAGGAGTAAATAGGGTTAAGTGAAAGGAAGGAAGGGACGCCTTTGCCTTGCATTGGGAGGCAGATGGCTGATAATAATTCATTTGTTAGTACCATTGGACTAACCTTACTGGCATTTAGCGGCAGCCGATCATAAATCAGACATAATTAAATAATTGATAATTTAAATAAATAAAGTATGATACAGAACACTCAAAAGGTTTTCGATGTAGTTGTTGAAACCATGCGCACAGAAACCCGAACGTTATTATTCCATTTATTCACTGCTCTGTGTTCATGATACTTAATCAGTCCTAATGTTAATGCCTAGGGATTATAATTTTATTACTGTGTTATAAAAATGTTACAAAAGATTTACTTTTGTAATTTTGGTTAACGAGATACTTCTTGATCATTGAATTTGAAAAAAATATTTTTTCAACACCTTGGCACTGATTGTGGCGGATGTCTTACTTAAGGGTCAGTTGCTTTGTAAAATATTGAGTTGCAGCTGCTTTGGTTAAACTGGCGACCAATGCAAACATAGCTGGGAATAGCTTACGCAGAGGCAAAAATGTTAAAAGCTTAAGTTTTGAATTACTGTTTCGCCGATGTAGGCCGCGTACGTCTGTCGACCGTCCGAAAATACATTGTATTCTGTATAGCACCATACCGCGATGATGACGACAGCGTTGCTATTTTTTATAACGTGGTAAAATCATCAAATGAGTCCTCCCACCCAGTCCGGGACGGGACGGACTGTCAGACTTGTACTGACTTAAATCCACGTCGATCGTACAATAGCCTTTAACATTCCAGGGTCACGGTTACCTGATAAGGCAGTCTGTCAGTCCTTTCTTTACAGTCTAGTCAGTGCTTTGGCCCTCTAACGGAGGCCCCGTCAGATTGCTAACAGCTCTTTGAGGCGCACGTGGAACACAACGCGTCATCGACCCGGGCATGGTCCATGATCGCTACAACTCCATGGCTACGACCAATTTCGGGGCGAGAGGTCGCCGCCTATCGGCTCCGTCAGGACACAGTGGTACTCTGACCAAACGGGGCAGACTTGCACCAAAATTATGCTCCACCGTGTTCTCCGGGCATACCTCGCAGTGGTGACACCCTGGCGTTTCTTCCTATCCAATCAAACAGGGGAACCTCCCGATTTCTCGAATTTCTCACTGAAATACGCGACCGATCCTACGTGATCGACATCAGTGTAATAGGAATTCAGGTCTTACTGATCAATTTTTCATTTACATTTTGTGATAATTTCTGTCCACACATTTTCTCTCGTTTGTCTCTGCACCAGGTTGTGCATTAAGCAGATCATTGTTTTTACAATCTGTGTTGCATCTTTCATAGCGATAATGTAGTATGACGTGTAAAAATCACTCGGTTAACGAACGCTGGAGAATAAATCAACAGCCAACGTAAAACTAGAGGCCAGAATCAATGCAAAACACATTGCCCTGACGAACAATTTTTTATTTGAAGTACCGGGGTTACATGAAAAACCTGTCAGTGCTTTTTTATTTAGAGGCACACGAATATAGCTCCTAGTATTCATGCACTCCCGTTAGCAATGCTGCCATATTTTCCACATTGCGTACTAAAATCGATTGGCTTGAGCTATTGAACGGAGTAAACAAATAAACAACCTTTTATGTTAGGTTGAGAGTGTTAAATAATGGCTATTCATTTTATTTACACGATTTAGAAGTGTTTTGTAGGTTTAGTGGAAAATTGCAAGTCATTTTACGTGCGTTACAATTGTAAACCAACCCATTTGAAAGCTAAAATTACTTGTAGACTCTTCAGTTTGTAGTCAAGTACAAATAAGTATTGATTAATTAAAAAAAAAAAAACATAGGCATTAAAGTCTACATTGCGAAAGTTTTTGGAAAGCAAACATTAAAAGCGTTAATAATGGAATGAACAATTCGAAACTGTGAGCATGACTGCGGTGGCTCAGTTATAAACAGCTATAGTTGAATCAGATGGTGGCAGGTTGAAATCCTGCTCTCAATTGATTTTTTCTATCTACATCTAAAAAGTTTTATTGATTACTGTTTAGTGCAAAGTAACAAAAATGCATTTTACAGTTCGTTTACAGTTCGTGGTGTTGCCTGTGCCGACTATTAGATTAGATTATATTATAAGAGCTTAGGACTTTTCATATAGGGAATTATAGAGTTAAAAACTCACCATGAATATTGTACCTACGAATAAATTCTTAGTCTACGAGTACTATCCAAATGTACCGTTCATAATACCCAAGCCCAAGTCCAACAAACATGTGTATATGAAAATGGCGAGACAGTAATCCAGGCTCTCATTTTGGGTCTACGAGACCCCGTCCCGGACCTTACCATGAAGCTTTAGTAGTCACGTCCCTACTTACGGAACATTTAATGATTGGTAAATAAGTATCCAAGTACTTGAAGGTTCCGAAACAAAATAAAAGAAAAGCGAAGTATTTTGTTACGGTGTTGGCAAAGGGTCATGATTTGGCGAACCCTTTAAAATGTTGGTTTAAAAACTCGTAGTAGGTACTTAATTTGGGAAACAATGTTTTCTTTTTTTTCGGGAGTGAATAGGGATTTTTTCTACAAAAATTTTATACTTACCTTTTTTGTTTCGTTATTATTTTTTACTTTTTTGCTTTTAATTTGTGAGCTACTCTTTTTTATGTGGAGTCAGAGGTGATGAGGTGGTGAGGTGTGACGACACTGACGACAGTCCATTACATCACCATCGGCGAGTAATGTAATGTAACAATGGAAGGGTGGACAGTAATGGGAAATATTATCCAGCAGTGGGACAAATAGATTGAAAAAGAAATTTTAATTCCTTTAATATTTTTGTGATATCACTTTTTTATCAGTATGGATATCCCACAGGACCGTGAAGTTCCGGTAATTAGACCTAAAGCCTAAAAATACAACAGCCCAAAAACTAAAACTCCGATAAAACAATATCCAGTGGCCACAGAATACATAAGTAGAGAGAGATCATTAGTTCCAGGTACAATGAACCGCCCGTAGCCTGTGATTTACGTACAAATTAAAGTAGAAAATATGTAAATCCGGAGGGGCGAGCTTGTTGACCGTGGCCTACATCTGGCCCACACTTGGCTGACCAACTGGGGTCATTCGTTTAAAAGCTCTTTTACACGAGAAGAATTTCTAGACTCGCACATGACAACGTCCATGTGAGATTGGGTCCCTAGTGTGTAGTAACTATCTGGGTAATGATTGTCGTCGTTACGATAACATTTTTATAGTATATTGTTTGAGCTCTTTCCCGCTTGTGATACAGGATTATCCTAGTACAGGCATATTATAGTGTAGGAACTACATAGCTTAATCAAGATTGTTTAAAATTTGTTTATTTTATTATTATTATTATTATTTTTTTTTTTGTTTGTAAGGCGATATTCTTTTAACTTTGATTTCAGACTACTCGTATGATTTTTACTTCTAACAAAATTTAATACCTCTATGTTGGGGAGATGATTCAAGTCAAAGGACATGCGAAAATTGCATTTTCAACCTCACACAGTTGTAAGTCAAAAAGACTAGGAAAACCATCAATTTATTACCATTACGAGTACTATATGAAATAATGGTTAGCTTTACCATCCGTTTCTGCGAGGCAGTCATGCTAGCGAAGGAGGAGGCGCGCCGCGTGAGGGAGAGGACAGCGTCCTCCCTCCACCTCAGCCGCAGTGGTTGACGCCCACGGCGACCGACGTCGGCAGATGATCTCCGGTCACCGGTAGGCGCGGGCATGCCCGGGTCGACGGCGCGTTGTGTTTCACGCGTGCTTCAAAGAGTGTCAGCAAAATGACGGGGAAGAAGAAAGAAGGCCAAAGCCTGCCGGGGTCGCGGGACTCACGATTTACCGTGACCCCGGAACGTAAAGGGCTATTAAAGGATAGCGTCAGGACGAGTCTGACAGTCCCTCCCGTTCTGCCCTGGGTGGGAGGACTCATTTGATGATTTTACCACGCAAAAAAAAAGCTTTACCATCCTTACATACACAAGGCGAGAAACTCTCACTATGTAAACGACTCATTATTCACGCCTCTTCGTTTTCATTAGGGACTGATGCCCGGTAAAACCTCACGAGGGCCTCTGGTTATCCGCAGGCCTTTTTACACGTAAATATGGACGTTGGCAGAGTGGATTTAGAGATCTGAGTGGAATAACAATTACATTATTTGGATATGAATTAGTCATCCTTTTTATTACTTCATCGGGTTTGTTAAAACGACCGTCAATTGTTTTTTGTGGAACTTTCTGGGTTTCGTACACAACAACGCTTTTCCATGCGTTCGGACAGAGGCAGTAAAGCATATGTATTGGTAATGCGAGACGCGGAGAGATGGTGCGTGCGTCTCATCCGCGCGGATGGGCGGAGTACGCGTGTTAAAGTCACTGCATTCGGGACGGGATTAGGATTTGAATGGAACGGAGACGGCAATGGTATGACACTGACATTTAAGAGTTTTTGATAAGGAATACGCAGCTGAATCACGGACCGTGTCGTGAATGCCACTTCGCCGTACGTCCCCTTTAAATTCATACGCAAGTACTTTTTGTGAGATTCTACAGAATGAATTCTTCAACTGGTCGTGGATGGCTATTTACGGATCTATAAGGAATATCGAAAAACGTTGATAGTAGTCTCGAGGCCGATTTTGAAGAAAACTGAAACTACATCATTTTTCTTTTCCAGCAACATTTATTCGCCTTTCAGCCCATCCAATCGTAAACGAAACAAACATAATAAATACAAACGACGATCACAAATTCCCCAGCCGTGTAAAGGTGAATAACCCCCATTTGGAGTGACCATACAGGAGAGTCGTTTCCCAAAATGGCGTCGAAATCTACCATTAACGTCCCATTGAACACATTTACAGGGACGGAACATTCAACAAATCTGTCTTTAGCACCATTTTGACTCAACTACACGCATTCGAAGACACTTACGGACCCCCTTTGATATAATTTCCTACCAAATCAGGTTATACCGGTGACTTATGAGTGTGGCTTGTAAATGTTAGCAAATCCCAATGGATGCCAATAATAATGAAGTTATATTGCTTTCAGTATACGTTTTGCATAATAATAGGTTTAATTTTGATTAATTTGATTGTTTTTCAGTATGGTTTGCAGAAGAGTGTTTAGGGTCGATAGTGTTGTTTTGTTTTTAAAACTTTGCCCCACACTATGAATTTCTCCTGGGTTGTAGGCACGTTTACAAAAATAAGCTCATATACACAAACACCCAAACCCTGTACAACTACTTGTAGGTCATTCAAATATTTGTTTCGCGCGGGGATGTTACCCGCGACACGCTACGCTGCATTCGATTGATTGAGGGATGCTCGGATGGGTTTTAACTCCGCTTGAAAGAATAAAAAAAAACACTGGCCCCAAATAAATAAACAAAAAGTGCAAGCTAAATAAAAACGTTTTAAAAACCATCGCTTAAATTCAAACTCGCGGTCACGGGCTCCCCGTTTCTATGCTGACACTCCTTGGTGCCATACCTAGCACACTTTTTCCGAAAAAGGTGGTTTTATGAGAAGTAACATGAATGGTATTCCGATAACGCCGAGAGCGTAGTGCCTCAAACAAGTGCAGGTTACAGCAAACAAACACTCCCATTTCATAAATGTACATTGACGGTAAAGTGAGCAAACAAAGTTCCTTAAACAATGACTACTATCCATCGACATATAATATGATAACGAAATATGATTGGTTTCTCAAAACACATCTCGTCTCGTCTCCTCTCCTTTCCGCTTTGGTGGACGCAACTGTAAAACGTACTTACTTCAGATTTACGCGATTTATTCACGAATTTGAAGGATTAATCTATACATACATATAATAAATCTGTAGAAGGGTCAATTCTGTACATTGAAAATATTAAAAAAATAAATAGCGGGGGGTGTTGCTGGATCGATACCAAAGCCAAATATGTGATTAAAAAAAATTTTGTCTGTCTGTCTGTCTGTATATGCAGGCATCACGTAAAAACTAACGGTTCGATTTCGATGAAACCTGGTATAATCATACCTTATTATCCTGGGCAAAAATGGGATACTTTTTATCCTGGAAAAATACGTAGAAAAAAAATCTTATTTTTCAGTTTTATTCATAGACGTTGTTCTGTAGAACCGCAAATCTCCTTAATTATTATAGGCTTAGCCGTATTTGGGTCCAATAGATATTTATAAGATGTCATTGTCAGAGTTACTCAAAATGGAGAAATAAACCATCCACGCGAAGACCGACATCCGCGCGGACGGAGTCGCGGGCGGAAGCTAGTAATGCAATAATTTTCCACAGCTATACATTTATGTCAATGACCTCCACAGATCCCGAGGATCTTCCAAATTAACGTACTGGCTATTCACAAGGCCTCCATTTATTTTTCTCTCCACACAATTACGTATTCGGGGCGCCGTATGCACAATTATCGTAGTAAATGAGCAATATATCACAGAAAACAGTCATTAGTAGTCATTACTTGCTTACGATCCATTAAGTCTTTAGTGGCTGTACTAAAATATACTAAAAGTGTTCCACTCAATAAAGGTTTTATGGGTGTCTAATAAGATTAATTTGGTACTGAATCTTGTTAAGGAATATTGTTGTAAAGTTCAAAAGGGTAAATACTGCATAAATTAATAAAAAATCTGTTTTGTCCGTGTTTGAGTATTAAAAAGTAATGAACACTTATTTTTGTTTATTTTTAAATCATTAAATAGGTTTTGAACAAAGATACAGTGCTTCAAAATTGGGGAGTTGTGACGTCATAATGCCTGTAAAATGATACCGACAACGTGACGATTTGTGATATTTAGAATTGTTGTATGAGTATCTTCGTCAATTTTGGTTTATGTAAGAAAAAAATACGGGTCAAATATTGTTTGATAGTCTATTTTTCGGACTATTTTTTGTGTAAAATAGACTATTGAGACTATAATTTGAAGTGACTTGTAAATGGCTTCCAATAAGATCTTTTCCTTGGTTTTCAGTGAACTAGAGACCTCGAGTGAGAATATTATTATTAAAAAATAACACGTTTAATTAGGTGAAACTGGGGTCTACTCTCTAAGCACGCAGCCCTTGGTTTTCGCCTTAGTTACGGGCGAGCCCGAACAAGGAGTGAATGATATTATGATTTGACATTATAGCTCCTTAGACTCCGCGCCACCACTGGTAACCTGCGCAAAATTCGTGGTTCTACATTTTTTAATGCAATAAGATGTAATGATTTAAACATTGGCGCTGCGTCAAAAGTATTTCTGTCGTGGCGGTATTATTCGTCCGCGATTTCAACTTTGGTTACGTTTCTTCAATAACGGACTTAGAAAGTAGACCCCCTGAAACGTCACCATTTGTTGAAACACCTGAATCTGATGAAATTAAATCTCTTTCGATTATAAATGGCTATTTATAACTTTAATTATTACTTTCAGATAATAACAGTATAATGCTAAAAGCACTCCTATTGCCAAGTGTAGTTACATAGTGTAGTTATATGGTCTGTCACCGCAATATCTTATAATAAAGGCATTTATGTGCAATTCACGACCTTATATAATTAATATATTATATGCATTGCAGCCGATATCTAATATAATTATCATAAAGTCGGTATTAACATCCAAACAGGCAAGCGTTTGAGGTATCAATTCTCATTTGTGGTATATGCCATCAATAGATATGATCCTCGCTTTCATAATGATCTAAAAGCTTTGCGTGTATTGTGGTTTGGAACAATAGGCATTTCTTGCTAAAGGAATTAGACGTTCAAAACGGTATAATATTAATGCATTTCGTAACGTGAATATGACAATGGTCTTTCATGCACAAAGCGATGAATGTCATGAAGCTATTTCATGGAAAATTTTATATTAATATAATAATAATATTCCACAACTATCACACAACGCCATTTAGTCCCAAGCTAAGCAGAGCTTGTGTTATGGGTACTAGACAACTGATAAACATACTTATATATTTCTAAATACATAAACATTATGGATAAATTACACCCAGATACAGAACAAATGATCGTTGCTCATCACACAAACATTTGTCCTGGGTGGGAATCGAACCCACGACCTCCGGCATAGCTGTCAGGGTCACTAACCACTAGACCAAGAAGGCCTGTCAATATTATTATATTTATACAGTAGATAGTCCAAGCCCCTGGCTGGAAGCCTTAGAGTAATTTAAGGCATCCACAGAAAAGTCCGGTTAAGCAGCCCACAGCCTCTTCTAGGTTGACCTGCGAGATGCCATTCAAAAAAAAAAACGCTTCTCACAGCGGCGGCTTTTTTTGTTTATACCCTGATTATGCTATCCTTATGGTATGTTATAACAATTGGTGGTTGATCAAGCGAATAGAGTTCAAAACGCCATCAAAATTTCAATAAATAATGGAATGTATTCAATTTACATAAGTAATTCACGCCGTTCCAAATCATGATGACTTCAACAGACAACTCTGATAACTCTAGTGGGGCGTCTACTTGGTTACTACGTCAATTTAGATAGTTGCTTCGTTTTACTTTTTGTCACATGCGGCTTAATCGAATTGTTATATAGGGTAAAGTTGCCTATATTGTACCAGTTAACAAACCTTAGAAGCTGTCACAAAAACTATTTAACTTTGAAGGAATATATTACTAGAAATAAAAAGGTTGTTCTATTAGCGATAATTTTTTATTGAAAGAAAATGAGGAATTTCAAAAATAAATATGAAAATTAAAGTTTTTAAAAAAGTCGGAAAAAGTACAATTTAGGAAACCGGTTTCCTTAATTGTACCATAGGTATCCTAAATTGTACTTCATATTCTAAATGAGATCAAGTGCTTGTTATTAACTAAAAGTACAAACATCTTTATGAAAAATATTATTCAAATAGGTTTGAATATTAATTTTGTATTTATGTACTCCAAATAAAATGTGAATGAACAACAAGAACATAATATTATTAGATTTGTTAACAAGTTAAAGTTTCTCTTATTCTACTTTTATCATAATCAGTCTAAATAAAGCTTTCATTTTGATTTATGAACTAAAATCAGTCTTGCAATTTCAATATAGGTACTTGTATATCTTAAATATCCAAAATTACTTTTAATAAAATATGAAATTAGAAAAAACAAGAAATAATTGAAGAGAAAATATTAATTAATTCACTCTTTTCCTCTTCCAACATTTTTTACAAATATCAGGGTTGTCCCCGCATGTTTCATGAAACCATTTTTGGCATCTTACACACTTGACCCATTCTACTTTTGGTCCCTTTTTATCAAAGTAATAGCCACTACACACACAGCAATAATTTTCATCATCCATTTCAATTTCTTCATCATCGTCAGATTCGTCTTGTAGCACAATTTCTTCTATTTCAGATTCACTACTTATGGATGATTCTTTTTTCACCTTCCGCTTTTTTGTTTCTAATTTAAGTATTTTCTTCGATTTTTGTTTTTGAGTATCTGTCCCAGTCTTAGTTGTCAATTTCTGAAGTTTAGGAATTCTTAGAGATTTTTTTGCGCTTGCTTCTTCCAGTTCTTGTTTGTAGGGACTCTCAGTAAGTATAACCGCCTTTTGAGGCTTGGTATTTCTTTTTTGGGTTGGTTTGGGTATTGGTAATAGAGACGGTATTCCAATTTTCAGGTATGATGTTGTTGCTTCATCGTTTCTCATTTTTACAGTGGGGCTGCTTGTGCTGGTAGCAACAATTTCTTTGCTCGAGTTTGCATTAGAAGCTGGTATATTTGTAGTGGGTTGAAGTTCTTGAGAACTTGCAATATGCGACAATGACTGGCCCTCTAAAGATACTTCTTGAACAGGTCTGTCTTTATCTGATTGGTTTTGGTTGCTCATGGTGGTTTTACGAGACTCCTCGTTTACCTCTGGCTGCGAAGTCGATATTTTGGAAGTGCTAGGTTGGTCTGCAAAAAATGTTGTAGAGGTTCCAGGATTTTGGCTTGAAGCATTTGTTATCATTGTTTCAGCTGCAAGAAAATCACAGTCTTTGAAAATGTTGCGGTCTGTTGGCCAAATACCTGTTGCTCTGAATCCACTTTGTGCATTTGCAATAGATGCAGCTCGTCCATAGCTTTCGTTTATCAGAGCGGATATTTGATATTGAGTCACACTTTGTCCAGGATTGGCTCGAAGCCATTTTTCTACCGCTTCTGTATAGTATCCATTAAATGGCTTAAAAAAAGAAACGTCTAAAGGCTGAAGCCTATGTGTAGTATGGCCTGGCAGCTGAAGCAAAATAATGCCATTGTCTCTAGCCAATATAATAGCTTCCAAGTTTTTGGAATGTGTCGTATGTCCGTCTAACAGCAATAAAACTTTGGTTTCGTTTGACGGCTTTACAACATCAATAAAATGTTTAAGCCAACGAACAAATAATTCACCATTGATATAGCCACTCTCAGAGTTTGTGACGATACTTCCTGGTGGTGCCCCTTGGGCCAACAATGGTGAGTATCTGACTCTCTTGAAAATGATCATAGGAGGCACAAAATGACCTGCTGCACTGGCACAGCACACAGCCGTTGTATTCACACCCCTTTCGCCGCTGGTAATTGCAGCTATTCTTCTTTTTCCTTTTTCTCCTATAATTTTTTGGGGCTTCTTTTGAACCGTTGAAAAGCCAGACTCGTCAATATTATAAATTTTGTCTGCAGTGAACCGTTCCTTGTCTATAATTTGCTCCAAAAGATTGAAGAATTCTGTGACATTTTCACGGTTGAATCCTTTGGCTCTATTTAAAGATGTTGCTTCTGGTTGGCGAACACTAAGTTCCGAATGTCTTTTAAGAAATGAGTAAAACCATTTTTTTCCAGCCATCTTAACTGTTTTCGAAAAAGTGTTTGGAATGCCATTTTTTTCCGCAATGTCATACGCTAGTTTTCTTACATCCTTAATTGTAAGCCCAAACATATGCTTTTCCATGTTCAACAAATGCGACACTAGCTCTTGTTCAACATCATCGTGAAAAACAGTGGGCCTGCCCTTGGAAATAGTATTTTCTTTCGCATACTTGTTCGAATTTGATAAATGTCTTTTTAAAGTGGGCTTAGGTACGTTGTACATGCGTGAACACTCATTAATTCCCATCGATTTCTTTTTCAAACAATCTAGGGCTTTTTCTAAATCATCTTGTGTCCATTTGTAATACTTTTTATCTTCTCCAGACATCTGAAAACATTTCAATCTAGTTGACCATCAAGTTTAAAAACTACCATATACCTAAATTGTACCGGTACATTTTAGGGGTACCACACCTGGTACAAATTAGGCAATACAAAGTTTTATTTTAATGTGAATCAGCATTATAACCTCGAAATGCTAAACATAAAACTATAGTCTCAAAAAAGGTCACTAATATGCCTACTTTCCAAAAACATATATAATAGTTGCAGTGTATTTACCGTTGCCACAAGAAATCCTTAGATAAACACCCATAAAATAACACTGGAAAGCCGCAAAAAATATTTTTGTTCCCTATAATTTACTCTGTTGTGTTATCGAGTCCAAAATGGCAGCGGTTGCGTCATGTTGGTAGTCCTGCTTTTTAATGTTGCCAATTTAAAACTAAACATTACAGTTTGATAGATTTTGAGGTGGTACAAATTACGAGCCGGTCCAATTTATGCAACTCGACCCTACGGCCCGTTCACGACCTTGGGCCGTATTATGACATCTTAAAACCAGGCTTGTTCCAGTGAGTGAAAGAGACAGAGCTATACAAGTCGTCTAGCACCACCTCGTTCACTTACTGGAACAAGCCTGGTTTAATGACGTCATAGTACGGCCCCTTGTCGGTGCTGTTGATGTGAGAAGGTAACTTAGCGCGGGGCTTCGAGCGGTAAGATCAAATGTATAGAAATGTTTGAAACACGTCACGATGGGCCGCTAGTAGCGAATTCGCGTACTTAGTAACTAATGTATATTCTTGCCGCCCGTCATGCGGGCAGCGAGTAATGAGCAACTTACTGTCCGACCATGGACCATGCCCGCCTGTTGTGTTCCACGCGCGCCTCAAAGAGTGTCACCAAAATGACGGGGCCCCCCTCTAGAGGGCCAAAGCCTGCCGGGGTCGCGGGACTGTACGAATTACCGTGACCCCGGAAAGTAAAGGGATATTGAAGGACACCGTGGACTTTAGTCAGTACGAGTCTGACAGTCCCTACCGCTCTGCCCTGGGTAAGAGGACTCATTGGATGATTTTATCACGGTAAAAAAAAAACTTGCCGCCCGTCGCATCGCTCACCGCTTAAACCAAAGTCGTGAAAGAGTCGTTGGAAAGTCGATTTAGCCGTGCGATCAACGGCGAAATTGACCAAAAAATCGACCCGTGTAAATGTCCCATACTTACTAAAGAATTCAACCCAAGACTTCAGAAGCGATGTTTTCAACGATTAAGTACACTAATGAAGGCATAATTATCTGACTACAGAGATTACGGAAGTTTGCGCAAACTTGCAGTTTACCGCCACGTTATAGTTGCGAAGTGGATTACAGCGCGGCGAGGATGCTATTAAATATTAAAAAGAATAATAGTTTAGCTCAGTTATAGAGGGTAACTAATTTTGTAGTATTTTGGATTCAAATATCATTTCCACGTATTGCCTTGTATTTTCATAAACAGGGAACAAAATGTCACTTTTTTAGAACATAGAAAGTCGCATACACAAACACCTAGACCCGGAACAACTACTTGTAGATCATTCAAATATTTGTTCCGTGCGGGGATCGAACCCGCGACACGCTGCGCAGCAATAGATCGCTCAGCCACTGCGCCAATCGTACCTTCTATACATACATTCATACGAAACAATAAACACATTGTACCACAAATAACAAACTTTGATTGGCAAAGCACCTACATAATACCCCAGTGCTCAACTACTCGGATCATGGGATAAAAGTTTTGGGCTTGCCTCCTCGACTACCTGAATCACCGAGCCACCAGTATTCCGAAGGATATAGTCCAAGAGAGCTGTTTTAGTTTTAAACTCTTGTAATCCCTTTTCATTCTAGTTCGAAATATTGTTGTATGCCTCGTTTGTTTTTGGTTTTGATTAACGATATTATGAAGGACTTCTGGATCTCTAGTATTAGTAGATTAGTCTTTACTAGCGGTATCGTTTTCGTCGAAAAATGTGTTTGCGTTTGTATCGAAATTATGTCGCTGGTCCGTAATACAATCATTTTATGTCTGCTCCTTTTCATTCTCATCCGTTCTGTAGTTTTTGTATCGCAATCCTTATCATTCCAGCATAATGCGGACTGCTGGACATAAGTCTTCCACAAGTATCACCACAGCGCACGAACTCCTGCTCTTTTCATCCAGCCACTGCCAATTTTTGTGTAAAAGAGTTAATAATCCATCTGTCCTTACCATTTATAATACTAGCTAGATAACGTTTTTGATCTGTTATACCAGGTCAAAGTAAATTAATAGAAACTGTGCAAGCAAAACACTACACTCAAAACATTTGGTTAGCCAAAAGTTATCACTCAAAAGCTGGGAATCATATAATATATTATGACTGCACCGACATTCAAGAGGTCAGATAAACAGTAGCACGTAGACTAAGGCTCTTCGTGCACAAGGCGACGCAAGTCTCCGATATCTTACGACTGGTATCCAGGCTACTATCGCAATACAAATCCATAGAGGTAGTAAGGTATCGGAGATTCGCATCGCCTTGTGTACGAAGGGGCTTTTTTTATCGTGGTGAAATCATCAAATGAGTCCTTCCACCCAGGGCAGAGCGAGAGGACCTGTCAGACTTGACTGACCAAAGTCCACGGTATCCTTCAGTAGCCCTTTACGTACCGGGGTCACGGTAATTACAGAGATCCGCGACCACGTTCTCGACGGGGGGCTAAGGGGACGAAGGGGCTAGAGTGACTAAACATAAGCTACCAACCAATTTATGTATATTTTAGTGTACGAAAGTGTGTGTAAAATTTTAGCTAGATTTAAGTTTTCAACTACAATGTCGAACTAGCCTTTGACATTTTATTAACTGCCTCGTCATCAACAACTAGCCTTTTTCCAGTTATATTGGAGAGTATTTTTCGTGGTTATTTTTAAGGCTGGAAAATCATTTAATGATGTATTGCCTCCTGCTCTAAGTGTAGTGAAAGGGACAATCAAACTTGATTGACTTAAAACCAATTCGTTCTCTCAGTTACCCTTTGCAGTAGGGCCGAGGTAACATTCGTCAAGTCCCCCGATGTGGTCGCGGGACTGTACGAATTACCGTGACCCCGGAACGTAAAGGGCTATTGAAGGACACCGTGGATTTTAGTCAGTACAAGTCTGGCAGTCCCTCCCGCTCTGCCCTGGGTGGGAGGACTCATTTGATGATTTTACCACGATAAAAAAAAGTCCCCCGATGTATGTGAATGTAAGTGAGCCGAGCTACACGATAACCGATAAGTACTTGGACTGACTTTACAGATCTACTTAAACCTGTATAGTTCCTTCCTCAAAAGACCATCTCAGACACCCGCATGGTCCGCTTATGACCTGAGCAAAACAATGTCTGGACTTTAAAAGAGACTGTGACCTTTGAGTTTGTTTCAGCTGTTTCTTCTCAGAGTAGTCAGACTAACCTCGGCAAGCGTTGCTTAACTTACAGGATTGACTGAAGCGACTATGGATGAGCTCCTCAGTCAAGAGATCACAAACGAGCGCGCATCATTTAACTTTTATTTCACAGTGTAATAAGTATAATCATAAGATTTAAATTACAATGACTGACGCGCTCTTGAAATGTAAATACTGCAACCAAATATGTAAGTTCAACTTATAGATATATACATATAGCGAAGGTTTACAGGCCAGTGGCCTAGAGGCCTCTCATTAAAGTCTGGCTCGAGTCCAGCCCAGGACAATGGAGGACGCACTTAACTTGATATATTAGCCTTGTTTGTTTGCGCACAATTATTCTTACTCGCTCCGTATTTATGTATAATTATTGGGAGTATTTAGAACTAAATGTGTGTTATTGGAGCTTGTAAATTAGGTATTGGAGCTGTGTTTTGTTCTCGTTTATTTATATTTATGCTATACTGATTTTGCTAGCGGCTTCATCCACGTTTGTGTCATAATTTATCTCGCGGTGTCGTAATATCGGGTTAAAAGAAAAAAAGTAAAATCAAAATGAGTCCTCCCACCCAGGGCAGGGCGGTAGGGACTGTCAGACTTGACTGACTAAAATCTACCGTGTCCTTCAATAGCCCTTTACGTACCGGAGTCACGGTAATTTGTAAGTCCCGCAACCCCGGCGGTCCCGCAACCCCGGCAGTCTCGCAACCCCGGCGAGTAAGACATATAAGATTTTTTCTTTTGAATTAATGCATATTAAAATATAACGCAATAATTCGAGAGTTCGACACTCGTAAGATCAGAAGCAAATGAAAACTGCGCTTGCTTGTGACGTATTGGCAATTTTAAAAAGTATCGTATCTTCGTCAATCTTGGTTTACGTAACAAAAAAGAAATAACATGTGTCAAATATTTTTTAGTAATCCAACTGACAGATTGATTAGATTTTTCCAGTGAAATACCCTTATTACGTTTGATCGACTCTGAAGTTAATGTTACCTGTCATCTAAGAAGGTATTTCAAATGAACCCACACGTATTTTCGTATTTCGGATTATCAAGCGACCTGCCAGCTATGTTTCTGATAAAAATAAATCCTTATTTATTGCGCTCTGCCTGCGGCAATAACGATAAGCCTTTTTCGTTTATTGGGTAACCAAAAAAGAAAACCTGAATCTTTGTGAAAAAAATGTTACTTATGGCCCTAGATATAACGACATTCTATTAGCAATAACAATGATGAAAGAGAATAAAAATTTGTTGGTTGTGCTACCGAACAAATTCTAATCGTAAAAACATGAAACTTTTTGAGAGCCATTGCTACTTGTCTCTGTGCGGTGGCACATCAGGTCACTTAGGACACCTTATAAAAAAAAAGAAAAAAATGTTCCAAGATCACTCTATCTTAACTGTTAAGCAATGTTCCTATTGTCTTACAAATGTGATCAAAATTTACGAAGATTATAACGCTTCTAAAAATCACACTACGTCACTCGGTCGGTACAATTTTACAAGTGTTATGACGTCTCAGGCTCACCCCAATTTGGAAGCGTTTTATCTTTGTCAATACTCATTAATTAAAAATAAACAAAAAATACGTGTTAAACATTTTTCAATATTCTAACTGACGCACTAAACAGATTTTCCGGGTCTCTAAGGTATTACAAAGAGAAAAGATTTGGATGCTTATAGTGATTCTGAGTAAATTTAAAAACTACAGAGCCGTTTAAAAAATATTTCACCAGCTTAGAAAGCTACATTTGGTGAAGGTTCTTCGTGACATAGGATATAAGAGGGGGGATAAGCGGGCGAAGCCGCTGGAAAATGCTATTAGTAGCCAGCAAACTTCGTATCACCACCTCCGTACTTTGTAGATCAGGCAAATATTTGCTCCGTGTGGGAATCGAACCCGCGACACGCACCGCAGCAATTCATCGCTCAGCCCCTGCGCTAACCGTGCCATCAAATTCAAAACCAAAAGTAGCCAAATCGATCCAGCCGTTCTCGAGTTTTAGCGATACTAACAAACAGTCATTGTTTTTTTATAAATACATTTTACACGTTTTTATTGAATTGCCATTTTCTTGATAGAAAATTCTTCTAATTTCTCATTGCATCTATGGCATCTAGGCCTGCAGCCCCTATGCCAAACTCCTCCTGAACTGTATACCAATAGGATTATAAATCAGTAGCTTGCACGCCAACACAGCATGTTATATCATATTGATAATAAGCAAACACATGCCATGCGGGCGAGGCTCAAGACGTATGGCATAGGGTGGATATAATCTTAGATGAAATTAACAGGACAGGACAGAATAAAACCTGTGCAAATGATAATTGAAAGAAAAATCTCGATGCGACGACCTCAGGCTATGCGTATTTTATTTATGCAAGGGTTTTGCAAGGATCTACAATTCATATTTGAATAATGATTGTTTTGTTAGCCATAATGCCCTACAGCTGGGTAAACGCCTCCCCCAGATCTTTCCAAATACTATTTTTGAGCATCACCTCGAACCAGTCATCGCAATATGCGTCGAGTACAGTGGTTCTGTAAGGAGAGCCTTGTATGCAGCGCTGTCCTAGCATAAAACTAAAGCCACGGACTAGTTTCAGCGCTGGGGAAGCGTTACAAAGAAAGCTGAACTCTTATGCCTATGTCAGACAGACAGGCGAGTCCGAAGCGATACCGAACCGTTACGAGACGTCAGTGCGATAGTTCTGTCACGCTATCGGATCGCTTTCGCTTTTCTATGTGACTGGATTCAAATGATTCCATACATTACATATAAAAATGTCACGCTTCGCATTCGTCACGCTTGTCTGCTTGACAAAGGCTTTAGAGAATACCACTACATGTCGTCTCACCACCTCTTTTCGTGTTGCTCTTGGTTGATTGTTTTTTAACCAATCGTTAAAAAAGTTTTAGCCAAGGTAAATATTCGTCAATCACAATACTAGAAAGAAAACTATTTACAAACTAAAAATATTTACTTTTGCTTTCGCTTTTTAAAAGGGCTACAATAAAGCGGATTCTGTCTTCTGTTAATAAAATAATAATTATCTCGTGTTTTACGATCTTGCATATTATCTTTATTACGAAGCAGGAAACTCATATTATTTTGACATAGAATCAACGTATAAATTGCAAAGAAATAAAAAAAAAGCAACAGCACATCGGAAACTCATTTATCATCCAAACTTCTTCAAAATTAGGTCGAGCTTATATTCTGTTCCGCATCATTTTTGCAGAAAAATAAAAGATCACCTTAATAAAAGTAAATTCAACGTAATTTTTATATTTTGGAGATCTCAATACTAAAATGGTATCATAGCCTGTAATGCTTCAGGCTTAGGCATTAAGGCAAACCTAATTACCGTATTTCGTTCGTCCAAATCTCTTTGCTCGTTTTATCCTTAACTGTGTTTGCTTTCATTTTGAACGAAAAAGGTTCATTAGATTGGATTAGAACCTCCCTAAGTAAGCTTTTAGATTCTATAAGTGACTTTTTAGGTTTGAAGTTTCGTGTTTATTTTGTACCTTTTAAATATTGACAGTGCATTAATCAGCCCTTTTCTTTTTTTTGGGTGTAATGTCTTTTAATGAATCCTGCTATACTATTCTCTATAAGAAGTCTCATCGCTGGACTCTAAGATGAACTCTTCGACGAGGCGGGTTTGAGATCATCTGATCGTGCAGCACGAGCAGTGAGCGCTAGTATCACTGTCAGAAGCTTAGTGAATGGCAAACTTTAGCTCCAGGGTAGTGTGAGCATTGTCTATATATTGCAGTGCAAACACAGTTTAGGATAATAATACTACTGCTGGAGCCCTGGGTGGTGAAGAGACTGTTAGAGAATAAAACCCTGTACCGTCACATGCCCTTTGGCTTCCAAGGTTACAGGGGGTTAATGGAATAGTAAAAATGTATGAGGCATAATGTACCGAAAACCATATCACTCTGTAGAAATAAACTTGTCTAGGGCTTAAAAATATTGAATTTAATGCAGTTTTATGAAATGCAAACTTCAAACCCTGCTGATTTTAACAACTGTTTCATAAAGTTTTGTACCTAAACTTGGCGGTGTTTCGGACCTGACTTCTCTGAGAAGAACGCCGAAACAAACTCAGAGGTCTCTTTTAAAAGTTTAGACATCATATTGGTCAAGTAATACCAGGACCAGGTCGCAGGTTGGGAGTGGGACTCGAAACCCTGTCTTTCAGGGATTCAAGCTTTAAATCTTTCATTATTCTCCAGACGCCTTACCAAATACGCTATCGCTAAAAAAATATCTGATCTGTTTCATATTTATCTCGCATAAAAACTGCTTGGAAAAATAAACACTGAGAATGAATAAAATATCATTCAATACTAACCTCATCGCCTGGTCACCCTAGTCTAAGAAGATCGGACACATGCCCTGAGTGGTGTGTTTCCGGAGATTACGCCGCATTTGATGTACGCCTATTATCATGAACACTTAGCCACTAGATCCTGCACTACCAACCTAAGCACTTAATTACTGCTAAGAAACGTTCTAATACTAGACCCTTAATTACTTTCTAAGTGGTTCGTTTTAATTAAAATGTTAAGACGTGTTTATTTGACTCGTTAATTTGATCTATATTTTTTTGGTGCTTTGCAATGCTACTGAAAATGAGGTTACTGATTCGGTTCCCAGATTTATCAAACTGTATTGGGTTTTTCTGTTAAGAATTTTCTAGTACCATCCACGGCGTCTGAACACAGTTGATGGCAATAGACTCGTTCCAAATGACATGGAATTTAAATAAAACATAACTATGTATATGGGTGTGCTGTAAGATACACTTCCGCAGGCCTTATTTTTCTTTTTTTTTATCGTTGTAAAATCATCAACTGAGTCCTCCCACCCAGGGCAGGACGGGAGTGACTATCAGATGTGTAGTGACTAAAATCCACGGTGTCCTTCAATAGCCCTTTATGTTCTGGAGCCAAGGTCACCTGATAAGACAATTCCGCGACCCTGGCAGGCTTTGGCCCTTTATGGGGGTCCCGTCATATTGCTGACAGTTCTGTGAGGCACACGTGTGCCGGCACGCGCCGTCGACCCGGGCATGGTCCATGATCGGACGGCGAGTCGCCCATTACTTGTCGGCCGCATGCTCATGGGTGTGCTATAAGCTGCGTGCCTAACCCTTCAAGGATTACAGGTATGATGTTATTGATTCTAAAATGGAAATGTCAGTGATGATGGAGTATGATGTGTTAGTGAGATAAGTGTTATTTAGCTAATAAGATAACGACTTATTAATTGTTCAATGATAGATAATAATGCAACAAGATTAAATTCATTTATTGACCAGATTCCGGCGATACGATCTAGTCGCATGCGATCCCTGTAACCAATGGATATCCATAAGGTGCTTTCTCACTGTTGACGTCAAATCGCATCGCTTTTTGCCTTGATAGAGATCTTAAGGGTTCAGATTGCCAGAACGGATCACTGCTCTGTGGGTAAGGGCCTTAGAAGCGTTTTTCTTACATTCTTCGAAAATATTACGAACCTAAATCAACATAAGCCCGAAGTCCAATACTAGACACATGCATAGACCAGTTAGACTTAATGGATCATATATTGAAAATCGTGCGTAAATCCGAGCGAACGGCTCGAGCACTATTCATTGGAATCGTCGCATACATACCCATTTCGACATCGGTAACTTACTAACTCACTGCCATACATATGCCGTAGAATTAATTTTCTTTACTGCAATGCGGCCAGAGGTGCGCTACAAGTCCAAATTGAACGCAATTTACTACTGCGGATGCTCTCATGGCGATAGGCAAGCTGAATAGGCTGCATTTCAGATAGGGACATAATTCCGTCACTGGCCTTTTAGGCTGCATATCCAGAGGTGTCGAGCGAAGATACAAGCGGAGCGAGGGAGGAATTGTTAGCTAAGCGCTTAATAGCTCTGTCGACGCTTTTCTCTGGAAAGAAAATGTTTGTTTAGTAGTTGAAATGCTCTGCAATTGATGACACGAAACGTCACCTTGAGACGTTAGTAATGGATTGAAGAATTCGACGAGGTAGGCATGAACCTCGATGGCTCGTTTGGAATGAGCGTCGGATGTACTGAATCCGATGGTTGCAGGTCCAAATCCTGCTCGTGGTTCGATTTTCTTTCCAAAGAAAAGCTTTGAAATTCGCGACACTTGCATTAATGCGTATAAAATTTATGAAATCTCTGTCGAATTTTATACTTACAAGCAATACTGATACAGTATTTTATTCAGTGATATCAAAAAAGAGCACGAGCATTTTGCCGCTGGATGCCTAATGATTCTAAGCAATGTTTATGTCTTTTGACTGGGATTGTAGCTCCGTTACTTAAATATTATTTGTTGTCTTCTGATGATTTAAAAGTGCCTGTAATCGGCTAACTGAAATAAATGATTTTATTTTGCGCTTATGCGGAGGCCGAAAGCACGTGACGTGTAATTAAATGCGATATGTTGCAACTTAGCGTCTCCTCTCTGCTTACACTGCGTTTTAAATATATGAATTTGTACGTAACCTCAAAAATCCGTATTCGTAGAGGCTGAAACCAAGATTTTATTGAATTTTGGTTAAAATTTGTACAGTTCCGCTCCGCTCTCCTCTATTCTCCGCTCCTTTTCAGTGCGCATAGTGCAACAATTAGTGGTGCGCCGGCTATTTTGCACACTGTGCGATATAGCTAATACTGGATTGGGATTCGTATCGCTAAGCGCACTGTGTCTGTGCACTGTGGGGTCTCTATGCACACTTTAAAAGCAGGTTAATGTTAGCTTCGAGTAGCAGCTGGTTGTTGCGATGCGGTTAGCGGAATCGTTTTGTGATTGCTTGGATTTTGAAGGGAACGCATGGGGATTAAATGAACGTGCAACTATGATGATTTAGGATAAACCAATACATAATTTATATGACCAAAAGACCTAGTATGCAGTATGTCCTAAAATGAATGAGTATCCTTGAAATGGTAGTAGAACGCTAAGATCAGCAAAAGCTAAGATCAGTAAATTACTTCAAAAATAAAAAACCGATGTAATACAGTAATTTGTGGTTGTGGTGTACAAGAACGTAAAATAAGGTGCCAAATATTGATACTACTTGGTATTTTTCCTGAACGGCCATGAGTTCTACTAAGACCCATTTCAAGGTTATCCATTCATGACTAGACACCCTGTATAAAGAAATCTTAAGAAAGATAGCAACGATCGAAAAATATTAGATTGTGTACCACCGAAAAGGTTGTGTGAATCCTAGGGGTCTTACAAGGTCATTTTAGCAGATTAATAATATGAAATGCGATGCGGAAAACTATGCCTTTTGTCATCGGGGTTAGTATTACGGACCGAAGCGGCGGCGGCGCTACGATCCTTACATAATAATCCTATCGCAATTTTTAATCTCATATCCATATTTCTGTACGCTGCTCACGATCATTCCAATCTTTTATTAAAATACCCCACCACACAAATAAACGAAGAAGTGAGCTTTGCCAGAAATAAATATTTGCCATCACACAATTTTGCGAACCGAAAAATGTTTGTCGACAAAAATAAATACGAGAAATATATTTCTTTTGAAAAAGGGTTGCAAAGTAAACTTACAGAGTTTTTATAGTATTTATCTACCTTTGGTGAGGCATGTCGACAAAAATATCGACAATAATATAGGTACTATCGAAGATGGCCGATGTCAACAGAATATTTTCATTTGGCCAATCGAAGTTTTAAGCTTTTATTTTTTTAGGATTATTTTTCGATCCACTCTCATTTTCCGTAAGGAATGTTATTGTATGCTTTACATTATCTTTAAAAATATGGATAAAAGAAAATTATATAAAATTTATTTAATAATATATTCGCTTGCGACTAGCACTGGGACACGAAAGACACCTCTTTATTTAAATATACTAAATTCTCTCACCATTACAGAAATACGCAATAACATAAATTAAAGAAAAAAAAACATTTATATTAAAAGACTCTTTTCATTGTGGCGTTAATTATTATTTATGTCTTGCAAAAACAAAGAAATATTTTCAATTCACATTCATATTCCAGACAGTATTTAATTCTAGGAATTCTGTAATGCTGTTTGTTGGCAGTTTTCCTGGCATTTATAATAATTTCTCGTTGAATTTATTTAAAAGGAGAGGTTTTTGCTATAATTTTAATTGCTCTCATTTATATTATTTTATGAAGTTTGCAATTCTAAGAAAATTTGGTTGGTACTTTCATACTTTCAGGAGCTCTATTTGCCTATTAACTAAAGGTCTTTGTGAACTTTCTGAGAGCAAGAGAATGTGACTATGAAGAAAAAAATACATGACACTTGTTTTCAAAGAAGATTTATTTTGTCAGTGAGTTACGAATCCGCTGTGCAAATGCTCCACATAATGCGCGCCGGCCTAGAAGGTGGGAGATGACCTGGGTGCATACCTGGTGCTGCTTCGAAGTAGCATAGTATAAGATCTTTTGGAGGATCTTGAGGGAACAGTAGAGAGTATATTATAGGAGATGACATTGTGACGATTATATGCGAAATTTTGGTATTTTTTGGTACTTTTTAACCGATTAATATCTTTAAAGATAAAAAAGCACAGAGTTTCTGTTTACTGTTTCAAAATAGTTTGGACTCTCCTAGAAGGTAAGGTCTACCACATGACCAATGCAGGTCACACTAAATTCAATAGAAAACTGACGCATCCCCTGCGTTCAGAATCGACTGAAAGCAAAGGCACCATTACCGTTAATGCAGTTTGAATAGCGCCAACGCCATTAGTGTCCGTGCCATGTGCCTTTATGGTGAGCTTCTATGTGACGCTTTGGTTTTATGGTAATGATAGGTTTACCTACTCGTATCGGAAAGTAGTTTAAATAAGATGCAATTGGTATAATTTAAAAACAATTCTAACCTACAAAATAAACAAGGAAGGAGGTTCTCAGACCACCTCCTGCTCCTAGACATTTTGGATCATCTCCAAACAAATGTTAGAAACAACTAGTTTTCCGACTTATAAGTAGGTCCAAAAATATTAATTAGACTCTATTTTTACCAACCTGTTACTTCAGTTGCGCTTTGCGGTCCCGCGGTAAGTTTTAAACACAATCTCAGGACACCGACTGATTTATTAAACACAACAATAAACTGTATGGTATGTCAATATCGAAGCTTCGAATCCGATTTTTACATATATTATATTGGGACGTATTGCAGGACTCATTTGACTTTATTTAATTATAATGTCAACTTCAAGTATTCAGTTGAACCAGGGGTACTAAACACTAACTAACTAAACCAGGGGTACTAACTAAACAGGAAACTCGTAGCTTCGGCCGACGTTTTGGGCGTTTCTTATTCTTAACCACTTGCGGTATATGATTACTTAGTCATACGAATTAAAAATTGGATAGTTGTCCTGACTATATATTGTCAGAACTTATAAATTCAAAACTATTAGGGAGTAAAATTCACTCAAATGTTTCGGACAGGGCCCGTATTTTCGTTGACGAACTAAGTCCCGTGTTACAGAACTTCGTTAAATACTCAAGCATTATTTAAAATTTTGACGTCACCGTTAGCGCAGTGGCTGAGCGATTAGATTGCTACGCTGCGTGTCGCGAGTTCGATTCCCACACAGAGCAAATATTTGTATGATCTACAAGTAGTTGTTCCGGGCCTGGGCGTTTGTGAATGTGAGTTTATATGTTTGTAAACGCACCCACGATACAGGAGAGATTCCTAGTGTGGGGCAACGTTTTAAAACAAAAACTAGATTGAAGCCACTTCATTGGGTGGAACAAATTCAGTGACGCTTGAGTTTTGAGGGATGTTCTGTAATACACGCCTAAAGCCTTTGTCAAACAGAAAGGCGTCGCGAATGCGAAGCGAGGCGTTTTAATTTGTAATGTATGGAATTGTTTGAATCCAGTCATATAGAAAAGCGAAATCGATCCGATAGCGTGACCGAACCGATGCGAAGACGTGGTGAAGGCGTATTTGCTCTGTTTGACGTGTTTCATAAAAAGCCAGCTAACACAACTGCCACGCCTCGGTTCGCTGCACCCAGTTTGACGTCTCGTATTGGTTCGTTATCGCTTCGGACTCGGTCCGGTTTGCTATCGCCTGTCTGTTTGACTAAGAGAGTAGACCTCCTGATACCCTTTCACATCGTGTAAAACCTTTTCTTACAAGGTCATTACAAGCCCGATTTTATTGCGCAATCAAAAAGTAGAACAAGGCCCATTGTGGAAACCAAAGACCACTTAATTTACTGTAATTGAGAAACCAATATGAATCCCCTTCGTTGTCGGAAGTGTCTGCCCAGAAGTAATTGAGGAAAAGCGTCGGATAAAGTGGATGAAATAAACAACTTAGTGGTGTTTCACACTGTCCAGCTACCCGGGTAGTTGGTGGCGGCTACCGTACGGGGAGTCGGTACGGGGAAGTGTATGTGTAAACCGAGTAGATTATGTTATTGCAAGTAGTTTCGGAGCGTGTGGAATATCACTAATATCTTATTTTATACTTAAGCTAAGTGGTAAGTTATCGATTTTGCTGTCATTTGTAAACTGATTATTAGTTTTACTTAGGCGTATCGTATTCACCATTGATATCTGTATGTGTACCGGTACGTGAGTATCGATACACGGTATATGCCTCTCCTTTTTCTATCATAATAGTGTCTGTGCGTCTCTTATGTATCTTTCTGGGTTGTGGATGTTGGATAGTAACCAGATAAAATACCGGTTTTCAGTATCCGTTTAGACTGGAAGCCGACCCCAACTGATGAGACAACTTAGATGACCTCTTAAAGCAATGACCTTATATTTATTACACTGATGAATTACAATTACAGTCCAACTAAGCTACTAAAATTACTAACTCAGTTGAGACGCTCAGTTATTATACAATATAATAATATCGTCGACTAGGACCGTGTGACGTCACATCCGGCGGCGGTGACGCTATTTCCGAGTGTCAAGTCCCGCCGTCAACGCTTCCGCTTCGGGCCGCGCCTCAGTGAACAAACATTGGTTTTATTTAGATACCTCTCGTGTGGCCAGATTGACTTTGAACAGATTCGGTTGATGGGATTCGATTTTTTTAGGTAGTAAGTGGGTAATAGTTAAATGCTAGAAAAAATATTTAGCGCCCATAACGTAATGCGACCAATTAGAAGTGAAAATCGTTCTTACTACTACGACTTAATGATGCTACAAATTACGTCGTCGTGCCAAGACAAGCTTGTTGTTTTAAAATCTACCGATAGACAACCGTACGTTTTATATTGGAAGCGCCTGTAAATAAATGATGAACAGGCCTGTTGGTCTAGTGGTTAGTGACCCTGACTGCTATGCCGGAGGTCGTGGGTTCGATTCCCACCCAGGACAAATGTTTGTGTGATGAGCACGATCATTTGTTCTGTGTCTGGGTGTAATTTATCTATAATATGTATGTATTTATAAATATATAAGTATGTTTATCAGTTGTCTAGTACCCATAACACAAGCTCTGCTTAGCTTGGGACTAGATGGCGTTGTGTGATAGTTGTGGAATATTTATTTATTTTATTTATTTATATTGGTCTGCGATGTAATGTTCCTATCGTGTCATGAGCAAGCGCGCTTGGTGTTAATTCCACCAACAAAAAGCAAGTTTTTTTTTTTAAACGTTACCCCACTCTATAAATTTCTTCCTGTATCGTGGGTGCGTTTACAAACATAGAAATTCACATACACAAACACCCAGACCCGGAGCAACTACTTGCAGACCATACAAATATTTGTTCCGTGCGGGGATCGAACCAGCGACACGCCGTGCAGCAGGCGATCGCTCAGCCACTGCGCCAATCGTGCCTTCTATACATTCATATGAAACAATGAAAAAGTGTCATCATTTGGATGTAGTAGCGCCGTCCTACCGCTCGCTTGATTGTGAACGATCGTCGAGTCTACATCTGCGGATTTCCGACGAAAAAGAAGTGAAATACGTGTCAAATACCAGATGAGTAATTTCAGAAGTCTGTTAAATAAATACCGAACGAATTGATAACGTCTTCTAGTTTGAATTCGTGTAAAAATCACACTCATAAATGACTATGTACCAGCCTTGTTTCTGTCATATAAAACCAGTCATATTTGTCATATACAACCAATCCAATCGTTTTTTCGATCAGCATTCTGACCCCGTAAGCCTAAAGCCGTAACTCAATAAAACCAAGTTTCATGCCTTGCTAGGAAATTCAGTTTCTTCTGTGATATTAAAGCCTTTGAAGCTATATCAAAACTGCCCTGGGATCTGGAGGCGACGGCCCTCCAGCGCGTCTATGAGTGCGAGTCGAGTGGAGGCGCGATGCCCGGATTGACGGCGCGTTGTGTTGTGTGCCACGCGCGCCTCAAAGAGTGTCTGCATAATGACGGGGCCCCCTGTATAGGGCCAAAGCCTGCCTTGGTCGCGGGACTTACTAATGACCTTGACTCCGGAACGTAAAAGGTTATTGAAAGAAACCGTGGATTTCACAAACGCGGTCGCGGGACTGTACAAATTACCGAGACCCCGGAACGTAAAGGGCTATTGAAGGACACTGTGGATTTTAGTCAGTACGAGTCTGACAGTCCTTTCCGCTCTGCCCTGGGTGGGAGGACTCACAAGATGGTTTTACCACGTAAGAAAAAAAAAAAAACCCTAGCGACTTAGAACCGTCAGAAGCGTCCATCAGTGCCTCTAATGACCAAAGACAAATTTTTATTTTCATAATTTTTGAGTTACCACTTTCTGGTTGAAGAAACCAACATTGTGATGCCTCATCTATATTTGCATTGACTGAGAACGATTTGCTTCGTGTTATTGCGTTTGAGTGTATAAGAATGTGATACGCTTGCCTCGTGTAGAGTTTATTGAAATGTGTGTGAAGTCATGCAAAAGGGTACAGCTACGGGTCAACGAAACTTGTTAAATTAGAGAGGCAGAGGAAATGGGATATAAATTGTGTTTAATGATGACATAAGTTTAATATGGAATGTTACTATTGTTTTGTTTATCTCACGAAAACTATTCTGATGCTCTAGTACGATCTCGCGCCCGTCATTGGTCAAGTCCATGCTGCGGGGCGAGACGGAGTGGGAAGCGGTCGCCTCCTTCTGCGAAGCAGTCATGCTCGCGAAGGAGGAGGCGGGCCGCGTGAGAGAGAGAACGGCGTCCTCCCTCCACCCCAGCCGCAGTGGTAGACGCCCACGGCGACCGACGTCGGCAGACGATCTCCGGCCACCGTAGACGCGGGCATGCGGGCGGCAAGTAATGGGTGACTAGCTGTCCGACCATAGACCATGCCCGGGTCGACGGCGCGTTGTGTTCCACGCGCGCCACAAAGAGTGTCAGCATAATGACGGGGCCCCCTTACTTGATAACCGGACTTACTTGATAACCTAATTACCTTGTCCCCGGTACGTAAAGGGCTATTGAAGGACACCGTGGATTTTAGTCAATACGAGACTGACAGTCCCTCCCGCTCTGCTCTGGGTGGGAGGACTCATGTGATGATTTTAACACGTACAAAAAAAAGGCTCTAGTACGAGAGCGTGTTATTAACGTCAAAAAAATACATCGGTTTTAAATTTGAAAATACTCGTTTCTCATGTAACATTTAATTTTCTCAATGTTTTTCAATTTATTTATTCAATCTTCATGTATACTACCATGTTCGTCCTAGCTAAAACCAACATACATTCAATATAATTATATTAGGTCTTCATAACGGGGCGTGGTGTCTCGGGGACGATAGATTACGTCTCTCAGACGTGTCTGCGACATATTGTGCATGCGAGGCATATATGGAGTGTGTCCTGGTGTCGTCTGGGCCACAAACTGGAAGTAATGGCTGTCGCTATGTCGCCGTTCGCGGCTTGACGTGATAAAAGCATGTTACAATAACCGAGTGAGAATTTTTTTGCTTTTTTGGTAGAGCTTACATAGGTAGGATGTAATACTTGTTAATTTAAAGATAAGGAACGTCTTTTTTTTAGCAATAGCAATTTTTTTTTAGAGAAAGAAAAAGGGCGACTGATTGCAGGATTCTTTTTATTTCACGATATTTTTGCGTTTGACCACTATCTCGCCTGATGACAAGCGATAATGTGGTCAACGATGAAACATGCTCGCCTTTTTTTTATCGCGGTAAAATCATCAAATGAGTCCTCCCACCCAGGGCAGAGCAGGAGGGACTGTCAGACTCCTACTGACTAAAATCCATGGTGTCCTTCAATAGCCCTTTACGTTCCGGGGTCACGGTGATTCGTGAGTCCCACGACCAAGCACGCTTGCCTAGAAGTAACCTTGATTTTGACCTGTCTGAGATTTGAACCTGCAGCCTCAGGATTCATCTGACGCACTTTCCAACCAAGCCGCCGTGGTTTCACCGTGGTTCTCCTTAAGAAACGTCTAAATAATTGCCCAAATGTACACCGTTATTACAAAAAATATAATAAACCATTAGAAAGATGATAAAAGTAAAAAATATCATGACCCTTTGACCTTGACAAACATTTTCGCAAATTCTAACAAACAAAACGTAAGAAGAAAGTCAAACATACGAAAGAAAGAAAGAAATCCGAACGTACAATCAGAGTAAGCGAAGTTAAACTGAATGCAAACACTTCACACGTTCACAAAATATGACATATGCAAAGTAAAGAAAATGTCGGAAGATTTGAAATGAATGTGTTTTATCCCTTCGGATTTCTTGTTTCCGAAGTCAAAGACAATTTGAGACTATTTGCTTTATATTACGTTGCTTTAAATTACGTAGGATAAGTGGTGAAGGTGTAATTTTCTAGAAGAATAATATTGAATTGATTTCCTTTACCCCGCTGTCCCTGAAGGGACAGATGCAGTGGCGTGGATATGACTAAGTCAAGTTTATTATGTGTATCCACCTCTTTTATTTTGGTAAAATCATTGAATGAGTCTGGGACACCCGGGCAGGGCATGAGGGTCTGTCTGACTTGTACTGATTTAAATTCACGATGGCCTTCAATAGCCCTTTACGCTCCGGGGCCACGATTACTCGTTGGATCCGCGACCACCGATCCGCGATGTTTGACTTTTTTTTTAGTAAGATGGCAAATAGTCCATTACCTCTGTAGACTTTCCTAATTGATCTACAACTTCTGTGGTCTGCGACCTTCGATGTGAAGGCCATTAATTTTCCACATGGAGCTTTTAGTATTACTGGAGCATTTAGGTTTGATACCGTTTTGGAACCTCGCCAAGTCGTGGAGGAAAATGAGCGTAAAGACAGATAGAGCCGGTGACTTATGGTGTTTCGCTCGAAATGGTTCGACCACGTCGCTTAAAGACCCACTCAGTACTTTCTATCCTTAGGTTTTATATGACCACTTGGTTGGTCGAAAATAGCTCATGGTTTTTTCGTGGAATTAGGAGTATCTCAACTCAAAAATCTATACTAATATTATAAAGGTGAAAAGATTGTTTGTATGTTTGGTTGAATGCGCTAATCTTACCGAAGGACTTCCCCCTTGTTACCAGGCCTACGTTTTTCTCACATATCTTAGTATTCAAAAATCGTAACAATCTGTTTGTAAAACCATACCATATTTTAAAAGAGTAACCATGGAGTTTCTTGCCGGTTCTTCTCCATGGAATCGACCAACCCGAACCGAGCACCTGCTGTCGACGTTTTATAAGTGCCCTCATGGGCCTATGTGAAATAAAAACATTTCATTTTGATGTTAATCTCAGGAGCTTCTGGTTCAAATTGAATAATTATTTATTTGTTGGATAGTACATTTATCGAGGAAAGCTATGTATAGTCTATGAAAAATTGCGCTACGACCAATAGGAGCTGAGCAGCGGGGGCGAAACCACGGAGAGCAGCTAGTAGTTAAATACAATGCAACCACAATAGTAACGAAACTGATTCATGCTTTTTTTTACGTGGCAAAATCATCACATGAGTCCTCCCACCCAGGGCAGAGTGAGAGGGACTGTCAGACTCGTACTGACTAAAATCCACGGTGTCCTTCAATAGCCCTTTACGTACCGGAGTCACGGTAATTCGTGAGTCCCGCGATCCCGGTAGGAACTGATTCATGCTTTAAATAATTATGTGATAATAAAGTGAACAAGATAATAACGAGAGAATATATTATTGAAAATTAGTTTGTGCCAAGTATTTTTTGTTAACTGTAATTTTTATGTGACAGTTGAAAGATGGAGACCATTGAAGTTTTCGTTGTTTTCGTAATAAGGAAAACAAAGAAGAATGGGCGGTTTTTGCATGGGCTCTATAAACAGTTTCGTCGCCTTCTTTCACGGTTAAAAAATGAAATTAAATAATCCTTTAAGACACTTGGTAGGTGTTGACAGGCCTAAATAAAAGAAAGTAATCTCCTTGTTGTCAACTCAAGAAAGAACTTAGCGGAAGGAAAGATTTTACATTTTTGCGTTGAAACAAAAATGGGCGAAAAGGCACCGCCCTCTTTAAAAGAAAAATGATCCCGCTTTATTTTTAATTTTCCAATGTCAGATTATTCTGAGCTGTCAGTTGAGGTGAAATTTCACTGACATTTGCGATAATGATGTTAATCCAACGCGCATCGTAATTTTCTATTAAGGTACAAAATAATAAATTATTATTTTATTTTCCTCGTCAGTGTAAGTTAATGTAAAAAATCGCTGTTATTAGAAAAAGGCAGACGATCTCCGGGCAATGCAGAGGCGGGCATGCGAGTAATGGGCGACTCGCTGTCCGACCATGGACCATGCCCAGGATCGACGGCGTATTGTGTCCCACGCGCGCCTCAAGGAGTGTCAGCATAGTGATGGGGCCCGCCCTGTAGAGGGCCAAAGCCTGCCGGGGTCGCGGGACTCACGAATTACCGTGACCTCGGAACGTATAGGGCTATTGAAGGACACCGTGGATTTTAGTAAGTACGTGTCTGACAGTCCCTCCCGGTCTACCCTGGGAGGGACGAAAATGAGTCCTTTTGATGATTTTACCACGTTATAAAAAGAAAATGTTATGAGAAGAATATAATTGGTCTTCTCATAACATGCGATTACGTGTCGTTTATGGAGGGCACGATTGACGCAGTGGCTCAGTGAATGGCTGCTGGGCTGAGTGATCCGACTACCGCACGAAAAAAATATTTGTATTGCAAGTAATTGTGAGTCTGGCTTTTTTGTAACTTTACATTGTCATCACAGCCCTTTTCACAATTCATAGTGTTCGTTTTAGAAAAGGGAAAAAGTAAGGAAATGACACAAAATTAGCCCTAATTCATTTTAATACTTAAATATTGTTTAGTTGAATGAAAAGGAAACCTTTATGAATATAAGTTTCACCACTCTTGTTTTGGACAGCATCTTTAAATTCTTGGAGCGGAATAATAGCTTTGAAGTAAAAAAAAAAAAAACATTTCTACACAGCTGAGTCAAACAATGTTAATAAATACTTCACAGAGTATCTGTGTTGCCAGTCAACAAGAGAGATAATACTGGGTAACGGAATATTAAAAAAGCAATTTTATTACATCTTGCTAGTTTGAAATGACTTTTTTTTTAAAATACTGTGCAGTTAAAATAAAATGGACTTGCTCGTGCAATTGCAGGAATTGCTTCTTGTTTGAGGGAGACTAAGGATCAAGTCACACCGAGACTTGACGCTGTGCGCACATTTCAATAGAGCTACTCAAAATCTAACTTTATTTACTACACGAAAAGATAAACATTTGCGGTATCGTTGCGTCAAATTATTCAGGTTACGCCGCCGCGTCGCGTGGTTGTGAGCTGACCTTAAAAGTGTGACAAATTGGCCATTTTTAACCGAGTGATCTTTTGTTCATTACCGCCCCAAAAGCCAAGTAAAACACTGGTAATCAGCTGCATCTGATTAGAATGGAGACTGACTTTTACATGATGTCACAAAGTCGTCCTAGTTAATGAGGACTGCACATCTAAAATTAGGATGATTTGTCAATGTCATGGGCCTAAAAGGAATATCATGTAGTGTTTGTTAGCCAAACTAACAGTACGAATCTGATAGCCCTCCGCTCCACTCAGGGCGGGGAGGACTCGTTTGATGAGTAGAAAAACTAAAAAAAATGTGTAGATTTACATAATTTTTAATAGTACTGAATGGAACGCGAGACGTTTAACATCGCAAACATTGTATTTTTAGGTTTCTGGCTGCAAGAATTATTTTGTCTTTAAATTAAAAATGAAAGTACTGATCTATCTCTATACCTATACATTTAAAATTAGTCAGATTCTGTAACCATGTTTAACGGACTTCAAGAAGGAGGAGGTTATCAATTCGGATGTTTTTTTAAATGTTTGTTCGGGCATAATGCTTGCCAACCAGATATTAACAGATACCAATTATTAACAAAAATTCAAATAAAGTGAAAAAGCGTGGGGTGCTTAATGATATTTTTATAATAATTCTGATATTGCAAACAGTAACTAATAAAATGATCATCACATTCGATACCAAGCACCCCACGCTTTTTCACTTTATTTGAATTTTCCTAAATATTTTAATATTTATATTAACCTTATTCTAAATTAATTAAGATAATTGATTGTTGGATTTTATATTGCAGTAACACAAACTCTCTTATACTTAAAAATTATTTTCTACTTTTTAGTTCGATTGCTATTAAAGCGTGTTTTTTTAGTTTTTTAAACTATAATTTATTTTTGTTGGAAAGGGTATACTTCCCAAATGGTTCCATGAAAATTTTATTGAAATCGTACTGGCGGTTTTTGAAAAATCAACAAAAACCTAAAAATGAATGCATTCTGGTCCGATTTCAATGTTTTTTTTTGTTCGATGCGGTACATGGTATATCTGCCATTTGGTCCCATAAAATTTTCATTTAGTTTATATCTGTAGTTTTTATTTTATGAGCATTTTTAGCTTACTGTGTACATGGGCGATGTTATTAGCGGTACTACGGATTACAAAATTCTAGTACACATGTAAGAAAATTATGTATCTGTCAATAAATTGGTTTGAATATTTAAACTAAAAAGGATATAATAAAAAAAGAATTTTTGTTTTCAACACGTCTACAAATTTTATTTCATGCAAATTATTATTCAATTCAATTATTCCCAAAAATAAATAACAATTAATTAGTAACATGAAATTGTAACTGAATTAAACTTTAAATTAAATTAACCACATATGTCTCTAGTAAATAACACAGCCACCAATATTAAAATATGAAATTGTAAATACATTTCAGCGCAAACCCGCATTTTATGTTTCTCGTTCAAATAAAATAAAATTTTGTTGATAAAGGACAATGAACCAAAAAGTCTCGCGCATCAAGACTTATAGACCGATTTATATAGTAATTAGTTTTATATTTTTTTCCAGGAATAAGGTTTTTATTTTGTTTTAATTTTGATTTATGTACCGGGACATTATTTTTGAGTTTAAAAGTATGTCGTTTAAATAAGTATCAGCTTTATCAATCGAATCGCCGATGAAATCAATATGTCAATTGACATTTGAAAATTGCGAGTATAGTCTGCGCCACCACTCATGAATTCTAGGTAATACATACATTTTTCATGCAATTTGATGTAATGTTATCTGTTTCATTGCATTACAATTTGACAGAATTGAAGAAAGTTTCGATGCTTAAGGGGCCTCTTACAGTCCACTAGCGCCGCCAATCGAAAAAATGTCATAACTCGTAAATAGAATCAAAAATACAAAATGTAGTCTGTAATTACTGTACAAAAGGCAATAACGTAATTTTATAACACATTGTCAACACTTGAAATATAGCTGTTTAGCTAATTTTTTTTATTTGTAACAAAAACGGCCGTTTATGTTTAGAATGCACAATTTAGCTAAACAGCTATATTTCAAGTGTTGACAATGTGCTATAAAATTACGTTATTGCCTTTTCTACAGTAATTACAGACCACATTTTGTATTTTTGATTCTATTTACGAGTTATGACATTTTTTCGATTGGCGGCGCTAGTGGACTGTAAGAGGCCTCTTAATAATAATTTAGTTTTATTATAGCTCGTAATTAATACTAACATTAGTGGATTACGCTGTTTAGAGCAACAATGTGTGTCCGTGTATAACGTGCCTATATAAAAGATGTTGTTGGTAGCGTCGAACAAAATGGATCTATGTAGTTTTTAGGTTATTTTCAATTTTATAAAATATCTCAGAAACCCGGGTTAATAACGTTTGTAGAAGTTAATAATGATCAATGTAGTCTATGAAAAGCAAAGTTTGATTTTGATGCAACATGGTACGAGACTCCATACATCCACGAGCATTTTCCTTTGTGAGGTATTGTTTATCTTTAATTTTTTTTTTATAAACTATAAGAACAATGACAGTCCAGTTTAAGGCATTTTGTTTTCCTTAACGTTTACTGTCCCACTGCTGGCCAAAGACCTCCCAGTTTTAAGGCAATTAGCGTGTTTAGTTAATGGACGATACCAAATGCTTCTTTTGTTCAAATAATACGTGGATAAATAAATGCTTTATTTCTAAACTAAATATATCGTATATTCGTGATAAAATCAGACTGTATGTTACATTTAGCTGGCAGCTAGCTACTGATAAAATAACATACAAGTTGCTTAGTTAAGATAGTAGGCCATTTTGTTTCAGCATTTTGTTTACTGTTTTGGAAAAATAAATTAAAATGTGGAGATAATATTTACCGTTAAAGCTTGGCAGGGCAAAGATAAAATGCAAGAAAGCTGTTTTATTTTTGAATATAATATTTTTCAAATCTTTAAAAATATTCGTTTTTCTTCATCGAATGATAAAGATATAATTAACTGACTCCTTTCATGCCGTTCAAATCAGTCCCAGAAAATACTTTATTATATCTAACATTGGGGGTTTTCTTCTTCGAATCGCTGGCACGATATTATTATATTTAAAATCTGATAATAAAATAATCTTAAAAAAAGAAACAAATACAGCCATTAGCAACAAACATCTTCAACAACAAACCAACTGAATTCAAAATGCCAAGCAAAATCTGTTTCCACAAACGAATCGAAGGTATGCAGTCCCTGCCGTTTCAATTTCCTACGACCTGATAGCAATCAACCGAGCCTTGAATCGATGGCTTCGGGTACATTGAGTACATCGCTCGGCGTCTCGCATTCCCTCACGCGACCAACGTCTTCATCCCGGTCGTTATTGGAAAATTCCGCACAAAATTATTATACGTCGATGTATAGTTGAAGAAGGAGGTTGGTGTGCAGGCGGCGGAGCTGTAACTGTTTTTAAACAATGTTGCAATTACGATGAGTACAATAGTCAAGATGAGTGAAAAATCGAACTTTATCAAAAATGTTTGACAATTTTTTACTTTTCTTACGTAAGTCAACATTTACGAAAATAAGACGAAGATATAATTCTAACTAGTTTTGGGACGCTTCAGATATAATTCTTATTAGTTTTTGAGGCGTTACATCTTTGTCAATTACATAGATTTAAAAAAAGGTGTAGATTTTTTTCAAAACTCTAACTTTCATACTAATTAGATTTACAATTTCAAACATGACTATTTCATTTTAGGTCTGATCAGACCATCATCTGCCTAGTTTATTTTTGATCATGTTGAGATCAGCTAAATTCTGTACCGTACAGCGAGTCCTAGTACATTATTATTGACACGGAACGTCTTCTATATATCTTACCTCCGGAATACTGTCACAGAGCCAAACCGATTCGGAAACTGCTTTCGTACATTATTTGTCAGAGTCTGCTGTCAATGTTTTAACGATGATTACCGATAAACCAAATCGTTTGTCTAACTGTACATGTAACATTCGATTGTTGTGACATATTATCTTCTATACAGCTTCTAGACGTAGGTTTCAGCTTCCAATTTGTCCCCGACCTTGTTATTGTGACAATGATATTTTATTAGGCTACGTTGTTTTATGTTTCGGCACTCGAATAAGGAATTTCTTATTAACTTTTATCATATCTATGACAGTAACGACTGCCCTTTATTTTGTATCATTTTTGTTACAAATAATAAATTGCGAGTTATCCTTATTGTTAAGGACCTAGTTAAAGGTTCGTAAATGAAAAGTAAGTGGACTGTAAAACTTATAATATAAAGGTTCTAAAAAGACAGTATAATGTTGGACTAGCTTGTACAAGAGAAATGCGCGCGCGTCGTCGACCGTGTTCAGTGATGGAGTGCGGGCCGCGGGATCTGCTGGTGGTCCGCGCCGCGCCGCTACGTTGTCGTCCCGCGCCGCACCACGCCCTCCGCGAGTCCCCTCGCGTTGTCTGACTCACGCCTTGTGTGCGTGAACATCCTCCCCGGGTTGATACATCAATCTAGAGGAAGTGGACAAATATTATTAAAAGACCGTAGCAACGTCCCCTTCTTTGTCTTCAATTCGACGACACGTGTTGTCCCGTCGTTCCCCGGGAAGACCTTCGTGACGCGTCCCAGTAGCCACAGCAGCGGCGGTTGTCCTCTCTCCTTGATGAGAACTAACGTTCCCTCTGCCAGTTGTCCTGTAGATGACGTCCATTTTGTTTTTTGCTGGAGCAGAGAGACGTATTCTAAATGGAACCGCTTCCAAAAATGTTGTTTTATATGTTCCACTCTGTGGTAACGCTCCAAGCGGTCGATGTTTATATCAGTCACCTGTGGATGTGGAACAGCTATAAGTGATCGTCCAATCAGAAAGTGTGAAGGCGTAAGAACTGTAAAATCTAGTGGATCAGAGGAAAGTGGTGTAAGAGGACGTGAGTTAAGCACAGCTTCTATTTGAGTCAAGCAAGCGACCATCTCCTCGTATGTGAAGTGTGTTAACTGTAGTAATCTTTTTAAATGGTGTTTGGTTGAGCGAACGGCAGCCTCTGCAATTCCGTTGAAATGTGGAGAATATGGAGGGGCAAAATTAAATTCAATACCCTTTTGTGCTACTTCATACGAAATGTTTGAATCTTGTAAGAATCGTTGAAGTTCATTACAAGTCCCGATAAAATTAGTGCCGTTATCGGATAAGATGCTCTTGGGTTTGCCTCGACGGGCAACAAAACGATTTAAAGCAGCCATATAGCCCTCCTTAGTTAGGTCTGTAACGAGTTCAATATGGACAGCTTTAACTGCCAGACAAACAAAGATGCATATATATGTCTTCACAAGCTTACACCCTCGCCCCTTTCGATCCGCTATCAATATTGGCCCGGCATAGTCTACACTGCAATTCAAGAATGGGAACTCCAAGTGAGTTCTGCTGGTAGGCAATTGTCCCATGACAGGTTGAATATTTTGACATTTATATTTAAAACATTTAATGCAGTGTTTGACAATAAATTTGGAAGGGTTTCTGCCGCCAAGAGGCCAATACGTTTGTCGTATGTTTGCTATCAATAATTGAGGGCCAGCGTGTAACAAGTCTTGATGATATTTGTGAAATATTATTTTAGTGACATAATGTTTAGAGCAAAGTAAAACTGGATGTTTGATATTGTAGTCATAAGGAGAATTATCCAGCCTACCCCCTACGCGAATTAGACCATCCTTGTCAATAAAGGGACTTAATGAAATAAGCCTATTTTTTCGAGGTAATGTTTTACTAGCTTTAAGAATAGCATATTCCTTAGAAAACATCTCCATTTGCGCTTCACGTAAAATAAAATTCAAAGAATCTTGAAGTTCTTGAGTTGACAGAATATTCTGTAACTTGATTTTATTTTTTAAATTATAAATAAATCTAAGTACATATGCTACCACTCTTTGTAATCGATTAAAACGTGAATATTTATGTAGTAGTTTATGAATGACTGATTTATTTATGTGAGAGGAATGTACTTGATCTTGTGTATCTGTGATAAACGAGTGATCTGTGAAGTTAGATGTAATGACTTCTGGTAGATCCTGTTTCACAGTTTTATTGGGCATAGCTGGCCAGTCTTTTTCGTCATTTAACAAAAATTGAGGGCCTGACCACCATAATGAACATTCGCTGATAAGGTCAGCCTTCAGCCCACGGGAAACAAGATCCGCCGGATTGATTCTAGACGGCACGTAACTCCACTTATGACCTGCAGTGCTCTCCTGTATTTCATTGACTCGATTGCGCACGAAAGGTTTCAATAAATTCGGTGAAATAGCTAGCCAACTCAACACTATTGTTGAGTCGCACCAAAAATGGCACCTAGTTACAGGCAAAGTTATAGAACTCTGAACCTTAACCCACAGCCTTGCACCTAGCAACGCCCCACAGAGCTCGAGCCGTGGAATGGTAGTAGGCTTTATTGGTGCTACACGATTTTTAGATGCAAACAGTTGTACCTTAACTGAGCCTTGTCCGTTCACCGACCGGAGATACACGCAGCAACCAAATGCTCTTTCAGAGGCATCTGTGAAAACATGAAGTTCATGCAATATAGCATTGTCACAAACAACCCATCTTGGAATTCTCAGATTGTTCAAACATGGAAGAGTGTTAACGAAATTGTACCAAAAATTCGAGATGGACTCTGGCACCTGTTCATCCCAGTCACACTTAGCTAACCATAATTGCTGCATTAAAATTTTCGCCTCGACTACACAAGGACCAACCAAGCCCAATGGGTCAAATATTTGACTAATTACTGATAAAATTTGGCGTTTAGTCACTTGCTTCGCAGCGTCAATAGAAATTGAAAATGCTAAATAATCTGCCTCACACATCCAACGTAAACCTAATGTTTTCGATGCCACGTTCTTATCTTCAGACAATTTTAGACATTCTAAAACTGCTGAGCTGTTGCAAACCTGATTCAAAATGGTCGAATTATTAGATTGCCATTTTCGTATATGAAAATTCGCTGATGCTAAGACTGATATAACCTCCTTGACCATTTCTACTACGTCTGAGATCGAATTTCCTCCTGACAGATAATCATCAACGTAGAAGTCACGTTCAATTGAAGACTTGACGGTTGTGCTGGTGGCAACGTCAGCCAGGCTGACTAAGCACTTTGTTGCTAGATATGGAGCAGAAGCTGTGCCGTAGGTCACTGTATTAAGACTGTACGTCTTTAACGGTAACTTAGGATTAGTCCTGAAAATGATTTGCTGCAAACAGCGCTGTGAAGGTGTTACAGCAACGGCACGATACATCCTAGCTATGTCTCCAGAAATGACATATTTGTATTGCCGAAATCTTAACAAGATTGATAAAAGATCTTCTTGGGTGGTCGGGCCAACCATTTGGATTTGATTTAGTGAGACGCCAGACGTGGTTACCGCTGACGCATCGAAGACTGCCCGTAGTTTTGTTGTCGAGCTGGACTCTTTAATGACCCCATGATGAGGCAAGAAATAATCGATATGTTCACCTGAATGAGGTTTCATCGATGTTGGATTTTCTGTCATGTGTCCAAGACGCTCGTACTCCTGCATGAAGGCAACATACTGCTCCTTGAAACTTGGATCACGAAGAAACCGCCGCTCCAGCGACAGAAACCGACGCTTAGCCATTTCATACGACTCACCTAGAATGTTAGGATTGTCCTTTAATGGAATTGTGACAATAAAACGACCCTGATCATCTCGAGTAGTATTCTGACGAAAACTTTCTTCGCATGCACGTTCCTCACTTGACAATGCATGTTTGGACGGTACTGAATCTATCTCCCAGAATCTATTGAGGTTATTGTTTAATTCGTCCATAGATACGTTGCAGTAATGAGCCTGGTTATAGGATAGTGATCGCAATGGAACTGGTCCTGAAACTATCCATCCGAGTTTTGTTGCGTGAAGTTTCGGTTGATTCCTGCCTAGATTCATAGAGGATGAACCTAACACATTCCAAAACACTTCTACGCCAACAAGAATGTCAATCACAGACGGAATATGGAATGATGGATCAGCCAATTGAATGTCTGATGGAATGTTGATACTGGCAATATTCACAGCTGTAGACGGCAGTATCCTAGTAATTTCAGGCAAAATTATACAAGTGATAGTTTCCCTGTAACCACCATTCCGAGACTGAATTGTAAACCTACAAGACTGTGTGCTATTTGATGTTTGCTTATTGATACCTGATATAGTGGAGTTAGCGTTACGTCTAGGCAATCCCAGCTTGTGACACAATGTTTCTGTGATAAAATTGGCTGTGCTACCGTTATCCAGCAGAATCCTGGCGTCGAACTTCTCACCTCGATTGTTGACCACTGTCACCAGAGCTGTGGAAAGCAAAACAGAACGGGTAGTATTTTCTGCGGCGTCACTTGACAACACAACGTTTTCAGACGTGCTTTTTTGTAATTGTGCACCTCCAGAAACGTCAGTTGTTAAACTAGGTAAAGCAACATTCGGCATTGGATCTTGTACATTTGGGTTAGACTGATCTACGTGTAAAAGCGTGTTATGTTTACGATTACAATATTTACAATGGGACAATTTACAATGTTTACTTGAATGCCCAGGACGTAAACAATTAAAGCACACATTAAGCTCCTTCACCTTTGCCAAACGATTTTCTAGTGACAACTTACGAAACTCATCACACACAAACATAAAATGTTCCTTTTTACAAAGCGGACATTTACAATCTTTTTTATTTACTTTTTTATTATTGTGATATTTATTTACACTATTACTATTGCTTTTGTTAATATTTTGTACATCTACTATATGACTGTTAGTGCTGTTGTCTACTTTTAGTTTAACCGAATCATTATGTTCAACTTTTTCTAACAAATCTGCCCTCCTACTAATAAATGAACAAAATTCTGTCAAAGTAGCAGACTTTGGTAAACTATTGTTGTATTCCTCCCAGTCTCTGCTAGTTACTTTGTCGAGTCTACTGCTCATCATAATCACTACTATTGTACTCCACTGGTCAGCGGGCTCGTTCAACGATTTCAAGGCTCGAATTTGTTTATTTATATTATCAATAAATTGACGTAAGGCTGTACAAGATTCTTTTAAAACTACTGGGGTATTGAGCAAAGCTAGCACATGGTTATTTACTAAAAGCTTACTATTGTCATATCGCTCACATAGCAAATTCCAAGCCAATTGATAATGCTCACCTTTAAAATCAATATTTTTTATAATTTGTTGAGCATCACCCTTGAGCGATGCACGTAAATAGTGGAATTTGCTAATGTCATCGATTGCACTACTACTATGTATAAGCGAAAGATAAGTGTCTCTATACTCTAACCAACATTGATAGCTACCATCGAAATTAGGCAAAGTAATTTTTGGTAAGCGTACAAAATTTTGACGGAACGATGCACCTGAGTTTTTGTCTGCTGACCCCGCTTCAGACCCAGCGTCAAGGGTGGCATCAGCGCTGATGAGCAAGCTGCGCGCCTGAGCTGCCACTGCGTGGTACCGCTCCTCGAATTTAGTACGTTCCCCGTACGACTCGTCTGGCTTGTCTGAGAGCACCTCAATCTCCAACTGCAAATGATCAAATTCGTCATATAGGGCATCGAATTTACTAAGTCGACCCTCCAGCTCAATGCGCTGTAAGCTAGATATTGACTCGCAACTCATAAGCACGTTGACATAATTGCAGAAATTCGTAAGCTTGGCTTTCATAGCACTGCGTTTTCTCACTAATAGCTCCTCGTTAGCCATGATAAAACCTTACTTTTCGGAATCGGAAGTAGCAAAAAGAAATGATAATATAAAAAAGTTATGTAGCAGTTAGAATTAAAATCGATGCAAGCAAATAGATATTATGAGTAATAAAACAGCAAACAGATGTTTCTCGCAATGAATAGGCCAGTGACCTTGAAGCTCGCTCGTTAACAAAGAAAAGGTAACAGCTGGTACAATATTAAGAAACCGGTTCTAAGTAACTAGCTTCATTCAACTTATATCAACACACTTCAAAACGACGATAATAGTCACTCGTTAACTCAAATTTGAAACCGAACTGAAAAACGGTTACTAACGGAAATTTTTGAATTTGAATTTTAACTGAAATTTTTGGAAAGGAATTTGGAACGATACACAAATATGCTTATCTGTATCCACAAGGCGGACTGTGTTGATTCCCATGAAGCAAATAGATGTCTCGGCGGATTCGACCAACGTAGTCGAGACTTGACCGCCGTCGACGTGAAGACCTCGGGAACTTGTAGACGTCCTCTCCTCGCTGATTTTCTAGGCGACTCCAACTCCAAACTTGTCTTCTGGTCTGCTGTTGACCGTAGGTTGTAGTGACACGGCGCTTTTGAAGACTCGTCGTATCAAAGTCCGCCAACGTCGCCCGTACTGCCACCGCGCGTACGGATTTTTCGTACAAAATACGTTACGCGGATTTAAATTAGAAGGCCGAAGGACCAAAATGTTAAGGACCTAGTTAAAGGTTCGTAAATGAAAAGTAAGTGGACTGTAAAACTTATAATATAAAGGTTCTAAAAAGACAGTATAATGTTGGACTAGCTTGTACAAGAGAAATGCGCGCGCGTCGTCGACCGTGTTCAGTGATGGAGTGCGGGCCGCGGGATCTGCTGGTGGTCCGCGCCGCGCCGCTACGTTGTCGTCCCGCGCCGCACCACGCCCTCCGCGAGTCCCCTCGCGTTGTCTGACTCACGCCTTGTGTGCGTGAACACTTATTATACATAATTTCTGGGTACTTTCATGTTGCAGATATAATTTTTAGGGCAAAAATCTCTGTACAAAAATATTATGAATTCTTTCATCTTATATGTTTAACTGAAAATGTGTAGGCGGATCGTTAGTGTAACATACTGTACTCAAATCGTACAAGGATACGAGAAATCGTCTCCATTTCGGTTTTATATAATAAATATAACAAAATACATTATATGCCTAAATCGCAGACCTTATTTTGTTGAAAGATACAGTTATAGATATAGCTTTAGTCAGTGAAAATCTTATGTTTGCGTAAACTAGAAATGAAATAAAGGCAAACGAAGCCACGGGCGAAAGCCAGTTTCTTATATTTAACATAAGCGCCCTTTTATCAAACTGATAAGAGCATGAAAAGGTAGGTAGTACCTTCATTGTTTTGATATTTTACGGGACGAATGCTTATAACCTGTCTCGTTTACGAGATATGAACTCTCGAAGTAATAATAAATTTATTCAATAATAGCAAATCAAAGTTGTAATGATGACTGTTTCACTGAATAGATTACGAAACTTAGACCTTTTTATATTTGTAAAACCAACCAATTAAGTCCTGCCTCCATAGGTGGAGTGGATCTCGAAGGGACTGTCGGACTCGTACTGACTAAAATCCACAGCATTCCTTCAATAGCCCTTTACGTTTCAGGGTCACGGTTACCTGTTGAGAAAGTGCTTTGACCTTGGCAGGCGTTTGGCGCCCTGACGGGGCCCCCTGTCAGATTTCTGACACGCTGTGTCGCTTGGAACACGACCCGGGCGTGGTCCATGATCGGACGGCGGGTCACCCATTACTCGCCTTCATGCCCATATTTGTATGACTTACGGGCAGTTTTTCCAGTCTGGTTGTTTGTGTATGCTTTAATGTTTGTAAACATTTACAAACAAATTCTTACGAGTATTACAAGAAAGTACTCAGTGTGGCGCAAAAGAATGTGTATGAATACCTCTTTTTCTTAATACCTAACAGAAAAAAGTCTAACTTTTTAATTAACAGCATTCTAGAGCTTCAGAATACTAATATCAACACCTTCCAACACGCACCCGGCAATTTCTTTTATCGAAGTAGTATCGATATATTATGTGGTATTTCTTGAAAGGTATAAAGATTTATGAGAGTACGTATTAATTTACGAGCAAAAGAAACGGCGTTACAAAATGTAATGAAATATAACATTCTTAAACCCAAAAGAATTTAAAGAATATAGTGCGAGTTCTTGTTAAAGTAGTTTTCAGGGGATACATTTTTTTTAACAAAATTTGCTTACTTATTCCTTAGGTTCTATGATTTTTTCTATAACCTGTTGATTTATTTAACTAAAATGTTCTCCAACAAACGCATTTTTAAACAGAGAAAGTCCGTTTTAACGATTTTGACTGGCACCAATCAAAAGCGATTTCGATTGATTCATATTTTTGACTGTTACATTCTGCAGTATTTGCTTAAAAATTAGACATATTTTCGATGACAGTATTAAGTGCCTCGTGTTATTTAATTATAGTGTCTTTTCAATAATGTAGCTATCATTTGGTGAATTATATTATTATAATTGCTAAAGTTTATGAAGACGGATGGATGGATGTTTGTTAGTCATTCACAATAAAACTACCAAAAGAAAATGGGTAACATTTGGCATACAGATAGTTTATGACCTGGGTTAACACATAGGATAATTTTTATCCTGGTAATACGTTCCCTTGGGATAATTTTCGAGTTATACGCTGGTATAAACTAGTCGATCACAAGTAAAAGAGATTTTTAAAACGTTTTCTTTTTTTAACTTTTATCGAATTATTCCTTTGACATCCTTAAATACCTTTTTGTAAAAGAGAGATTCAAGCTTTATAAAAGTGTCGAAAATAAAGTATTATTCGTAAAGAGAGTGCGTGACACCTACAGCTTTCGATATCTTATCGATATGTCATTAAATAGGACTGACATAAAAACGATACGGTATTAACATAAATCCAGCGCGTTTGTTTTTCATCCGAATGAACTCGGTTTGATTTTCGCACCTGGATTCGACTAGATTAAAAACCTGAATACACTAGTTTGTAACTTTGACACGCATTTTTAAAGTTACTAATTTGACTAAATTTTACAATAGTTTTAAAAGAATTTTACAACTAAAACTTACATTGAAACTGCAATTATGTAACTAATGGTTAAGTTCACACTAAAGCGCGCCGCACACGGCCAAGATACTATAATATTTTATCTTAAGATACCATATCGATCGCCATACAATTCAATGGACGATGGTCCATGACACATGACGAATGTAATATACAACATTATTTTTTGTTTATGCGAAACCCGATACACCTGTCTAGTATTTTTGTGTAAAGAACCTATGTACAAAATTTAAAAACCGTGTCATAAAAAATCACAAGGTTATAAGTTTGTATATTACCTGGTTGTCCATTCAAAAACATGCTCATTTCGCGGTACACCCGCGTAACCCGCGTCTCCTGTGTTATACACTCGTGATAATAGCTTGGCAATAGGTACGTAACCGATCGGTGATTGTATTGTAATTAACTGGCAATAAAATTTAATTAAAATATTTTTGAAAAAAAAATATAACATGGTGTGAAAATTATTGGATTCGAATCAGTTACTGATTCTGAACAAACTATATTCAGGTTTCGCATATACTAAAAATAATGTTGTATATTTCAAATTTTGGTATCTTTAGATAGAACTGTATGGCGAGCTATATGGTGTCTTAAGATAAAATATTATAGTATCTTAGCCGTGTGTGGCGCGCTTAAATGATTAACTATTGACTTTGGAACCAACTTAACGTTTCTTTAATCTGGTTAGTCTTTATTAGTCTGTGTATCTTCATGCATGGTACCCGTCCATGTGACTAAACTTACTATGCTAAACTATGTGACGGATTTAATTTAATTACTACCTACTCAAATGAGATCATTATTTTCACCATGAAGGTGATAGTAATTTAGAAAGATAGTAATTTATTCCAAAATATTTTTACATTTTTTTTTAATCATAAATATCTCGATGAATTGTCAGTCACAAGCAAAGCAGGGTCGGTCACTAGTGAAAAAACAACAGATCACCTTACCAAAAACATTTTTAGCTAAAAAAGTTTCTAAAATGCGAAACCCCGCTGTTTTAATGTTTGAAATTATAATGAAGTGTCATTAGAGTTTCAAATATCGCAGGTTCCAGTACTTTTAGTACCATTATGAATGGTAAATACTTGAAACATTGTTACCGCTGCGTCCAAACTCGTAATTAAAAAGCTCTAGGGCTTTTAAGTCAAAATACAAAATGGCAGGTCGAGTCGTGGCAATTATACTAATTGACTCCATATACGAAAAAAAAGTTCGCTTAATTTCTTTATATGGTACTCTTTTTTGTCGGGCGATTTTTTTTTGTTGTGTGATCAATAATAAGTTAAGTTTTTAGATTAAATATTTCACACTGGAAAAGGGTAGGTCAAATGCGTAGTACTCATAACAGATGTGTATGAATGACCAAATGTGTGAAAGTGAAATCAAAAAATGTTGTTCTATGAATAGTCATACAATTTAAATGTTGTAATTATAATTAAATATTTAATCATGATCATTTGGATTAACCTGAATATTATCTTGTGATCTTTGTCAAAAGTGAAAAGCTTCTGTAATCCATAAATCTGATATACTATGAGTGTTCCATAAAAGCGGGGACCAGTACTTTGTTGTACCTTTATCATATTGAGGGGTTACATTGTTACTTAGGCGAGCTTTACACTATCGGAACTAAGTATATTAGAACTGCTTAAAATTGTATTATTTTTGGGTAGTTTATAATCGACAGGTTGTGTACTTGTATCAAAATTCCATGTGACGGAATGCACCTTGCATGCTGATTGGTAGAACGTCGTATGTGTTTTTTTTGGCCCCAATATCATCAAAAGAATCCTCCCACTTTGGGTGGAGCGAAACTGTCACATTCATACAGACTAAAAATCTATTCTTCATCCTTTTCAGTTTCTTCAATAGCCCTTTACATTCCCGGGATTTCATATCTGTTTGGGCAGCCCCGCAATCCATCTCTTGGGCGCTGCGTTTCACTATTTTATGGGTGATGAAATCAGTCAGATTATGAAACCCAGCGACATATTATTATGTTTATGATTAAACATTGATAGATACTACTGGTACTATAATAAATACGCTATGTCTCAGTTAACAATTTTTCGTTAATTTATAATCTTGAGAAATAATTGTCCCAAACTAAGAACAGTGTTTATATTCCAATGGTGAATTATTTTGATGTACACATAAGTCACCGTTGTTTTATATATCAACTAGCTTTTGCCCGCGACTTCGTTCGCGTGGAATAGTGACTTCCGGCAGTTTTTTTTTTGTAATAAAAACTATCCTATGTCCTTTCTCAAGTTCCAAACTAAGTCTGTACCAAATTTCACACAAATCGGTTCAGTAGTTTAGGCGTGAAGAAAAGACAGACAGACAGACAGACAGAGTTACTTTCGCATTTATAATATTAGTTTGGATATAATATGTTGAGAAACCACAACTACATGTACAGTACTCGTCTTCACCGCGCCTGTAATACTACACTATGTTAGTTTTGTACATAGTATGCATTCACATACGCACCGTGAATAAACGGATCAGCGAATAGCCAATTCCGCAAACAGAATAGCCGTGCCGTGCAGTTGTAATCCTTATTGCATACCAATTGTGTAGCTGAATCTAGGTGTCCCACATGTGACGTAATCTGGCCTGTAATTTCTCATTACTAGGACACCGGTCTCCACATGCTTTTTTTTTAACGTTGCTCCTAACTAGGAATTTCTCCTGTGTCGTGGGTGTGTTTACAAACATAGAAACTCACATACAGGGTGTAAGAAACATCGACGCACAAACGGATACCATGGGTTCAGGACATGATCATGATTCGGTTTTTCCCAAATTTTCTCTTTTTTAATTTTTTTTTTACTTTAGACTTCTCATAATCGTTATTATTACTTATCCCAATGATATTATTAATAAAAAAGTAATTATTTCGCCACTTTCACTAAAAGTAGCAATGTAAATAATACTAGAAATGGGTGTTTTCTCAGCTGTTTATAAAAGTTCAAATAAAAGGTCATCATATACCTAAATACTGTGTTCAGTACCGAAGTACCTGTAGTACCTAATGCGCGGCACACTATTATAAAAAAACAAATATTAAAAAAAATTGGAAAGAAACCGACGAAAAATTCCAACACGGGGGCGTCCAGAATCATGTCCTGGACCCATGGTAACCGTTTGTGCGTCGATGTCTCTTACATCCTGTATATAAACACCCAGACCCGGAACAACTATTTTTAGGAACCCGCGACACGCTGCTAAGCAGTTTAAACGCTCAGCTACTGCGCTAACAGTGCCGTCTATATATGAAGCAGTGCCACATTCCAGGGCCGTTAGGTGGTTGAGATCATCTAGTCACCATTTTCACAACTACGTGGTGTTTCGAGGCTTACCCGACGTACCTGAAATATGAATATTTTTCATGGAGCGATTGCCTATCTGACGTCCATTACCCAGTTAGTACTGCATAATACAATACTCCATGGTAAGAGTGTGTGGTCGCGGGACTGTACGAATTATCGTGACCCCGGAACGTAAAGGGCTATTGAAGGACACCGTGGATTTTAGTCAGTACGAGTCTGACAGTCCCTCCTGCTCTGCCCTGGGTGGGAGGACTCATTTGATGATTTTACTACGATAAGAGTGTTTGTTAGACGTAGGATTAGTTCGCACCAACTGGAAATTCCTTTTTTTGTTGGGAGTTAAAATCTTTAAAAGTGTGTCCTCTCGCCCGCTCATGGTGTGGCGAGAGGACACACTTTTGAAGATTTTAACTCTGTCTGTCAAACTCTTACTGACTAATATCACCTTGTATCATCAGTTGTCCTTTTCATCCCACGAACCAAAGAAAAAGTTCTTGCGCAATTTTTTGATGACATTAAATGAACATATCATCAATTTAGCGTGGTAAAATCATCAAATGAGTCCTCCCACCCAGGACGGGAGGGACTGTCAGACTAGTAATGACTAAAATCCACGGTTTCCTTCACTAGCCCTTTACGTACCGGGGTCACAGTAATTCGTAAGTCCCGCGACCTGGATAATTACCCTTAAGGCCACTGTGTGTGAATTAGTGGTACCAAAACATATCCTTATGCTCATTATAGGAAATAAGTGCGCAGCCCGCCTTAAGTACTAAAGTCATAAAATTCTATCAGAAGAACGATACTAAGTTATGACGTATAAAAACTGGACGCTGAAAGTATTTTTGTAGTTCATTTTATAGTTATTTTACGTTTAAGTCACTAAGGATACTAAGTAAGGTACTTACATGTTATATTGTAAGTAGGTACTAAAATCAGAAAATAGTCACTTATGATTTTTAGTATTTCTTTTTTTTACAACTTCTTACAAAAGAGTGTTACAGAAAATAATGTGTTTCTAAGGTAGATAATACTACAAAGAGGTAAAGTTGTTTCTTTGTTAGAGGAATCTTTGAAAGAAAGTAAAGTCAACAGTAAAAGTAGACGATGAAAATCAGAAATTCAATATTAATGAACGGAGTTCGCGTCAGAAATTTCTGATTTTGATCATCTACTTTTGCCGTTGAATGTACTAATCTGGTTTCAAAAAAATGTTACATAAGTTAAAAAAGCAAAAGTTACACTACTGATAATTTTTTGTTCCAATATTTGCATGTTTGTTCACACGAAATACATTTGACTTTATTCATATTGAAAAGTACGAGCTGCTAAAATTTTACTTAAAATTCAAATTCATTTTAGAGCAGGATTTTTATACGAGCCATATCTAGGTTCGTAGCAATGTGCTACGCGCTACGTATATTGTAGCACTGGTGCTACGGCGTAGCGCTATGAGACTTTGTAGCACAAAGTTTATTTGAAAGTTAGTTTTAATAACGATTTGTTATACTATGAGATAAAGTGGAAAGTATACAGAGTTAACAGGTTTCTTATACATACGAGTAGTTCAACTAAAGATTTGTCTTGTTTGAAATAAATAATGTTTTTTGTCGGTACCGCAATCTCGGCCACAGTGTATAAATTATATGTATACATTACACTGGTGTTTACGAATGAAAAGAACACAATTAAAAGAGGATACAATAAAAAAATATGGGTCCGGTTGCCCAAGGCGTTACCATGCCATACTCTCAAAGGCCGCATTTCTATGACATGTCTTTTTTTTTCACATCCGTTGTTCCATAAAAGGTTTTTCCTTTACAGTGGATGATGTTTCAAAGGAATTACACAAATTATTTTCGGTAGATTTTTTAACAGAGCTTAAAAAAGAAAAACAGGTTATAGAGGAATTGTCTGTACAAAATTGTTAATTGGATTTTGTAAATAACAAAGCCCAATTAACAATTTTGTAAAAACCAACGCGAATAAAATCCAGGTTTTTCATCCATCCAGAGACCAATTTAACACATACTTTATCTCCCTTATGGTAGGTGCTTACCTTATCAGGTAACCGTGATCTCGGAACGTAAAGTGCTAATGAAGGACACCGTGGAATTTAGTCAGTACTAGTCTGACAGTCCCTTACGTCCCGCCTTGTGTGGGACATTAAAATACAAAACACTTCCAACCGGTCCTATTGGAAGTCTATAGGGGAGACCTATGTTCAGCAGTGGACGTCTTACAGCTGATATAATGATAAAAAAACAAAAGACCAGCGATAAAAAAAACAAAATCAAAGCATTTATTTGAAGTAGGCCATTACAGGCACTTTTGAATTGTCAAAACAATAAAATTAAAACTATAATCTATACATACAATAAATCTTTAGAAGGGTCAATTCTGTACATTGAAAATATTGAAAAAATAAATAGCGGGGGGTGTTGCTGGATCGATACCAAAACCAAATATGTGATTTAAAAAATGTTTGTCTTTCTGTCTGTCTGTCTGTATATGCAGGAATCACGTGAAAACTTACGGTTCGATTTCGATGAAACTTGGTATAATTATACTTTATTATCCTGGGCATAAAATAGGATACTTTTTATCCTGGAAAAATATTTATTCATAGACGTTGTTCTGTAGAACCGCGAACACACGTTGCATTACCCGCAGTGGATTCAGCGCCGTAATATTTATAAGATGTCATTGTCAGAGTTATACTCAAAATGGAGAAATAAACCATCCACGCGAAGACCGACATCCGCGCGGACGGAGTCGCGGGCGGAAGCTAGTTTAAAATAATAATGGTGTCCCAATCACAAGACAACTGTGAAAGTACCGTAGATGCCCATTCCAAGGAGTAGATCTCTATGGAGTAAAACGGGCAAGAAGCTCCATGGACACTCTTTCACAGACAGTCCCGCGACCCCGATGTTATACTTTATACCTTATACATAAACCTGGCTGTCTTTTTTTTTAGCCAAGAGCTATGTAAAGGTATTCCACTAATTTTGTACCCGCACACACGTTGACTCTCGTCAAACTCTGCTTGCGCTCTTAAAACTTAGCGCTCTGCTAAAAACTTGAAGCGACGCAGATTAGCTGTTAACTTTATTGTTTTAATCATCAACATTTACTACTGTTTTACGACTGGCTTGAAAGAGGTTGGTTTACTTTAAGGCCTTCGCTCACAGAGCGCGATCCGTAGCGGCGATACGATCTAAACGCATGCGATCTCTGTAAAAGCATGCGATAACTTTAACGCGTTGCGATCCGCCGCCGGGCGATACGTCGCCGGAACGGATCGCGTTCTGTGTGTAAAGGCCTTCAAATGGAGTGTTAAATCTCGCACATTTTATAGTGGTGTAAAGCGACACATTGTTACAAATTAGGAATAGAAGATAAAGATCTTAGGTTGGTATGGCGCAGTGGGTGAGTGATCGACTGCTGGGCAGCGTCTTACGGGTTCAATTCCCGCACGGAACACATTTGTAAAATCTGTAAGTAGGTGTTTAGGGTCTGGGTGTTTGTGTATGTGAGTTTCTATGTTTGTAAACGCACATACGATACAGAAGATATTCATGGTTCAGTTTTTAAAAAGAGAATAAAAAATACCATAAATTATTTTCTTAGCAAAAACATCATATGATTTGCGATTAAAATTGCGTAAAATGGTATATTGCATATGACACAAATACCACTACCACAGCTACCTACGTTAGTGAGACCAGTCTTTAAAAGGTGGCTTTATAAAGGCTACTCGTAATTTTATAAATTAGAACGTAAGACGGCTCGTGGTGGTAGTTCCATATTTAAACATAAGCTTAATTACAAAGCAGTGCTGGTCTTAAATAAAACTAGAAAATGTAATTTGGTCTTAAATAAAACTAGAAAATGTAATTTCAGGTGCATTTTTCTTCTTGTGAAAAAGTCCTTTTCATTGCGAAGTAGGTACCTAAGTACTTTTAATTTCATTGATATATAGGTAACTAAATTAGACTAATCAGCTTTTGCCTAGTATTAAAAAAATAACGGATTCTGTTTTGGGCTCAAAGTAAACAACTTTTACTATGAAACCAACCCTGAAACGTAAAATAAAACCAGGTGTTTCATACATTGTCAACGGAAAAATATTCGATTTTGTATGAAACACATGTTTTTTTTTAATCTTTCAGCTTTGTTTTATAGTAAAAGTTGTTTATGAAACATTGTTAATGTTTTACAAATAATCCTGTATATCCACCTACGTGGGTATTTGAAATTTAGTTTCTTTTCTGAAAAATATGTTAAGCATATTTCTCTTCCGTTAATAAACACCTAAAAATCTGTCGTATCATCTCGCGATTCAATTATTTACGATGAAAGAGACACCGTACAAAAAATAAGCAACAAAAATGTTGCTCAAAGTATAACAAAATAATAATAAATCACGTTTCTCTTCGCTGCCTTTCACACAAAGCAGAAAAGTCTTTTATTTTCAAAGTGTTCCCTCCAAATTGCATTTGCCGAAAGATTGGCGACATTCAGAATTCAGTTGTATAAAAAAAGAATGTCGATAGTTCGTTATTCTGACCACGTTTCTTTGTATAAAAACGCGTTCAGAATACTCCTGGAGCCAGACTGAGGTTCACATTCCGACGTTCACAAGTTAGAACTACTGGGGTACTAATAAAGTTGTGGTGGAAAGGAATTCTTATTAGAGCAGATTTATAATTTTTTTTTTTTTTTTTTATTTGCATGCTGGTTCCATTTTTATGTGCTGTTGAGAAGTTGGGAGGTTATTTCTTACGGAAACGGATATTAATTTTAGAATTAAGCGGTATATTTTTCTGTACTGTCGATTTTTTTTGTCAATTTTTTTTAGTTTCTATGTTGTTTTTTTGTAGTTACGGTTTCTTTTAAAACAGCCCTGCGACCCAAGCAGATATCACTACGTCTCATACTCACTGGGAAACAAGTGTCACGTGTCACAAGTGCGTGACCATATAAATTTGTAAAAAAAAGTATTTAATAAAAGTGATAATTTAGAATAAAAAAAACAAGGATATTGAAAATGCACTAATAAGTAAAATATCCTGTATATCGTGCGGTAAAACTTGTAGAATCTAATTCTTTAAAAAAATATTTACTCAAGAAAATGTGTTCCGTTATTGAAATAGAGAAAAATATCGCAATACATAAATAAATACCCATACTCGTAAGTAAGCAGTTATTCTAATACCGAAGATAACTTCCTCAATAGCGGTCGAACTCAAAGACTCCAGTTTGCATAACTAAACTCCTTCGGGATATCGATGCACCGTCTTCGACCTCATCTCTTGCTGTTCACGTCCCATCCATAAACCGAGCTCTTTTGACCCTTATATCGAAGGTTATAAGGTGGAAAAGTGGTCAACAGCTAATGTCTGCGATACCAAGCCTTAACTGGTAACTTTCAGCGCAGTACTTATCTAATAAAAGTGCTATTGTCGCTAAAACCTGAGGGAGCCATGTTTTATGCTATGTTATACAGGGTAATAACTATGAAGCGAACGTGGAAGTATCTTGTCGTTGTTACGAGTTTGAAATCTTGCAGAAGTAAATAAAGTAAGGATCGTACATATCTTTTTTTTTATTTAAATTTTATTATACCTTGTTCTTATTAGAGGCGATAGGCGGCGGTGTCCTCTAGCTCCTAGGTCTGGTCTATAAAATGGTATGGATCAAGGATGGTAAGCAGTCACCAACTTCTGGAAAACAGTAATTCTAGCGAAGAAGGAGGCGGAACGCTTGAGGGAGAGATAGTCCTCCTTTCCACAACCAGCCGCCGTGGCTGATCACCTTATGGAGCTGTCAGGAAACCGACGGGGTTCGGTGGGGCCAAATACCTGCCAGGGTCAAGGGATCGGGCACGCCGCAATCGCGGCGGTAAGACCCCTCTTTGAGGAGTGCTGGATAGGCGTCACGGAGTCCTGACCTACCGCATGACGCAGGTCCTCACCGGACACGGAAGTTTCAAGAGGTTCCTGTATCTGATAAGGAGGGAAGAAACGTCTGGGTGCCACCACTGCGAGGATCGTCCGGAGGACACGGTGGAGCATACGGGGCAGGACTGCCCCGCTTGGGCAGAGCACCGCCGTGTCCTCACGACGGCGATAGGCGGAGACCTCTCGCGCCCGGCATTGGTCGAGGCCATGCTGCGGGGCGAGACGGAGTGGGAAGCGGTCGCCTCCTTCTGCGAAGCGGCCATGCTCGCGAAGGAGGAGGCGGGCCGCGTGAGGGAGAGGACAGCGTCCTCCCTCCACTCCAGCCGCAGTGGTAGACGCCCACGGACTTCTCAAGACGATCTCCGGCCACCGTAGGCGCGGGCATGCGGGCGGCGAGTAATGGGCGACTCGCTGTCCGGCCATGGACCATGCCCGTGTCGACGGCGCGTTGTGTTCCACGCGCGCCTCAAAGAGTGTCAGCATAGTGACGGGGTCTGAAGAGGGCCAAAGCCTTCCTTCCTTCAATAACCTTCCTTCAATAGCCTTTTACGTACCGGGGTCACGGTAATCCCTTGGACCCGCGACCCCGGCAGGACCATGGAACGTATAGGGAAATTCAAAGAAGAGGTCGGTTTTTAGTCAATCTAGTCTGACGGTCCACCTGTGTGGAGTGCGGAAGAAATGATTCGAAGATTGTCCACCTAAAAAAGAGATAACCAAAATGCTGTGCTTAAAACTTCAAAAATAAAACAAACACCAGTATTTTGGAAGTGAGTGACTTTTTTTTATATTTTATAGACATTTCTGCCACCGACTGCTGGAAGAAAGAAATAAACCAAATTGAGATCGTCCTCCCCTCTTTATAGTCTTTTAAAAATTTCTATGCCTTCAAAAATGCACTGGAGTGTAAAGAGTTAAAATAAACGTAATAACTCAGTTCAACATTCACGAAGCTTCCTTTTCCTCTTGGCTCTTACTATAATAACTCTTGAGCTCTAAGGAAAAAGGCTTATTGCCAGCCTTTTTCCTCCAACAGCTCTGTCCCATGTGGCGAGAAACAGATGAGCATCGTTTATTTATATCTTAGCTGGACAAAGAAATATTATCTTAGGAATTAATAACGAATATTTATATGTGAGCTGTGAGACTGTTTTGTTGATGACACTATAGTATTGTTGTATAAGGTAGATAAGTAACAGGTGGTTCTAGATTATTATAACTATCCCCATTTTCCTGTCTGCCTCTCTATCTATTTTTACGAGATTATGACGGCCTCAATCCTTTATAAAGTAAGTTTATGTATAGACGAATGTTTTAGAGATCGATTCCCGTCGCGTTTCATTTAGGACATGAATATTTTAATTAATTTGCTGGACGGATAATCCTAGGTATGAAATTCTTTGTGTCCAGTTTTTTTCACACATTTTTAGCGCCAACTAGTGTAGATTTTTTTCGCCATAAGGCGCTTTCATATAAAATGATTACGACACGATATCGGTCGGACTTGTACTTTCATACATTTTCTAGGGAACAAGTTATTACGAGCAGACGATATTGTCGTGACGTTACCACTGTTAACGTTTAATGCCACATACACACCGGGACAACGAACATCTGCGCCGCTGACAATCCACACCGAGTTTGATCGAACGGTTGATATTACCGCCACACTCTGGATCGCTGGCAAACGCCAACGAACGGTCGTAGGCATTCGGAAAGCCGTCCATGCAGGGCCAATGAAGGCCAGCAAGACTCATTCGTTGGCCTTCGTTGGCCCGGTGTGTACGCGGCATTATGTGAAACCGCCCATTACCAACTTATGTTCGGAATTCGTAATTGAATATTAATCTAAAACGACTTAAACTAAAACTAACAACAATGCCCACAACATTATCGCATATAATTTGTAACAAAATAACAATTAACTTTGTTAGAAACAGACTTCAGTACTATTTAATTGAAGTAACAACAAAATAATCGGGAGAGGGTAGCCATTAAAATGTAACAGAGAAAAGGGATAGTAGTTTGAACATTTGCATGCTTTTGGTTTGCCTACGCTGGGAATTCGTAACTAAACAGCAATTCTCTGAAATCATTTATAGATTAGTGAAGCTACCTACTCGATATCGTTATTACATATAAAGGGTGATTTGTAATTCGATGCAGTCTTTGAAATGGGTGATACTAGACCTTAATTGCAACAATTTTAACTCCGACAACATGGGGTTCAAACTGACTGGTTAAGATTGGAACTTTAATGCCTTTGTCAAATAGACAGGCGAAAGCGAAGCGTGTCCGAGGCGATACCGAACCGAAGCGAGACGTCAGTCCGATAGTTCTATCACGCTATCGGATCGCTTTTGCTTCTCCATGTGACTGGATTCAAACAATTCCATACATTACAAATAAAAACGTCACGCTTCTCATTCGCCACGCCAGTTTGTTTGGCAAGGGCATTAAAGTTCCAATCTTAACCAGTCAGTTTGAACCCCAAAGATTTTTCGAAAAATTTCCACCTCTCCCTCATTAAGTGCTTATTGTACTTACGTAACGACTGAACTGTGAATACAAGTTTGTTATAAAACTAATCATATCTTGGTAAATTAAGTGCCATGAAGTTTTCTGAAATCTTCCCTCGTCTTTCAAAACATATTTCTCAAAATAAATGTATGTACACTTGATTGGAAAATTACAGAATAAAATTTTTTTTTTCACTGCTTTGAGATCAGTTGTGGTAATAAAAATCTTGGGCCAAGCTCCAATTAAAATTTTAATATGTAGTTTTTAATTTTAATCTGTTTAACTATATAACAGTTTAACAGGGGAATATGTTATAATTTGTTAGTTAATTTTAAGAAGCACTTAACAACAACGAACTTTAGATATTGAGAACAATTTGTATTTGATTTGTTCCACGAAAATGAAAAAATAAAATAAAACATATATTCAAGGTTGTAATACTGTAAAAATACACAGTATATTTTCATATTGTTTTATTGACCAATCTCGTAGCAATACATACATGATGATTACTTTATTCCAACGAAATTTATTCCTTACCATGTCAGCCATGTTTTCTGGCAAAAGAACATTATTCATATGAATAAAAAAAGTTCTGAATTTTTAAGGTATTGATCTGAACTTCATATTGGAACACCGTTGTATCCCTAAATTTCGTACCACAATATCTACCTATCTTTCTATAGTAGAGAACGTAAATATTAATAGAATTTCCAATCGAAACTCTTCTCCCCGAATTTCCTGTGGAATATTGTTTCCCGTTTATATTTTGAGTGGCGTCAAATTGGCAATTCGCTTTGTTTTAAATCTCATTATTCCATCGACATCAAAATTCGAAAATCTGTTACTAAGTTAGGCTTAAGAATTGTTAATTTGTGAAAGTAATTTCTTTCTTCAATAAATTAGGTAAGAAAAATTATACAGGGTAAAATATAATAAACGAAATGCCCGAAAAAGGTCGTAATACTGAATATTATAAAATCGCTTTTATTATGTGCTCAAGATTAAATTCATTTAACTGGTGAAGTGCGGGCTGGACTCGAAGGACCGTACCACCGTATATTACCTATAGTATTTACACCGAGTAATATTTCGATCCCCTTTATTATTATTGAAGTGAAAACTTCTTTAGCGGCGTTGTGCACTTTTTTTGGAATGGGTAAAAAATGTTAAACTTGCGTCAGGACACGTGACCTAATCGAAAATTCGGAAGACGGCGCAGGGCGCTAAGGCGCGAATGTTCGTGTGTATTTATAACTATTGAAGTTTTCACTTCTGCCGGAACTCCCAGAGTGCAACCCGTAGTTTTTTTTTTTGTTATTACGCCCTGCCGGTGACCAGTGGCCCACTTTGGCCCTAGATCGTGAAAACTGGAAGTCATGGGGGAGGCCTTTGCCCAGCAGTGGGATGATGTAGGCTAGCAGTATCAGTATGACGTTAGTCCGATAATTCTGTCACGCTATCGGATCGCTTTCGCTTTTCTAGGTGACTGGATTCAAACAATTCCATAAATTACAAATAAAAACGCCTCGCTTCGCATTCGCGACGCCTGTCTGTTTGACAAAGGCTTAACTGTTAAAAAAAAAAACAGCAAACTACATTACACGTGTACTGAACCAAATCGTGTTCAAACCTTGTACCGAAGTTCACGCTAGGTACCAAGTTTTACTTCATAAATAAATACAAACACTGTTTACCATCGTAATAATCCTACGTAATTAAGTTCAGAACTTCAAACTTGTTTGTAATGAACTTGGCTGTTGATTTTGTCACGAATAACTGAAGCTATGCCCAAGTTTGTCTCGCTCCGTTTAGACTGTCTCATTTATCATCAGTATTGTGATTTCGACAGGTATTTTGGTGTATTTACAAGACAAAAGAGATGGTTGTGGTTTACCTATTGATATACTTTCTTTTTACGTGGTAAAATCATCACATCCTCCCACCCAGGGCAGAGCGGGAGGGACTGTCAGACTCGTACTGACTAAAATCCACGGTGTCCTTCCATAGGCCTTTACGTACCGGGATCACGGTAATTCGTGAGTCCCGTGACCACCTATATACTCGTATATACTTCAAATAAATTGCTGATTAAATGATAATTACAATTAGGTACATCGACCATTGACGCGACATGAGGTGAAGAAAATCTTAAGTCGCATTGTCTGGTTATGTTTTTTTTGTATTAAAGAAACGTTGAAAAACAATAACTCAGATTATTATGCGAACAACCATTCACAACCAACTGTAGGCCACACAAATATAGGTTCCATGCAAAAAAAAATCTGACACACGCAGCACAGTGGTAAATTGCTCAGTTACTGCGCTAATCGCACCTTCTATCAAACACCAATAAATAAATCAGTAATAATGTTTTTTTTTTGTCGGCACGTTTGGCGCAGTGGCTGAGAAATTGGACTCCTGCGCTATGTGTAGCGGGTTCAATTCCCGCACGGAACAAATATTTGTATGATCTGCAAGTAATTTTGTTCCGGGTCTGTGTGTTTGTGTATGTGAGTTTCTATGTTTGCAAACGAACCCACGATATAGGAGAAGATGCCAGTGCAGGGCAAAGTAAAAAAAAAAATGTTGCTCTTAAAAATGGTGAAGGAAAACCTCAATTAAGCAATGTTTACAGAAATAAAGCAGCCTCTTCGTAGATGCTACTAATTTGTATTTTAGCATACTTACAAGTCAACGTTCATAAATTACGTATTCGCCGGCCCCAGTAAACTTGTAAATTATGTAAGAATCGAACCCCAACACTACAAAGGGCAGATGCCGCGCTGCTTAACCATTTAGGTCAAGTGTAACCGTCCAGTTACGAATCTAGTTCGCTATTTGCATAACACTGGGTCGGTAATTAACGGTGTTGTATTTGTAGGGATAACAAAATCAGCCAAGTGTAAAAAACGTCTTTAATTTCTCTCTGTTTCGGGTCTATGTTTTTGTTGTTATTTAAATAAATTAGTTAATTAGACATGTTCTGAATACGAAATCAGTTTTTTTTTGTTATGAAACCTTTTTTATTTTGCTTAAAAATCTTAGGATGTTCGCTTAATCCTTGTTTTTCGGCCTTACTTAAGTGGAGCCATGAAATAATCAGAGAGCATCGCCGAAGTTTTTTTTTTAATCTTTATACCCACACTAGGAATTTCTCCTGTATCGTGGGTGCGTTTACAAACATAGAAACTCACATACACAAACGTCCAGACCCGAAACAACTACATGTAAGTCATACGAATATTTGTTCCGTTTAGGAATCGAAACCGCGACACGCTGAAGCGCGGTGGCTAAGCGATTGGACTGCCGAGTCCAATCGCTTAGCCACCGCGCTAACCGTGCCGTCAATTTGGTAGGTAGATGAAGAGACGACTGAGAAATAGCGTTTTTATGACCCACCCACATTGGCCTTGGGTCGGAAGAATAGGAATACACAGAGAGTCTTGAACCCATCAACAGGTTGATTGTAAATCAATGCGATGATGCAGTCCTAAAAATAAGTTCGATTTTGGTAAAGTCTACTATCAAGTGAAGAAAAATTTTAAAAAGGATACAGTTTTATAAAAAAAAAATTGGATTCTGGAGATCATACAGGCCGGTCTCATTATATAAAACACTGCTATTAACAATTATGAAATCGACATGACAAATAATATGACGTTTAATAAAGCATAATATTCCAGTATTCCTACACATTCACCTTAGGCGAGAAGTGACCGGTACAATATGTTGTGGCATCTAGTGGCGCCACAACTCCGCGATTTTATTTATACATTTTCTTTGATCTTGTCGAGAAGTTGCACACTTGGCTCTTGAGCTGCCGCGTCCAAACAACAAGAGAGCAGTGTCTTAGTGGCTGTTTGCCACCTCTGCTTTTTGCAAAGAGAGTTGAAAACTAAAGAGACGGTCACAAGTCTTTTTGTCACGTTTGAACGATGGGTACAAAGTATTAGGATGATGGTTATTACACCATTGGTCGTCAATAAACTTTGTCAATGCAACTGATAAATGGGTAGAAATTTCTTAAGTCAAATAGGCAGTCACTCCATGCTATAAATGAATTATTCCCACTTGTTTTTCCAACAAGAAAATATTACGTATTTCTGTTGGATCCTATAACAAGAGAATAAAATGCACTGGTATACAAATGCAGCTGCTTAAAATGAAAGCCAATCCAAATAAATTCACGAAAGTCTATCTTATGATGATTTTTTACGTAGTTGTGGAAGTCAGATAAGCAGTCAATTCATGTAATAAATACACTGGTACGAATGTATTTGTGGAAGCTTATCCTATGATGATTAATCTTTAGTTGCGGATGTCAGATAGGCATCACGCCATGTAAAAACTGCACTGGTATACAACTGCAGCTTTTTAAACTGGAAGTTAACCCAAAATGTATTTTTAGAAGCCTAAATATACCATTGTATCGAAAAATTTCCATCGAAGTCTTTAGCTCATCTCAATTTTCAACCAATCAACGATGCTGTCAATCATTCTCCCCAAGACAGCAACTTAAAAAGTTTTCCATTTTACTCCATTCATACCTTACTCTCATACCTGTCGTGTTTAACAACAAACGCTTCGTAAAACAAAGGAAGAGTGAAGCGATTGTTCAGATAATTTTGACGGGATACCTCCGGCCGCCTGTGTGATGGACTGACGTTATGGCCAATTTATTTTCCATAGTAGTTCTACCGCCATTGTTGTCCCCTAAAGGGGCAGTTTTGGGACGTTATTTCAGTGGTTGCTGTAGTTATAAGAATTTGTGTTATCAGAGCTATTTTAGTGATATGGGGGTGCTATTTTTGAGTGTAATATCGGAGCTCGAGCTTTGTTCTATTTGACATAGATGTTAGAGACTCGTAGCTGAAGGATGCAAGTTGCCTTTTGTTGTGATGATCTAAGAGAGGCCTTTGTTTATCAGTGGACAGGCTGTGATGGTGATGATTGGAGTTTTCCTTTGTTCTGTTTTGACGATTAAATAAAATATCCAACCGGTTAAAATACTTTGGAATAGGTTTTGTAGAAGTTTTGTTATATTGAAAATTATGTTAATAAATCGATTCAGACCTTTTTACCCTTAAACTATTAAGAGACTTTCCCTTTTGCATTCGTCTAGTATTATTTAGGCACAGTCCAAAAGCCCCGATGTTTTCTAGAGGTGTCACCAAGATCTAGCTGGATTTATCAAGAATTAAGACGACATTTCATACATCCCAAATAAACTATTTTTTGAAAAAGGCGACTAACAATATCATACATAGTAGGCATTGTGATAACAATTTGTAAAATGAAATATTCTATTCGCTAAAGCAATAGTGAGAAATAGATAGATAAAATTTTTATCACAATGAATAAATTATGATTCTGCTAAAGTACCCTTTTTAGACCGCCTGATGACAAAGCTAGATTACCAAGACACCGACCTTTCTCCCGAACACCAGTTATTTCCTAAAAAACTCTGTTAATTGCACAAAGATAACGTTATCGAATAAATTAAAGTCCATTTTTAACGTTAAATATCCCGCCAGAGATTTATTTTGGGTAATTTGCGCTTTTTGCTAACGTCTGAATTAAGTTCGTTCAGAAATAAAAAATCAGCTTAGTTGGTTCTTACTAATTAAACGTTCATTATTTAGCTTCTTTGCTTTGGACAGTTGGCCTCGGAATTAAAGTTGTTTTTGAATTTTATGATGGAAATAAACGACTGCCAAGAATATATCCGCACTGGGATTTCCTGCTTTTTTTTAACGTGGTAAATTCATCAAATAAGTCCTTCCACCCAGGTCAGAGCGGGAGGGACTGTCAGAATCGTACTGATTAAAATCCACGGTGTCCTTCAATAGCCCTTTACGTTCCGGGGTCACGGTAATTCAGGAGTCCCGCGACCGGGTTCTCCTGCTGGATTATTTACTAAAAGATAAAGCAAATTATCATGAGGAAGCATTTTTTCAAACGGCACGTTTGTCGCAGTGTCTGAGTGATTATCGCGTGTTCGATTTTCGCACGGAACAAGCATTTGTATGACATACAACTTGCAGGTCGTTGTGTCGAGCCAGACTGTTAGTACATGTAAGATTATATGTGTGTTAATGCTCATACGACACAGGAGAAACTTCTAGTGTAGGGAAACGCTATTGTAAAAAAAAAAAACGACGGGTTGCACTCTGGAAGTGCCGGCAGAAGTGAAAACTGGAATAGTAATAAACACACACGAACATTCGCGCAAGCGCCCTGCGCCGTCTTACGAATTATCGATCAGGTCACGTATCCTGACGCGAGTTTAACATTTCTTACCCATTCCAAAAAAAGTGCACAACGCCGCTAAAGAAGTGTTCACTTCAAAAATACATGTGGTACTTACAAACCAGTACTCGGTCCACCTGGTGGTTTCTTGGTTTCTTTCTGAATGTCAGATAGTTTTTATTCCATTAGTGAATACGTTATGGGCAGCAGTACTGTATTTTCAAGGTGTTGTAAAATCACTAATTAGTATTATAGTAAGCATCTACACCACTATTGATTGTCTATGAAATATATCTGTAGTCGTTGGATCCGGTCGCTCTGTCCGTCACTGCACTCTGTCTCATGTCTGCCTGAAATTAAACTTTGTCCATGAAGAAAGTATGCTTTATTCACCACCAGCATAAAACAAGGAAACAGCCTCTTATGTTTAGTGCTACCCCTGTATCGAAACTACAGTTTAGTATTTACTAAGCTACTGATAGCGACGTGTCGCGACACTATCTCGAGGCTCTGTCTGTAAGACGAGCTCGTCATAGCATACAGCCAAGATAAGGAGAACGTGTTCACTTTTACTCAACTGCGCCAAAAGGAGTGTTATGTCTTTTTCCAGAAATGCATTGCTGTAAGAACTTCTTACTCTTAGCTGTGTAATTATTGTTTTTTTTTTTGTATTAAAGTGAAAACTTCTTTAGCGGCGTTGTGTACTTTTTTTGGAATGGGTAAAAAATGTTAAACTCGCGTCAGGACACGTGACCTGATCGATAATTCGTAAGACGGCGCAGGGCGCTTGCGCGAATGTTCGTGTGTGTTTATTACTATTCCAGTTTTCACTTCTGCCGGCACTCCCAGAGTGCAATCCGTCGTTATTTTTTTTATCCTTTAAATGGTCTAGACTTTATGGGTACATCGCATTTACATTTTTAAATTTGTGATATCAAAAAATTTCTTTGTTTCTTGCCCATTCTTCTCCATACAAACCTACCCTTGCGAATGGGTGTAGAATCAATCCCATCCCTTCCCATTTCCTTTAATTTTAATAATCGACGTTTAAAAGTGCCTGTTTGATGGCCTAATTGAAATAAATGATTTGACATTGACTTTGACTTTCTTGACAGATCATTTCGAGTTCGGAGTCATTAAAATAGTAGATACGAAATAGCAAAGTTTCACAGCAAATATACGGAAAAGAGGTAAACTATTATTAAACAAAACTTATTTCGTACTTTCATTGCTTGCTTAATGCTCAAGTTCCGAGAAAATTGGCAAAAGCGTTGCATTTCCGATGGTTTACTTTGTATGTAAGTATACAGAAAACTTTGGAAACCAAGTAACATTAAACGAACGGCATGTTTAAGTTATTAGGCAAATAGGAAATGTTTTAATTAGTTTTCTTGGAAATTCTGTACAAAACTCTGTTATGGATACCAAAACCTTCACAAGCTGTATAAAATGTGGCAAAAAAAACAAACGTCGATTAGCGATCACGTATTAGGCATATTTAATACAACGTTTAGGCATATTTAACACAACGTCATTTGCAAGCGGCCATTAACAAATGACGTTTTGTTGACGCTTGCTCTACGTTAGTATTGTGTTAAGTTTCCTTAAGTGTGTGATTTCCCATCATACCTCACTTCCCTGTCTTATACACTGTTCCCCTACATTCGTTCATCCGTATCCGTACCCGTGTCTTTATTAACGGACGTACACAGTAGACCCCCTGTGTCGTGTCGTTACCGTTTTCATCTAATGTAAAAGCGCCTATACTCAACGTGTGTCAGAAAAACTTGTTCCAGGGATTTATAATTTTACCAACATAATTTAAACATCATAAAGTAGTGATGAAGATTAATACCGAAGTTGAGCGCTACTTATTGGAATTTGAAAGAGGGTAGTCCGTCCGACGACGCGTTCCGTTGCAAAGTTTCACTGTACGTTGATAAATTGCAACCACGCTTGTGGAATACGGTGACTGATAGCGTAGCCTGTTATACCGAAATATTATTTTAGCATTGCTTTTTTTTACAAGCAGACTTATTTATGACCTAGTTAATTTAAATAAAATTCCCTTGTGTTAGTACTTGCATTTCAGAATCATTTTCACCAAAATCTTGTTATTTGGCTAAGAACGAAAATTTGAATTTCTGAATATGATTCTAGGAACAATTTCGAGAACTCACTTACAAGATTGTGTTCTACTAAGAATTAGGTACAGACGCCAACACCTTTCTCAAACTTTACAATTTTCTTATTCGAACATGAACCTTTCTCTTCTATACTAATATTATACAGAGGTAAATTTGTTTGTTTGTATGTAGAGGGTAAACTCCGGAAGTAATGAACCGATTTTAAAAATTGTTTCACTAGTAGAAAGCTGTATTGGTCCTGAGTTACATAGGCTATAAGGGAGGGGGGGGGGTCAGGAGCGGGCGAAGCTGCTGGCAAAGGCTAGTTTGTAATAAAGTTGAAAATCCATCTTTCTGAAAGAAAAAATCGACTGAGAACAGAACTAAATAATTAAGACGCTTTAAAAAGTAGACTATCGCAGTAGTAATGATCGGAAAGTTCCAATCTTTATTCCATACTTGACGGCACTCTGGACGCAATGGCTGCGCGATCTACTGGTGCGCAGTGTTCGATTCCCCCACGGAACAAATATTTGTATGATCGACAAATAGTTGTTTCGGGTACGCGTGTTTGTGTATGCGTGTTTCTATGTTTTTAAACGCACCCACGATACAGGAAGAAATACCTACCTAAATCAGAAACCTACATCTAAGAAACTTAAATCTTCCTTTGATGTCGTTCTTTCCGCAAAAAAAAAAAATTCGCGTCCCAAGCGTATACAGTTGAAAATCTATTAAAGTTTGATAGATTAGGCCAATATCTTGGCGTCTGTACAAGGGGGTATATGTAGCCTTTGTGCTAATTATTTTGTAGTCCAAACCAGAGAATTTCGGGAACGAAAAATTTTACTGGAACACCTAATTACTAATTAGCGCCTCTAGGAAACGTCATTGCGGTGTCCAAAAATCGCAGTAATGAACTTTCGCAGTAACGTACAATCGTCAAAGTTGAATCATAACCCACCATAAGCTTATATTCTTACAGACATTCATAAACAATTAGGTCTACATACTCGCGTAAACATACTCATCCATGGTAACGACTTTGATCGTTGTCAATTTGACGGATTCAAACAATTTATTGTCATAATGGGTCATGATTCAACATTGTCGACTGTACATCGCGGTAATGAACTTTCGCAGTTACGTTCATCGCGGTAATGAACTTCTCAGTATTGACGTACACTCACATTATCAAGAAGCCTGATTTAAACTAAAACTTAATAATTAATTGTTTATGCCCGCCGCATTCCCCGTGTAGATGTCGGGAATATAAGCTAGAAAGAATCGAATAAAATTTAATTGCTTTTTTTTAATAAATTCTATTTCAGTAACCTATTTTGTCCCACAGCTGGGCATAGGTTTCCTCCATTTTGTGTAGCTTTCTAATACTAGTCTCTCTTAAAAGTCTTGGTCACTTTTCGTGTTCAGCGGCGTTACTTGTTATTGTCACGAATCATAATTTTGATCAAGTCACAGCTGCTCACTAACATACAATTGCAAAAAAACACATGAAAATTTGAATTTCGGGTTACTACGGAGGAATCGCCTTAACGCGTGAACAACTTTCGCTATTGTAATATTATCCCATGAAATATCCATATTGTGTTCCGATAAACACAATAATAGTTCGGATACGGGGCCGGTTTTTTTTTTGTTCTCTTTGGTAATCGATACCGTGGTACTCAGCGCACCAGTCAATCTCAGCTCTGCCACAGATTCAAGCGTGCCGTCAAATTTTCATCAACGATGGAACTTAAACATTTTACAGTAAGTACTACCGTTCATACAGCGTTAATAAACATACGTACTATTAGCCTATGGGATACTAAAGTATCCAAACCATAAATATAAATATTTATACACAATAACGCGTAAAGATTTTTTCGGAAAGAAGAATTTGTCTGCGAGCGCGACTCAAACCTGCGTCTTTCTGGATAAGTATTCCAGACGGTTAACGAACTAAGCTATCGCAGCCCCACAAGCGTGGTCGAATATTTCATTCCATTATCTTTTGGTGACGATGGACATTCTATTTTTCTTTAGCGTGTTAAAATCATCAAATGAGTCCTCCCACCCAGAACAGGGCAGGAGGGACTGTCACACTTGTACTAACTACAACCTACGGTGTCCTTCAATAGCCCTTTACGTTCCGGGGTCACGGTAATTCAGTAGTCCCTCGACCGGACCCTCTATTGTAGTAGTGTCAAACTTAGTAGTTTGCCACTACTACAATTGGGTCTGGTCGAGGTAGTCCGCGATTGCAGTATTTTTTTCTTTCTGAATAAAATCTTTATCAATACCATCATCTTCATCATTTCAGTCTATTGCCGTCCACTGCTGGATTTAGGCCTCTTCCAGGGAGCGCCATAGCTCACGATCTCCCGCTTTTTCCATTCAGGCACGGCCAGCTACCTTCTTCAGGCCATCGGTCCATCTAGCAGGTGGGCGTCCCACCTTACGTTTACCTACGCGCGGTCTCCATTCGAGAACCTTCCTACTCCACCTTTCGTCGGTTCTGCTGCAAACAAGATATAATAATAATATATATATGTATAATTAGGCATTTAGTTAGAAATACCCACTCCCAATTTATATTTTTGTTAATTCACCATGTTATTTCTGAATTCCCTGGAGGATAGAACTGACTGGAGCCCGAACTTTTTGAAAACAAAGTTAAAATTAATGTTAACGTGGGTATTCGATAAAAGCAATACTTCGAGGGTTGTGGAATTATTTCAGAATAGCTTTTGCACATGTATTCGCCGACGTGGAAGTTGAAGTTATCCCGCGGGACCGCAAAGTACTAACTACTCTTGTATTAAAAATAACTTAACATTACCTGTGTTCAGGCACGCCGCAATCGCGGCGTTAAGATCCCTCTTTGAGGAGTGGCTGGATAGGGGTCACGGCGTCCTGACCTGCTGCATGACGTAGGTCCTCACCGGACACGGACACGGAAGTTTCGGGAGGTATCCGTGTCTGAAATGGAGGGAAGAAACGCTTGGGTGTCACCACTGCGAAGATCGTCCGGAGGACAAGGCATACGGTGCAGGACTACCCCGCTTGTCCAGAGCACCGCCGTGTCCTCGCGAAGGAGGAGGCAGGCTGCGTGAGGGAGAGGACAGCGTCCTCCCTCCACCACAGCCGCAGTGGTAGACGCCCAGCGCGACGGTGGTCGGCAGACGATCTCCGGGCACCGTAGGCGCGGGCATGCGGGCAGCGAGTAATGGGCAACTCGCTGTCCGACTATGGACTATGCCCGGGTCGACGGCGCGTTATGTTCCACGCGCACCTCAAAGAGTGTCAGCAAAATGACGGGGCCCCCCTCTAGAGGACCAAAGCCTGCTGGCGTCGCGGGACTCACAAATTACCGTGACCCCGGTACGCAAAGGGCTATTGAACGTCCCGCGTGGGCCACTATTTCTTACATCTATAAATTTTTTAAAGAAAATTATAATCAAATAGCTGTTCACCGCAGGGTTGCGTAGAATTTTTTAATAGGTACATTCTCAGTACTAATTTGTCGTTCGCAGCTCGACGCTCCTGCTATCAATCCACTCGTCATTCCCAGAACCTCTATTCACGACCTACATCAACTTTCTGTGAACTACTCTCTAGTTGTTAGAATTCACACAGTGATAGGAAGTATGTATGTGCATACAAACTGTTAGCGATAATTTCATTTTCCCGGGGTATTTTTCCAGCGACGTTATTTTCCACACTGGAGGCATTAGCTATTCATGTCTATACATAAATAAACAATCCATCTTATAATATTATAATTAAAATAATGTGAAAATAACTCTGATAAGCTACCTTTTTGCATGTAGACTGGTACATATTGCAATTGAATTTTGTGTCACCTAGTTAAATGTATGTTAATGCCTCCAAATTCCTATTTATTTTTAAAGTTAGGAAAAATATCAAGGAATTCAATTATGTTTTTACACGTGTATCGCTGAAAGTCGCCTAATGAGATTTTCCAACGCACATTCCAAATGGAAAACTGAAAAAACATTAAAGGCAAAACACAGGCCTAATACCCGTTTACTCTGACACTAAGTGAAACCTAAATCATCATTAATTTTCCGAATTTAAAAGGATACCAATATTTTACATCTAAATAAAACCTAGATTAAGGTTTTATACGTATAATATTTTACGAGCCTTTTTTTAGTCTGCTAAAATCCATTTATTATTTATGGATGTTTTTGAACATAGCTGAAAATAAATACTTTTAGAAAAATACTGCATACGAGTAAACGCACCCCGTCACGCCAAGCGATCACGACACGCCGCTCTCCTGCCGGGCCTACCTTTGCATTTGCCCCAATGCTGGCGTGTCGTGTCACGGTCCGCCAAGCTCGGCGCGACGTTGGCGCTATCGTGACGTGTTTTGTGTCAAGTGACGGCGCGCTAAGGCTTTAAAATTTGTATTCTCATATTCTTTAGTTAAAAAATATGCACAGCAGATCAACGATAAATGTCGTTCGCTAATATGAACGAACGTACTTGAAAAAGAACACCCGCAGTCCCACAGGACCCGCCGTGATGTATCGAAGCCGCAGCCGACCTGTAACCGCACTTCGCCGCCATTTTCTTTTTTTTAAGGGGAAACGGGAAACAGTGAATGCAGCCATCTACGAGTACATCTGTGGAAATAATCGTGTGGAAAAGTTCTAGCGGAGTTTTCTGCTTATTGGGGAAAATGCTTAAAAATGGCTGTTTAAGTTTTTTTTTTATTTGGTGAAACATTTTTTCAAAGGTAGAATACAGTGGTCGCAGGACTTACGAATTACCGTGACCCCGGAACGTAAAGGACTATTGAAAGACTTTCGTCAGTACGAGTTTGACAGTCCCTCTAGCACTGATTGATTAAGCTAGTCTTAAATAAAAATTGCATGTAACGTTCCTGAACTGATATTTCAACTCGTGCGTTGTAACTAGAACCTCTATTTACCAATACTTTTTTTAATCGCATAATTTGTCGCATTGAATCTATAGAATACGAAAACAAAACTTCAAACGACTTCAAACGATTACCAAGAAAATCGTCGAAGAAGAAAACTGAAGCTCACGTAAAAAACAAAGTTTCCACAATAGTTTCCAAGGAATTTACCGCCTAGCTTGCCCACAATTTGCTACATCACTCGGAATAATTGCTACGGACAAGCTTTCAGAATTCATACGAGAACGCCTCATGTGGAAGCGGAGAATTTTTCTCTTACTATTTTTTATATCGTACGGATACCGCTAATCGAATTCACTAACAGAATTCTCCCGAAAGGCATTTGGTGGAGGGTTAGTGACCTCTAAATCGAGGTTACAGTCTAGGATACTGAAGGCATGACCTAAGTTATTAGACGAAACAACTATACTTTTTTATTTATAATAACTACTTGAATTAAACAGTTTAAAGTTACAAGTTATTGGTCTGTACATAATAAACATAAACCATTTGAAAAGAACAAATTAAACATACTGACAAGCAAAATTATAAATATAAACAAACCATAAGAAATAATAATAATCATTATCTGGGGTTGGATCAAGGGCCTGATTCAGAAAGCAGTTCTCCTCGATACGGCTCGCATTGGGAGGAGGTTCGTGTCTCTGGAGCCGTAACCACAGGTAGCTTGGCCCCATACCGGGCGGATCACTATTTTGATATATTTAAATGTTTTTTTTTATGGTTTTGTTTCTTTTAAAAATGTATTAATATGTTTAGATAAATGAATAAACGTAATTATTATGTAATAAACAGAAATTATCGAGGAGACGTTAGCGTCTAGGTGCGTGTACGACTTTTTGGCGTAATGTAAAATTTCTTCGTATTTTCGTCAGTTTTGGTTTACCTTTTTTTTTTTTTTTTTTTTTTGCGTGGTAAAATCATCAAATGAGTCCTCCCACCCAGGGCAGGGCGGGAGGGACTGTCAGACTTGTACTGACTAAAATCCACGGTGTCCTTCACTAGCCCTTTACGTGCCGGGGACACGGTAATCCCTTGGTCCCGCGACCCCGGCAGGCTTTGGCCCTCTACAGGCCCCGTCAATATGCTGACACTCTTTGAGGCGCGCGTGGAACACAACGCGCCGTCGACCCGGGCATGGTCCATGGTCGGACAGCAAGTCGCCCATTACTCGCTGCCCGCATGCCCGCGCCTACGGTGGCCGGAGATCGTCCTGCGACGTCCGACGCCGTGGGCGTCTACCACTGCGGCTGGGGTGGAGGGAGGACGCTGTCCTCTCCCTCAGGCGGCCCGCCTCCTCCTTCACGAGCATGACTGCTTCGCAGAAGGAGGCGACCGCTTCCCACTCCGTCTCGCCCCGCAGCATGGCCTCGACCAATGCCGGGCGCGAGAGGTCTCCGCCTATCGCCGTCGTGAGGACACGGCGGTGCTCTGCCCAAGCGGGGCAGTCCTGCACCGTATGCTCCACCGTGTCCTCAGGACGATCCTCGCAGTGGTGACACCCAGGCGTTTCTTCCCTCCCTATCAGACACAGGAACCTCCCGAAACTTCCGTGTCCGGTGAGGACCTGCGTCATGCGGTAGGTAAGGACGCCGTGACGCCTATCCAGCCACTCCTCAAAGAGGGGTCTTACCGCCGCAATTGCGGCGTGCCCGGACCTCGGTTGAGTTTTGGTTTACCTAAGAAAATAAAAAAAAAAAAAAAAAAAAAAAAGTAAAAAAAGTAAAAAGAAAGTTATATAGCTTATTGTAATGTTGAGCTTCACTGGATTTTACACACACCACGTAGGATCCGCTTCACCGACCGCGCATACGAGCGGTGTCGTGTGAAAACCGCCTTATCTCAATGGTTGTTAATAAAACCTTTCTATTCTACTGCCCGGGTGTCCTAAATCGCTCTTTACATCAATCGTACTACTTGAAACGTCTAATTGGTAATCTGAAAAGCAATTTAACTTGCGAACGCTTATAAATGATGAAAACGCTCTTTGACTTTGGTAAAGAAGCAGAAGCTTGTTATTACAGTTTGATAATGTAAGTATGAATGAATGGATTTCACCAATAATAAAATAAAAGTAATCAGCAGTTCTGCCATCAGCCGTATTCCAGAATTGACAGTATCGTTATTGCGCAACAATTATGAAACTGACAGCTCAGAGGGGGCATAAAAGTTCAATTTGACGGAATCAAAAGTGTAAAATGCATTTTAATCTAATCGTAATTAAGACAAAAAATCGATTAGAATAGTCCATTCTATCAACTCAGCCTATCGGAGTCCACTGTTGGACGTCAGTCTCTCCCAGGCTGTGCCACATCACCCTGTCCTCCACCTTCCCCGTGCAATCTGTAACAGCGTCCATCTAGCTGGGGGGTGTCCTACACTACGCTTGTCGATAAGTGAAAAAAAAAAATGAAAATGTTTTATTAGTCTCAAAACAGTTACATGCTTTTTAAATGAGTCAACCCCAGTAAGTAATTGATAATACTTGTGTTGGGGTTGTCTCGCTCTTTCCCTTAGTTACTACAGTATTGAGATCTATTACAATTATAAGTATTAAAGAAAACTAAAAATAACTAAAAACTAAAAAAAATAAAAAGGCATAAAATAAAAGACATATGTATAAACTAATTAAGTAATTGCAAGCTGCATGTTACTGTGGTTGTATGTACGTGTACTACTGTATGTTTGTTTGTTAAAACAGTGTAGTGCTGTTGTGAGTGTGTGTGTATGTATGTGTGTGTTTAGTGTGTGTAAGAGTGTGTGTATGTATGGGTGTTTATGTGTGTGTGTTTATTGTTTGATTGTGTAAGAATTATTTGAGGTGCCCATGTATTCCTCATACAATCGCAATAATTAAGGTCGGTTACTACCTACTTTATCATAAAAATAATAATTAAGTATTATAAGTTATTCTACTGCCTGCATAATATTCTTCTTCTCTTCTTCTTCAGTCTCTTTCTACCATATTGGTTTAGGCCTAATTTAATTCCTTCCACTCTTTACGAAATCGAGGTTTTTCTGAACTATTTGAGCTTGCGACCTTCTTGACGTCGTCCTTGCAGCGCATTTATGGTCTTCTTTGGGCATTTTTCCCATGGCCTCCATTCGTGACGACGTTTGCACCATCTTTAGGGCTTGCCATAATAAGAAACAGAATAGAATAGACCATTTTATGAATGTATCGCAATGCATGCTATTATTCTGCTAAGTTGGGCCCCCTGTATAGGGCCAAATCCTGCCTCTGCCTTGGGTGGGAGGACTCATGTGATGATTTTACCACGAAAAAAAAAAGTTGCCCCTTTTAGACTACCTGGTTTTATTTCATGACCGATAAAATTTACGCAAAGTAGTCTTCCTACAAAATTCATTGTAAGCGGAGGCTACTCGAAAGTTGAAGCTCAAAAATTGACAACTTGATTGATTAAACTTTACATTTTAAAACACCTGCCATTTGGCCGGTTAAGTAATTTCATGAAAAAATAATTACGTATAAATTCGAGGAATTCACGTGGTTTTTTCGAGCTACCTGTCCATTGACTCCATTAAAAATGTTCGGTTTTAATGAGGCACGGGAAGATTCATTTATTGAAAGGTTTTGCAACGGAATTTTAAAACAGGCTTCGCTTGGTTTTAAACCTTTTTGCCGTTGACTTTGTTTTGTATCCGTCTGTGGCCATTTTGAGAATTGGTTTTATATCTCTGAAATGGATTAGGCATGTATATTCTGATGATAATATTTATCTTATTCCTCGTTGCAGTTGCAAGTGTAACTGCTGAGCAAGATGTCAAGTCGGGCAGTGTTATTGGGTTTTTCCATCAGGAAATCCTCAGCAGCAGTCACGGAGTCAGCAGTCAAAGAGTTTTTGACGATTACAGGCGTGATGTTATGTTATGTAATATTTTAATGTTAATAAATCTTGCATTATATTAAACACTAGCTATTGCCAACTGTGGTATCACGCGCTACGACTTGAAATTATACCACGGAAAAAATGGGATAAAAAATATGTGTTTGTTGTAATATGCGTTAATCCAGATTATAAACTACCTATGAACCAAATATTATCCAAATCCGTTCTGTTGTTTTTGTGTGAAAGAGTAACAAACACCCGTCCAAACAAACTTTCACATTTATAATATTAGTAGGATAATTAAACTTACTCTAATGCTAATGTTTCATCTACATGAAGTAAGATATTTGTTCCCAAGAATCCACATTATACCAATTTCTTGCTCGAGGTATTTTTTAAAGACGATTGCTAGTTTGTTTAAACTGAATGTTTAAATGGTAAATTAGGTCGAACAAAACTTATTTCTTACTGAGATAAAAGCCTTCTGAAATGTAACTAGTTAGCTGATTTTTGATATGCTGACTCAACTTAAGGTAAGCTCGACACGCCCCTAGTCTGCCCCATTAGACTCATTAGCGATGGTAATAAATTGACAGAAACGCCCACGTCTCTAGGGTTCATATATGGAATCATCTGTTAAATTGTATGCGCCCCTTGTTGCTAGGAATACGATTTGAGTGGTGTTTTGTACGTTATTATAACAACTGAGACTTTTTGAGTATAGTAAATGACTTAAGGGTCAGTACACACCGAGACGCGACGAGACGGTACTGGATATGTGTATCTTTTCGTGTAGTAAATAACGTTAGTTTTTGAGTCGCTTTTAAAAGGTGCATCGCGTCTACGGAGAAATGTGTATATTTTTGTGTAGTAAAGAAAGATAGATTTTAAGTCGCTCTTTTGATATGTGCGTGCGGCGTCGCGTCTTGGTGTAAACTGACCTTAAGACTTACGGCGAATAACTTATTTCTTACTAACATAAAAGCTTCGAAATGTGACTATTAGATACATTTCCTTACTCCATAAATTAGAAGTTTCTTGATACAATCTCTTTTTCCTTTATTTATCTGGTTTGTACAAATATCAAGGCAATATCCGGTAAACAATGCTTACATAACAAGACTATTTATTGGCAATAAAACTTCGGCCATATTTCCTTGTAATTACTCACTGGAGTAATCTTTGTATAGGCCGGCGAAATACTGGGTGAATAGCTTGTATCTTAATAAAGTACCTACTGCATTTTGTTGGCAAGGATTTGCAAGTTTTTGTGGAGGGCAATGCTTTATACTGGTTGGTCTTTTGGGTATGGTATTCTACTTGGGGTCCGCGTAACACGTTTTTTTCCATTTTCCTCTGTCTGCCGCCACGACATCATTTACTCCTTTTTTTGTTTCATATCATTTCTTACACAATGCAGCTGTAGCATTAAATATTTGGACTCATATTGGACGAATTTTATTATTATCAAGGATATTCCTAACTTCTATTTAACCAAGTAAGCTAGTAAGTTAAGTAGATATTAAGGCCCACTTGCACCACAATCACTAAACGGGTTTAGCGCTAAACTGCCTTAGAATATCACTGTATCCCTGTCAAATTGTTTGAAGTTGACAGAGACAGAACGATGTTTTAAATCAGTTTAGCGCTAAACCTGTTTAGTGATTGTGGTGCAAGTGGGCCTAAAAGTACATATTAATGATTCTATTAAGTAATATTTTTTACCATTAATTCGATTCCCGTACGGAACAAATTTTTGTATGACCAGTTGACCAAGCAGTTGTTCCGGGTGTATGTATCAGAGTTTAAATGTTTTGAACGCACCCACGATACAGAAGTGTTCTAATGAAAATAACTTAAAAAAAATAGTCATTTTTATATCTCCCCATTCTATATATAAAACAAGATCGCATTACCAATGAACACAGAGAAAACAATGTCAATTTACTTATAAAACACACAACGGAGCCTATTGCAGTATTGTTTACGCAATATTATCCGTTCCAATACCAACTGACACAAATAAATGTTCGATGAAATCGGTATTTACTAGGAAAAAGGGACCTTAATCCCTCCCACTATATCCTGAAATCAACACCCTCATTGGATTTAATGGAACTACTCGTGGACCGCTTTGTTAAGAAGGTTTTATGACAAAACTTTTTTGTTGCTTTTTTACGAAGCGCGTTAAGATCCGTGTCAATAGATCCGATTATTTTTTTATACAGTCGATTTAGTTTGTTGCTGTTGAAAAGTTCGTCTATAGTTTGTATTTAAGAGTAGTTACTTATTTTTCTAAATGATCCATCATCTGCCTAGCCTTTTCCCAACTAACTAAGATAGTTGGGGTGCGCTTCCAGTCGAACCGGATGCAGCTGACTATCAGTATTTTAAATGGAGTGACTGCCTATCTGAACTCCATAACCCAGTAATGGGTAAAACGATACCCCTTGGAAAGACTAGTTGTCAGACTTTCGAGCTTCTGACTGTGATTAACCACTGTCAGATATCTGCAAATGATAGCCGGGACCAACGGCTTTACGTGCTTTCGAGGCACGGAGGAAACTTGCTATGTGGCTTGCTATGTATAAATGGTCATCCATCCACAGACCAACCTGGGCAAGCGCGCCTCACAGATCGATCTTCAAAGTCATAAAGTTCGACCTGGTGGCCTACCATGACGTCTTAAAACGAGAGTAGTTCCGCTGAGGGAAAGAGACAGAGCTATACAACTTAGCGCCATCTCGTTCCCTCAGCGGAACTACTCTCGCCCTGGTACGGCTGTTATTATTTAGCCACGAGCTCCTTTTTCATGAGAATTATATGTCTAAATGACTGAACCAATGAAAATGAAACTAGTAAAGTTTTAATAGCATCGCGTTCATTTTTATTTTATAGTTATCGGAAAACGTTTTCGTGTCGTCAGTTTATAAACCTATCCGAGTGCATTTGAATCCATGAAAAAGTAAAAATATAACAGACATTCATCCATCGGTCCTCACAGAGCTTCCCGTTTATAATACAAGTTTGAAATGTATCTTGCCCTAAAATTACACTGAATTAATTCCTTACTAATTACCCCTCTATTCTAATCATTCAAAGACACAATATCTCACGTATTTTAATCCTACATTGCTAAAATCCTTAGGCTTATGTCAGTTTATGAGATGTTATGACAGGATCAACACAAACAGCTCAGCGTCATAGTAATGATTATTAATAGCATACTACTAGTAATAAATTATTACAACGAAGGATATTATTGCTCTTCTAAGGCCAGGGGTGCCCAAACTTTTTCATTTATCGCGCATTTAGAGGGAAGAGGTCTTGGCCTAAGATTATAGAACGACCAAATTCTTATTAGGCTACTGAGAAATGAATGAGAAATGAAGAAAAATAATCCCCTTCGTTCGATTCCTACTTAAAACAAGTGAACATTTCCAAGGAAAACATTTAAATATGTGAGTGGCGCTCAGCTCACTCACACATTTATAAAATCAAAATCAAAAGTTTTTATTTCACATAGGGCCATGAGGGCACTTATAAAACGTCGACAGCAGGTGCTCGGTTCGGGTAAGTCGATTCCATGGAGAAGAACCGGCAAGAAACTCCATTGTTACTCTTTTAAAATATGGTATGGTTTTACAAACAGATTGTTACAATTTTTCAATGCTTAGATATGTGAGAAAAACGTAGGCCTGGTAACAAGGGGGAAGTCCAAACTAAAATTAGTGCTATAAAAAGTGTCTTCAGGAAAAACGTTACGTTTTGTTTTGAACACGGAATCTGGACATTTTATATCCCAAGATCTTGGCGCTTTTGAGCTCAAGATACTAATTTTGAATCTAATAACTATTGATTTTATTTAGAACTTCACCAAATTGGAACAAGGAAATCTGGATTTTAGACTGTAAGCGTGTTTCAATAGGGATCTGCTTCTTGCCAAGTCAATTTCAGGGAATCTGGGATTTACGTAGAGGAGAATGGTAAACAGCTACACCTCATGTTACAGCGCCTTTCTGTCTTCTCTAAGGCTTCGGTCTTGAACTTGGCGCGTTCAAAGAAGCCGCCCCTGAGTCACACAGTTTAAGAACCACTGTCTCAGTTGTATTAAGTGCCTGATTAATAGAGAGCACGGTGCTTTGGTACTTGCTGTTTTGTGGATTTGTGCCTCGGTCGTCCCACAGAGTCTCGTCCCACATAAAAAATTCCCCACTTGTCCCAATTTGTATGCTTCGCTCGTCCCAAAACTTAATTTTCAATATTTTATTCCCCGCTCGTCCCAATTCGTATGCCTGGCTCGTCCCACATTTTTTTCATATGAGTTAAATTTGATTTAATTGTACAGTCAGCCTAAAAACCTGACTGACCAGAAAGATAAATAACCTCATGTTGCGGAAAATTTGATGAACTAATTCAATCCGAGACTCCACTATAATATAAATTATAAAATTACAAGTTACGCCACCATGACAGTTTTTTTCTGATCAAACTTTAGGTTTAGATTGAAGGCATTAATAAAGTACACATAGCCGACCCTAAGTACAAACCCTGTGCACCCCACTGCTTAGACCACTACTATTATTATTAACCTAGAACAAGTTTTTGAATGTTTATAGCTTCGGTATTTTTGTGCGACCGGATTAGAGCTTGCTCTCTCGCTCTGCTTTCTTTGTATTAATCAATTGACCAATGACGTGGCTTTGCGTTATCAGCGCAATCGGAGCAAATTGCGGTTACAAAGTGCATCTGCTAATTTTAAATATGAGGTGTTTACATTAAGCGTGGTGTATTCATAGAGTGAGGTTCAATATTTGTGAAGTTTTAAAGGGTAAGTAATAATTATAATTTTGTCGATTTTTTCATATTTTGTGAAGTCATGATAAATGATTTGACTTATATCACTATTGTGGTAATTATTTACTTTTATATTAGTTGCTGTCTAAGGATTATGGTCTTTTATTATATGCATACTTAACTCTGTGCCTCCTGTGAAAAAGAGTACATCGCTACTTTTTAGGAGACGCAAATAAAATTTTGAAAAATATTTTTTTTCCTGTTTCCTAGGTCCTGTCATGGAGTTCTTTATCTATGGCCCTGTTTCACGAAATCGTCTAGTATTTTTTTTTAAATGAGTAACCCTTTTTCACATTAACTAGAAATTTGAACAAATAATAATTTGATTTGAGCCCTAATTCACATTAATTTTGTTTACCCATTTTAACAAACTTCAAAAAAAGAGGATGTTCTCGGTTATACTGTATTTTTTAGGTTAACCAATTTTGATAAATCTTCTTTTATGTAAAAGCTGGTGCTTCCCATATGGTCGCATTTTAATTTAGTTAACCTCCTTCATAAAATGAGGATGTTCTCAACTACAAAGTGTTTTCTGGGTGAATCAGTTTTGATGACTCTTTTGATTCGAAAGCTGGTGCTTCCCGTGTTAAAGTTAAATAAAAAGAGAATGTTCAAAAAGCATATAGCTCTATGCACAGCGTTAGCTTTGCTACCACCTGAACTTAAATGCGATGGATGGCTATATATAATGGAGGATTGTCCGAAAACTCTCAATATTGAGAAATTCAATGACTATTTTGTATCGGCATGGCTTGACAACGAATATTATCGAGGCAAATGGGATTTTTGGGGGGATATCTACAGAACAAATAACCCAGTGGAAGGTAGTAACGCTAAATTAAACAGAACATATTCGAGAAAGCTGAACATCATTAGCTTTTTGAATGTGATCAAAAACGACGCTGTTCTTTCTTTAGCTCGCCAAGGTAAACCTCGGCGTGCTGATGATATAGCTCATGACAAATATATATTTGATTCTGTAACGGCAATGTTGAATGGCACTATATCACTGGGCCATTGCCTGGAAAAAATCAGCCCTTTTGTTTATTAATGATATTAATGTGTCTATATTAATGATAAGTTTAAAAATGTTGATTTTTTGGAGATTTAATTGTTAAAATACTACTTTCTCATAAATAGTAGGTTGATTAAAATACTGTGATTGTAATTTGATTGTGATATTAGTTACGTAATAAAGATTTTTAAATATAAATATTTCAATTTATGTTGAAATACCACATTAACATAAATAACATAACGTGGTACTTCTATAAGGTACATATAGGTAAATACAAATGTGTATACGGTCTATAATTATTTGACTGTTGCTTATATACAAATGTTGATTTTTTGGAAATTTAATTGTTAAAATACCACTTTTTCATAAATAGGAGGTTAATTAAAATACTGTGATTGTGATTTGATTGTGATATTAGTCACGTAATAAAGGTTTTTTTAAATAAGTAGTTCTAATTATGTTGAAGTATCTTAGATAAATATTACATGTGTAATACATATATATATCTTAACGTGGTACTTCTATAAGATAAATACAAATGTGTATATTGATAGGTGTAACTAATAGTACTGTGATTTGGATTTGATTGTGATACTAAATAATAAAGATTTTCCTAAATTGCAATAGATCTTTTAATTATTAAAATTAAAAACATGCATCGCGGATGCATACCTAGAACTGGAAGTATTTAATATCTTTATGTTATTAGAAAAAACTATTATTTCAATTTATTGGAAGATATAGTACAATATTTTTTGTCAACTGTACTTTGAATTTGCCAGGAATGTGGGACGAGTGGTGACTTTAAAACTCAAGTGGGACGAACGAGGAATTCTTTGGAATGTGGGACAAGATAGTGGGACGACAGAGGCACAAATCGTTTTGTGGTTTCTCTTTGTATTACATCATAATTTTCATTATGTATATGTTAATTAGCTTCAAATGTTCCGAGTTCCAAGTGAGTTTGCGTCCTCCTCTTTGATCTCCACTATCTCCAGTGTACCATAGGTAATGCTCTAAACAGGATTAATGGCCGGCAATGGTAATGAAGCAGAGAATTGACGATTTGAAGAATATGGCTGGATGTATGCGGACTGCCCAGGCCCCGGAGGGTTGGCGCTCTTTGGGGAAGGAGGCTTACGTTCAGCAGTGAACCGTAATGAGCTGATAATATAAAGGCCGGTATAGAGAACTCGATTTTAAACTGACGGCATAAATATATAAGTTGGTCAGTTCTAGGTTGGATAAAGTGGCATAGGGTTTTTCCATCAGACGCGCCATGATTATGTTACAAGTACATAATTAGCATTTTGGTTACACTGAATTTGAATAAAATAATAATGAAACCTCAAAGATCGGGAGACTAAATGATATGTGAAAGAGTATTTTCAATTTCAAAATCGAATTAGCTATTTACTTTTTTTTTTTTATAAATATTCCACAACTATCACACAACGCCATCTAGTCTCAAGCTAAGCAAAGCTTGTGTTATGGGTACTAGACAACTGATTAACATACTTATATATTTCTAAATACATACATAATATAGATAAATTACACCCAGACACAGAACAAATGATCGTGCTCATCACACAAACATTTGTCCTGGGTGGGAATCGAACCCACGACCTCCGGCATAGCAGTCAGGGTCACTAACCACTAGACCAAGCGGCCTGTCTTTATGTTCACGTCGGTCGCACACTCGTGCTACCGCCTCGCCTCAGAAACATCATAGTAGGGATACCACCTGGTGTGGTCTGTAAATTTTGAAGTATTATGACAGTGAAAAGGCGCCTCTCGTGTACGAACACAGAACTAATTTTATCCAAAAAATTCAGCTCAAAATTCAGGTTTACTTTACATGAGAGTGAAAACTCGTGCTAGGGCCTCTGGCTTCTCGCGCCCGGCATTGGTCGAGGCCATGCTGCGGGGCGAGACGGAGTGGGAAGCGGTCGCCTCCTTCTGCGAAGCAGTCATGCTCGCGAAGGAGGAGGCGAGCCGCGTGAGGGGGAGGACAGCGACCTCCCTCCACCCCAGCCGCAGTGGTGGACGCCCACGGCGTCGGACGTCGCAAGACGATCTCCGGCCACCGTAGGCGCGGGCATGCGGGCGGCGAGTAATGGGCGACTCGCTGTCTGACCATGGACCATGCCCGGGTCGACGGCGCGTTGTGTTCCACGCGCGCCTCAAGGAGTGTCAGCATAATGACGGGGCCTGTAGAGGGCCATAGCCTGCCGGGGTCGCGGGACTTTCCCATTACCGTAGCCCCGGTACGTAAAGGGCTAGTGAAGGACACCGTGGAATTTAGTCAGTACAAGTCTGACAGTACCTCCCGCCCTGCCCTGGGTGGGAGGACTCATTTGATGATTTTACCACGATAAAAAAAAAAAAAAAAAAAAAAGGGCCTCTGGCTGTTCGATACCAACATGTTGAAACTGATCCCCGTCAGTTATCTGTCTCGTTAGTGAGCCCATTATATAGTAATAATATCTGCTACTATTATTTTGCTGTCCATTAATTGTTTAAACTATGCCCAAGAGATTGGTGATGGTGCCACGTTGGATGGCAAATGTTGGTCATTGGCCAAGGTAAATGTTTCTCTTGAGGCTTGGCCCCTGAGACAACTAGAAAATTTTAAAGGAAATTTCTTTAAAATAGCTGTGAGCACGTGGACCCCCTACAGCTTAGTTTTTAGTCCATTGTAAAGTATACTGTTCGTTAATAAATTTATTTAATTTATAGTTTGTTTTATCGTTTAAATATTTCGTTTTCTTGGAAAAAGATACTCGTATTTCCTATCAATTTTAGCAAATACATATAATTATGTACATTTACAACGTACTATAGTATACTACAATTCAAACAAATTATAAATAAACTAGAAATAAAAACTAACTAGTATAATGTACAAAAAAAAAAGAAAACAAATACATATGTATGATAAATGAATAATATCAACATAAATACGTGTAACCACTTTGATTCAGTTAGTAGCTGTCTCAAAGTACAAATAAATTAAACACACCAGTACCAAAACACACAGACTAAGTTACGTCCATTTCTGCTGCCCATTCCCACAACGTAAATATCAATCATTAACAAAATGTCAATCAATAAAACTAATTCGATCAATCCTAGAAATTCGACTGCTAAATATAGATAGTAATTGGAATTCAATTAAAGCTATAGTTAAACCAGAAAAGCTGCGCGCTTCGGCTTGTCTAGCCTTCGTCTTACATAGTGAGCAAGAATATTTTTCCATCCGCAGTGGTAGACGCCCACGGCGACTGACGTCTGCAGACAATCTCCAGCCACTGTAGGCGCGGGCATGCGGGCAGCGAGTAATGGGCAACACGCTGTCCGACCATGGACCATGCCCGGGTCGACGGCGCGTTATGTTCCACGCGCCTCAAAGAGTGTCAGCAAAATGACGGGGCCCCCCTCTAGAGGGCCAAAGCCTGTCGGGGTCGCGGATTTATGATTTACCGTGACCACGGTATGTAAAGGGCTATTGAAGAACACCGTGGATTTTAGTCAGTACGAGTCTGACAGTCCCTCCCGCTTTGCCCTGGGTGGGAGGACTCATTTGATGATTATACAATCAGTAATGGGTAAGTCCCGCGACCCCGGCAGGCTTTGGCCCTCTACAGGCCCCGTCAATATGCTGACACTCTTTGAGGCGCGCGTGGAACACAACGCGCCGTTGACCCGGGCATGGTCCATGGTCGGACAGCAAGTCGCCCATTACTCGCTGCCCGCATGCCCGCGCCTACGGTGGCCGGAGATCGTCCTGTGACGTCCGACGCCGTGGGCGTCTACCACTGCGGCTGGGGTGGAGGGAGGACGCTGTCCTCTCCCTCAGGCGGCCCGCCTCCTCCTTCACGAACATAACTGCTTCGCAGAAGGAGGCGACCGCTTCCCACTCCGTCTCGCCCCGCAGCATGGCCTCGACCAATGCCGGGCGCGAGAGGTCTCCGCCTATCGCCGTCGTGAGGACACGGCGGTGCTCTGCCCAAGCGGGGCAGTCCTGCACCGTATGCTCCACCGTGTCCTCCGGACGATCCTTGCAGTGGTGACACCCAGGCGTTTCTTCCCTCCCTTTCAGACACAGGAACCTCCCGAAACTTCCGTGTCCGGTGAGGACCTGCGTCATGCGGAAGGTAAGGACGCCGTGACGTCTATCCAGCCACTCCTCAAAGAGGGGTCTTACCGCCGCGATTGTGGCGTGCCCGATGATTATACCATGTAAAAAATTATATACATTTTTCCATGGAATTATCCTTCACAGACCTTTACAAGTTTTAATTCGCTAATCTGCCATTTTTTGTTTCTGACGTTCTTTGCCAAACCTTTTATACTGTCGCGCTTTGTAGTAGGTAATCACCTTTATTTGCTCGTTTAATCGAGCTTTTTTTTTTGTAATTCTATTTCTTTTTCACCTATTGAAATTTTATATTCTAACCTTATTAATGCAAATTAAGCGAATATTTCTATGAAGTGGTAATAATTTATACTATACTTTCCATTATGTGTTCATGTTTCCGACGATAGACGAAACTAACCGAAGCGCATACTTTTTCTCGGAGATCTTTGTTATATGGAAGACTCAGTCTATTTTAGGTCACCTCAAATCTCAAGATGTTCGAAATTGTATTGAACTAATTGGTATAGAAACCCTGTATTAGCATGTGTGTGATGTCCAATACTTTGTTCAGGGCTTTTGTTTTCAATTCATCTCCAATTCAAGGTACTCAGTGTGTGCTATTCTAGCGTATCTATTATAATTTTCATATATCTTACTTTAATTACAAACGCAAAAAAATACACACATGAAATAAAAATTAAAATCAGATTTATTTTTTGTTATAGTACATATATAGTATATTATGATTTCTTCTTCTTCTTCGAAGAGCAGGTTTCCTGTGTATTTATATCTAAAGAAAACACACAACAAAGATTTTATCTTGAGAAATAAAACCAAATATCAGCTTATGCTAGTGATCACAAACTATTTTTGATGTGTGTATTTCACTCAAAACTATTGAACTGATTTTGATGGAATTCGGCATAACCCCGTTAGACGATTACCAAAAAAGCTACTAATAAATAAAGTGCTTTTATACAACGAGTCTGAGGTATCTAAATTAAGTTTTTCCAATGTAAATTGGTAGTAGTAGGTGGCATTTTTATAAACCTACCCGCCTACTCCATTTTATACGCCGACGCAATGTTTTACTAATCAAGTATTAAAAAACTCTTTCTGAAGTTTTCCAATGAAACCTTTCAATCTACCCACATCTAAATTATCATGAAACTGTAATATAAAGTAAAAAACAGTGTATAAGACGGGGACGAGAGGTATGATGGGAAATCACACACTTAAGGTAAACAACACAATACTAACGTAGCGCAAGCGCCAACAGGACGTCATTTGTTAATGGCCGCTTGTAAATGACGTCCTGATGGCGCCAAACCAAACCGAATGCCGCGCGAGCATGCGTCCGTCACAGAAAATTGTTGGGAGAACAGGCCTTTGATTTCTTTTTATTCGAATACAAACGTTTCGTTGTCGCATAAGTAGTAGTAACATAAGTTTGAAAAATAAATGCGACAATCGCTTTGATAAGGACACTTCTTCTATAAATCATTTTGTAAAGTTTTATATTGCAAAAACTAGTTATGAAGTAGCTGTGGTTATTTTAAACTTGGTGATAAAATTACTGTTTTGCTGATGTAGTAGTCGTAAGCTTTTTCCTGGTCTTGGGTTTGATTATCGGGTAGAGTAAGTAGTCAGTGATTGGGCGTTTCCACTATGCGTTTTAGGAAAGGCTCTTTTATAGGATCAAAAGCTCACCTTGACATAAAATGTAAGTCTTTATTTTTATTGAAGATGTTTACCTACTTACTTTAAGGGGCTTTAGCGGTTACTTCAAAGTAGGGTGCTTACCGACATTTTCCAAAAAGTCAAAAATCTCAGGAAAATACAAAAACCTGTACCTATTCTGACTCAAAGCTGTCCCCAATAGAAACTGCAAGAAAGTTATTCGATTTTAAAGCAATTTTCTTGAAAAATGTTATATTAGCGAAAGTTGAACACGGATTAGAAATACTTCTCCAAGGCATAGACGTTCTTTAGAGGAATTAATACGGATATTCTAATTAGTTTTAAAGTTAAAAATTTAATGTAATTGCAGATCTTTACAGATCGCAAATGCTTAGACATTGCCAATCTGAACACAAAAAGTGGTCATAACTTCTGAACTGTAAAAAATAGCACAATATTATGTTTAAAGCCTTTGTCAAACAGACAGGAGATAACGAACCGGACCGAGTCTGAAGCGATAACGAACCGATACGAGACGTCAAACTGGATGCAGCGAACCGAGGCGTGGTAGTTGTTTTAACTAGCTTTTTATGAACGACGTCAAACAGAGCAAATACGCCTTCGCCACGTCCTCGCACCGGTTCGGTCACGCTATCGGATCGCTTTCGCTTTTCTATGTAACTGGATTCAAACAATCCCATATATTACAAATAAAAACGCCTCGCTTCGTATTCGCCACGCCTGTCTGTTTGACAAAGGTTTAAGAGGTAAAAATATTGGAAGTGACCTCTCCCAGGCCCCTGTTCAATTTGATCCACAATTCCCGGGATATCCTGTATAAAATACTAGGTCATTCGGCCAGGGGCGGTCTCTCATAGTACTGATTTAGGCCAAGCCTACCCTACCACAAAAACGCATAAATAAAACAAACTCATTTATTCTAACCTTGTAATAAAATAAAACAAAAATATAAAATAAACCATAACGCCTCACATAATGCATTAGCAACCTTCCGCGTCGACCTTCGTGTGACGTCATCACGTTCAGTTTACTATAACAGAATTTGAGACCACTATCTTTTTGGTCTAAACCCATTCAATAATAAACGCATACTTAAGCATCCGATTTCACATTTTCGTGTCTATACACGAAAATATGTCACGCACACATGTACGTTTGAGACACGCTGTAGACGACGTTTGTAACCATTAAATCGTTTTATGAATGAAAACGTACGGGAAAGATGAACAGAATTGCCAATTCGGGAAACAGATTTCCCACAGAAACGACAGTTTCGTAAAAGACTATTAAAGACAATTGAAAAAAACAGGTAGTATTGTCAAATCTATACATTTCAGCAAAGACCTATTATAATAATTAAAAACTGTAAGAATTTTATATCAAATTTAATAATTTGGTTTTTGGGGAATTGTGTAAATTAATATTGGCAACTCCGTGTGTTAGTGTCAGTTTATTTTTTATGCTAAAATTTGTTATTGTTTTTCACTTTTGTTTTTATTAAATCATATTTAGCTATAAGTAATACATTTTGAAACAAAAAGTAGTGTAAATATTAAAGAAGATTCGTTTGTTTACTTAAAATGGTTCTAGTTTGTGTGATTTGTGCTGACAATGTGTGTTTATACTGATTACGATATTTGTGAAAACTTATTTTTCACAACTCTTTTATAGAACTACTAATATTTTCGTTTAAATTTCAAGTTTTGTCTAGAAGTTACGTGAATTAATCCAAAAATTTCAATCTTCGAGAGTAATTCTTGCGAGTGACGTGTTTTGTAACTATCACACATTTGGAAAGATATTTGAGGTGACCGATCTTCTATTTGAATCGTCAGAATATCGTGATTATTAATCTTACGTGAAGAATGTGGTGAGTGTTTTAAATTATAAGTTTTGAAGTAGGCCGAAGCTTTCTTCCATTCGCATCGTCAGTATTGAGTAATGTAGTTAGTTTTTTTTTTTTTCGCTGGCCTACCCTTACTCTGGAACCACTGCACGCTACTGCATTCGGCATCCGATTTGTTTGATGTACTTAGTCGAAACATGTGTTGCTTATCGTTGATCCGATATTGAATAGGTATACTGAACCCTAATCAGGCGTTTGTTAGATTTATGGTTCATTCTATAAAGCTACAGATGGCATTAGTGTGAGTCAAACAGCAGGTAATAACTTATCGAAACTAATAAGTGTTCATCCAGGTTCTTTTTTAATAAAAGAACTCAAAATTTACTTCATCATTATCATATCTCTCATACTGTGACCCCGGTACGTAAAGGTATATTGAAGGACACCGTGGATTTTAGTCAGTACGAGTCTGACAGTCCCTTCAGCTCTGCCCTGGGTAGGAGGAGTCATTAGATGATTTGAACACGCAAAAAAAAAGAAAAAAAGAAATCATCATAGCTGCTGCAAGATGTCCATATATTTCCAATAGGACTGGTTGGAAGCGGCTTGTATCCAGCGTAGTCCTGTGGTTTTCATTAGATCGTCTTTCCACCTTGCAGGTGGATGTCCTATGCTGCGTCTTTAGGTGCGTGGTCTACATTCAACATCTTGTGTCCTGCCCACTGCCAGTTCAATTTGCTAATTCGCTGGGCTATGTCGGCAACTTTGGATTTTCAAGGAATCTCCTCATTTCTGATTCGATCACGCAGAGAGACACCAATCATAGTCTTCTCCATAGCTTACTAATGGTCTCTTTCAAAAATGTTTTTTTTTTTACCTTAAATGGTGGCATAGCAGGCGGCTCTGGTGAGGCCTTGTGGGGTCGCTCAGCCATCACCAGAGGGTGGACCGCTAGGAGGTTGACGACATTCACTCCACTCGTCAATTTTGCAGAAAGCTTTCCAAAGCTAAATCTTCAGAATGAAGACACCTAATGTGGCTGACGCTGGAAATTAATAACCTACCTCAGTAGCTATCTTTATTTGTCTGTAAGCAAACAAAGACCAAATTCGCCTGTTGGAGTCTGAAAGATGTCTTATCAAAAGCAGCCGTAAAAACAAAATAATGGTATTTGGATTGAGATAGATTATTATTTTGGGCGTTAAAGAATACCGATACTGTTTACGGCTTATAGAAATGTATTGGAAAACAAAAGACTAAAAGACTTCATTTATCAACTGAAAAGATACTTTAACTTCAAATCAATTAAGTCGTTAACAGTTCAACGTGCTCTTTCAATTTATATTCATTCCACGTAAGCTCAGGCTTACTCATAGAGCAACACGTATATTTGCAGTGCTCGAAAACTGGCACTGGCTAGTTATAAGAACATCCAACATTACGGCTAATAGAAATGTACTAAAAAAAAGGTTACAACTTCATTTATCCGACCGAAAGACCGAAAAGATACTTTAACTTCAAATCAATTAAGTCGTTAACCATTCGAACTGGCAGATTTCAATAGATATTCATTCCACGTGGAACCAGAAAGCCTGTACACATAGCAACACTGATATTTGCGGTGCTCGAAAACGAGATACAGGCAAGCTGTCACTATTTACGTACACTTGTGATCTTTAAGCCTCGGTACACACTGTGCGTAGACAGTTTGTTGGTAACAAACTGAATAATATAGGTGGAATTGTTTCCTGTATGTGTTCATGGAATGTTTTTCTTTGAGTAGGTAGATATAACAGGATTTTCCTTATATACAAATAATTGATTGGTAGACATATTTTTCCATAGAATCGTTTATTTTCTTTCGTTGGAACAAATATCAATATAATTGATAATTAGTGCAGATATTATCTTACATGGACGTTCTACCATTATAAACAGTCTAAATATAATATTTTGATTAAGGTCATGGCTTAGATCATAGAATGTCCAGATTCCTAGTCGGCCGCTGAGAATTGAAGCCAAAAACACAGAAGAAAAATTACCCCCGTCGTTCGATTCCTACGAAAAACAAATGAACATCTCCAAGGAAAATATTAAAATGTTTGAATATTTTCCTTGGAGATGAACACTCACTCACACATTTTTAAACTTTACGTTTTGTTTCGAAAACGGAATCTGGGCATTTTATAATCTAAGGATCTAGCGAAATAGGAGTTAGGACGCGTGAGGGAGAGAACAGCGTCCACCTCACGACCCAACTGCCTCGGGAGACGCCCACGGCAACGGACGTTGCAGGACGATCTCCAGCTACCGTAGTCGCGGGTATGCGGACGGCGAGTATGCGCGCGACTCACAGAGCTGTCAGCACAATGACGGGACCCCCTTAGAGGGCCAAAGCCTTCTGGGATCGCGCGAGTAACGAGCTACCGTGACCCCGGAACGTAAAGCGCTATTGAAGGACACCGTGGATTTTAGTCAGTACAAGTCTGACAGTCCCTCCCGCCCTGCCCTGGACTCATTTGATGATTTAACCACGATAAACAAAAAAGGGTCATGGTAATTTTTTGTCCTTTTCATCAATTTTACCGTTTATCTTTGAAAAGGAAGATAACAAACAGAGTACGATTCGTAATTCGAAACATTTAAATACTCCGAGTCGACATCAGTCGAAAATGTCTACTAATAGATTTAACAGACGACCCTAATCAGACAAAAGACTTTCCGGATAGAACGTAAGTATGAAAAGGAAAATATTGAAAAGGTGATTACGAAAATAATTAAATAAATACTCTCAAGACCTTCTGTTTGAATCAATGAAAGGATTCATTACAAACGAACGCTTTCGTGAGCAAAGACAAAGTAGAACAATGGGATGTTAAACTAATTAATATTTAATTAATAGTCTCTCTCGGTACAACACGCGGTCTCCAATTGATCACCACAGTTTAATGAAAAGGTGACATTCATCCGCGTAGCAATTCATCATTGTCATGTTTATAATTCATCTTCATCCGAGCAAGGTTTCCTCAATTAATTGTGGTCGGCTTTTTTAGGAGCAGAGGAAATTGCCTCCTTATTGCCCACTTCTACGAACAATGAGCAATTTTGTTGAAAGAATAAGTTGACGGGGAAAAAGATCAAGAGGCGGATATGATAGGATAATACGCATCGTATGTTTTTATGGACTGTATTAAGAGCTATTACTTGGAACATAAAGCGATCAACTACGGACATTATTTTCTTTGATGTGTAACGTTAGCATAAAATTGTAATAATATTTTACATTGCAAGTGAACCGGACAGACCGACATCCGAAATTAATAACTCATTCATTGGGCACCTGTGCCGTAATTTATTAATAAATTCTTTCGATCATTACTTCTGGGTTAATTCATACAATGATTAATGATAATGGAATTGTTTATTTTCAAGTAGATTTTCATTAAGGGGGGACTACACAGCGCTTTGTCGCTTTTATCGTCGATCAAAGAGTAACACCCAGAGGAAATTATCTCTGGGTTTAGAGTAGTGTGTGCTAGCTTTACAACGGGTAGTAATTGCATAGTCGGACTATAAAGTCTGAACCATCTGGCTCGCACTCCGCCCCAGACAATTTGGGTCCCAGCCTGACGCTAGAAATGTACGAGTATGCGTTAGATCGTTTTCACGCGTTTAAGAGTATCTAACAAACGGTGCCGAATTGCTACAAGTCCGTTTCTTGAGCACAAATTGACTTACTGACCTAACTTACCCTAAAACATGGACGATTTGTGAACGGACTAAGTTCCGAATTGTAGCAAATGGATGTTTCGGGTTGCAGTAATTGAAATATCGTAGTTAGTCGTGCTTGGATACTAATTCAGCGGACCAATTGGAGTTTCACTGATTGTGTGTCGGACTAATGACTGAATAAATAAGGATTAACGCGGCTAGCTGAGGTTGTGGTTTTGGTTTCGAGATTAATTTTTCGTAACAAATGGATGTCCTTTATCACTTTGTCTCGTAATTTACCGCAATTTAGATTGATTTAGAGTACAGCCTTGAGAATGTACTGATTAGAAAGATCGATAGACTTACGTACAGACGCTAGCATATCAACCTACCCCATTTTGTCAACTCCCAATCGAACATGAACCTTCTTGTTTTGCGATACAGTTGAAAATCTATTCAATGAAGACAGATTAAGTTAGGTTGATGTGCTGATGTTTGAACTTACCTATTTATAAGGAAAATTAAAGTAAAGATTTTCAAAAATATGGTGTGCGTCGTATAAAAACTGAGAAGAAAACCTACTGGTTCTTAGATTGAACGTCACTTTTCACAAGTAAGCAGAAGACAGATCATTCTTCAAATAAGATAAAAAGTTTTGTGGTTTAAAAACTTTGAGTGATAAATTGAAAATGATGCGATATGACAACGTTGCCAAATGCCATTATAAAGAAATGTAGTGTCAATAATTCATTTATGGTTTCTAGATGGTTATTCGAGATCGCATGCATGCATTGCTACGGCGTCAAGTTTTTTGAGGTAGCGTGCATTCGTTCTGAAGTGTATTATTAGTAAACTTACAACGAGTTATTTGGTTTTTTTTTTCTAAGTTCTGTATAACTTTGATTATGTAGAGAGGATGAGTGAAAAGCTATAATAGAAGTTAATCTGATGCAATGACCGTACTGTTGTTGTTCTTCAAAAAGATCTGAATGAAATATATTTTTATTTTAACTTAGCCCCTTTATAGGAATCCATGATACTGGTAAACCCTATATTGTGAATTTACAAACATTTAAACTCACACATACAAACAGCCAACCCTGAACAACTACTTGCAAATATTAATTTCGTGGGGGAATCGAACCCGCGACACGCAACGCAGCATGTATGTATGACCAAATGACCATTGCAACGCTCTTGCGGACACGGACGAAGTAAAATATATGATTATTTTATGATATTAGCATAATTATAGCGTTCTGAACTTTCTGCCTACCTCCATAAGGAAGGCGGGTGGGGTTGTGTTTGAATTTAGTGTCGTGTGAAATACGTCATAGATAATAGACACGCGTCAGTGTGTGAACCGCTTTGGCTGAAACGTTCCCCCAGGGTCGGACTTACCGTAAAAGCCCGGATGGCTCCTCACAAATCCGGGCTATCGCTGTTCTGAAATTTTCTATACCAATTTCAAAGATGACTTGCTCAGTTTCAACCATTTTTAAGAATGTTTTATTTAAGTGTCAGATTAAGAGCGCGTATTCTGAAAGATGGCAACCTCGCAAATAGCTGTCAAATATTTACAAATTTTAATTAATGAGGCTTTACTGTATGAAAATAAGAAGTTCTCTCCGGACTCTGTAGTGCACTAAAACATTGATATAGGAATGCAATTAAAACAATGAATTTGATGTTTTAACTGTTCCAGGTATATAAAAGTCATTTGGAAAGTTCCCAAATGCTTTTTTTACATCTAAAAGTATATATTCGGTGTTACGATATTAATTATTGCATTCCCTTTTCATTTTTAGTGCACTACAAACCCATATTTCTTATTTCCATTCAGTAACATTGCTAAATTAATTAAAACTTGTTAATATTTGACAATTATTTGCGACGTTGTCAGCTTTTAGAAGAATACTTGACGCCCTAAGAAATCCAAAATTAAGAACAAGTCTATCCCCTCCCCCGTTTACTGCCCTATTTCTTCACTTTATTTTGGATGATAAGTTAGTTTTTTTGCCTATAGCGATAGACGGCATGCTTTGCTAGACAAGAAAGTAGGTATACTTTCTGGCTAGACCCGCAAGCCAGGTCAGTGAGGGGTTCGCGCAAACTAGGGCCCTGCAGGCAAACACCAGTCCGACCCTGCGTGTCCTCGTCCTAACACAAGTGTTAGCATATACTAGGTAATTGCGCCGAAGCAATCCCGCCTTTATAGACGGGTAATTTAGCTTAAAGAGCCAACTTAATGCTATTACTCGTGCGTAAAGTTTAACAGTTCTAGTGTACTAGCAAATAGAATACGTAATGAAGTTTACGAATCATAATGATGAATTTGAATATGTTGTTTCGTGAATAACTATACATTTAGTGTTTACCCACCGAAAGCCTTCATTACCTGACTACGGCAAAGCCAAAAGGAGGGTTATGATTTTGACCGGTATGTATGTATGAAAGTTTGTATGTATTTATGTTTGTTTGTTCCCTCATAACTTCTAAACTACTTATTATTATATGACAAACTAGCTTCTGCCCGCGGTTTCACCCGCGTCATGTTAGGCGTTTGGCCCTATGGTCCCGTCCCGGTCAGTTCCCTTGAGGAGCACGTGGAACACGCCGCACCGTGGCTCGGGCCTTGTCCTTTGTCGGACGGCGAGCTACCCATTACTCCCCGTCCGCAAGCGGCTGGAATATGCCCCGCGATTTGTTGCCCCGTGGCTGGGGCGATAGGTAGAGGATATCTTTTCCCGCACGCATTCCGACTGCTCCCCATTCACCTCGCCTGCCACCGAATCCCTGAGGTACCTCCCGCAATAACCGTGCCCGGGAGGACTTGCGTCAGGTTGAAGTTGAGGCTGAGGACGCCGTAGCGCATCTCCAACCACTTCTCAAAGATGATCTTACGACCGCAATTATGACTTGCCCAGGCAGTCATTATTTTATTGTAGTATTATTTTGAAACTATGATATCTCCTTAGATATTCATTAAAATCAAACGATGTCAAGGGCAATTTTGTTCAAAATCAAATGCTTGTGATGATTAACGTATTTATTTGGATAAGGATTAATATCATGTTAATGAAAATACCTTCGCAAATAATGAAGCTCTTTAAAATCAAATTTGATTTCCACAAAAAAGGTAATAGTGACTTAACCTTAAAAGATAGACATTTCGCGGACTTTATTTTAGAACTTTTTTTGAGAAATAATTCCGTAGTACATAATTTTTGCGTATCTTTAACCGTTTACGCAGCGCACGCAACGGAAGCTCTCGAAAAGGAATTCATTTTCCCGATTTTGAAACATTTCTCACTGCTGCTCCGCTCCTATTAGTGATAGCGTGATGTTACATAGCTTATAGCCTTCCTCGATAAATGGACTACTCAATACTGAAAGAATCATTCAAATCGGACCAGTAGTTCCAGAGATTAGTTCGTTCAAACAAACAAACAAACTCTGCAGCTTTATAATATTATAATAAAATAATAAAGTATATAAAGTATAGATGAGGTGTCGTTAGAAGCGTCTCAGTTGTCCGCTGGTGACGTGTTACCAAATCCGATATGCCGCCCCCTAGGGGATGAAGTCGTAACCGAATGAAAAAAAAAAACTGTATCGACATGGGTATCAAATTAAATGGCTTGATGAGCACATTTGAAATATTTATACATTATAAAGTTTTTACTAGCTAATTTGCTGTTTCTAATAGTGTCAATATGGGTATCAAATAGTGGTAATTTTTAAATTCACAACTCAAAAACTATACAGATAACATAAATTACTTACTGCAAATAATATAACTACAAATAAAAAAATAAGTTAAAAATAACTAAAACCCGTCTACGAAAAAAATCGCGCTCTTTTATACTTTTCAGTGCGCGATTTTTTCGTAGTCGGGTTTTAGTTATTTCTAAATTATTTTTTTACCAATGGTTTACATAAGTATTACTCAGGGATTAATACCACAAGACAATATCTAACACACATCGTCTTTGGCCTGAATACCGTACTCTGAAAGTATGTTAAGTCGCTGTTGTAATAAATTAAGAAAGATGCTGATTCGCGTACTCGTCTCTAGGGTTAAGTGTTTTCGATAGGGCTCTTATTTGCAGATAGCCTGATGGCCAGTACTACTTAAAAAGGCAACAGAGTTTACTGAGCCTCATTAGTAATCCCAGTATTTTTTTTTTATTTTTTACTTGGTAAAATCATCACATGAGTACTCCCACCCAGGGCAGAGCGGGAGGGACTGTCAGACTCGTACTGACTAAAATCCACGGTGTCCTTCAATAGCCCTTTACGTACCGAGGTCACGGTAATTAGAGAGTCCCGCGACCTAGTAATCCCAGTATTAAAGTAAGCCTTTTTCTCGGGATAGAACAGAGGAGGAGAGGAGGTCTTTACCTTTTGATATGTTATGTTGTGAAGAATGAATATTCTATCTACTGTTGTATAAATTGAATGATTGTTGTGTTATCTGTTTACTATAAGCTGATAATCAGTGTAAAGGTGATAGACATTAGACACCTCGGCTGAGCGATTCATTGCTGTGGATACATTGCGTGTGGCAGGTTCGATTTCCGCACCCACAGTGTTGCCCCTCACTAGTATTTTGTTTCTGTATCATGGGTGCGTTTATAAACATAGAAACTCACACACACAAACATGCACACGGTACAAATATTTCGGTTCGGGTGTTTATGTATTTGAGTACAAATGTTTGTAAACGCACCCACAACACAGAAGAAATCAATAGTATGAAGCAACGCTTTAAAAAAAAAACAAAAGATTAGCCAACATTTTTTTAAACATTGCCCCACACTAGGAATTTCTCCTGTATCGTGGTTGCGTTTACAAACATAGAAATCGAACCCGAGACACATAGCGCACGAGTCTAATTTCTCAGCCACTGCGCCAAACGTGCCGTCACATTCACATTTATTGCTTTAGTATGAATTGATAAGTAAATAAAGTTGTTCAAGCGTTAGTCCTAATCAAACATAACAATAAACAACTACATCAGTGAAACAAGCAAGACATCAAAACTTACTAATACTACGTACTAATAGAAGTAATGAACTACTAATTAAACATTAGTTAGTAACTTGATACCTTCATTAGTTGTATTAGTAAGTTCTGATATCTTGGTAACTAATGATTCGACAAAGTTAACTTTAGTAGTCCACCTCCTAAAAGTTCACAGGCTACCTGTTGTCCCTGCGGGAGACGCCCACATCAACGGACGTCGCGAAGTGATTTCCTGCCACGGCAAGCGCGTGCATGCGGACGGCGAGTAATAGGTGACTCGCCGTCCGTTATGGATTGTGCCCGGGTACGCCGGCGCGTCGTGTTCAACGCGCATCATAAAACTGTCAGCAATCAGACGGGGCTCCCCTTAGAAGGTCAAAACCTGCCGGGGCCGTGGGATTGTCTCATGAGGTAACAGAAACCCTTTAACGTAAATGGCTATTGAAGGAAACCGTGGATTTTGTTCAGTAAGTCGTTTTACATGGCAGACAAAAAAGAGCTGTGTATTTATGTCACGTTGACATGACAGAGATAGTGTTAGGTTTATTTTCGTTACGGAATTTCTTTATTCGGTCGCCGCGCTCAAAGCCCGCGATAAAAGCTATGCAATAGCTTAATTTTTTTTTGTGTTGGTACGCCTCCACTGTGTTTGGCAGATATGGGGTGAAAAATGAAACAAAAAGAAATTTGCAACCTTTATGTTTCACAAGGCTTCAAAGCGCTAGCTGGACCCGTATTTTGTTTCCTTCGATTATTTATAAACTATGAAAATCCTGCCACAACAATTCGAGGTGAACACAGCTAGCTGAATACAATATTTCTACTTACTTGTGCATACTGTTGTGCCAGATTTTAGGTTTGTCGTTGTAGCAGACATAATAAACTCACTGAATACTTCAAATACACTGTAAATATCTTAATAATATAATAATAGGTAAGGCCTCTGGATTTCACTTTCATGTTAAAATCCTCTAGTCGAATCTTGTCTTGGTACAATCTTGTATAAACCATAAATCGTATATTAAAATAATAAATAAAATATTTCTACAAAATTAAAATGCCACCAGCCAGTAGCAAATTTTTATAATACTCAATGACATACACGGAGCTTCAAAAGAAAAATATATCCACGTCAACGTATTAATAATAAAATAAAACAAATATTTTTCGTGAAACTCACAAAAAAAAAATCCTAACCAGAAAGAAAAATATGGCTTTTCAAGTACGCTTGAAAAATAAATGACCCACATATATTTTAATTACCAGTACGGAGCCCGCATTCTCCTCTATCGGTTTTATTTGCACATAGCAACTAGCTAAACGGTTGACAAAGAGCCACTAGCCCAACACAAACAAGATGGATCAACTGCCATCACCCTTTGTGCCAAACTTCGGTAAATTAGCATAAAGGCCGGACAAGACTTTCGGGTTCCTGCCACGACAAACAATATAAGTAGGTAAACATAATTTAGACACTGCTTACAAATTGATGTACAGATAGTTTACGTAAAGGAGAAGTTTTGGTAATGGTCTAAAGCTGGGTTTCTCAAAGTGGGATACGCGAACCCCTAGGGCGAACCCCCTCATTTGACGGCAGGGGGTTCCCGACAAGATAGAGAGAGAAGTACGTAATGGTGGCTCGATAACTGGCAAGTGCGCGCAACTAAATACAGAAATCGACTTGATACCGAGTCAGAATAAAGGTTAAAATTGTCCAAAATTACTCCTAAAATTTAATGCATTTGTGACAAGAAACAAGCACACCCATCAATAATATTAAAAAAGATATTTCTTTTGTCAGTTTATTTGTTACCTTTTATTCAAATGAAAACCTTATTTTCTTCAACAGTCAATTTTATTATTTGGGGGGAGGGTTTAAGTAGTTAGTTAGGGGTTCGCTGTCAGCTGTAAATTTTAACAGGGGTTCGTTAAGCCCAAAGTTTGAGAAACCCTGGTCTAGAGTTTTTCCATATTATACTCGTAACTTCATGGAAATAAATACGAGTATTATGATGAACCTCTCTTTTTAACATAATTTTCTATTTCTTGAATGACCATCCGTTTCTGATTCCGATATGATGGTGATCTAAGTATTGCTAAGTAATCTACGTTATCTACGTATTAATAAACTTCATCTCTCTTGAAATTATTTCCCACCTGATCAAATAAAGGTACATAAACACTTTAACTGATTATTTTCATAAAAAAATACTATTATGCTCGAATTCTTTATTTCCTTACTGCAGTATTTTTTATGTGTCTACTTTATGCGAATGCACACATTGAAAAACACGAGATGCCTAGTCTCCCAGAAAAACATCCTTGATGTGACTTGAACCACTGATCTTTGGTTTTGGTCACCTTGTTCCGTCGACTTCCACTAAGTGTACGCCTGCTGGCTTGGTCAGGACTCTAAATTGTGGTACAACAACTCATTGCGTATCCGGCAGATGCCTACTCAAAGGGATATAAATAAAAAATACTCATACTCTCCAGTGCATTCCTAATAACTTATTCGCCTCCCGAGTCCAATACGTGCACTTCTCAACGTTCAAACAAAATGTGGGTGACCTATTTACGCAGGCAATTACACTGGAACTAATCTCATCACGTTTTAGTGGCTAAACTGATACCTCCTGCTTTCCCGGAGGCCTCTTTGTTGTTAATAAGTGCCTAATTAGTTTCTCTGCGGTAAACCCTAAGGAAACTTAAACATTGGAGACTGGAAATGGATACAAATAAGGGTTTGGTGGAGTTTTGAGCTGTGTCGGAAGCTGAGTAACTAGACTAGGTACGTGTAGTTTTGTTGGCTTGAGTCATGTGGGTGTAATTCTAACTTTAGTTCTGTCTAGGTTAAGTTTTCTAAGGTACTGGAGATTTGTTTAGGAAAATTATCCTTGAATTTAGCTTAGCTGAATTTGTGTTCCATCTTTCTGAAATACATCGTGTATATTATGTAACTGTATTTTTGTATTCTAACTGTTTAATCTTGGCTAACCTTTATTATCTTCAACACCCAGACGGCCAAGACATATTATGAGTATATCAGGGTTATCGATTACTTTAACCAACCGACGATGACGAGACGATGTAAGTGGCGGATTGTCTTTCAGCATGGCGGGCGATCTAATGGTGAGGCTTTTTTTTTCAGAAGTGGACGACATCTTCCGGCTGATGATGATGATGATGATGAGGTTAAAAGAAATCTAACAATTCGTACTATTGGTATAAAAGAAGAAGCGTTATTTATTATAGAAAAGTCAAATATGTTTTGAATTTATCACGTGCCAGAGTAGATTATCCCCTTAAAAGTTAGTTGGTACATTCATGTCAAAAGTATCCCATATTTCTGTTTCCAACATGTCCTTAAGCTTCTTACAAAAGTATTTAAAAGAACGTTGCTTGGTCACTATAAACTGTAACGTAACCACATTTCTTGTAATTAAACTGTGATATTTTCTGCTTGGTGCTAACAGGGCAAATTGCCAAGCTTCTCTTTCCACTTTACTCGGTTTCGGAGTGGCATTAAACTGACATTTTGAAGATTGTTTTTGAGTAATAGCATTAATTTGTATTATAGTTTCTTATTAAGCAGATATAAGGAACGATTCTTCTGAGGCCACAAGTCGTTTAAGTTAAGAGTATCAGTAATGTAATGAAAGATGAATAGACGCGCAGGAGTGAATCGAGACAAAACTTTAAAAGAGATTTCAATGTTGAATTAAAAGTACCGGTGACTAACAAGAGTACTTTATTTTATTTGTTTAATAATACTTTATTGTTTACAGACATATTGTGCAATATACCTTAATAATTCTATGTTTAAATCGGATCCAAAGTATTGTCTCGATTCTGCTTGCGTGCTTAACACCCTGTTTCACTCAGTACTTACTTTGTCTAGTAACATGATTTCAATGGCATTCATTTCGCCAGTTCAACAATATTTGACTGACGACTGAGTTTCCTCTTTAGATAGGGGCCTAAAAGGACGCCTTTTAGGTTGGAATGTGGGTTAAAATGGCTGCGGAAGGCAGAGGACAGGGTGTTATGGCGTGGTTTGTGAGAGGCCCTTTTTTTTTTGCGTGGTAATATCATCAAATGAGTCCTCCCACCCAGGGCAGGGCGGGAGGGACTGTCAGACTTGTACTGACTAAAATCTACGGTGTCCTTCAATAGCCCTTTACGTACCGGGGTCACGGTAATCCGTTGGTCCCGCGACCCCGACAGGCTTTGGCCCTCTACAGGCCCCGTCACTATGCTGACACAACGCGCCGTCGACCCGGGCATGGTCCATGGTCGGACAGCGAGTCACCCATTACTTGCTGCCCGCATGCCCGTTGTGAGAGGCCTATGTCCAACAATGGACTACAATAGGCTGAGTTGAATGGCTGATTTAAAAGCCGCAATTTTAATTCAGAGGTTACGTTTTATAAGAAACTAGCTGTGCCCCGCGGTTTCACCCGCGTTTTTCTTGTTTCCGTGGAAATACCGAGATAAAATATTCAATAGTCCATTTATTGAGGGATCAATAAATGGACTATTGAATTTTTAAATAGTCTTCATATCAGATCAGTATTTCCCGAGATTACCGCGTTCATAACAAACAACCAAACTTTTCAGCTTTATAATATTAAGAAAAATATAGATTAAGTTAAATTGTATAAGTCGCAGGCAATAGCTGTCTATCTGTTCGACATTCAGCCAGATACATAAGACTACAGGCGGGAGTGTCCGTCCACTTTAAACCGGGTTAAAATATTATTATAAAGTACTTCTGAGTAAATTATATTTTTCGTTTTATTTTCTTGTGGCAGAAGAATATATTGATTGTTTCCGCAACCTGATCTTGACAACGCGACATATAGTTGGCCGTGCGAAAAACAGTCTTGCCGTAAATCTAATCCTACATATTTAAATGTTTGCCCCTGTGATCTATTTATCGTTACGGCAGAAGATAATTTAATTGGGAATGGGACTCTTTTAAAATGAAAAGGCAAATCATTTGGAATCATTGGGATCCGAGGTATAAGTACTGTTTGACCAACCGCTAGACCAGTCAAAACTGTTGCAACAATCACGTTATTGCGAAGAAATTTAACCTGAAGTCGAGTCCCGTTACATAAATTTGGTGGCTTTTTTTTATCGTGGTAAAATCATCAACTGAGTCCTCCCACCCAGGGCAGGGCGGGAGGGGCTGTCAGACTTGTACTGACTACAATCCACGGTGTCCTTCAGTAGCCCTTTACGTACCGGGATTACGGTAATTTGTGAGTCCCGCGACCCCGGCAGGCTTTGGCCCTATACAGGCCCCGTCACTATGCTGACACTCCTTGTGCGCGCGTGGAACACAACGCGCCGTCGACCCGGGCATGGTCCATGGTCGGACAGCGAGTCGCCCATTACTCGCCGCCCGCATGCCCGCGCCTACGGTGGCCGGAGATCGTCTTGCGACGTCCGTCGCCGTGGGCATCTACCACTGCGGCTGGGGTGGAGGGAGGACGCTGTCCTCTCCCTCACGCGGCCCGCCTCCTCCTTCGCGAGCATGACTGCTTCGCAGAAGGAGGCGACCGCTTCCCACTCCGTCTCGCCACGCAGCATGGCCTCGACCAATGCCGGGTGCGAGAGGTCTCCGCCTATCGCCGTCGTGAGGACACGGCGGTGCTTTACCCAAGCGGGGCAGTCCTGCACCGTATGCTCCACCGTGTCCTCCGGACGATCCTCGCAGTGGTGACCCAGGCGTTTCTTCCCTCCTTATCAGACACAGGTACCTCCCGAAACTAAATTTGGTGGCTTAAGATTTCTAAGTAAAATAACTGGGGCACCAATTTTTAACTTGAGAGAATGTGGCGGGAGGCCACTCGGGTTTAGAGAATTAAGAAATTCCTGTGGAAAATGGACTGCATCTTCTTGATCCATTACATTATCAATAGTGTAGGTGACTATATCCCCTGGAAGTTTAGTTAAAATTAAATCGTTAATTTCGCCAAAACTACTGTTTCTCGCCGCCAATATTGCTCGTTGACACATCCATTGATAATCTTTATTTTCTATTTCGACGATATCTGGGTAAACTTTAAGATCTTATACTTACAATCATCAACAAATATATTTCGAAAAACATTATTACAGCATTTTATGTTGATAAAAAACTCTATGGCCCATAACTCACTAATAGGTACCAACTCTTAACATCTTACAAACGTGATAACTTTTAAACGAAATATCCGATTGAGATGAAACAAAAAGTATTTTACTTCTACATAAATACCCTTGATAACATAATGCTTAATTTCGATAAAGATCAATATTACGATACATATGTAACGTAGTTTTTTTTTCTTCAGACGATTTAATAGTTATTTTGAACACAAAATCGGTTATTGTGATTAAACCACGATAGCTAGATATATGATTTCGCGGACTTTTTTGTAGGTCTTAATGGGATCTACAAACCCGTAGTACATCATTTTGTTCTATTGTCAATAGTTTTTGCAGCGCACGCAAAAATAGGTTTTTAAAAATAGTTTTTACACCTTGTGTTACAAAAAGCAATTTTATTACGGATCCCTAATTTTGAAACAAAAAAAAACATAGCCTATAGCCTTCCTCGATAAATGAACTACCCAACACTGAAAGAACGTGCCTACGGTGGCCGGAGATCGTCTTGTGACGTCCGTCGCCGTGGGCGACTACCACTGCGGCTGTGGTGGAGGGAGGACGCTTAACTTGAGAGAATGTGGGGGGAGGCCACTCGGGTTTAGAGAATTAAGAAATTCCTGTGGAAAATGGACTGCATCTTCTTGATCCATTACATTATCAATAGAAGTGTAGGTGACTATATCCCCTGGAAGTTAAGTTAAAATTAAATCGTTAATTTCGTCAAAACTACTGTTTCTCGCCGCCAATATTGCTCGTTGACACATCGATTGATAATCTTTATTTTCTATTTCGACGATATCTGGGTAAACTTTAAGATCTTATACTTACAATCATCAACAATTAATATATTTCGAAAAAGATTATTACAGGATTTTATGTTGATAAAAAACTCTATGGCCCATAACTCATTAATAGGTACCAACTCTTAACATCGTGATAACTTTTAAACGAAATATCCGATTGAGATGAAACAAAAAGTATTTTACTTCTACATAAATACCCTTGATAACATAATGCTTAATTTCGATAAAGATCAATATTACGATACATATTTAACGTAGTTTTTTTTCTTCAGACGATTTAATAATTATTTTGAACACAAAATCGGTTATTGTGATTAAACCATGATAGCTAGATATATGTTCTCGCGGACTTTTTTGTAGGTCTTAATGGGATCTACAAACCCGTAGTACATCATTTTGTTCTATTGTCAATAGTTTTTGCAGCGCACGCAAAAATAGGTTTTTGATTTTACACCTTGTGTTACAAAATAGCAATTTTATTACGGATCCTTAATTTTGAAACAAAAAAAACATAGCCTATAGCCTTCCTCGATAAATGGACTACCCAATACTGAAAGAATCATTCAAATCGGACCAGTAGTTCCAGAGATTAGCGAGTTCAAACAAACAAACAAACAAACTCTGCAGCTTTATAATATTATAGTATAGATAGTATAGATGTAATATAAAATCTTATGTAACGTCCATTGTACAGAAAAATCTCATAAAAAGCTTATAAGTTTTCGAATAAAAAGACTTCTTCTAGTGTTTAACTTTTTTATTAAGGCAAGTAGAGATCGTAGCCGTTTTGTGTCGACAAAAAAACTTATGTTAACTTGTAACTGAAGAATAACTGCCAGAGTTACTCGTGAAAAGTACTTTTTCTTAACTTAGGTTGTACTGAAAGTAGGGTTGGTAACTATAGCAATTTGGCAAGGTAGACATCTGTGTTGGAGTTTTCCTAGGTATTTCATTTCTTTTCTACGTGTTTTAAAAGAAAGGGTAAATGTTTGTTCATTCCATACCTCGGGACTTTTTAGTTTTTTTTTTACGAAGACTATTTTAATTTACGAGACGTTTGACGCAGTGGTTTAGCGATTGACTGGTGTGTGTCTTGAATTCGATTCATGCAAGGAATGTAAACATATTATGTTTGACAACAGAATCTGGCTTAATGACTTTCCTTTTAAACTGTTTGTAACAATCTATTTTTTTTTTGCTCTTTTCCGATTCCGTACAGAGGCATATCAGTCATCCGTACCTAGCAATCACTACTAACACTTCTATAAAGCCAAGCATCGCATAACACTAACACGATAAGGTAACGACGTCTCACAAACGATTCCAACCCCTAAATGCGGAAATATTTTTTGTCCCACCTTACCTGTCGGGGTAAATACGAGATTTTTCTCGCAATCTCGACCCGTCATGTTTTAGGCTTAACCTGTAAGCTCTGGCCGACATATATCCCAGATTACTGTTACGATTATTAAGCTGCTGACAGATGAGTTGGTTTAGTATGACACAAATTAGAGGTTGCACCGATGTTTGTTAATAAAATTAAAAGATTTTTTTTTGGGTTGTAACATTGTTCAATGAATTCTCCCACCCTGGGTAGAGCAGAAGGGGCTGTAACACTCCTGTTCACTAAAAATACCTTGTTCTTTCGGTTACTTTTTACGGTCCAATAGTGCTGTACCCTGTTGAGACAGTCTGGCGACCCCGGCCAGCCTGTCTACCTAGTACATGGCAGGGTTCTAAAGTAACTTCTGGACAGTCCCGATTTTTTTCTAACAGGACGTTTGTTGTATCCTGAATAAAACGATAGCCGCATTGATGACGACTGATATGTTCATTTTGTCACGCCTTGTTTGGAATAAACGAGAGACAATAAAAACTCAAATATTCGCCCGACATATCACTTGGACTATAACTCGAGGTTACACTCAAGTCGCTTCACATCGGAAGCGATATACCTACCAACATAATACAGGTACTCGCAATTACCTACTTACGAAGCTCGTGAAACCTTTAATTTGCGTCGTCTTAATGGTGAAATATACATAGGTAAGTATTTTTCTAGAAAATACGAGTTCTATGAATTTTTTTAGTTAATACTATCACTTAGTTTACCTTTATAAATTTTTGTGTCAATAAAATTTCGGATGCTTATTTTATTCCGTTTCTCGAGAATCTTCTCGTCCATAAAGAAGAAAAAGTAATACATTTTTCCTGAGAAAGTTAAGTAGGAGTTTTTTTTTTTTCGTTTATATATTACTTGGAAAAATATGTAAGTAGGTACTTAAAAGAGGTCTAATGTGAGTTTGCCTACGTATATTTTACCAATTTTTACGACGGTATATATACGAGGTGTAAACGGACCTAAGTATGTACGTTAAGCTAATAGATACTGTAGACTTTGAGCGCTTTCACATTAGACGATAACGATAAGGACATGATATCGGTAGGATGGGTAGTTTCATACATTTCTAGGAAAAATAAGCGAGGGAGGACTGGGGATATGCCAGTGTCTTGTCGTTAACGTCATCGGGAATTAGTTATTAGGGAACGACATTTCTGTGGGATCCTTATCGCTCAGTGGAACACTAAAATCATTGTGTTGATAGATAAAGAGCGTCCAAGGTGATCAGCATTTCATGTACATTGTGAAGTTCTTATTTGTTGAAATGGAATGAAACTTCATACACATAAGCAGAATATAAGTCTAAAAAGTGAGTAAAAATCATTTTTTCTCCTTTTAATCATCTCAACGTTCTTTGTCGAAATCCAAACATTATATCCGACAACCCAAATGAGTTATTTAAGTGATTGCATAGCACCCAAATAAGTTTTTTAAGCTAGCTCTATTGCATAGCTTTTATCGCGAGCTTTGAGCGCGGCGACCAAATCAAGAAATTCCGTATCGAAAATAAACCTAACACTGTCATTGTCACATCGGCGTAACGGGGCGTCCAGAACTGATGTTCAGTGATCCACGCGCCCGCGCCGCTCGCGAGCTACTCACCACAAACGCGTGCACTGTAGCAACTGTAATTTCTTTGCGAGTGCCTTACGAATCGGTATATTTGCGGTTCGCTAGGTTTGGACACACTCTAATCCTCAAAATGCACCTTAAAGTCTGGTGTTTAAAACGTCGTTTTGTTTTTCCGTACTGGTTAGATCCAATCGTTAGTAAAGCTCGAGTTAGAATCGTTAGTAGTCGAGCTGTACTGACCACACAAAAATTTACGCTCAAAAATCAACCAGGTAAATAATTAAATTACTCAATACTCAATTCTTTATTGCGTTCCACAATGTAGTCTTAGGTGGTAAAACATTTATTGTAACAATCATGGACCCTGTCGGGCACAGCAAAAGAAAGAAATTTGGAGAGGACCTATCAATAATCTTAAAATCATAACAATCATGGGTATACAAATTACACGTGCGTATAAAAGAGTAATTGTTTCGAATCACGTTTTAGTTACGTCTGAATTAATCACGTTTTCCTCCTACACATTTTTAAAGATTTCAAAAGTTACCAAAAGTCATTTGGGAGGTTGCGTAAAAGTTACGCCGCTGATTTTTATAATGTTTTAATAGCCTTTAAATTATTATATTTTTTCATTTATATGTTCAAAGTAACAGGTTCTTATTAATATTGTATAACAAAACTCTCACCTATGGGAATTTAATTTTTATATATCCTTTATTTTAGGCAACTAAGGCCCATAAATCATAATCTATTTATATACATAAAAATGTTATGTTCGTTTATTATTAAGTTCTGCGCCGATTGAGCTGAAACTTTAGCATGATTTATATAATCCGCATCAAGGATTGTCTTTATCTATTTTTTGCATCAGTCACATATCCGCGACCGCGAAAAAACCTTTTTTTTGTGCCACAACGAAGCGCGGCAGGGTACAGCTAGTACATATACATATAAATAAAAAACGAATACATAATTTGCACAATAAACTTAAAAACTACAGAATAGTCAACACCTTGAACCCCTTTCTCGTTGCTGGGACATTGGCAACTTGCTAAGTATCTGCTTGGGAATGCCATAAACTACTAGAAATAAAATTGGATTAAGCAGAAATGAAAACGGAAAAGGGAAATCTATTAGTGAAATAGAGTAGAAAGGTGTAGTAAATTAATCAATTAAAGTTCCTACAGGCCAATACTGGATGTAGGCTTCACTGACCACGCCTGTGGCTATTTAAATTACTTTACGGATTATGGAACCCAAAGACAAGAAATAGATCATTACAGAAGGTCGACTTTTTTCAAAGAAAAAAAAAACGACGGTTTGCACTCTGGGAGTGCCGGCAGAAGTGAAAACTTGAATTGTAATAAACCTACACGGACATTCGCGCAAGCGCCCTGCGCCGTCTTACGAATTTTCGATCAGGTCACGTGTCCTGACGCGAGTTTAACATTTTTTACCCATTCCAAAAAAAGTGCACAACGCCGGTAAAGAAGTTTTCACTTCAAAAAATTAACACGCACAAACAATATTAGAGCTGCCGCTCATTGGAGACTTTTTCTTGGTAACTTTTTGTTTTCTGTCGAGTGCTATGAAGATGTGAAGGAGTGCGCTCAAAATCTCCCCAGTGAGCGGGGGGTCTTACAATGGCATCAAAACAAATGACTGACGTACCGGCTTTACGTATTGATTAAATGTATACGATGTGTCCGTGGAGATCACAAAAAAAAAATGTCAGTCATGAGTGAGTGCAAGAGCAAACGATTTTTCAGTGCATTGAGATTTCAAACAAATGCAAGGCAGTCGCGAATTTGCTTGAACGCGTTGTAGGTAAAGCGTGTGTTCACGAGTGTACAGAGTGGGGACTCTGTGTGACCTCAGACGACGGTGGCACAGTCGTCACGTGCCGCCGTACACAATTGTACAGCGAAGCTAATAGGAGACCGCTAACAGTCTCCCTAGGGATGTGCCCTAACAGGCGTTGCACAGAGGGGGGCATGGTCAGGTCTTTTCCTATTAAAAGACCTGACCAAACGGGGTCTCCTCCCATGTTTTGATGGTGACTAATCCCACACTCCCCGGTCTTTTCCCCAAACACCAGTAGCCTTTTGAAGGTTTCCCCACGACAACAAAAAAAAGGTAAAGCGTGTGTGTGCGAGTGTTATCATTGAATAAATGGAGCTGATCTTCTGTAGCCATCTATTCTGTGGTAGAGACAGAGATCGGGAACAAAAGGAAATTCATCCTAACTAATATTATAAATGCGAAAGTAACTCTGTCTGTCTGTCTGTCTGTCTGTCTTTTCTTCACGCTTAAACTACTGAACCGATTAGTGTTAAATTTGGTACAGACATAGTTTGGAACTTGAGAAAGGACATAGGATAGTTTTTAACCGACTTCAAAAAAAGGAGGACTGTATTTTTTTTAAATGTTTGTTACCGCATTACGACCGACTGGGTGAACCGATTTTTATTATTCTTTTTTTGTTTGAAAGCTGGTGCTTCCCGTGTGGTCCCATTGTAACCAAATCAGGATCTGATGATTGGATCTTGGAGAAATCGAGGGCAACCCTCAAATTTTATAGGCCCATGCATCGTTTTTCATAAATCTTATGAAGTAATTTAAGTACTTGCGTATGGTAATCATCATCTTATGTAGCTGAGCTGATGATGGAAGGTACAACTCCTTAACAGTAGTTTGTTACCGCATTACGACCGACTGGGTGAACCGATTTTCATAATTCTTTTTTTGCTTGAAAGCTGGTGCTTCCCGTGTGGTCCCATTGTCACCAAATCAGGATCTGATGATTGGATCTTGGAGAAATCGAGGGCAACCCTCAAATTTTATAGGCCCACGCATCGTTTTTCGTTAATCTTATGTAGTAATTTAAGTACTTGCGTATGGTAATCATTATCTTATGTAGCTGAGCTGATGATGGAAGGTACAACTCCTTAACAGTAGTTTGTTACCGCATAACGACCGACTGGGTGAACCGATTTTCATAATTCTTTTTTTGTTTGAAAGCTGGTGCTTCCCGTGTGGTCCCATTGTCACCAAATCAGGATCTGATGATTGGATCTTGGAGAAATCGAGGGCAACCCTCAAATTTTATAGGCCCACGCATCGTTTTTCGTTAATCTTATGTAGTAATTTAAGTACTTGCGTATGGTAATCATTATCTTATGTAGCTGAGCTGATGATGGAAGGTACAACTCCTTAACAGTAAGGAGTAGGTAGTAGTACTGATTCATTGTTCGCATATCTCCGGAACTTCACGTCCGATTTAAATAATTCTTTTTTTTTTGTGCTAAGTATTGTTCAACTTAGGGAATACTGCAAGTTTCATCAAAATCGGTTCAGTAGTTTTCGAGATAGGGAATTTTATTAGCTTATTGTGTACATGAGGAATGTTATTACCAGTGCTACGGATTGTATTATATGTATTTGGCAAGAATTTGGGTTGAATATTTTAACTAAAAAACGAAAAATAAAAAACTTTTCCAAAAAAAAATGTAACCGCCTTCAAAAAGAACCACAAAAAAGGGTAAAATAATCTACAAAATAACTTTATTTCGGAAGTCGATGGCTTTGTTATTTTTTATTTCATTGTTTTTTTTTGCCACCGACTTCCGAAATGAAAGTTATTTTGTAGATTATTTTACCCTTTTTTGTGGTTCTTTTTGAAGGCGGTTACATTTTTTTTTGAAAAAGTTTTTTTTTATATATTTTTTACGGGTTAAGCTGCGCTTGCCGAGGTTGGTCTGTGGATGGGTAAAAAGCACTCAGAAAGCACGTAAAGCCGTTGGTCCCGGCTGTCATTTGAAGATCTTTGACAGTCGTTAGGTACTGTCAGAAGCTCTAATGTCTGACAGCCAATCTTACCATGGGGTATCATATTACCCAGTTACTGGGTTGTGGAGGTCCGACAGGCAGTCGCTCCATGTAAAATACTGATATCCAGCTGCATCTGGTTTGACTGGAAGCCGACCTCAATACAGTTGGGAAAACGCTAGGCAGATGATGAACGGAGTATAGATAATTCTATTAGTACTATATGTCGAGTGGTCCATATGCTCGATAGATGGTGGTGATCGCGCAATGATGTCGATCGTTACACGAGTTCGATCGTTACACGGGACAAAGAAAGCTACTTTGTTTTATACTATGTAGTGATTAAATGCAAGTAACATTGGTCCGACCTGTTCATTAGTCAGTGTATAGAAATCCGTTTGTGCTGGATAGGATAATCTCAAGCCATAGGGCAGCAGAAGGACATACTTTTTATAAACACACCATACAGGTAAAGATTGATGAAGAAACCACTGGTAGAATTTTGAAATTCATGCAGGGTTCTATTATTATTATTTTTTATCGTGGTAAAATCATCAAATGAGTCCTCCCACCCAGGGCAGGGCGGCAGGGACTGTCAGACTTGACTGACTAAAATCTACGGTGTCCTTCAATAGCCCTTTACGTACCGGGGTCACGGTAATTCGTAAGTCCCGCGACCCCGGCAGGCTTTGGCCCTCTCAAATAATGAGCACTTAGAAAGGAATTCAGATAATTCCACCCTCAAGAGATTCCCTCTAAATATTAGGTATAGGTGTTCAAAGATTGTATGTAAACTAATTTTGAAGTTAGAAATCTGGGATGTACGATGTGAAGTTACATATTATGGTCTGCCTCATTAAGTTACGTGACATTTTTTTTATTAAAAAAAATGTCACGTTACTTAATGAGGCAGACCAAATTCTACGCGAGCGAAGCCGCGGGCAAAAGCTAGTTAATTATATTATTGAAACAACTCAGCGGAAATAATATCCAATTCATTGCAATAAACATGAGACTGTTACGTGAGTAATTTATTAATAAACACACGTATCGGTTATTAAATTAATCACATTCACTTAAAATTAAATGAGATAAAATAAACCAAGTTTGCGGATGAATCTATATATATATAAATGTTATGTTGGTTTGTGTGTGCTTTAAAAACTCAAAAAGTACTGCACTGATTGAGCTGAAACTTTAGCATGATGTGTAATCCGCATCAAGGATTGTTTTTATTTATTTTTTGCATCAGTCACATACATAACCGCGAAAAAACAGTTTTTTTAACGATCAGCTCTGTACCAGTGACCGCGCCATCTACCGGAAGCGAGGATAACACTCCGACAACCGCAGTCGTAATGACGCAGTCACTTGAGAAGAAATTTTAGCATGATATGTAATCCGCATAAAGGATTGTTTTTATCTATTTTTGTTGTTGTTGAAAAAACAGTTTTTTTGTGCCACAGCGAAGCGGGGCAGGATACAGCTAGTTTATTAAAAATTGAATACTTTTATTTTGGTTCGGTTAAGTATTAATTAATTTCCATGTTAACGGTTTCCCTAGGACCTTTGGGTATAGGTACAATATTTTTCTACATTTACATGAGGAATTGTGACGTCACGTTTGGATTTTCACCCATGGGGTTTTTTTATGGCGATTGTCACGGGTTTCGGAAATGCTGCTGCTATCTCTAGTTACTCGCATTTGCCTGGAGTATCAACCAATGACAGCGCGTATTATAAATATCCATTCTGTCTCGCAGCCAAAAGGCCAATAAGGGGCCTTTTTGTCTCAAATGATGACAGACTTCTTTTGACCATTTTAAATATAATGCAAAATGCCTTAAATAAATACCTGCTCTTTTGTTACCAAACATCCTCTGATTTTACACTTTTCCGTCAATATAAACTTTCCACGTCATTACAATTTTTCCAGCCGACCGCACATGATTTAACACCACTATTTGTATGTTAATTTCATCACCTCGCAATTACGACACTAATTATGGAACTTTTAATGAAGTTTCGGTGTTTTATCGATAAAAGATACGATTTAACCGTCACCCATATTAAATGGCGAGATTAATCGAGTGGGCTCATCGTTTCAAAAGCCCGTAAGTAATATACTCCGTGGATAGGCAAAGATGTAATAAATGCTTACACATTAAAATATTTCTTGCCTGATATTTTTAAGTCCAGGTTATCAAAATCTAGTGTATGCTATCGTCCATGTTGCTTGCCACGCATTCAGGCTGCTATGCGAGCCCATGCGCCTGCGTGTGGACAAGGCTAATTACGAACGCAAGGAAGTTTTGTTTATTTAACTACTTATAATTCCGCTGATAATTCAACCCCCATCAAATTGATATTTAAAATAAAACCTTTCAACGCTTTTTTCGACCTGAAGACGGCACCCGACCATAAATAAACTCAGAAAAGCAGTACATCGAAAGTCGATCATTTACCAATTACGCAACAGTTAATGAAGTTTCGATATTTTATCGATAAAACAAACGATTAAACGATAACCGATGGCCTCGATATTAAATCGCGAGTTCAATTGAGCGAGCACAATGTCCATTAATCGATACATTAGCTTTATTGGACAAAACGATTCTAGTGTTTACTTAAACGTTGATGTTTCAAGATGGTCGATTGTTAGCAAAAGATACGAATTTGGGTCAGTTTGATATGAAAATTCAAACTTTTATGCAAGTCATTTATATTTTCATGCATGAACGTATGCAAATATGTGTAAGTACAGGATTTAGCGATTAATAAATTAGACTTTATCCGTCTTATTAGAAAAAGTTAAACTTCTGTAGAACACTTATCAAACGTCAAATGCCATTTCGCACTTGACAGTTTTTTTTTTTTTTTTTTTTTTTTTTTTTTTTTTTTTTTTTTTTTTTTTTTTTTGGCAATAGTGGTCAACCGATAGTTTACTTTTTTTTTTTTCAGTAAGACACTATAAGTCGAGGACACGGTGGAGCATACGGTGCAGGACTGCCCCGCTTGGGCAGAGCACCGCCGTGTCCTCACGACGGCGATAGGCGGAGACCTCTCGCGCCCGGCATTGGTCGAGGCCATGCTGCGGGGCGAGACGGAGTGGGAAGCGGTCGCCTCCTTCTGCGAAGCAGTCATGCTCGTGAAGGAGGAGGCGGGCCGCCTGAGGGAGAGGACAGCGTCCTCCCTCCACCCCAGCCGCAGTGGTAGGCGCCCACGTCGTCGGACGTCGCGAGACGATCTCCGGCCACCGTAGGCGCGGGCATGCGGGCGGCGAGTAATGGGCGACTCGCTGTCCGACCATGGACCATGCCCGGGTCGACGGCGCGTTGTGTTCCACGCGCGCCTCAAAGAGTGTCAGCATAGTGACGGGGCCTGTAGAGGGCCAAAGCCTGCTGGGGTCGCGGGACCAAGGGATTACCGTGACCCCGGCACGTAAAGGGCTAGTGAAGGACACCGTGGATTTTAGTCAGTACAAGTCTGACAATCCCTCCCGCCCTGCCCTGGGTGGGAGGACTCATTTGATGATTTTACCACGATAAAAAAAAAAAAAAAAAAAAAAAAAAAAAAAAACTGTCAAGTGCGAAATGGCATTTGACGTTTGATAAGTGTTCTACAGAAGTTTAACTTTTTCTAATAAGACGGATAAAGTCTAATTTATTAATCGCTAAATCCTAAAATCTACTAAATCGACTAAAATCTACGATGTCCTTCAATAGCCCTTTACGTTCCGGGGTCACGGTAATTCGTAAGTCCCGCGATCCCGACAGGCTTTAGCCCTCTACATGCCCCGTCACTATGCTGACACTCCTTGAGGCGCGCGTGGAATACAACGCGCCGTCGCGTCGACCCGGGCATGGTCCATGGTCGGACAACGAGTCGCCCGTTACTCGCCGCCCGTAGCCCGCGCCTACGGTGGCCGGAGATCGTCTTGCAACGTCCGTCACCGTGGTTGTCTACCACTATACAAAAAGGTTAAACATCGCTTGAACACTTTGTAAAAAATATTGTCAACTTCAACACGACATTTGATATTGAAATAAAGGCCGTTTTGCAGTGACACTTTTTTAGACAAGTGTTTAACAGATGTTTAACTTTTTGTAGTAAGACAGTTAAAGTGTAATTTATAATTTTTTGTTCTTGTCCTATAAATACTTTTCTTTCTTTAAATGTTTCAGACCTAGATTTCATACTAATATAGACTTTAAATATTTAGCCTGTTATCTCAGTATGACGCCGATAACAACGTGCACGTGTAAAGGTACTTAAATCTGGATAAGGGATCCTTTGTTCACAGTAACAGCCGCAGCCTATCCTTAAGACTAATCCTTCAGACGGGCCCCACGACACGAAGACTGCTATTTTTGGACAGATCATTATAATCTTCACGGAAGATACTGTGAAAGTACTGTGAAAAGTTTAATGTAATAGGGTATAGCGTTTTTTGATCATGGTTTTTTTTCTAACTCAAGCCAAGTTAGAAAAAAAAACCAGTGTCAAAAAAAACTTCAGGATCATGCAGCTGAATATCAATAAGGGCGACATTTTGCTTGAGATCGTGAACGAACCCGAAATCTTTCAGAGTCTTAAACTATTCAAGCTAATTTGAATAACTGATTTAATTATTCAAATCAGTGTCCGGTGTAGGTCATGTTAGTGTCATTCAAACTGAATTAGGCTTGCTACGTTAGTGCTCCGAGATTCGGCTGAATTCCATAAAGCTGGTTGCTATTTTCTTTTGTTTTTTTCTTTTTTATATTGTGAGTGTATGGCAACGCTAAAGCTTTCATTTACATTTATTTCCTTTTTCCTGTAATTACGCGGACGAAGGTGTAAACAATTTGGCAAAATGAAAGTTTCATGTAGAAAAAAGTGCAGAACGAAATTATTATCTAATAAATAATTATAGTCATATAGTTTGGGACTGATTGCAGATAAACTCAACAAACAAATGCCTTAAAATAAATAAAATTAATCAAAAACAATATTACACACACTACTGTTGCTTTGCTTGTTTGACATCGATTATTTAGAGCCCGAAATTAATATTAAATTTCAATCCAAATCTAATTCCTTTGTATTTAACGGCTGCTCCTGATCGGTCATCTTATAGACTCGGATATACATAAACGATCGTTGATTAGTTATAGACTCAACCGAAGAAAACAACCGAGATAAATTATTACCATCTTACTACAAAAAAAAAACATTTTTTTAGACGGTTAATTTTCAGCGTAAAGAGGTTAAACAAAAAGGTCATTGACAATATAACTTCAAAAATATTCCAAATTTAAATTAAATTAAATATACTCGAATTTCGAACACTTGACGACCACTAGTACAATTAATTACATGTACTCGTATCAATCGTAGACTGCGGTCTAAATAGTTTACAAAATTATGTAAATTATCGCACCAATTTTAATCATAAGCTTTGAGATATTAATTTTAATGAATGAAAAGTAGTTTGTTTAATAAATTACGGCTCATCGTATTAGTTTTAATTGAAGTATTGCATTTTATGAAACCTCATTCTCAGCTTTACTGTAAGAGACTCTTAGTTTTATATGTTGCCACGGAAGAGTATGGATATTAATAACAATACATAATAATATTTAAAAATGTATATAATAAGTAAAAAAATGAATAAAGATGTCAATTTCACTGGGAATAAGACCTTCATGTAAAGTAGTCGGCCGTCATCTGCAACGCATGTGTACGTATAAAATCTATAATATATATTAAAATCTATGATAAGATATATAGAAGGACACCGTGGATATAGTCAGTACGAGTCTGACAGTCCCTCCCGCTCTGCCCTGGGTGGGAGGACTCATTTGATGATTTTACCACGTTAAAAAAAAGGCCTTAGGAGAAAATCATCCGAATCTTGCTAATAATCGTTTTAGAGCTTTTGGCTGTATTTCTAGTAAAAGATCTCATTATTATTGAAAGAGAAGAATGAACATAAGAGATTGTGGCGAATGCATTTCACATGATATACGTACAGACGTCTCGACTTGTTGATGCAATTTCTCGCTATTTGCTTTGGGTTTAGAAAAAGAATTCAATCAGAACATGTAGGGACTACGTATGATCTACTAGAAACGTAGTATCTACCTAAACATATGAAGGTAAAGACAGTCCGGAATTTCACTGGAGACAGACTAAAAATTTAGAGTAAAAAGAACGTTATAAGTGAATAACTTATAAGCTAATCGAAAATCAATGTCAACGTTACTATTCTGTATAGGTAACTATGACAAATTACAGTTTTGGCGTCTCTGAGCTATGATGCGGATGATGGGGGAAAATAGTTTTTTTTGTCGTCCTTTTCTTACCAGTTCTACTTTGTAAGTCCGTTAACGAAGACACGGCCACAGATACGGATGTACGAATGTAACAAAAGTCAAAATTAAATTTGGGAACGGACAATATACAACATTATTTTTAGTATATGCGAAACCTGAATATAGTTTGTTCAGAATCAGTAACTGATTCGATTCCAATAATTTTTACACCATGTTTTTTTTTCTTTTCAAAAATATTTTAATTAAATTTTATTACCAGTTAATTACAATACAATCACCGTACGGTTAGGTACCTATTGCCAAGCTATTTTCACGAGTGTATAACACAGGAGACGCGGTTAACGCGGGTGTACCGCGAAATGAGCATGTTTTTGAACGGACAACCAGGTAATATACAAACTTATAACCTTGTGATTTTTTATGATACGGTTTTAAAATTTTGTACTTAGATTCTTTACACAAAAATACTAGACAGGTGTATCGGGTTTCGCATAAACAAAAAAATAATGTTGTATAGAGATTGCGACACGACTAAAATTTTTTGACGCGGCGCTAGTGTCTATCTCATTACATGAAATTGTATTAAACAACTGTAGTACCACGTATCTTCTGCAGGTCACTAGTGGTGGCGCGGACGACCAGCTATCTGTCACATCATAATATCATTCATTCTTAGTTCGGGTTCGTTTTCAAAACGCCCGTAACTAAGGCCGTATTTCGTCGGCGGGTTTCGTGCTTAGAGATTAGATCCCCTGAAACGCATTGTATCCAGATAAGAGCTCGTGTTCAGACTGGTAAATCATCCATATTATTGAATCAGTAAACTGATACCACAACACATGGGTGAGTGATAGCGTTTCAAACTGGTAAATGATCTATTTGCCTATCACATAACTGTGATAAACATCAAATGCAACACCAGGACGTCACGTGTGAAACATTATTCAGCCTGTGGTACTCTATTAGGCTAATTGGCTATTAGTCAAAACGTACATTACTTCAGTTGACTGATAGCATTTTACTTGTATAATTCATCCAGTGTTTTTTGAGCTGTGGCTGTTTGAAATGTTTATAGGGGGCAGGGATCGAGTAGTGCTGGTTTTAAGATTCTGAATGGTATGGAGTGTTATGATGTGGTGTATATCTTCCCATTTACCATTTTGTTATAATTATACATGTTCAAATGAGCAGTGAATTAGGATTCTGAGCGTTCTCCTTCATATGTATGGTTAAAAAGATTTCAGTTTGTCAGTCAATTATATGTTTTTTTTTTTAACATTGGCACACATGGAATTTCTCCTGTATCGTGGGTGCGTTTACAAACATAGAAACTTATATACACAAACACCCAGATCCGAAACAACTAATTGTAGATTATACAAGTATTTATACTGCATCAACCGTGCCGTCATTATTTTCTAATTATGTAGGTAATGAGTTCCGATATTTTGGTAACAATTATGCGGTAAATATCCCGTAAGTAGCAACGGGGTAACCGTTTAAAGTATGTTTACTCCCGTTTTAAGTATATACTAGTTTTAGTGACATTATCAGACTTAGCCCTTTCGTACACAACGAAGTCTATGATACATTACGACTATCGTCGACGTGTGTCCAGGCGACTATCCCACTACAAATCTGTAGAGGTTCATCGAGATACCAAAGTCGTAAGGTATTGAAGATCGCGTCGCGTTGTGTACGAAGGGGCTTATATCATATTCATCAATGTTGTACGAATTTTGAATAAAATATAACTAGGAACCATTGTACTGTTTAAAATGAATGTTAATAACTGCACTCCGCATTTAAAATATAATCCCCGAAACGCATTGGTTCGAGACGAATAAATTATAATAATCCTCATTTATTTTTCAATAGTAATAATTCATTGGGATCAGCAGTGCGTAAGCTTTTACAGGTGGTAAGGCCATTCTGTACATCCATAAAACAGTTTTCAAAATGATTGATTCAGTGATTTAGTAATAATTATTTGATTCTACACAAAATATTCTAAATCAAAGGAGATTTACGGCGCGTTGTGTTCCACGCGCGCCTCAAAGAGTGTCAGCAAAATGGCGGGCCCCCCATCTAGAGGGCCTAAACCTGCCGGGGTCGCGGGACTTACGAATTACCGTTACCTCGGAACATAAAGGGCTATTGAAGGACACCTTGGTTTTTTTGTCAGTACGAGTCTGACAGTCTCTCCCGCTCTGTCCTGGGTGGGAGGACTCATGTGAAGATTTTACCACGATAAAAAAAAGCGACTGCTTAAGTGCCCACTGCACTAACCATGCTGTTAACAAAGTATGTTTTTTCTCTTCTTTTATATACAGCTTTTTAGATATAGTTGCAGAATGTCAAGACAACATAGGTGCTTAAATCCATTAGCATTAGTCGCCTCACTATACTTAATTAACTTTATGTGTGCTTTCACACCAAAGCCAAATAGGAAAAATAAAACTCACACAAATGTTAGTACTGGAAAATGTTTCTATTTTCACCTGGAAAATACCTGAAATATTAACCTAATTAAGTTTTGTACATTTGAGTTATTGGGTTCACACTGTACTAAGTATAAGAAGAAGAATAAAAGTTATGTTTTTGTATTCTGTGGAAAATGTTGTTGGTAGCACATCTGCCCCTATTTGTTTATAATAAATGTAATGTTTTAAGCCTTTGTCAAACAGACAGGCGTGGCGAATGCGAAGCGAGGCGTTTTTATTTGTAATGTATGGAATTGTTTGAAACCAGTCACATAGAAAAGCGAAAGCGATCCGATAGTGTGACCAAACTATCGGACTGACGTCTCGTATCGATTCGTTATCGCTTCGGACTCGCCTGTCAGTTTGACAAAAGCCTGTTTATTTTCCCAAATAAAATAAAATAAAGAGTCATGGCACGTTCCCGTCTCCGCTGTGAGCAGTAACTTTTTTTTTTAAATTAAAACTGCCCCACACTTGTAATTTTTCTGTGTCGTGGGTGCGTTTACAAACATAGAAACTTACCAACACAAATATCCAGACTCGAAACAACTATTTGTAGGTCATACAAATATTTGTTCCGTGCGGGAATCGAACCCGCGACACGATGAGCAGCAGTCCAATCGCTCAGCCACTCCGCCAACTGTGCCGACATTAATGTAAAGAAATGTTTAAAAAACGCCACGAAGCGCCTCCAGTAGCGTATTCGCGTAATTAATGTCTTATTCGCCCCACCCGTCACACTACTCACCGTTAAGACCAAAGTCGGCGGGGCGCGACGTTAGCGTGGCATGACCTTTGTTTACTTACTAACCATGAAAAGTAACTTTTTGCACAAATTAATATCCGAAACTGTTTGAGTTTCTGTCGAAATGCATTTGCTTTATTTTCGCTATTTCTTTCTGAATTGGTGACTCAAACACATGAATTACAAAAAAACATTCTGTACATTGTACCGCATTCAAAGTCCAAAGACTTATACACCCTATTCGACGAACGTAAGCTTGCCAATCATTTAATTGATTCGCTATGAAAGCGGACACGGTTCCACCACATTCAATTCGTCTAATGCACCATTCGTTTTACTTCGCATTGATAGCTTTCCACTACAGTCCGTGTTTGTATCCATTTCCGAAATAGACCAGTTTATTGGAGAGTCTATAAAACTGTTGGTATTGAGCATTTTCGCTTGTTTATCTGAGCGAGAGGTACTGAAAGTGTTAAATGGAATTTTTTAGCGAGAATTTTGTTGGAATGTTTTTAGCAGAATATATGTATTCTGTTTTTACATACAAAAAAAAATGTTTTGGTCATGATTTATATTTTAAACTTAGACCTTGCCACATTTTATAAACGATTTTTAATAATTTGACGTAAAACCTTTTTAACAAAAAATTAAACTGACGAAAGATCGAACAGCAAAAAATAAATTTTGATGCGGCGCCAAAGAAACAATCAGCGAAGATCAACCTAGCTTAGCTTTGGCTAACCTGATAGAGTAAGTATAAGTCAATGTTGGTCCCATTTAAATTTATAATAAAAAAGAAAAAAAATTAAACGCTACGAAAATCTATGGTAGGTAAGGCTCTAACAAGCGCATATTATTAGACAAAATTAAATTGAAAGGAAAACAATATTATTATTTAAAGTTAGTGTACTGCATACTGATGGCATCTCAAGCTACCTGGTGACAACCATTGAAAGGATAGAAAGAGAGGAAATACTATACCAAGGAGAATTCCATAGCAATAGTAGAGTATTTCCTCTCGTTCTGCTTATTCAAACTCAAAAGAATGCTCATCATCATCATACGAGTACATTCTAATTCGCTGAACGTAATTACGTTCAGCGAAAAATCAAGGAACAATATCTTCAATGCACGGATTTTCGATAGCAAAGTCCTCAATAACATTTAAGCCTTTGTTAAATAGACAGGCGTGGCGAACGCGAAGCGAAGCGTTTGAATCCAGTCACATAGAAAAGCGAAGACGATCCGATAGTGTGACCGAACCGATGTGAAAATATGGCGAAGGCGTATTTGCTCTGTTTGTCGTCGTTCATAAAAATCCAGCTACTACAACTGCCACGCCTCGGTTCGCTGCACCCAGTTTGACGTCTCGTATCGGTTCGTTATCGCTTCGGACTCGGTCCGGTTCGCTATCGCCTGTCTGTATGACAAAGGCTTTAATGTAATTTTGCTATAAAGCATCGGTATTTCATGGCTCGTGAAACTTAACTATATCTTTTACACTTCAACGGTCATTAATGCTGCTTCATTATTTCAATGTAATGAAAATTTTCCAAATTGTTGCATATTTTCAGTATTTTAATAAAATTGGTAAATCTGAATATTTCAGCTACGTTAAAAACTTTTTCGGGCTAAAATATCAGGATATAAAACCATCCTATGTGGCAATGCTGACGCTGTCTGCTACAAAAGTTATTTTATCTCCAAACGTAAGTCTATAAAATAACTAACTCGGCGACAATGTTTAGTGACTGCAAAAAATTTACAAAAGTTTATGTAGAAGAAAATTTTCCTTTCATTTTTAAACCCAACTCTAGAAAGCATCCGCTTATGTAACCGAAGCGGTGTCGTAAGACCCTAGTACGGTTCGCACAGGTGTAATAAGTACTTTCTCAGTTCATTTCGCTTTTCAACGGGAAATAAGGCTTTTCAGCATAATACGAGTAGATATATTCAGAAGATTGGCTCAAAAAATCGAGCAAAAACGCACACATACACACACAACAGTGTCACATTTTTTTTTGTTTTTCTTGGTAAAATCATACAATGTGTCCTTCCAGCCTGGGTGGAGCGGAAAGGACTGTCAGACTCGTACTGACTAAAATCGACGGTGGTCCTTCAATAGCCCTTTACGTTCTAGGGTCACGGTTACCTGATAGGATCGTCTTGCGATCTCGGCAGCCGGTTGGCCTTATATGGGGACACCGTCAGATCGTCACGATGTGGTAACAATGGTCTATTTCAGCTGAATGCAATTCCTGAGTGTACGTATAGCGTGTGTAACGTTTTTGCTTGTTCGTTCTACAAACCCCACCTTCCGCCTTGTATGTGCTCCTAGTATCAGCAAGTTCAGTTCACATCATATTACAGCACCCTGCAATATTTCTCCGAGATCATTCGGATTCCATTTGCGACACATGTCCTTCACATTTATTTATAGGAAAGAAAAATGTTGAAAACTTTCTCCCTTTTTTTCTTCGTATGGTAAAGTTGTCATCGTAGAGTGATTTATTGCGGGAATCCTTGAAAGTGGTCGGTTAACTGATGTTTGGGATTCATATCCATTCAAAGCATATTTCAGTCAGTTTTTTCCTCGCATTGGTACTTGTAGTAAAAGTAGAAACACTGTTTCCTTCACGATTTCAACAGATTTTTTCTGATTGTCTTTGTAGACTTTTATGCCTTTGTCAAACAGACCGGCGAAACCGAAGCGTTTCCCAAGCGATACCGAACCGAAGCGAGACAGGTTATGTCACGCTATCGGATCGCTTTCACGTTTCTATGTGACTGGATTCAAACAATTCCATACATTACAAATAAAAACGTCACGCTTCGCATTCGCGACCCCTGTCTGTTTGACTAAGGCTTTAGGCCATATAACTTAACGTAATAACAAAGTCATCTATGTATGTGACTTTTTAATTGAATTTTTTTTTTAGTATTCATTATTTTCGGGACAGGGTTTGTATGTCAGAAAATTCGGAAAATTCACCAGGTCGATCGAAAATTTTAAGCTGTGTCAAGGTGGGCGGTACACTGCCATTAAAATGGCATACGCTCAACATAATTTTCCTATTATAATATAACATCATCATCATCATCGCCGATTGCAGTCTACTGCTGGACATAGACCTCTCCCAGGGAGCGCTCTAACTTCGCAGCTACCTTCTTCAGGTCTTCGGTCCATCTTGCCGGTGTCCGTCCCACCCTACGTTTACTTACGCGTGGTCTCCATTTGAGAACCTTCCTACTCCACCTGTCGTCAGATCTGCGGCAGACATGACCGTTTATTACATACTTCTTATTTATTAAGTGGAGAAAAAATGCAATCAAGAAAATGCACTCTTAACTGTTTGGTCCAATAAAGGTATCGTTATCAGACTAACTTGCCTCTGGTTTTAAATCAATTTCCCACCTGTGTTTGTCAAAACATATTAGGATCGACATCCAGTTTACCAAAACTAACGGACAACCAACATTTTACGAGGAGAGACTAACATCTGACTTCCACAATTCAATTACGGGGAAATACTGACGGAATATACATGGTTTCTAGTTCAATAAATCTCAGAATTGTAGTCTACAGTAAACGTAATTCTGTATGTATACTCTAGCATACTGTTCCTCTTATAAATTCACGGCAAAATAGAGGCGTTATCAATTTGCATCTTAACTTGCAAACGAGTATACCGCCTTTTGTTCAGCTCAATGATGATCATCAGCTCCTATTTAAGAGGTTACTTAAAAAAAAACTACTTCTGCTTACTGGATAGGTACTAATACCTAGTACCTATTAAATGCGACTGTTGAGCATAGGATTTTATTTAGATGTTGATTGCGTGATACATGTACCTACCTTGTGTCTGTGCCGCGGAAAGTACCTAAAACCGTAGGTCCTGATCTGATCTGTCTCCGTTTATGTTGGTTAGTCATGCCATAGATAACACCACGATGGATAAGCGCACGTTTGGCGAAATAGTTGTGTTGCCACGAATTAAATTCCCGCATGGAACAAATATTTGTACAGCTTAACAATTCGGGTCTGGCTGCTTGTGTACATGTGAGTTTAAATGTTTATTGACGCGCCCACGGCACAAGAGAAACTCCTAGTGTGGGAAAACATAAAAAAATAGGTAAACTTAATTGGGTTTACGTGTAATAAACCTCTGCTAACACGAAATACTGGCCTAATATTTTGTTACCGTGTCCTTTAAAAGACCCACACAAAACTCGCCTCGCTCAGTGTTGAGTTTCATTATCAAATTAAAAGTTTTTATTTTTGTTTTTACAACGCTTCGAGCATTTTGCAGTGTAGCTGTAAAACCGAATGCGTGACCGTTGGCAACATAGAAGGATTAAGTCGAGAAAATAAATTCATAAAACAACAAGTAGGACGTAATTTATTTAATTAGTTTAATTTTGCTGACCTCGCAGCTCAGGATGGAATGGTATAATTAACGAGAATGGTGAATTAAAAAAGAAAAGAAAAAAGACACGGAAATATGTTTTAATTTGTGAGATACACAAGTGGAAAGGATTTGTGCCTCTGTCGTCCCACTATCTTGTCCCACATTCCAAAGAATTCCTCGTTCGTCCCACTTGAGTTTTAAAGTCACCACTCGTCCCACATTCCTGGCAAATTCAAAGTACAGTTGACAAAAAATATTGTACTATATCTTCCAATAAATTGAAATAATAGTTTTTTCTAATAACATAAAGATATTAAATACTTCCAGTTCTAGGTATGCATCCGCGATGCATGTTTTTAATTTTAATAATTAAAAGATCTATTGCAATTTAGGAAAATCTTTATTATTTAGTATCACAATCAAATCCAAATCACAGTACTATTAGTTACACCTATCAATATACACATTTGTATTTATCTTATAGAAGTACCACGTTAAGATATATATATGTATTACACAGTCATGTAATATTTATCTGAGATACTTCAACATAATTAGAACTACTTATTTAAAAAAACCTTTATTACGTGACTAATATCACAATCAAATCACAATCACAGTATTTTAATTAACCTCCTATTTATGAAAAAGTGGTATTTTAACAATTAAATTTCCAAAAAATCAACATTTGTATATAAGTAACAGTCAAATAATTATAGACCGTATACACATTTGTATTTACCTATATGTACCTTATAGAAGTACCACGTTATGTTATGTATGTTAATGTGGTATTTCAACATAAATTGAAATATTTATATTTAAAAATCTTTATTACGTAACTAATATCACAATCAAATTACAATCACAGTATTTTAATCAACCTACTATTTATGAGAAAGTAGTATTTTAACAATTAAATCTCCAAAAAATCAACATTTTTAAACTTATCATTAATATAGACACATTAATATCATTAATAAACAAAAGGGCTGATTTTTTCCAGGCAATGGCCCAGTGATATAGTGCCATTCAACATTGCCGTTACAGAATCAAATATATATTTGTCATGAGCTATATCATCAGCACGCCGAGGTTTACCTTGGCGAGCTAAAGAAAGAACAGCGTCGTTTTTGATCACATTCAAAAAGCTAATGATGTTCAGCTTTCCCGAATATGTTCTGTTTAATTTAGCGTTACTGCCTTCCACTGGGTTATTTGTTCTGTAGATATCCCCCCAAAAATCCCATTTGCCTCGATAATATTCGTTGTCAAGCCATGCCGATACAAAATAGTCATTGAATTTCTCAATATTGAGAGTTTTCGGACAATCCTCCATTATATATAGCCATCCATCGCATTTATAAATTAGCAGATGCACTTTGTAACCGCAATTTGCTCCGATTGCGCTGATAACGCAAAGCCACGTCATTGGTCAATTGATTAATACAAAGAAAGCAGAGCGAGAGAGCAAGCTCTAATCCGGTCGCACAAAAATACCGAAGCTATAAACATTCAAAAACTTGTTCTAGGTTAATAATAATCGGGCACGCCGCAATCGCGGCGGTAAGACCCCTCTTTGAGGAGTGGCTAGATAGGCGTCACGGCGTCCTTACCTACCGCATGACGCAGGTCCTCACCGGACACGGAAGTTTCGGGAGGTTCCTGTGTCTGATAGGGAGGGAAGAAACGCCTGGGTGTCACCACTGCGAGGATCGTCCGGAGGACACGGTGGAGCATACGGTGCAGGACTGCCCCGCTTGGGCAGAGCACCGCCGTGTCCTCACGACGGCGATAGGCGGAGACCTCTCGCGCCCGGCATTGGTCGAGGCCATGCTGCGGGGCGAGACGGAGTGGGAAGCGGTCGCCTCCTTCTGCGAAGCAGTCATGCTCGTGAAGGAGGAGGCGGGCCGCCTGAGGGAGAGGACAGCGTCCTCCCTCCACCCCAGCCGCAGTGGTAGACGCCCACGGCGTCGGACGTCACAGGACGATCTCCGGCCACCGTAGGCGCGGGCATGCGGGCAGCGAGTAATGGGCGACTTGCTGTCCGACCATGGACCATGCCCGGGTCGACGGCGCGTTGTGTTCCACGCGCGCCTCAAAGAGTGTCAGCATGTTGACGGGACCTGTAGAGGGCCAAAGCCTGCCGGGGTCGCGGGACCAAGGGATTACCGTGACCCCGGTACGTAAAGGGCTAGTGAAGGACACCGTGGATTTTAGTCAGTACAAGTCTGACAGTCCCTCCCGCCCTGCCCTGGGTGGGAGGACTCATTTGATGATTTTACCACGCAAAAAAAAAAAAAAAAAAGGTTAATAATAATAGTAGTGGTCTAAGCAGTGGGGTGCACAGGGTTTGTACTTAGGGTCGGCTATGTGTACTTTATTAATGCCTTCAATCTAAACCTAAAGTTTGATCAGAAAAAAACTGTCATGGTGGCGTAACTTGTAATTTTATAATTTATATTATAGTGGAGTCTTGGATTGAATTAGTTCATCAAATTTTCCGCAACATGAGGTTATTTATCTTTCTGGTCAGTCAGGTTTTTAGGCTGACTGTACAATTAAATCAAATTTAACTCATATGAAAAAAATGTGGGACGAGCCAGGCATACGAATTGGGACGAGCGGGGAATAAAATATTGAAAATTAAGTTTTGGGACGAGCGAGGCATACAAATTGGGACAAGTGGGGAATTTTTTATGTGGGACGAGACTCTGTGGGACGACCGAGGCACAAATCGTGGAAAGCTGGTAAAGGAAACAAATGACTAAATGATGACGTTTTTCAGAAGAAATTAGTCGCCAGAGAGCTAAAGACATATTATAAGATATTGTGCGTAAGACAGCATTCACACATAGTTAAATAGGAAGAAAGAAAAGAGATTTATTGACACACACAGGACAGAACAAAAAAAATACATGAATAAAAACAACAAAGGAAACAAAATACATAAAAGAAAAATGACAAAAGGTAAAACCAATAAAAAACAATTTAGTCCTGTGCGAGGCCAAAAGGATCCTATCTCAGCATGTGCTGCGACATAAAATTGTCACAGCGCTGGTTTTTTGATAGGGCCCAAGTGATTATATGTTGTTATAAAATAAATAAATAACCAAAAATAATCATACATATATATAATTAGCCTATAATGTTCCCACAGCTGGGACACAGACCTCCTCTCTAGTGGGCTCTCATCAACCACAACCACGTGGGCTCAGTGCGGGTTGATACTCGTAGATGTCACATTTTTTGATTTTTTGTTGTAATACCTTTCGGTTTTCTTATAATGTTTTGAGTTTTGAGAGCATTGGATGCATTACTGAAAAATGAAACAACTGTTTCATGGGTGCGTTTGCCAATATTTAAATTCAAATACCCGAATATTGTAACGTTCAAAATCTTAACACGAATAAACGATATTTCTCGCTTAAAAATCTAAATATAGGATCTCTCAAGCCTTGAATCATTTGGTTTCAGTTTTCTATTAAACGAAAATTTCCGACTGTTATAAACGAAACTATCCTTGTTACCGAAAGTTTTAACAACACTGAAGTATCAATTGCAAATATTGTATCAATACAATCTTTGCAATTGATACTTCAGTTAAACTCCCACAAACTACGAGTAACATCTTCTTCATTTTCTCCAGAAGTCTTTGACAACAATTTTTCAAGTATCGAAGAACGCCCACAGTGGTAGACGCCCACGGCGACTGACGTCGGCAGACGATCTCCGGCCACCGTAGGCGCGGACATGCGGGCAGCGAGTAATGGGCAACTCGCTGTCCGACCATGGACCATGCCCGGGGCGACAGGCGTTGTGTTCCACGCGCGCCTCAAAGAGTGTCAGCAATAATGACGGGGCCCCCCTCTAGAGGGCCAAAGCCTGTCGGGGTCTCGGGACTTATGATTTACCGTGACCCCGGTACGTAAAGGGCTATTGAAGGCTATTTATTTATATTTTATTATTTGATTTTACCACGTAAAAAAATGTGTGTGTGTGTAACGAGAACATTTTTTTTACGTCACAAAAATGTGAAAAGCCATGCTAGGGCCTCAGAGTTTCAATATAATAAGAGACCAGCTTATATTGGTTTAGTTACCATAGGTAAACTAACTGTACCCACCTATGTGTCTTCGTTCTAGGTGAAATCATAATTTTATCAACTTTGTAGCCATCAAATTAGCCAGATTTTACACCGTGCACCAACTGTGACTGCACATCCAATTAGCAGAATTATATACGTCAAGTTAAGTCCATTTTACAGTAACACGGTGTATGCAACACAATTTAGCCTCATTTATCTGCTTGGACGTGTAGCACCAGTCATATTTACACTGGAGGGAAAAAACGAGTATTGTAAAGAGGTTCCGTACCAGAAACTATTTTTGAACGTAACTGTATCCCACAACTGCTATAACAATATCTTCTCTACATTTATGAAGAGAAGTAACAAACGAAGTGGAGAAACGCAATCAAGGTTTTTGTACTTGGCACAGACAATCTCGTGCACAACTACTAGTGCAATGGCTAAAATTCAGCACAGTTACCTAAAACCAGAAGCGTTTTTACCAGCAAAATCTACGTTAAACATTTCAATTTTTAAGGTACTTTATTTTTAATTTTGCCACGATTTAAACGAAAGTAATATAAGGCTACTTATACAGCACAAACGCAAAAAATACCTTATCGAGCAGGATTGCGATGGCCTAGTTAATAAGGCGTCTGGTGTACTGAATCATAAGTTCTCAGGCTCAAGTGCTGCTCGCAATCGATTTCATATTTCCAAAAAAAGGATTACAATTCGTGACATTAATTTATTTCAGCCCAAACAAAAGCATTCAAGCCTAAAAACTTATGTAGACAGATCGACGTGGTTTCCATACACACAGTTTGTGTTTCCGGCCACCGTAGGCGCGGGCATGCGTGCTGCGAGTAATGGGCGACTCGCTGTCCGATCAAGGACCATGCCTGGGTCGACGGCGCGTTGTGTTCCACCAGCGCCTCAAGGAGTGTCAGCAAAATAACGGGGCCTCTAGAGGGCCAAAGCCTGCCGGGGTCGCGGGACTTACTAATTATCGTGACTCCGGAACGTAAAGGGCTATTGAAAGACACCATGGATTTTAGTCAGTACGAGTCTGATAATCCCTGCCGTTCTGCCCTGGGTGGGGACTCATTTGATGTTTTTTTTTTAAGTCGTCCTACTCTTGATGGAGCAGAATGGACTGTCAGTCGACTTCGGAACCCCAAAAACGCTAACCAAGTAAAGAGTCTAAATTAACTAGTTACATAAAAGTGAAAAACGACATTCGCTAGGAACCCGAGGGGTAGTACCGTGGGTTGTATTCTTCAGCAGTATTTTATAAGCGAGTTTCGCTCATCCAAGATCATTTGTTCGCGTAATTGCAAACGCTTTGCCTCTGCAACGCGACGCCTTGTTTTAAAAGGAAACCCCTTTTTATTACACCTCTGATTCTTCACGGTAGTAGATTGGCAGTGAAGGGAAGTAATACAAAATGGTTGTAATTTATCCTAGTTTATTTTTCTGTAATATTTTTCTCTAGTAAGATAAACATTGTAATATTTCGGTGAAAAGATCCGTATGTTTATGCGGCAGTATTTCATGATTTACATACGTTTATGAGGTCATTAAGGGTCTAAATGCTGTACTTAGGGTTGTATTACTCGCTGAAATAATTCAGGTCCTAATACGAGTTCCCTCGTTGTATAATTTCTTTGTTTAGTTGTGAACACTCGGTTGTGTCTGTAAATGGGAAAAATATTTAGATAAACTCATGATTTAAATATAAAAAATAACATTGAGAGCTGTCGTAAATAATTATATCACAAGTTCAATATTTATTTTAATAAAATGTTTTTAGGATACAGGCGTCTTAAGCTTAAGAACGTTCCCTACTTTGACTTATTCAATTACTTTTCGAAGAAATTTCATAATAGTGAATACTGCTTAATCTAAATTTATTACTTTGATGCCACTCATATTTTTTTTTGTACTTTTGATATCAGATATTATGATAATAATATGATTCAGGTAATATTCATTTAAGGAGATCGTATGTCACATTTTTGATGCCTAATTAACGTACACACCCTGACTGAGCAGCGCACTGCCCCAACATTCAATGTATTCACCATAGTCCTCTTCAAGATTGCTTAGAAGAGAAGATAGCAGAATATGACCCATGTTTATTGAGGCAAAAGAAACTACCTAATACGTTGCTCCACACCAGCACGCGTAGCATGGCGCCGTAGAAACAGGCTTTGTCGACTGGAGAAAAGACAAAATGACAGAACGTAGAAAGATTTTATCGATTTAAGCGTAGTAATGTTTAAAATATAGGAAATAAATATTTATATTCTTTAATGGTACACAAATCGTTTTCGTTGATTTGTATAGAAATAACGATGAAATAACTTTGTCTATTCTTGGTAGAATAGAGATAGAATTGGTCATGCTACGCGTGCAGGAATTTCTCCTGCATCGTGGATGCGTGAACACATATTTAAACTCACATACACAAACACCCAGACCCGGGAAACTACATGTAGATCATACACATATTTGTTCCGTGCAGGAATCTAACCATGACACGCAGCGTATCCGTCAACCACTCAGCTATTGGGCCAACCATACATGCCGTAATTTTTTTTTATTAGAAAAGTATATCTATCAATTCTTTCTTCTCTACAGTTCGCAATATCGAGCCTACCTGCGAAAATCGTCTCCCAACTTAGCCTAGAGTCGCCCTAACCCTACGTTTGCCGGTTTGAATTTCCGTCGATATCGTCTCAAGAACCCGTTTACCCAAATGGTCATCGGTCGGCGGTTTAGTGCCTAGATAGTTGAGTTATGACCGCGATGGTAAACCGTTCGGTGTATCCGCCAAGATTTGATTTGATACCACTACCGTTTTATACGATACTTGGCTTTTATAGCGTTGATGGTAGCAATACCCTGTTTTTTGGAGTAACCCTGTTTTTCAGTACTACTGTACTACCCTGTTTTTTGGAGTAACCCTGTTTTTCACTACTATTTTCAGAGCAGCTACCTATGTTAACACTTTGAGCTGAGCAACATTATAATACGTAAAATTTGATAAACGCTATTTGACACAACGTTTAATCACGTCAGTAGAAAATATGTCTTTCTTCAAAGAACGTGTATAAACGGCTGAGGCTTATACAAATTCCTTCAAGCTACGTCATCGCGCCGTATCACTTTAAATTTTGGGACTGCTAGCGCCAATCCAGGTTAATTTTTGACAAGCCTGTTGGTCTAGTGGTTAGTGACCCTGACTGCTATGCCGGAGGTCGTGGGTTCGATTCCCACCCAGGACAAATGTTTGTGTGATGAGCACGATCATTTGTTCTGTGTCTGGGTGTAATGTATCTATAATATGTATGTGTTTAGAAATATATAAGTATGTTTATCAGTTGTCTAGTACCCATAACACAAGCTCTGCTTAGCTTGGGACTAGATGGCATTGTGTGATAGTTGTGGAATATTTATTTTTATTTATTTATTTTTTTGTGCACTTTATAAGGCTACTCGCACTCATACATTCTAATTACGCATACATTCAGTGAAAATAGTGCGCCGCGCAACAAACATTTGGATACCCAGATGCTCAGCTGAAAGTGTTAAGAGCAACTATTGTACTCCCGATTATTATAGATTATAGCACCTATCAATATTTTGACGAGTTGCTCAATCGAGAATGATAATATAATTCAAATCTATTCCCATTAGAGCAACTACGGTTCCGTAGCTTATATTATAGCTATCTAGAAACATTGGCAATAATTTTATGATCAGTTCATTTTAGGTATATGTAATTATTATTAATTAATATGATATTCAGTCGTCCGGTGTCCACGCTATCCGTCTGAGACTGGCTGATTGACTAACTGGGAGACCTTTTTCGTAAAGGAAAATACAGGCTGGAAAGAAAATCCATGTACGCTTATCCACGAGCAACAAAAGTTTGCGTCGGTTTTTAAATACAAAAAACCTGTTGCCTGTAAATCTAAATTACCTACCTGCACGTTCAGGATTATGAAACACATTTTCTCTTTAATTTTATACAACTGTCATAACTTTTGGTACTGATGAGATCTAGATTCATGTGCTGAATTTCATATAAAATTAAAATTGACGTACAAGTGGTATCCTGTACAGCAATTTCATAAAAATCGTTTACAATACAAGAATCTTATTCAGCATTCCTTTTTAAATGTATTTTTTATTGGGGCCTTATCACAAGATTTTTTAGGCTTTATTGACGTAAAGTAACACATAAAAACTTGAAAATTCATGCTAGAGCCTCTGAAAACTACTTTAAATATAATTACGATTCTGATACATAGAGACTATTTATACTTTATGTCTCATACCTTTTGTATTATTAAGGTTTCTGTTCCTAATTTTTACTTTTCTATATTCCCAAGAGGCAAAAACGTAGTAACTCTATAAAAGAGGCAATATGTCACAAGGCCACCGTAGCCTATCAATTCCCATTTGGGAAGACCCATGTCTTCGAACTGTACGATTTATTTAATCAAACGATCAATATTAAAAGGAAGGTTAAAAGGAAGGGTTAGCTAGCTGTTTATTCTTATGGCAAATGGCTCGTCCAGAGGGAATAGCAAAACGGGATAAGAGAATTTTCTAGAAGACGTTTTACACATAAGCTTATTCGGTTATTTTGTGTTCGACTCCTGATTTTGCAAAGGGGCTGCACTGCGCTTGAAGATTGAAAATTGAAACACTAAATGATAAAATTATTCAAATCTATTCCATCGAAATGTTTAACTTTTTAATAACAAAGAATATTCTATTTGTCCACAATTCTTTCTTACTTCCTTGCACAGCTAAGGGGCCGTATTATCACGTCTGTATATATAGCCAGTGCCGTATTATAAAGCCAGTGAGTGAACAAGGTGGCGCTAGACGACTTGTCACTCTGTCTCTTTCACTAACTGGAACAAATCTGGTTTTAAATAATGATACGGCTGCATTAGCTCTAAAACCAAAGAACGAAACCAAAAAGTTGTTAACCCTAACGCTCTCGATTTTACTTTCAAACTCATTCGGCAAAGCAGAATCAAAAATTATGGTAAGAGAATAATTTTTCTTTCTGTGTTCGAATTGCTCTTTTTTGAGAAAAGAATAGGCCATTACTTCCCTCCATTGTTATAACGAGGTTACTTCAAGTTCGCGAGTGACACCCGCGACTCTCCATTATGCGAAGAAAGTAAAGGTGACACGAATAAATAACGGCAAGTACAAGTTATGTAACCAAGTTTAATGTTAAGAGTGTACTTAGTATGAATAAGTTATTTTAATATTGTACTCGTGGTGTCGGTGATATATTCGGCTTTTGAGGATGGATTTTTAAAGTTGCTGATAAGAAAATAGTGTATAAGAAAATGAAGAGATAAACGCTAAACTTTACACTGCTTTTATTACCATTACTATGCGTTTCAACAGCAGGTCAGTTGATGACGCCAAATTGTGTCGTCATGGACCCCTTTTCAACATTCGTAAGCTTTTAAATAAACAATTATGTTTTGGAAATACGTCTAACGAGATAATAATGATAATATACATTAAAAATTAATTAGCGCAAAGCATTTTATTGCTAAACGTTATTTTGAAGTGACTTTTGACCATAGACACTGACCTCGGACGCAAGCACATCAACCTACCTCAATCTATAAAATTTATTTAATTGATTTTTAACCTTGTCACAACAGTGGAAGGTTAATATTGACTGCACGGTTGTCGCAGTGGCTGGGCGATTGGACTGCTGACCTGCGTGTCGCGGTTTCGATTCCCGCACGGAGCAAACATTTGTATGATCTACAAGTAGTTGTTTCGGGTCTGGGCGTTTGTGTATGTGAGTTTATATGTTTGTAAACGCACCCACGACACAGGAGAAATTCCTAGTGTGAGGCAACGTACGCAACGAACAGGGCCGCCGGGGTCCCCAATATTTCCTAACGGGTGATCGTAACCATGGACTGAAAATGAAGAAACATGGTGGATTATTATAATCCACTTCATTATTATTATTATTATCCACCGTGACAGATCAGACTCGTACTGACGATAATAGTCAGTACGAGTCTGACAGTCCCCTCCGCTCCACCCAGAGCAGGCTCAGACAGACTCATTTGATGATTTTACCATCTAAAAGAAATAAGGCTATTTAACTGCTACATTTTTTTCTCTAAGTGCTTATTAGGATTTGAGGGCCAAAGCCTGCCGGGGTCGCGGGACTAACGAATTCCGTGACCCCGGAACGTAAAGGGCTATTGAAGGACACCGTGTATTTTAGTCAGTACAAGTCTGACAGTCCCTCCTGCTCTGCTCTGGGTGGAAGGACTAATTTGATGATATTACGACGCTAAAAAATAAAAAAGTGCTTATTTGGAAAAAGACTCTCATAAATCTCTATAAATTTCTGAGATGGGGAGTTCTTCAAAATATCTTTTCGTCTCTTTTCAACATCATTACCGTTATCTACTAAAAAAATATTTATACCTGGCCAGCATCTTATCCGTTCCAAAAGAAATACCTGGACGGACCCAAGATTTCTCTCAGCTCAACATTTTCTCAAACTATTCAGTCTCCGCTCCTTCTAAAACTTGGCCAAGGTAAAATCTATACTGCAAGACGATCTATTCATCTTGCTTCGTGCAATTTACATACAAAACAAACTTTTTTTATTCGACTTCTTTACTAGTAGATCCATAAAGAACTTCACCATCTCAGCATAACGACTCTTTGGTGAATTTATTAGGGGTACTTGGGTAAAAGTTGATACACTAATAATAATAGAAAGTTTTGGTTGCCCAGTCGTTGATAAAGTATGAAGTTGTTTATTTTCTTGCCTTATTGGGCTGACTGGCTTATTTATTCAATACTGGGCAGTACGATTGGCGCAAACGTTGAGGTGATGCGCTGCGTATTGTGGGTTCGATCGTCGTCGTCATCAGTCCATAAATGTTCCCAATGCTGGGACACAGGACTCACAAGGAGTGGGCCATAATCCACCATGCGGGCCCAGTGCGGGTTGGTAGATGTCAAATGACTCCGAATTCCTACATGCCGGTTTCCCCACGATGTTTTCTTTCACCGTTTTGAGAGCAGTGGTGATGAAATAAATTACACAATGTAATGCGTCTGACTGGGTTCCAACACACGAACTACAACTTGCAAGTCGGGGCTGATTCCACTGGGCTATCACTGCTCCGGGTTCGATATTTTGAGAAAATATTTTTTCGGCTTACAGGTAATCAGGTTCCAGGTTTGGTTGTATGTGTATGTTAGTTAGTTTAAAGGTTTATAAACGGACCTACCACAGGAGAAGTTCATAATGTAGAGCGAAGTTTAAAAAAAAGCTTAATCAGCTCTTTAACATTAATAAATTATGTACTTAAGGATAACATTATATTAATTGCTCCGCGAAGCACCAACTCCCTTTAACTAGTTTGCATTGCAATTAAACCGTTTAAAGAAAATCAGGGGGTTTTTTACGAACAGAATTTCTTGTAAAAGACATCTTGTTACTGAACTCAGCTCAGGTTCCCGTTTCTTGCTTTTTTTATGCTTGTACAAAATTGTTAGTTGGTATTTGGTTCAGAGGTAAGAATTGCATCTCGGGTGCAGAAAACATTAATGGTATCTTGAAATCTCTTTGAAAACTTCTGGAATTTTCTTTCAGTAGAAAAGCTCGTTGCTGTATACTTAGCAAGTCATAAAATTTGTTTGTAAAAAACCTTTCCTAGATTATTATGCAAAAGTAGGCCATAAGACCAGGGATCGAGATTTTCCAGATAATTATTTTCTTTGATACCTATTTTTTTTCATGCTGATGCATAATTTGGTCCCTTTTTTTTACTCGAACGTTTTTGTCTAAAACGCGGTACTATTACTACTACTAAGAAAGTGTACAAAAAAGTATGTATTACTAGCGAAATAGTTAAAAATAAAACACATTACATATTTTACTGAACACAACATTTGTTGCCAATTTCTATTAAAAATGACATTGATAGTTTTTAATTTATCAAGATAATTACCACTCCGAACAGAATATATCACCAATCAAAGTTAGAATTATCGTCTGCCACGCAGCTTTTTCTCAACTATGCTGGGGTCGCCTTCCAGTTGAACTGGATGTAGCTGAATATCATTTTATATGGAGTTGCTTACGAAACCTCCACAACGCAGTAACTGGGTAATAAGATAGCTCTTGGTAAGTCTGGTTGCCAGACGAACAGACTTGTTTTTTTTTACCAACTGTAATGAACTAAAATGCCTGTAATTGGGATTTATATTAATATATTATTTGAGTTTCAGTTAAACTGAAAACTTATATTATAGTACAAGTACTCGTAAGTATGAAAACTAAGTATTGGAAATTATTCGTAACTTTATTTTGACTTATAAAGGATGATCTCATCCATGAAAGTTGTTTTTCATAACAACATTTTGTTCAATACTTCTATTTACTTTGGCAAACTAGTTTAGGTAAAACTATAAGTACTTACTTAAGGTCACTTATTGAGTGACTTTGAGAAAAGGTTAAGTTGAAGTTCACGTAAGTAACAAGAAAACACTTACTGGAACAAGCAAATTAACTTTATTAGAGCAGAAATAATCTACTTACTAATTTTGCCTGAATTCAAATAGTTTAAACTCGTAATATTCAACGCTATTTCTGTTTTTAATTAGGTGAACCATTATCTTTACGCTCCGCTATAAATAACAACTGTGTAGGCCTAATTTTATCTAATTAATGGATCAAATTCATTCATTCATTTACATTATTACAAACAGGGTAATTCAAATTGTAATTAACAGTATTTTGATTTAATTTTGTTAAATACTTCAAATTATTTACGTGGCGCCCGTGAATACAAACATACATGCGATTTCTCAGGGCGCCCATTTTAAAGCTTTGACCTTTTTGATAAATTGGTAAATCACTTGCAACGAATGCAGTTGGATTATTTTTGAGGTTATAGTGCACTCATTCCACTGATGGTAATTGATAAACGAAAAACCTCATTTCGCATAATATTATTTTATTTACCAACGTGTTATCAACTTATTCACAGAGTGGTGAACATCAACGCCACATATTCATCAATCTTCTGGGTGAGCTCGTACCATTTGAGGTCACATCTTTACTTCTGGGTGTTCTGGGCTAGATCGAGACCAGGAGTAAACCATTAGTCAAAAAAAACATTTGTAGGTGTGTTTTATGGTTAGGAATGAAAACTTATGGCGATGTATAAAATACAATTTCCCTAATTGCAAAGTCGAACAACAGCTTCGTTAGTCCGATTGCCAGAAAATAAAAGTTAGGCTGGGCCTTTTACAGGTCATTCGTATCCATGTCCAGCCACGAGGTACGAGCCACGAGCCACCCTGTGACACTAACCGCACCTATTTGCCCAACAAATGAGTCGCGTTAACCGAAACTAAAATGTGGCGAACATTTTAGTGAAAATTGAAGCTTGAAATTAATATTTTTAGGTAAATACTATTGTGGTGTGAGCTTGTAATGTTCCCTTTTATTAAATAACTAGCTTTTGCCAGCGGTTTTGACAGCTCACCCCGCCCTCTCCTATTGCCTATGTAATTTAGGGCCAAAGCAGCTTTCAACTGCTTTTTTTTATCTTGGTAAAATCATCAAATGAGTCCTCCCACCCAGGGCAGAGCGGGAAGGACTGTCAGACTCGTACTGACTAAAATCCAAAGTGTCCTTCAATAGCCCTTTACGTTCCGGGGTCACGGTAATTCGTACAGTCCCGCGACCCCGGCAGGGTTTGGCCCTCTAGAGGGGGGCCCCGTCACTTTGCTGACGTTCTTTGAGGCGCGCGTGGAACACAATGCGCCGTCGATCCGGGCATGGTCCATGGTCGGACAGCGAGTTCTCCATTACTCGCTGCCCGCATGTCCGCGTCTACGGTGGCCGGAGATCGTCTGGCAACGTCCGACGCCGTGGGCGTCTACCACTGCGGCTGGGGTGAAGGGAGGTCGCTGTCCTCTCCTTCACGCGGCCCGCCTCCTCCTTCACGAGCATGACTGCTTCGCAGAAGGAGGTGACCGCTGTGTGATCGAATCAGAAGTGACGGACCAAAGTTACCGACATAGCCCAGCGAATTAGTAAGTTGTAGTGGCAGTGGGCAGGCGATGGTCATCAAGAATTTTTAAGTCATTAAGATGTCAGACTTGACAGTAGGCTCGACAAAAAGCTCGCCCGAACGTACGTTAGAATGCTTGCTAAAACGCTCTCTTTTTATGTTTTATCCGCAAGAATGCTCATCACAATGTGAATGCTCAAAGTTTATTAGCGCCTTTTCAGTTTACCTGACCCGAGGAAATCACGACACCCACCGGAAAGTTCATAGCACAATGTTTCACTAAAACGTTTGTCTAAACCTTATAATATTAAACGTAAGATGTTATGTTACCAATTTCTCCAAATCCAACCCGGAACCCAAACACCTAAGGCGTAACAACTGTCATAATAATTCAATTTAACAATTATAATGTTTGTTGCCTGAAATTACCTACTTCGATATAATTGCGAACATGTTTAGGCTTATAATATGCTAATTAATCAGTTATTATTAGAAGCATGTTCATATCCCTTTGATCTACTTACTAGTAGTAATAACTTTAATGTGAGTCTGATGTGAGGTATCTATTTAATAGGATCCTAGCTTATACGCCTGTGCAGGCTAGACACGGATTATTGAAGACATGAAGTGCGTTAGTGTGTGAGCTCGTTAATACTCCAAATGCTCGTAGCTCTGTGGCTTAAAGTAAATATTAATTTCCTTACTTTCTGGAAATCTCGCAATTCTATATTTTGCTAAGTGTTGTATCAAAGGGAAACGCAGTTTACAACATAAATACATGTTATATGTATGTGTATGTTACATATATGTTTATTATGTTTTGCAAAGCAATATTAACCTGACAAGCAAGTTTTAAATAGGAACTTTGTTTACTCTTTTTTAGAGTTCGGCTTACGTTCTACCACTCGCTTAATGTTAAGAGTGATGATGCGGGCGATAGTGAAGCACGCTTGCTTAAAAGTAATGTATTCCCTTTTGACAAAAACACAACTTTTATTCTTAGAAAAGGTGCTTGTTTATAAAGATGCGATTTTTATCCCAATATTACAAGTACAGCAACAGAATTAGGTATCTATTCCCAAAACTGGGTCACCGACCTTCTTTTTATTAAATAAAAGAACAGACCTAAATCCAGCACATAAGTGCAGAATGTACTAGTATGTTGTCTATTTTCACGAAATCCTCGAATTTTATTTCTGTCGTTGATATCGAACCTATCGGACCTCTACAACCCAGTAACTGGGTAATCCGCTACCCCACGGTAAGACTGGTCAGTAAAACTTTCGAGCTTCTAACTGTGATTAACGACTGTCAAAGATCTGCAAATGACAGCCGGGACCGATGACTTTATGTGAATTCCGAGGCACGGAGAAACTCGCTATGACAAATGGTCAACTATCCACAGACCAACCTCGGCAAGCGCGGCTTCACCGGAAGATCGGCCTGTGCGGCTGTAATTATTTAGCCGCGAGTGCTAGTAATGATAAAAAAAACGAAGTTAAATCTAAACCACAACTTTAACTCGTAAATCACGTCTTTTACCATTGGTGCCCCAATGCCACATGTACGAAACTTGAAATTAATAAATGTAGCAATACTTGGCTAATTATAATGTATTTCAAAGCTAAAGCTATCGTTAGTCGGGCACACTCGTTGACTACGTGAGCGAAGCGACTTCTATAGTATAAGACAGACGCATGAAAATGGTGCGCATATTTATCTTACTACAACGTAAAACTAATATTATAAATGAACAACTGATCGGATTCGGATGTAATTTGGTACACAGATAGTTTATAACCTAGATTAATGCAAATTATATGTTTTAGTTTTTATCACGGTTTTATGTTCCTGTGGAATAATTTGTATCGGGCAAAGCCACTAGCAACAGCTAGTACTCATTATGCGAAAGTTTGTGAAATTTTCCTAGTCAAACATAAACCTTTTTTTATTGTGATAAAGATGAAAATCTATTAAAAAAATTGACCGACTGGATTCGATTCGTATGTTGGTGTCTGAACTTCCCAGATATCTATAAAGCCTTTGTCAAACACACAGGCGATAGCGAACCGGACCGAGTCCGAAGCGATAACGAACCGATACGAGCCGTTAAACTGGGTGCAGCGAACCGAGGCGTGGCATTTGTATTAGCTGGCTTCTCACGTCTTCGCATCGGTTCGGTCACGCTATCGGATCACTTTCGCTTTTTTATGTGACCGGATTCAAACAATTCCATACATTACAAATAAAATCGCCACGCCTGTCTGTTTGACAAAGGCTTAATCAATTTTAATTGGTTCCAGTGTTAAGCTATGGTCAAACTAGAGCGAATTCAACACAGGTTTTAAAGTTAGCTCGCCCTAATTCTGTTGACCATCTTGTATGGAGGTACATATATTGGGGCGAATAGTCGGTTGTCTATGCGATTGGGCTCAGTTTGATCTGTTCTTTAATAAAAAAAAATTGTCCATAAATATGTACGGTATTTTATTTCAATAGTCAGTATAAGTAGTGCGAACCCGACAACATATATCTACCAGTAATAATTTAAAAAACAAAATATCTTCCGAAATCTAAACTTATTGTTGACCACAACTAAAAACACAAATGAAACGAGAAAGGAAATAGATCCAAGATGGCGTCAGCAACAAAAATCAAATCATAAAACAAAAGCTCATGTTAATTCGATCCAATCTCATCTGAGAATAGACTGTTTAATAGCGCTACGTTAATTTGGGTCGTAAACAAACCATGTCAATTGAATTTTGTTTTATTACATAATACTCTCTGTGCTTTATACGTCTTGTGCATTGGGTAATGAGAAGCTGAAATCAAAATGTGGCAGAAATGTGAACTACACATGCGGAATAAAATACTTTGTGCAATAAATTACACAAAGTAATGCATTTGGAATTGTAATCCTTGATCCAGTATTATGCCTGGGCACATTGTAATGGATTCCACGAATACTCTCAATAGCAATTGTGATACCTCGTTTGAACTACAGGATTACCTAGAACTAGACACTGGAGTCATTAGCGTTTGTAACCTGCTTAAAGCCTTTGACAAACAGCGGCCTTGATGGTAAAGTGACGTGTTTTGTGTGACGACTTTCATATTTTCATTGTACGAGTAAGTAAGCACGACAAGCACACGCCACGCCAACGTCACCGCGCCGAGCTATGTTTGACCAAGCCTTTAAGGGTTTAGCTTTTTGACGAATTTAAACTATATTCCGATCTGTCACGCATTTTGGTGCTTTAACAAAAAATCAAGGGCTCTTTTTAACCCAACTAATTAAAATACAATGTAAATTGGCTTCTACTCTCAATCTAGCAGATAAAAGACTGCAACATCTATAAGCGAACGAGCCGTAGACGAAAGAGTTCCGCAGCCAGATTACTTGCAGAACTGTAGGCACGTTGCAGATATCTGCATAGTGCATACACGTTCGAACTTACCTACAATTTATTATTCTTTGAACGTGTCTAACCGATACGCTGACTTCTGATATTGAAAGATGATTTTCATGTTCGAAAAAATACAGAACATCTTTGTATGTTTGCTGAGCAATCGACAGCTTTTCAGCGTGTCGCGGGTTCGATAGCCGCAGGAAACAATTATTTGCATGACCTACAAGTAGTTGTTCCGGGTCTTGGTGTTTGTGTATGTGATTTTTATATGGATGTAAACTCACCAACGACACAGCGAGAATCTCTAGTGTGGGTAAAGTTTAAGAAAAAATCTATTAACATAACAGCGGCACGGGGTCGCGGGACTTAAGAATTACCGTAACCTCGGAACGTAAAGGGCTATTGAAGGACACCATGGATTTTAGTCAGTACGAGTCTGACAGTCCCTCCCGCTCTGCCCTGGGTGGGAGGACTCATTTGATGATTTTACCACGACAAACAAAAAAAAAACATTACAGCAGCTGGATATAACTCTGACAGACGATCGCAGCAGACCAAAGAAATGAAATAATCATCACCGTCATCAGCCTATAGAAGTCTACTGCTAAACATAGACCTCTACAATCGTATCCACTCCATCACCGGTTCCTCTCATCCGGTATGAAACATAACTCGCCACCACAAGGCAAAACCTCAAAACTTGTTTCAGCTGTCATTGCTTTTTAGCTTGAATCCCACTAAAACTTTCCACATCGTACTTTGTGCAACCGATTGAAACTAGTATGCGTTTAATCTAAACTCTCAAGCTCATTTGTATGAAGATGCAACGGACATGAGGAAATGTTTGTTTATGTACACACTTTACAAAGTGGAAAGTGTTTATGTTTGTTATACAAACAAACGTTACCAACTAGATTTAAACACCCCATTAACTAAAATAAATAACAAACTCTCAACACTAAACGCGGAAACTGAATAGCTTAAATAATTACGTGAACTGATAAATAGACGACATCGTTCCCGGTGAGGATTCAACGAAACTTTTGTTTTGAGTTTCCTCGCTTCACCTGTTTCAAAATTCAGCTTATTCGCTTCTTGTTCGGATGGTACGGTTCCTTCCCCGTTTAGTAGAAACTCTTCGTCAGGGCGTTTGTCCATTACTCCCATCATCCACACCGGGAATTGAGATATTTTGGATCGAGTTTAACGCGACGACTACTTTATATATTTTTAGTTATTTTTTTTTACTCAGGCAAAAAATACTATAATACTCGTACAATACAATATTGATTGTGACGTATAATTTTACCTTTTTAAGTTACGGTAAATAAGGTAACGAATGTAAAAAATGTCTGAGTGTAGGCAATTTCGGATGTAGTTGCATTCTAACAGTAGCGTTGAAATTCTCACATTCTCTGCGATCGAAATGGCTGCATCTGATAGAGGAAGACCTTTTGGTCACGGAAAACTGTGAAATTTCAAACTATAAAGACCAAGCGTTAAGTCTGTCTTGGCTACATTTTCAAGAACGTTAGTCTATCCCTATGAGGGCATACAGCATTATACTTGCCAAAATTCTGACACGCGATCGCCTTTCCAGAAACCATTTGCTCTATTTGCCTTCATCATCGACATGTACAGTATGCATGCGATTTTGGCTTCATCCGTCATCTAGTCTACGATGGCGGCAGCAATGGACAAACGCACTTACTATATCTACCTTAAATGCGTTTATTGCAGAGCTGGAAGTTTGCAACATATATTTATCAGTCCTAGAGGACCATTCACAATTCTCAGTTGCATAGTAAAGCAGCTTCGTGTTAAGTTAAAGTTTTTACTTTGTGACTTCAAGTTTGTCCAACAACAAGTTTGGAGTTGGGCAACAAGTTGCTTTAAAACTCTGTTGTATGTTATTCTTCCTCTTTGTTGTGTTCTTTAAATAGCTGTAGTTGTGTGATATATATAAAAAAACATTTAATTAGTTTTTATTTGGGTTTTTTAAATTTCATTTTGGATTTTTTTACTGTTTTAAAAAATGCTTTTAGATTCTATTGTTCCTAAGTACATTAAATATGCGGAAATGCTCAAATAGGATTCAAATCGTATTAATTGGTTTTCAGTAGTCGTTGATTGTTTTTAGTTTAGAATCGCTAAAGCCTAAGAGATTAGACTAAGCTATTACGGTTTCGGGCACGCCGCGATCGCGGCGGTAAGACCCCTCTTTGAGGAGTGGCTGGATAGGCGTCACGGCGTCCTCACCTACCGCATGATGCAGGTCCTCACCGGACATGGAAGTTTCGGGAGGTACCTGTGTCTGATAAGGAGGGAAGAAACGCTTGGTTGTCACCACTGCGAGGATCGTCTGGAGGACACGGTGGACCATACGGTGTAGGACTGCCCCGCTTGGGCAAAGCAACGCCGTGTCCTCAGGACGGCGATAAGCGGAGACCTCTCGCACCCGGCATTAGTAGAGGCCATACTGCGGGCGGGACGGAGTGGGAAGCGATCGCCTCCTTCTGCGAAGCAGTCATGCTCGCGAAGGAGGAGGCGGGCCGCGAGAGGGAGAGGACAGCGTCCTCCCTCCACCCCAGCCGCAGTGGTAGACGCCCACGGCGACAGACGTCGGCAGACGATCTCCGGCTACCATAGGCGCGGGCATGCGAATAATGGGCAACTAGTTATCCGATCATGGACTATGCCCGGGTCGACGGCGAATTGTTCCACATGCGCCTCAAAGAGTGTCAGCAAAATGACGGGGGCCTCTAGAGGGCCAAACCCTGCCCGGGTTGCGGGACTAATGAATTACCGTGACCCCGGAACGGCTATTGAAGGACACCGTGGATTTTAGTCAGTACGAGTCTAACAGCCCAGCTAATTTATTAGTTAGTGGTACATGCTTGGTAATGGTACGGAACATTTTGGTTAATTAATTGTTCGACACACATACGAGCACAATTATAGGGACACGAGTGTTGGCAAGTATTTTATTCTTTAATGGATGGAAAGGGTTCAATTCATCATCAGAATGTAATGTTCCTGATGGGTCACAAGCCTCCTCTCTATGAGAGGAAGTTGGCCATAATCTACCACAAAAGCCCAGTGCGGGTAAGTAGATGTCACATGGAATTTTTATTTTTTTACTAGCTGACCCGGCAAACTTCGTACCACCTCAGAATCATTTTTTTTATCCCTCTATCACTATCTACTCGTGTCAAATCGACCCAACCGTTTAAAGTTTTAGCGAGATTAACGAACAGCAATTGATTTTTATATAGAATAAAGATTTACTTGATGTCAGGCAACGAAGGTCCATAGATAAAATACACAAATATAACCTTATTAGTAATAATAAACTAATACTGGTTCGAACTCACGACTTACAACTCGTAAGTCGGGGCCGATATGACCAGACCATGTTAAATGACTTTTTGACATTTTTAAATGCAATGGGTTAGTTCTTGGCTTGAATCAAGATCCGAAGCTAAGATGCATCATGACTCCTAAGATGGAGCGGAGCTGACCCAGAAGGAACTAGAACTCCTGCGCAGTAATGGAACACAGTAAATACTGTTTTGCGCTGGACTTTGAGAGGAATAAGACGGTTGAAGTTTGGTAAATAAAGCTTTTTTTTTGCGTGGTAAAATCATCAAATGAGTCCTCCCACCCAGGGCAGGGCGGGAGGGACTGTCAGACTTGTACTGACTAAAATCCACGGTGTCCTTCACGAGCCCTTTATGTACCGGGGTTACGGTGATGGGTAAGACCCGCGACCCCGGCAGGCTCTGGCCCTCTACAGGCCCCGTCAGTTTGCTGACACTCCTTGAGGCGCGCGTGGAACACAACGCGCCGTCGACCCGGGCATGGTCCATGGTCGCTGCCCGAGCGAGTCGCCCATTACTCGCTGCCCGCATGCCCGCGCCTACGGTGGCCGGAGATTGTCTGGCGACGTCCGTCGCCGTGGGCGTCTACCACTGCGGGTGGGTCGGAGGGAGGACACTGTTCTCTCCCTCACGCGGCACGCCTCCTCCTTCGCGAGCATGACTGCTTCGCAGAAGGAGGCGACCGCTTCCCACTCCGTCTCGCCCCGCAGCATGGCCTCGACCAATGCCAGGCGCGAGAGGTCTCCGCCTATCGCCGTCGTGAGGACACGGCGGTGCCCTGCCCAAGCGGGGCAGTCCTGCACCGTATGCTCCACCGTGTCCTCAGGACGTTCCTCGCAGTGGTGACACCCAGGCGTTTCCTCCCTCCTTATCAGACACAGGAACCTCCCGAAACTTCCGTGTCCGGTGAGGACCTGCGTCATGCGGAAGGTAAGGACGCCGTGACGCCTATCCAGCCACTCCTCAAAGAGGGGTCTTACCGCCGCGATTGCGGCGTGCCCGGACCTCGGTTGCGACAGTCGCTCCCTCCATACTGCCCTGAGATCGCGCCCGAGCTCTTCCCGCCGCGCCTCGACCTGTCGAGGCAGCGGGGATTCGCCCCGGCGCTGCGCCTCCACGCGCCATTCGTAGACGCGCTGGAGGGCAGTCGCCTCCAGATCCCAGGGCAGCAATCCGGCAAGGAGGTTGGCCGATTCGCCGGCGATCGTGCGGTATCCTCGGACCATTCGGATTGCCATGACCCTCTGGCATGCGACCAGCTTTAGTGGTCGCGTCCGAATGCTCAGGGCCCACACAGGGGCCCCGTAGAGGGCCATGGACCGCACGACACCGGCGTACAGCCTCCGGCTGGAGGCGTTTGGCCCGCTGAGATTGGGCAGGAGTCGCCTGAGGGCGGCTGCTGCCCGGTTCAGCTTCGGGGCCAAACGTAGGAAGTGCTCCCTAAAGTTCCACCGGCTGTCGAGGACGAGTCCCAGGTACTTCATCGTCCTCCCGACGCCGATGCGAACCCCCTCCACCGTAATGTGGGACTCTGAACGTGGCGCGTTCAGACGGCCATGAAAGCACATGGCCTCTGTTTTGTGCAGCGCCACGTCGAGTCCCAACTGCCGGATCCTTTGAGCGACTGTCGCCACCGCTTGCGTCGCCAGGTCGGCCGCCGCCTGGTGCGACTCTCCCTCCGCCAGGACGAGCGTGTCGTCGGCGTAACATATTACGCCGACGTCGTCAGGGAGGTCGCCGCGCAGCACCCAGTCGTAGCCGATGTTCCACAGGAGCGGCCCCAAGACCGATCCCTGTGGAACACCGCACGACATCTCTCGCCGGTTCCACTCTCCCCGGTGACCGGGGTAGATGACGGCCCTGTCCGTCAGGTAGTCCTCGACCGTGCGACGGAGGTAGGTCGGCACCCGGTGATACCGGAGTGCCTCCCTGATGCAACTCCAGGGCAGGGTGTTGAAGGCGTTGGTGATGTCCAAAGACACCGCCAAGACGACCCTGCCCCGGGATACCGCATCCCCCGTCGTGAGGGCTCTTACGCGCATGATAGCGTCCACCGTCGAGCGCCCCCTCCGGAAGCCAAACTGGCTCTCCGAGAGGTCCGGGCCCACCCGATTCAGGTGCCCGACGAGGCGGTCTGCAATAACTCTTTCAAAGAGCTTGCCCACCTCGTCGAGCAGCACGATGGGCCGGAATGCGGACGGAGAGTCCGCAGGGCGCCCGGGCTTCTGGATCAGTGGTAAATAAAGCTTGACATTAGTTTTTCTTTAAACGTTCTTATTAATTTAGAATTACAATTAATTAATTTATTTATAAACCTAATACATTATCATCATCATCATCATCATCTCAGCCATAGGACGTCCACTGCTGAACATAGGCCTCCCCTTTAGATCTCCACATATACCGGTTGGAAGCGACCTGCATCCAGCGTCTTCCGGCGACCTTTATAAGGTCGTCTGAGACCAAGGACTAGCAAGCGCAGCGTAGGACGTCCACCAATACATTAGGAGACCAAAAATTTGAGGTAAATATATTTCAATAGTAACTTAGATCAAACAGAATTTGGAAAATGACATAACATCAATAAATTATTTTTGGGGAGTATTTGCACCAATCCATTGCGCACTGTGCAAAATCAACTCGGCCTTCGTACTGCAAATACACCATAATTATATTACTCTACCTGCACGGTCTTCATATCCTCATTACCCGAAGTACAATAAACGTCCTTTCTTTTGTGTCCCCTTAATTGTGTCAGTAAGTGTATTATCATACCGCACGACGATGCCCCACGTTGGGAATACGGGCGCGGGCGTATTAGTCTACATATTTTATTCGCCTTACCACTTAGCCTGAGTACCACTAAGCACATATCGACACCTGCCGGGATCACGGGACAGTCTAAACAGGTAAACGTGACCCTGGAATGGAAGGGCAAGCGAAGTTAGCTTGCTTTTTTAAACAAGCTTTTATTGTTAAAAAATACGATAGACAAAGTACTCTCAAGACGAATCAAACGAGTCTAAACTCGACGGGTTTGCGGCGTTTCATTACAGAGTTCCTATGGCTACCTTTCAGCTCCATCATCAGCTCCATGTCATCATAATATTGCATTGTCACGCAATATACATATACGGTATAAAATTTCAGCTCCATCGGAAACCGGCAAGTGGATTAAATTTAACTTGCAAGATTTGATTACAGACAACAGGACAGGTAAAACTAAATGAAAGCTTTTATAAAAGCAGTTATCTGGATCACGACTTATAAAATTTATTACTTCTCACTTCAGTCTCTTATATAAAAAAAAGACAATGTGGTAGTTATCCCTATTCACATTTGGGAGGGACCTGTTACGGAGGGGCCCCGTATCATTAACACTTCTGTAGCGACGTCTCTGATTAGACAATTTATACCTTCTGATCCTTTATTCATTACTTTCTCTTATTAAGTATATTTTTAAATATTTTCAAAAAAAAGACATTTAAAAATATAAATAATAGTGGCACACTAGTATCGAGAACAGGGTCCAAAGAAAGGAACCTCTTAACAAAGCGCGCCGTGTCCAGAAGAACTGCTTTCTGAGTCAGGCCCTTGATCCAGCTGCCTAAAGAGAGCCTCCTAAGATGTTGATCGAGGCTCTGTGCAATAGCCATGGGCCGACACGACTATCGGCACAATGAACGCTGAATCCACATCTCAGAATATAATTCTAAATATAAATATCTATTTATATAATTATTCTGGTGGATAATTTACGTTATTGGAAAACTCATCAATGTTTAATATTCTTAGACAAACATTAACTGATATTTTAATTAAAGTAAACCGCTGTTTGCTCCGATATTGCGACCCCGTGTCGAATATCTATTAAATATTACTTGTCGCTATCTTACATTCATTTGTCCAACAGTGGACTGCGATAGTCTAAGTTGAATGATGCGTGCTTCACCATCGCCCACATCATCGCTTACGATCAGGCAAGATAATGAACAAAGGCAAGCCTAAAGTGTAAAATAAAGAAGACCTTAAGATGATCAAAGGAACTGGTAAGAATACAAGAAAGTTTCTTGTAAGCAATAAAACAAAACTTAACCAATTTCAACTTATCAGGACATCTATAGATTCTCTTGTTTCGAATAATTTCAAAGGACTCGAATGAAACTCCGAACTCGGATAAAAGCATAGCATTGTAAAAGATTGCATCGAAACGACGTGAAAATAGACAGACAACGATCCGGAACGATTCAAAATACTTCCTCCCTTTGTCCCAATCTAAAGTTGTGTGGCACGTGGCAAGTTATAGAGTCTGTCTGGTTTATGGTCTAAATTAAAAGCGGTAGATGTTAATTTACGGTTTTCTCCTCTTCGTTCACCTGGGTAAACAAAGTGGACACATTGGTGTCATCGGAATTGTTTCATCCAGGTGAACAATGGACACCGCCATACACTCAAATTACCTGGGTGATATCACCTAGGTGAAACTTTTCCGAAGTGAAATGAGGACACCAAAATTTCCATTTTGTTCACCTAGATGATATCACCCAGGAGACATAGTGGAATAAACCGAATTTAATACTGGTTAATTAACCCTTCACGAATTTACACTCTGTGGCTAGCTTCTCGAAGATCGGCAGTCGCGCTTGCGACCACTAGACCGATGAGGCAGTCAGTTTATGCAGTATTTAGCCTATTGGCGCAATGATCAATTTTTTAAAAACAAAACTGAGATCAATAAACTGCTTCCTTTCCTGCCCCCCGGTTCTAGAGCTACAGGCGGGAACTTTCGATTATGTTCAAAAAAGTTACGAAGTCAAAAATTGCGTCCCAAGAATTTTCCTGTATACCATTTCGTTGACTGGACTGATTAATTTCGAAACCTCTTCAATAAATAAATAAATATTCCACAACTATCACACAACGCCATCTAGTCCCAAGCTAAGCAGAGCTTGTGTTATGGGTACTAGACAACTGATAAACATACTTATATATTTCTAAATACATACATATTATAGATAAATTACACCCAGACACAGAACAAATGATCGTGCTCATCACACAAACATTTGTCCTGGATGGGAATCGAACCCACGACCTCCGGCATAGCAGTCAGGGTCGCTAACCACTAGACCAACAGGCCTGCCAATGCCAATCAATGTCACAGTAATCTTCATTATACTACTAGCAATCATAAAAAAAATGTCACAGAGTAATAAAATAAACAGAGCACACGTAAGAGTATTCGTAAGCAAACTTTTTATGTGAAGACTCTGTACTAAAATAACATGTATCACTGACTCGCAAATACAGTTCTTCCCAAAACACGATACACGACAATTCTCGAGATTACCCGATGTTTCTTTATTCATTTTTCCGCGATAACACCATCAGTGAGTACAGTCATCGTGACAAGTGTTTCGAACTAACTCGCTCATCCCTTGGGGCTGAAGCGTTAGGGATGAAATATGGATCCTCCTTGGACGTGCTTCCCGAATCACCGAATATTGGGTCTCAGCAGACTGCCTACATATATCAAGGCCATTATTTATGTGCGGTATTCGAGCTTTCGAACATTACCGTCGCTTGGGGGCAGGTTTTTGCGATTGATTGCAACGTAAATTGCATGCAGTCAATCTTCTTAAGCTTGTTCTAGGGTGTAAAAAGATCGTTAAAGAATACGAAACGTGTCCGTTTTCTCCGATATTGATTTTTCTATAAGATTGAAGATGAACAAGATTTAGAAGATCACATTTAAAAAAAAATTGTTATGCTACCGTAAACTGCGAAATTAAAAAAAAAACCGCACCGAAAAAAATAGTCGTTTCCCAACAATTGTTGTTGCACATGATTTGTTAACGGCTTCGTAAACGTCCGTCTATACCCAGTATATGTTAAGACTTCTGATCTCGATGGTACTTAGGTACTTTCTACTTCTATTGAATAGTGGAACAACAAACTCCTTAGAAAGCTAATATACAAAATGGCCTACGTAATGGACAGGCACTAAACATAAACACTATATAACGTGTAAATGAAATAAATACTTTAGTAAATGCTTGTCGTTATTTAGCGAAAATAAAGTGCGTATTTTTAGAACAAGCCCTTGAAAGTCTTTACGATTTAAAAAGATGTGACTTTTCAAAAGAAATTCACTTAAATTGGCTTATAAATAAACTCTTAACTAATAATATAACAAGTGTTAGCTAGCAGCTAGGTTAAAATAAATAATTTCGGTGTCTAGTTGGTCTTGAGGTCACAAGCGCCTATTTTTGAGCAAGCGGTCGAGGGTTAAATTCCCGGGTCGGGCAAAGAGTTAGGCCAACTTCACATGAACAAAGCGCACAGTGCCTCACGTGGCGTGCGATTATTTAGTCAATATACGAGTAATAAACATTGTTTAATTTGATCTTGTATCGCGCGGTTAGTAGTTCTGCGGGGTACTGCGGGGCCAGCAGACCTTGGCTTTATTGGGTTTTTCAGCAGCATTTTGGAGTTAAGATTTGTGCCTGGTTGATCGCTTCCTATAACAGTTTACCTACGTTATGAAGGCAGGTATTCTCGTACCGACTGTCGTAATGAATGGCGCATGGCCAAATGGCCAAGAACGCACTCAACGATTATGTCTTGGGGTTAACCCCAGGTTGCTGGATCAAGGTTCTGATTCTCGGCTCGGTTCCTCTCTTTTGACCTATTTTTGTTTTGGATCGGATTGTATTTAAGTATTTTCATTCCGATCATATTTTCCTCAACTATCGTCGCTTCGCACATCATATTTTGGCGAGTAAAATAGATGAATAAATGAACCCTCATCTTCAATACAAAAATAAAATAAAACAAACCAGGAATATTCTCAAGCGCTACTTTAATAGCAAAATAAAGAATTTCTTACAAAATCCCTATAATGGATCGTTCCGAACAGTTTACCGTCTTGATTGTGAAGCCCTCTCAGCGGTGAGCACGCAATCGCAGCGATTTGTTGCTCCGCGGGAACGGTTTATCTGAAGTTGCTCTAAAAATACACGGACCAGTAATAGAAACATTGTCAATATTAGAAGCTCGATTGTACTTGAAGATTGAGTATATGATTTCTGTAAAAAATAGTGGATTATTTCCTTACTATGCAGTGGTGATACCAGTGGGCCATGGGTTCGAACTCAGCTAGGCTCATTACTTCGTGTAATTTATATCATCTCCACTGCTCTTAAAACGGCGAAGGAAAACATCGTGTGGAAACCGGCATGTCCTAGAATCTAAAAAATCGAAGACTTGTAACATCTACCAACCCGCACTGGGCTCGCGTGGTAGATTATGGCCCACTCCCTCTCACAGAGAGGAGGCCTGTGTACCAGCAGTGGGATCATTTATAGGCTGATGATGATGATTCTTAGGAAATTGTTAATTGTTTTCTCATTTTACGTTTTTTTTTAGTAATTACCTTGTCAATGTTGGGGAGCTGGACTAAGTAAATTATATTTGTAGGTGTATCTGTCTGGTCGCGGGACTCACGAATTACCGTTACCCCAGTACGTAAAGGGCTATTGAAGGACACCGTGGATTTTAGTCAGTACGAGTCTGACAGTCCCTCCCGCTCTGCGCTGGGTGGGAGGACTCATGTGATGATTTTATGATGATGATGCGTAACTTCTTTTTTATAATACATGCAAATCCCTTGCAATGTCAATAACTCAAAGAAATATTTTATTACTACCTTACTTTAAAACTACCTTTAAATCCACGTACAATAGCACTGTACATACTCGTATAATTGTTCAACTAACTCGGACTGTGAAAGTCTGGCAAGTGCCGTCTATCACAAAGGCAAAGCATAGAAGTCAAACGATTACCCTTTGTAACAACAATCCGAGTACCTCTCCAAAGTCAAACGTACAGCACACAGTAAGCAAATATTTTAGTCTTTGGTTAACTGGACCCACTAGGAATGGACCCGTGGAATTATTCAACCCAATAATATTCCGAATAGATCGACTGGACCCAATGCCCGAATTGTTTTTTTTTTAATTAGCCTTTGTCAAACAGACACGCGATAGAGAAACGGACCGAGTCCGAAGCGATAACGAACCGATACCAGACGTCAAACTTGGTGCAGCGAACCGAGGCGTGGTAGTTGTATTAACTGGCTTTTTATGAACGACGTCAAACAGAGCAAATAAGCCTTCGCCACGTCTTCGCATCGGTTCGGTCACGCTATCGGATCGCTTTCGCTTTTCCATATGACTAAATTCAAATAATTCCATACATTACAAATAAAAGGGCCTCGCTTCGTATTCGCCACGCCTGTCTGTTTGACAAAGGCTTAAGTAAATATCTGAGTTTTTGGTTAACTGGACCCGCTAGGAATGGAACCGTGGAATCATTCAACCCATTAATATTCTGAATAGATCGACTGGACCCAATGCCCGAATTGTTTTTTTCATTAGTATTTCATGGAGTAAAACCGAATCTTTTTGTTTTGTATTTTCAATGGTGCTGTTATATGTGCCATGTTCGTGAACGGGCGCTGACAGTTGGGACTGGTAATAACTTCATTTTTGAATTGTTTTTATATTTACTATGGACACTATAACATGCCAAATCGTTTTAATTTCTCATATAATGTACCATCTGATGATGAATGATGTAACAAACGTTCTGTAATAATTAAGGCGATTGAAAAAGAGTGTCCATGGAGTGGAGATCTACGGTTTGGAATGGGCACCTACGGTACTTTCACAGTTATTATGTCTTGAGACTGGGACTGTAGCACTATAATTATTTTGTACTAGTTTTATTTTGTCTTTTGACAATTCAAAAGAGCCTGTAATTAATTGGCCTAGTTGAAATAAATAGTTTGATTTTCATTTAATAAATAAATAAATAAATAAATAAATATTCCATAACTATCACACAACGCCATCTAGTCCCAAGCTAAGCAGAGCTTGTGTTATGGGTACTAGACAACTGATAAACATACTTATATATTTCTAAATACATACATATTATAGATAAATTACACCCAGACACAGAACAAATGATCGTGCTCATCACACAAACATTTGTCCTGGGTGGGAATCGAACCCACGGCCTCAGGCATAGCAGTCAGGGTCACTAACCACTAGACCAACAGGCCTGTCTATGTAAATTTTTATTGACAATAAACGTTTAAATCGGAATTGCGTCTACGTAGTATTTTAAATAACCAATTTTGCGCTCGACTGTATTCGCTAGTAGCTTCAAAGAATAGCTCTGTTCAAAGTCTGAATGTCTGTCTAGTTTACAAATAAATATGCAGAAAATAAAATATGTCGTCAATTGGGTCCGTGGGTCCAGAAACGAGCGGGTCCACCCGGTCCGGACTAAAGACTCATCTCTTCAATTTAAACCAAATTTTACGTATAAACATAAACTGAAAATAGAGTTCGCAAATACTTCGCTAATGATGCTCTTATATTCATGAAGCAGCAATGAAGAGCTTCAAGAGCTCCTCTCGTAGTAAAGAGACTCCATCTTTTTCATTATACGTTGTAGACTAATAGTTTTCTACCTTTAAAACGCCGCGCCGCCATCTTTTAAGGCCAAAATATCCAGACGCTGAAATTGACTTCGCACGGTGATAAAAAATATATTAGATTCCGTGTAACGAGTTTTTGAAAAGAAAATACTCTCAAGAAAAACACACAGATTTTCTTTACAAACAACAACAGTTTTTCTTAGTACTTCACGCTTTTTAATAGAAACTCTAAAAGATAATGGAAATTAACGGCAGTGTGCATTTCTAAGAAAGGCAATTACTTGTGCTAAGTGTTTAAAAGAACGGGCACGCCGCAATCGCGGCGGTAAGACCCCTCTTTGAGGAGTGGCTGGATAGGCGTCACGGCGTCCTTACCTACCGCATGACGCAGGTCCTCACCGGACACGGAAGTTTCGGGAGGTTCCTGTGTCTGATAGGGAGGGAAGAAACGCCTGGGTGTCACCACTGCGAGGATCGTCCGGAGGACACGGTGGAGCATACGGTGCAGGACTGCCCCGCTTGGGCAGAGCACCGCCGTGTCCTCACGACGGCGATAGGCAGAAACCTCTCGCGCCCGGCATTGGTCGAGGCCATGCTGCGGGGCGAGACGGAGTGGGAGGCGGTCGCCTCCTTCTGCGAAGCAGTAATGCTCGTGAAAGAGGAGGCGGGCCGCCTGAGGGAGAGGACAGCGTCCTCCCTCCACCCCAGCCGCAGTGGTAGACGCCCACGGCGTCGGACGTCGCAGGACGATCTCCGGCCACCGTAGGCGCGGGCATGCGGGCAGCGAGTAATGGGCGACTTGCTGTCCGACCATGGACCATGCCCGGGTCGACGGCGCGTTGTGTTCCACGCGCGCCTCAAAGAGTGTCAGCATATTGACGGGGCCTGTAGAGGGCCAAAGCCTGCCGGGGTCGCGGGACCAAGGGATTACCGTGACCCCGGTACGTAAAGGGCTAGTGAAGGACACCGTGGATTTTAGTCAGTACAAGTCTGACAGTCCCTCCCGCCCTGCCCTGGGTGGGAGGACTCATTTGATGATTTTACCACGCAAAAAAAAAAAAAAAAAAAAAAAAAGTGTTTAAAAGAAAAAATATGCTAGTGGAAAGGGGAGTGCCATTTTTCCTGCCAAGAAGGAAGATTACCGCAATTTTAAATGGTAATGAGGCGTGTACACAATGGCTGAAGTTGGTGCACTGGTGGCGTCGCATTGATATTGATATTCGTATGCCATATTGTTTGCTAATGCAGATAACGATTAAGCGCAGTAATCTGATTTTGCCTGCCAAAGCCTCTAAATCTATAAGAGGTTAGGCTGATATTTACCCACAATAACTGAATGCCATCTACCTCGTTGATTTAGTAACAAGACTTTTATTTTTTCGTTGTAAAATCATCAAATGAATCTTCCCACCCAGGGAAGAGGGGAAAGGACTGTCAGACTCGTACTGATTTACCTTCCGAGTTCACGGTAATTCGTGAGTCCCGCGATCTGGAACAGGACCTGGGTTAGATTTTTTAAAAAGTGCTAATTGGTTTTCCATAAGAAACTCAGAAGCAACCCGGAGTTTGGAAGCTGGTGGTATGATACCTATGTGCCTTAGAAGGCACGATAAGCTGTTAGTCCTAATCTCCGCTGAGATTTGCCGTCTCCGTCGTAGCTAAAAATGATCAGATGGTGTATTCGAATTCAAATCATTTATCCCAAGTAAGCCAACTACAGGCTTTTGAATTGTCAAAAAAAAACTAAACAAAATACTAAAACAATATGGTTTTATGGCTATTTGTGGTGCTACAGTCCCAGTCACAAGACAACTGTGAAACTACCATAGGCACCAGTTCCAAAGTGTAGCGTAGGTTAACCGGTACACCCAAACTAATTCTATTTTTACTAAAATTCATTCATATCACCCGCTTTAAACAATAAAACAATAAATAACCCGCAAACCACCCAGTATAATAATTTATCACTTAGCGCAACTTTTTTATGCCCCAAATTTTAAAATATGGCGACAACTTTCACAACCAGATTACACTTTTATTAAAAAAAAAACTCGCTAATATGACGGTTCACAATATTAAAAAGTTCAGGAGTACGATTTACAACTGAATAAAAGGTAGCTCAACTTCCTTCGCGTAATTTTCAGTCCGATTCATTTAAAAGTTTTTAGGACGCATTTACACGATCCTTACTACCGCCGCGTTCATTCAGTTAAATGGCACGACATGTCATAATGATATGTGCGAATATCACATAAAAGAAGTTTCAATAGTTGAAAAAAATATTTATCGCACAAATCCAAACTGTTCGTATAATATATGAAAAGGATAACTTATAAAACTTTTTTTGTGTGCTCTTGGATAGTCAAAAAAAGTTTTTTTTTCTTTCTAAGCCTCCATGTACGTAATCTTTAAGCTCTACAAAGATTTTCTTGAATCGTAAAAAACACAAAAGCTAGTAATTAAATTTCTTGGAAAATAGGCTAAAACAAATTTATTTAGTCGCGTATACCGACAGAATTCATTGTACGTAAGTATCTACTAATTACATAGGCATTATGAACAGTAATAACCCACAGTATTCTGCTGATTTGGTAAGAAACAAGGTTGAAGAAATTGTATCTATATTTTAATTAGTTTCCAGAATTGAGACGCTTGTTTACAGGTAGTATTTATAGAACTAACTCAGCATTATTACGTATTGTTTTGTACGACTTTCCAACATGGCCTTCTTGAAATAAACAATTTTTATTTCATAAATTAAAATGATGCCCCGTATAAGGATTTTAATTATAGTTAATTTATATACACAAACAGCCCGGCCCGGGCAACTACTTGTAGGTTATAAAAATATTTGTTACGTGTGGGAATCCAACCCGCGACAAGCAGTGCAGCAGTCCATCTCTCGACCACTTCGACTATTTTTAGGGTATATAACGCATATTGTTAGAGTCGTTCCATGGTGGATTTTACAGAAGCGATCTGGATGACGGGGCGTTGTATTCGACCCGCGCCTCAAAGAGCTGTCAGCGCAACTGACGAGGCCCAATAAAGCCAGATATTTGCTTGAGTAGCGGGTAGTTTTTTAAAAGTTACCGCAGTAATGGACAATTCAAAGAAAAAGGTGTGTTTTCCGCGAGTAAGACTTTGACAGTCCCTTCCGCGCTCTACCAAGGACGGGAGGATACTTAAGATTATTTGCTTTTACCAACCCCAAAAATGGGTCTATTTTGCCTGACCCAGAGCCTACTAATCCACTGACTATCCTGTCCCTGGACTGTCCCGATAACGCGCTTCTTTATAAAGGCACCCACCTTATCTCCAAGGGAAAAAGACTCGGTCGTAGGACTTACGAATTACCGTGAGCTCGGTACGTAAAGGGCTATTGAAGGATACCGTGGATTTTAGTCAGTACGAGTCTGACAGTCCCTCCCGCTTTGCGCTTTGATGATATAACCACGTTTAAAAAAGGGAAGAAGACTCGTATATGTATTAATGTATACAAGATAATTTAAAATGTAACAAAAAAAAAAGATTTAAAAAATGTTGTTCCACATAAATATTAACTGAGAAATGTTTTTATGACTTTGATATTTATTAAAACTGGAAAATGTAATCCGCTTTTCTTAATAAGGTACACGTGCCTGCTTTGGCAGATAAAGTCGGGAAAAAATGACTTCGAATTTACTTTGAATATAAATTTCAAAGAATTCTGTTTGTATGATTATGTGTGTGTATTGTAAAATAAATAGACTCATAAAGGCAAGTATAGTCACGAACACAAATATGTAAACAAAGTTGGCAACTTTTGATGGTTTTTTTATCTGGTATTGTATTGATTGCAATTTTATGATTCTACGACCATTGTATTTGAATCCTATCTGAAATAGTTGATAACTCGAAATTTATTATCCTATTTCTAAACAAAATCTGACCTTAAATTGTGTTAATAAATCAAGGTCGGGCAGATCGCTACATTACACTTAGAATGAAATTGTACCTCGCTTCTAATTATGTAAACCTTTATTTACTTCATACATGAATACATTTTTATATAACTCATGGAATGCAAGCAAATTTGACTGGACAGGTCCACTCAAATTTGTATGGTTCTTTGTTCAAAAGACCATCTCAGACACAAACCTGCTCCCTCCACCCCAGCCGCAGTGGTAGACGCCCACGGCGTCGGACGTCGCAAGACGATCTCCGGCCACCGTAGGCGCGGGCATGCGGGCGGCGAGTAATGGGCGACTCGCAGCCCGACCATGGACCATGCCCGGGTCGACTTCGCGTTGTGTTCCACGCGCGCCTCAAGGAGTGTCAGCATAGTGACGGGGCCTGTAGAGGGCCAAAGCCTGCCGGGGTCGCGGGACTTACCCATTACCGTAACCCCGGTACGTAAAGGGCTAGTGAAGGACACCGTGGATTTTAGTAAGTACAAGTCTGACAGTCCCTCCCGCCCTGCCCTGGGTGGGAGGACTCATTTGATGATTTTACCACAAAAAAAAAGACACAAATCTGCACCCTGCAAGTTTGTGTTTTTTTTTTGCATGCATGGCTTAACCAATTTAATGTCTGGACTTTAAAAGAGACGATGACCTCTCAGTTTGTTTCGGCTGTTTCTTCTCAGAGTAGACAGGTAGGAAACACCGCCCTCACAGTTATAAAAAAAGTGTTTGCTAAAATCTTTTTTTTTTTTTTATCGTGTTAAAATCATCAAATGAGTCCTCCCACCCAGGGCAGGGCGGGAGGGACTGTCAGACTTGTACTGACTAAAATCCACGGTGTCCTTCACTAGCCCTTTACGTACCGGGGTCACGGTAATCCCTTGGTCCCGCGACCCCGGCAGGCTTTGGCCCTCTACAGGCCCCGTCACTATGCTGACACTCTTTGAGGCGCGCGTGGAACACAACGCGCCGTCGACCCGGGCATGGTCCATGGTCGGACAGCGAGTCGCCCATTACTCGCTGCCCGCATGCCCGCGCCTACGGTGGCCGGAGATCGTCTCGCGACGTCCGACGCCGTGGGCGTCTACCACTGCGGCTGGGGTGGAGGGAGGACGCTGTCCTCTCCCTCAGGCGGCCCGCCTCCTCCTTCACGAGCATGACTGCTTCGCAGAAGGAGGCGACCGCCTCCTACTCAGTCTCGCCCCGCAGCATGGCCTCGACCAATGCCGGGCGCGAGAGGTCTCCGCCTATCGCCGTCGTGAGGACACGGCGGTGCTCTGCCCAAGCGGGGCAGTCCTGCACCGTATGCTCCACCGTGTCCTCCGGACGATCCTCGCAGTGGTGACACCCAGGCGTTTCTTCCCTCCCTATCAGACACAGGAACCTCCCGAAACTTCCGTGTCCGGTGAGGACCTGCGTCATGCGGTAGGTCAGGACGCCGTGACGCCTATCCAGCCACTCCTCAAAGAGGGGTCTTACCGCCGCGATTGCGGCGTGCCCGGACCTCGGTTGCGACAGTCGCTCCCTCCATACTGCCCTGAGATCGCGCCGGAGCTCTTCCCGCCGCGCCTCGACTTGTCGAGGCAACGGGGATTCGCCCCGACGCTGCGCCTCCACGCGCCATTCATAGACGCGCTGGAGGGCAGTCGCCTCCAGATCCCAGGGCAGATTGCTAAAATCTATTAGCAAAATAAATATCATTTAACACAATAGCAACTATCTTTAACCAAAATAAAACAAACCTGTTCCGGCCAGCTTTATACCATAAACAAACAAACTGCTTCCGCTGCACATTTAGATGTTTTTCAGTACGTCCTGAAAGTTGCAGTCATGCAGGAGAGTAATGTGCTGTCCTAACAATTTAGTTTATGATCATTTTGTGGGAAACCCCGGTGTGGTTTATGTAGATTAGTTTTAGTTTATGTACTGAAATATTAGACATATCATCTACAATGGTAGTTGATAAAATAGAGCTCAGAATTGATAGTGAATTGACACAAAAAAAACATTATCTTCCTGTCTTTGAATTTATTATTGTTAGATAACGTCCTCAAAATTTAGGAATGTTCCTGTCATGGAAACGTCATTAAATAATTATGTATTATGCGCAATTACAGCGAGCGGTAAGATCAAATGTATTGAAATGTTTGAAAGACGCCACGTACTGTACAATACTGTTAAAAAAAATACCTTGAGAAATTATATTTTAACAACAGAGTACCTATCGAGAGTAATTTTTTGAAATCTTAGAGCTAATTTTTGTAACATCGTATTTTTGCACGGAAAAAAATATTTAGCATTTTTGGAAAACATACAAATCTTGACTCTATTTTGAGTTAAAAGTAGTTTTGCCAAGAGCTTGCAGCCAGCTGAAAATCAGCGTCAGGTGACAAACTTTCTGCCGCCATCTGGCATTATGCTGAGCTGAATCGAAATCCAATTATTCATTTATTTAGTTTTGATTAGTTTTAAGTTTTAGTGCCAATAAACGCAATTTTCTTTTATTTTTTTCTACTTTGGAGTCTTTTTTGTAGTTAAAGGAACTATTGATTATTAAACTTAAATCCGATAAAAATGTTTTATGAGTCGAATAAATACCGGACGAAATGGGGGCGCCAATGTCGTTTAACCCTTTCATGATACCCGAAGAGTGTTATGCATTAAGAACAGCCATAATAAAGCACTTAATGCTTTACTGCTTACCGTTAACGATGGAACATTTTATGGCTACATATCGCTATATAGTATATTATTACTAGTTGCTGCCAGCGACTTCACCCGCTACAACTCAAAAATTATTTTTCCCACGGGAACATAAAATCGGGATAAAAACTATCCTATGTGTTAATCCAGATTATAAACTATCTGTGTACCAAATTTCATCCAAATCCGTTTAGTAGTTTTTGGGTGAAACAGTAACAAACATCTATCCAATCAAACCTTCACATTTATAATATTATAGTAGGATTATGCGATAGTTTATGATAAAATGTTTGTAGGTCGCATTACATGGCCGATTACTTTTTAACCGACTTCCAAAAAGGAGGAGGTTCTCTATTCGACTGTATGTATTTTTTCTATTAAAAACGTCACTTTCAAAATGGATATATTATAAAAGTGACGTCTGTCAACAGCATTCGTCGTCTGGTTAAATTGAAGTAGACTTGAATAGAGCCTATAGCCATCAGCCGTATGAGTTTTATAATGACTAGTACCTTTATGACGTGGAGCGAGTTGAAGCGAGAAGCTAAAGATCGCGATAGAGGACATCTGTGGATGCTCTTTGCCTCATCTAGGGGACATAGGTAATTCAATTTCCTTAAATGAAACTTCCGTAACAAAAACAATAAATCATTTTCATTCCTTCGTAACTGGGAAAGTGAAAAAAGTTGTCAGTCTTATGCACTGATATGAGTAACTGGTGCTCGCTTGCACTGCACCTGAGGCCTTTTTTTATCGTGTTAAAATCATCAAAGCAGTCCTCCCACCCAGGGCAGAGCGGGAGGGACTGTCAGACTCGTACTGACTAAAATCCACGGTGTCTTTCACTAGCCCTTTACATTCCGGGGTCACGGTTATCTGTAAGAGCCGCAACCCCGGCAGGCATTGGCCCTCTAGAGGGGGCCCCGTCATTTTGATGACACTCTTTGAGGCGCGCGTGGAACACAACACGCCGTCGACCTGGGCATGGTCCATGGTTGCACAGCAAGTTGCCCATTACTCGCTGCCTGCATGCCCGCGCCTGCGGTGGCCGGAGATCGTCTGCCGACGTCTGTCGTCGTGGCCCGCTCCATCGCGCCCCGCGGCATGGCCTCGACCAATGCCGGGCCCGAGAGGTTTCCGCCTATCGCCGTCGTGAGGACACGGCGGTCCTGCCCAGTATGCTCCACCGTGTCCTCTGGACGATCCTCGCAGTGGGCACCTGTGGCCTTAGCACAAGATTTCTGTAATTTATTTACAGCGTACCTGAAGTAATTACACCGTTTATTGTATAGAAATGAAAAAACTGCTTTAGTGTACGAACGAGGAACTATTTTTTTTTCCATCAAATTAACGTCAAAGATCTTTAACTTTACGTCACAAAAACGTAAAAGTCATACCAGGACTACTGGACTAACGAAACAACAGACAAATCAAAATTGATTTCCATTCAAAACAAGCGTTTTTCCAAACAATGTGATAGGCTGAACGCCACATAGTTGCCATAATACTCGTAATAACAGTAACAATAATATGCAGCCGCTGTGTCCCTAAAACTCGCAAAACATTGTTATGGCTACCATAAATAAAGATACATGGACAGATATTATTATAACAGATAAAAACAAAAGCCGGGTATTTGATGTTGTTTTGCTGTTCACAAAATCCATGAACAATACAATAAAAAAAGAATATGGTACCTCGCTTTGTAGTAGCACTGACAGATGTCAGTGTCAAAACGTTTTGAAATGTCAGAGTAGGCATGTCAAAACCAGAGATAAGTTCGATACGTACCGATCGATGAGTCTTAAACTGGACAAAATAAAAACGCTTTTCATGGCTCCAAAGTTGGTGACAGGGAATTATAAAAATATGGAATGTTTGTAATTTAGTATTGGAAAATTAATTTTATGAACATAACAAAAAGTTTCAGTTACTGTAAACTGATTGTTTTCACATTAATTTCACACATTTCTTTGGTGTTTTTTTAAGAGTAATTTATTTTATTTAACACGTCTAAATCGTACAGAATTATTAATAAAACGTTCCATTGACATGATCAAAATATCCCCTTAATTACTATTACAAATTGGTCATCAATGAAATTGAAGTTATGTATATTCGGATTTTCATAATGTTGAATTTGATTCTTATATTTATAATTCCATCAAATGAATTAGCATAAATAAGTATTATTTTATTAAAAAAAAAACTTTATAAAAATCGAAACTACTTTAACGTGCAAGTATATTGTTTTTTTTTTAACATTTTTCAAGTACAAAAACAAAATTATTCAATTATCGAACACTGTTCGAAAAATACATTCAAAATAAAAAAGCGAAAACAAATAGTGAAAACTTTTTAGCTGCGTCACTTTTTTCTCGCACAAGTGCCTAACGAGCTTTACCGATATTTCTAACTTTATAGCCCGTATGTAACTTGTGTCAGCAACAAAAATTGCAACAAAGGGCCGTGGTCCAGTTCGTTACAATCAAAGAGAAAAGACTAAAGCCTTCAGTATTATTATTCAAAAAGGAAAATCTAATAGCCGAAGTATCTCCCTGCAAGTTTGAAATATAGCTCTGGGTTTCGGAATATGTAACGAGCCAAAAGGGGTATATTTTTTTTCCTCAAATGCAAGCCTCCTTTGTTAACATTTTATGTGTTCCATATTGCTGCGGTTTCCTTTTGCCTATTTTCCTTGAATAGTTGGACAATTTAGAAGTACATACAATGCTTTTAATATACTTTGCAATTATTTTTTTTTACTCTATGACAATATTATACCTTTAAAGGTTGACTGGTGCAAAATGCATTGTGGTATTAAGTCAGTTATTTGTTCTTGAAATTTAAATAAATAAATAGGATGGTTACATAAATAAACTTGATAAATAAAATTGATGGAACAAAGCCCCAGCAGTCATGCCAAAATATTATTTATAAAAGAAATTGTCTTTGGAAGAATATGGTAGCGAGGATACTTATTTTTCACACTGTATTTATCAAAAAGACCTTGTTAGACTATGATAGCAATTTGATCGAGAAAAAGGATAATATAATATCAAAATAAAAGGCATCACTTTTTATTGACAACGGTAGTGATGATAACATAAAAATAATGGTATAAAGGATTCGTAGTAACAGTTTCTGTTTTCCTGGTAAAAACTCGAGTTACTAGGCTCTTTTAATGTCAATTTAAAAATCTGAAATATGGCATGAACGTAAAAAAAACATTCAGTACTATTTCAGGTTTTACGGCACCTGTCAAAAATGGTGCAAAAAACAGTTTTATTGTTTTTTTTAATCTCTTCATAGGAAGTTTTTGGATTAAATAAAACTGCCTACCTGGTATAAGTAACAGGCTTTGAATTTTTGTAAAAATAAAATCCATACAACTGAAAATAAATAACCAAAAAATAACAAACGTTCAGTAAATTCAGGTTTTCACATTCACTGAATTGAAATAAAGGATTTCATGGAATTTCGGCACACCGTTAAACCCTAACCTAGATTTCAACAACAGGTATTTTGTCAATTCCGGAAAGGTCGAAAATTGTTTCAAGAACCTTACGATCTCATAAAAGCTTGTGATATCGGGGTCAATAGCTAGTGGAAATGAATAATATTTTTTTTTAAACTCGAAATTTTTGGAATTTCTCTTGTATCATGGGTGCGTTTAGACACATGACACATTTTTTTTTTCGTGGTAAAATCATCAAATGAGTCCTCCCACCCAGATTAAGGCGGGAGGGACTGACAGACTTGTACTGACTAAAATCCACGGTGTCCTTCAGTAGCCCTTTACGTACCGGGGTCACGGTAATCTGTGAGTCCCGCGACCCCGGCAGGCTTTGGCCCTCTACAGGCCCCGTCACTATGCTGACACTCCTTGAGGCGCGCGTGGAACACAACGCGCCGTTGACCCGGGCATGGTCCATGGTCGGACAGCGAGTCGCCCATTACTCGCTGCCCGCATGCCCGCGCATTGCAACGTTGGATAGCAATGCTTATTCTTAGTTAAATTAAAACACGTTTTTTGGATGACTGGCGTTCCTTTTTAGTTCAAAATATTGTTGCGTAAGCGTCTAGCCAGTAACCCTATAGTCCATTCATTTCCACAATTTCCAATACTACCCAGAGTGACGTTGACAGTTATTAAATAACAACAATAACAAAGGTACGCTGAGAACGTGTCAGTACAAATACAAATAGTTTTGATATAAATTGGATTGTTGTGGCTTCACACGAATTTTCGGTTTAAAGACATTTATTTTCTCAAAGAACAAATTACAGTTCACTTATAGAGAAACTTAACTAAAATTAACATTAGGTTTACATTAAATTACGACGTTCACACCATCTCGTTACATTCGAGAAATTGTCGCCCAATCACAGTATTTCCGTATTTTACTTACAGCGTACTTGAAGTATTTACTGCGTTTATAGAACGGAAAATTGAAAATGCGCCGCATGTGTACGACGAGGAACTAATTTTTCCCATGCATTTGACGTCAAAGTTACAGTTTACGTTACAAAAGGGAAAAGAAAAAGCTGGAAAGTCATACTAGGGCCTCTAAACTCTGAGCAAACACACAAAACAAAATTATGAGTCCATTAAAAAATCTCTCAGGCCTTTTTTAAATGTTGGTAAGCTTGTACACTCTCTGACTTTTTTAGGTAATTGGTTGTATAGCCGAATTTTGGCAGTCTTTTGTTGAACTAAGTGATTTTTGGAAACCTTTTACTCCCCTTTTTCTGTTCGAATTCGTGGTAGTGAAAAATCCGTTTTTTGGCAGTCTGACTTTATCCCAATACCGAATATTGACATTAATTTGTAAAATAATTCCTCAATCGCACGCTTTAACACTTTCCATACAATTTACGTCATACATACTTTAATGCCTTTGTCAAACAGACAGGCGAAAGCGAAGCGATATCGAACCGAAACGAGACGTCAGTCACGCTATCGGATCGCTTTCGCTTTTCTATGTGACTGGATTCAATCAATTCAATGCATTACAAATAAAAATGCCTTGCTTCGCATTCGTCACGCCTGTCTGTTTGACAAAGGTTTAAGTACGAAAGACAGCCAAATCTGTAGAATTCGTGCTAGGACCTTCGGACTGGACACCGTAGCCATTACTGAGAATTTTGACATTTTACAATACAAAACGCTTTATAGTACAACCCAGAAACTCTGGGAACCTTTCCCTAGTAGCTCTTGGGAAAACTAAACCATCAAGGCAGCGTAATATTTATTAATATACACATAAGTAAAGTCTCTGCTTCGTATATTTGTTTAGAAGACCACTATCACATATCCCACTGCGCAGAGCTCACGAGGATTTCAATTTCCTGCACCGAAGCGAAGCAGTCGGTATACCAAAGCGCTTCTACCTCAAGTCACCACAATACGAGTAAATACGGGAAGCAGTGAAGCTGGAATTACATTTGTCGGCGTCAAATTCGTATATTTACTGCAATATGAAGCTGCTACTTTGGTCGACGATGTGATAAAATATGAATGTTTTGGTTGAGAAATGGTCTTGACCATTTTCGATCACGTAAATGCAAATTCATCAAATACGACCTCAGCTCTAGATGGAGCGGAGGGGACTGTCAGACTCGTACTGACTAAAATACAGCGTGTTCTATCAATTGCCCTTTACGTTCCAGGGTCACGGTTAGCTGTTAAAACTGTCCCGCGACCCCAGACAGTCCCGCGACCCTACGAGGTATATATCAGTGGAGATTTGCAATCGAATCGCTGTCGGCACGGGAGTATACTACTTATAGTGCAAAAGTGCGTATGCTGAATAATTATTGTACGCTGGCTTACCTCACACTCATAATAGGGTACTTTACTGCATAAATAATTTTAAAATCTGGTTAGTCCATCAGTTCGAAGTATTAAAAAATAATGAACACATTTTTTTTTATAATCTATGAATATTGGCAAATATAAAACGTTTCAAAATTCGTGAGGTGGTGGGCTTGTTACGTCTTCACCTGTATAATCTTGTGATTTATAGAAGCGTTGTCTCGTATCTTTGTCAAAAAATAGGGGTAAAATATTTTTTTTTTGATAAATTAAATTTTTTGAGTAAAATAGCCTACAGGAACAGCAATCAGACACTATTTGGGGAAGATCCAATATTCCATTCATGGTAAAATATTACCATTAGATTGGTAACTTCCACGTTTGTTATGGGATTCGGAGAAAATTTATAACATCTATTAACATTACAAAATTATATTTTAACGTTATTTTTTTGATTATTTCCTTTCTATACCTATTTTTGGTTTTGTTCTGGGTATGTGAGTTTAAATTTAAGTTGACGCACCCTATAAGAAGAAGAAATTCCAAGTATAGTGCACTTGAATTAAAATAAAAAGTTTAATAAAGTAGAGGAATACCCTAGAGACGAGTACCTATGGACTGTGTATAGAATTTTTAATAGTAAAACTCTTAATTCAAGACTCACTTTTTTACGGTATATTCCTCCCATCACATAACATTTATAAATACACCATTATACAGATGAGTTTATCTCTTTCACGGATGACTGCACGAATGTTGCAGGAACGACGCGGTTACGTCGACGTCTGACGTCAAGTTACAGATTGACGTAATTATCAGTTTGACGGCAACATACTTCTCCGTCATTCTGCGTCGTCGAGTCATTTTTTATGTTTGAATATGAATTTATTCTGTAGAGAGTGATGTATGGATGATGAAGTATAGAATAGGTTTTTATATCATGGATTTATTTATTGATGTCAAAAGGCAAGCAATGTGCCAATTCAGATCTTTTACATACACATAATATTTAATCGTTTTACAACTTATACATGATCATAATCTAAAGTATAAATAAAAACTAACTAGTAATATGTCAAAAAAAAAGAAAAGAAAAACATTCAAAGGGCGTCAAAGAATTCGTCCACATCGCTGTCAACGGGAACAGTGGCCAGAACGCTGGCAGCTTTGCCACGTTGTATGGCAATTCAGATCTGATTTTATTCTTAGTGATAGCGTCTTAGGACGGAAGTATAAAGAATAACTTCATAAAAATAAATGCAAGATCAGACAGAAGCTATGAAAATTAGTGTTACGATACACACTATATCAAACTATTTGCCAACTAAGTTAGGCGGTTCATAAAAGATTTTGTATTATATTAAAATTCTTTTATTGGTATTTTTACTAAAACCAACATTTTAGTGCACATAGATGGCTATGTATATCGCGATCTAATTTAATATTATATTTTGATTAAAAAAATGTAAAACTGTCTACTTATTCACATAATTTTGTTCAATTCAATCAGAAAATTTAATCAATTTTAAGCAAATCAGTTAACTTACAATTAAATAAAGTAACTTATTTAAATTACTTAGTTTAGTTCTTACTTTTTGAACAAGTGTGCGTAATTTGTGCTCAAGCGTATTGAAATCACTTACTCTAACTTAATTGAAGAACTCAATGGTTGCCATTATAAATAAAAGAAAGAATTGGGAGCTAAAGAACTGTTAAATTATTTTTAAGGATTGATTCGCACGTACACCACGATCACGACCACAATCACAACATGTAGGTGGGTGCATATTTTATATTGAAAATAAGTAATAGAATTTACACGGGTGAGGGTGGGTGATTAATTGACCACATTGCAGTGCAGTGGCAACCACAACTCAATCAGCAACGACACTACGAGCCGGCGCCGGCCGGCCACATCGCAGATAACAACTAGTAACAAAGTAACCACATCCATATATGTGGGTACCACAACGCAACTGCAAAAGGCTGCAGTGACACTTTACACGTAACCACTTTTTGAACACCGTTCGCGATATGATGTGATTGTGGCACATGCGTAACAGGCCTAAGAAGAACTCTTCACCGATTAAATCCGATCTGTATTGATAAGGTTCTAATTGACTGAAATTAAAATGTCTAGGGAATTATTTTAACAGCTATTTCATTGAAATACATTTTTGGATATTGGTTTTAAAGGATTTTTAATTTATATCTCCAGTAAATAAATATATAGAAGTCCGATTTCATCATTTATTTTCGTGGTTGATAGTCTAAAATATGGATATATTTTGGCAAAACTTTCATTCACCTCTCTTTCATCGCTTTAAAAATTCTAACAAAGAAAATAACGGTTGTGTAGGTTGTATGTGCCGTAGTGTGCTCACTTAAGGTCAACTGCAGGCACTTTCGCTGTTATTTATGCATCTATGCGCGTAAAGCGAGCTCGGGGCACACTTCATAAAGAGAGGCAGAAAATAGGCAATAATATATGCAGGTAAGCTTTTAGTTTATGTATTGTACACGTAGGGTTAAGTGAAGTACTTTATAATAAGTTTCAACTTTATGTCTATTAGATTATAGTAAGGTTTTGAATGTAAACGTGATCACTTAGGTGTTTATTTACAATTTATCATACTCTTTTTTTACGTGGTAAAATCACCCAATTAGTCCTCCCACCCACGGCAGGACGGGAGGGATTGACAGTCTTGTACTGATTAAAATCCACGGTGTCCTTCAATAGCCCTTTACGTTCCGGAGCTACGTTTATCTGACAAGACAATCCCGCGACCCCGGCAATTTACCATACTTGGAGACGATATTATTTTCAGGAATGAATTTAAGGACAAATGCGTATAGAATCGAAATCTAGCGTCCGAAAGCTAACTGTGGCAAGAAGGGTATTTTAATATTTGATTTATAACTATTCTACGAAAATCAATAGTATTTTTTTTCCTAGTTTGTCCTGGGCGAAGGCCTTCCATTTTCCACTTACTTTGTATTTTTTATACAACAAAAGAAAAACATTTTCCTGTCCTCAAATTTGCCTAAACACCAAATCTTTTAGCTCAAACCACAATTCTGCGACATGTAATCTACGGACAAAGAACATATTTTTCTTCGTAACATCAGGTGTTATTATTAGGTTACGTGAAGATAACTTAGTAAAATGTTTGTTTACGGTAATGGTTATTGTGTTAGTAACACTCAAGGTGGAAGGAGTGGAGGGAGGCCTTTGCCCAGGAGTGGGACTTAGCAGACTCTTAAAAAAAAAAACGACGGGTTGCACTCTGGGAGTGCCGGCAGAAATGAAAACTTGAATAGTAATAAACACACACGAACATTCGCGCAAGCGCCCTGCACCGTCTTACGAATTTTCGATCAGGGTCACGTGTCCTGACGCGAGTTTGAAATTTTTTACCCATTCCAAAAAAAGTGCACAACGCCGCTAAAGAAGTTTTCACTTCAAAAACTCTCCTTAGTCTTGTTACCTTGGTCTGGGCGTTTGTATATGTGAGTTTATATGTTTGTAAACACACCCACGACACAGAAGAAATACCTAGTGTGGAGCAACGTTTAAAAAAATATATGTTTATTGATTTTACGACGTAAAAAGAGCCTCTTCAGTAGTCCTACGTTTTTTTTTTTTAATAGTAAACTCATCAATTTAGTTCTCATACCCCCAACTGTCAGACTTGTATTGACCAAAATCCACGGTGATCCTAAGAAGGTTATGGTTACCTGATGAAAGAGAACCGCGAAGTAGTCCTATGTCGCCTCCAGAATAAGCCATCCTTGTCAAACCCATGCTGGCATTATTCATTATTCATATTATGTCAACGTAGGGGAACAGTGTATAAGATGGGAACGCGAGGTATGATGGGAAATCACACACTCAAGGCAAACTTAACACAATACTAACGTAGCGCAAGCGCCAACAGGACGCCATTTGTTAATGGCCGCTTACAAATGACGTCCTGATGGCGCTTGCGTTACGTTAGTGTTGTCGCGTCCCTGTCTACACTGTATACACTGTACCCCTATTATGTAAAATTATGAAACCAACAGTAAGTAACAAATCGACACCAGCAATTTATACTACGCTAACTCAAAAAAGCGTACTTTACAGTAGAGGCGTTTAAAGGGAAAAACGTGATAACTTTTACATTAATTTAGATACTTATTGAAATTTGGCATGCTTAATAGTTAATTTATTCATTGTAATATGTCATATTTACTTTTCCTTAATTATTTATAATTTTTGATTTAGCGCGAGTTAGCCGTATATAAACGTAATTCATCAAAAAAATGTTACATTTTATACACGTCTAACTAATGTTAGCGTAGTGTAGTACGGGAGGTTGTAGTGCTAAAGAAGTGTTATTTTTATTACGTTGCAATAAAAAAATTACAGTATTTTGTGTATTACTCATAACATTAGGGTATTATACAGGGTGTCCCAAAACTCAACGTCAAGCCGAAACGGGGTGACAGGATTGATCATAACCATCACGAGAAAAATCTGAAAAAAAATCTATCCCATGCAGTTTGAAAATTATGGGCATTTTAAGAAAAACCTAGAAATTTGATCAAACTGTACCATTTTTCGGTTATTGTGGTTATTCTTTTTTATTTTTGTTCATTTGAACTTTGGAAACGTAATCCTTAATAACATTTCTAGAATCCCAATAAAAAATAATGACACAATTGCCTCAAGTTTCCGAAAATTGAGACTATTTGTTAAACTACGAATTTAAAATTTTCAAGATTCGTCGACTTTGACAGGCCCTCCTATAAAAATAAATGTACTAGAGTGCCTTGGCAAGTGGCATTAAAAGTTGGCGCATTTAATCAGAATTCTAAAATGGTACAATACTTGTTAGTTCCATACAATAGAAAAGAGAAAAAAAATTAAAACCTCAAGTAACCCGATTTTTGCTATCACGTTTTACTCAGTTAAAATGTTTTTAATTCGCACAAGCTCTAGGTAGGTTCTTAATTTTAAGACAAAATGATGAGAGAGATGGATAATGGGTATGGGTACGCATTTCGCAGTGCAAGTAAGAGATTTCCTTGACCAGGAATATCCGGGAAGGTGGATTGGACGTTCAGGCACTATCTTGTGGCCCGCCCGTTCACCAGATTTAAATCCCCTGGATTTTTTCTATTGGGGAGTTCTCAAAGAAAAAGTTTACTCAAAGCCCATTGATCACGTAGCCGACCTGCGTGAACGCATTTCTCAAGCAGCTGAGGCGATCAACTCTCGAAGATATGCCCGACTTATAAGTAGATCTTTTTTAAGAAGATGTAGGGCTTGTATTGAGGCTGATGGTAAACAATTTGAACATTTATTGTAATAAAAATGTTTTTTCTCTATCTGACTTTTAGTCCAACAAACCTAATTATTTTACTAACTTTTTTTCACTTTGGTATAAGTGGCGTCACTATCTGTCTCGCTCACTCATGACAAACATACCCATTATCTATCTCTCTCATCATTTTGTCTTATTAAAATTAAGAACCTACCTACAGCTTGTGCGAATTAAAAACATTTTAACTGAGTAAAATGTGATAGCAAAATTCGGGTTACTTGAGGTTTTAATTTTTTTACTCTTTTCTATTGTATGGAACTAACAAGTATTGTACCATTTTAGAATTCTGATTAAATGCGCCAACTTTTAATGCCACTTGCCAAGGCACTCTAGTACATTTTTTTTATAGGAGGGCCTGTCAAAGTCGACGAATCTAGAAAATTTTAAATTCGTAGTTTAACAAATAGTCTCAATTCTCGGAAACTTGAGGCAATTGTGTCATTATTTTTTATTGGGATTCTAGAAATGTTATTAAGGATTACGTTTCCAAAGTTCAAATGAACAAAAATAAAAAAGAATAACCACAATAACCGAAAAATGGTACAGTTTGATCACATTTCTAGGTTTTTCTTAAAATGCCCATAATTTTCAAACTGCATGGGATAGATTTTTTTTCACATTTTTCTCGTGATGGTTATGATCAATCCTGTCACCCCGTTTCGGCTTGACGTTGAGTTTTGGGACACCCTGTATACACCCACAAGATATATTATTGTAATTTATCGTGCTGAATAACAAGTTATTTAAGTTAGCTTTGTTTAACCGGTACATGCGTCTCTGGCGGATTTCGTATTAAAAGCCGTCAAATTATATATAGCGTACTATACATCGCCCTGTGCCACAAGTTAGCGTATCATCTAACTTTCCGTTGAGCTATAATTCACGTTGAATTTTATAAATATCCAGATAAAATTGTGTACATAGTAATATTTGTAGGTACCTAGATACATAATTAAAACAAAATAAGTACATATAGTATACGATCCGATTGCGATTTTGTCCCCCACAGTTGTCTGACCATAGGTTGACTTCGTTAACTCCCTTAGAAGATAATTTATTAAAAAAATCATATAAACAACTGGCAACTTCATTGGCTCCCCTCTTAGCCGTTCGCTCGTCCCACATATAACAAAATGCTTCTTTTGATCCCATATCGTAAATTGTAAAATTGTATACATTGAGCTTACGCTTATAGTAATAAACACTTATATTACCATGTGGTGAGCTTAAAACTTTTTGAAAATCAAACACAATACAAACTACATTGTTAGTAGAGATAGCTAACAGTTTATTTTCTAATTTTAATTTACGGGAAATTTCTTTTTCTGTCTGATGTTTAGTGAAGTTTTCTTTCAATTCTTCTGTAGGGCTAGGTGTATTTTTGTACTGATGACAGAGGTCGCATTGGTCTTTTTTTGGCAAATGAAAGCCTATCTTCAAATTAGCATTAACTATATCCCTATACTGTCTTAATGTCTGTACTCTAAAATTATAATTATTATCAGCACACCACTCAACATACAACTTAAACATTTTCGAAAAAGATAAAGAAGCATCTAAGTATTTTTTACTCGTACGTTTTCTAACATAGTGAGACTCGACAGGGGTGAAAGAATTAACGTGATCTATGACACTCTGCTTCATTTCATTTGAAATTATATATTTACGGTTTTTATGCCGACCTCTGTCATCAGTAACATCAGTAAAATCATTGATTTCTTGGATTTTTTGTATTGCAGTATAAACAAAATCTTTACTAATATCGAATGTGTTCAAGAACATTGTTTTGCAAACTTTTTGTAATGTGATGCCATTGTCAGAATTTATGGGAAGATGATAATGCAAAGTGTGTGATCGACGACTAGATTCACTTTCAACATTAGTGGCAGTCTTTTTGCTTTTTTGTATCACATATTTGGCTATGATTTCCCATTGTTTCGCGTGATCTCCAGTACTCCAAAACTTATCAAACAGATCAACACGAACCTCGTAGCCTATTTTACTATAGCATTGCAGACGACAATTGACACAACTGACTTTAATACTTCTTGCTGCTTTAGTTTTTCCTTTTGACGTGGTATACTCCAATCCTTTGTTACACAAACGTTTTCTCTTTCTAGCTATCCATTCATTTTCAAGTTTAAGACGTTTGAGACCCACATCAGTCCTTTTTTTTGATCTACGTTTAATATTTTTTGGGGTCGATACTGTAGAATAGTCACTATCATTGAACGTTGCAGGCGAGGAAATTGAATTACACGGAGTAGATATTGCCGATACTGAATCTGTATTTTTGGTGAGGCCGCTATCCATATGCGAATCAGGAAGACTTTCCTGGGCGGATGTAACGATTTCAGGTGTCAGTGTTCTATCTTCAGTCTCTTTGTAACAAGAGGTCGGCACCAAAGTATCGTTTAAACTTTGTGAAGATTCCGAAAAATCACAATAGGGTGAAGGTACGGGGGTATCATACAAGCTGTCAGAAGGATCATTAGTGACGACCGAAAATAAAGGTTCAATACTTGCTGGAGTTAATGCCAATGGAGAAGGTTTTTGGATAGAAGTCATTACCTTTGGTGAATAAATATTAAGTGGAGTATTAGGAGCCCCCAAGTCTTTTAAATTGATATCTTGTAATACGGCATCATATTTGTAACCGACCATATCTCGGCTTGCAGAACTGGACATAGAATAATCATGCTCTTGAATAGGCTCATCAAACATGACGTGCTCATATAAATACACGAATTCAGGATTATCAACTTCAGCAGGTAATGGCGACGATTCTAAAACAATAGGTATACCTAATGTATTGAAATCATATTTAAATATTTTCATAAAAAGCATGTACTTCAAAAAAAACGACTATTTTTTTTCGTAAGTAATAAACTAATTAATACGTTAACACATAAGTATTTACTATGTAAAAGTCGCTAAGTAGTTCATTTTACAAAAGAACAAGTATACACACGAACGCACTAAACTACGCTAACTATGAGTTAGCGTAGTGTTGCACGGACTTTGACCAAAGTGGCTCCAATTTTCAAAAAAACCTAGCGTATTACTATAAAACATATTTATATACTTTAACATACGTTAATATTCCTTAATAACACATTAAACTAACCTCTTTCGACAGTATGAAGTGATATCTCAGTATTTTTATCAACACTCATCAATGAATATTCTTCCTTTTTTGTTAATTCCACTAAATGTTTAGCTCGTTGTCGAGACATTTTTGTAATAATAAAATAACACTAACAATAGTTTAAATAACTGGTTACAATAACACTATCTATTATGATTTACTGCTAAAGTTTTAAAACCGCGCAATCACATCTAACACAGCGACAAGTGTTGTTAGAGTAATGTAAACAAACAAGCGGTGCGTCCCATCCCCGCGCACACTCCGCTAATAATAATTGGCGTAATATAAATCGAGTGATTTCAAAAAGTACCTTTACTTAGCGTTTTATAAGATTTGTAACTTTCTTATTTTTGTATATTTCGTCACGATTTTTTTATGACATATATGTAAAAACACATTTTAAGTAACTTGGCGTAAAAAGCATTTTTACCTAAACTTCGAGTTAGCGTAGTATAAATTGCTGGTGTCGAAATGGATTCTGTCGGCGTGCCGAGTTTGACCTTGAGTCGTCTACTATGAACACCAGGGCATATTGACGTCTGTCAACTAGTTTTGTAAATGAAGTTTCAGGAACCAGAAATTCGAGAATCTTCATTAATGAAAATACTCCATTGTGAAAATTCCAATAGTTGAATAACAACGCGATGCCATATCAGTGCAATTGATTGAATTGATTTGACCTTATTCCACTGTTGCCTCATAATTAATTTCTCCGTATATTTCTCCTTAGTAAACGTCTAGTACAAACAACGTAATAGGACTGAAATAAACGGTGCATTTACCGTGTTAATACGAAATTATTATTTCCTTCCTTCTTGGGAACGAACTTAATTCGCCGTAAGTACTACTTCCGTGTTAGCTAAGGTTCTTAATTGTTTACTTTATGAACAGAGTGTATAAAGATAATGAAGAAGAAAATATATTGTGAAGGAAGTACCTTACAACATTTTAGTTTGTTAAAAATACTCATCAATAAAAATAGTCAACAAGTGAGTCCACTGGCCTTAGGTGGTTCGGATGAAACTTCCAGACTCGTACTGACTAAAATCCACCAAATTCCTTCAATTGCCTTTAACGTTCTCACACATCTCTACATCGTTCTCACATAATGTACCATCTCAAGATGAATGATGTAACAAAGGTTCTGTTATAATTTTGGCGATTGAAAAAGAGTGTCCATGGAGTTTCTTGCCCGTTCTTCTCCATAGAGATCTACGCTTTGGAATGGGCACCTACGGTACTTTCACAAGTTTTTATGTCTTGTGACTGGGACTGTAGCACCGTAACTATTTTTAAACTATTTTATTTTACTTTTGTCTATTGACAATTCAAAAGTGCCTGTAAATGGCCTACTTGAAATAAATGATTTGATTTTGATTTTGATTGATTTTGGTTCCAGGTCACCGTTACCTTTTTAAACACTTCAGCCAGGCATTTGGTCCTCTATCAGGCCCTGAAAAATTGCTGATAGTTGTTTGAAGCGCGCGTGGAATACGACGCGCCATCGACCCAGGCATGGTCATTGATTGAACGGCGAGCTACTCATTACTCGCCGTCCGCAAGCACGTTATAACTTGCGATGGTTTTGAATTCTAATAACGTTAAAGTTCGAAAACATAAGACTGATGGAGTTAAATACAATACAATTAAATTGCTTAAATGCTCAGTAGTGAACTAAAACAAGATATTGATGATTATTTTATAAAAACGCTAAAACATACACAAACGGCCAGACATTTACAGTTTATGGGAATTTGGGAAGTTTGGACTAGGTACAACTTCAAATATTCACATATTGACCGAGATGCTCGTAGCGCTACGCCGTAGCTTGCGTAGTCATCTCATTGCTACGCCGGCTACGTTGTAGCTTCGTAGCTGATTGACTAGTTTGATTATTTTAGGACAAAAATAAACGTGTATTTTTTCAAAATTACCATTTTCATGACATAACATCTCGCGGAGTTATAACTTATAGTACATCCACATTCCACCAGTTATGTTCAGATTTGAATTTTAGAAAATATGTAGCATATGTACGAGTACCTATATTTTTGAAGAGAAAACTTCTTTAGCGGCGTTGTGCACTTTTTTTGGAATGGGCAAAAAATGTTAAACTCGCGTCAGGACCTGATCGAAAATTCGTAAGACGGGGTGCAGTGCGCTCGCGCGAATGTTCGTGTGTTTTTATTACTATTCAAGTTTTCACTTCTGCCGGCACTCCCAGAGTGCAACCCGTCTTTTTTTTGTGTTTCTTAAGTACATAAAGTAATAAATATTTTGCGATCGCTGAATCAGTTAGGGGCAAATCGATACTAAAGTCTGAAAATCGCACCAAACCATACGATAGGGAATAGTAGTTTCCAAACGAAAAGTCCGAATTCAGGCCTATTCATGTAGATTTTGAGCCTTTGATAAATTGTATGTCCCGGCCACAGGCAGTTATGACTGATGGCCACTTCTTGCATAGCTTCATCAACTTTTTACTCGACGCCGAAGTTGGAAGTAGGGCCATGTTTTTCATGAGTTATGTTTGACACCTGACCTGATTTGACGTAGTGGAGTTTCGGGCAGATGGAGGTTGTTTGCATGTGTGTTTTTGATTTGTGTTTCGTGATTTTTGGGCATGAGCTTTTTTAGTAAATCTTTGGTTTTGGACATGGCTTATTCTAGGAGTGTTTGTTAAATGCAAAAGTGGCTCTTATTCAGAAGGGGTTGGGTTCCGATCTCACGTGTTATTGACAAAAGGCAGCTACCTCCCCTTTAAGTTTGTACAGACCGAAACCGTACACATTGTACAGACGCCAGCACATCAACCTAGCTTAGACTGCCAATTTTTTTAAATAGATTTTCAACCTTAGTCGAAGGTTAACATTTGATTGGTAATATTTGACAGATTCGGGTAAGTTGATCTGCTGGCTGCTCTATACATCAATATCGTTACCTAGTCATGCTTATTTTAAAGTTATAAATAGTAGTCAGAAAAGTCGATTCAAAAGTTGTACTTTCTAGAAACTAAAACTAAACTGCGTTGCATAAGCATAATCCGCCTAAACACTCACCGTATCTTTTTTTTGTCAGTTTTTTTAGAAAAGTGTTCAACAGATGTTTATCTCTTTTGTGGTAAGACGGTGAGTGTTTTGGGGTCGCGGGACTCACAAATTACCGTAACCCCGGTTCGTAAAGGGCCATTGAAGGACACCGTGGATTTTAGTCAGTCAAGTTTGATAGTCCCTTCCGCCCTGCCCTGGGTGGGAGGACTCATTTGATGATTTTACCACGATAAAAAAAAAGGTATCTGTGTCATCGCACTATCTATAAGTACTGAAAAAGCAAACAACTTGTTCTATTAAGCTCATCATGAAACTTCAAAGTGAGAACAAGCAGGTTAGATGTCAAACGACAACTTAATACAAGTTACGGGAAACCGCTACAAAAGATGGTGTTCAGCTTACAATGTCTGAACGCAGTTATTTGCAGAAATAACATACATCAAAATACTTGTGGTTAACTTGGCTTCGTATTCTGAGTATTTGATATAATTATGACATCTAAAAGGAGACTAGGAGCTCGTGGCTAAATAATTACAGCCGCATAGGCCGATCTTCCTGGTTAAACCGCGCTTGCCGAGGTTGGTTTGTGGATGGGTGACACATCACAACACATCGGATTTTACTCGGCTGCCATTTATAGATCTTTGACAGTCTTTACTACTATTAGTCAGAAGCTTTAAAAGTGTGATAACCAGTCTACCATGGGATATGGTATTACCCAGTTACTGGGTTGTGGAGGTCCAATAGGCAGTCGCTCCATGTAAAATACTGATATTAAGCTGCATCTGGTTCGACTGGAAGCCGATCCCAATATATCTGGGAAAAAACTCGGGGATGGCGACTAGTTATTTTTTAAAGGGACGTTTTGTACGCTTTTAGTGCTTTGTCATTTTAACCTCTCGGGCGCGTTACGTACACCCGGGTGTACATAAGCGAAAACGCCCCAGCGCCTTACGTACACACGTCTGTACATAACAGACAGTCGCTCATTGGACGTTGATTTTTATCATTTTCAATTATAAATCGCCCGAGAGGTTAATGCATAGTTAATCATCATTGTATTTAAAGTTTTTCTATCCTCCTAGCGATCCACACCGGGCAACAGCACCAAGAGTACCTGTAACTTGTGTTAGCTATTTAAATATTAAATACGATAATTACAAGTAGTTTAAGACATTAACAGTATTTTTCTTCATATTACACAAATATATTGGCTAAAATTAGTAAGTGATTTGACTTGTTTTAAAAGGCTAAAATGGCGCTAGTGCATATAATATACGCCACGCGCGAGGTCAGTGCGGACGTGTTTTTTGTTAATTTATTTTACCCAATTTCTTTTGGAGTAATAATGTACGCTATAATGGCTCTTAATGTGAAACAACTATAAGTACAACAAAGACTAAAGTGCAGTGAAACAGTTGATTTATGAGCGCAACATCGCGGAGTTCGCGTTAGCCGAGGTAGGCTCTTCCTCACCTTGGGGGAAAGAGACGGGCTGCGAATAAATATATTTCATCCTTGTCGCACCACGGCAGACGCGGTGTGCAATTGTCAGTTATCTTGAATTTAAAATTGAATTTTTATTTCTCGATAAAACAATGCCTACCTGCGGGGCTTGTGGCTCAATAATAAAGGATCACTTCATGGAATGCTCTAATGGAAAGTGTAAGAAACTTTATGATATAGCTTGTCTAGAAGTAAATAAAGATGCATTCAAGTCTTATACTGAAGAATACAAATTATCTTGGGTGTGTCCAGAGTGTATCTGCTTAATGCCTAAGAGACAGATGGCGCTGCTGCCATAAAAAACATAAACATCAGCTCCGTATAAAAAAATCAAAATAAATAGTTACTTGAGTGCTAAGTCATTTAAATTGTGATAAACATGTTTAAAAACGAACAATAGTGACCACAGAACGTTCGTAGATATTTGTATAAAGAATTATGTGTTTTATCAGACAAAAACTTTTGTACGGGATACTTTTCGTGCTTGCTAATAAAAAGCAGAAATCTGTGTTCTTGATGACTTAATACATAAACATCAGCTCAAATTTCGATTAATTCAGTGCAGTGAAACAATAACTTAATAATAATTTCCAAAACGCAGTGAAAAACAGTGATCTTCCACAAATCTTTACCGCCGAAAATCCGTTTTTTATTCAAACAGTACTCTTGATAAAAAATCAATACAGTGCCATCTAGTTAAAATGTCATGAACTAACTGTTAATCAGAATTGCCATGTCATAAACAGTGTTAACAGACAAAATAACCTTCCTGCAAGATAATTTAATAACAGCGACATCTGTTATTATTCTAATAAAATACTCATCGTTCAAAAAACCAATAGATCACGCATTTCGGTGCGTTTCTAACTTGTTCGAGTAGCTTGGCGGCCTAAGGGCTTACACCTCTTCTAAAGAATCGTGGAATACCGAGTTCGAATCTGAATATAGGTGATTCTTTTTGTGACAATTTAAAAATTTGTCTTGTCATTATGAACTTCCTAGAGAATATAACATTCCGACGCCCTAGAACTATCTCGGAACCAAATGAAAGCAGGGAATTATTTTCACAAACATTGAATTGTACCACTAATAGTTTACCAGAAATGTCAGAAGACGAAGACGACAAGGAAATAAACATTCTTAGGAATGAGGTCAAAAACCTGAAGTCTCAATTAGAAAGTGCACACAAAGAAATAAAATTATTGAGTTCTCAAATAAGCACCTTAGAACAAAGAAATACAGTTTTAACTAAGGAAAATGAAACAGCTCAAAAAGATAACGGCAGCAGTACCATCAAGAAGAAGAAACAATTACCAAAGAAGGATAACATTTCCAGTACAAAAAAAACGTCTAAAGGAACGCAGACCATTGAAATATTTGATAGCTGCACACCCACTGCAGAAATACCTGTTGGAACCTCAAAAAGCGGAACTATTCAAACTAAACCATCGTTACCTATTTTAAAACATAATATATGCATGTTAAGTAGTGAAACATCGAATAGACTGTACACATTATGTCAACGAACTGATCTAAGTAATTTTCAATTATGTCATTACCGTATGCCTACGTGTGGATTAAAGCAACTTTTAAATAACATTGACAAAAAAGTACAAAACTTCACGCACTCCGACTATTGTATAATTTATATTGGAGAAGAGGATTTTAGAAGAACGCATAATTATATAGAACTAGTTACCTTCATTCGCGAAAAAATACAGATATTAACCCACACTAATTTTATAATATGTCTACCAACTTTTAAATATATGGAAAATAAAAACATTATGTTCAATAGCAGAATAGATACTTTCAATAATTTAATTTATATGGATGTAGAGACTTATAAATATGCGTATATTTTGGATTCCAACTTAAACCTCCCTTATACTTACGAAACTTATAATTGGTATGGGAGCTTGAATAATAAAGGGTTGAGTATTGTTTTATCCGATCTGCAGAATATTGTTCTAGATTTAAACACAGCTAATTTGTCGTCAGTTGCTGGCTGTTCCCAAAAAACTGATGCACTTACTGATACTCAACTACATAATAATTCTCAGTTTTTTCTCTAATCATTATCTATATATTCTTCACCAAAATATAGCAGGACTTTTAAATAAATCTGATTTATTGACAGTTAAACTAGAAGAGCTTTTTGATAACGGAATGAATATAGATGTTGTCTGCATAACTGAGCATTTTGTCGAAACAGAATGTAAAAAATTACTACATATTCCTAATTATTGTCTCGCTGCTTTCTTCTCAAGAGTAACTAAACGAGGAGGAACCTGTATTTTTGTTCGAGCAGGCCTACACTACAGGGAAATAACGGATATAGCAAAACATTCAGTGGTAGGTGCTATTGAATGTTGTGGCATAGAAATAATATCTCACGGTCTCATAATTATATGTGTGTACAGAATACCTAAATATAACTATACTACATTCTATGAAATATTAGATAAAATATTGCGCAAAGTCTGTATTGCTACTAATAAAAAAATTATTTTGACCGGCGATTTCAACATTGACATACTCAAAAGAAATAATATTACACTTGAATTTGAATGTTTTCTCCGACAATACAATCTCAAACTTTCACTCAGTAAACCAACAAGATTAATCAGTAACTCTTGCATTGATAATTTTGCACATTCATACCAACATGGATGGAAAGCGGATGTAATGGATTTAGTTCTGTCAGATCATACGTCACAACTGTTAAAAGTACCTATCAATAAAACATGTACACTAAAATTCTGGAGAACTAAAAAACAGGAGTTATCGGACATTAATTTGGCTAAATTCAAGGATCATCTGAAATGTTTATCTTTTTCGCAAGTTTATGAAGCTATGGACGCAAATGAATCGTATGACCGTTTCATAGATGAATTTTTATTATTATATCACTTGTGCTTTCCAGTTAAAACTATCACTATAAATACCAATAAGAAAACGAAATGGTTGTCTCGTGGAATTAAACTATGTAGTAAAAAACAGAGACAACTTCTTTGGGCATATAGGCTAAATCCTAATATAAAAAATAAAATTACTTTAAAAAAATATTCCGAGCTTTACAGGAGAATTATAAAACTAACCCAGAAAGCCCAAAATAATCATCACATAAATACTTCACAAAATAAGTCGAAAGCGGCTTGGCAAATAATAAATAAATCAAAACATAGTCTACCACAAGAACCAATTATATCTATTAAACATAATGACCTGACATTTTCTCACCCCCTTGACATTGCTAATGAATTTAATCAGTATTTTATTGAAGTCATTGAAAATAATATTCAAACAGATAATAATACATCATCTAATAAAAATCATCTAAGAGATAATCTTGCATCACAATCCCTATTCATGCTACCAGTCACATGTGATGATATAATAAAAATAATTAACAGTCTTAAAAATACAAGTACCGTTGGATATGATAACATATCAACCAAGGTGATAAAAGAAGTAAAGTACTTAATAGCGCCGCTACTTTCGCATATAATAAATTTGTGTATCTCTGATGGTATATTCCCAACTAGATTAAAAAAAGTAATAATTAAACCACTTTACAAAAAAGATAACAGGACTGATTTGAAAAATTATAGACCAATTGCAAAAATTCCTGTATTTTCAAAAATTATTGAAAAAGTAATATATAACTGCATCTATGCCTATTTTGAAAAATTCAAACTGTTCTGCAATGAACAAAAAGGATTCAGAAAGAATATCAATATTAATATGGCTCTATTTGATTTACTATCAAGTGTCTTGATGTCAGTCGATAAAAGAAATCGGGTATGTGCTATATACACTGATATGACGAAAGCATTTGATTTTGTAAATCATACAATTTTACTAGAAAAATTATATTGTTATGGTATTAGAGGCCATATCCATAAACTCATAAAATCCTACCTAAGTAATAGATGTCAATGTACAGAAATCTCTAGAATTTGCCCAGTTACTAAATTAGAAAAAACATATACCTCTGGAGCAAAGCAAATAAAATATGGTGTGCCTCAGGGCAGTGTTCTGGGACCCTTGTTATTTTTGATATAATTATATTAATGACCTACCGAAAATGACAAGGCAAGAAATGGTACTATTTGCTGATGACAGCACGGCTATTATAAAATGCAATAATCCAAATAATTACCAACTTGACATTAATAATACTCTTAATAAAATAATTAATTGGCTTAATAATAACAATCTAGTGATTAACCTAAATAAAACCAAAGTGATGCACTTCCATCAGCGACTTGAAAATGCTCCAGTTGATATCACCTATGGTAATTCTAGAATAGAAGAAGCAAGCAATGCAAAATTTTTAGGTATTACTATAGACAACAAATTGACTTGGAAACCACACCTAGAAGAAATTTGCAAACGATTAAGCAAGTCAGCATACCTTCTATTTCAACTGTCAAAAAAAGTGAATATTGAGACACTATTAACCGCGTATCATGGACTAGTATCATCGGTTTTGCGATATGGTGTAATTTTCTGGGGACAGTCAACAAACCGAGAACTCGTGTTCAAAATGCAAAAGAGATGTGTACGGGCGATGTGTGGATTGAAAAAGACAGACAGTTGTATTCCATATTTTAAAAAATTTAATATTTTACCTCTCCCGGCTTTGTACATCTTCGAAACTTCATTATTCATTAAAAACAATTCCCATTTGTTCCAAAAACTAGCTACAGTAAAGAAAATGCCTGTACGCACTCAATACTTAAACACACTGAGCCATGTGAAATGTAGAACAGCATTGATGAAGAAAAGTTTCTTTGGTATTGCTCCTCGAGTCTATAACAAAATACCCGACGCAATTAAATGCTTGCCAGTAAAGAAGTTTAAAACTACCCTACACCAGCTGCTACTTCACAAATGCTATTATACATTGGACGAGTTCTTGAATGACAATTTTTAATTATTCCTAATTGTAAAAAATAATTTTAGAAATTTAATCGGTAACAATTTATTAATATTGTAATTACACATCTTTTTATTTTTTCTTTCATGTATAATAATTAGTCTTTAACTTACCCTTCTAACATAAATATTTGTATGTCATAACTGACAAAACATAGCGCACCTAAACCTATTTACCATAAGATCTTATTATGTAATACCTATGTTTGACAAATAAATGAAAAAAAAAAAAAAAAAAAAAAAAAAAAAAAAAAAAAAAAAGAGAGGAAACACGGAAACCCCGCTCATCGTTAGGACACCCGTATTTAAGACTACCACCACCACCACGCCCATGAATAACATAAATACTCAGCGAGGTAGTCAGGCTAGTTTTTCACCTACGATAGATTCTAATTCAATGCTGCTTGAGGAAATAAGGGAATTTCGAGCCGAAATGACAGCCCGTATGAACAGCCAGGCTGAAGCGATTACTCTCTTGTTGAATCAATTCAGTCAAACACGATCTGATTTGGATAATATCACGAAACTGATGAGGGTTCTAGAGGGAAGAGTTTATACGAAACAAACTCAAAACACAAGCGATATAGTTGATAACCCACCTTCAACATTTGCAGAAGTAGTTAGACAACAGAGTAGTTCTAATAATCATAATATAATACAGAAATTATCTAAAAATGCCACCAAAACACAAAAAGTAAACAAAGGTGGGGCCACGAAATCCGCTGTATCACCGGTACCGGAAACGGCCATTATCACTACACCACTAACAAATACATCATGCGAACAAACGGATGACGAGGAAGGCGATAATGGAATGAACTGGACAAAAGTAATTAGGAAAAAAAATGCTAGACCACCTAAAAGCGTAGCAGTAGGATCAAATAGGGAACTGAAGGCTATTCAAGCAACAGAACGGAAAAAACACTTGCATGTTTGGCGATTGCATCCTGAGACAACCATTGAAGCCATAACAGATCATGTAGAAAGTGTATGTGGCCCAGATGTGCAAATAAAAGTGGATAAAGTCAACCATAAAACTAAACGTGACTACTCGTCATTTATAATAGGAGTACCTGAAATCTGGTTCCATAAATTGCATCAGCCAGAAATTTGGCCCTTGAATGCTGAATTCAACGAGTGGATTTGGTTTCGAAACTTCACCAAAAATCGACCAAATTAATACCATTCATCTATATTACCAAAATGTTAGAGGTCTTCGAACTAAGTTGAACGACTTCAGAAACAGCATAGAATTAATGGATGCAGATTTATACGCAATCACGGAATCGGGTTGCAACCCTTCCATATATGACCAAGAGTTAATTCCACCGGGATTTCAAATACTTCGCTGCGACCGAGCGGACGGTCGAAAACAGGGAGGAGCGCTTCTAGTGGCCACACATCGGTTGGAGCTGCGACAAGTGTGCGTGAGTGACGTATCCATAGACACCTGCGTTTTTGAATTACTCAATGCAACGGTTTACTTAAATAAAAGATTTTTATTTTTGTGCTCAGTGATTTATATTCCGCCCGGCAGTTCTGAAAATGACTATATGGTTCTGTTTGGCATTATAGAGAAATTGTGTACAAAATATAAAGAAATAATTGTGTTAGGCGATTTTAATCTTTATTCGTGTCCTTTAAATGTGAGGAATTATTATGAATATTTTTTGTCCTATTGCGGATTCACCCAAAACAATAATGTACCTAATTGTTTAAACAGACAACTAGATTTGATATTATGTTCGGGTCTTGGCGAGGTGTCAGTGGTGATGGCGGATGGGTCGCTCGTGCCCGTGGACGCGCATCACCCGCCGCTCGCGGCGAGCGTGCGGCTCGCGGGCGCAAGCGCCCCTCTCCCCGCGCCCTCCGCCGCCAGGGCCACCGGCACTCGCGTTGCAACTCGACCGCGTTGGAACTTTTATAAAGCGAATTATGAATTACTTTATTCTAAGTTAGCATCTATTGATTGGTCCGACATGTTTCAGCAGAGCGATATAGAAGATATTTTAAATACTTTTTATGATAAATTAAATAATATTTTAGATGAAAGTGTTCCTAGGAAAACATTTACTGTCAAAGAGCGATACATTTACCCCAAATGGTACACGATCGATATAATAAAAAACTTAAAAATTAAAGCAAGACTGCATAAAAAATATAAAACCACGAAAATAAATAGTGATTATGTAGAATATTCAAAATTTAGAGCACATATTAAAAAATCAATAGAAATTGCACACAAACAACATCAAAATAAGATTCAATGTCAATTTGCGAAAGACCCTAAGTCATTTTGGCAATACGTAAGGTCGCAGAAAAGTTCAACGAGTAGACAGAGCATTATAAAGGACGGTCAGTATCTGTCGGACAAGGAGTGTGCTGAGCAGTTTGCGACTTATTTTGCGTCGGTGTATAGTAATACGCCACCACAACTAGATCCGGAAGCGGCAGCGGTGGCAGCGGGAAACAGTGGTAGTGCATGCGTGCAAATTAATAATCTTAGTCTTAAAGACGTTAGAAGCGCACTCGACCGCCTCAAGCCTAAGCGATCTGCGGGTCCGGATGGTATACCCGCTTTTCTTTTTAAAGATTGTGGTAGGGTACTCGCGGAACCGTTACTTTATATATTTAACGTCTGTCTTCATTCTGCGGAGTTCCCAGCTCGGTGGAAGACCACGCGAGTTATTCCAGTGCCCAAAGGCAAGGCGGGAGCTGACATCAGTGGGTATAGGCCGGTAGCGGTGTTGTCGACTCCGGCAAAGGTGTTCGAATCTGCCATTCAGCGCTATATGCAAGGGCAAGTGCGCGGACAGTTATCAGATGCGCAGCACGGATTCCGGCCGGGGCGCAGCACTGCTACCAATCTCCTTGATTTCATGGGACAAGTGGTGCCAGCAGTAGATGCTGGGGTGCAGGTGGATGCAGCTTATTTTGATTTCAGAAAAGCCTTTGACACCGTCGACAATGACATCTTGCTGCGGAAGCTAGCAGAGGTCGGATGTACCCCACATCTATTGCAGTTTTTCGCCAGTTACATGCAAGGCAGACAGCAGTATGTAGACTGCAACGGATGTGAATCTGACTTATACTACACTTGGTCTGGTGTAAGTCAGGGCAGCAATTTGGGGCCTCTAGAATTCGTGATAATGATAAACAATTTACCGGAAGTCGTAAGACATGGCTCTTGTTTATTGTTTGCAGATGACCTCAAATTGCTGCTTGAGATTAGATCCGAGTCCGACTGCAGACGCCTACAGGAAGATATAGATCGAATAGTGCAATGGAGTCATGAAAATAAACTGTACTTCAACGTGTCCAAGTGCTCGTTGATGAGCTTCACCCGTGCTCGTACACCTCTGCTCTATGAGTACGTGGTGGACGCGGCGCCAATGCAACGAGTCACGGAGGTCCGAGACTTGGGTGTTTTCATGACTCCCGATCTATCATTCCGTGAACATGTAACGACGATCTGTAAGAAGGCGTTCAGAAACTTAGGATTTGTTCTGAGACAGACACACAGCTTCACAAACATCACAGCAGTAAGGGTCCTGTATGACGCACTAGTCAGGAGTCATCTGGAACATAGTGCGGTCATATGGGATCCACATGAAGCTAAGTATTCGGTGATGTTGGAGCGCGTTCAGAACAAATTCACACGCCATTTGTACAAGAAATTATATGGAGTATATCCTTTTTACCCACTGATGTATCCCACTTTGTTTGTCCTAGGCATGGTTGGCTATACTCAACTGCATGTCCGACGGGAGTTTACGCTGGTCGCCTACTTGGTGAAGGTGCTTCGTGGAGTGGAGAGCAACCCGGGTGTATTGCAGCGCTTGAGTCTGTGTGTACCGGACCGCTACGTGTGGAGGCGGCGCAGCCCGCCACTGCTTCTGATACCTACAGCCAGAACTAACTTGCTTGCCAAGGCACCTCTTACCAGAGCTATCCGTACAATCAACAACCTTCAAACACAGATCGATGTGTTTACGTGTTCTTTGGGTGAATTCGCAAAGCTTTTATTATTTATTTTATGCTACAAGCAAAATAATTTGTAATTTGTGTGTATATTAATGTAGTATTAGTGTGTTATTGTAGTGTATTAATTAGTTAAGTAGTAGTAGTATTTACTTACTTCTTTGTAAATGATTTTTAATTTTATTGAATTGTGTAATAATTTTATAACTTTATTTTAATATTTTTTAATTTGGATATTGTATTGTTTATAGTTTATGTTAGTCTAAGTTTAGTTTAAGGTCTTATCTGTCGCATTAGGGTAAAACCTGTAATGATAGAATAAGTTTTGATAAATAAATAATAAATAATAAATAAAAAAATATTATGATCTCAATTGACTATTTTTATGTGGTAAAGAGGAGGGAGATCAAAAGTGATAAGACAGCGCCATTTTTAGCTAGGCAGTGGTCGTGGAACTGTGAAAGTGTGAGGAACTCTTTAATACTTGTGTAAGTACAGTGAATTTTAATAATTTAATAATGTCTTTATAAATGTAGTAGTACAGTTATTTAATTTTGTGATTAATAAATAATATTTTGATAAATGTAATATTGCAGTTTACTTATTCTTCATTATTTTTAATGATTTGAACCTTTTTTTTTTTTTTTTTTTTTTTTATCGTGGTAAAATCATCAAATGAGTCCTCCCACCCAGGGCAGGGCGGGAGGGACTGTCAGACTTGTACTGACTAAAATCCACGGTGTCCTTCAATAGCCCTCTACGTACCGGGGTCACGGTAATCCCTTGGTCCCGCGATCCCGGCAGGCCTCGGCCCTCAACAGGCCCCGTCACTATGCTGACACTCTTTGAGGCGCGCGTGGAACACAACGCGCCGTCGACCCGGGCATGGTCCATGGTCGGACAGCGAGTCGCCCATTACTCGCTGCCCGCATGCCCGCGCCTACGGTGGCCGGAGATCGTCTGGCGACGTCCGACGCCGTGGGCGTCTACCACTGCGGCTGGGGTGGAGGGAGGACGCTGTCCTCTCCCTCAGGCGGCCCGCCTCCTCCTTCACGAGCATGACTGCTTCGCAGAAGGAGGCGACCGCTTCCCACTCCGTCTCGCCCCGCAGCATGGCCTCGACCAATGCCGGGCGCGAGAGGTCTCCGCCTATCGCCGTCGTGAGGACACGGCGGTGCTCTGCCCAAGCGGGGCAGTCCTGCACCGTATGTTCCACCGTGTCCTCCGGACGATCCTCGCAGTGGTGACACCCAGGCGTTTCTTCCCTCCCTATCAGACACAGGAACCTCCCGAAACTTCCGTGTCCGGTGAGGACCTGCGTCATGCGGTAGGTCAGGACGCCGTGACGCCTATCCAGCCACTCCTCAAAGAGGGGTCTTACCGCCGCGATTGCGGCGTGCCCGGACCTCGGTTGCGACAGTCGCTCCCTCCATACTGCCCTGAGATCACGCCGGAGCTCTTCCCGCCGCGCCTCGACTTGTCGAGGCAGCGGGGATTCGCCCCGACGCTGCGCCTCCACGCGCCATTCATAGACGCGCTGGAGGGCAGTCGCCTCCAGATCCCAGGGCAGCAATCCGGCTAGGAGGTTGGCCGATTCGCCGGCGATCGTGCGGTATCCCCGGATCATCCGGATAGCCATGACCCTCTGGCATGCGACCAGCTTGAGTGGTCGCGTCCGGATGCTTAGGGCCCACACGGGGGCCCCGTAGAGGGCCATGGACCGCACGACACCGGCGTACAGCCTCCGGCAGGAGGCATTTGGCCCGCCGAGATTGGGCAGGAGTCGCTTGAGAGCGGCTGCTGCCCGGTTCAGCCTTGGGGCCAAATGCAGGAAATGCTCCCTGAAGTTCCACCGGCTGTCGAGGACGAGTCCCAGGTACTTCATCGTCCTCCCGACGCCGATGCGAACCCCAATGATTTGAACCTAGTAAATAAATTATGCTTATCTGTCCAAATGAAAGCTTTTATTTCCCTCTTTGCTCTGGCTAGTCCTACATTTCAGAAGTGGGATAGATAATAATCAATGTTTCAGCTAAATTGTGTTGGTTTTAACCGTATAATTAAATTCAAATGTAACTTTATGCTTGCCGTAAGGCAAAATGTATCTGGACTATTCACAATCATTCGAACTTGAATGTATACCCACACTATCAGCAAATTGGTTGCAAACATTTTTTTTTCTTTTCTTTTTTTCTCTTTTCTTTCTTTTTTCCCCCTCTTTCTTATTATATTACATCAAGTTATGATTAACGGAAAGAAAAGTGTTCATTTGACTCTGCCTTTAGTTAAAATTGTTTGTAGTTTGTTCTCCAAGTCATGGGTATAGTATTAGTGTATTTTAAATGCAATTTTTTGTCCGTTTATTTCTTATTTCAGTTAATCATGGAAAACGTGCACCAGTTGTCGCCTCGTGAGCAATCTCGCGCTGCAGATCGAGACAGCAGTGCGCGCAGATCACGGAGCCGGGTGTTACCTTCAGCCAATCGCACTGTGAGGACACCAAAACGAAGATCAGAGAGGCGCTCATGCAGTAGGGAAAGGCACCATGGTTTGGGGCGTTCATCACGCTCCCGGAGTCGTGTGGATGCCAGAACACTTCATCAAAAACAACAAGACAGAAGTCCGAACTGTCGCCGTTCACATCGGTGCTCCAGCCGGTTCCAGTCACCAGAGAGCGGGTGCCGTCAACGGTCTGTTGTCATGCAGAGGCACGCGTCACGAGTCCACGATGGGTGCCATCGTCGCTCCAGGAGCCGATCAACCAGCCAGCCCAGGAACAAAAGACGCAATTCAAGACCGAATGCAGCTACAGATCAGGTCGAGAACAACAATCAGCAGTCGAAGGATACCAGTGAGTCACTTTCCAATAATGTAAGCATATCACAGCTTCTCCAAGCTTTAACATCCTTAAAAGGCGAAGATCCTATGCATAAATTTGGGTCTCTCAACAATGCTGTACCGGAATTTGATCCAGCAAAAAAGGAACAAACTATGGCCATGTGGCTACATAAAGTGAACGAATGCGCTTCTATCTATGGGTGGTCTGGAAAGCAAACTGTTCATTTTTCCCTTCCTAAATTACGTGGGGTAGCTCAGCGTTGGTACGAGGGTTTACCAACCGTACTTTTTACGTGGGAGGAATGGCAGGATAAGTTACGGGCAGCCTTTCCTTCCGATGAGAATTACGGGCAGATGTTGAGTGATATGCTTTTCAAACGCGCTCGTTTCGGAGACTCGCTAGAAAATTATTATTATGAAAAAATAACCCTTATCAATAGATGCGGTATAGTAGGTAAGAAAGCAGTAGACTGCGTCTTGCATGGGATTGACGATCGTTCTGTTCGATTAGGGGCAGAAGCAGTACAATTTGATGACCCCGATAGGCTACTTGCATATTTAAGAAATTCCAAAAATGTAAAACCTGGCGACCGTAAAACAGTTAATACCACTAGTAAAACTGTCGGTAAACAAGATCCTCAACCGCGTGTTCTTAACAAACCTCAACGCTGTTTTAATTGTAAGCAAGAAGGCCATATCGTTCAACAGTGTCCTCAACCTGTAAAAAAATGTACTAGATGCAGCAGATACGGTCATGAAACCGAACATTGTTTTACTAAACTCGCAGGGTCGGAAAAAAAGGTCATGCGCGTCTCTTGAAGAAAGCTTGAAGAAAACAAATGATAAATATTTTAAAGTAGCTTTAATTAATAATGTGCCATTTGAATCGTACGTAGATCTTGGTAGTGAGTGTTCTATGATGAAGTTAACTGAATTTCAGAAATTAGGTATAGGTTACGAAGTTGACCATTCTGTTTTGGTAGGATTTGGCAATTCGACTGTACTCTCATTGGGGAAACAGTCTGTCCATATTTCTATTGATGATGTAGCCGCAGATGTAGAGTTAGTAGTAGTACCAGATAATGTCATGCAAGTACCAGTGATGATTGGTCACACTTTTACAGAGCAGCCACATATTGAGATTCATAAGACTAAAGATCATTTAGAAATCAAAGAGTTAAATAATACAATTTTTGAAAATAACAAATTAGGTTTATACTGTAAAAGTGATACCATTGTTGCTGGAGTAACAGCCGTTGATATCTATACAGAACCTAGTTATAATGGTGCAATATTTATTGATGGAGGTGTGAGATTTGAAGCCAATTCTATGTTTTCAGTTTTAACAGGGTTATTTTATATACGGGAGGGAACAGGTCAAATAATATTAAACTCTTGGGGTGTTGTATCAATTACATTGCCTAAAGATAAGCTTATTGCTCGAGGTAGAGTCGCACGCGAAGAAAGTCAAATTAAAGTTCACACAGTTTAAAACTTAGATTCTATTAGTGAGTTCAATCTGAATATTGGGTCAGTATTGTCGCCGAACGGACACAATTACTAGCTTTACTAAATAGGTTTAGAGGTTGTTTCGCATTTAATTTGAATGAGTTAGGCTGTACCTCCGTGGGGGAAATGACTATAAACCTTAATAATAATGAACCTGTAGTTTACCGACCGTATAGGCTAGCGGTTAGAGAAAAAGAAGAAGTTAGAAATATGGTTTCGGAATTATTGGACAACAATATAATTCGTCCGTCAACATCAGCATATTCTAGTCCAATTGTGCTTGTTAGGAAGAAAAGTGGCGAGCTTAGACTCTGCATAGATTATAGGGCGTTGAATAAAAAGACTATTAAGGAAAACTATCCGATGCCCTTAATCGATGATATAGATATACTTGCAGGACATAAACTTTACACAACGCTTGATTTAAAATCTGGCTATTACCAAATACAAATTAGGGAAGAGGATAAACATAAAACCGCGTTTGTGACTCCCGACGGTCATTTTGAATTTAACAGAATGCCGTTTGGGCTTGCTAATGCACCTGCAACCTTCCAACGGTTAATGAATCAAGTATTAGGAAAAGCGCGTCATGGGGAGGCTCTGGCTTACTTGGATGACATTATTATCCCATCCAAAACATTTAGTGAGGGCATATCACGTTTAGAATCGATATTACAGTTATTTGCTCAGGTTGGCCTTACATTGAATTTGTCGAAGTGTAATTTCTTTAGTCCTAAAGTAGACTACTTAGGATTTGAAATATCTGTTGATGGTATACGCCCTGGATCAAAGAAGGTAGAAGCAGTAGAGAAATTCCCAACTCCTACCAATCAGCATAATGTTCGTCAGTTTCTCGGGTTAGCTAGTTTCTTTAGAAGATTTGTGCCCAACTTCTCTATAATAGCAAAACCACTAACATACTTATTGAGGAAGGATATCAACTGGATTTGGGGCCCAGATCAAGAAAATTCTTTCAGAAAATTACAGACTGAACTAACGCGTAAACCCACACTAGCATTATATGATCCAAGGCTAACTACAGAACTACATACCGACGCTTGTAAAGTTGGCGTTGCTGGTATCCTTCTCCAGAAATATGATAATATTCTTAAACCTGTTGCATACTTTAGCAGACAAACAACCCCAGAAGAACAAAACTATTCGTCTTACGATCTTGAGACTTTAGCAGTTGTCGCATCTTTGCATAAATTTAGAGTTTATTTAATAGGGATTGAATTTAAGATCGTTACTGACTGAAATTCGTTAAGGGCCACGTTTCAAAAAAAGGACATGCTTCCCCGGGTAGCTCGATGGTGGGAGCAAATGCAAGAGTTTAATTTTAGCATTGAATACCGGCCAGGAAAATCAATGTCCCACGTAGACGCCCTGAGCCGTAATCCCATAAATGACGAACAGTTAAATGTAATGATTGTAAGTGACGATAACTGGTTAGCTACTGTCCAACGTTCAGATAGCGAAATACAGAGAATTGTAGGAATATTAAAAGACCCTAAATTAGATAATGTGATAGATATTAAAACAAATTACAAATTGAAACATGATAAATTATTTAGAGTAACCGCCTCTGGGGATAGGTGGGTTGTACCAAAGGGAGTCCGTTGGCAAATAGTTAAGCAAAACCACGATGACATTGGTCATTTTGCTGTTGAAAAGACATTAGATAAAATTAAATCACATTATTGGTTCAAGAGGATGCGTAATTTTGTAAAAAAATACGTTAATTTGTGTCTAGAATGTAGTTACTCAAAATCTATAGGTGGAAAAAAACCTGGGTATTTACATCCGATTGATAAAGTGTCGACTCCCTTTGATACAATACACGTGGACCATGTAGGACCATTTATACGAAGTAGTAAAGGAAATATGCACATACTCGTAATTGTTGATGCATATAGTCGATACATTTATTTAAAACCCGTTAGGAATACAAAGTCCTCTACATCAATAAAAGTATTCCGTGAGTACTTTAGTATTTTTGGTTTTTTTTTTTTTTTTTTTTTTGTGTATGGCATCTCGCAGGTCAACCTAGAAGAGGTTGTGAGCTGCTTAACCGGACTTTTCTGTAGAGATGCCTTAAATTACTTTAAGGCCTCCAGCCAGAGCTTACAAACTAAATAAAAACTACAAACTAAGTGACCGCACGCTAAGGGCACCCCCTGTGGGGTTCGGACCTCGGCTTAGGGCGTCACTGAGAGAGGACAGCAAGGGACAGGCTGGATCACAATGGTTCATTATTTAGGGACTGATTTTTAAAACTCTACGGCTCAGCATCGCGGGCTGGCTCTTGCGAGGGACGGGGAGGGCATTGATTCGGACGTCGCGACGGTCGTCCTCGGCGGCGAGGACGGAATGACGGGATCGATCTGTGTTTGTGTTTGCGAAGTGTACTGGTTTCCCTACTGCTCTCCTGGAGGAGAGTGATGGGGTCGTCGGGGGTGACAAGAGTATGCCTTGGTCGGCGAATTTTGCTGATACGAGACGGTTCGTATCGAGCGGCCGCTGCGACTAGGGGATTGGGGTGCCTGATGGCAGAGTCAAAGAAACGCTTGGAAAGGCGTTTCATGAATTGGAGAATGGTGGGGATTTTAAGGTCGAGGTGGAGGCTATCGTTGCGGACATAGAACGGGGCTCCCGTGACTTTCCTAAGATAACGGTTTTGAAGGACCTGCATTTTATAAAGGTGGCGGGGATTGGAGTGCGCGAATATGACACCGGCATATGTCATGATGGGGCGGATTACAGCGGTATAGAGGCGAATTTTGCATTTAAGCGATAATTTGCTTCTCGCTGTAATCATGAAGTGGAGCCTGCTTACGGCAAAGGCAGCCCGATTACGGGCTGCTTTTATGTGGGCGCGGAAGGACAGATTACTGTCGAGGATAACGCCTAAGTACTTGGCTTGCTTCTCCCAAGGGATAGGCTTACCGTACATGGTTATCGGACTGAGGGGGCGGAGGGGAAGTCTTTTGAGCGGCGACCTAAAGAGGACCGCCTGACTTTTATCAGGGTTAACCTCAATTCTCCATTTCCTAAACCAGTCGCCGAGGGCGTTGGCTGCGGATTGGAGGGTTTGGGCTATAGCGGTTGGACTTTGACCAGTGTAATATATGGCCGTGTCGTCCGCGAAGAGAGCTAACTGAGCCTTTTTGCTCTTGGGAATATCGCTAGTGAACAGCGTGAATAGGAGGGGCGAGAGGACTGAGCCTTGAGGGACACCGGCTCGGATAGGGTGAGGGGAGGAGAGGGCATTCCCGATGCGATAGCGGAATGTGCGATCAGACAAAAAGTCTCGTAAGATGAGCACGAGACGGTCTGGCACACCCATTTGGTAGAGCTTATATAATAAGCCATTGTGCCAGACCTTGTCGAAGGCCTTCGCTATGTCGAAGAATAGACCGCCAGTCATTGCACCGCGTTGGAACCCAGCGCTAATGTGCTCGACTATACGGTGGACTTGATGGATGCACGAGTGACCGGTCCTGAAGCCGTATTGCTCGTGAGGAATGAGGCACTTGGCATCGGCAAAATCTCTGAGTCGCTTATAAATAAGTCTCTCGTAGATTTTGCCGAGAACGTTCAGGAGACTGATGGGACGGTAACTCGTGGGCTCAGACTTGGGCTTGCCTGGCTTAGGGATACCGATAACAGTGGCCTCTTTCCATGCCTGGGGAAAGATGTTGTTGGTCAGAGCGCCATTGAAGATGGCGGTCATTAACATAACGAGCTGGGCGGGGAGGATTTTAAATACCTTATTATTGATACCGTCCGACCCGGGAGCTTTCCGGGGTCGGAGACGTTTTATGATGTCCTGCACTTCGTCTGGAGTGACTGGAGGCAGAGGATCATCAGGGTCTTCTACGGGAGGGAGGGAGGTCCTACGTTGGACTTCAGAGTCGACCTTGAGGAGGTGACTTTTGTCTACCGGTTGGGTGCTGGGAGAGCACTGGGATTCCAGACTGTCGGCCAGGCATTCGGCTTTCTCAGAGTCGTCAAAGGCGACGCTCTTATCGGGACGGTTGAGGGGAGGCATAGTGGCCTCTTCGGTGGCACGCAGCTTTCGTTGCAGCTGCCAGAAGGCTAAATGGGTGGGCTCGAGATCGCTCAGCATCTCATTCCAGCGGTTCGAGCGAAGCTCAGCGATGCGTTTCTTTACAGCACGCTGTAAATTGCGCATGTGAGCCTTGTTCGAGTCGCATGGAAAGTTGCTGTAGGCACGGATGGCCGCGTTCTTCTCGGTTATCAGTTCACGTACGTCATCGGGAAGTTTCCAGCGATGATCGTTCATCTCTGGGACTTCCCGTGAGCAATCCGTCAGTACGGATTGCACGTGTTCTGTAAACGAGTTGATCGCGGCCGTCGTGTCTGCGACGGAGACTATGTGGTCGGGGATAGAGTCCAAGTGAGGTGACGAGGTTGATTTCAGCTTATCGCTTACTTTCTTCCAGTCAGTTATCACTTTGGTTGGAGGAGGCTGGCTGGGGTCGGAGGGACCCGAGCGAGGGATTAAGTGCAGGAGCACTGGACGGTGGTCAGAGTCTAGCTCGTGTAGCGTCTCAATAGAATGCAACTTGAGGTTGACATTCTTGAGAAGCGCTATGTCGAGCACGTCGGGACGGTGGTTGGGATCACCGGGATAGTGGGTGTGCTCAAGAGGAGCGATGGGGTCAAAGTTTAGTGAGGCGCTTAGATTGAACACTACCTTCCCTCTAGGGGTGGTAGTAGTGCTATTCCAAGCGGGATGTTTGGCGTTGAGGTCGCCCGCCATGATGACGGAGTCGCTCAGGCCGAAGAGGGCTGTAAGGTCTTTGGTGAGTAAATTGTGATCCTCTGCGCCGAGGGCAGGGGGAAGATAGGCGGATATGATGGTGATCGGTTGGTGGCCGGTCATGCCTAACCGACAGACTGAAACCTCGAGAAGAGACTCGAGGGGAGGAGGGATTAGAGGGATGCAATGCAGGGTCCTTTTGAAGTATATGAGCGTACCGCCCTTGTGACAGCGTGACCTGTCGTTGCGAACTAATTGATAGTTGGCAATTTTAGGGTCACGGTGGTGCGGTTTTAGGAAAGTCTCCTGAACGAGAAGGATGTCTATCTGGTTGTCGCGGAGGAAGGTAGCGATTTCATCACGCTGACCTCTAATGCCGTTGGCATTGAAAAAACCTAATTTAAGGGATCGTGGTTTAAGGACATTCTTATTTTTAGTAGCCATTGGACTAACTAAACAAGGTGGAGGGCTAAGAGGGCGTCACCCACTCCGGGGTGGGCTTTAAAGATTTTTGAGTATTCCTCAGGACTGCCATTGGAAGCCCTGAGTTGGGCTGCCAATTGACTAGCCTTAGATCTCAAAAACTCTTGGTGGTTGCGGACCGTTTTAAAGGCATTGATTATGACATACATGTCATCGGGATCTACGTCGGCCACGGAGCCGGAGGGTACTGGGGGAGGGATAGTTGGCGGGGCTACCGGAGCGACCTTACGCGAAGGTGCAGGGGCAGTCACGGGAGCCGCGGGTTTGGGAGCGGGGGCTTCGAGTAGCCCCGGGGTGGATTTCGGGGACGCTGAGCCTAAGGCTGGGAAGGCCTTTTGATGGTTCAGTGAGTTCCAAGGAGAGGGTCGCTGAGGGCTAAGCCTCTCGGGAATCTGTGAGGAAGGAATCTTCACAGATGGGGATTCCCTCTGTTGGCGGGCGGCAGCGCGCTTTGCCAGTTGGGGAGAAGCGGATTTGGGGGCTTTGGGGCAACCGCGGTAGTTAGCCGGGTGTCCTACTTGGCCGCATAAAACGCAGCTAGGAGGTTCGGTACACTGGGACTTATCTTTAGGACGGGGACAATCAGCCGTGCTGTGGCCGCCTAGACATTTGACGCACCTGGGTGGTGCATAGCAATGGGCCTGACTGTGGCCGTATAGTTGACAGCGGTGACACTGTCCTACTGTGTGCGCTTTGTAGGGCTTTTCAATTGAAATGCCCGTCAGGGAGCACACGGACTTAATTTTGAAAATGGGATGGGGACCGGACTCGACAGGGTCGCAAATTACCAACACCATGTCGTAGAGATCGCCACCCCTCGCCTTGTGAAGGCGGTGGACGGCAGAGGTGGGGACGTTTTGGGCAAGGAGGTCGTCTAGGACGTCCTGGGTAGAAATCTCTTTGGGGATCCGCCTTATCACCACACGGGTGGGCTTCTCCTCAGGGAGGGAGTACGTGTGGAAGGCTACGTTCCTTCCACGAAGAAGACGGGAGAGTTCCCTGTAGTCCGAAGACGTAGGGAGTATGACTTTGATACCCTGCTGGGTATTTGTAGCCTTGGTGTACTGGATCTTTCGATCCGCACACAGTTTTGAAATCTCAGTCCATTTGGACTTTTCTTGGATGAAAATCGGGGGTGGGGGCCTAGGCTTCTTAGTAGAAGCCGCGGGAGGGATTGCCATAGGGCTGGAGGGGCGGCTGGCGGGGGCCGCTGAAGGGGTGGGGGAATTTGGACGAGAGGTCGGAGGAGAGGGGGTAGGTGGGGCCGCGAGGGGTTTCTTAGCCTTACTGGCTTGGGAATGTTTCCCCTGTTTGCGTTTACCTATCACCACTTGGAAATCCTCATCTGAGGAGGATGCTGAGTCACTAGAGTGCTCGGGATCTGAAATGGGCACAGATGTGTCCATTTCTTCGGGTGCAGGTGCAGAGTGCACTTTCGTAGAGCCCATTGTTTGAGGAACAATGGGCTTGGGCTTGGGGACGGGAACCGATTTCTGGGAACCCATTGTTTGAGGAACAATGGGTGGATTAGGGACGGCGGGGTTGAGGGCGGGAGCCGCTTTGATGGCGGCTTTTTCTGGGACGCGGTCGGCGGCTTCCTTTGTCTTTACAGACAAAGGAGCCGATTTTGTTGGAATGCCATTAGAGGCGAGCGGGGGAGAGAGGGGACTGCTACGTAAGTTATTACGTTTTTGCTGTAAAACAGCAAAACCGTCTTTGTATTTACCGTCTAACGCCGGGTCGTTGACGATGAGGGACAGGAAATTGAAGAGGAGGTCTTGTAGTTCCTCCATTATTGAGGTCAGCTTAAAGCGGCCGACATGAGAGTGAAGCTCTCAGGGAGTAATACCTAACCCTATCAACCTAACTCCCCGGGTGGGTGGGCCCGGGGGTGAGTAGCCTCCCTGCCGAGGGTTTGTGTATGGCAGGGAGGTGAGTACCTAAGGTGTGCCCTAAGCTTGTAAACCTGTTGCCAATCTTAATGTGCAACAGGGCCCTATTTGGGTCTGGTGCGAAGGGGTAGACACACCCAACCGACACCAGGTGTGTAGCTGTGAACGAAACCAGAGACTAGGCTTGACTAGGAGTCCCCCCAAGGCCAAGGTCCTAGCTCCCGACTCCAATAAATTAACCTCGCCCTGAAGGGGTTCGGCGGGATGGATTGGGGCACCACCCTCTTGGCTTCGTTGACACCGTAAGGTTTCCACCAAGAACCACGAAACTGTGGATTTTCCCTGAAGGGGCAAAAACACACGCGGGACGTAAGGGAAATAAGATGAGTAAGAATTGTCCTGAAAAGGACAATTTTTACTCGAGTAGTCTTGACTACTCTCTTGACACGTCGCAGCAGGACACGACGAAATCGCAGCGGAGAACACAGCACTGGCACGGAGCACACACGAGGAGACGTCCGTACGCGGCGGCGGTCGGGCGGCGAAAAAGAAGTATTTTTGGAGTACCAAAGCGGCTTATATCAGACCGCGGTACTTCATTTACCAGTGATAGTTTTAGAAAATTTATGACTGAAAAGGGTGTAAAACATATATTGAATGCTGTAGCCACCCCTAGAGCAAACGGGCAAGTAGAGCGCTACAACAAAACTATTGTAGACGCTCTTACTGCAAAGTGTGTAGGCACGGCTGATAATAAATGGGACGAACACTTGTTAGATGTGCAATGGGGTATGAACAACACTTTCAATAAAGGCATTAATCGCACTCCTTCCGAGGCTCTTTTCGGAACGAGGCTAACGGGATCAAATGAAAATAAGGTAGTTTCAGAATTAGGTGGCGATGTGACAGATATTACTGACGGACAGAATATTACTGAAATTAGGGAAAATATAAATTCGCATATGAGGCTGTCTCAACAAAAAGCTAAAGAGCATTATGATAAAAGACGCTGTAAACCTCACGAGTACGCTGTAGGCGATTTAATTAGTGTAGAAAGGCAAATTCCCGCTACAGGACAAAGTAGAAAACTTGTACCCAAATATCAGGGCCCCTACAGAATCACAGAGGTTTACGATTGTGATAGGTATAAAATAGTAGACACACCCTTGACTAGAAAGGGCAACAAACCGTACTCTACGGTGGTGGCGGTGGACAAGATTAAACCATGGCTAAATTTTAACAGACCACACGATGAGTCTCTAAGTGAGGACAGTGAAGATACTGACCCAGAATAAGTTGCTTAGGTCTCCCTGATAAACACTTATGTTATAGTAATCGATTTTTGCATATTAAACAGTACTTTAATAATAATTATGGTTATGATACAATGATTGTAAATGAAACTGATTTATTGTTGATAGGATAACTTTATTAAATTGTTGTATTTACTAAATTGATGTGTTTACTAAATTGATATGTTTATTAAACTAATGTATTTGTTTAACTAATAGTGTGCTTATTAAATTGATGATGTATTTATTTAACTGGTTTGGTTTTACATGTAATTTATCTACTGTTGATTATGGCTATGTAATGAACCATTTTGTGGAGCCTGTTGCCACTGGTATTCAGGACGTATTGGGGCCTGTTGCCAGGGGTATTCAGGGCATATTGGGACCTGTTGCCACTGGTATTCAGGACGTATTGCGGCCTGTTGCCAGGGGTATTCAGGGCATATTGGGACCTGTTGCCACTGGTATTCAGGACGTATTGGGGCCTGTTGCCAGGGGTATTCAGGGCATATTGGGACCTGTTGCCACTGGTATTCAGGACGTATTGGGGCCAGTTGCCAGGGGTATTCAGGGCATATTGGGACCTGTTGCCACTGGTATTCAGGACGTATTGGGGCCTGTTGCCAGGGGTATTCAGGACATATTGGGACCTGTTGCTACTGGTATTCAGGACGTATTGGGGCCTGTTGCCAGGGGTATTCAGGGCATATTGGGACCTGTTGCCACTGGTATTCAGGACGTATTGGGGCCTGTTGCCAGAGGTATTCAGGGCATATTGGGACCTGTTGCCACTGGTATTCAGGACGTATTGGGGCCTGTTGCCAGGGGTATTCAGGGCATATTGAGACTGTTGCCACTGGTATTCAGGACGTATTGGGGCCTGTTGCTAGGGGTATACATTACCTGATAAAAAAAAAAAAAAGTTATGTAGCATTAAATTTTGAATATTTGTGCATTATATTTTAAACAAGTAAGAAATCTGATTTTGTAATGTATACATCTTGAAAGAATATTTGTTTATCGTACGAGGACGTACGAAGGTTTGGATGGCCGAATGTTAGCTATTTAAATATTAAATACGATAATTACAAGTAGTTTAAGACATTAACAGTATTTTTCTTCATATTACACAAATATATTGGCTAAAATTAGTAAGTGATTTGACTTGTTTTAAAAGGCTAAAATGGCGCTAGTGCATATTATGATCTCAATTGACTATTTTTATGTGGTAAAGAGGAGGGAGATCAAAAGTGATAAGACAGCGCCATTTTTAGCTAGGCAGTGGTCGTGGAACTGTGAAAGTGTGAGGAACTCTTTAATACTTGTGTAAGTACAGTGAATTTTAATAATTTAATAATGTCTTTATAAATGTAGCAGTACAGTTATTTAATTTTGTGATTAATAAATAATATTTTGATAAATGTAATATTGCAGTTTACTTATTCTTCATTATTTTTAATGATTTGAACCTAGTAAATAAATTATGCTTATCTGTCCAAATGAAAGCTTTTATTTCCCTCTTTGCTCTGGCTAGTCCTACACTTGAAAACTCAAAACTTGCGATATGTCTCACCGGGGCTACCTATACCCCCCCCCCTCCCCTGCAAGAACATCGTCCTATCGGAGTTCCAAAACTTTTACTGTATTCCGTCGCGTCGGTGCGTAGGACTTCCTCTTCTAATTCAATCGTTTTTATTTTAATTAGCCGTTTATGTCCCACTGCAAAGGCCTTCCCCCATATCCTTCTAAGTACTCTTTTCTAGTGCCACTTCGGACCAGCCATCACTAACTTAGACCACGAAAAAAGTGTAACTGCAAAACCACCCTTATATCAACGTCAAATGCAGTTAACAGTGTTTTTAGCCAAGTGTTCAAAAATTAAAAAAAAAAAAAAAAACATTGTCCCACATTAGGAATTTCTCCTGTATCGTGTACACACAAACACCCCGACCCGGGAACAACTACTTGCAGATCATACAAATATTTTTTCCATGCGGGAAGCGAACCCGCGACACATAGCGCAGGCGTCCAATTGCTCAGCCACTGCGTCAAACGTGCCGTCAAAATGTTTAACTTTTTTGTAGTTAGACGGAACGAGTTAAAATTTAAAAAAAAGAAACAGTGTTTAACACAAGTATGCTGGTGAGTACTAAATCATAAACATTGTATAAATTCCGCTTGCAAATGACAAGCTGCTTAGCTAACATCACCTCGATCTAAATTCGATCAGGCCAACGCTTGCTTACACTTACTTATACGTACTGCAAACTGTTGTGGTGTGGACAGCATAATAGGCCGTCGGCGTCGTCGTGTATGTTAACGAGCTATACACACAGTGAGTATACGTGGGGTACTCAGATGTGGAAGGTTTACTGTATTATTCTAGCAACCATAAAACCTTGACGACGCAACCTACTGGGATATCGAGCGTCATTAATATTAAGCTATAATTGGCTATTTGACAGTAGCTATAAATTACAAATATAATTAGTCCGTCATTTAGAGTTTAAAAAAAATTACGGACACGTATTTTTTCTTTTGTAAAATCAATGAATATTCACCAAAATACAACGCATCAAAACTCGAGAGTGGGGGCAGGTGACGTCAGAATTCAGTAGAAATTGTACTGAATTGTGACGTATTGCCAACTTTGAAAGCGTCGTATCTCCGTCAATTTTGGTTTACGAGACAAAAGAAAAAATACTGGTCAAATATTTTTTGATAGTCTAAGTGACGGACTAATTTTAATTTTTCAGTAAAATAGCCAATTATATCATTTTAAGCAATACACGACCTTCGCAAGGTGGCCAGTAACAGAGCGGGATGAGAGTAGCGAGGTGATCGAGTGAAATGGCGTGCGATTGGAGAAGCCTATGTCGAGCAGTGGACTGTTATAAGCTGATGATGATGATGAAGCAATACACATCGAGTCGATATAAAATAGTCTTTAGATAATGCTATTTGGTCGCGCGCACGAGGTATAAAATGTACAAAAATCATACAATATGAGAGGGACAAAATACAACCAAAACCCGTATTCGTATTCACATCACATTGTCAATATAATTTGATTAGACCACGTCATAACGTCAAGATTAATAAAAAAGAGTAAGTGCTAGTACACACAGCGGTCCGTTTTACAGGTCCGCTGCTTTATCGTGTTCGTTTTAATTCAGTAATATCGTATGTAATTGAATGACAGAGTTCTCACACAGTAATAAAATATACTGATCCGTTTTACATTACTTTTCCAACTTGTACGTTTATAAACAATACAGGTAATTCTGTTAAGGGAAAGAGACAGAGCTATAAAAGTCATCTAGCGCCATCTCGTTCCCTCAGCGGAACTACCGTCGCTTTAAGATGCCATGGTAGGCCCCCTGGTGGTGTCAACAAATCCCCGAGTAGCGATGGACGAAGAATTCGGATGCTCTGTCTGAACGAGCCCTAACAGCGGAAAATATTCTAAATATTCTTAGGAAAGAAATAGTGGAAAAAAGAATGGTAACTATCGTATCAGCAATAAACAAGACCCTCCACATTCTGTCGCCAACTTTGGAAAAAATATTGGGCACACAAGAACCAACCAACCAAATAACACAGATCCGTCAATCTAAAGAAGATCCACAGGTTCAAGTTTCATCTTAGATGGCCACTGAAAGAACTTCGTATGGTAAATATTTACAGAAATGTAATACTACCCCTTAGGCTTGGTATTACGAAAAGTCAATTTATGCTAATATAAAACTTTTGTGGGCGATACATCGTACGCTATACGAGCTCGAAAATTGGCATGTACTGTGCGACCACGATAAGGGTGGACCTGTGAAGGCGCCATATTGTTACGTCATGCACGTTTTTCTAACTATTAAATAAACAATAATCTTATGCAAAAACATTATACTTAATGAATATTACCTAGTTTTTATCAGTGGTGCGAGGCAACTAGGCTTATCCCAGTTGTAAATGTCCTTTTGTGCTTACTGGCCTCGTTTAGTTCTGTCTCTCGAAGTGGAAACTATGTTTTTTTCCTACTACTCCACTATTCTTTTCTGATTAATTTCGTTGCAGCATCCAAGGTTAAATCATTCTCCGGGACGCGTCGAGCTTCATTGTCTCAGCGCTTCTCAAGTGGTTGCCACTATTGATTCTGGCTTTCAGGAGTTGCAGTGGTTTCAGAATAGTGTGGAATATTCCCAAAAAAAAGAAAATTAATTTGGACAAAGTATTTTTTTCCCAAACTTAATTTTCAAGTGCAATTGACAGGAGATCGTTGACGTGTTCATTCTCATCGTGGTAGCTCTAGTACGTATGTAACATAAAAAGGGGAAAATCCTCATACATTACTAACAGCTAGTTCTTCTTATCAAACCACGCGGCTAGGGATATGTAATACTTTTTACTAGGGTTGCCACACACGAGTTTCACTGGACATTATATTAAATTCTTCTTTTCCCACCGTCCTTCGTCCGCTTTGCGCATTTCTCTTTAGGTGTTTAACTGTAGACAGCCGTCTCGTGAAATTCGCATACCTTTGTACTGGCTGCTTTTCTAAAACAAAAAGAAAAATGCCGTTCAAATAGCTGTACGAGTATTCTGTCCGCTTCATTTGCTTTTTTAAAAGTACTAGGTATGAATAATGTTCGCCTTGCATTAGAAAAATGGTATTTTAAAAAACCTATTCGAGATACTAGAAAAACATGGCGCGTATTGTAAGCTATCTAAACTGATGGTATGCTTTTTTAATTTGGTATACTCATTCCTAGAAAAAAAAACGCGCCAAGAAATCCCAACTGATATTTTGATGAATGTTTGGTTTGCGCGAGTAGCTTTATTTTTGAAAATAAATACTTTCCTTGATTAATAACTAATATTTTATTTGATTTGGCAACCCTAAAACTTCTCTCCTTTAATTTAATACTAAGAGATACATATTCTAATATCTTTGAGTAAACTAGTCTGTGTTAGAAATAATTTATCAATCCTAGTTAATATTTTAAGGGGAATTTTTAACTGCACCTCTATTTAGAAATTTAAGCAAACAAAATATCTCCACTAATAACCTACTGCATATCAAATAAATTACTGTACTACAAATTAACTACTTGATTACCTAAACATGTTGTACTAAAAAATGTTTAAAATTCATCGAAATCTGATGGCTTTTTTTATCTAATTTACAGCAAAAATCTAGCTGAAACCACAGATATACGCATTTTGAAACAATATTACTCACCGTAAAACAAAAATACTGATTTGCACACAAATTATTCAATATTACAACGGACCCAGTCGCATATTAACCAGTAAGTACACGCTGGCACCCCGACTCGGACAATTTAGGTTAGAAGAGGATGGCGGGGTCTGAAAGACCCCGCCATCCTCTTCGTGGTTATTTTTTTTTAAACCACCCAGAAGTAGGAGCCCCGCGAAGCGGGGCTCCGTCGACATGCTGGGAAGCGTGGACGCCCCGCGAAAGCAAGACCCTCTTTAATAGTTCAATAAATTACTGGTATGTGGTAATTAATAAATAATAAGACGACTGTGACTAATAAAATGCTGTTAATAGGTGATGGATTCCAAAAAAAATGATTCAATATTTTGTTGCACTCGAAGAATTATTAGATTTACTTTTAGTTAACAGATAGTCATTCAGTAAAACAGTTAAGCTTTAAAGATCTAACAGTAAAGTATAATTTATTCATTTGATGAGCAAATTTAGTGTGCGATTCAGTATTTTTGGTGGTAATTTCGAATATTTTGATTGAAAAAAGGGAATTTACAGTTAAAGTATTAAATACCACCCATATTTTAACATCACAAATTGTGTTTACTTTAGACTGGGTATATATATATTTTATTATAAACTTATGTTTTATCTGGATAGTAATCAGTTTTGTATTTCTAACTGGCAACCATTATATTTTACGAAAGTGGGTTTTAGAGAAATAACGAAAATATAACGATATTTTTAAAAAATTATGACGATTAATAAATTTAACTAGGCACACCAATATGGATCGTGTTGTTGTCTAAATGGGGTACCGCGATACTGGAATGAACAGGGACAGGGTTGTTCTTTGTCAACAACAGTTTGATGTTTTTTTCTGTCTACGCCGTCCCACTGCTGGACAAAGGCCATAATTATATTTATACACTTAAACTTCGACTTTTAAGAAACTGATACACACTATGTAAGCAAACAACAGAACATTGTCGACTTTTCAGTCATCGTAAGTAAATGCCTCATGGGCTAAAGTCTCAGGCTCTAAAGAGATAGACTGCATCTGAACTGCACTCCGACTGCAATAAAACTGACCGAGCAGCCCGATTGCAGTCGTGTGCAGTTGGCGTGCAGTTTCAATAACTGCACGTTGACTGCAAGCTAGTTGCAGAGTAGACATGTAGTCAAATGCAGGAGGACCTACTTGCACCGTTTAGCTAGCTTGCTAACAGCTTTGCAGTTGGAGCGCAATTGAAATGTAGTAGACAGACTGAGACACACAATTCTCACACGTTCCAAGTTGCTCTAGAGTCTGGATACGGTGGACAGAGCACCACCGTGTCCTCACAGAGGCGATAGGCAGTGACCTCTCGCGCCCGGCATTAGTCAAGGCCATGCTGCGAGGTGAGACAGAATGGGAAGCAGTCACCTCCTTCTGCTTCTTCTTCTCAGTCCTGTTAGCGAAGGAGGAGGTGGGACACGTGAGGGAGAGGACAGCTTCCATCTCAAGACACAGCCGCCGCGAGAGTAGCCCACGACAAAAGATGTCACGAAGCGATTTCCGGCCGCCGTAGACGCGGGCATGCAGACGGCGAGTAATGGGTGCTTCTACGGGAGGAGACGGGGCTCATTTGATAATTTTAACAAAAAAAACATGTCTAGAGTCTAGAGCAACTTAGATGTGTGTCTAGACTGTAGACAAACGTCTAGAGCCTTAGATATTATGTCGATGAGTCTAATAAAATAAAAAAATTACAGCTCTATCAACTCGACAAGGATGAGTTATTAACTATTCATGAAGACAGATGAGTCAGTCATGTAAAATTACAAGCCTGCCTATCAGCTTCGAACCTCACCGAGGCTCTATACATTTATTCAAGAACCTTATCGACAAATTATTCTAGGGATGATATGGGATAGATAGCTGAAGCTCCAAAAATCGCCGTTAGGTAAAGATTGGTCGTAAAATGCTCGTAATGCCTCATCTATATGCCTTTTCTATTGTCTGCCAATAACCACTAACGGTTTAAATTGACTGTCATGAAGGTTTTTGGACCGAGGACCACGGAACCCTTTAGTGGAATAGAAAAACTTATAGGGGTTTCTTATTTTCGTCAACCTACGACTTTTGAACCTATGTATTCTACAATTATGTTTACAATGGTTTCTGTTCGAGCTTTCTCGAACCCGAGAAAACTCGAGTAACTCATTGGTCGCTAGAATTCTCGAGGCTCGAGAGTAAAAACAAGGTCGAGAACCCAGAAACTCTAGATTCCCACAAATAACAATGAATAAGCATCGCATCGCAAAAATCAAAAATTTTTGCGAGCCTTGAACGTTAAAGATATAAATTAGCACCAATCAACCGACTTTACCCGTAAATAATTTAACTGTTTTACTTCTTATACTATGTTCTATCTTTATATATTTTCTATCTTTGTTCGCGAAATTGGGTCTTAGTATATTCAAATATCTGTGTTATATGCCTTACCAAATATTTCACTATTTACTCTGCACATACCGTTGTAACTAAACATCGAATTTACTGAAGCTTTAATCTTGATTTAGTAAGTATTTGTAGTTAGTAGTAATTTAAAGTGAGCATTACAACGTGAACTAATAATGTTTATTTCTTACCTCATTATATATGTATGAAAACGGTACTCTCCTTTGATAAGTTGGTTTGTTTACAATATAAATATTAAGCAGACGTACTAGAGAGCAATGCTCAGGATTTTCTGGTGGATAGAATTCGCAACGAAGACATTCGCCAGAGAACTAAAGTTGCCCATATTACGCAAAGAACTTACATGCTGAAGTGGAAGTGGGGCAGTCATGACAGACGAACAGAAGGGCGATAGAGCAGACCCGTGTAAGAGTGGAGACCGCGTATAATAAACCATGTTTGGGACGCCCTGTAACATTCATAAACTCACGCCTTCCCATGGGGGTAGGCAGCAACTACAGAGCGCCACCTGCTACGATCCTTACATACTCCTTTCGCCTTATCCACATTCATACATATATCATTATATTTGCTCATACACGCAGGCCGATTGCAAGTACCACGCACCCGGTCTTTCTGAAGCACTTCATCAATAAGGTCAATGTAGGTCTTTCTAGAGCTTCCATACGGCGTTTCTACTCATCTCTGCCTTATAAATTTCTTTTGTTAGTCGCCCTACACTCATCCTTTCTACATGACCGAACCATCTAAGTATACTCCTCTAGTATACGCCCAGTAACATAATGTAATAACGTGAACAAATCCAAAAAGGGAAGACCTAACAATTTGCCGTTTCTAAACGTACTTCTTCGAGCAGTCAGTATCGATTACTCTTGCAGTCGAACTGCATCGGGTGGCCGGTGCAGTCAAGCAGTCACTAGGTATACCTACATGGACTTCTAAAAAAGTATTTGTATGACGTGTCAGAATTGACACTAAAATGATATTTTGAAGTCATCACTAGAATTTCACTGTCTAGGTATTTCAACCAGTAAAAATAAATAAGGCTTTCTTTGTCATGACGGTATAATTTAAAAGAAATATTTAACTATTTTCTTACGTTGGTATTAACAAAAAAAAAAAGAAAATATGTCGTTAATTCAAAATAATAATAAATTGAACAAAGAAAAGTTATCAATCTCTCTCTAACTCGAGTCAGCATTACTTCTGAGATTTCCGAACAAAACTTATTAATCTTGATTATTCCGCATTATTATTGTCACGACATCGAAATAGCGGATTGCGAAACTTCCATGAATTAGATTTGTATGAAAATATTCTGAATAATTGATTTGAAATGATCCCTTTTCTTGAAATGAGTTTTTGTGACAGACAGCTGGCTTTCTGTAGCAGATTATTATTAATTAATTTGAACTTCTCAAAAATACTGTTTATTCCAATCCGGCCTCCGATTTCTCTAAAGAAAATCTACACAATTATCTTCATTTAGCACACGAGATTGTCGATATGTGGCACGTGGACTCTGCAATCATTGTATCGATGGTCATTCGGTCAATGGACTAATTGCGAGGAGCCTCGACCAATCCCTTGAAAGGCTCTCATTGTGTCTCAAGGCATTGTGCCTGGCTCAAGGGCTTGATGATGCAGAAAGCAGTTCTCTTGGACATGGCGCGCATAGTGAAGAGGTTCCTCTCTCTGGGGCCCTAACCACCGGCAGCACAGTCCCTGTTCCCAATAATGGTGAGCTACTATTTTTAAATATTATAAACAAATTGATTTAAACTTCTCAAGTATGTGTGATATTTAATTTAGGGGGAAAAAATGGGTGTTTATACCACAAAACGTTCTCTGTCACTTTGAAAGATGTAATTGTTTTCACTGTATTTATTGTGTCAAAAATAATTTATGAGTCCTCCCGCTCATGATGGCGCGGACTGTCAAACTTGACTGAACAGACTGATTAAAATCCACCCAGTTCCTTCAATTACCCTTTGCGTTCTAGGACCTCGCTAAATTCCTAAGACATTTTCGGAAATTATACTTCCCCACATTCCAATAACACAACTTAAACTTGACAAATAAACTGGAATTATCTCGCACCATACGCAAAAAGGAGTAACATCAATTTTCATAAAAGACGGTGAATATGCAAATAAGCCGTAACATTTATTTGCAAACACGTTATTGCCAGTATTACACGGTATTGCACGCTCACCTGTTTTTATTCATTTGAAAATATGAGCTTTTACCCCTTTACCCTAACAGAGCCTTATTGTTATGACTTTATTTTGATGTGTTTGGATGTGTTTATCTTGTATTTGTTCAGCTGAAAAGTTTATATTTCCTTTTAGAACAAAAATTGATTATTTTTTTCATTTTAACGTACTAATGGGAAACCATAAAATCATGAATAAATGATAAAATAACAAAATCTATATTAATGTTTTCTCAGAAAATGCTGTGTGAAAACATTGATGTCAAATTTGTTATCTCAGTGTCTCCGTCGACACGATTTTCACATGAGTAACTTAACCTTAGTTGAGAGTGTGGGCGTGTTCGCTTTTCGAACAAAACCAGCTTTTCGCTTTATCACGACCAGACTATTACAAAGACGGTGGATTAAGTTTTGGTATCACCAGATACCAAAAACTAAATCCTCGCCCTAATCCACATACAGAATAAATCCATACAACAATAGAAAAAGCAATTACTCAAAAATTGGCCTGAAACAGCATCTATGACTGGTCAGATAAACATTGTGGCATCGGTCCAAGATCTACAGTATAAAGTCCTTCTAAATTTACATTACCTCTGATAGATGCAGTCGAGAAGTAACCGTATCGTCATGACAATAAAGATCACTATAATTCTGTCAGTCTTGTTAGTGATAAACTGGCTGTGGCAAGGCAAATGGAAAAAGACCCATGGGCTAATCATCAGCCGGCTATGACGGTTGCGCTCAAGCAAACTGACACCAGGGAAACTACCCATCAGCTCATCTACCAAGGATTTCAGACGGACACAAGCTACAGCACTGTAGAAAACAAAGAAGAAGTCAGTGATGGCAACCTAAAATCAGCCGTATTGTTACAAGAATAAAAATCAATGTGACTTTGACAGCGTTGTGAGGTGGATTGTAATGTTACTACGATTTAGCTGTACATCATAGACGCACATCGGACGTGCTCTATCAGGTTACCGGATCTCGGATCACAACGGGCCTGTCTTAAATCGGATATTCGGATCGTCCTACTTAATCTAGAGAAGGGCTATGCGAACATTTTAGGCTGTCTACTTTTTGTAGGTATTCGATTTTGGTTGCGATTTGAAATAGGAGATAGAATCATGGGTTACGATCACGTGAGGTTTGATACAAAGAGGTATTTATTCTGTTTACTAGGTTTTATTCCTGTGAAAACATTTGGAGTAAAGTGTTAATGTGTCTTAATAGTTTTCATATTATAATAGTTTCGCCATTCAATCGATAAGCCAAAAAATATATAATTGTAGTTACCTCTACAGAAAAGCGATACCAAGCGATTACTACTTTTTTATCAAAATTATATGATTAAAATAGCTCGAACACAATTTTAAAACGCCGATCGTTGAGAAGTCTTCTTTTTAAACCGAATCTGTTTTTTTTTGTAAATAAAACTGTTTTTTACTAATAAAATAATTATGAGGGTATGATGTATTACTAAAAAACAAATTAGGGTGTAATAAAAAAATCTTAGTGAAAAGTTGATGTAATATTTTTCTCAGACGTCAGAAGAAAATAATAAATTCTTTTCATAAAATCCAAACACACTTTTCGTACGAGACTTTGAGTACACTATAATCATAAAATAATAAGTAGTTTCATTTTATGTGTTACACGAGTGTGTCACAAACTTTATTCCAAACGTAAGCATTGAACAACTGTTACGCCCTATTCACGACCTCAGGCCTTGTTCACGCTTTCTTACAATGCGACTTGCGACACGATTTACGTCAAACTAGTCGCACGCTTCCTGCAACGTGCTCACTAGTGGCATGCTCTATAATAACTTCTTGCATTTGTGTTGTCCGCATTCACAAGTGTGTCACATTAGCACGAACAGCTAGGGTCTCAGCGATCAAATGATGCGACTAGCGTCTAATAAGAAGTCACATCACATCACTTATTTCCTTCGCACAAATATTATATCGTACTGTAGCATGTTCTATCAGCGCTATTTTTCATTTGTTTTCCTGATGTCATTTGCTTGCCGCACTTCGTGCAAAATCGATATACTCTATGTAATCAATTGAATAAGTCTCCTCCGTTGGTTGAGTCGTAACACGCATGTCGCTAATACGCGTAAATCGTGGCCAAGCAGTTACAACTTGACAGAGGTCATATGAAAGGCTTCGGCGTGGCTTCGGCACTCATTCGTGAAATAGGTCAAGAGACGGATGAACAGTTCCGACGCTATTTGTCACTGTCGCCGACTTTCACATAAAAAAGAGGAATTGCTCTCGTGAAAGGCCGAAGAACCCAAGTTCGGCCTGTTATAGAAATGTGTTCGACGTATCCGTTGACCACAGGCTTCATAGACAGATGTCCTCTTTTGATATTGTTGAGGGTTTCTGGTTTAGTTTTCGTACTATCACACAATAAGTAAGATACATAAAAGTATTTAATGCCAAAAGTGTTTTGGGTCGCGGTACTCACGAATTACCGTGACCCCGGTACGTAAAGGGCTATTGAAGGACACCGTGGATTTTAGTCAGTACAAGTCTGACAGTCCCTCCCGCTCTGCCCTGGGTGGGAGGACTCATTTGATGATTTTACCACGATAAAAAAAAAAAAAAATCATAGGATTGTATTTTATAATTTTATCATTCTAAAATCATCAAATGACTCCTCTCGCCCGGGGCGGGACGTGATTGACACTCGGACTCTTACTGAGGTTAGTATGTACGAGTCTGTCAGTCTTCCTCCTTTAATCCACGGTGTTCCTTCAATAGCCCTTTACGTTCCAGGGTCACGGTAACATGATAAAACAATAAGAGACCAGTCCGATTGCTGATAGCTGTTAGAGGCGCGCGTGAAAACACGAAGCGCCGCCGCCCCGGCGCGCGTCGGCACGTTCCTTGATCAGACGGCAAGTCAATCATTACTCGCCTTCCGCATGTCCGCGCATGTTTTCACTGCTGAGACTCAAGACTAGTTACTGTTTCTAAAGGACTGGGGGCCTACCATGACGTCTTAAAGAGTGGGTGGTTCTGCTGAGGGAAAGCGACAGAGCTATACAAGACGTCTAGCGCCATCCCCTCTCCACAGCTGAACAATTCAAGCTTCCACATTCGGATTAAAAAAATACCTGTTCTTCTATACTCATTAAAAACCCAACCAATACATTACACAATACATTGAAAGTAAACAAAGGCACATTAAATAGATGTGCGGGCTAATGCCACTAATCGATTAAATAAATCGAATGCATTTCAAAATGAAATCGTAAACAACTCGAGTCGATTGCTGTGGTCGGAGCCCCGAGCTAGATACACTATGAGATTAGATTTTTATTATTCACACCGATAAATGATTTTAGGCTAGATACGTGTTTATGTTTTATTCAATGCCTCTTAACCTTTTAAAAATCGTATAAACAGCCTCTAGAGTGCCGTGTTAATAATTGAGGAGCTATCTTTCAACCTATCAACACGGTTTGGTAAGGTACATAACTCAAGAAGTTTAAAAATAGCTAATTCTATTATTAAATTTCTTGATATACAACTTTATCAGCTACTTTTTTTTTTTTTCGTGGTAAAATCATCAAATGAGTCCTCCCACCCAGGGCAGGGCGGGAGGGACTGTCAGACTTGTACTGACTAAAATCCACGGTGTCCTTCACGAGCCCTTTACGTACCGGGGTTACGGTGATGGGTAAGACCCGCGACCCCGGCAGGCTCTGGCCCTCTACAGGCCAATTGTCTAAGTTTTCATACGCCCTCCGTGAAATCAAGAAAACAACAGACTTAAAAACAGCTGTAGTAACGTATTACGCATACGCATTTGCGTGGCTCAAATATGGAGTCATTTTATGGGGAAATAGTACCGACGCACCTACACTATTCACTCTACAGAAAAAAATGATCAGAATATTAATGAATATCAAGGAAACAGACTCATGTAAACCCCATTTTAAAGACCTTAAAATATTAACCCTACCCTGCCTATACATACTCGAAATTAGTAAATTTGTACGAAAATATCCCCAATTCTATTCCAAGCGAGGAGATATTCAAAATAAAATTACGCTCAGACATGAAAACAGACTAAACATACCCACTTCACGATTAAAAATGCACTCTTCTGGTACATATGTTATGTCCATTAAAATATATAACAAGCTTCCGGAAAACATAAAAAACATTGACAAAAATAATATATTTACTAATAAATTGAAACAATTTCTAATAACTAAAAGCTATTACACTATTGACGAGTACTTAAACGATAAATTTCAATAACAATAAAACCATTTTGACATAAAAATTTAGGTGACATTTATTTTATTTTTTATTTAATTTTTAATCAATTACTTATTTTTAAATCGCAAAAATACCATTAAAATGATTAGGTACACTATTTTATTGTATGTATTATATTTTAGCCTATACCTATATAATTATATTTATAATTTTAATTTAATACTTAAATTTAATAATGCAATAACATAAAAACCAACGATACACACCAACCATATTAATAGCACAAAAAAACTATTGTAGGTACTATTTCATTTATTTATTTCATTTAATTATTTTTTTTCTAAACAAGAAGCGCCTTCATCCTCTCTCCTAATGAAATGTTTGTAAATAATAGTTGTAAAAATCCACTTTGCTGTGCCCGACAGGGTCCATAATTGATTCTATGTTTAACATACCAACTGTTTTTATGTACACATTATGGCATGCAATAAAGTATTGAGTATTGAGTATTGAGTATACAGGCCCCGTCAGTTTGCTGACACTCCTTGAGGCGCGCGTGGAACACAACGCGCCGTCGACCCGGGCATGGTCCATGGTCGGGCAGCGAGTCGCCCATTACTCGCTGCCCGCATGCCCGCGCCTACGGTGGCCGGAGATCGTCTGGCGTTTATCAGCTACTTAATTTATCTTTTTAATAAAAAAAGTATCGCCATTTATTAGCAAATATTTTATTCGTAAACGTGCTGATAGACTTTAGCTTCACTTCACACTGTAACTTCACTTCTTCACACTGTAATGTAACGTTCGCAAGAATGATCATTACAAAATGATAAAAGGAAGTATATATCAGAGTCTCCGCCCTCAATTATCCCTCCTCACAGACGTGTTCAAGATCTGGTTAACGTGTCGCCTCCATGTCTGGCAGTCATCAGTTAAAATTTCATAATGTAGATGGCCCATCCGGGGTCGCGGGACTCACAAATTACCGTAATCCCGGTACGTAAAATCATCACATGAGTCATCCCACCGAGGGCAGAGTGGGAGGGACTGTCAGACTCGTGCTGACTAAAATCCACGGTGTCCTTCAATAGCCACGGTAATTCGTTGAGTCCCGCGACCATAATACATACATACTTGAATAAAAACACTTTTCTCCACGGGGGTCGGTAAAAACTTTTCACGTTCTCATTTCACCTTGCGTCCACTTTCATACATCTGGTCATAAAAGCACACTTGTAGACCCTCATTGAATAAGGATTACGTATTTTTCCTACACTCACCGATATATTAACGACGGCACAATAACAGTGAATGCACCTTCCCTTTTGCTTCAGGTCTGTTCAAGGGCTATCAAACAACGGTGTCCCCACATCAACCAATTACGAAGCGTTCAAAACGTCTCCGTCTCAAGCCGAACGTGTTGAACGCGTTCACGTTTCTCCTCGAGAATTGTTTTGAGCCCACTTTGAACCGTAAGTAATAGGAACATGAAACGTTATGGTGCGGTTCCACCAATACAGTGTGCAGCACATTTGCACGCGAACATTATGAGCAGCATTTCAGTGCGCGTACTAAACTGGTATCACGTTTAGCCTCTGCATTCAGCGGCAGGGCTGTGCGTAACTTTTGTTCATTTCACTGTACTGAGCACAAAAAAATAACGAATATTTAACTTGAATAAATGAACTACTATTCCCCGTGGTTTCACCCCCGCTGCTCGGCTCCTATTGGTCTTGGCGTGAAGTTATATAGGCTATAGCCTTCCTCGATAAATTAATAGACTATCTTACACAAAAAGATTTTTTCAATTCGAATCAGTACCTAGTTTCTGAGTTTACCGCGTTCATCCAAACAAACTCTTTAGCTTTATATTATTCAGTACATATTAATATAAGGAAATGCAGCAACAAAAAATAACGAAACCACTGCTTACGTGTGCGCGAACATTTTTAGAGTGCTCGCACACAATTTGTTCGTTTTCGCTTGAATGAGTCGACCAGAGCGAACATTTGTGCCGCACAGCGCCACAAACCAGTGAACTAGCATCTTTACGCTTAACTTATCACACATCACGCTTCTAGTGCAAGCTGTGCAAGACCAGACGCTTTTGTGAACGTGAAGGATGTTATAAGGCGTGTTTCTAGGACAAGTCAGAAATTTGACCGTATTAGAGAACTAGCTGTTGACAGTGGCTTTGTCCGTTACAACTTGAAAATTTAATAATAAATAAATAAATATTCCACAACTATCACACAACGCCATCTAGTCCCAAGCTAAGCAGAGCTTGTGTTATGGGTACTAGACAACTGATAAACATACTTATATATTTCCAAATACATACATATTATAGATAAATGACACCCAGACACAGAACAAATGATCGTGCTCATCACACAAACATTTGTCCTGGGTGGGAATCGAACCCACGACCTCCGGCATAGCAGTCAGGGTCACTAACCACTAGACCAACAGGCCTGTAAAAAAATTGCCCCAGGGGAACATACAATTGGGATAAAAAAGTATCCTATGTGTTAGTCCAGGTTATAAACTATCTGTGTACTAAATTTCATAACCGGCAACCCGAACGGGGTACCCAAAACCTGATCTACATGGCTTCTGCATGAGTAATGAGCAACTGTCCGACCATTGACCATGCCCGGGTCGAAGGCGCGTTGTGTTCCACGCAAAATCCACGGTGTCCTTCAATAGCCCTTTACGTTACAGGGTCACGGTAATTCGTACAGTCCCGCGACTCCGGCAGGCTTTGGCCCTCTAGAGGGGGGCCTCGTCATTTTGCTGATACTCTTTGAGGCGCGCGTGGAACACAATGCGCCGTCGACCCGGGCATTGTCCATGGTCGGACAGTGAGTTGCCCATTACTCGCTGCCCGCATCGTCTGCCGACGTCTGTCGCCGTGGGCGTCTACCACTGCGGCTCGACCTTAGGAATTCCTAGGAATTTCTTCCTGTATTGTCGTTGCGTTTACAAACATATTAAATCACATACACCCAGACCCGAACATACTAGTTGTAGATCATACAAATATTTGTTCCGTGCGGGGATCGACACGCTGCGCAGGAGTCTATAGCTCAAACACTGCACCAACCGTGCCGTCAAAATAAAATGAAATCCCTTTCGACCCATTTGAATCTAGAATTGGAATATCTTTTGTAGTACACAGGGCTTATTGTGTTACTGATGCAGCAGTGCCTTGAAGTGGCTGGCTTCAACTGTGATTAATTGAATCAATGTCAATTTCAACCCTATTAGTTGTTACGTCTGACGGTGTTCAGACTGTGAGAGTATTTGTGTTCTGAGAGATGTCGAAATATTGGACAGCCAGTCGGCTATGTAATAATTGATTTATTCAATCATTCATTTACAGTTCGGAGTCTATTTTTATACGACTTAAAAACTATTATTATTATACTTGAGCAAGCAGTTGTACCTCTCTTTTTATAAATTTCACAGACTGAAAAGTATGTACTCGTAATTTGGCACAAACGTCTTTTTTCAAACGGTTTTTTCAATCTTCTCGTGGTTGAATTTTGACTATAGTTTAAAGAAAACGCATACCGTTTTACCACAAACACATACGGCTGTTAGTATTTATTTATACTTTACTAATACTCTTTATCTATGTTAATCGTCTCAATTTATAAAACAGCGAGACAGAACAAGTAAGAAGTAGATATATACCGTTATAAAACCTCCCTTGGGCTGTAATTTCGGTCGCGGGTCTTATGATTTACCGTGACCCCGGTACGTAAAGGACTATTGAAGGACATCGTGGATTTTAGTCAGTACGAGTCTGACACTCCCTCCCGCTCTGCCCTGGGAGGACTCATTTGATGATTTAACCACGTTAAAAAAAACTGCTGTAATTTCAATTAGGTAAATTGAAAGCATCATTAATATATAGTTTACAATTTCAATATCTATTATGGATTTGTATAATATTCAAAATCATATTAGTTAAGTTGGTTTAAAACGATGTTGTGAGTGAAATGTTATCATAAACCCTGTGTCTGGTTAAACGAAGGACTACAGTCACAATATTTATGATTCAGATAAACATTATTAATTTGTACATTCAAATACTCTAAACTGATTATATAATCATAATATTATTTCTTTTGCTTCCATTCAAATTACTTGTCCATATCAGAGATAACTAAAACAGCTGCGGTAAAAAATAAGTGGAATTATCAATGTATTTCTTTGTTGAAATATAAAGAATAATAAGTATAATAGGCTGATGCTTATAATGTTCCCGGGAACTGCTGAGGTACAGCCTACAGGTCAGGTACAATGACATCTTTAAGCGAGAATAATTCCAGTGTGGGAACGAGGTAGCGCTAAATGACTTGTATAGCTCTGTCTCTTTCGCACCCTGGAAAAAGTCTCGCCTTAAGACTTCTTGGTAGGCCACTTGGTTTCTGTGATCCATCACACAGGCCCAGTGCGGGTCGGTAGATGTCACATGTCTTCCAAATCGTTATTTTCCTGCACCGTTTCTTTTTACGTGGTTACATCATCACCTGAGTCCTCCCACCCAGGGAAGAGCGGGAGGGACTGTCAGACTCGTACTGACTAAAATCTACGGTGTCCTTCTATAGCCCTTTACGTACCGGGTTCACGGTAATTCGAGAGTACCGGAACCCCGGGCGTTACAAAAATTAAAGTTAAAAAAATTAATTCATTGAATTTTATGGGACGAATACTCTCCTAACCGTCCTTCATTTAACCAGTCATCGTGTACCTATAGCCACTAAAACCTTCTACGTTTATTTATTCAACCGTGGGACCTGCATAGCGGCATGGCGGATATAAAAGCAGTGAGCGGATGTCTGCCAAAGTGGATCTATTCCCTGATTGATGCCGATAGTGGGGCACGCCACGGCTTTCAGTTCGGCACGTGTATGTATCGGTATAAGTATGCTGAGATATATGTATATTAGGAAAGCAGAAAGCAAGGTTGATTTGGGTGAAATAAAATGGGTAGCAAAAGTTTTTTTGTTAATAAGATGAAAATGTAATGATGATAAAATTATAAAAGATAATTTTCAACAAATTAATTTTAGTACGTCCAAAAGGACATGCTGATTATTATTTTTAAAAAGCCTATAGCCATTTTCACTCTGTTAGGTTTATTGTGCAAATTTATCAAGGTGTATGTTTGTCACTCATTCACGCAAAAAAGACTCAACGAATTTGGATGAAAGATACACAGATAGTATCTGACCTGGAGTGACATATAGGATATACGACCGATTTAATGTTCCCGTAGGCTAATTTCCGATCCGGCAGTTGGGACTCGACGTGGCGCTGCATAAAACAGAGGCCATGTGCTTTCATGGCCGTCTGAACGCGCCACGCTCAGAGTCCCACATTACGGTGGAGGGGGTTCGCATCGGCGTCGGGAGGACGATGAAGTACCTGGGACTCGTCCTCGACAGCCGGTGGAACTTTAGGGAGCACTTCCTACGTTTGGCCCCAAAGCTGAACCGGGCAGCAGGCGCCCTCAGGCGACTCCTGCCCAATCTCGGCGGGCCAAACGCCTCCTGCCGGAGGCTGTACGCCGGTGTCGTGCGGTCCATGGCCCTCTACGGGGCCCCTGTGTGGGCCCTAAGCATCCGGACGCGACCACTCAAGCTGGTCGCATGCCAGAGGGTCATGGCTATCCGGATGATCCGGGGATACCGCACGATCGCCGGCGAATCAGCCAACCTCCTAGCGGGATTGCTGCCCTGGGATCTGGAGGCGACTGCCCTCCAGCGCGTCTACGAATGGCGCGTGGAGGCGCAGCGACGGGGCGAATCCCCGCTGCCTCGACAGGTCGAGGCGCGGCGGGAAGAGCTCCGGCGCGATCTCAGGGCAGTATGGAGGGAGCGACTGTCGCAACCGAGGTCCGGGCACGCCGCAATCGCGGCGGTAAGACCCCTCTTTGAGGAGTGGCTGGATAGGCGTCACGGCGTCCTTACCTTCCGCATGACGCAGGTCCTCACCGGACACGGAAGTTTCGGGAGGTTCCTGTGTCTGATAGGGAGGGAAGAAACGCCTGGGTGTCACCACTGCGAGGATCGTCCGGAGGACACGGTGGAGCATACGGTGCAGGACTGCCCCGCTTGGGCAGAGCACCGCCGTGTCCTCACGACGGCGATAGGCGGAGACCTCTCGCGCCCGGCATTGGTCGAGGCCATGCTGCGGGGCGAGACGGAGTGGGAAGCGGTCGCCTCCTTCTGCGAAGCAGTCATGCTCGTGAAGGAGGAGGCGGGCCGCCTGAGGGAGAGGACAGCGTCCTCCCTCCATCCCAGCCGCAGTGGTAGACGCCCACGGCGTCGGACGTCACAGGACGATCTCCGGCCACCGTAGGCGCGGGCATGCGGGCAGCGAGTAATGGGCGACTTGCTGTCCGACCATGGACCATGCCCGGGTCGACGGCGCGTTGTGTTCCACGCGCGCCTCAAAGAGTGTCAGCAAATTGACGGGGCCTGTAGAGGGCCAGAGCCTGCCGGGGTCGCGGGACTTACCCATCACCGTAACCCCGGTACGTAAAGGGCTCGTGAAGGACACCGTGGATTTTAGTCAGTACAAGTCTGACAGTCCCTGCCGCCCTGCCCTGGGTGGGAGGACTCATTTGATGATTTTACCACGATAAAAAAAAAAAAAAAGGCTAATTTCCGAGTTGTAGCGGGCGAAGCCGCTGGCACAGCTTTTTTTTTGTATCGTTATAAAATCATCAAATCCCACCCAGAGCAAAGCGGGAGGGACTGTCAGACTCGTACTGACTAAAATCCACGGTATCCTTCAATAGCCCTTTACGTTCCGGGGTCACGGTAATACGTAAGTCCCGCGACCCCGGCAGGCTTTGGCCCTCTAGAGGGGGGGCCCCGTCATTTTGCTGAAACTCTTTGAGGCGCGCGTGGAACACAACGCGCCGTCGACCCGGGCATGGTCCATGGTCGGACAGCGAGTGGCCGGAGATCATCTGCCGACGTCTGTCACCGTGGGCGTCTACCACTGCGACTGGTAAGAGCTAGTAGAACTATCACAACTTAGTCAAAGCTCTCTTAAACATTCAATAAAACACGTAGACAATAAAATTAAAAGCGCGTAAAACTGAAGTGATGTAATAAAAATGTAAACGCTTCACACAATTGTAGCTACAAACACGCCAATTTGCAGGGATTCATTTAAAATTAAAGGGTACATTAATATTAACGCCCAAAATTCATGTTACATAAAAATGTATTCATTCATTTAAAAATAAATGACCGGAAGCGAATGTTCCAATTTGCTTTTCGAATTCATGTGACGAGTAACTTTGTATACGAATGTGGTCCGACAAACGGACATTTTAATGACCACATGAGACACGTGCGACCACAGTGCGCGACCACCTACCACACAGCAGAATCTGCGACCACGACCAACATGGCTGACGTTTTCTGTTTTATTTCGCGCCTACTATTTAATGACACGGGGATACACAATTTTGTGGCTTTCAAACCAGTAAAATATACTATAATTCAAGGGCTTTTATTTAAATGTGTACAGCTTTGTATAGACAAAGAATTTTATTTATCAGTTTATCAAATTGGTACGCTCTTAAATTTGCTTTATATTTTTGTATTATTTGAACGAATTTCCAAGCATAGTTTTCGGTAATTTTTCCACGAGATCATAACTCCTACCAGGTTGAAAAAATCTAGTTGCTCGTCCAGGTTAATTATCTGTTGTTTAAGTCACACAGAATTTCATTCAAATATATTTAGCAGTTTTTGCGAAAAAGAGTAAGAAATATCCTACAATCCATCCTCAGTTTTCGCATTTAACGGCACGATTGGCGTAGTGGCTCAACGATTGGACTACTGCGCTACGGGTCGCGGGTTTGATTCCCGTATGGTACGGAGCAAATATTTGTATGATCTACAAGTAGTTGTTCCAAATCTGGGCGTAAGTCCATTTGGATTAATAGGTAGTCCGTTGTGTTGCATCAACGTCAAAAAGAAATTTGAAAACTTTGAACGCGATTTTCACGCATATTTTAAAACACGCCAAATATTTGTGCAGTTCTGTTGATGAATTGCTGACAGCTACATAGTGTATTTATATGTAAACGTCGACTGCATGTTGTGGTGCCTGATATCTGGGCTATTAATCCAATGGTGGAGTCAACTGAAAAGAAAAAAACAATTTGTTTGGAAATACCGGCTTTCAATCATTTTTCTGAAGGCCGCACGTAAAAATTGTAATTGCAAGCACTGGTAGACAAAAGGTTTTGAAATAAAAAAAGTAGTAACATATTTGGGATGTTACGAATTAAATAGAGATTTTTGTGTTAGTGATCTAAATTAGTTCATTAAAAAACGGTAGAGCGAATGAGTGACATGAACAGTAAATACTCTGAGTGCCTAAGGACACATGTATTTTCGATTAAGAATCGAAAATACATGTGTCTGTAGGCTAAGCTTAGATGACCGTGTGGTACCGCGCGGCAAGCGAGGAAACCACTAACCGCGCGGTACATGATCAAGTTTTTTTTTACGTAGTAAAGTCACATCAAATGATTCCTCCCACCCAGGGCAGAGCGGGAGGGACTGTCAGACTCGTAATGACTAAAATCCACGGTGTCCTTCAACAGCCCTTTACGTTCCGGGGTCACGGTAATTCGTACAGTCCCGCGACCCCGGTAGGCTTTGACCCTCTTTGAGGCGCACGTGGAACACAACGCGCCGTCGACCCGGGCATGGTCCATGGTCGGACAACGAGTTGCCCATTACTCGCTGCCCGTATGTCCGCGCCTACGGTGGCCGGAAATCGTATGGCGACGTCCGTCGCCGTGGGCGTCTACCACTGCGGCTGGAGTGGAGGGAGGACGCTGTCCTCTCCCTCACGCGGCCCGCCTCCTCCTTCACGAGCATGACTGCTTCGCAGAAGGAGGCGACCGCTTCCCACTCCGTCTAGCCCCGCAGAATGGCCTCGACCAATGCCGGGCGCGAGAGGTCTTCGCCTATCGCCGTCGTGAGGACACGGCGGTGCTCTGCCCAAGCGGGGCAGTCCTGCACCGTATGCTCCACAGTGTCCTCCGGACGATCCTCGCATTGGTAACGCCCAGGCGTTTATTCCCTCCCTATCAGACACAGGAACCTCCCGAACAAGATCAAGCTAAACAATGTTTACCGTCCACATGACCACGGGCCACCGCGCGGCACCGCGCGTCTCCGCTTGTTACAACTTCAAATTATTGTATGTATGTTGCGTTGGTCATATTATTTGTATGTCGTCATCTGCAAACAGCAGCATAGTGTATCCAGGCTAGAATCTTCATCCAGAAATCAAAATATCTACAATTTTGAATAACTACAATAGGTATGTACTTCATATTCAAAAGTTATAACGTTTCCACAATAACCCACGTACGAAGCAATAATCTTATGCCATATTGTGTCACAGGAACATATTGGGGGCCCGGGAGGTACTTTAACCGCGATATGAGCACGGATCTCGGGAATGCAATAACTATTTGACATAACGGTAGCAAGTTTGCTACATATGGATGATGATATTGCATGCCGTCTACCCTCAAAATGGGAGTCCCAAAACCATTTGAGGACGTTTATTAAAAAAGTTGACCGTTATTTTTAAGCTAACACATTGAAAATACTCATTTGAGGTTGAATAAAATTAAATCCAACGGTGCGCGGTGTTGCGCATGGCTTTGGTGAAACTCGCTGCGACATAATGTTGGATGACGTTTTTCATTTTAGAAAATTAATATTATAATTTTTGAAAAAAATGTTCCTCATTTCTCAGTAACGTAGTCGTATATCTGAGAAGAAATATATAAAAACATTTTAGAAAAAAAGATCAGAACTCACCCAGAATGAACTGAAACTCTTGCGCACCAGTGCTCCGTGTTCCACACGGTAAAAACAGAAGCGTGGCGCCGGAATCTGACAGGGCTTGCTCAGCAGTCACCTGTGCGTGTTACCCTTGCCCGGGCCCGCTAGGAGGTGGATCGCATCTGCTGTCTTTTTTTTTTAGAGTGGCGAAATCATCAAATGAGTCCTCCCGCCCTGGGTGGGGCGGAAGGGACTGTCAGACTCTTACTGACTATAATCCACCCGTGTTTTTTCGGATGCCCTTTACGTTCCGGGGCCGCGGTATCCTGGACTAAGAAAAAATCCGCGACCCCAGCAGACATTTGGCCCCGTAAGGGGCCACGTCGGTGTCGCGTGAAACACGACACGCCACCGACCCGGGCTTGGTCCTTGGTCGGACGGCGAGCTTACCCATTACTCACCGTCCGCAAGCCCGCTCCGCCCCTGTGCCCTCTGCTATCCAGAGGGACACGCGTTGGAGCGTCCAGCCGACAGGCTATTCGCATACGGGCAAAGAGACCCCTTAGGCACACAGTGCCCAAGGAAGATTTTTGCCCGCATCCCAGGGTGCACCGGCCCGAAAAACTGGTCTTCCCCCCGGACGTATCCGAGAGGGAACTCCAGTCTGCGGGCGCACGTGGAGGTTTCCTGTCTTAGCACCCCGCATCTGCTGACTTGACTGGAATTTCAAAGGTCCATCCAAATCAACAACCTTTATATCTTTTTATATAAGTTTGACGACACGACTAAATTAGGCAATAATTGGTCAATATCTTGAGCTATTTATAACAAAACTGTAATACAGCAGTTACAGTTTTGATACCTATCAGAAAGAAAGAAAAGAGATTTATTGACACACACACAGGACAGAACAACAAAATTACATGAATAAAAACAACAAAGGAAACGAAATATATAAAAGAAAAACCACAAAAGGTAAAACCAATAAAAACAATTTAATCCTGTGCCAAAAGGCTCCTATCTCAGCATGTGTCACAACGCTGGTTTTCTGATAGGGCCCAAAGTGATGTTGTTACAAAATAAATAAATAACCAAAAATAAGATATAAATACACAAGTATAATAAGCAGATAACATCTTTAAAATAAAATATATAATGTACTTAATCGACACCCGACGTAACCGCTTGACTGTGCCTTGAGTGTCTTAAAGCTGGCAACACCATCAGTCCAACATATACGAAATCTGTCAGCTAGACAGTGCAGATCAGATTAGGTTCCAAGCCGTTGAGTGGTTGACATCCCAAACCATGAATAGGGATGAAACACTTTGAGTAAATACGAGTAACTTACTCGATACTATTCTTCCGATTTCTGAATCGATATGAAGCTTTATCATATAAATACTTTATGCCTACTAGTGCCGCGGAATGTCTTAAGAGGTAACCGCATTTTAGAACCCTGGACGCTAAAGACAATTGAAGGAGCAGATGGCCTATTATCATGTCTTAAAGCGTTAGTAGTTAGGCTGTGGGAAAGAGACAGAGCTTCACAAGTCGTCTAGCGCCATCTCGTTCCCTGAGCGGAACCACTCACGATTTTAGACATCATGGTAGCTTTTAGTCTGTCAAGCCATATAGTATCTTCTACTTCAGCTAGAGTTAAATATAAAACACATCAATTTTAACGAACTTCGGGCAAAATCTATTTAGACACCGCCGAAGTTCGGTCTATTCGAATAATAAAGCTTAGATCCATTTCTAAAATGGTATTAACACCGCTTACTTTCTCTTCACTTACTCAAATGCGAATTCTACGAAAAAAAAAACCGATACCAAATCGATTTGGTATCGATTGAAAAGTATCGATAAATATCGATACCCCACTGGTATCGTTTTAACTCTACGCTACGTGAATACTATCTACGTACGTCTCCACAATCCAGAGTTGTTGAGATATGTATGGCACTCTGTATGCGATGTAAATGCAGTGGAATTCCCGACAAGAGTGTTGTACACTAAACTTTACGTAGAACAAACATACAAACATTAAAAAAAAATGTGTTCACTAGCATGAGCTAATAATAATTTATTTAAAATTTTATTGAAAAACAATTGAATTGTATTATTTTTTATAATTTAAATCTATATTTTTAAATAAGGAATCTAAAAAAAAAGAAAACATAATAATTATAATCAATCGTAATAAAAAAGATTTCGATTTTTAAAAGTGAGATTTTTAGATGACGGTAAACCAAAACTACAGACTACGCTACCTACCTAACGTTGCTTCGTCCACTTCCAGATATGGTCATACATGCATGCCTGTTATAAGCACGAAGTACGCGTTTGAGCGCGGCGACCGAATCAAGAAATTCCGTAACGAAAATAAACCTAACACTGTCACTGTCACATGTCATATCAACGTGAATGAATAAAATTTGAAGGAATGAATGTTTTTCTTGACCGACTGGCTGATCATAGCCTAATTAGTAGAGTCACTTCCCATAGAGCAACGATGGGATGATATTCTCGTTAAATAATTACGGTAGGCGATAATTTTTTCTTTTTTTTTTTCATAAATAAAATAAATAAATAATTATAATAGCATAAGTTGTAAAAAAATGCTATGCAATATTTTTACCGCGACAGCCCCCTATTGCCATACGTTTCTTTTTTTAAGTATCTTCTGGGTGAGTTCGCTGCATTTTAGGCCACCTCATAAAGATGAGGTTAACTAACATAACTTGATAAAAGCAAAAGCTTTTATCAAGTTTTGTAAAACCTAAGCACAAGAAGTTGAATTTCACGACTGTTTGCAGTGTAATGTTTGGATATTTTGATCCACCATTATTCAGTAGTTAGTTTTTTTTATAGTGGTTGATCTAACGAGCTCACGTTTTCGATCATACGTCATTCGATTTCAAGTAGGGAACCTGTTCTAAATCTGCATCTTTGTTCATTATGAACATTTAAGCCTTCTCATTTCCCTTCCGTAAAACTTCTTTAATATTACCTAGAGGTTAAGCATCTTAGCTTACCTACTCGTGGGAATATTTTCTTGCTGGCATACTTACCCACTTTAGTTAGTCCAAAAGCATCCTTAAGGGGCGACAAACAACGATCAAAGTTTGCTCAGAAAAATCTACATAGAAGAAAGTAGCTTGTTTTTTTTTCTGCAATGTAGGCAATTCCCGGGAGATCGACCGGGAAACGTTTTAATTTTGTGTAATGAGCACCAACTATCTAGCCGCAGGGATTATCAAGGCAAAATGCTCTTTACAGCGCAATATTCAGACGAAAGATTTGTGATTGAAATCTAGTGTCCAGTTCGATTTTTGGAATGTAGTATTCTGATTAATAGGCTCAGTTAATGACGTGGATAGTTGGACATAAAATATAAAACCTATGTTTTTTTTTTTTAAAAACATTTCCCCACACTAAGAATTTCTCCTGTGTCGTGGGTGCGTTTACAAACATAGAAACTCACATACACAAATACCCAGACCCGGAACAATTACTTGTAAGTCATACAAATATTTGTTCTGTACGGGAATCGAACCCGCGACACGCAGCGCAGCAGTCGAATCACTTAGCTACTGCGCTAACCGTAATTATGTTTACTGAGCCTAGACTGAGAGCTAGGATGGTCATGTGGTCACGTCTTGACTTATAACTGGTAGTTCGTCAGTTCGAACCCAGATAGGCGCATTACTTTTTTTTGTAACTTTGCCCCTATTGAATAATTAGTCCTAAATATTGTGAGTGCCTTTAAAATTATTTAAATTCTCATAAACAAACAACGGAACGAAAACCAATCAAACAATTGATCCGTGCGGGGATCGAACTCGTGATACATATGCACAGCAGTCAATCACTGAAGCAAACCGTCAAACTACCTACTGCGTAAAAAAAAACGTAAGCAAACCGGTACGTCCTGAAACAAAAAATCTAAGACTTTCTAAATCGCAATTTATTTTTGTTATTTCGTCGACTGTCAACACTGTTAGTAAAGTGGCTGATCGATTGGACTGCTGCGCAACATGTCGCGGGTTCGATTCCCGCACGGAACAAATATTTGTATGACCTACTGTACAATGTCCCAAAAATGTCTCGGAGAGAAATAAAACATAGGTGTCCAGAGTAAGACAAACTTTAATTCATAAAGTACCGAGGAGGTCATACCTTGCACGAAAATCTTAACACCGCGATTTACAAATGTGACGTAACGGCACAACGCCATCTGTTATGGAGTAGCGGTACTAAACTAATGACAATGTTGATAATTATTTAAACAGATTAGACATTCCGCCCGCCATGGACGGCTCTGTCCATCAACCTTAACCTGATAGTATAAACTTAAAAATATGATTGGTTGGGTGCTATCTACTATAATCTAAACCTAGTACGATAACAAGTTCATGACATATGCAAATAAAAGTTAAACAACGGTGAAACAGAAAAATACAAGTTCATTAAAGTAAATAAAAGTTAAAACTTAAACAATGGTAAAACACAGTAAAAAATACAAGTTCATTCAAGTGAATTCACGAACCATTAATATTACGTAAATAAAACTATATAAAAACACATCATTATGGTAAACAATTAAGTGTTCACAGGTAAAATAATTAATTTAGACACAGGCCTTTTAATTTCATTATTTTTACACCGTATGGTTACAACGCGAGTAATATTGTCCAAACCTGGATGCTTATTTGTAATAACCCCGTATAGCCATCTAGCGGGTGGAAGACCAGCCTCCCTCACCAGAACAATGTCTCCAATTTCAGGTTCAGTCTTAACATCTGTCCATTTATATCGATGCTGCAATTGAGTTAAATACTCTGATGACCACCTACGCCAGAAATGTTGAAGCATTTTTTGTGTGAGATGCCACCGCTTCAGATTGCTAATGGATGAATTCTCATAATTGGCATCAGGTACAGTTACTAAAGGTTCACCCACGAGAAAGTGCCCAGGCGTCAAAGGACACGAGTCCTCTGGATTGTTGGATAACTGAGAGATCGGCCTTGAGTTAAGGCAGGCCTCGATTTGTGCCAACACAGTTGTCATTTCTTCAAATGTCAATGTGCTGGTGCCTATAATTCTTTTCAAATGGTGCTTCGTGGACTTGACACCAGCCTCCCACAATCCTCCGAAGTTTGGAGCATGGGGAGGTATGAAATGCCAAGTCGTACCATTCATAGACAGGAAATCAGCTATTTCCGAAGCTACCATCGACCTTTCAGCGTTGAATAGCTGTCGCAATTCCTTTGCACTACCAACAAATGTGGTCCCATTATCACTCCACAAGTCCAATACTCGGCCACGTCTGGCTACAAAGCGCTTAAAAGCCGCAAGAAAACTCTGAGAAGTCATGTCACTGACAACTTCAAGGTGAATAGCCCGAGTGGACATGCAAACAAACAAACATATGTAACCTTTAGTGGAGTGATGACCACGGCCTTTAGAGGTTCGGATGCTGATTGGACCTGCGTAATCTACGCCACTACATTGAAAAGGCTTCTGAGCAGACACCCTGGCCTTCGGTAATTGGCCCATCATTTGTTGGTGAGTTTGTTTTGAGTGTCGAATACAAATTACACACTTATGAACATATTGCCTGACGAGAGTCCTAGCATTGAGTATCCAGTATTTGGATCTTAAGTAATTGAGCATTAATTGCGGCCCGCCATGCAAAGTTCTTTCGTGAGCTTCCGCAATCAAAAGATTGGTGAAGTGTGATTTATGAGGAATTAAGATGGGATGCTTCATATTCTCATCAATAGAAGCCCGGTGCAAGTGACCGCCAACCCTTAAGATTCCGTCATCGTCAAGAAAAGGACTCAACGAGGTAAGTTTACTACTCTTATTTAATTTACGGCACTTTTTTACAGATTCTATTTCATCATTAAAGGACTGGAGTTGGCAGAGTTTGATACAGGTAAGTACAGCTTCATTTAATTCCTTAGTGGTTAGCCAAGTAGTCATCTTGTTTTCATTATGTTTAATTTCCTTCATTCGTAAAAACCTTCTACAGTAAGCTATCACTCTTATTAACCTACCGAACCTAGAAAATCTAGTAAGGAGACGATCATTACCATCTACCGCAGTTGCATGACACTTTGTTTTAATTTTCCTTTCTTCTAGTGTAGTTACTTGTATATTTCCCCTTTTATAGTCTATTTTTTCATTCTGTAACCATACTGGGCCTCTTTTCCAGAGCTGCATATCGTTACACTCAGAAGGGCTTGCTCCCCGGGATGCGCAATCTGCTGGATTTTCCGACGACGACACATGTGACCACTGACATCTATCCATGATGTTAAGTATTTCGGAAACACGGTTCGCGATGAACGTTTTCCATCGACTAGGGTGGCTGCTTAACCACGCCAATACGACGGATGAGTCTGTCCACGCATATAAGTGCTGTTTGGGAACTTCGAGAGTTGAAGCGACTTCCTGAAGAAGCTTTGCTACTAAAACAGCTCCACAAAGCTCTAATCGCGGGATTGATACCTGTTTAACTGGAGCAACTTTGGTTTTTGAAGTCACCAAGGCTGTGTGAATATTCCCATCTCTATCAATGATGCGGACGTATACCACCGCGGCGTACGCTACATTGGACGCATCTGAAAAACCATGCAATTCTAGAACCCTGTTCTCCTTGCTAGAGTTGATCCAACGAGGCAGACGAAACTTAATGAGGTTACAAAGGCTCTTTCGGAAGTCAAGCCACTCTGTCAGCAATGGTGCAGGTAGTTCTGCGTCCCACTCGATCCCAGTCATCCATATTCTTTGAATAAACACCTTTGCAGTGATGATTGTCGGTGCTAACCATCCAAGGGGGTCGAATAGTCGTGCTATGTCCGAAATAACCTTACGTTTTGTCACTGGTAAATCCAGATCATTAAGCTGAATTGTGTAAATGAACTCGTCATTGACCTTGTCCCACGTTAAACCTAATATTTTTGAAATTGCATCTGTTTTTATTTCCACGTTTCCTTGTGTTTGTGGTATATGTTCACCGTCTTCAATCAATCTTAGTAATTCTCTGTCATTACTGGCCCATTTTTGGAGCTGAAAACCTCCACGTTTAAGCAACTCCGATGTCTGCTTATATACTTCTATTCCTTCCTCTACAGTTTGACAACCCGTCATTAGATCATCCATATAGAAGTCGGAAACGACACGGTTCTTTGCTAAAGGAAATTCAGCGCCTTCGTCCTGAGCTAACTGCTGCAATGCTCTCACTGCTAGGTAAGGCGCCGATGATGTTCCGAAAGTTACTCTTAAATGACGTAACACTTGAATTTCGTCATCTGGATTCTCACGCCATAATATCCGCTGAAAATCTGTGTGATCATCACATACCTTAATCTGTCTGTACATCTTGACGATGTCCGCTACAAGACAGATGGGCTCACAACGCCAACGCATGATGATATGACGAAGCTCAGGTTGTAGAGGAGGTCCTACCATTAAATCGTGATTAAGAGACACCCCGTTGCTACCTACACATGATGCATCGAATACGATGCGCAACTTCGTTGTACTTTTATCGTTACGGATGACAGCATGATGAGGCAAGTACACGGAACCTTCTTTGTCCCTATCCTGTACTATATCCATGTGATTAAGAGCTATATACTCATTTATAACTGCTGAATACTGAGCTTTAAATTCAGGATTCCTTATAAATCGCTTTTCTAAGTTTAGAAAGCGTTTAAGAGCGATGTCTTTCGATCCTTTCGATATTTACAAGCAGGATCGCTTGACCTGAACGGCATGTGCACAACATATCGACCAGATTCGTCTCGTTTAGTCGTGGCCTTAAATATGTCTTCGCACTTTTGTTCTTCTGGGGTCAAGTAAACCTTATCGTAATCGCCCTTGGGCTCAGATTCCAGTTCCCAAAACCTTTTAAGGAGTGTGTTCTCATCTATATGACTGGAATGCAATGTGACTACGGTATTGTGGCATGTCTCGCTTTGGTTGATTTCACCTACTTGACCAGATAAGATCCATCCTAGTCTAGTGTTTTGTGCTATGAGTCGACCAGGTGGACCTCTGATTAAACCTTCTAACAAAATCTGGCTATAAACTTCGGCACCTAAAAGCAAATCAACCTTGTTCGGAGTATCGAACGAAGGATCTGCTAAAGCCAAAGACGAGATTGACGTCAAAACATTTGCCACGACCTTCCTTTCCGGTAAAATACTAGTTAGTTTCTTTAAAGCCTTAACAGTGAAAATGAAACTAGGGTCGACGCGTGATTTAACCTTAATGAGGACCATCGAATTTAATGAAATCATTGATTGGCCTTGATCACAACCTATACCGGAAATTGAACCTCTAGTTGGTATTCTTTTAAGACCTAAGAGCTGGACTGCGGACTCCGTCACAAAGGAACCCTGAGACCCCTGGTCTAACAGGGATCTTAACACAATATCAGTACCGCTTTTTGATTCCGCTGCAATTAACGCAGTGGCCAATAATATTTGGCTATGACTATTAGCAAAACAACTTACAACATTAGTGGAATTACTCTGGGTTGAAGTTGCATCAGTAGAACCGCTACTTTCTGCAACTTGATCATTTTTGTTACTATCACCAACTGATTTGGAGACATCCTTGAGATGAAGAAGACTATGATGCTTCTTTTTACATATATGACATCTGGTGGACTGGCGGCATGCATATACGGAGTGATTTGCTCCTAGACAGTTATAGCATAACCTATTTGTTTGGACAAAACTACGACGCTTGTCCATATCGAGACTGGCGAACTTTTTACAATTGGCAAGCTTATGGTTATCCTGACAACAAACACATGATGAAGTTGACACATGGAGCGACTTTGACTGGCACATTACGATTGGTCTGATGACGTTGACCTTTATTATCTAAAAATTCCAAAGACCTAAATCTTTGTTCAAGGAAAGATTGAAACTGATTCATTGTAGGCCAGTCATCTGTACAATCACTAATCTTCATTTCCCATTGTTTACGTGACTCAGTGTCTAGTTTTAAACTCAATACATAAAGAACCATAATATCCCAATGCTCAACCATTAGGCCTAAATTTTTCAAAGCTTGTAAACATTCATTAGAAGTATCTAATAGTTCCTTAATTGCGCTGGAGGATTCGGTTACAATGTTTTTTTGACTCATAAAACGTTTCATTATACAATTCGCTAAATATTTTTTATTATTATACCGATTCTCTAATTTAGTCCAACAGGTTGCATAATTACTACTAGTAATAGGAATGTGCCGTAAAAGACCTTCAGCCTCTCCAGACAAATGTGATTTCAAGTAATGCAGTTTCTGAACATCGTCTAGTTGTGCATTGTTATGAATTAAGGATTTAAATAAATCTCTAAAACTAATCCACTCAGAATAACTTCCGGTAAACGTGGGCAACTCAATCTTTGGCAATTTTACAGTACAAATTTCTTTAGAACCTTTCGCAGAAGATTCAGACACTTTACTTATACTATCCGAACATGCAATTTTCTTCAATGCTTCTCTCAACTCTGCCTTATATTCAGTAAATAATTCTTCCGTGGTCTCATATGTATTTTTAATGTAATAATCCGATTTTTCGAATTCAATAGACTTAACGGATGATACAATTTTTATATGGGTATCGGAGAATGTTGACCAGTTAGCATCTAAATTTTCTAATCTAGCTTCTATGTATGAACTAGTAACTCGCTCCTTCGGTGATTTCTTATAGTTGGACCTTGCTCTACTGATAGCAGAATGCAGATTAAACTGTAAATTACTCAAAGCTTCCATGTTGAATATATAAAGTCTTTAAATAAACTGTTCTGGAACGCGATGCTAAGTTCGTGGACAACACGTAAAAAATTACAAGTCTTTGAACTTAATACTCCTCGCTGCAAAATCGGGCATAGGTTCCCCGTAGTTCACTTTTTCTTGAAATTATTCTAAGTCCATGCACACGTTAAATTTTCTAAGTCCAAATTGTTAATGAAATTTTTCTAAGTTAATAAGGTCTAAATTTGCTTGTAATTATTAAGTCTCAATGCTGTATGAATAAAGTACTCACAGATTATCCTCGTAACACAATCACTTCACTATCACTCACTTTAGCGTAGCTCGTCGTGATGATATGCGATGCGAGGTACCCTCCCCCCGCACCACAGCTGCTGCTCACGCCAACACGAACTGTTCATCAGCACCAGCGCTGACCGTTGTGTACCACTCGTACATGATATACGCTTAAGCGCCAACCTTGTACGATCCGCTTATGCTGCTCACCACTGACCGCGCTGACGTCACACTCGCCTATCAGGTTGAACCTTCAACCTGACTTTACCACAACAGTGACAATGCACACCAGTCCTTAATCCGGTTGCGAAGGACCACTTTGTACAATGTCCCAAAAATGTCTCGGAGAGAAATAAAACATAGGTGTCCAGAGTAAGACAAACTTTAATTCATAAAGTACCGAGGAGGTCATACCTTGCACGAAAATCTTAACACCGCGATTTACAAATGTGACGTAACGGCACAACGCCATCTGTTATGGAGTAGCGGTACTAAACTAATGACAATGTTGATAATTATTTAAACAGATTAGACACCTACAGGTCGTTGTTCCGGGTCTGGTATTTGTATATGTGAGTTTCTATGTTTGTAAACGCACCACGACACAGGAGAAATTTCTAGTGTGGGGCAATGCTTTAAAAAATTAAAAAAAATACCAACCCGCATTGAGCTCGCGTGGTAAATTACACCCCACTCCCTTATACAGAGAGGAGGTCTGAGTCCCAGTAGTAAGAACTTTATAGCCTTTGTCAAACAGACAGGCGTGACGAATGCGAAGCGTGACGTTTTTATTTTTAATGTATGGAATTGTTTGAATCCAGTAACATTGAAAAGCGAAAGCGATCCGATAGTGTGACAGAACTATCGGACTGACGTCTCGCTTCGGTTCGGTATCGCTTCGGAAACGCTTTGCTTTCGCCTGTCTGTTTGACAAAGGCATATAAGCTGATTATTCTTATGGTTCTTTACACAGACAAATGGCTCATATATTTTTGAAAAAAATTGTCACACAGGAACGACAGAGAGAGGATACTTTCCAAACCAAACTTCTTTATGTGAAGTATTTTTCATCAAAGGACAAAGCGTAATTTCTTTACAAGCAATTTAAACTGGCCATGTAGAGCTTAATGTCATTATGTGCAGAAGCAGACCTTGCATCACAGAGCTCGGAAACGACGTGCTAACTGCGTCTACATCCAATAAAGTACTAATAAATATTCCACAACTATCACACAGCGCCATCTAGTCCCAAGCTAAGCAGAGCTTGTGTTATGGGTACTAGACAACTGATAAACATACTTATATATTTCTAAATACATACATATTATAGATAAATTACACCCAGACACAGAACAAATGATCGTGCTCATCACACAAACATTTGTCCTGGGTGGGAATCGAACCCACGACCTCCGGCATAGCAGTCAGGGTCACTAACCACTAGACCAACAGGCGTGACTATGTATCTGGCGTATTTTTGTCTCAGGGGTACAGTTTTCCCGGGTCAACGGCGCGTTGTGTTCCACGCGCGCCTCAAGGAGTGTCAGCATAATGACGGGGCCTGTAGAGGGCCAAAGCCTGCCGGGGTCGCGGGACTTACCCATTACCGTGACCGCGGTACGTAAAGGGCTAGTGAAGGACACCGTGGATTTTTGTCAGTACAAGTCTGACAGTCCCTCCCGCCCTTCCCTGGGTGGGAGGACTCATTTGATGATTTTACCACGAAAAAAAAGGGGTACAGTGTTTAAGGCGTTAAACACTGTACCCTCCTTACATCTTGAGGGCTTATTATACACCTGGTTGGTGTAACCTATAAATCGTAAAAAGTTATATTTTTTCATAATATATCCAAACATCATCCGAACCCGTTTAGCAGCTTTATAATGTGATCAGCAAAGAAGTGGAATTCTCTGCTTGAGTCTGTTTTCCGAACGACGCATAATATCTCTTCAAAGTTAGAGTGTACAGGCTTCTATGGGATAAACTCGCTTTAACACCAACCTCGTCAAGATCAAACCAAAAACATAAAGTTTTTGCGTAAAGTAACAAATATCTACTTACACATTTTTACAAACTTTCGCATTTAAATGTAATAAAATGTAACATTAATTACTATGGAAAATATTGAAAACGCCGCCTCTAACAGCGACCGCTGAGGCCGCTCCGTACTCTATGCCTTGCATAATTCATCACTAAATTACTCCTCGCGAGGAGACACACGGAAGTTGCGGATGCCACGCATCAGGTGCTACCCTTCTAATGGATTAATTCACTTTATGGATATGCGGGAGGATATGAACCATGGATATTAAATTAAAAGTTGATGCGGGTGACGGTGTAAATATCCCGGAACTGACGAGAGTGACCAGATGTAGGAATGTAGACGTATTATTACGTCAGGATCTTTCTTCATAGAAAAAAAGCCGTATATTTGTATCGGAATTATTGAAGACAAACCGATTTCTTGTTGGTGTGGTGAATTAGGAAAGTGAAGGACTCCGAGCTCCTCTTTATGTGCTGATGGTGACCACCGGGATGGTTTTAGTGCGGGTCCCACATTCCCCGGTCCTTACCCCAATTTTTAGAGGTTTCGTCCAACAAAATAAAGGAGGAAACTTAGGTTAACAAAAGGTACAAAATGGAACATAATATTTATAAATATGTGTGGTATAAATACTAATATGGTCATTTTGTTACTTGGTTAACTAATTGTTGTTATTGACATAGATAACTTAATTTTCCCACAATATCAATGCTACAAGCAGGCAACAAGCCATTACACAAAAAAATGTTTAGTTCCGTAACAGATCTCAGAGAAAAATTTAAATGAAAGCCAATGAGTAACTTTATTGCATGAAAATAAAATAAAAATAAAACTTGAAAGAGCGTAAATATAGGTTAATTACAATCTGTCCTGACTCATCTATAAAACTTTCCAAGGAAAACTAAAAAGAGTGTTGTAAAAACTATTAATTAGCAAGGAGTTTGCTACAAATAATAAAGGTTTTATAACGAGTTCGCGACTATCGGCAATGTAAAGAAAGATTTATTTTTAAGATTTTTATCAATATTTTTATGATATAGAAGCAATTTTATCAATAAGTAAATGAGTAAAGTTTTATCAATATATAATATGCATCCATGCAGCCACTGAAAATGTGCCACTGATTTATTTAAGGCGCTGAATACTATTCTAAGGGCTATTGAAGGACACCGTGCATTTTAAGTCAGTCAAGTCTGACAGTCCCTGCTGCCGCAGGGAAGCCTGGGTGGGAGGACTCATTTGAAGATTTGACCACGATAAAAAAAAACAAAAATAAAGAGCATCTTTGTCGGAACTACTCAGTTATTGTGTGTGCGTAAATGTTAAACATGAAAAACACCCAAACTCGGAACAACTACCTGTAGTCTATAGACTATTCAACATGCAATACTCGAACCGAACCTGTAACTTGCATCTTCTACGCCAACCGTGCCGTCATATCTGCACGAATTATTCTTCATTCTGAGAAAAACCTAATAACACTTTGAACCCGTGAAAGTACATAACACTTTGAAAGTAAATTCATCCACCTCGTGTAATAAGCAATCGGTAGGACATGTGGAGCTCAGACAGTCAATTCGGTTAGATCCCAAACATAGTTGAGAAAAGGCTAAACAGATTGTTTTGCACACTGTTATTACGAGTAAATCAAAATTATGGATTTATTCCCATTCATTCATTTATGCCACGTTTGAATCCCTCTTTAATATTTTTCCTCTTGGATCATACAAAAAAAGAAGTATTCCCGCCAACTTTTTTTTTCCGACCAATTCCACCATCGAGGCTCCATCCTGATACAACGAGATAAGGTTGTCACCACACGGTATACAAAGCTACACAAAGGCGATACAATATTCCTCCCCATTGTGAAGTAGAAGCGGTTTGGTAGCTTTACAACGGAGGTTTACCAAAGCTGAATTTGAAACTAACTCACTATTCCATGGACAAGGCTTCATTGTGGAGTAAAGTACAATATGATGATAGGATTGAAATGGGTATATTAACACGGTCATAGTCAAAATAAATAAGGACTTCTAATAGGACCTGTTGACTACATAAAAAATATTGAAAGATCAAATAAACGCGCCTAGTCGCATTGTCCATTAAGCCCCTTACACAACACGCGTCGCAAGTCTTCGGATACTTGCGTCGCGTTGTGTTGTACATCAGTGAATGCCAAAGTCGTAAGGTATTGGTTTACGGCTTTGATATCCCTATCCATTGATGCGTGCCGGTGTACGAAACTCTATGGATTTGTTTCGTGATAATATCCAGGCGGTGTACCAAAGTCGTAAGGTATCGGAGACTAACGTCGCGTTATGTACGAAGGGGTTAAGTTGTCCCACATGAAAATGGTTTTAATTTTTTATGAATTATCATATTATAATTATGTTATCTTTATACTAATTAATATGCACAATACCTACTCTAATAGAAACAAACTGATATTTGATTGCTACATCGTATGAAATATTGTTTTTTGTTTTAATTCAACTCTTGGCAATAGACTAATGATAGCACTAATAATGAATAAAAACAGTCTTGTCAACTCCTTCAGTTCAACAACTTTTCACAAACTGAACTAGAATACCTATACGGCTATGCCAAACAGCAAAATCTAGGCGTGAAGTTATGTTCCAATATCTCCCACTACTGTCACATACATCACGCCAACACCGCCATATTGCGTCCACCTGTCCACCACAGCACAATTATATAATCGTAAACTAGGCTGAGTTAATACCCATTCGGGACCACAATGCGTATACCTGGGTTACGTGGGATTGCAATTAGGTACCGCGTTTTATTAGTACAGCATAAATTCTTTTTATGGTAGCCTATATTTTAGGCGACCAAAAATGTTTCGGGAAGCTGTTCTGCTTGCGGTTATGATATTACGGTTTGGCAACGAATTTTATTTTTAAACACCTTCAATAAAAGGAGGTTCTCAGTTCGACAATCGCGATTATCTCGCGTCTGGCTGCATGGATTTTTATGCGATTTTCAGAAAAGTGTGCCTTACATTCTGGGGAAGGTAAAGTATAATAGTAATGTATATTCCGTGACGTTGTCTGCATGGATCCGTTATTGTTTAATTCGATGTAGGATTTTCAAAGACGCCGATTATACGAAGATTCTTGTTGAATGTCTGAACTAAAAAGACTTTAAAAACATGTTTCTAAAAGAAAACGACTTCACGTAAGTCGGTGGCAATGAAATAAAAATCAAAGTCCCCGACTTCCGCAAGGAAAAGTTATTTCACATTTTTATTATGTTCGTTTTTGAAATTGGTCCAATTAAAAAAAGGTTTTTTTGTGGTTAAAAAAGGTTAACATAAAAGAGGTTAACATATAACCAAGCAATTTGCGTCCCCATTATAAAAGATAGTGCTCTAGTGTGGTTTCATTTAACATTTTTGTATTTTTCAATGCCACTTTTGACTCCTTGGATGGAATGTTAATCACTTTTTTTTTTTTTTTATCGTGGTAAAATCATCAAATGAGTCCTCCTACCCAGGGCAGGGCGGGAGGGACTGTCAGACTTGTACTGACTAAAATCCACGGTGTCCTACACTAGCCCTTTACGTACCGGGGTCACGGTAATGTGAAAGTCCCGCGACCCCGGCAGGCTATGGCCCTCTACAGGCCCCGTCACTATGCTGACACTCCTTGAGGCGCGCGTGGAACACAACGCGCCGTCGACCCGGGCATGGTCCATGGTCGGACAGCGAGTCGCCCATTACTCGCCGCCCGCATGCCCGCGCCTACGGTGGCCGGAGATCGTCTTGCGACGTCCGACGCCGTGGGCGTCTACCACTGCGGCTGGGGTGGAGGGAGGACGCTGTCCTCTCCCTCAGGCGGCCCGCCTCCTCCTTCGCGAGCATGACTGCTTCGCAGAAGGAGGCGACCGCTTCCCACTCCGTCTCGCCCCGCAGCATGGCCTCGACCAATGCCGGGCGCGAGAGGTCTCCGCCTATCGCCGTCGTGAGGACACGGCGGTGCTCTGCCCAAGCGGGGCAGTCCTGCACTGTATGCTCCACCGTGTCCTCCGGACGATCTTCGCAGTGGTGACACCCAGGCGTTTCTTCCCTCCTTATCAGACACAGGAACCTCCCGAAACTCCCGTGTCCGGTGAGGACCTGCGTCATGCGGTAGGTAAGGACGCCGTGACGCCTATCCAGCCACTCCTCAAAGAGGGGTCTTACCGCCGCGATTGCGGCGTGCCCGGAATGTTAATCACTTAAGTCACATTTGACCTTAAAAAAATATATAATTTTCTAGGTCAGATTAGATGCGGTAGATGTAGGACAGATTGTTGTAGCGCGTAGCTCGCCTTCCACCGGATCAAGGACAGCGGTGTCTACTCTCTTAGTCCGTCAACGAAGATACGAGCCCGTACGAAAGTAAATTAAATCGAATAATTTATTTTGTAAAAAATAAGTAGGTACAGATATTAAAATGTATGTAAGTGACTCAAAAGTTTTGAGTGCCACTCCCAATTTTTTTATGACTTTGACAAAAAATCTAGATTATGGAAACTGTCTAAACGTGTTGGCACTCATTAGTTTAAGCAGCTTACTATCCACCGTAAATGATATGGCGTAAAACTTCCGACACTTCGACTTAAATTCTACGCGTAGGTACCTCATGGAGTTGCCAGCAAAGTGACGGAGCCATAAGGCCAAGCGCTTTCCGAGGTCGCGGGAACCCAGGGTGGCAATGGAACGCAAAGTGCAATCGACGGACCAGTGTGTATCTGAGTTTATACGATTGTAATATCTAAGTAAAATGAAGACAATACAAAACAATATCCCGAATTGTTCACTGGATCTAAATTCCCGAATTTCAACTAGAACATCCTACCTAGTTTGGACCCAGCATCCATTAGACCTCTCCTGGGAATTCCAGGCATCTGTTATAGGGCACTTTGCAGACTCCTTAGAATAGCCAGGCTCGGGGGATCTAATTAATTTCTTGTTCTTTGAAAGGTGTAAAGACAAAAGGTCCCGGAGGTATAACGAAAGATAAGTTACAGCATTGGTTTTGTTTTGATTTCTCATTGTGTAATTTGCTAGTTTGACTAGCAAATTATAATAATTGGTTTAGGAAACAAAAAAATGTTCTAGAATAAAAATTCGAAGATATGTGAAATCCACCAATCACTGGGCCCGCGTGGTGGATTATGGCCCACTCCCTCTCACAGAGAGGAGGCCTGTGTCCCAGCCGTGGGAACATTTATATGCTCATGATGATTATGACGCATTTGCAAGGTCAATTTCATATGTACTAATTAGTTTCTGCCTGCGGCTGCCCTTCCCCTTTAAAATTTTAATAATTCATCAAAATTGGTTCGACAGTTTAGGCACGAGAGTGTAACAAACAAACAAATTCACTTTGGCTTATTAAAGTTACTATAATTTTTTTCATTTATTTAGCCTATAAATCATTTTATGAAACCTGCACTATTTTAAATTATGTAAGAACCGCTGATTTGTTATGTTTTATTATCTGAAGGTGCAATTTTTATTTTATTTTTTACACTCGTGTTTAATATGATATCGAATTCGACTTATATTGTAAAGATAATTAAACGACACCTCAAGTACCAATTAAAAAAGTGACATCCAACTTTCATTATTTGTAAACGTTTATCCAGAAACCAAATCTGCATAAGCGGACTACAACCGATCATTGCAGAACAACAAACGAACAGATTGTATTTAGCATTCAGCATAATTCCCTGGCCCCTCTCCTCTAACGAGGATTAATTGCAAACTAGCCTTTGGCACGCAATAAGTGAATACAACAGTATTATAGCATTAACTCCGTTGATCTAGCATGGAAGATTTTTCCATGACAGACGATTTTTCTTTGTTGCGAGACACATTTATACCTAATTGTTTTTTAATAAGACTGTATTTGTTTGTACAAGGGCAATTGCATAGATAGAACTAAATGTGGAAGCAGTTTTTATACCTAAAAACCTCCCATTGCACGCGTGCCACGACCAATTCTATATCTATTCTGCTAAGCATAGACAAAGTTATTTCTATACAATAAGACATTGTTTTTGCCGAGGTATGACCCGACGCACAACCTGTCGAAGGCTTATGCATATAGATTGTTTTGAGCAGTCTATGTATGTTGATCATTAGTGCTCGAGCAATCCATGTGTGTTGATCACTGTAGCTAACTGCTTGAGCAGTCTATGTATGTTGATCACTAGTGCTCGAGCAGTCCATGTATGTTGATCACTGTGGCTAACTGCTTGAGCAGTCTATGTATGTTGATCACTAGTGCTCGAGCGGTCCATGTTTGTTGATCACTATGGCTAACTGCTTGAGCAGTCTATGTATGTTGATCACTAGTGCTCGAGCAGTCCATGAATGTTGATCACTGTGGATCACTGTGGCTAACTGCTTGAGCAATCCATGTATGTTGATATGGATTGCTCAAGCAGCAGGTCTATGGGCAGCCTTAATACCTAATCACAAAGCGAACTTTACAAATAAAGTAATCAAGAAACTACTGATTGATTCGTTCATTATTGCGTCGGATCCACGATTTATCAATGAAATGAAATGTTTTGTGCCAAAAACACTATTGAATACAAAGCGATAGTTTGTGACGAGATTATGCTAACGAAATTGGTTTTCGATAGAAATAATCGGCTCTGAATTTGTCAGTGAAAACAATACTCTTTTATTTTTTTTTTCTGAACTATATTTTCCTTTTAAAAATAGCCATGTGTTATGTAATACTTTACTATATGCATTTTGTAAGACTACCGACTTACGAGTCTTAACGCCCTTATGCAGACGCGTGGCTCGCGGGAGCACTGTTAACACAACTCGCGACCGCACTACTCTGAAAAAGTACTTTGGTATATTTGTTGTTGTCGTTGCATACTCACACTCCATTGAAGCAGAGATCAGTAAATACAAGTATAATTTCGAAGACAGTTGCATAGGTGTTCAAATGCAATGAAAAACCCGCAGCAACTCGACTATTTTATGCAACCCAGAATGTACGTTCAATTACTTACTTACTCTTACAACTATTACTGCATAAACTTAGGCATGAGAATATTTGGCTTTACATGTTTTATTTTCACTCACCATGAGTCAAAAGGCAAAAGTAATTGAGTAAACCTTGTCATATTATACAAGTATATTATGTTCGGATGATGCGTGTTACAACCCACAATGAAGTGCTTAAGAATTTCAAAGAAAAATGTTAGGGAGAAATAAAACTCTTGTCATTATCCTCATATTATTTCGAAGCTTTATAAAGCGCTTTGTGGTTATCCGCATCTTTTTGGAAGCTAAAAGAAATGCTTAATGTTGCTGAAAATTATATGGCAGAAGTGATAATTTGATGGCCCATTACCTAACATAACAGAACGTTACACGATATATTTTATTTTATTTCTAGTGAAGATTTAGAGACCATTTTCATAAGTTGATGATTAATTGTGCAATTCTGAAGGTGCTAACACTGAAAAATGAGAAAATAATTTACTTTATATTTATCTTTAACGCCTATAAATTTGATCGGGATTTTTCTGGTAAAATGAGTCTACCTGTATAACCATGGTCGCGGGACTGTACGAATTACCGTGACCCCGGAACGTAAAGGGCTATTGAAGGACACCGTGGATTTTAGTCAGTACGAGTCTGACAGTCCCTCCCGCTCTGCCCTGTGTGGGAGGACTCATTTGATGATTTTACTCCGATAAAAAAAAAACCATAGAAACGTTTACTAACATGTCGTATCGTACTTTTATCCTGGTTTAGTATTGTCCATGGAGTTCCATGCCCGCTTTGCTGTCCCTCCGATAAGTATGATTAGAATGTAGCTTCATCTTGCATTTTTTGTGTTTTTTAAAATAAAAGTTTTTATTTTGAGTACTTTTCCGAGGTCTAATATTCGAAGCCGCGTAAAAAGTCAAGTTTATTGAATAAAAATGTTTTGGCTGTGAATATGAAATGATAATAAGTTGGTAGTTCTAGAAAATATTGGTGCAGTTTACATAAGCGGAGTGCACTTTATTTTCCGTCAATATTTAGTTTCTTAGATTGTGGGGCAAACATTTAAAGTGCTATTTTATTGCATTGAGAGTAGGTTTTAAAGCCGGCTTGTACCATACAAATTTTATTCTTAAAGTTATTTTATTGTTCATTTATTTGCCCTTTTCCCAACTTAACATCTTTGTCTTTGATGGGGTCGCCTTCCAGTCAACCTGGATGCAGCTGAATATCAGTATTTTACTTGGAGCTACTTCTTATCTGATCTCCACAACCCAGTAACTGGGTTATACGATACCTCATGCTTACTGCAGTTCAATGGTTGTTAGACTTACGAGCTTCTGACTTACAGACGGAGCCATCGGTTTAACATGCTTTCAGAGAAACGGAGGAGACTTGCTATCCCTCGACAACCCAACCTCGGGAAGCGCTGCTTAACCTTGAGGATTGATCCACGACCTAGACCGCCACGTCAACCGACAATATATCACTACATCCATCGGTTGCCCATGATTCTCACGATGTCATCGGTTCACTTAGTGGGATGCCTGCCTACACTGCGTTCCGGCACGTGATCGCTCGAGAACTTTTCTTCCTTATCGGATCGATTTTTGTGGCTTTTATTATTTACTCATACAATTACATAGTAAAACGCATTATTTATTGATTAAATAATTACAAAATACATGTAACCTATAGTGCATACAAATCATTAATCTACTTTTAATAGTTTGTAGATGAAAGAGACAAAGTGAAGTTAAAGAGACGTTAAACGTTTTATATGCATTCAGTAATTTATTGTTTAGCGGGGCGTACACATATTTTCATCTGTATTACTAAAAACGAATATCCCTCTGACCGATTTAGAAATATCACTCATATTCAAAGATCTGACCCAGATAGAAACCCTTTTATATAAAGCCCCATTTCTCAAACCCAAAAACGATAATCCAGACAAAACCTAAGCATCCAATTTCTTAGAATCGGGAATCTTCACAAACACCGCAAGATCGATGACAATTTAAATCGGCGAATAGTGGCACGTTTACACTACACGGTGAGATTACCGTGTTATAACCAAAAGAGAATAGCACAAGGAGGCGGCAGTGGCCCTAAAGATGAAGGCTTAGAATGATTATTATATTTGGGGCATATTCGGTTGCAGTCCGTATTCGATTTCTTGGACCCTACTGTAAACTAATATTATAATTCCGTGTTCAGTTGCAGCCTCGGTATTCAGTCTCAGATTAGCGTATAAACTAATATTTAATTGACGTGTTCGATTGTTCGGCTGTAGTCTGTTTTCGTTTCTAAGATGCGATTTGCTGCTGAATTCACTCTATGTAAAAATTCAATTCGGTTAATTTCAAACCGTAACATAGCTAGCCCCCAATCTGTCTGATTCTCACAGTCGTTATGGCAGAATTTTAGTACTTTTTTTATTTGTAGAAGTCCGGTCCGCGATCTATCCTTACCGGTTTCACCGAACCATTGACGAATTATAACCGAATTGGCTTATTGCCAATAAAACTGAAATCCGAATTTGTCCTATTCGGTTTAACCGAATGCTATCACCGAATTTGGTGACCGACCTAATGTAAATGTGCTTTAACTCGCGTTTCTCCGCGGCCCGCAAGCGATACCGAGCGGCAATTTACATTAATTCGCAATATTTTTGTTGCTACTCGTTCTTCGTAATCCAAGTCGTATTATGCAAACTGTTCCCCGTGACCTGGTTCTAAACGGGCAAACAGATCTGTTGTAGTAACATAACAAGGACCCTATTGTTATTGATGTTAAGGTTGTAATTGGATTTAATTGGACTTTTTAGTCCGTCTGGACTGCTAAAGTATGTCTAAAGGGATGGTAAGTTCGTGGGCAGTTCCTTTTTTCTTAAAATTTCTTTTTTTCATTGTCAGACAATAGGTACTTACCTTGAACGACTACTTCTAGAATTAACTATGAAAAAGGGCATTTTCTTTTAAATGTAGGGCTTTATGTACATACATATAAACCTCTACATCCAAAAATATAAAAGTTGGTATGAATTTTCTTCATTTTCGACATCTTAATGAATTGTCCCATTAGGAAACAGTATTCCTTGCTGGACATGTTTAAAAAAGTTGTATAATTCTAATCACGTTTTACATTGTCTTACGCAAAAAATAATTATTATTTACACAGATTTTCTGAAACACCACATAAACTCGCGCTTTTTCCCATGAGAGTTGGCAAAACTATAGTACGTTACCTACCCAATATCAATAGATGTTTTGTCCATACAACTAGGTACCTATCTAGTTAATATTATTCTAAAAGTAAATGTTTTTCTTGAGATCAGTTCAATTAAGTATGTACCAGAAATTTACAAAATATGTTTCATTCCAAAAGTAGATATCTAATACCACAATATTAGATCCTCAACCAAAACCAATGCGAGAGAGCTTTATTTTGAATAGCCACTTTCAGTTTATATCCATACATAATGTTCATACGACCAGCAGACCCCTTGTCCTTCTTCAAGGATGCTTCTCTGACCATTTTCTTCAAGTATCGTAACAAGCAACTTGAGAATGATAGAAGAATATTCGAAATTATGAATAATTCATGACAATATGATTATTTCTATTGCGGTCACAAATTCAGTGGAAAAGTGGCCACTGGGAGAAAAAGGGACCAGTGGGAAATTACTCTTCTAATAACCGTTAACTTAAAATAGATCGGAGGAAATGTAGGGGCAAAGATTATTTATTTAGAATCACCCACTACATCACATCAAAGTATAAAATTATGTACTTTTTAATTAAATGAGAGCAAACCCTGCACAATTTTTTTTTTGAACACGAGTTCTTACACCCAGGGCAGAGCGAGAGGGACTGTCAGACTCGTACTGACTAAAATCCACGGTGTCCTTCAATAGCCCTTTACTAATAGAGTCCCGCGACTGAGCCTGCACAATAACGTCAAAAACGAGAACATGGTTGGTGCAGTAACTGAGCGATCGACTGCTGTTACGTCCAGTTCGATTCCCACACGGAACAAATTAATGTTTGTACCGTCTACAATTAGATTTTCCTGGTCTAACTATTTGTGTATACGATACAGCTTAAATTCCTAGATTGTTGCCACGTATTTCTTTTAAAAAAGCTGACTTGACAAAATTATAAAAAAATTAGATGCCACAGAATCACGGCCATTTTTGCGTTTGATTTCCATCTTATTTTATTCTCAATAAAAAAGAAAGAGGTCATGAAAATCCAAATAATCTTCTGTATAAACCTATTTACAATAATAACACAGAGCTCAAGCCAAGACTATAAAACAAAAATCATTTCCATAAACCAGTTTTTTACTACCAAACTTATTCCTTTTCAATCCTAAGACCCCGACGTCGAGAATGAAGTTTTAACAAGTCTCAGCGAAAGTAAGGCTGTACATGAGAATACATCATAATAAACAGGGAGCATATATCCGACCGATCGGATCTCATGTGTAGCCGAAGACACGGAGGAGATACGACAGAAGGTAAATTTCATAGATAGAGCAGGAACGCACGCACATACGTCTGTATGTGCGTGCGTTCCTACTCTCGATTCGCCCCTTCTTAGATGACCTGTATCCCTCAGACTCCTCCGAGGATCCATAATTATAAATACCGAGCTTAGTGTGGAAGTCCTTTCAACATGGGCCACTCATTACCAAGACCGCAAACCATCCTCTGCTTCCAACATTCGAGAAGCCGGATTACAGGAGACGACCAACGGATTCGCGACAAGCATTTTTTTTTTTAAGTATTTGCTCTTTTATCTAGCCCAGAAGCAAAGATGAGGCGTAAGATGGACCGAGCTCACCTAGAAAGTATTGGAATTCAAAAAACTATTTGGCGCCGGACCACGACAGGATGGTTGTCGCAAGCCAGGCGGTCTTAGTAACAACCGCCGGGGCGTTTTTATGTGTAATGTATGGAATTGTTTGAATCCAGTCACATAGAAAAGCGAATGCGATCCGATAGCGTGACCGAACCAATGCGAAGACGTGGCGAAGATGTATTTGCTCTGTTTGACGTCGTTCATAAAAAGCCAACTAATACAACTGCCACACCCAGTTTGACGTCTCGTATCGGTTCGTTATCGCTTCGGACTCGCTCCGGTTCGCTATCGCCTGTCTGTTTGACAAAGGCTTGACCGCCACCCGATGCTGTGCGTCGGCGACGACTGCAGCTATTGTTAGGCAGAAACCACTTGCCAATAACTTTATCTGATCTGTTGAGAAGAATCGACTAGACTATTGTCATGCAAGTACTCAGTCGCTGTAAATGTCTTCTGTCATATCAGCTTCGTATTTAGAAATCAACGTCGTATGGAGTTGACCTACTGTACCTATCTTAGCTGTGACCAGGATTTACGATGCTCTTCAGGAAATGAGACGATCAATGGGGGAGCCCCGACACTTTGACATAGTTCTCATTGTGCGACAAGATTAAGTGGTATCATGTTCGGATTATTGTCAGCAACTTAGATTTTATTGGCAGCTGCGGTATGTTGGCAGCAACTAATTATAACTTAAACGATGTAAAGAGCATAGTTTGACAATGTTCTGAATAAGTTCTGAAGCGGATTTTTTTTAACAGTTTTGTGGAAAAAAGTAGTGACACATAATCTATTTATATAAAAATGTTATGTTGGTTTGCGTACGCTTTAAAAACTCAAAAAGTTCTGCACCGATTGAGCTGAAATTTTTGCATGATATATAAATCCGCATCAAGGATTTTTTTTACCTATTTTTTGCATCACTCACATATCCGCGAAAAAACAGTTTTTTTTGTGCCACAGCAAAGCGTGGCAGGGTACAGCTAGTATGTATATAATGTTGTTTATAACCGTTATCTCGCTTTAAGAAAAATAATTACTGTACCGTGGATGCGGGTACAAACATTTAAAGTCATATAAACAAATAGGGTCTTACTGTTCTGGGATCGGGGTACAATTACCTTTGAGCCATACCACACATAATATAATACGCCATACTAATATTTGTTCCGTTTGGGAATCGAACCGCGACGTAGTAGTCCAGTCCCTTAGTCACTGCGCCAAGAGTGCTTTATTATACAATTTAACTACGTGTAACTATGAAGCCACAAAATTAAATTGCCTTTTTATGTTGTCACTAATAAGTTGTCAAGTCATAAATAAGTCGTATAAAACACGGTATTTAAATGCGACATTTTCAAAATTGGGTCTAATTAGCACTCTATTGCTAACTTATCGAGGATTAAAAATATACGTTACCAATAAACTAAATTTTCGATACAAAGTATTTTCAGATTGAAATCAAACTTCAATATTTTGAGTTAGTGAGGATGGATGGATTTTTGTTATTCTTTCTTACAAAAATTACAGAACGGATTTGGAAGAAATACGCGTAATATACCTTTGATTAATTTACAGCCTGATTGGAATAATTTTTATTACATCATGTACTACAAATATTATAGAGGAACAGTGTATAAGACGGGGACGCAAGGTATAATGGGGACATACACTCTTTAGGCATACATAACACAACACTAACGTTAGCGAATATTAAAAAATGGCGTCCTGTTGGCACTTGCGCTACGTTAGTAATGTGCTAAGTTTGTCTTAAGTGTGTGATTTTCCATCAGACCCCGCGTCCCCATCTTATACACTGTTTCCTATTACCATTTTAATGAGTAAGTGCACAAAAATCTGCAACGATATTAATCTTTATAAAAAACCTGTTTCACCTATATTTTATGCGGATACAAAATATCGCATTAAAATGTCGTTAGAAGGTATCCCAGTGGGTTATTGATGCGATTTTTTTACCCTTACCCGCAGGTGGGTAAATATCTCCCAGCGTAATGATCACCCGGTGCGCCAACCACTTTAATACGGTTTTATGAGCTTTGTATTTAATTTAGCAGCTCATTTTTAAATTTGTCTCTTCAAACGTTTAGCATCATTATATCATAACTAGCTATTGCCCGTGGCATCGCTAGCCCTCTGCTAATATCCTCCTTAAAAGCTCATACATTGAAAGTATCTTTATAGGTAATTTTCTTTCTTGTGTAAAAGTTTCAGTCACATCTATCTCTACATCAAAATTCATAAAAATCAGTTCTGCTGCTTTGACACGAAAGTGGGTCATACATCTTACTTACACAATTGGCGATTGAAAATACAAATGAAAATTATCACTGCGTTTTCAAAATCGCTAAATATGCGCAAGTAAGTTGAAAAAGCAATTCTATAGTCATTATATTTCACTTGAAATTATATTGCAAGGAAACTAACCAATTCATTCTTCATTTAAATTTTGATTGAGCGAGAAAATTGAATTTACTCACTAAGAAACCCTATTAGGGCTTTTAAAAAAGTCTCTGAAATCAACGAATTTGATTTTGTAAAAACAAAAATAAATCTAAGTGTTTTATTATTCTGAAAGGTCACAGTTTCAGTGTTGGATACCTAGAAGGCGTTCAGAAATCATTTGACCTTTTTTCCTTTTGAAGAGATTTCTAGTCTAGCGCTTTATATAAAACTTGGTTTAATGCGCGACTTTGTCTGCATTGATTATCAGATTGCATAGATTATTCTTTAGAACTAATTTCTGATCCCTGTTCAAGTGGCTATAACTTTTCAACATAAAAGATAATTAAGATTCTGAATCTTTCAGATGTCAATAATTTTAACCCTTTAATGAACGCGCTTAAAAAGTTATGGTAATTGTCGGGTGGTGTGCACCCCCTGAAAATAAATAAATACGTATCCATACAAAATCACGAATATGTTTATTACTTGATCATAAGACAACTAAAAAAAAACTAACGGAAATTACAGAGCTCACAATTTAAAAATTGAAAATATATCTAAACCTTACATTATAGGATGTCCATATTCCTAGGAGGCCACTGAGAAGTGAAGCCAAAAACACGGTAGAAAAATTACCCCGTCGTTCGATTCTTACGTAAAACAAGTGAACATCTCCATAGAAAACATTTAAATGTATACGTGACGCTGACTCACACATTTATAAAGAAGTAGCTTCACTAAAACTTTACGTTTTGTTTCGAACACGGTATCTGGATATTTACAATATAAGATCTAAACCTTACAATGCCGTGGGACCGAAATTCACGCAGGTGAAGTTGCGGGCTAAAGTATGTCCTAAAAGATCATTGTTACAAATAATAATTTTAACTCAAATTATGCTAATAACGTTCCTGAAATATCAGTAAGAGATAACATGACTATTACTCTATTCCACACAATTTAATATGACATCGTGATGCAGGAACATTTGTCCAAAATACGCATTAAAATGTATGCACATCGTTTGCATAATTATATTATTATTGTCAACCAATTCGCTGTCACGACCAACGGGAATGGATCGTATTTAGGGATGTTCTATATTTGGGAGGCTTTTGTATCGATACCTAAGTATGCGATACGATTCTTGAGACTTATCTAATGAATGGCTTGTTCGATTCTCCTAATAAAAATCGAATCGTTGGATACAAATAAAAGTACCTATTTATTTAACCCTCTTTTAGATTTCTCTTCATATATATTTTTTGTAATCCTTTCATGTCGTTACAAGCGGCAAGCGCAGTATAGGACGTGTACAAGGTGGACAGACGATGATGAAGACCACAGGATTGAGCTGGTTGCAAGCCTCTTCCAACTGGTCATATTGGAAATCTATAGAGAGACCTATGTTCAGAGGTGGATGTCCAATGGCTGATATGATTATAATGAATTAAGGACATTCGGCAACGGAACTTTTGTATCAATCCAAATTATCGTAAGTATTCTTTAGTATCGGTATCGATCAAATATCGGTTCCGGTCGTACCTCACTAGTCGTATCATTATTTCACAGTGAATAGTTCCAAATATTTATTCGTTCTATAATGCCAACTATAAAGTAAATACACTGACGTAATATTAATAGCTCCAATGTACCGATTCCAATTAACCCTATAATGGCGGTGTTGGTTACCGAAATAGTATTTTATGGGGCTTTAGTAGGCATAATAATAGAACTTACTTCTCTAATTGATGTTGACACTACTCTTGTTTACCATCGAAATGAATTAGTATTGTTTTCTCTTTCGAACCGATAGCGCTTGAAAAGGATGGAAATACTTTATGAAGCTTTGGTGATATAAATCTTTAAATTAATGCTTTAACTTCAGATATTTTTAGTGGACATGTTTTGTGATCAGAAATGTAACTATCAAGGAAAAAACTGGAGCTACCGACGACGGAATAGTTTGCAAAAGGAATAAGCTGTTACTTGCAGTATGTTGGCCATACTTATCGATGTAAGAATATCGATGCTGATGGCCACAACTCGGCAGGCGTAACGTGTGGCTAGCGCTTTGCACGAAGATGCAGTGACGATCTTACATAGATGGTGGGGACAGAATGGATACTGAAGGCGAAGGGCTATAGGTTCAGCATGGTTAGGCCTATGTCCTGTATAACACTGGATGGATTGAGTTTATTGATTGATGTTCTGATAAATCATATACATCATAACATTAGCTTTCCTTCTAAACTTAAAAAATCCGTAGTGAAGCCACTTTTTAAGAAAAATAACAAGGAAGACATGGCATGTTACAGACCAATAGCACTTATTCCTATTTTTTCTAAAATATTTGAAAAAATTATATATAATGCAATTAATACTCACTTAGAGAAGTACAATCTATTTGCGAAAGAACAGAAAGGCTTTAGAAAGAACAAGACAATTAATTTAGCAATTTATGACCTTTTAAAAACAGTTTATACCAATATTGATAAACGTGTTCCTGTCTCTGCAATGTTTATGGATATGACAAAAGCGTTCGATTATGTGCACCATGGAACACTTTTAAATAAATTATACAGTTATGGAATAAGGGGTAATGTCCATAAACTTCTTGAATCTTATCTAAATGATAGATATCAGGTAGTTGAAATAAATAATATTAATATCACAAATAACACCGAACAAAAACATAAATCCATGCCCAAAAAAGTACTATTTGGAGTGCCTCAAGGTAGCGTGTTAGGTCCCTCGTTATTTTTGACCTACATAAATGATCTGCCAAAGGTTTCACAGCATCCAATGATCCTTTTCGCTGATGATAGCACAGCTATATTTACTGGTCATAATATAGATACCTTTGAAAATGAGATAAATTCCACTCTTTGCAATATAATTAACTGGCTGACGAATAATAATTTAATTATTAATTTAGAAAAAACAAAACTAATGAATTTCGGGCGTAATACTATAAATAACAACATCAATATAAATCACAATGGGACGAAAATTGAACAAGTCGACTGCGTTAAATTTCTAGGGCTTTGGATTGATAGGGATTTGTCTTGGCAAACACACATTGACACAATATGCAATAAAGTTAACCAGTACTCATATGCTTTATATAAATTATCAAAAATAGTTGATCAATCAGTTCTCCTGACCGCATACCATGCTTATATTTCGGCGACACTGAGATATGCAGTCATTTATTGGGGCAATGCAACTAACAGAGATTTAGTTTTCAAAGCGCAAAAAAGATGTGTACGTGCGATGGTTGGTATCCGTGTTCCAGATTCATGTAAACCATACTTCAAAGAATTAAAAATATTGACCTTCCCAGCAATTTACATTTATGAAGTTATTTGTGTGTGAATTCTAATGTGGTTTACATAATACATGTACTTACCAAGTCTTAACAGGATAGCTCTTATACTTTTAAAGAAAAGTGGCATACGGATGGACAGACACACAGTCAGACAGACAGACATGACGAATCTATAAGGGTTCCGCTTTTTGCCACTTGGCTTCGGAACCCTAACAATGAGACGAATAGCTTCAATTACATGTAATTGGTATACACATCAAATCAACATTCGTGTTTTCGTATCAATAATATAGAAATAATAAATTCTCTTATTTTTGTAACTCAAGAAGCTCATGTTTACATACAAACCTTGTTTATATACTGATTGGGCCTCCACAAAGATAATTACAGTCTCAATTTTCGAAGGAGAATTCGGGCGTAATCAAGCGTCTAATAACATAGGTCTAACATAAAGTCGAAGGCTCTCGTTTCTTAGAAACTTAACAAAATACCTACTCGTTGAAATAAAACCGTTTGTTTTAGTCTTGGTATTTTACTAATGAACGAACGCTCAAAGTGATCTTAAAGTAATAAATTGTTTGATTTTTGTTTAATTAATAGTAGATTTTCACTTGGATGTTGACATTGGGACATTAGACATTGGGGAAGCAAAAGATATTGAATGAGAACTAACGATATAAGTTTGTATGAATTCGCTGGTAGGTGCAGGTAAAACTTGTTGTTAAGCGGCTGCCCAAAAAAAATTATGTTTTCAAGGTTCATGTGATCAATGACTTTCACAATAATTTCTTCGAATTTCAGTTTATAGACATCGTTTACTTATAATCTGTTGCCAGACATGCGGACAGCGAGTAATGGGCAACTCGCTGTCCGACGTAAAGGGCTATTGAAAGACACCGTGGATTCTAGTCAGTACGAATCTGACAGTCCCTCCCGCTCTGCCCTGGACTCATTTGATGATTTTACCACGATAAAAAAAAAAGTGTGCTCATGGGTGATTTTGGTGTTGTTTCAAGACCAACGTTAGTAGAACGTTAAAGATATTTAAATTTCCTTCGTTTGTAGACTTCATGTAACACTAATTAATTGGATATTGTTGTTTGTAGAATCTTGCTAAGTTAATGAGTACCTAGAAATTAATTAAAGATGTTTAATTGTCTGTTTCTACATTTCAAACTATGTAATTTACAAATTTGACTTAACTTTGTTCTAGACATCTATATATATATTAAAATGTTATGTTGGTTTGTGTATGCTTTAAAAACTCAAAAAGTACTGCACTGATTGAGCTGAAACTTTAGCATGATATGTAATCCGCATCAAGGATTGTTTTTATCTATTTTTTGCATCAGTCACATATCCGCAACCGCGAAAAAACAGTTTTTTTAACGATCAGCTCTGTACCAGTGACCGCGCCATCTACCGGAAGCGAGGATAACGCTCGCTGACAACCGCAGTCGTAATGACGCAGTCACATGAGAAGAAATTTTAGCATGATATGATCCGCGTCAAGGATGGGGATGAGGAGGAAGGAAAAAAAAAAGATAAAAACATTCATCTATTTTTTTTGTTGTTGAAAAAAATAGTTTTTTGTGCCACAGCGAAGCGGGGCAGGGTACAGCTAGTTTATTTATGAACTAGCGGCCCGCCCCGGCTTCGCACGGGTGGACATTTATTTTTTAAGCTCTCTCACAATTTTAAATTCGTAATATCTTTTGAATAGATTGTCCGATTGGCATAAAATAAAAAGTTATTTATAGCTATTGAAACAATGTTGCTCAATAAATAATTTATTTGGATAAGGATTAGTATTTGACGATAATATGATCAATAAACATAGGCTAATTATTTTTATTACTTTTATTCTATGGAAAAGTGGTTATAATGGCTAAAATATAAATGTTTGGTTTATACTATCGCGGACTTTTTTGTAGGCATTATTGAGTTCTACAACTTTTCTACAGAAGTCATCCATACATCTCTAACCATTTAGGCAGCGTTCGCGAGAATCGTTAACGTACGGCAGTTTTTTCGACGCCTTACTCCACAATTTTCACTACCACGAAAAATCCTATCTATTTTCCGGGATAAAATATAGCCTATACGGATTCGGAAGAATCCCTCTAAGTATTGGTAAAAGAAATTTTGAAATCGGTCCAGTAGTTTTTGAGCCTATTCAATACAAACATACAAAAATACAAAGGTTTCCTCTTTATAATATTAGTATAGATAAGGCCCAGAATAAAGTGGCGAGACGACCTAAACGTATACCATGAGGGTTTGTTTGTAAGCAGCCCAGGAAAAGAGGTCATGTAAGGAATTGGAGAAATTCTTTGAATATTTTTTATTAGTTTATGACACAATTTTTTGGCAAAATTTGCAAAATATGTGTTAGGTTTATTTTGTGATTATCACTATCTAATAAAACTTCGGGCACGCCGCAATCGCGGCGGTAAGACCCCTCCTTGAGGAGTGGCTGGATAGGCGTCACGGCGTCCTCACCTACCGCATGACGCAGGTCCTCGCCGGACACGGATGTTTCGGGAGGTTCCTGTGTCTGATAAGGAGGGAGGAAACGCCTGGGTGTCACCACTGCGAAGATCGTCCGGAGGACACGGTGGACGCCCACGGCGTCGGACGTCGCAAGACGATCTCCGGCCACCGTAGGCGCGGGCATGCGGGCGGCGAGTAATGGGCGACTCGCTGTCCGACCATGGACCATGCCCGGGTCGACGGCGCGTTGTGTTCCACGCGCGCCTCAAGGAGTGTCAGCATAATGACGGGGCCTGTAGAGGGCCATAGCCTGCCGGGGTCGCGGGACTTTCCCATTACCGTAACCCCGGTACGTAAAGGGCTAGTGAAGGACACCGTGGATTTTAGTCAGTACAAGTCTGACAGTCCCTCCCGTCCTGCCCTGGGTGGGAGGACTCATTTGATGATTTTACCACGCTAAAAAAAAAAAAAACTAATAAAACTTATACTATATTTCAGTTAAAAGCCCCGTAAATGGAAATAACCATAATAAGACAAGCTAATGAATTGTTGATATTAAAAGTGATTAAGTAATTAGTGAAATTCATAGGAGGGAGACATTTTTTGGTTAAAATGAATTGATTGAAAAAAATGTAAAGTACAATAATACAGTCTGACAGAAAAAGATAAACAATTCAAGTATCTTGATCTGGCTCGCGAGGTTGTTGACATGTTGGACGTGAATACAGCAGTCATTGTGCCGATAGTCGTGTCTGCCAATGGCTTAATTGCCAAGAGCCTCGACCAACACCTGAGGAGGCTCTCGCTGGGTAGCTGAATCAAGCGCCTGATTCAGAAGGCAGTACTCCTGGACACGGCGCGTATTGTTAGAAGGTTCCTCTCTCAAGAGCCCTGACCACCGGTTGCCCGGACGCTGTTCCCGGTGCTGGTGGACTGCTAATTTTTATATTTTCAAATGTTTTTTTACTGTTTTGTAAAAATATTTAAAAATGTAGGAAATAAGTAATAAGATGAATAAAAAAAACGAAGTCTGTCATATCAAGATATTTACTGTGAGACTCCCTTGTCTTCTGTATTTCAATCTACCATTAGAACCCTTTTTAAGATGCCTAACTAAACTCTACATAACAATAACAAAAAGTACCATAAAAATAAGTACATAATATTTTCATTTGTATCACCGTTTCTAGCAAAGTACCTAATGGTATCACAAGTACACTAAAGGTACATTAAAGTACAGTAAATGTATTTTTCTCGAACAAGAACTGCATTTGCGGTGGACGTGACCAGAAAACGTAGAACGGCCTTGTTGTGCAACGGGCGAATCAAATTCATGGATAAAACGGCTTGTGTTAGAATAATAAAAGACTTCTTATTTTTACTGAAGGTATCAGTGCATGCGCGGCATGCGGACGGCGAGTAATGGGTGACTCGACGTCCGATCATTGACCATGCCTATCTATAGCTATCTGACGGGGCCCCCCTTAGAGAGCCAAAACCTGCCCGGGGTCGTGGGACTGTCTCGTCATGCAACTGTGGCCCTGGAACGTAAAGGGCTATTGATTTTAGTCAGTGCAAGTCTGAAAGCGCCATCCAGTCCTGAGTCCCTGAGGCCTCGTACATTTTACAACAAGTTTTTTACAATCCTACCACTCTATGCTACTCGTATCCATAGGCACTCAGTGGCAACCACCTAAAAAGCGCAGAGACAATGAAGCTCGACAAAGTTCAGATGGCTTATCACAAGACACGGTACACAGTATTTACTGCGTTTATTAGGAACTAATTTTATCCATCAAATTAACGTCAAAGTTTCAGTTTATGTTATAAAAACGTGAATAGTCACGATAGGGCTCCTGCGAATGGATTTATATCAATAATGAATCAGAAAAGAATCATGGAGGAGAAGGAAATTATTATAATAACCACTTCAGCCACTTTTATTATATTAAATTGGTTTTAATTACACTAGCTACGCTATTATTTTGCTTCCTAAAAAAAAAAACGTTGCACCACACTAGGAATTTCTCCTGTCTTGAGTGCTTTTACAAACATATAAACTCACATATACAAACGCCCAGATCCGGAACAACTTGTAGATCATACAAACATTTGCTCCGTGCGGGAATCGAACCCGCGACTCGCAGCGCAGCAGTCCAACAGCTCAGCCACTGCGCTAACCGTGCCGTCATTACGTCAATTACTTGCTGCACTACGTGTTTGATTCCCGTGCTCAGCAAACAACTACATGGTTCTCCGAATAAATTTTCAAAAACTTTAGCCATGAATATCAGATCTGAGTTTAACAAACTATAACAGTCTATCGAGGACTCTCGATTCCGATCGGCGCGTATTTTCAATTGTTTCGGTCGATTCGTAGCCAATGAGCCGGCCGTTGAGTGATGTCGGCCATTGGCTGGAGTAATAGCGAGTATTGTACGCATTCTGAGCATTGGAATTTGTGAATTGAGAACTAATAAAACCGTGATTGGGTCGTCAAAGCTTACACATTACGAAAACACAAATATTCAGACATTAGATTAAGTAACCATACATCAACTGATGGTGACATTATTATTATAGAAAAGTCAAAAGTGGATCTCATCATCATCATCATCTCAGCCATAGGACGTCCACTGCTGAACATAGGCCTCCCCTTTAGATCTCCACATATACCGGTTGGAAGCGACCTGCATCCAGCGTCTTCCGGCGACCTTTATAAGGTCGTCTGTCCACCTGGTTGGTGGACGTCCTACGCTGCGCTTGCTAGTCCTTGGTCTCCACTCTAGTACTTTTCGACCCCATCGGCCATCTGCTCTGCGAGCAATATGGCCTGCCCATTGCCACTTCAGCTTGCTAATCCGGTGGGCTATGTCGGTGACTTTAGTTCGTCTACGGATCTCCTCATTTCGGATTCGATCACGTAGAGAAACACCGAGCACAGCTCTCTCCATAGCTCGTTGAGCGACTTTGAGCTTTGAGATGAGGCCGATAGTGAAAGACCACGTTTCGGTGCCGTACGTCATCACTGGTAACACACATTGGTCGAAGACTTTCGTCTTGAGGCACTGAGGTATGTCGGACGAAAAGACATTGCGTAGTTTCCCGAACGCTGCCCAACCGAGTTGGATTCGGCGGTTGACCTCTTTCTCGAAGTTGGACCTACCTAATTGGACTACTTGTCCTAAGTAGATATATGAGTCAACAACTTCGAGTACCGAGTTTCCAACAGAGACTGGGGTGGGCACAACATTGGCATTTGACATAATTTTCGTCTTGTCCATGTTCATTTTCAAGCCCACCCGTTGTGAAACTCGGTCGAGGCCATCGAGCATCATGCTGAGTTCCTCCATCGACTTTGCCATGACTACGATGTCGTCGGCAAACCGAAGGTGAGTGATGTATTCGCCGTTGATGTTGATGCCAAGTCCTTGCCATTCCAGGAGCTTGAAGGCGTCTTCCATTGCGGCAGTAAACAGTTTCGGGGAGATAACGTCCCCCTGTCTTACGCCTCTTCTCAATGGAATCGCCTTCGTGCTATGCTCCTGTACTCGGACCGACATGGTGGCGTTATTATACAAACACTTCAATACCTCGATGTACCGATAGTCAATACGGCATCGCTGGAGTGACTCAAGCACAGCCCATGTTTCCACCGAATCGAAGGCTTTCTCATAGTCCACAAACGCTAAGCATAATGGCAAGTTATACTCTTCGGTCTTCTGTATAACTTGCCGCAGCGTATGGATGTGGTCTATGGTACTATAGCCTCTTCGGAAACCGGCTTGTTCGGGAGGCTGGAAGTCATCAAGTCTGTGTTCGAGACGGTTCGTGATAACCCTTGAAAACAGCTACATGACTCAGAAGCGTGATGGGTCTGTAGTTCTTCAATAGGCTGTTATCACCTTTTTTGAAGAACAGCACCACCTCACCCCTGCTCCACGTTTCAGGCGTTTTGCCCTCGGACAGGACGGAATTAAAGAGTTTCTGGAGGACTTTAAGTACCGGTGTTCCACCCGCTCTCAGAAGCTCTGACGTGATTCCGTCCTCGCCCGGCGCCTTGTTGTTCTTAAGCTGCTTCAGGGCCATCCTAATCTCGTACAGACTGATGTCCGGGATATCTTCGGTATAATGTCGGGACAGCTTGGCTCTTGGATCTCCTACCAAGCTGTCAACGGGCTTTGCGACCGAAGTGTATAACTGTCCATAGAACCTCTCGATCTCGCCTAAAACCTCTGCTTTGGTCGACGCTATGCTGCCATCCTCCCGTTTCAGCTTTGTCATCTGGCTTTGCCCAATAGACTTGTCCTTTGCGAACACTTTGGAGCCTTGGTTTCGCTGTATGGTCTCTTTAACACGATTCGTATTAAAGAGACGCAGATCGTGTCGCAAGGACTTAGATATACGTCTATTGAGCTGCCTATATGACTTCGCGTCATCGGAAGACTGCAACTGTAGCAAACGTCGTTCAGCCATGAGGTTTAAGGTTTGCTCGGTCAATTTCTGAGGTCTATCTTTACGGCAGGGTCTAAAAAACTTAGACCCTACCGTGCGGACAGTTTCCACTAGCCCGTCGTTGATCTCGTCCACTGAAACTAAGTTCTCAAGGCAAGCAAAGCGATTTGAGAGCTCGAGTTGAAAGCTTTCGGGGTTTTGAATGTGGGATCGAGTAGGTCGGAGCGTAGACTTCATCAAGCTGGACCTTTCAAGTTTAACATTGATATTCAGTGAGCCTCTTACGATTCGGTGATCGCTACCGGTTTTTACCCTGTTGATCACAGAGACATCACTGAATATCCGTTTCTTGTCGGTCATGAAGAAGTCTATCTCGTTTCTCGTGAAACCATCGGGGCTCAACCAGGTCCATTTCCTGTGAGGCGGCTTCTGGAAGAAAGAGTTCATCATGAAGAGTTCCTCTTTCTCCAGAAAGTCGGCCAGCCTCTGCCCCCTAGGGTTCCGTTGCCCATATCCAAATTGCCCCACTCTCAACTCATCACCGCTTTTCTTGCCCAACTTTGCGTTAAAGTCCCCCATAACAACAGTAAAGTGGGTTTTGGAACTATGTATGGCCCTACTTACGTCCTCATACATAGTCTCCACTTCATCATCGGAGTGTGACGAGGTCGGTGCGTATACCTGAATGACCTTCAGCGAATATCTTTTGGATATTCTGAGTATTAGGTATACCACCCTGCTCGACACATTGTCGATGGTTATTATGTTGTTTACGAGGGACTTGTGAACGAGAAACCCGACACCACCTTGGGACTGTTGGTCGCCCTCCCGGTAGTAGAGCAAATTACCAGACTTCAGTGTTACGGTGTCCTCCCCCTCTCTACGGACTTCGCATAACCCTATAATGTCCCAGTGTAATTTGCTCAGCTCCTCTTCCAGCTCGCAGATCTTTTCGTCAGTCCTCATTGTGCGTATGTTGTGTGTTACCAGGGCCAGTCGTCGTCGGGGTGGGTAGCCGGATCTCTTCCGGAGATTCTTCGCACCCCCTGCTCCGCCGTTACCTTGACTGCTACCCGCGCCAGGGATAGCGGAGCTGCCGGGGACTGGGGGCCTGGTTTCTGTGCTTATCATTAGGGGGTATAATGCCTTTAATCGCCACGCTTGGCAGGCGGGTTGGCGATCGCAGTGAGGATGTGCAGTACACGGAGGACGCTGCTGCCCGACCTCCGGTTTGTCCCTTAGTCGCCTGTTACGACACCCACGGGATGATTTGGGGGAACGCAATTCTAAGCCGGCGCCCCACGGCAAAAAGTGGATCTGCGTAACTTTTATTCATAGCCTCTGGCGATCCAATTTGCGAAGCGACTTATGAAAGCCACGTCACACCTGAATGTTTGCCAAAATCGCAAGGTATCGGAGACTTGCGTTGCGTTGTGTACGAAGGGGTTTAATCATTACGCACTCTGCAAGTCGCGTTCCAAAGATTCGGATCATGGTCTAAGTAATTTGCCTCCTCTGTTTTTCTATCGCAAGACCACATGAGGACTGCACTCCAGCTGCCCTAATTTTACCACGCTGACCTTTTTTCTCTTGTCAGCAAGCTGAAAGTTATCTCTATTGCACCTGCATCACTTCATAATACTGCAACACAAACACACAATTCTAGTGAAAAATGTATCTATAATTAATGTCTAATCTCGATTTATCATTTTGCTTCAAAGCGTCACTGAGACAAAAGATAACAATGCTATATAAGGTAATTCTTCTGATACCGAACTTAGTATTTATCTAAAAATTCCTTATTCAAACCGGTTCTCCCGTTTCAGAGCTATCGTGCCACAGACATATTCACTAACGGTGAAACTTATAAAAACCTTTTTTTGACGTCGAAGTTTACCAATAATTAGAATCGATGCTCGTTTTGGAATTATTTAATTCATGAGATATAGACAGAAACAACACCATATATTACAATCCTTACACCCAGTACTTATGTCTAGTTTGCGTGTAATCAAATCTATAGTTAGTTGCCAGTAAATTAATGCAATTAAATACATACGACGGATTACAGCACATGATGGGTTTTAAAAAAATAATACCAGTAATATTTCGTCTGGTTTAGTACTTATTTTAAATCTCCTTGTATAAACTGGATAGCACTTCGGTGCCAATAAATTCAGCTACCTGAACGCAGGACTGAATCCGTGAGTAACCGTTGACTGCAAACAGTTTGGATTCTTGCACGTTCATTTGTTTTTGTATAAATCTTCTGTTTTGTCCTCTGCAGTGACAGGGTTCAGTGTTATACCCTAAAAAGGAGTATTATGAATTTATCGCTTTAAGAAGTGGAGCAGTTTCAAATTGGGGTTAGGGGAATCCATGTCCTAGCGGCTCACCCTTTGAAAAATAACCACAGGCAGACTGTGGGTGGTAGACGTCACTAAAGCCTTTGTCAATAAGACAGGCGAGTACGGAGCGATAACGAACCGACACGAGACGTCAGTCCGATAGTTCGGTCACGCTATCGGATCGCTTTCGCTTTTCTATGTGACTGGATTCAAACAATTCCATACATTACAAATAAAAACGTCACGCTTCGCATTCGCCACGATGTCTTTTATAAATATTTTTTTTTTTATAAATATTCCACAACCTTCACACAACGCCATCTAGTCCCAAGCTAAGCAGAGCTTGTGTTATGGGTACTAGACAACTGATAAACATACTTATATATTTGTAAATACATACATATTATAGATAAATTACACCCAGACACAGAACAAATGATCGTGCTCATCACACAAACATTTGTCCTTGGTGGGAATCGAACCCACGACCTCCGGCATAGCAGTCAGGGTCACTAACCACTAGACCAACAGGCCTGTCGTGTGTCGTGTGTCTGTTTGACAAAGGCTTAAGGCCGCCTGCCTTGCGATTATCATCTTTCGGAGTCAGCGCCAAACAATTTTACTGTGTTTTGTCTCAAAAGTTTCAGTGCGTTCTGCGTGAGCTGCGCAAAAGTTTCAATACGTTCTGCGTGAGCTGATTCCATCTAAGGAGTATCTTTGCTTAGGGGTAGATTGAGGCCTAGAGCGAACCCATAGTTTAACAAGGTTTACAGGTACCAACATCAAGACCGCTACCGTCCCAGATAGCAGACAGCCAAGATTTTTGTACCCAAACACATTGCGACTTAGATGACAACATAGGTAAACTTGCTGTCTACACAACTGTTTTATTCACTGTACGTACATTACTGACATAATTTGAGTATATCTACTTAAAAGTACACCTCTATCTAACCTTTAGGGATTACAAGAGTGATGTTACGTAACGTGTATTAAAAGGCCTACAGTTATAACAAAAAAAGAAGATAGATTAAAGATATATGGCAGGAAATTGCCAGGAAATGTGTATTTTAATGATATTTTTTTCCTTATGTTCGTTTGATCTTCTTATTTGCTATAATTTATTCGAGCATTAAATATTGAAGTATTGTACATAAACTTGGGGTGCTAAGACAGGAAACCTCCACGTGCGCCCGTGGACTGGAGTTCCCCTTCGGATACGTCCGGGGGGAAGACCAGTTTTTCGGGCCGGTGCACCCTGGGATGCGGGCAAAAACTCTTTTAGGCACTGTGTGCCTAAGGGGTCTCTTTGCCCGTATGCGAATAGCCTGTCGGGTGGATGCTCCAACGCGTGTCCCTCTGAACAGCAGAGGGCACAGCGGCGGAGCGGGCTTGCGGACGGTGAGTAATGGGTAAGCTCGCCGTCCGACCAAGGACCAAGCCCGGGTAGGTGGCGCGTCGTGTTTCACGCGTCACCGACGGGGCCCCTTACGGGGCCAAATGCCTGCTGGGGTCGCGGCTTTATTCTTAATCCAGGATACCGCGGCCCCGGAACGTAAAGGGCATCCGAAGAAACACGGGTGGATTTTAGTCAGTAAGAGTCTGACAGTCCCTTCCGCCCCGCCCAGGGCGGGAGGACTCATTTGATGATTTTGCCACCCTAAAAAAAAAAAAAAAAAAATTGTACATAAACTTATCATCCTGCCTGTTATTCGCGAAGACATTTCGCCAGATCTTTTGTATAGGGAGTCAGTAGAATCAGGATTTCTGACTACTGTTGAGAAATTCCAAAAAGAAAAAAACAATAAATTTTCAGACTAACTTGTAGCTTTGTCCGATCTGAGAATATATTTAGCCTTTAGCTAAGCAGTCGCGTTTGCTACAGCTAGAAGGAGAACACTATTCTGTTTCCTGCTCATATACCCCCTGTACTGTTGGTCATCTGGGTTATAGACCAATTCTACGCAAATCCCACCATGAAGCAGGCCGTGCTCAGTTTTTGGAGCATGGTCTATAGTTCTAGGGTTGTAGAAGCAAAAAGGAGTATATCGTCGGCAAATCGGATTTAAACTTCGCGGATTGTTCTTGGTCACCCGGGTTTTATGTCTTTGTCAAACATACTGGCGAAAGCGAAGCGAGTCGAAAGCGATACCGAACCGAAGCGAGACGTCAGTGCGATAGTTCTGTCACGCTCTCGAATCACTTTCGCTTTTCTATGTGAGTGGATTCAAACAATTCCATACATTACATATAAAAACGTCACGCTTCGCATTCGCCACGCCAGTCTGTTTGACAAAGGCTTTAGACCGATACATCGCAAATCCCAACATGGAGTTAGCCGTGCTCAGGTTAGTTTTTGGACCATAGTCTGTTGTAGCTGTAAAGGCGAAAAGGACTATATTGTCAGCAAATCAGGATTAATTATATTTCTCAGTTTTCTAAACAAGCATGAACTAAAGCGAGCATTACCTATTGGTACCGCAAATCGGACTGCTAACACCATGAATCGATATCTACAACATTAAAACATTTCGTGTCACCCATATATCATCGTGAACACGTTCAGAGATACCTATTCGAGTACAAAGGAACGTTAAACGAAACATTTTTCATAATATATTTCGTACTAAATCTTCCAGCTTCGCACAGACATATTGAGAATTTGATAACAATTTTACCGACATTTTTAATATCCGTTTAAAGTTGGTTCACAGAAAATCACGGTGCTTTGTGTATCTTTTATACTAACACTAGCGAGCCGTCCCTGCTTCGCGCGGTTATAACAACTTCATTTATTTATTTATCCCCTGTTTCGAATACTAACTATTGCAACTTGAAGAAACATGTCAATTTTCCATGTAAATGTAGCTAAGTTTACACTAAGTTAACACTTGTATAACAAAATCCGTTTTGTAATTGAGGAGAAAAAGGTAATCAGATAGACAAAAGAAGTCTTTATTCTCTTTATGCCTGCGTACACGTCAGAAAATAACTCCATGTAACAAATGAGATCTTATCACGAGATTTCTGTATTTTATTTACTACTTGAAGTATTCACTGCGTTTTTCGTATGGAAAAATGACAGAGCGCCTTTAGTGTACGGAAGAGGAACTAATTTTTTCCTTCAAATTAACGTCAAACTTCTAGTTTACTTTACACCACAAAAACTGGAGAAGTTATGATAGGCTTCAGGTGTAAGTATCCTTTCCTAATTATTAACACTCCTTTTTTTTAACGTGTTAAAATCATTATATGAGTCCTCCCACCCAGGGCAGAGCGGGAGGGACTGTCAGACTCGTACTGACTAAAATCCACAGTGTCCTTCAATAACCCTTTACGTTCCAGGGTCACGGTAATTCGTGAGTCCCGCGACACCTGGCAGGCTTTGGCCCTCTACGTGGGGCCCCGTCACTATGCTGACACTCCTTGAGGCGCGCGTGGAACACAACGCAACATCGACCCAATTCTTAACACTCGTGCCAAATTTGTTAAAATTAGTTTTTTTTTGGGTTAGCTCTTAGCGTCTATCTAATCCCGAAGTAAAGGAACCTTTCTCACCCAGAAAGACCTGGAACTTCTACGATGGAACATTGTAGAAGCAATTTGGTGCCAGACTCCGATGGGATGGTGGTCACAAGCCAAGTCTAACATCGCCAGGGGAAGCAGTCAGCCATTACTGCAAGTTCCAGGTAGCCTGTGTACCTTTGCCCGAGGTGGACCGCTAGGATGTGGAACCCACATACCCCAATTTATTAAAGACGTGATCCGCAAAGACGCATTTCTGCCTTTGTCAAACAGACTGGCGAAAGCGAAGCGTTTCCGAAGCGATACCGAACCGAAGCTAGACGTCAGTCCGATAGTTCTGTCACGCTATCGGATCGCTTTCGCTGTTCTATGTGACAGGATTCAAACAATTCCATACATTAAAATCGATCGATTTTTTTAAGGCGAGATGAAGAAATATATAGACTCAAGAACCTCCGAATTTATAATATAAGTCTAAATAGATGATTCTGTAACGGGTACAAAACGGGGTAGCGCCACCGTTTTTCAAGTCTGTGTAAATAAATCTTCGCTTTATGAAGCTTCACTGGACGGACAATGAATGTTATTTTTCTGCTTGCTAGTTTCTTTTCATCTGTAAAGACAGGTTTATTTTATATTTTATGTTTTTTTTGTTGATGTAATAAGCTACTGGTACTTTTTTTTACGTGGTTAAATCATCGCATGAGTCCTCCCACCCAGGGCAGAGCGGAAGGGACTGTCAGACTCGTACTGACTAAAATCCACGGTGTCCTTCAATAGCCCTTTACGTACTGGGGTCAGGGTAATTCGTGAGTCCCGCGACCAAGCGACTGATACTTTTTTTTTGCGTGGTAAAATCATCAAATGAGTCCTCCCACCCAGGGCAGGGCGGGAGGGACTGTCAGACTTGTACTGACTAAAATCCACGGTGCCCTTCACGAGCCCTTTACGTACCGGGGTCACAGTAATGGGCAAGTCCCGCGACCCCGGCAGGCTTTGGCCCTCTACAGGCCCCGTCATTATTCTGACACTCATTGAGGCGCGCGTGGAACACAGCGTGCCGTCGACCCGGGCATGGTCCATGGTCGGGCTGCGAGTCGCCCATTACTCGCCGCCCGCATGCCCGCGCCTACGGTGGCCGGAGATCGTCTTGCGACGTCCGACGCCGTGGGCGTCTACCACTGCGGCTGGGGTGGAGGGTGGTCGATGTTCTCTCCCTCACGCGGCCCGCCTCCTCCTTCGCGAGCATGATTGCTTCGCAGAAGGAGGCGACCGCTTCCCACTCCGTCTCGCCCCGCAGCATGGCCTCGACCAATGCCGGCTGGATACTTTTTCTTAAACGTTCTTCAAAGGGATACATGTATCTATACTAATGTTTATTAATCATGACATCATAATAGTTGAATGGATCTGGGTTAAATCGGTATGGTATTTGGTATGGAGATACATTATATTCTCAAATAACACATAGTACAACTTTCATCCCGGTGATCCGTTCTCGTGGAAGCCGCTGATGGGAACATAGCTAGTTTACAATTTTTTTATAAATTTTGTTAATATTATGGTCAAATTTAGACTGGTAAATTAGAAATACATCTGACTACAGAATCACTCACTATAATAACTACCTACTAAAACTTTAAGTAAAACTAGCTTTTGCCCGCGACTTCGTTCGCGTGGAATAGTGACTTCCGGCAGTTTTTTTTTGTAATAAAAACTATCCTATGTCCTTTCTCAAGTTCCAAACTATGTCTGTACCAAATTTCACACAAATCGGTTCAGTAGTTTAGGCGTGAAGAAAAGACAGACATACAGAGTTACTTTCGCATTTATAATATTAGTTTGGATGTGAATCTTTTCTAATTATCATTCACAATGCAAATTTTAATGCTCCAAATACAGTGTGTAAAAGACAATGAACCATTCTACTTCAACTACATAAACAGCAGACTCCCCCATCTAAAACCACCGTTTCAACCGAACGTTTAACTAACGAACGTACCTAATAGCAGATCTCTCTAACTAGCCGTTAATGTCAAACGCCAGGTGCAATATGTACCCAAGATAGTTTAATTAAATGGCATTGTACTAAGCGCCGGCTTGACTGGAATCTTCGTTACGTCCCGATGTAGAACAAGTGGAGTTTCTAACAACATAATTAAAATAACGTGTGTTTTGGATTTATAGTGTTGAAATATTAGAAGTGTTTTGTGCTCGGAAAATGTTGGATCAAAATTGAAATTATTTCTATGAAAGGACAAGCACTCATATAGTTTAAAATGTGAAAAAAAAAACAATATTTACGTTTAAATACACTACGTTCTTTCTATTATCATTAGTGCAGTACTTTGACGCCATAATTTTATTTACTTATTTCACTTTAGTTTTTTTTTATTCTCCTATTTTTAATAGCTAGTTTATATCATAAGTAATATTGTTGTAACATAACTTAAAAGCATATTAAAAATTATTATATAATATAATGAGAAGTTAATATATGTTTTCAGTTTCTGAGATTTCGGTACTGTTACAAGCGCTTTAATTAGAAACTTTATACTACCCAAATTACATCATTTTCAATGACTTGCGTGAAATGTGCTCGTGAAATACTTCCAAATCATGTATTAAAAACATTGTTGAAACAAAAGCTGTATTAAAACATTTGTTACAACTCTAAACTGTGAAGCTTAGATTATAGAATCCTAGCTAGTCAATGAGAATTGAAGCCAAAAATACAGTAGAAAAATTACTCCCATCGTTCGATTCCAAGTGAACATCTCCAAAAAAAAACATTTAATTGTATGCGTGGCGCTCACTCACACATTTACAAAAAGGTGACGGACGCGTGAGGGAGAAGACAGCGTCAACCTCACGACCCAGTCGCATTGGAAGATGCCCACAGCAACGGACGTCGCAGGACGATCATCGATCCGACCACCGCAAGCGTGAGCAATGGGCAACTCGCTGTCCGATTATGTACCGGGTCGATGGTACGTTCTGTTTCACGGGCGCCTCAAAGAGCTGTCAGCACAATGTTGTGCCCCCTTAGAGGGCCAAAACCTGTAGGATTCGAGGGACTAACAACCGTGACCTCGTTACGAGGTCACGGTAGTTAGTTAGTTTAGTATAAACAAGTCTGACAGTCCGTCCTGCCCTGCCCTGGGTGGGAGGACTCATTTGATGATTTTACCAAGCCAAAAAAACGCTGTGAAGATTATGAAAACCATGTAATAACAAAAAGGAAAACTAACAACTGCGCTAAAATGAAATGATGCAGTAACACAGTGTAAGTTCAGACGAAAAGTATAACTCAGAAATGGGCGCTTGGCACGAACGCAATGCATCCACGTCGCCACGATACATCATGTTTTCATGTCCAGCGAAAGCTCAGCACGTTTGACGGAGGAGGTCCGCTACAGTGCTTGATACTGCAAGATTGATAATATGTTTATGCTTAACTCTGTTTAAATTTTAAAGTTAGTTTACATAGGTACGGTATTATGACCGTAAGTGATGTAGTCAGCATTGTGTTCGGGAAAAGTTTTGAGTTCAAATCTGGGCAATATGTGTCATTTTTAATTTATAGATACTTTCTAAAATTTTGTGCATTGCTGACATCGATGAAGGAAAATCAACATCAACAAAAAATCAAAAACATCATTAAACTTCGCTAGCAACCAGTTAGTGGTAGGTAGTTTATAATACAGTATTACGTGACTGTTAGTCATGAGCTTGAAAATCTGACAGCCAGTGTTACTAAGGGATATCGTTTTTCCCAGTTACTGGATTGTGTGTAAAACACTGATATTCAGTTGCATCCGATTCGACGAGAAGTTAACCCCAACTCAGTTGATAAAAAGATAGGCCGATAATGATGTTGTTATGTGTCCTTGTGGCTTAAAAGAAAAAAAAACAAATAGGCATAAACAAATATAATTATATTGAATTAAAAATCGAGTTCATATCACAAGTCTCATAATTACATCAAGTCAGTATTCTACATGTTTCCTCTTGGAACTCGAAGAGGCGCTTGGCACGCGATGCGCTCACGTATCACAGATACATCATGTGTGCCTCCCACAAAACGAAGGTTCATCTCGTTACGTACCGCTAATGTTATGAATGAGCTCTCCTGTAGTTTCTACTCCGTAATATATTAGCTGGTTGTAGACGCATATATTAAAACATATGTAAGAAAGAATGTTGCTTTTTGGTGTAGATTGTCATTTGTTTTCCGAATTCTTCATTGGTGATTGAAATTAACATCATCGTCGTTTAGTACCGCTTATATAAATATGTATAGAGAATTTTTTGGTAGCGTCGTGCTGGAAACACAAGTGATCAGGAAAACTTGATCATTTTTAATGACATAAGGTACCCAATACTTATATGGCTTTTCGATAACTGTAATAGTTATTTCTGAAAGAGATTGTTAAGAAAATAAAAAGTGAGATAAGAGACGCTAGCGCGAGAGAGTGACATAGACGTAAATATGCCGATTTTATAATGGAAAATACAAGTATTCTTTTTTTATGGACTTCTAGAAAAACTTACAAAAAGCACTATCAGTATTCCTCAAAGATACATATAAATCCATAATGTTGAAAAAAAATATTTATGACTCAGAAAACGAGTATCTTCATTTTAAAATCGAAGTGTTTACTTAACGTTAACGCCATGCACTCGTGCTAACATCCAACGGCCTGTTCCCGACTTTGTTCTTAGCAGTGAGTGGTGCGGCCTGCATAAATCGATACAGTAGTCGGTACCAACCTGTGTCTATATGTGCGACCGCATAAGATGGTCTGGGTACGCGAATTCACCACAGACGGTGCCTCGTGCCGTGTTTCAAACATTTCTATACATTTCATCTTACCACGCTAAGTTACCGCTCACAGCGGCAAGGTCATGGACGGGCCGTAAACCAGGCTCATTCCAGTGAGTGAAAGAGACAGAGCTATACAAGTCGTCTAGCGCCATCTAGTTCGCTCACTGGAACAAGCCTGGTTTTAAGACGTCATAATACGGCCCCTGGTCCATTATTGATCTCCTTTAGCTATCATCTTGAAAAACCAATAAGTATTCAAATAAATAATTGTACCCAATTATTCCTTTCTACCTCATCAGCCGCGTGAAGTATATGTATGCAAATATTATACAAACATAAAAGACGTAACAGAACCAGACTTATCCAGTTACAAAATTGCTCTCCAGCAATACGATACTTTTAGCTGCTACATCCTAATGTACTTTCCCAGTTCAACTTCAGTCAGGTAGACTTAACTTTTTAATTGAGTTGGCAACACGAATATCGTTAGGCCAAGCGTTCACAAAGCAGCTCAAAAGTAACGTGTCCGAAAAGTAATGAGTAGTCAGAATGTTACAGTAGTATTATTTTAAGACGCTTAAAATGAGTTACGATTCGTAATCAAACAAAAGATCACGATTCGCAACTGTTTCAAATTTTTTTTCTTAATTCAGGTTCGTCATCGGAACGAAAGTACCAGAATCATCATCCCTAGGGGTGAAAATGATATGATGTACCAGGACATTAGAAGAGATAAAGAGGTGTGACAATAGTACGACACCACCTAACATCAATTGAGGATTGAATTGATCGTCATCAATTGAGAATATAAAGAACAAGGTGAAAAGTCTGACAAACCTATTTTGAGAATAACTCTTAAGCCCACAAATAGGGCTGGAAATTGATTCATATCCATTACCTAGACTTCTTTCTAATACCGAGAATTTCTCATAAAAAATCCAATAATACTTTGCCTGGGAATTGAAACCAGAATCTCATGCTTAGGAACAGCGCTTGCCACCAGAAAATCGACTAATGATCTCGAGGCAGACCGATGCGACTTCCTAACGAGTTATTAACTAGTTTGTGATTGGTTGCGTGTTCAGACTGCCATTGAAATACTAGTGCTAAAGCATTCCAGCTGGTCATTGGTGATTTGAAAACTTGTTACTTTTGAGTTTCATACGAGTTGTATGTAGGTTGAGGTCCGAACTAAACAGGGATTTTACTTTGTTTTATTATATTCAACGTCCCGCAGCATGACTTTTCACGTTTTTGGGATGTTTTAAATGGGAACTTTGAGGTTTTTTGTTTAAACATGTGATTATCGGGTCTGTCCAAAAGTGTGCTCATATTTTCGACATTATAATATTGGTACCATTGACGAAGTTGTTTTCTGCCACCGTGAAACCACGATATTTGGTATCAAGTAACCCCTTTGATAACGGATTCAATGTAAAGACGTTAGCACATCAACCTTCCCGAATCTGCCAAACTCTACCAATCGTACGTGAACTTTCTTACTTTGTGTTTAAGTTGAAAATCTGTTACAGAAAACAGGGTGCTCAAAAAAAATCCAACTCCGCCAGAAACGAGTCTTATCTCAAATTACTTATAATATAGTGTAATAAAATAATAACTGGGTGTGGTCGTGATCCTTACTGGCAAACATATAAAAAGTGCCAGTTTTGTTATTCTGTCGTCCATATAAAAGTAGTTCGATGTAGTAGTGTGTTTGCCTATTTCTCAAAAACGCCTTTACCGATTTGGAAAACTCTTTTTTTTACTGAATGGGTATATTTTTCTTCTTTGTGGTCTCATTATCAACAGGTCATACAAAATAAAGAATTTTCAACATCGATACAGGCGTCTTTGAGGAATGGTGGAATAATTACCACAAAAAAAAAACTTTTAGATAGTAATAATATCTCAGGGCGCTGATTATTGGCTGATGGATTTGGTCGCGGGACTTACGAATTACCGTGACCACGGTACGTAAAGGGCTATTGAAGGACACCGTGGATTTCAGTCAGTCAAGTCTGACAGTCCCTCTCGCCCTGCCCTGGGTGGGAGGACTCATTTGATGATTTTACAACGATAAAAAAAGGGCGCTGATTAAAGTACCCTGTAAGCATCCCTGTGTAAGATGATCTTTATAGAGTGACTTTCGAATGCTACAGATATATACAACAGTTACAAGACGACCCTTTATTACCCTTTGTTGCCAACTCCCAATAGACCTTCCGATCGAGTTATCCGAAATGGTATTACCTCAAATAACTATGAATTCTAATAATAGACTCGTTTGGTTATGATAAGGACTTTAATGGGTTATTGAATTACCGGTAGCAATAACTTTAAACAAATGAAATGGTGTAGGAAGTGGTTTGAGGACGATTATGGCTTGTACAGATGCTAGCGAAAACCTATCCCTTTTTCCAATCAAATATGAACCTTCTACTTTTCTGATAAAGTTGTAAATCTATTAAAGTTGGACAGATTGTGGTAGGTTGATGTGCTGGCATCTGTAGCTAGTTAATTAATGTTGGCATTGGCTTCTTGGTTTACGAAATATGATCGGACTTTATTGAAGAGTTTAGGATATTGTTTTGTTAATTGAATACAAAATTATTTTGGTATTGATTAACACGCTTTTCAACTTCGATTAACAATTGAAGATTGAGTTAATTATATAAATAAACAGTACTTTAATCTAGATATTGTCGAAATCAATAATTCAACAGCCTCACCCATATCTCACCTGTAATCTTTAAGTCCTATGTAAACGAAAAGCCGTCAAATGAACACAAATCTAGAGTCCGTGCTGGAAAAAGTTTTGTTCATGGAAAAACCATAGGAGTACCTATTTTAAATTATCAGAGAAGCGAACCCAGGACCTCATGCTCGGCTGTAGCTTTTACAATCATCAAGGAGGTTAAAACTATTAAGGAATATCTCTGAAAATGTAAAAAAAAACATTTATCATTTATTTAAGTTCTCTCGCCCGTAAATTGTGAAAGATTTGTGTGGAGCATTTGAATATATTCTATTAAAGACCACCAATTCGAAGTCTACAATCTTACCAATAAGGGCGAGAATGTCTAAATTGCTAACAAGTTGGCAATACTATTTGCTTAATGCAAGCATTCCTATCTTTCCTTAACAACGAAAATTCTGTTTTAACCAAATTGAAGCCTCAAAATTGAGCGATTTAATGAGGTTCAAAGCTTTGAATATTTTCATTTGGATGTGGGGTTAATTTGAAATAACATATTCGAGGAGGAAAATTTTAACAATGAAGTGGCCTAAGCGAAAAGTGAATTAAGTAAAGTGTGAAGGTGTAAAGAGTTTTTAGACGAAACACGTGCTTATTTTGAATGGAAAGTGGATAAGACACTCACCAGAAAAATGAAATTATGTTTGCAGACTAGAGTGGCCATAGTCTTTTGAGAAAATAATAATATTTGTTTTGGCTTGGTACTCAGAATATATCGTATCGAAGTATGGATTACTGGTATGAACATAGGTAAACAAAGCATCTTCGAATACGTCACAGTGGCGTGGTTGGCGCAGTGGCTGTTGCGCAGCTTGTCGCGAGTTCGATCCCCGCATGGAACAAGTATTTATATTAAGTAGTTGTTCTGGGTGTTTGTGTATGTGTATGTGAGCTTTTATGTTTGTAAACGCACCCACGATACAGGAGAAATCCCTAGTGTGCAGTAACGTTATTTTTTTTTAATAAACACGTTGAGATCCTTTTTTTTAGCCCTAGGTGGAAAAGAAGGGACTGACTTTTACAGACTAAAAGCAAACCAGAGATGTGTTTTCTAAAAAAAAACTGTGCATTGATGTTTCTATCTACTAACCTTTTATCGGTACATATTTCCAACTAAACATCAATTACTAAAGCCAAAGGATTGGAAACAAGCAAACAACAGAACTCAATTAAAGTTTACGGATATCGGTAACTACGACCTATTTGCAGAGTTGAAAATTTCGGCCTGAAACTAATTGTACCTGTAATTCCAATCACCATTATTGGGTATAGAATTGAATTTTGTGTTCAAAGTCTACAATAAAAACTAATTAAAATAAACGAAACTAGTGGTTATTACCCAAACTAAATATTTATACATTACTTTGCTAAGTTCAAAATTTCTTCAGTGGATAAAGTTGAAAGTTAAATTAAACTGTGGCCCAAAATACAGTAACACGATATGGAATTGTTTTTCTTTTAACTAAAAGACAGTCCCGACCGCTCTAGGTAGGTACCTAGAGCGGACGGGACTGTCAAACTCTTAGCCCCCTTCGTACAAAAGGCGACGCCAGTCTCCAATACCTTACGATTTTGGTATCCAAGTGACTATCACAGTACAAATCCATAGAGGTTCGTACGCAGGCACGCGTCAATGGATGCTGAAGTTGTAAGGTATCGGAGACTTAAGTCGCCTAGTATACGAACAGACTAAGAGTTTGTCAGTCCTTTCCGCTCCACATATTCTTCGATTACACATTACGTTTCGGGGAACTGCACAGAACTGAACAAGATTCACATATCTTGTTTAGACAGTTCCGCCGATGTGCCATAACGGTATGGTAAAAAATGTCGTGGCAGAATTCATAGGACATGGTTGAACGAGCTGTACAAAACCAACGATTAGTCCTTTTTATTGGCATTTGGATCAAGGAATTTTGGATGTTACAGAGAGTGGCTTTTGTACAGGAGTGACACGGGGAACCAGCTTGTTCGGAAGGTTGGAAGGCCAAACCTACGTTAGAGACGGTTTGTAATGACTCTCGACAATAGCTTGTAGCTCACTCGAGAATGGCTAAGCTAAAATAAAAGTATAGTTCATTTTTTTTCTTTCACTTTTTATATGTATAAAATGTCGAACACCCACTCCAATCGTAGCAGCTGTTGCATCTTTCCAGTCCTGTAATATTCATGGGCACTGACCAACCCAGGAAATAGGCAATGGTCTGGTCGGGAGCACTGCATTCACACTGACCATTGGAAGTATCTCCATGTTTGTTTGCACCCTATCACATTTTCAATTTAATATAGTACACCTTTTAGTTTTAATTTAATCATTTTTGTAAATATTTTACTTTTCGTTTTTAAATGTGTTATGTATATATAGGTTTTTTTTGCAATAATTAATCAAGTTACATCATATTTATGATATGATACATGTTTAATGAATAATAATAAAACATTTTCACACATTTTAGATTTTCAATTTTTTAAGAATTTTATTGTTTAGCCCATGTTGTCCAACTACTGGGCAAAAATTTAGACCGAGAGCTCTTGTCCTTAAAATCACGGTATGGTCCTCCCACCCAGGGTAGGGCCGGAGGAACTGTCGGACTTGTACTGACTAATATCCACAATGCCCTTCAGTAGCCCTTTAAGTTCTAGAGTAGCTCGTTAGTCCCGCGACCAACCTCTTTCTGGATCTGCCATTACATGAGCATTGGCTAGAAAAAAAAGAACTTTATGTTTTTAGATTATTAATTACTTTTAAAATAACACAGATCAAGCTGCCAGTTTATTATCCGCATCACCACTACTGCAAAAAAATCTTGAAAATGTTCACAAATCACTGCTAGACCCAGTTGCGCCTTAGAAAGCTGCTGTAATAAATAACACGGGTTCCGTACTGGACTTCAAGTTAATTAGCGTCACTTGTTTAAGGCACCTTTTTTAAAAATAAAGGTACTTCCAAACACAGCGCCGTAATTACTCCAACTTTTACGAAAATAATATGGTGAAGCGAAATTAGTTTGCGTACAGTTATGAGCAGAAATATGTTGCGTAAGATTGTTTTATAAGAAACATTTATAATATACATGGTTTATTATAGGTTGAACAAAAAGAAGTGGAGACAATATTTATATTTGTAGATGTAATTCGCTACTACTGAGAAATTTATAACATAAAAACCGAAAAACACTATATTTTTACGACCTAAGAATCTTAGCCACGAAACCCATCTTGATCATTATTGTTGCTTGCGAAAGAGAGACCAGCAGTCAAAAGTGCTTAGTTAGAACGTTATTGCAAAATCTTTTTATTTTCGCGACGATATTATGATCATTTATTATTTTTAAACGCATTAACGCATGCGATATATATATGCGGTAAAACGTTCAAACGAGGGAATATAAGATTCAGATTTTGGGTGTGAGTTGCGTTAACCTAATTAGTAAGGCGTCTGGAGTACTTATCCAGAAGACACGGGTTCAGATCCCACTCGCAGTTGAATTTTTCTTCCCTCAAAAATCAACTTTTAGATATTATGATCAAACAGATATTTTCTCAAAGATACAATTTTATTGAACGAGAAAATAGCTTGCGTATTTAGGTGTGCTCGTGACTGTACCAACACGTAAAATATGCAGGAAAAGTTTTCTACAATGTTTTTTTTTTATTTCGTTTTCTTTTGCGACCTGTAATTATTGAGTAATTTGGAAACCATTCTTTTTCGGTTGCGCGTGTATCATTAATTTTTAAAAAGTCTAGTGACTTTGATGTTAGACTGTCGACAGAAGGCCAATTTATAGAGGCCAATATATAGACAGCACGGTTAGCGCAGGGGCTGAGCGATTGGACTGCTGCGCATCGTGTCGTGGGTTCGATTCCCACACGGAACAAATAATTGTATGATCTACAGATAGTTGTTCCGGGTCGGGGTGTTTGTGTATGTAAGTTTCTATGTTTGTAAACGCACCCACGATACAGGAGAAATGTGGATCCTAGTGTGGAGCAACGTTTTTGTTTAAACTTTTAATGGGTGTGTGACAGAAACCAAAATAATCTTTGATGCATTTTTAAAGCCTGGTTCTACTGTATACATTATTTATCCGTGAGTCTAGACAGGAATTCTACAAAAATAATGTGTACAGGTGGCTTACCATAACGTTTTAAAACGTGATTATTTCCGCTCAGGGAATGAGATGGCGCTAGACGACTTGTACAGCTCTGTCTCTTTCCCACAGCCTAAAGACTCACGCTTTAAGACGTCATGGTAGGCCACCTGGACTAGGAAAATAGGTTCTATAAGGTATAGGAAAATGTCCTTTTGATTTGAAAATAAAATAAATAAATAAAATAAATAAATAAATATTCCACAACTATCACACAACGCCATCTAGTCCAAAGCTAAGCAGAGCTTGTGTTATGGGTACTAGACAACTGATAAACATACTTATATATTTCTAAATACATACATAGTATAGATAAATTACACCCAGACACAGAACAAATGATCGTGCTCATCACACAAACATTTGTCCTGGGTGGGAATCGAACCCACAACCTCCGGCATAGCAGTCAGGGGCTTTATCCACTAGACCAACAGGCCTCTCAATTATATTATATTTTTTTTATAAATATTCGTACTTGCCCTTTTAATTTAAACCTGTGCACCCGCTAGAACATGAAAAAAAAACAGATAT